>CM022400.1:4470640-5958444 GCA_011833715.1 Carcinoscorpius rotundicauda
AATACATGGTTTGCCATTTCCTCACTGGTATGGCTTTTCAGTTCCAGAAAAGTTGAAAAGCGTTCAATTGACTGCTCATCTTCTAAGTATCGAAGTGCAACACTTAACTGATCTATATGTGATATATCTGGTGTCAACACTTAGCTGATCTATATGTGATATATCTGGTGTCAACACTTAACTGATCTGTATGTGATACATCTGGTGTCAACACCTAACTGATCTGTATGTGATACATCTGGTGTCAACACTTAACTGATCTGGCATGGAGTCAACTGACAAGCTAAAATAATCAGAAGAATTTACTTTGGACCTTCTGAGCCATTGGTTCAATGAGTTCTTCACAGGTGGTTTTGGACAAGTAAGAAGAATTTCCTTTTCCAGAATTTCCATATTTCGAAATGTGCCCTGCTAAAAATGGATCAAACTGACTTATGAGCTCAATCATCCCTAAAAATTCCCATTCTGCATTGAACCAAATTTTTCATTTGTTCCTCGAAAAGCCAGGCTACGTTCAGCTAACGTACTAATAACAACTATTACACGCTCCAAGACGTGTTCCCAGTAAGTGCACTCTTCTTTTATTTGTTTTCCAACTTTTGTCGCAAGCCTAAACCTTGTCTGCGAGTTAAGTATGTTAGCACAGAGTCTTGGTAAGTAGTGCATTTTTCATGATGGTTAAGTACAATAGTGTTTCACCAGTCATCAAGCCCATCTATTTCAACAAAATGCGAGGAAAATTTAGGGGGAAAAAGTTTAAAGCAAAGAAATAAATCGAACCTGTTGATGGTGAATACAATAACCACTCTCTTGTGTTGCTTACCATTGGTTTTTACCCCAAATAAAAGTTTTTGCGAACAATATCTCGTTAGTTTGCCACTATTAAAAGTCCGACAAGATTGCCAAATGGCCTAATATGGTGTTGACAGTCAGAGAGTCCACAAGCAATCCAATAAGCCTCATCAGCAACAGAGAAATGGAGCCACAACTCTGGATCATTTGCTTTAATTTCTTCATCTTTTGAAGACTGAAGAATTTTATCATAGTCCAGTAGATTTTGATTTTCAGCAATTATTTCAACTTCAGACTGTCTTGTAGAGAAACTTGCATCAACATTAACACTAAAGATATCAGGAGAATTTACAGGCAAAGTGAGATCAGTTGTGAGGCTTGTCAGTTGAGCCAACCTGTGATACATCAACGTCATCATAAGGTTCTGACCCTGAAATGGCCAAAATGGTATTTGTAGGTGTGGAATTTGGTTAAACTTCAATCTTATCAAAGTAAAGTGCAGTACAAATGACTTCCGATGGCGAAGATGGGTTTTGACTTGGAAGATTTGTTGTGTGAGTTGAATGAAGTATTAGTCAGTTGTTGTTGTTTTTTGTTTTGGCCACTGAATACAAAGCCTTTTGTTGGTTTTGTTGGCAGTTTTATCTTTTGTGCACCACTTAATTGAATACGTTTCATTTTGCAGCCTGAAAAATACAGAAACAAAAATAAAAAAACACAAAATAATATATAGATCATATATAGTTATAATGATTAGATAAACACTGAAAATCATTAAGAAAAACGTTGATAAGACAGTCAAATATACTAAACTTTAGTTTTACATTTAAACAAAGATTGTCAGAAAGTTTTTCTAGGACCGATGTCCATCAGTACATAAACATGAATTCATAAATACCTTTATTCATTTGCTGCATTCTAATTGGTTGAAAATTATTCGAGGCTGGCTTCAATCCATTTTAAAAGAATTAGTTTTCAATCATTGCAAAAGTTTCATTAAGGTTGTTGCAATGGTAGCTGTATGCAAGAAGCAATGTCAATGGTAACATGCAAATCCCTTGTGAACCAAAACTTATTCCAAAACAATTTGTGATCAACAACACATTCCGTAATAGCCTATATACGGTGATCATTCTATACTGGTACTCATACATAACATATAATGAACTGTAAACTGTACTGCAATCTAACTACTAAATACTGGGTTAGATCTAGACTAGAGTTCCTTAATCTCAATCAAATATTTGAAGAATGAGTTGTTTTTTCAACTTTTAGTTGTTTTGACCTGGGAACTTTAGATGAGACAACAAACCATACATCAACAAAATAGGCATATGCCTGAAACTTTATCTACATGCCTGAATGCGAAGACAAATTCAAAATGATGGCTTTAAATTGGGAATAGTCCACTCCATTACTCCAGGCTACAGTAGCGTTTCCAGTGTACTTACACTAAAATAGTTACAGTATTTAGGCCTCACTCAGTTCTCAGATAACAACAGTAACGTTAGGCCTAATGCTAATACATTGCAACTGAGCCCACTAACGTCAAGCCTAGTACTCTGAACTAACGTTGCTCACATGAACTTGTTCAATTCATGCACTTTGTCAGATAATCCTAAATTGATTTGGTTGATTTGTCGATTCTTTGCAGAGTCTTTGTATAACTACAGTGCTACTACTAGTATAGAGTATACATAACATTAAAAATCATGTTGTCGCACATGTCGAAGCCTTACGCAATTTGACCTAAAAGGTTGAATTATCGCCTTTAGACTGCTCCGATCAGTCAATTGTTTTCCCAGCTTTTCAGAAGTGTAACAGAACACATACTGATCTGAATTTATAGTCGCAAAATAGTTGAATTACACCTAAATGTTTATCGTCGTTGTCTCCGTGTGTTTGTTTCGGTGTGGTTGTTTGTCTCATAAAATCATCGCAAGAGGCTCGAGCCGGGAATAGATATTATGATGTCAGGATAGGATCAAGAAAGAAATAAGTAGAATATTATTGTGACCTACATTTTTGAGTCTGAAAATGGCATATTTAACGAAATGTTATTGGCTGTTTATGAATGGGAATAAAAATAAGGGTGCCCGGTCTTAAATCAAATTTAAGAGCATGCACCCTTGTATTAATACCCTAAGTAAATCTCAACTTAAGATCTGTTTATATTATTACATAATCGCAAGGGAATACATGCATGCCCAAACAGTCTTAAAGGTTACATATAACCTATGAACGGTGTCATTGCTACAGTGGCAATCCTTTCTAAATTTATTCTTGGTATGAAAAATTACAAAACATGTACTCACACACAAAGGAGGTTTTTTTACAGCAAGTTGTTTGTAGCCAAAAAAATTACAGCTCAGATAAGCTTCAGTGAGAAACACATTTATGAAAATATTACAAAAACACACATGAATAATGCAATACTAACTCAAGTAAAACTAAAACAAACGAGACAAACACCCAAATATAACGTACGAAAACAGAAACCGAAAAAAACCGTAAAACTAGCCACGTCTCTGTACACATCTATCACCATTTTGTTTGACTTATGTTTATGTGGTATTATACTCTTATTCTTCTGCAGATGTGACTGAATAATAAAGTAAAAGGTAAATCAAAAGAGTTCAACAGCCTATAATTTCTTATAAACAGCCACGACAAAAGGAACGATTGAGAAAAATATTTCATCTTCAAGATCAGACATCATAACATACGATCATCTATCACCTGAAGTTTTATTAATATTTTATTCTGCTCTTTACAGTAATCTTTCGCAAATCAATGACTTCTTACTTCAGATACATAGTTTAGTAGTTTCTCGAAACTTCAGTTGCTCACCGAGCCAACGAAAACGTTTTTATAGCAATGCAGAGTAAAGTCGAACATGGAAGCTAAGGACAATTACAAAAAGATCGAGTAAGTTTGGAGTGGCAGTGAAAGAGTTAAGGGCATAATAGCTAGGTAAAAACGCTGTGGTGCCCCCATTCTCTTGGTGACCTCAGCACGTGCTTATTTTGCTTAACGGTTAATCCAGGGATGGTTAATATATGAAAAATGTGAGCCTGGCTTGGGTTTGAAATCTAACTGTAGCAAGACAAAAATGGCAGACAACTCGTAATGACACAGTTTCTCTTTCACGATACATTGGCAGTAAATTATGTAGATATAAAGAGAGAGAGAGAGAGACGAAGGAGGTATTAGACCAGAAAGTAGTTCATCTTACCAAAGTTGTTTGATCCTTAACTAAACTAGTCCATGGCCGAAATAGAGAGAAGGAGGGGTGAAAGTGTTGCCCTAAAACTGCATACCATGATCAGTAAAAACGTGTGAGAATAAATTTGCGTTTTTCGTTTGCTGGAAAAGGAGAACAGGGAAAAGAAATTTTGTTACACTTGTCAAGTGTAATATTATGTATTATATTTTGAATAATGAACATATCTAGTAATCATATGTCAGCTTTTAGTGGATAATACAGTATAATTATGTCGATCTTACGTTCATGAAGTATTTTTGATACTTAAACGAAATGGGAAAGCAGTCTGCTGAGGCCCTTGAATCTGGGCAGTGATCACGTGCTTCGTTAAGTCTCGCTAACGGGACAGTGTCTGCAAGTTGTTGCTGGCTGATATGAAAGGCCCTGCTATCGTCACTTGTTACCTAATGCTCTATGAATGACTTCGTAAGATCTTGCTCGTGTAACATCGAAGGTCAAAGCCAGGGATCTTTCAAGTGTGAGGGCAAATGTCCAATATTTCGTCTATCACTGTGACGTAGATTATTTTTGCCGTTCAATCCAAATTTGGTCATGAAATATACAGAAGTGTATTTAATGTAAGTCGTGGTCGTCTGTTGATATTGGTATTTAAGATCAGTTATTCGTATGTATTTTTAAATTTAAGTCGAAGTGATAAACTTATTTTGTGATGAAACATAGCGTGTCTTCATGGATGGTTGGCAACATTTTAACAAGCTCACAGATGAAAAAAAATTGAACTGTAGAAAATCATTATTCAAATGAGTACTTTTTCTACAGAACTGGAAGATGAACGACCACAGTGTGAAGATTTTGGGTCTAACTTTAGCCTGTTACAAATAAATCATGACACCAACGACCGTATCTCACCGGTATCACGATTCATTCATCCTCGGCGGGTCAACATTCCCCCGTTATCGTGGGACTGGAGTCGTCTTAAAAGGTACACTTTTCAGTCCCCAAATAACATCTGGTAGGCCTTCAAAAATCGCACCTCACCTCACGTAGCATGTAACTTGTAATATTGTATGTAATTTATAACATAACATTTATAGGGCTATAGGAAGCGGTGAGGACATGGCCTGACTAGGTTTTTCATGGCATATATAGGTACAACTTATCTATTAGAACTTGTTTATTTTAATTCAATACATTACGTTCCGTATATGTAACGTTTCGGAGTTCAAATAGCACCAGATTTAATCTCGTACTATTTAATTTTCAAAATCGTACTGGTGAGCATGCCCTTGGAGTCCTCCAACCCTCGTAGAAATGGCAGGCTTTGCATACTATTGTGTGCTTTTGACGTGTCCGACACATTGGTCTGTGGCCTGGCCAGTCAAAAATTGTTTCCTAGAGCAATTAACTATTTACATAGTTCTGTATGTTTTGTGACAGATAAACAATTTTTATAACTTTCTGTTGTAGCTAATATGAATGTGAAACAATAATCAATTTTGCATTTGCACTGATTTACTTCAAACTACTGAAAATAATAAACATAACATGAAATACAGTAACTAAACTGAACAAAATACTAACATTATATATTTTAACCTTTTTCGCTTTATACAACGCCATTTGTATTCAGTTTAACATTTTTCATTCTATCCAACACCATAGCTGTTTAGTTTAACCACAATAGTTTATATAATGCAACCACTGTTTTTGTTTTATATTGATTGGAGAATGTTATGCTAATTTTTATTTAATTTTAAAATCCAAACAACTGGATGTAACTGGTAAAAATTAAAATGTTGATTTAGATGGCTATATTGTGAATGGTATGGGCCGTTGTTCTCCTTTAAGTATTTCAAGTTGTGTGTTATTAAGTGAAATATACTAAGTAACAACAGGCTCTTTCTTATTTATTCATTTACAGGAGTTTTTAATTTTAGATAAGGAATATTATTTAAAACTAGTAAATATTCAGTTCTGGTTTCCATTCTGCAAGAAAAATGCAGATCTGTTAATGTGTACGAAAGTATTAAATGATTTGAAAAATTAGATTTTGATGTATGAGGACTAATAGTTATTAATATTGATAAGGTATACAAATTTAAGACTAACAAATTAGCATACAAACACCAAAGAAGCATTTGTCTCTTCAATTGTGTTGCATACCTACTCTTAAGAAATGGTCGAAGTTAAACCTTTTGTTTATTTGCCTGGAAGTCATTAATTCTCTTCTTAAATACTTATTAAGTGCTGTAATTTGCTGCTATTTATTGTAACTCATTCTATAAGCCAATGAACTGTTGGAAAACTTTATACTGTCATAAATTAAGACAAAGATTTTTCTAGATTTTTACATGTTTCCTCTCATTCTATCGCCTTTAGAATACAGACAAAATGCTCAGAGAGCCTTACCCTGTTGATACCCGAATTAATCTTGTAAACAGAGATCACTATTTACTCAACATGAATTAAAAACTTTTAACCTATCCCTGTAAAATAAATTTCCATATCTGGAGTCATCTTAGTAACCTTACTTAGTTGGTATCATTTCTTAATACACATTATTCAAAGTGAGGGCTAAATTGTAATTTATTAAAAGATAATAACTTGTCACAGTTATAACCAACATGTTTTGTAAGTACACCTAAACACATTCTGTTACGTTTAACAACAGAACACTCCTTCAGTGGGAAAAGTGACATATACACCACTAATTTTAATATCCTTTTCTTCACCCTCACTGAGTACATTCTTATCTAAATAAAATGTGTCATATAAATTATAATAATATAAATTCATTATCGTGCACTTTAAAATTAAAGGCCAACTTCTGAATTGAAACAAGTCATTCTGTATAGTTCGTCAATGTAAACATTGAAAAAAGGTAAAATACCCAAGAGTTTATTGTCGTCACTAAACTCAACTAATTATGCCCCATCACTAAAATTCATGTGAATAACAAAAACAAAAGTCCAAACACTAGTAATATTGGTCTGGTTTTTACTGGAATTAAGAAAGAGAAAACTTTTTTTATTCTTTTTCAGATGTCACTACTGTCCAGTGAACTCTTCTTTCATTAACCTCAGTTAACTTTTCAAAATTGTTAACAGATTAATAAAGCAAGGTTTCTCTTTAATATTTTCATCTTGGATTTTGTAAATGAATTATGCAATACATTAATTATGTTTTGTTCTATTATGATATTTCCTTGTTTGGATGCATTCCTGTTTATATTATGTTTTAACTTCCTTTCAGAAAGTATTTATAAAATGTCACACAAAACGTTAATTATGAAATTAGATTCTTATAAAATTGTTTAAAATGTTAAACAGCAATAGGTGTACTAGAGTGTTTTAAAATAGGTCCCCTATTGTTTGTTTTATTGTTTTACATTAGAATGTTATGTACTAACAGTGTCAAGGGTAATGAAGAGATCACACGTTAGAATGTTATGTACTAACAGTGTCAAGGGTAACGAAGAGATCACACGTTAGAATGTTATGTACTAACAGTGTCAAGGGTAACGAAGAGATCACACGTTAGAATGTTATGTACTAACAGTGTCAAGGGTAACGAAGAGATCACACGTTAGAATGTTATGTACTAACTATGTCAAGGGTAACAAAGAGATCACACATTAGAATGTTATGTACTAACAGTGTCAAGGGTAACGAAGAGATCACACGTTAGAATGCTGTGTACTAACAGTGTCAAGGGTAACAAAGAGATCACACGTTAGAATGTTATGTGCTAACAGTGTCAAGGGTAATGAAGAGATCACACGTTAGAATGTTATGTATTAGCAATGTCAAGGGTAACGGAGAGATCACACATTAGAATGTTATGTACTATCAGTGTCAAGGGTAACGAAGAGATCACACATTAGAATGTTATGTACTATCAGTGTCAAGGGTAACGAAGAGATCACACATTAGAATGTTATGTACTATCAGTGTCAAGGGTAACGAAGAGATCACACGTTAGAATGTTATGTACTAACAGTGTCAAGGGTAACGAAGAGATCACACGTTAGAATGTTATGTACTAACAGTGTCAAGGGTAACGAAGAGATCACACGTTAGAATGTTATGTACTAACAGTGTCAAGGGTAACGAAGAAATCACACGTTAGAATGTTATGTACTAACAGTGTCAAGGGTAACGAAGAAATCACACTTTAGAATGTTATGTACTAACAGTGTCAAGGGTAACGAAGAAATCACACGTTAGAATGTTATGTACTAACAGTGTCAAGGGTAACGAAGAGATCACACGTTAGAATGTTATGTACTAACAGTGTCAAGGGTAACGAAGAGATCACACGTTAGAATGTTATGTACTAACAGTGTCAAGGGTAACGAAGAGATCACACGTTAGAATGTTATGTACTAACAGTGTCAAGGGTAACGAAGAAATCACACATTAGAATGTTATGTACTAACAGTGTCAAGGGTAACGAAGAAATCACACGTTAGAATGTTATGTACTAACAGTGTCAAGGGTAACGAAGAGATCACACGTTAGAATGTTATGTACTAACAGTGTCAAGGGTAACGAAGAGATCACACGTTAGAATGTTATGTACTAACAGTGTCAAGGGTAACGAAGAGATCACACGTTAGAATGTTATGTACTAACAGTGTCAAGGGTAACGAAGAGATCACACGTTAGAATGTTATGTTCTAATTTGTCCCTTTACTACAGAAAAATACATGAACAAACCAGAAGAATTGCAAGCTATGGTCACTCCAGTGATATAAGTAGTTTAGGTAGGAGTATAGACAAAAGCATAAAACCTTTAACTTGCTTCCTTCATAATTTTCAAACATAAAATATGGCTGGATTCAGGTGTTAAAAGTTTGACAAGTGTGAGTAATCTTTCCTGGCATGGTCTATTAAAAAAACAGAATAAAAATCATATAATAAGGGTATGTTCAACAGCTTGAGAGTCAGAATTTTTGGAAACAAAATTATAAATGCATAAACAGTTTTTAAACTTATAGAATGGTCTACCACATGAACTTGTCTATCATTAATTAAAAATTAATGCACATGTTTGTTGGATACATTAGTGAAAGACAAACATTATGTTTGTTTTGGTTGAATGGATGATGATCTCGTTGGCTGGGTGGTTTATTGGTTGAATGAATGATGATCTCGTTGGCTGAGTGGTTTATTGGTTGAATGGATGATGATCTCATTGACTGGGTGGTTTATTGTCATCTCTTTTTCAAATGAAACCACATTTGTAAACATGAATCTGTTTAAATCACCACTATTTAGAAAGAGGTATTTGTTTGTATATTTTTCTGGCTCAAATTGAGTAAACTTGTATGCATACTAAAATTTAACAGCTAATCTGGCGTTGTAAGCCTATAATGCTATGTGGCTAAAACATCTTAATATGCAGTGTCTATTTAATCACATATATAAAAGCAGGTGGATTACCTCATTTTTATGTGTGAAGCTATTGATAATTGTTAACATTAGATAGAGCAGACTGAGGTGCCCTACACAAAGATGGTAACATAACAAACTTAGCATGTTGTTAGCTTATCTGAAGTACTGAATAACCACCCTGTTTCTCCTTCACGAGTGTCACATGATCTCGGCTGTGATTAATAGAGGCAGTTAATTTACATTTCCTTCATAAAACTTTTTCTTTTACCAGTCATTGTTTAAGTATGGTGATACCCTTTACTCAAATACACACAATAATAACAAAAGCTATTAACATACCAAATACATTTGGAAAGTTTAGTAGTGAAGCAACTCATTTCCCTATTTTATAAGTGGTAAAATCTAGACTACATGTACATATAGTCCACTGAGGGCATCTCTCTGTCTGTCAGAAGAGCTAACCTAATTTAGACATGCTGCCCTGTTTCACCTCTGTAACATAACTATCAGATAACAGTTTAAACTAACAACACCAGACACATTATGATGCAAGTCATTCCACAACATTATAGCTCTCAAGAAGTAATTCTGCTAAAACATAACTACATGTACAGTGTAAAGAAAAAACCTCTGATATTATTAAAAGAATGTATCAATTATGTCTTAACATATGTATTGAACAGAATATATGACAATATAAACTGTATTAATAAAACCATTTCAAATGAAAGTTCATTACACTGTGTTCTCCACATGAAAAGTAGAAGACATATTTTTACATTCGTAAATGTATTAATGTTAGCCATTAACCAGGTCTTTGACCCCGAACTCATACTTGGATCAGAGATCCTATTCACTGGCAATAGTAATCATATAGAGAAATACGAATGTAGCTGAAGCTGTAGAGTAAATGAAAATGCATATAAAGTGTATGTTAGCCATCAGCTTAAAGACTTAAGCTATAATTCAGGTCTTTATTTTGTCATGTGAATTATGTAGTATATAATTTATTTTTCATTTATGTAAAATGTAAACATTTGTTTTATTATTTTTATCTTTACTTATTAGAAGCTAAACAGATAAGTGGTGTTCAGTGTGTGAAATGTCTAGTAATTTTATATTTTTTACTAATTCTAGAAAAGATAGCATACAATTACATTTATGTCATATTTACTCCAAATATTTATTCTAAAGCAGTTTATTAGAAGTATGTGTTTGCCATATCTGCAAAAATAAAATTGGAACATTTAATATATTGAAAGAAATTAAAGTATTAGATTTCCGTATATATTTGTACTTTTATTCACAAGTTTTTAAGATTAATTCCATTTTTACATTTGAACCTAGAGCAGTATTTACAAAATTGGATGTTTTTAAAAGTAAGAATTATAAATTACAGAGTAAACCTTTTGGTGAATTCAGAATAATTTTTGAAAATCCATAACAAACTTAGATGTTGCTTATGGTTCTTGTTAAAAAACAACAACTTCATTTTAACTGGATGTGAAATGTTTGAAAAGAAAAGAAATTATCCTAATTCTTTAAAATAATTGTACTATTTCTGTTTCAGAATTTTGGAATCAAATTCCAAATCTCTAAATTCCTTAACGCACACACACTCCCGAAAATCATCGGATACTAGCCTTGTCTCTTCCCACAGTGTAGCACCCGAAGATGAACAACTGGACGATGTTTGGATTATTTGGGGAAAAATAGTTAATGATTGGGACAATCACATGAAGAAAAGACATTTGTATGTTAAAGTAAGAATGTTTTTTGTCTTCAGTCTTATTTTAAGATGCTAATTTCTTGTGTTTATTATGTCTATAATATGTAAGACTTTTTAAAAGTAACTTATGGTTTGAAACCCATTTGAACATTGTAAAAGGCAATGTATAGCCTAGTGGTTCTGAGAATCAGTGTTTGAAATTATTTTGCTTCAAAGTCACACACTGTCAGCAATGGTAGAATTATTGTAATGATGATTAAATCCTACTATCTGTTAGATTAAAATACCCTAAGATGTTGTAAACCCATTAAACATTTGTGATGTTGAATGCATACATCCCTTGGGTACATTTTCATACATCTCACCCAGAGTAAGTCATGTAAACTGTACACAGAGAAAATTCTGAGAGTGTGAGTGATATATTTATTTTGACCAATGTTAGGATTCATTTCATAACAAGAAAGTTTACGTTAATTAAAAATAATATAATGTTATCTTGTACATTAGTATCAATAAATGTGTTAATATCCATAACAGCCGTTCTGAGACACATTTTTATTTCAAGCGGGTTTCTCATCATCAAGAATGGTGTCTGTCTCTCATTTATGATGGTTAGTTCCCTTTCTGCTTTTGAAAAGCTGTACACACAGACAAAACTCAGTATTCACTTTTGCATTGCAGGATATTCTACATTAATTAATCATGTAATCTGTCATTCACATTTCATAATGTGATGTTAACTTGAAATAAAAATATATGATTATTATAAGTTTTTACTGAGCAGCTCTTAGCATGACTGAAATGCTCAAGAATTTCTTTTTGTGGTACAAGTAGCTCAGAGCTATGACTTTGAGTGAAACCAAGATTGCTTCAAAATTAACCTTTCTAAAGTCCATGAAATAATTTAAACTGATAGATTAACTTTCTCATCACTGGAGATGGGTACTCTTGCTTATCTTATTATATAATCATAAATATTCTATAATAATCAACTCAAATTGCTTGAAAATTGTAAAACAAATGTCAGAGTCAACTTGCTCTAAACAATCCCAGCAATGTCTTTATAGAACCACAAATAATCTAGAACAGTGATAGACTACATACAATTCTAATTTTTTGTTAAAAACGTTTGGGCTTTCTGTTTATATATGACAAAAAAAAAGTAAACTTTGCTTGCATGATGTTGTTTTGGTGCTGTTCTATCACTTCCATTGCTGTATTACTTGTCATTTTAGCTGTTCAGTGCTAACTGTCTCTTTGACTGAATCACTTAAAGTAAACATAACAAGTAAAATCCCACTACTAAGCA
Organism: Carcinoscorpius rotundicauda; assembly: GCA_011833715.1. NCBI lineage: Eukaryota > Metazoa > Arthropoda > Merostomata > Xiphosura > Limulidae > Carcinoscorpius > Carcinoscorpius rotundicauda. The sequence continues at coordinate 4,483,093 of CM022400.1, forward strand.
AGTACTCATTAATCATTGCAATGAATCATGAGTCATTTTATTTAGTGTTGAAACAAATTTATTAGAACATCTCAACAACTGCCATTTTATGAGCCTTACAAAAGTTTCACTAATTTGCTGCACACATTAGCTTGTAAACATTGGAAATTATTCTTACAGGAATCTGTTACACATTTAGTACACAGGTGACCTCTTAATATTTAGTCTGGCCACATATGACAACAGTAACAGCTTGGTAACTTTGATAATGTTTGTTTTATTCAATTATTAATGTTGGAAGCTTTGTGACTCAGAAAAGTTCCACAACCTGAGTATAATCTACATCACATTTATTAAGGCAGATCACCTGTATGATGTTGGTAACCACTCTTTGTTGTTTTGTTGAAATGTTAAATTGTTACAACTGAAATCAAGGGGACATTAAAAGTCGATCCTTGCATGCAATTACCTGGAGATTTCAGAAAGGAAATTAATTTATGGACCACTAAGTGTAAAAACATTTGCTTCTGTTGGTCAAAACTGCTGCAAATAAATGATTATGTGTCAACAGGAGGACTCTTAGATATAAAGAGACGTGTGTTTCTGTGTGAAATATCATATGGCTTGCACTGTTTTGCCTCTAATGATTTCACTTCTTTTTCGTAATGTTACAGGATTCTACCTGGTCGTCAAACTTATTTAACCAAAGAGAAACAAACCATTACCTATGTTATATAGAGGCTTAGAAAATACAAATTACATAATAAGTAAAACATCTCAAAAACTTTTACTTTTTAATGACTTTTAGAAAAGGACCTTAGTTGTCAGAAACTCCCTCTGTCCTTCTTTGTAGAGATATGATTCACTATAATGTAGTTATCTTCTAACAGTAAAAATAGTTTGTTGATTAAATATTAATCTGTATTCAGACTACTATTTAACAAGAATAAAAGCTCCAGGACTTTAATAATATTTTGATCTAAGATTACATATTTATATTGCTAGAGAAACACAATATTTTAAAAGATTTTTAAAAATAATTCATAACTTACTGTTCAGAATGTCAGTAAGCAGCTCATACATTCTTAGAAATACCTGTATTATTGGTAAAAAAAAACAAGGAAAGAAATAATGATAACTGGGAAATTAATTCTTGTCTACATTTCTTGTGATCCAGGAGCAGGTCCGGAAGGGAATCCCACATCACTTTAGGGGATTAGCATGGCAGTTGCTCTGTAATGCTCAGAATTGTTCTGCCAAGGAACATTTTGCAGAATATATAAAGATTTCATCACCATGTGAAAAGGTAATTAGAAGGGACATTGCCCGGACATACCCTGAACATGAGTTCTTCAGAGAGAAGGATGGACCGGGTCAGGAAGGTCTTTTTAATGTTATGAAAGCTTACTCACTACATGACAGAGAAGTAGGGTACTGTCAAGGAAGTGCCTTCATCGTTGGGCTACTACTATTACAGGTGAATACTTTCAGGGCTAATTAAATTAGTAATGTAAGAACACCACAGTATTTTAATGTCAAATGATACCAGTATTTCACTGTAGTGTACTACATAGTACTTATATCGCTGATTCTCTCTGTAAAACATTTATATTTTAATGTAAGTTAGTCCCAAGTGCTGTTAAAGTATCATTTAAGTAGTTCTCTATTATTCATACTGTTGTGTTTGATATATTTTCTCATATTAGTGACAGATTCTAGAACAATTCTCTAAGAGAGGAAGTCATATTTAAATTTCTTTTTTTCTATTTATATGTGTACTAGCTGAAGTGTCCATCCTCTGAACAGAAGATTTGTGAATTCGTGATCAAAGAAAGGTTATCTATTGGCATTAAAAGTTGTTTCCCTCATATGTATTTCTCAAGAATGTAAAATCATCTATAAAAAATTGCAGATAACAAAATGTGAAGCTGCAGATTTGCATGTATCTCCACATGGGCCCAACATGTTAAATTTGGTGAAGATGCATCTTGACCAATGGAACTTCTCCCACCATCCTTACTTTGGGACCAGGACTGACCTATTTTGAGTAGCTCGACTGTGCTCTCACCACATTTTGGGTTCCTCATCCAACACTTCATCACAACTTTCATCTGTTCAGTATTGCTTTATTGGTGGGTTGGGGCTTACCTTGACTCTTGGGAGATTTTGGATCTGGTTTCCTTAGTATAGGTTTGTCAGCTTTCAGTCATTACCTCCCATTCTTGTGGGAATGGATGGTTTTAGTTCATTCTGACAATCCACTATCATCAGTTTATCACTAAACAAGGTGGGAACCAAGTCCAGGTTTCTGTGTTTTCAAACACTCGGCCTCCTGTACTGGGTCCACAACCACAACATAGTGATATTGATGTGACACTTTCCTGAGATTATGAATCAAACTGCAGACTGTTTGTCCTATCCAAACTAAGTCCTTCCTACAGAGTTATCCTTTAATATTCAGGTTTCAGTAGGTATGTTCTCACCTCAGAACATTACATATAGATGGATTTGTCATTCACTGGAATGCCAAATTTCCTTTCTTTTGGCCTCCTTTACCACACCTGTCAGTTTTGGGGGATTAATGCATTCAGTCAGGATTGGAGGAACCTTCATCTGTATATCTACCCTGCAAACAGACACATCTCCAAAATAGTTTCTCTCATACAGACCACTCTTTATTGACCTACTCAGTTGTGTTCTAACAACTGTAATCAGACATTTCATTCTGATGTAATCAAACTCTGTATTTATGCACGTGTCTTGATTGGTTTGTCACCTTCACTCAGTGTCTCATCCCTTGTGTAGTGTCTTTGCATACCCCCATCATTCAGCCTTCCTCTTTGTCTATAAATAGAGACATTGGTCTAACTTCAGACAGTGGTACATTTGCCATTGCTACTGTTCTAGTTCCTTACTTGTCTATTTGATCAAGATTTTTCCATTTCTAGTTATTGTGCTGTCTCATCCAACACGTTTCATTTATCCTGTTTTATTAATTCCTTTTTCTCCCCTGTTATTTCTCTCCTTTTCAGTTACTTTCATTTTGTTCATACCCTGTGTGTCCCTTTGTGCCTCCAGAATGGGATTTCATTGTGGTTCTTTATGCCCTAGCTCATTTTCTGTCTGTCCCTTTGTGCCTCCAGAATGGGATTTTAGTGTGGTTCTGTATGCCCTAGCTCATTCTCCGTCTGAAGCTGGGTTTCATCTTCAGCCGATGGCAATTTTCCACTTGTCTGTTCAATTTTTACCAGAGCAAGTGACGTTTTTTTGTTTTTTATTTTTTTGCCTTTACATTTGTTTTGAATTTTTTTAAGGTCCCATCTAGAGGCAACCGTTGCCTGGTCAGGTATGCCTGTGTTTTTTTGTTATTGTTTTTTTCTGACCACAAACTACGTGTATTTTTCTAACACTCACTGTGAAAGTGAGGTGTTTCTGTAAGACTACTGGCCACACATTCAGTGGTGTGTCTGTATCAGTTTATCAGTTTTTTGGTTTTTTTTTATCTTTATGTATTTGCAGTTGACTGTTGTTCATGGACTTCACAAGTAAAGCAGATAAGGATTTGTACCCATCTCTACTGACCTGTGATTCTTACAATTAGGGATTTTCTGCTTTTCAAAATAAGGAAGTGCAGACATGCTTTGCACTATGTCCAGAGCATTGTTTCTCCAGAATCCCCTCCAGATGCATAATTCCTCTTTTCTTTTAGTGAGGCAAAGGGGCCCTTGCCAGTTCTTTACAAAGGTTTCTTCACAAGTAGGATTTTTGTAGTAATTACAATTTCCACTTTCTGAGAAGAGGGCTATCATCATTATGCTTCATATTATACATTCTTGTGATACTCTTAATCTAAGGTGCTTCACATGGATGTCCAGTTCACCTCACTTGAACTGTTAATGCAAAGCACTAACACTGGATGTTATCTGCCTGGATGAACTGCTCTTTCTCTACTCAGTAACCATGAGCCACTTCTCTTAAAACCTTTTGTACATGACATGAAACCAACAGTCTTATGGCACTAACACTGGATGCTATCTGCCTGGATGGACCATGATTGTCATGACATCTTTTATTGATCTCATTTTGTTAGAATCACAATTTATGCAATCAGTCTTATGCAAGACGTTTACTCTGGATTTCTTTTGTCTGGACATACTGCACCTGTTGATCTTTATAAACTTGTGCATGATACTTCCATGTTGTTTCAGTTCTTGAACTGTACTAGGCATAATCTGTTGTATCGCAAGGTACTTCCCTTGGTTATTTTCTTCTTGGGTGAGTAACACTTGACATATTCATACACTTTACGGTCTTTTGGCCGAAGCCATGTAATCTCTTTATGTCCATCCTCATATGCTTCCTTTCCTATTTACTTAGCAAAGAGCATACCTGTTTCAAAAGTGGCACCAAACCCCACAGTTGTGCCTCCTCTATTTTAATTGTAACACACCTGTTCTTTCATTGTAGTTGTTCTCTGTTTATGTTATTGTTTTTTGCACCTTCACTGGCTTCTCCATCTTTGTAATGTGGGATTCTAGCTTTGGGTAAGTGGTGGTAGTACTGTTTCAGTAGTTAACATTGTTTAATACTTAATGTATATCCCTTACCTCCTCTCATCCACTTTCCTTCCCATTGATTTGCTGATGCTTCTGGTTTGTTTATATCAGGTCTTGAAAGCTAAGATTGTGCTGCAATGCTAGAGGGAGTTAATTACCTGCACTAATATAGATGGTACAGTACGATTGATGAAAAATAGTTACACAATTGGCACATGTTGCTACAATGATGCAAAAATGAAAGGGTATAAAAGACTGGTACACTGTTAAAAATTTAGCATGGTTAAAGGACAAATGAAGATAAAGATGGCTTAGTAAGTACCTATCAGAAATATATTTTTAGTGTTAGAAAATTTTAAATTTTCTAAAATAAGTTGTGTATTCAAACATTTCTAGATGCCAGAGGAAGAAGCATTTGCTGTTCTGACAAGGCTCATGGAAGATTACAGACTTCGAGAAATGTATAAACCAAGCATGGCTGAGCTAGGCTTATGCATGTACCAGTTGGAGTCCATTGTCCAGGTAAAATTTCACTGTAATTTATTTAAGATAGATTTTTGAATTCTGTAGCAATTTTTTCTTCAAAGTTAATATTCAAAAATTGTAAACAGATAAATATAATATGCAGTCATATCATTCTGTGTTTTAGATTTTTTTGTAATGTTTAAAAGCTTTTGTTTTCTAACTTGCTTGACAGGCAAGTTATAAATTTGATTGCATAAAGAAAACTAGGCAGTTTTTTGTCCTCCTTTTCTGTTAGGCCTACTACCTAAAAAAAGAAAATTCTTGTATTTTGGGGCATAAATGGAATAATTGCACAATTTATCTGGGATCTTAACTTGCTAATACAATGACAGAACTGTATTCAACTATTGAAAGAGAGTTAAAATTCAACTGAAAGCTTTTTTGTTATCTGTTAGTGGTAAAGAGTGTAAGCCATCTTGATTCAAGATTAAATGTACAGTATTGTATATGTGTATAGTTCTTTGTAGTTTAAATGTGTACTCTGTTGATATAATGCCAACAAATATCATAGTATAGAATATATTTAGCATTATTTTAATAGTGAGTTATTTTGTTGTTGTTTTTTTTAATTTAAGTTGTTTAGAAACAAAAAAAATAGTGTTAACTATACCATCCCCCAAGTAAGTGAAGTATGAACATGCAAGAAACAATGTTAAAGTGTGTATGTACTAACGAAACTTGTCAGATTTATTTTGTTGTTCAACTTCTTTATTGTTTACCGAGCATGTTCATACCTTTCAGCTTTTGTTTTACTGACAGGAATGAAAACTCTTAACTACAGGTTTACCAAAAATGTAAAATTAAATCTCTCAAATCATTGTTTCAGTTACAAAATATAACGTTTTTTTGAACTGGGTAATTGGTAATAATTTTGTGCTTTGCTGAAGTAACAAGTATAGTTGTAATACAGATAAATAATAAATTAAAACATTAAAGTAAGTGTCCACGTCATTTAATTAAAAAAGTATTTCGAATGAGAATGTATCATATCATCACTAAAGCCCTGAATTTTATAAGGTAATATTTAATAAAATCCCAACCTACCTTTCCCTAGTGTAAGTAGCATTCCATCTTCTTTGTTTTATTCACTACCCCACCAATAAATATAAAATTCAACATTAATTGCTCACTATAAATTTGTCATTGCACATGCAAACTATGCTCTTTATAGCTTTCGGTTTTGTTTGGTTACAGAGCCATCAAATAGAAAATGAGACTCCTCTTATCTCATGCTCTCCTTCAAGATTTGTTAACAGTTCTGTTCTCGTTTGATTCTATATTATCTATAACCAATAAAAAGCTGAGGGTTTCATCTGTCAAATGACACATTGCTTTCTGAACAGCAAATTCTCAATCTCGCTGTTGGTACAAGTTTTGTTCCCACAGAAAACATAATCAGTAGTTTGGATTAATTTGTAATGGCTTTTGTGGCATAGTTAGAAAGTCAGAAGAATTATTATAGAAAAAGGAAACTCTTCATTTTCATTGTTGTTATTTTACAATCTTTGGTGCATTATGTAATAAAATTGTTGTGCATTACTACCATTTGTACAAAAACAAAAAAGTAGGGTTAAGGGTCATAGCCAGTTGACAAAAAAAAGACAAGTGAATACTTTATTCTTTATTTTTAACGTTTATTATTTATTTATTATTATAAAAGTAACTAAGTGTAGAAGTAGAGATCTCTCTAGGCTAGTTAAGGTTACATTAGGTAAAATATTTCACAAGTCACACACACGAGTAGCTTGTGAGTAATGTAATTCAGTAGTGTAACATGAACTCGACACATTCTCTAAGTGATTTTATAATTTAATAATAGCATCAATAATAGTTAGATATTGTTCAAATAGCAGTAAAACAATAAAATTTAACTATAAACAGATGTTTACTGTTGCAAGTTTAAACTGACTAAACTTGTATAAAGTTAGAGTAAATAAAACAACATTTGAAATGTGTTTAAGAGGTTTTAGAAATCAAACAAATAAAATGAAAAGTATTTTTTATCTTAACACGGACAATTCAAAGCAAATACTTCATATATTCATAGACAAATCTTTATTTTAGTTTATTTAAAATATTTCACCAAAAATTATAATTTGTCATATGTAAAAGGCTTGTAATTTTTACTGTAAGACTGACAAGTGTCAGGAAGGTGTACAAAATGTACAAAGTTAGTCATATCGAATCTATAAAGACTGAATGTGTCAGATTGACTGTGTTGATACTGAGAGAATGGATGACGTATAACGATTACAGAAAACAGATGTGTACCCTTCTCTCACGGAAAATGATTCTTATAAAGCTACATATCCACTGTCAGTAACAAAAATTTAACTTGTTTTTAACTGATTCTTATAAAGCTACATATCCACTGTCATGTCAGTAACAAAAACTTAACTTGTTTTCTCTTCTCAGAAACTGATTTTTATGTAATAAGGTATCCACTGTTTTTTTTTCCATTTCAGGAACTGCTTCCTGAGTTACAAATACACTTTCAGTCTCAAAGTTTTTACACATCAATGTATGCATCATCTTGGTTTTTAACCCTCTTCACAGCTACTCTTCCACTCCAGCTTGCATCAAGGGTGATGGATTTATTTCTTTCTGAGGTAAATATTTCTAATCTTTATTAGGTGTTTGTATTAAATACAGGAGTAATGTAATGAAACTACACTGAGAATTTTATTTCACAATAAATATGATCAAACTCACTACAATATAAAACTGTAAAGCTGCAGGAATTGTTTTTTTACTGGTTATTGTTTATATTGGAATGAGATAGGTGGTTTTTTTTGTAAATGTATTAAGTTATGTCTGAATTAGGTTTAAGGCATGGTTTTACCGATTTATTTTCCATCCACAATAAAACATACAATATAATCCAGTATTTAATCATTAGGAAAAGTAAGTACCAAAAATTCTGAACTGAATGTAAGACAACAGAATCTCAAATAGAGTTAAAGTATTTTGAAAAGATTCAAGTGTAGTAAAGTTTCTTTGTATTCTTTGATGTTAGCTTATTTTTGCCTATAAACCAAGACCCAGCATGGTCAGGTGGTTAAGGCACTCAACTAGTAATCTGAGAGCCATGGGTTTGAATCCCCATCAAACTAAACATGCTTGCCCTTTTAGCTGTGAGGCCATTATAATGTAATGGTCAATCCCACTATTCATTGGTAAACGAGTAGCCCAAGAGTGACGGTGGGTGGTGATGACTAACTGCTAAATTAGGGACGGCTAGCACGGATAGCCCTTGTGTAGCTTTGTACAAAATTCAAAACAAAACAAGCAAAACCTATAAACCCCTTAAATTATTATCATGTTTGTTGAACACACACACTTACATTATAAATATCTTTCATGAGGTAATTATATTTTTAAAAAATTAATATTGAAATAAAATGTCAATTGCTATGAAAATAAAGCCCATAATATACTTAAATAATTTCAGAGAAGTTTCATAATTATTCTTGTTATTTTCAAAGCAACATTCTCGTCACTCACATGATTATAATTATATTATTTTTATTTATTCAGAAAATAACTGAATATTTGAATTAGCATGTCCATGGTGGGTTTTATTGAAACGATAACACGTTTTTTCAAATTGTTTGACACACAGTCTCATTAGTTATCTCTGTGACAGTGACCATTTTTACATGCACAAATCATTGTGTACAGTCAACATGGCCCATGTCTTAAAAGAGTTGTGAGTGTTATTTAACGGAAACAATAAACAATAGTTCATGCAAGTGTTTCTCAAAGTGCTGTTTGACTGTGTATGATCAATAGAAGATATTCAGAGACTGAAGTTTAGTGTATTTTTATGACTTGTATCCATGTTACCTCCTGGTGATAAGCACGAGGGCTTATAATAGTGAAATTAAGAATTCAATCTCTCTGCAGTTGATGAAGCAGAGATAATCCGTTGTGCAATTTTGCACCTGGAAACAAACAAACTTATTTACTTTGCTATAAACTTGACAGATTTTGTGCTATTAATTATCTCATTATGTTCCAGAACTAAATTTCCAAAACAGTTATTATAACTCTCAGAGATTTGTGTAAATTACATCATTACTAAATCTGAGTCTTCATTTTCAGGGCATGGAAATGATCTTTCGAATTTCGGTTGCAATCTTGCATTTCTGTAAAGAAGACTTGCTTCAGCTAGACATGGAAGGCATGCTTAAAGTCAGTAAACAGGCTTGTAATAACATTTTGTGAGTAGTTATATGCAATGTTAGTACTAAAGATTTGATTTTACTGGTTTCTACAAAACTAAAAATAGAAGAAGTGAATTAAATGTAGTTTTGGTAAAAATGTAACTGAACTTGGAAACAATAAGAACTTTTGAATAGTGTACTGTGACTGTGTTTACCACAATAGCAAGTGAACTACCAGTTACTTAATGTGTATTAGATACAATCAGGAACATATATAGACCCTTCAGTGTATTTGCAAACCTTTGTTTCACTGATATAACATATTAAAGGTTGAACCCAGAAATGCAAGTGAAAACTCACAACAACAAAAATTCAGGTTTTATTTATAGACTTATAATATTTTAAAGTTACTTTTAAGTAATGTTTGTATTAAATAAACTGGTAAAAGGCTGCACATTAGATACAAACAGATAGCAATTTACATAATGCTATTTCCACAGTTAAATGAGTTACATTTCCTCGGTGATTTATTTGACAACCTGCAATGGAGTATAGATATTGGGAATATATAATTGAAGTGATTCTCTGAGATTGCATTCTTAAAATTAATACTTTGTGTATGCTAAGCATTAAGACAACTAAATGGAGTTATTGATTGTGATATGCTGTGGAAAATTTTCTTTAAAACATTATCCTAACATTACAAACATTCTCTTCTTTAAGTGTTCAACAACTCTCATTTAAAAATGCATTATTTTTGTATGAGGGACATTAGTTGACTTGAATTTACAGAGAGCCCAGTGTGGTAGTTTTATAACAAGAAAAACAGAAGGTACGTAAATAAATAACAAATCACAACATATGAAAAAAAAAGAAACATTTGTTTACCAACATTAAAAAAGTTGCCTTTTAAAACTTGTGATTATTTATTTATTTCTTGTTTTCCTTCAAGTATTTTCAGAAAGAAATGCCATCTAAGTGTGAAACAGATCTGGACTATTTAGTAACCATGGCTCTTCAGGTCAAATATAACAGCAAGAAAATGAAAAAGTTAGTACACTTGTAATTATAATTCTAAACCTTCAGACAGTCATCAGTTGGTTTAAGTAACTTAACAAATCAGCAGTAAAAACTTTTACTATGTGTGGCTGGTAATTAGATTGTAAATACTATAGTGTTTAATACACTTTCTGGTGACTTGCAAAAAAGAGGTTATATATCATTTTGTAAATTATGAATCAAATTGTCAAAAATATAAGTATCTTACAAATTAGAGCATTCATGAAAAATGTTTCCTGAATTTTAGTCAAATTGTCTCGGATAATGTCGCAGGTCATGTTTGAACTGCTATAACTGTAGATTTGCCAGCTCTTGTTATTTAGATGTAATTATTCCATTTTCATATTATTGTGAATTGTTGTTTTATTTTACAATTTTATACACAGTTTCGAGAGTTTTTAACCAACCTTGTTTTCTGCTAACAATTTTCTGGAAATAATTCACCATTTTTTCACTTTGTATCCAAATCTTGAAATAGTGTATTAAAAATGTGCTTAACTGTCACATCAAGAGTACAATTTTCAGTTATGGTATAATGTGACTCTAACAGGCAAATGAAAAGTTTGTGCTTAAGTATGGGCCCTTAAACAGTGGTATTGTGTCATCCTCAAAGAGTTTTAATTGTCAACATGTGCAATTTTCGATTAAATAAAACATAATTAATAACAACACTATTTTACTTCATATATATTTTCTATTTTTTCCATGTCCCTGCAGGAATTACTATTATTTTTTAAAAATTTAATGTTGGCAGGTCTGGAACTATGAAAATGCTGACATGACATATTGTATTGTCATGAGGATGGCAAGATGATTTTTTAAATATATTGACAGACCCTCCCATGTACATGGACAATAGCTTCAAATCACATTTAAGCAAACTAAAAAATAAATGTTGCACTTTAGAAACAGACCCCTAGGGATTGGATCAAATCCAACAGCTGTGAAACCAGTGGTTTACTTTTATCATCCCTAGTCTGAAATGTAATTGCAATATAATATTCTGTTATTTCCAAATTACATTGTTTGCATTACAACTACCAAGAATATGTAAAAACAAAAAGGAGGGATATTATATTATCTCTTGTCCCATGAGGTGCAGAAAGTTTGTTCGAAAAATTGCGTTCATTTTCTCCTATAATTGTTTAACTTTGTAAGAATTTCAATTTAACTTGGGATACAAAGAAAGGAGCAGCTTTTTGAGCATTCAAGTTGCTTTTCATACAATAAAATAAATAAACGTCTCTGAAAATGATGTTAAAATATTTTGCATGCTGAATAAAAAAGTGGGTATGTAAAATTGATGCTTTTGTTTTGCATCTAGAGATAAAGGAAATGTGGAACAATTTTTTGTTACTTTGGTACACTATTAAAACTGAATAGTATACAGAAGTTGTAGGAAATAAGAGACAATAGCATGATGAGGTAATATTAAAAAAACAATTTTAAATTCCAGAAATTGAATAGTAACAATTTATGATTATTGTCTTAATTGGTAATTGGTAATTAGTGCATTGATTAATCTTAGAAATGATTTAATTAATGCCATAATTCTGTACAGTGATTTAATTTCAAATGATAGTTTAAAAAAAGTTTTAAAAAGTGCCTGCATTTTCAACTGTTATAAAAGTTTTGGGTTCATCAAGTTAGTTTTAAACTATACTTTCCTTTTATCAAATGTTTTTTTACAATTTTCATAGAATCCCTTGATTATAAATCCTGCCAGAAGGAATATTTGTTACATTTGGAAGTAGTTTTGACATATTCTGATCATTTTACAAAATAAGATGCTTTTTTAATGTATTTTGTTGTCCGACATCTTCTAGACTTGAGAAAGATTATACAACATTAAAGGTCAAAGAACACGATGAACTGATCGAAATAAAGGTGAGGCATTCAGAAAATATTTCAGAAAGTTAATAGCATACTATTAAATAGTTGATAACTATGATGACATAGTACTTTTAAAATATCATGGAGCAGCTATTGTACACTGTTAAAAATAAGTTGTTTTTATATTTGTGCAACTGCTCGTGCTATTTTCTAGTTTACAGATATTTTAGCTGTCTTGTATCAAATATATATTGTATGGTACTTTAGCTGTCATGTATCAGTTGTATTCTGTACATTCTATACACTGGACTGTATTTTAGTTGTCATGCATCAGATATTTGGTTGCTAGGTGTTTTTAACCATTGATTATCTCAACCATTGATTGTTCTCATAACTAATTATTCTAGATATACTTTTCTCTTCTTTCTCCTCCTTCCGATTTGCACCTTTACCATGTCCGGAGAATCTTGTGTGCCCAATCAAGGCTCATCTTTGTTATATTGTCCATACTGCTTCCTTCTGGGACTGACTTTATTACCTGGTAAACTCCTCTTTCCTTTGTGATCTTTCACCTTCTACCTTTACCACTTGAGTCTGTCTTTTGGTTTGAATGGAATGTTCCTCCCTACCTTCTGAAATTTGTTCTTGGAGTCCTTCCATCAGATCTGGCACCTCATTTTTTCTCTTGATTCTTGTTCTCATCCTCCACTGGAGGAGATTCTGCAGTCAGACATGTGAACCACACCCAGTTCATTCATCTCCCTCTATGGCCCAACATAGCCAGGTGGGTTAAGGCATTCATAATCTGAGGGCCACAAGTTCGAATGCCTGTTGCACCAAAAGTGCTTGCTCTTTTAGCTGTGGGGGCATTATAAAGTTACGGCCAATCCCACTATTTGTTGGTAAAAGAGTAGCCCAAGAGTTGGCAGTGGGTGGTGATGACTAGCTGCCTCCCCTCTAGTTTTATATTGCTAAATTAGGGATGGCTAGTACAGATAGCCCTCGTGTAGCTTTGCACAAAATTCAAAAAAATAAATAAACATCTCCATCATATTTCAGACTCCTCTTCATCAGGAATTTGTCTGCCATCTGTTGCATTCTGCAACCTTGATGTGACTCTGACTGGTATGTTTTCATTCATACTTTTTTCACAGGGATATTTATCATTATTTTGATCCCACTGTTTGGTGAGAGATGCCTGAATAGGTATTCCTTGATGACTCACACTTTATCTTCCATGGTTGTACATGCTCACCATGTAGGGTGTTCCACAATGTCATGCTTGTAGGTTCATGCTTCCAAAACGTACTCTTCCCAGACTGTACCACCACATGAGTAAAGCAGAATAGGAGTCATGCCAAGAGTGGATAACTTGGTATGATCTGTTTTTCAAAGTTTCATAGCCACCCATTGCATTATCTTGGGTGGTGATGTTCCTCTAGACTCTGTACTGCATTTTCACCCTTCTTTCTTCGAGTCATTCACCCTGTTGGTTAGAAGGTGACACATGTTGGAATCTTTAACACAAAAAGGGGAGGAGTGGAGGACTTGAGGCATGCTTAAAGAAAAAGTTCAGATATATAGGGCAGCATTGATCGAGAATAACATCTTGTGAGAGAAAGTCAGTATACCTATTGGAAATACATTCTCGGTATAGCAAATTTATAACTTGCAGGCATCAGGTGAGTGAATATAGACAGTTAATGTAAAGAATTAACAGTTTTTATGCTAACCATAGTGAATGCTTGTTAAAACCTTTTAATATAAGGGGGTAGCATTTAAATCACTAGTCAAGGTAGGAAGTAACAGTATGTATACATGTTATTTTGTTCCCATTTTTATAAACTAATTTGTATTCCATATAAAGAGTGAGCATATGATAATTTTTTTTTAAATTTAAGGTCATCCATGAGATTTGTAACCTTCTGTTATAGTGGTCTTTGTTATATACTCAGGAAAATGAATTTTTTACTTCAGGCATGCAAAAATGTTTTGTGTGTGTGTTTTGTAAACTTGAGATTATACAGCAATAAAGGTGAAAAAAATTAAATGTAAAATAACTTGTTTTTAAAACAAAAAAATGTTTTGTAGAGGAGTTTGGTTTTGAACTTTGTTATCAATACAAGTTTGTATGAAAACCACTTCACACTGATAACATATATCTACCTCGCTCTTTTGAAAAAGAAAAGGTTGGTTCACTTTATAATTTATAGCATAACTCTTATTTTCCATCTAATTTTACAGTTGTTTCTTTTCTTTTATGGATAGAGGTTGCGTACTGAGAACAGACTACTGAAACAAAGAATAGAAAACTTGGAACAGGTGAGCTGTTTCAACTGATGAGTGCAACTGTCATTGTACGATAGGTCTTTTGAAACACACACATAAAATAGTGGTCATGATCTTTATCACAAGACATCAACACGTTATATTTATACGTGATTTTAGTCTTAAGTGTGGTAAATTAATTTTGGAACAAAAGTTTGAGTAACGACAAAGACTTTCAACATGTAACTGTACATTTCTCACGTTGGTGTTAATTACTTTCTGTTTTGTTACCAACATTACTCTACCAATTTGGGTCATTAATTTTAAATTAAACCATGAATGCGTTTTTTGAGCTATCAGTTTTTCACCGTTTTACTTCTCGCTCTTTGATTTTTTTGTAACTTCATCAGAACTATATGTTCTGCACCGTTATCTGTAACTTTAGTCAATTGAGTTCAGTAAACTAGGATATTTGTTTTGTACTGCTTTCTCTTTTTTATATCATCAGTTTCATTGATACAAATATAATATAAATATACAAATATAATATAAATATACAAATATAATATAAATATACAAATATAATATAAATATACAAATATAATATAAATATACAAATATACAGCATCATAGATTTACTTCATATTTTTTTGCTAACAGTGTAAATGTTAAATGATTTTGTCTTTACACAAACCTCTTATTATGTGACAAATATTGGCCTTTTTAACTGGAACTCTGAATGCAGGATTACTTGCAACTGAGTTTTTCTAAAGCTCTGTTCATTATCCTAACTTTGTATATATCATGCATTCTAATTTTTATTTCTAAATTTGTTGATTTCATGATGGAAGTATCTGAATGAAACTGTCACAGTTTTTTACGTAATGCTCCCAGCTCTTAATCTCCCAGTTTCAGCAACTGTGGAATATAATGTAATTTTAATTGGGAATATTTTGTTAAGCCTTACAAATCTTTAACTGTGAAACCTTTATAAATTATGTCTTGTACAGTCATTTCATTTCTGCTAGGCAGAGCATTAAGTAGAAAAGAAAAAAGTAAAAAAAAAAAAGTTGAATATATATTACTTGGTTATGTATCATAATAAACTCCAGCCAGAACTTTTAATATAAAGGTATATTTGGTTATGTAATATACTTTGTTAACTTACTTCTTAAATATATGTCTTATGCTTTAATTGTACAAATGAATAGAACAATGCATGTTTTTTTTTAAGGAAAGTTCAGCCCTAGCTGACCGGCTCATCCGAGGTCAGGTTACTCGTGCTCAAGAACTTGAAGATAATTTTGCCATCAAAGAAGAGTTAGCAGATCTCAGAGATAAAGAACAAATGGTTAGACAAGAATTGGATTTGGTGTATCAACAAGTCCAAGTCCTTAGTGAGGTAATAAATCCCAAACTTTTTTTGTCATTACTACTTACAAGGTCTAAATGATATACTGATATATGATTTTTCAGTATGTGTACAAAGAGGGTAGCTACATCCATGCATAATATAATTTCTCGTGTGTATTTTGCCTGATTAATTGACAAAATAATGATGTATAACTACACCATATTGTGTTATTTAAGCTAATTATAAATTAATTAATTGTTTTAACGACTTCTTTTGTATTTGTGGTATTTGATATAATTTTTTCATTTGTCAATATTTAAATTTTTATTCATTTATCTTATGAGTAAAATTCACCTGTCTGCCATCTATTGGCAATAGGCAGGATCACAACCTCCATCTATTGAAATGTCTGGTGACAACTTGATACAGTCATTGCAGGAAGAACTAGTAGTGGTCAAGCTTAGAGAAGCAGAGAAAGATGATATTATGCAAGATTTAAGAGGACAAATACAAGAGCTGGAAGAGGTGAGAAGTTCAGTTTATTCTCATTATTAATTTATAAAAATATTATTGAATTAATGTAAATACTTTATTTCAAACTAAGCTGAAAACAATGTTCCTAAGAATGAAAGAATCATTGTAAATCCCTTTACTGTTTTTGTCTATCATACCAGTAAATGTAAAGGTACTACAATTAATTAGATCTGTTCTTTCTTCTTCTTTTTAACTCCTTTAGGCCAACAAGCAACTACAAGAAACTACACCTGATAAGACACTAGCTCAGCTGCAAGAAGAACTGGTTTCTGTTAAACTGAGAGAGGCAGAGGCTAACTTGTCTATGAAAGAACTTCGACAAACAGTGTCTGATTTACAAACAGTATGGCTGGTAAACCTAGTTTTTTCTAGTAGTATCCATTTTTGTTAAACTGTTGTAAAACTTGCAAAAATCAGTAATAACAGTAATGCAAATTTATAATTGGAATTTATAACTAACTCTTGATAAAAGCACAGACATTTTTGGTTTACTTTTTGATATTTGTATTTTAGTTCGCGTATGGACTATCGAGACTCGCACAGATATTCTTTCTTGATTCTATTGTCAACCTGTTATCTTTTTATTTCGTAAGGTATTTTACTACTTTGAAAAGTTCTTTCTGAATTAATTATTAACATAATTTTTAATGTTGTAAATAAATTTTACATTACATAACATTTTCATTTGTAAAGTAAGGTTTTATGTAGGAGAGGTAGAGACTCAGAAGTAGATTTCTCTTGTTTTTATGTCTTTGTCCAACTCACCATATGTGAGCTAAGTAATTTATATTAAACATGAAACTATGAGTATTATAACTGTGGATTTACTAAATATCTCTTCAGGAAATTTGGTAAGACTATAGCAAACATCACATGTTTTTTATTCACAAAAAATATTATTTTTAATAAAACGTGTACTCAAGACACACATCTGAATTTATAAGACTTCACTGAGTAAGTTTCAGTACAAAATATTTTCACTTTAAGAATATCTAAAATCTCTGAAATGAGTATCAATTTTTTTTTCCAGAAAAAATAATTGTATTTTGTTTATTTTATTTTTATTAATCTAACACTAACTGTCTCAGAACCAGTAATGTAGGATAAAATTTAAAGTTGAAAAATATAAAGTAAGTTTAATGACTCTTTCCTTCTTCATGGAATGATTACATATTGTAACAGACAATTACACACTGTTTAACAAATACACTTATATCCAAAACCAATTATTTTCAAATCTCCTAGTCATTTAAATTTACTACTTTACAGCTGCATTTAAAAGTATATGTCAAAAATAAATAACTTATCACGGCTAGCTGGGTAGTTTCACTTAGCAAGTTTCTGGTTTTTACATTTTATTTATTTTTATAACAAAATATATACATAATAAACAAGAAATTTGGTGCATGTGTATTTCAAGTTTTTAAGTCTCAACAAAATTTAATTGTACTATATAGCAAGTTTGATAGTTGCACTTTTGTAAATTTTATCTTTTTTCTAAAATTTAAATGTACTGTGTGGTAGGTTTGGTGGTAGCACTTTTTGTTTCCATATGCATTAATAAACCACGTTTAAAAAAAATAATGTCCTAAAAACTATTATTCTTTAATTGCTTGTCTAACCAAACTGTGAGTGGATTATAATAATCCTGTTAGTTGGTCCAGGTGATGTTGGCAGCAAAAAATGAATGTATTGGCTAAATTAGAATGAGTTATCCTTATAAGGAATAGAGTAAATTAAAATCTTCTCTTTCTGTTGGTTATAAATAAACCAATAGAATATATAGAAGAGAATTACTAACAGTTTTGGAAAGATAGGCTGTGATAGGAGGGCATGGCATGTGGGTTTAACTTTCTGATATATATTCAGTAAAACCTAACGTAAAAGAAGGCTGAGTAAAGACTATGACTTTAGATATCATCTTAGCAATTCCTATAATTATACATATGTAATTTTTGCCAGGCTTTTTGAGGAGTGATGTAGTTATAAAAGTACTAGATTTCAAAATATTTTCATATTTAAAGTTACACTTTAATTAAAAACTTTGTGAGGTAACCAAGTAATTTTAACAGTGCTTATCTCTATTACACGAAAGTTGGCAGTTTAATTTTGTCTTTTCTTTTACAACTCTAGCAACATCTAAATGAATCTAAAACAGGTTCACCTGAGCTTTCTAAGAAACGGGACAAAACGCTAGTTGTAGAACTTCAAGAAGAGCTTATCTCGGCTAGAATACGAGAAGCCGATGCCGTAGCAGAGCTGAAGGAACTTCATCAGAAAGTAATAGAACTAGAAGCTCAGGTGAATTGTTGTCCCTGAAGCACTTTCACATTCAGTCGTTAATCTTTAAACATTTTATGTCTTAAAATAAGATAAAAAGAAACGAATATTGTGCTGTTAGTGCTTTCACATATTTCTTTTAACTAGCAACCACTTTATAAAGACCAAGAAGTGGAAAATAAAAAATGAGCAAGTTCTGATAGATAATATTCCAAAAATTGTTTAGTTTCTCAGGCTAAGTTCACTTTAATCTATACTTTAAGCATTGTGTGTGTGTGTGACTATACAGCTTATAGGCTTTTCTCGTAGCAACTACAAAGGATTTTCACACTAACAGTGTGTCTGAAGTTCGATGTTTTTATTATATTTATAGTATTAAAAGATTAGTTTGAATAATTTTAAACATTCAGTTACTAACGTGAACTGAATTATTTGAGGTAGAAGTTTCTAAAGATCACCTTCATTACAGGACTGTCAGTGAAAGTTCTGAAAACTTTGTTATTTACTGTTCTATCTTTTGTGATACTCTAAAGCAAATACTGAATTTTCTAGTGTTAAGGTATTGTTATTCACATATAATTGATTAGTTTGTATTATGCCACAATTTAAAGCTGAAATTCCAGAACTATAAGATAATTTAAGTTTCATGCATTTAATTTTCCAGCTGTCTGTGAACTATAATTAGCTTCAGATTTCTTAGTTCATTTGACTATAGGTTGAAAACTGTACAAATATCATCCCAGAGTATTTGAATAGATTCTTTTTTCATGACAAATACAAATATATATATTTTATCTTTAAAATAGAAATTGCTTATAATTTTTTATTGCACAGAATCAAGTAATATTGAACCAAATAAGACATCAAGAAGAAGAAGTTGAAACACTCCATAAAACTATGGAAGAGACAATCAAGAGAGAGAGAGCTCTGCAGAACCAGTTGAAAGAAGAACAAAGAAAATTTGCAAGTTTGGATTCCAAGGTAATATCAATTTGCACTTTGTTTCATAACAGGAAATATTTATTAACCTTAGAATTCATTTGTTAGCATGTATATTAGTAAGAATATGAAAGATGCATACAAATTTACAAGAAATAAAGTACTTACTTCTTTGCTGTTGACTGTATGTGACACTTATCTTTTTAATAGTAATAATTATCAATAATGTAATATTAAATGTCAGAGAGAGCTACTGGCAATTGCTGAAAGAGATGTGACAGGTTGTTGTAGCAAGAGGGGCGTGATTTTCTATTTGATGGCTCTGTAACCAAATAAGGTTAAAGGCTACAATTTGCACACTGGGGGGAATTTAGGGTTTTTATAATATTGAAAGAATTTAAAACATTAAAATATATATCATTAGCTAATTTGTTATGTTATACTTATTGACATACCATGAAAATAAAGTGGTTTTAATTAAATTTTGAATGTAACTCACTGAAAAGCTCATGATATCCACAGAAGATGCCTATGGAGAGATGGGAAATAGTTTGACAAATTTTCAAACTAATTCTTCATTTATCTGTAATTTAAGCATATTTTTGTAACTCGTGAACTTTCATACATGTTTCAGAACTCTATACCAGATGAGAAGTTTTTATTATGTTCGAATACATTTATGTTATGCGTTAACTATTTGTATGAAAAATGTTCACTTCGTTTTCCTTTTGCTCCCAGAAATTCTTTTTGTCCTACAAAAGTTTAAAGAAGGTAACAATGTTCATCTCTTTTGTGTGGTTCTCAATATGATGAGTATTTGAACTACAATTTTAGTTAAAACACATTAAACTGTTATGAATATTGATGTTTGATAAATTTAACTGCTCATCTTTTCTTAATATTCTTTCATTTTAAAATCTAAGAATTTTTAACACATACATTGCTGTTTTGTAAACGTGTCCTGTGGTTCCCAAATTGTGGTTTATGGTGACGCTTACATTTATTGCCATTGATTTAGCGTAAACTGTAAAGCAAAGAGGCTACAAATAAATACTTCATGTGAATTAAAATATGTTTTCTCATGGTGTGGCTTAGTGGATACTTTGTTTCTCTGTGAGCTGAATGGTCTAAAGTTCAAGATGCAATGCTGAATTCACCTTGAGTTTTAGACGTCTTATAAAAGTGACAGTCAGTGCTGTGATTTGGCTTAAAGAACCAGATAGAACCTTTCTAGGTGCTGTTGGCTGGATGACATTATAACTTTTAAATCAGTCGGGGAACATGCAGCTTACACTGAGCTACTGAATTACATCAGCTACTTCCATAGTTCAAAATTAAGAACAGCTTCTCCTCAGGCTCTGATCTGCTTATTTAACCTACATATACATTAGGAAGCATTTAGATTGAAACATGGAGGTATATTTAGTCTTTTCGAAGGACCTAATGAGTTTTTTGGTTGATATAAAATTGTAATTGATAAATCAGTTTAAAAGTAAACAGTGATGTGAACCATTTTAACTTTGTATTTATAGAAATTAATGAGACAGTTTTATTTTTCATTATTTTATTCCAAAGTTGTAGTGTTACTTTAGCTAACTGTTCTGTTCGACTCTTAGCTGTTGATTGTGTTGAAATAAAATATAGTGTTAGAAATCAAAACTTCCTCAGCACAAGTCGCTCTCCTCTGCTCCCTCTCTCCAACATCCTGACTCAGACTCCCATGAAGTCACTCTTAAGACCAGAATTATCTATTTCCTACAATCTTCATTTTTGAAACCACATCTGTTAATCAACATACTTCACACAGTGACCTCAGAAATAAGCAAACCAAGATATGGTTTATTAGGGGTTATTATGTAGGTTGATTAGAATGATGCACACATTGGTGTAGCTATAGGTGATTTAAAGCACATTAAAATTTAAAAGCAAGAGTTCTTTATTTCCACATATTTTCTTTTACTCGCAACCTTTTGTTATAGTATCACCAACTGTTTTCATGTATTTCTTCCCGATATATGTCAGTATCCAATCAATTGCTGAGTCAATCCATTATTAACATTCAAACTGACTATAAGGATTGCTTCTCAGTCATAAACTTATTTTGAGTGAAAATTATTTTAAAATGCAGAAATTAATATTAATGACTGAGAAGCAATCCTTATAGCCAGTTTGAATGTTAATAATGGATTGACACAGCAATCGATTGCATACTGACATATGTCAGGAAGAAATACATGAAAACAGTTGGTGATACTATAGCAAAAGCTTGCGATGGGAACAAAATATGTGGTTAACCTGAAGATGACCTAATAAGGTTGAAATGTTGTTCTCTGCTTTATTAGTAAAAGTGTTAACATTCATACCAGCCATTATGAGATACATTTTTACTTCAAGTGAGTTTCTTGTCATCCTGAACTTTTATGGTCAATTTTTACCAAACTGTTTGAAGTTTTTAAAAGATTTTCCACCAGAACTTTCCCTTCTGAGTTATAAATTTAATACACAGGCATTATTGTAATTACTTTGTGAAATGTTTTTAGTTTTAAACATTACTGGTGACTGCTTTAATGAATTTGAATATTTCAGATAAAGGAAGAACAAATGCTAGATGAAATAAAGGAAGAGAAACTCACTCGAGTTATAGCTGAACTGAGACAAAAACTTTCATCTCTTGAGATCAGGGTATGTCTGGCAAAAATTCCTATTTTGAAACATCATTACTTGTACTTATTTCCAAAATTTTTAGGTTTATACAACAGTAATTTACTTATTCTATTACAGTTGCAAGTTTTCTGTAGCCTCCTCCAGTGGCTCAGAAATATGTCTGTGAGCTTAAAACTAAATATCTGGCACTTGTTATGGGCCAGCACTGACCATCTGCTTAACACAAACTAACAAACACTTGCTACACTCATCTTATGATCTGTTTCCAGAAGTCAGTTTAAAACTAAAAGCAGATAAAAAAGAATCATTGAAAAACATTAAACTTTTGTATTTTAAACAGATACCTTAAGATATATATTTGATTATATTAGTACTTTCACTTATCTTTTCTGTGAAAAATTGTTAGTTCACATGACTACTAGTAGTAACACCCTGTCCTAAAATGCAAGTCATTTACATGACCATTAGTAGTAGCTTCCTGTCCTAAGGTGTAAGTAACTAACATGACTGTTAGTAGCAGCTTCCTGTCCTAAAATTATGATAGGTTGACTTTTGTGTTTGTGTTACATGTTTTTGTGTTCTTAGACGAATGGAAAATATATTCATGGGACAAAATAAGTGAAATTAAGACTCTACAATTTAATTTCTACAAGAAATTGTCTAATGAAGTAAAAATGTTCTGATAGAATTTGAAAATACTTATTTTATAATTTTTGTTGACATGTGAAAATTTTCAAAAGATTTTTAAACATGTAATTCACTTACAAATTAACGTTATATTTACCTTTAATTCCTATATCCAGCAGATTTGTCAGGACTACTAAAAACAATCTAATTGGTAATTTATGATATTGTATGCAATGCTGCTGTTAGTGAAAACATGGCCACTTGATGTTACAACCTTAAACAATAGACAAGTTAGAGCAACTGCACAATGTAAACCCTTATGACTGATAAAAATGTTTATTTTCTTTAGTGGAAAGTCAGTTTTTCAAGTAAAATATTACTGAATAGTATAGTTTTGGGCTTAAAGTGGCTAGGTGGTTAAAATGAGTAACCTTCATTCTATAGGTCACACCATTGAACCCTGTCACTAAATGTGCTCACATTTTTAGCTGTAGGAGACTATAGCTTGATGATCAATCCCACAATTCATTTTTAAAGAGTTGATAGTGGATGGCATTCACTAACTGCCGTTCTTCTAATCTCACTTCAAAATTAGGAAGATGGCTACCACAGATGACCATCAAGGAGCTCTGCTTAAAACTCAACAAACAAGCAAGCAGAGAGTAATTTAAGAACAAGAATTTTCATATCATTTGGTAAAATCTCTTTATTTACAATCCCCACAGAGTCAAGAAATGATGGAAGCAAGTCAGTTAAGACATCGATTAGGTCACGTGAGCAGTAAGGACAGTAAAGATTTACATGAACAGGTATCAGAGGTGAGGCTGTTTTTAAAAGTATGTAAGATTTATTTTCAAAATGCTTCCTTGATTTGTATATTTCAGCTTTCTACACTTTGGAATATATGTATATAAAATGTGTGCAAACTGTTGCATATTTATACATCAAAAGAATAAACCCTTTTAGTAACAATAATTAAAACTTGACAGTAATTTTACAAAGTTGGTATTGTTAAACCTAGTGTAACTTTATACCAGAATCACAACAAAGTGTAACCAAGTAACATATATCCCCCCCCCCATCTCCAAGGTATACTGGACATCAGAACCACATAATGCATTGTATCTTGAAACTAATACTTTGGTCTATTCTCAGTTATATTAAAATTTAGCTTTATTATTGTTTGACTTTTTACATGATACTTACAATACTTTTTCCCCCTTCTCAATTTCACTCTTTTTCAGATAAGCATTCGATATGAATAAACATCAAAACTTAAATAATAACTCAAATATTATAAAAGTTTTTAATTTTATAATATATAAATATATATATATATCATCAGTCTGTCCTAATTTGAAAGTTGTGACATTTGTTTTATTGGTCTACCTCCTCTCTAGTTTACTGATTGATTGCAATTTAGCACAAAGCTACAAGTGGGCTATCTGTGCTCTGCTCACCACAAATATCAAAACCCAGTTTCTAGCAGTGTGAGTCTAAAGACATACCCCTGTGCCACCAGGAGGCCTATTTTATTTATCACCCCTCCAAAAAATATTGAATTTAATGTAAATTATTCATTATGGTATTGTTATTACCAGGGTAAAGTATAATTTACATCTCCTTCAATTTTATTTTGTTACAAAGAAATACCTATCAAGATGATGTGTTAACTACATTGTTTTCTTTACAGAGAATTGTCTACTTTGCTCTCAGTGCAAACTGTATTCTCACAGAAAACACTTCAATGACCGTAGATGAATTTTCATCAGCTTTATTGCAGAGTTCGAAAGCTAGAAAAATTATGATGGTTATAGAACATTATCTGGTTCCTATGTGATGTTATTCTATTTTTGTAAATGCATTTCTGGAGACATATTGGTTGAAACATCCACATCCCAACACAGTGAACTCCTCTTGAATTCAAGGGCAATTGGGGATATACCTATTGAGGTTACATGCTACTTTGAATTCTTCACGAGGATTTATTGTTGAGAGGGATTTCAAGAACGTTCCCGAGTCAGAGATTCTCGCTGGTCTCTCCACTCAAGGAATTTCTGCAGTGAGGGGCATCTCCACTCACAAATATGGAGTTACACTGCCAACAAATACCCTCGTTTTAACATTTACTTCATCACGTGCACTTGCCACCATCAAGGCAGATTATCTCATTTGCAGGGTTTGGCCATACATTCCAAACCCTCTTTGTTTTCAATGTCAGAGATTCTGCCACTCAAAGACATCATGTCATGGCTCCCTGACATATGCTCGTTGTGTAGGCAAGGACCACGATGCCTATGAATGTGACATGGACCCACATTGCATCAACTGCGATGGTTCTCACTTCTCTCACTTTCATTCTTGCCCAAAATGGTTGGAATGAAAAGAGTTGCAGCGTTTAAAAACGATACATAACATTAATTATCCTGAGGCTAGGAAATTGCTGTCCACTACTCCATCTCGGATATATGCTGCTGCATTTTATTCTACAACTACAGTGGGAGTGCAGACATATCTCTCTGTGCCTCCAAGAGAATCGTTTTCAAAACAAATGAAAAGCCTTTTGACCTCCGTGGTTAAAAAGGCTGAATCGACTTCCACACCCATCTCTCTTCCTCCCATACCTTCCAACAAACCTCAAGATTCATGTCCTTCAGTTTCAAATACAGGCATTTCTTCTGAAACATCTTTTTCTCCCACCCCAAGAGGCAAAACAATTATTTGTTCACGTTCTCAGTCACTGGACTCCCTTTCCAATAACAAAGACCTGCCCACTCGACCCAGGGCAGGATCCATGGAGGTTGATAGACCTCCTCCGACTAAGGACAGTGAAGAAAAAAGACGTGGTCCTAAACAAAAGGTTTCTCCAGCCACTTCACCTATCCATTCTTAAAAATGGCCACCTTGATACAACGGAACTGTCGAGGTTTACGTTTTAATCTGGATAACATCAAAACACTGATTGCTTCTTACCATCCTGTTTGTCTTTCTTTACAAGAAACATTTCTCAAACCTGCTGATACAGTCTCCATTCGTCAGTTTTCTCTGTACAGAAATGACAGGTTGTGTGATGGTCAAGTACATGGAGGGGTGGCACTATTGGTTGATCAGCATGTGCCCACCCTATCTTTGTCACTCAACCTTTGGAGGCCGTAGCCATCAGTTTTCCTTGGGTCATATCATCAATGTTTGTTCTCTCTACCTGTCCCCTGGAGAGACATATGATCAATCAGACCTTGACGCTCTCATTGAACAGTTGCCATCTCCATTTCTAATCCTGGGGGATTTTAATGGACATCATCCCCTCTGGGGAAATGCTATTATTGATGGGAGGGGTCGATCTGTAGAGGGGATGCTCTCTGATCACAATATTTCTCTTTTCAATACTGGTTCTTCCACTTACTTTCATGCACCTAGTCAGTCCTTTACTGCTATTGATCTCTCAGTTTGCTCCCCTTCATTATTCTTCCATTTTTCATGGAGGGTTGACAGTAATCCACTGGGCAGTGATCATTTTCCTATCTTTTTTAGAGAGACTTGCCATGGTCGATGCCACCCTAACCGCATGCCCCTGTGGAAACTGGATCAGGCAGACTGGTCCACTTTCACTGCTCTCGCAGAACTTGATCCTGCCATCGTAACTCAGCCTTCAATAGACGACTGTGTAGCAGCAGTAACTGGCTGTATTATACAAGCAGTTGCTCAGTGTATTCCTAAAACCTCGACAACGATATCCTTGTCTGTAGCGGAATCCTGCTTGCCGCTTAGCACAGAAGGCTCAAAAACGGGCCTGGGATACTTTTCGTAGATATCCCACACTTTCAAACTGTGTTGCTTTCCAAAGGGCCCGTGCACATGCTAGGTGGGTAAGACGTCAAAGCCAGAAGGAATCTTGGATTAAGTTCACAACTAGCGTATCTTCTACCACCAGTTCCAAGATCATATGAGACAAGATTCGAAAGGTTAATGGGCAACATAATTCTGTCCCTCTCTCAATCTTACTCTCTGATGGTCAGGAGGTGGCTGATGTACGGAGCCTCACTAATACTCTCAGTGAAAGCTTTTGCCTGGTATCTAGCACTTCTGCTTGTTCCTCCACCTTCTTGGCCATCAAGACTCAGGCAGAGTGATCACCTCTTTCCTTTCGAACTGACTGATTCTTTGACTATAATTGTCTCTTTACCCTGATGGAACTGAAAATGGCCCTTCATCAGTCTTCCAGTACATCTGTTGGACCTGATGATGTTCATTATGACATGCTACACCATCTATCTCCTCCTTCTCTTGATGTCCTTCTGATTGTCTTTCTCTGGCAAGAGAATGTTTTTCCTGATGCCTGGCATCAGGCTAATATTTTACCTTTCTCTAAGCCAGGAAAAGATCCCAAGATTCCTTCAAACTACCATCCAATTGCTTTGACGAACTGTCTCTGTAAGACCTTAGAAAGGATGGTTAATGCTCATCTTGTTTGGTTCCTTGAATCAAACAACCTCCTTTCACCCACCTAGTGTGGGTTCCGACGACAGCACTCCACCGTAGACCACCTAATTTGTCTTGAAACATCTATCAGAGAAGCCTTTCTCAAATGCCAACATCTTGTATCAATATTCTTTGACATAGAGAAGGCATATGACACAACATGGAGGTATGGCGTTTTGCA
The DNA here is from genome assembly GCA_011833715.1 of Carcinoscorpius rotundicauda. Taxonomy (NCBI): domain Eukaryota; kingdom Metazoa; phylum Arthropoda; class Merostomata; order Xiphosura; family Limulidae; genus Carcinoscorpius; species Carcinoscorpius rotundicauda. The sequence continues at coordinate 4,510,537 of CM022400.1, forward strand.
AGTCCTCCATACATATGGGTTACATGTTTCTTAAAAAATTTTTAATGGGCAGGAGATTCCAAGTTTGTATGGGTTCGACACTTTTCCGTTCTTTTGTACAGGAACTTGGAGTCCCTCAAGGCTGTGTATTGAGTGTCACACTCTTCAGTATAAAGATAAAAGCCATTACTGAACAACTCCCTCTCACTGTTGCGAATAGGCTGAATGTCAACGACTTTCACATCTCATGTCAGTCTTCAAACATGAGATATACTGAGTGGTAACTACAAACTGCCCTTAATCGTGTACTGAGGTGGACTCTGGCGAACGGCTTTAATTTCTCTCTCTCTCTAAAACTGTATGCATGCACTTTTGCTGTCAACAGGGTTTTCATCCTGATCCTGAACTTTATATCGGTGAAGTTTTACTGCCAGTAGTCCCAGAGACCAAGTTCTTGGGGCTTATCTTTGATCGTAAACTGACCTTTATACCACACTTAAAGCAGCTTCGGGTCAAATGTACAAGAGCACTAAACATCCTCCGTGTCCTCTCTTCTACCAGTTGGGGAACAGATCGATGTTCAGTGTTAAAAGTATATTGTGCTCTTATTAGATCGAAACTCGACTATGGATCAATGGTCTATGGCTCTGCCAGACCCTCGGCCTTAAAGATGCTGGATCCCATTCATCACCAAGGACTTCGACTCTGCACTGGGGCTTTCCGTACCTCTCCAGTTCAAAGCATATACATTGAATCTCATGAACCTCCTCTACACCTTTGCCGTTTGCAACTATCTTTACAATATGCTTTGAAACTTCATTCCTTACCAAAGCATCCCACGTGGGAATGTGTTTTCCTTCCTTGGTGGGCAGTACTTTTTCAGAACAGACGATCTGTCATTGCTCAGTTTGGCCTTTGCATCCGGGTGCAATTGGATGAATTGGGTCTGTCCTTGGAAAACATTGCAGATTCCACAGGTCAGCCCATCCCACTATGGCTTATTACAGCCCCCAAATGTGACCTTTTTTTCAGTCACCTAAAAAAGGCATATACTCCAGATTGGAAATACCGTGTTTTATTCAATGAATATCTTTCAAACAATCATTCAGTTCCCATTTATACAGATGGTTCCAAATCAGGTAATTCATTGGGCTCTGCTGTGGTTCAGTAGTTGCGTGCAGAATCCCCTCTACAGCTTCTGTGTTCACTGCTGAACTGTATGCCATATCTCTTGGCCTTGATCATATTGCAGCTGAGCAGTACTCCAACTGCACTATTTATACTGACTCGCTTAGTTCTATACTTGCCTTGGAATCGCTACACGTTGGCTCACATCCTGTTCTCGCTGATATTCAAAACCAACTGATCCATTTCTCATTAACAGCTACTTTAATCCAGTTTTTCTGGATACCAGGCCATGTTGGTATTTGCGGGAACGAGCTTGCAGACATGGCAGCTAAATATGTCTGCTCCAGCACCATCACCCCTATACCTTTTCCGTACATGGACTATGGTGTTGTCTTCAAGGCTCAGCTCCATGCTAGCTGGCAGTCCATGAGGAGTGAGCAACGTGACAACAAGCTTTTTCAAATCAAACCCTATATTGGACTTTGGCCATCCAGCTTCCGTAAAGTTCGGAAGGAGGAAGTTGTTCTCACTAGGCTACTCATTGGTCACAGTTTTTTAACTCGTCATTTTCTTTTATCTGGAACTGATGCACCAATGTGTAGTTTGTGTAACACTCAAATCACTATCAGCCACGTTTTACTTTCTTGCCATCATTACAATTCTCAACGACGGCAATATTTTAAACATATTTTTTCCCAGGGTCTGTCTGTCTAACATTGGACAGAGTTATTGGTGATGGTGACTCTGTCCACCTTGATAACGTTTTTAATTTTTTAATGGCCGTTAATCTTTTTAATCTCATTTAAGTGTTGCATATTTATTCATTACACCTTTTTAATTGTGGTTCCTTTTTTACACTTTTGCTGCATATCATTTCACACTTTTAATACTTTACCTTTTAGTACTGGCCGTAATGACTCATAATCCAGAACCAGTACTGGAAAGACCAACTTCAGGTGACTGACGGTGGTTTTTATACTTACCTGTTAGTCTTCCTGGAAAGGTTATGATCATTTCCTTTTTGCTAGAGTAAATACCTTACAACTTTTTATACAACATTTATCTCTTAATGTTGTAGACTAGGTGTCAACATTGGTTTTATACTTTTTTGTTTTACCTTCATTTCCTTTTATGTCTTTTACTACATTTACTTTATTTTTACATTTTTACTGGATGGTTGGAGCAGATAGCCTCGCTGCTTTGTGCCATAAAACACTAAATCAATCAATGTAAATGCATTACTCTAGTAAAGCACCTAATGTGGTAGTGCCATTAATATAAAGTCATGGGAAAAACATTGAAACATCATCTCCTTTGGTTCCATATCAGTTGAAGAGTTTTACTGTATGAATACGTCTTTTCAGTGACATTGTTCCACTCACAGTTACCAAAGATTTCTTTTATGTCACAACTGAAGCTGACATAAACTGTCTAATTTTCTTTTACAAGAGTCTTGAGAACTTAATGAGACTCAATTAAGTTCAATGTTGAGATCAGAAAATATAAATTTTTGTTTGTATTTTTAGAAATAAGTTTGCATACTGTAATATTAAAATATTATAAAGTTATTTTGGGACTGCTTTAATAGGTTCTTTAATACTTTTATAAATTTATATTTTAATGAAATTATAAAAACTATTGAAATTGACATACAGATAAATGTGTCCATTTTTAATTGAAATTGTACATACATTGAGAAATAGTGACAGATTTATCTGTACTTGAAATGGAGTTTATAAATATGAGCTTTTAATGTTTAACTCTTTGACACTTACTCTGGTTTAGATTGTTCATCTGGGAAGTTTGAACAAGAAATTGACTTCTGCTGATGCCATACAAAATCCAAGTAGCCCAATTTACAGTCTGTCCGAAGACAATTCCTTGACCAACCTATTGGAACTGACCATGAGCCAAAACAATAGCTTCTGTGATGAATCTCTTGGTGAACGTTTGCATGTTGGAGATGACCAAAGTCAGTTATCTAATAAACATCTGTTAAACAAGAACAACAAGACAAATGGGGAGGCAGATAGCTAAGCCTAACGTAATATTTGTCCTCTAATCACATGGCATTATAATAAATGCTGAACAAAACTTCATAAACGAATACATACATGATGAATATAATGCCTGTTTTGGACATTAGTGCATTTTTAATTTGATTTAAGCTGCCACAGCAGGTAAATTTGCTATTTTGTATACAAACCTTGTATTAAAGTTTGGCTAGAGGATTTCCATTCATCATAACAGTGTTATTGCTAGATACATGATACAAGTAAAACTATAATGAGGTTTTACTTGGCATCATTGTCAAGGTTGACCAGAATGTCCAGTGTATATTGTCCAACTTATGCAATACAGTTTTCTCAAGCAGCGTGAAGTCTATCATAGTGTTGCTTGTGCACATTTTGTTGTATCTGTGATTGTTCAGTGCTCCGTCCATGTGTATAGTGAACAGTGTGGCATATCGTTCTTGCTGGTTTACAGCCTGTTCGCACAAATCTCTTTAACTGTGGGATTTTCTCTCTTCTTCTTTTCACTCTTTCTTCAGTGAATATAGATTTAAACATGGGCTTCCACACTTTTCATTTGTTGATATTTCATGCTGTAAAATCCAAAGAAAGTTAGAGTAAAATAATGTTCTATTTTTCATAGTCCTGAGGAATTAAGGTATTAAAGAATAAACTCTCAAGGTTTGTCCAAGAGATTCTAAAAACTACTTAAATCAACCAGTATTAGTTTTTAGTGAAAACTAAGATGGTAGTTTACAGATATAGCTATGTGATCCTGTTATCCATTTTAAAACCAGATTTAAAATTAACTCATTGTTTGTTAACTGGTGTTCATCACTTCTGTTTCACAGAATGGAAGTTTGAAGTCTATTGTTCAACTGTTTTACAGCTACTGTTATTTTGCTGAACAGTATCAAGTTACTGGATATGTAGTTAATGCTGTATATCATAATGGTATCCATTTTATCCACTCCAGTATTTCTTCAAGTTATGTATCTAGGTATCCAATGATGCCTCACGCTAAAGACAGTTACATAATGATTATACACCAATTTGACCCACACAAAATGAAAATATTATAATTCCAGTTTCATTCATGTTATACTAAAGTAAGTAAAGATACTTATGCAGTAATTAAAGTCTCAACTGAGTGTAAATTAATAGTTGTTAATAGTTTTACTTTAGTCTCTACCCTGTGAGGAATGTGTTCAGTATGGCATTTATACATCACTTGTTCTTTAATTTTGAAAATTATACATTTTGTCTGTTTTGATTCTTTAAAAAACAGTTTCTTATCTGTAGCCCAAAATTTAGAAACGTTATAATATGCTGTAAGAACTGTGAAGTTAAAGAGATGAAGCCAGTTCTAAGATTTATGCTGTTATATAGTAATCACTATGGTAACTGAAGACTGAGAAAAGTTATAAATTTTAGACTATCAAGAAGCATTCTGGGCATTATATAAGAGGTTGAACTAAATATAAAGATTGGGACAGGGTCATTCATTTGTGTACAATGTAAGTTCACATAGTTCATGTGCTTTACTGTGCCGAATTTTTTCTGTATTAGAAGGAACTTAAGAGTTACAAAGGAACACTTTTATAAAACGTTTTTTTTTATCAAAACTCACTTTGAACTAGTCAAAATTATTTCAGTATTTTTCATATTTAATCATTTTACAAAGTTATAGAAATAGAACTAATAATCACATTTGTTTTTTACAGTATTCTGAACTCTAATTCATTCCCAGTTCACAGTTATGATCCTTCAAATACAGTAATATTTTTAATGCACTGTACTTATTGTACAAGACTCAAAGGTAATTTTGTAATTTATTATTTTATTACAGATTTAAAAATCAGAATGCATTTTATGTGTGTGAATGTAACCTTTATTTAGATCCGTTCTAAAAGTAGAAGTGTTGCTTGTTAGGTTGTGGTGTAATCACAAGACAACTAAACTAAACTAACGTGGCAGGGGTTCAGTTTAGAGAGAGAGAAATCAGAAGAGTTCTCTCCCCAACCAGGGTGTTCGGGAACGTTGTGGTTCCACAAGACAGTTACCATATTTGGTTTATATAGGGACCAAACCTTTTGTATTTATAATCTGCAACCTAAAAACTATGGCCAGCATATCATGTATATATTTGTTGTTTTGATATATAAGACACACACATAAAGTGCTTTTGTAATTATGTCAAACAAGTAAATATGAAATTAACAGTTTCACTCCTGCCTGTTCCCATTCAGTAATATGTTAAACAATACCATTTATGCATGGCTTGTTTCTTAACATTTGAACATGTATTTTTCATTTATTTAACTATTGTCTGTAAAGAAAAACATTTGTTTAATAAGAGAAGTATATTTTGTTATACTGTAAAATTAAAGTGGTGAATTCAGTGTTCATGTTTCTGTCATTATTTAACCCTAGTACACACACTCAAAAAAATTACGTTGCCCACACTGGGGGTCATTTTTGACCCCCACCAAAAATATAAAAAAAAAATTATTTTCGTATTAGCAAAGTATAAATTTGGACAGAATATTTATTCTATACAATTTATGCATACCCTCTGGGTAACTTAATGGTCATTGCAAGCCATTTTACTACATTTGATACACTTTGAAGAAGTTTTTTTCCTTGAATCACGTGCGCATATTTGACACCATTTCCTAACCTTCTCTTCAGCAACTTTTTGTCTTTTTGGAGGGATCACTTCATTTGTATCTTCTTCAGGCAGTAATTCATCAGTAAGCAACTTCAGAAATTCACGTCTTGCTCTTTTTTGGTACTTTGATGCGAATTCTGGATGGTGCTGGCAATAGAAAAGGTAAGCATTGTATGGGGCAGCATCATTTATATAGAAATTTTGTGTTCCAGAACGTTCTAGAATGTTCTAGAACACAAAATTTCATTTCAATATATTATTTGATTGTTTACCAGTAATGTAATTCAGTTTTTTAAACGGGGGTCAAAAATGACCCCCAATGTGGAAAACGTGAATTTCGACATTAGACAAGGGGTGTAATACCCCATTTGCATAAAATACATGTTAAACGTATTAGTATAGATTAAATTAGGTACATTTTTAGGCTCGAAAGTCACACCTTTGATATTTCTATAACAACTTAAGCACAAGTAGGCCCATTTTTGACCCCAACCGTGTGTATGAGGGTTAACCAACATATTGCATGTGTTCATTTCATTTTATCTTATTTTAGTTTTATATTGCTCTGGCCTCCATACAGAAACTTTCTCTTCAGCCCTTCAGCGGCTCAGTCTTAAAGGAGTGAAGGCTGATATCTCAACAGTGTGACACTGCAGGATGTGTGAGGAGTCTTTGAAGTGGAAAATTACATTAAAAATGTCAAGAAGAGTTGCAGAAAATAGTCAAGCCAGGTTGGGCAAAGAGGGTCAAGAGAGTGGATTGAGCAGAGAGATGCAGACAGCAGTGTGTTTGTTAATAATAATAATAAATAACAAAGAAAGAAAAAATCCATTACTAAAATAGCAATTGCTTGGAATGGCTCTTTCAGGTCCATGGAGTCCAAGGGATCTATAAATCCAAAGACGAAAAATTTATTTGTGGGGGATGACCGGCGTGCCCAGAGAAAACCATTTTTACTGGACAGATGCCCAATAATCTACCCGTCTAATGCCCAAAGTTGAAAATGAAAAAGACTGGTTAATAGGTACACTACATAATTAACGAAGATTTTCCTCACATGGTATTGCCCATAAAGCAGGGGTTTTAGCTATGTGTGTGATTTTTTGAGTTTGCGAGTTTCTTCTAGAGGTAAGTTTATAATATCGTGATACAAGTTTGATGAATTGGTGATGTAAAGGAGGTATTTCAGTTCATGCCTCAAGGTAAACTGTTGGTGTGAAATTAGGTAGTCAGAGTGCAATTTGTCATGTTTGTTTTGGAGGTTCTGTATCCTTGAAGATTGGTTAGCTGCCATGTTGCAGTTTTGTTGTACTTGAACAGAGGTCTAATGTATGCTCAGTTGATTGTAAAAATGATTCTATCTGCACATCCCTTGTTGGTTCCATTGATGCATTTCAGAAAATTAATTCTTGTATTGGTTTTGCTGATGATATTATTAAAGTGTTTTGTGCCAAAGGTTAAGCCTAGAAATTTAGTGATGATAGTAACACTGATGGCTGTATTGTTTAATTGTAGTTAAAGGTTATTGAATTTTTTCCTGAATTTAGTCACCTTTTACAAAATGCTGTCACTTGAGTAGTAGTTACACCACTGTGTTTCAATGTAAAGTGTTGCTTAGAGTCTATAGAGATAGTGGTACGGTGGCTAGATGTACTTCATTTAACTGTATCTTTGGCATGTTGGGAAGTTAGAATGTAGTTGTTTGGAGGAGGATGATTTATCATTAATGAAAATATTGTAATTAGCACAGGAACTATGTACTGATCCTTTGGGTACTCCAGCTACTAAATTGAAGGGGTTGGAAACTGCTTCTTGTATCTTAACTTTAGCTTTACAGTCAGTGATAAGGTTGGATGTCCAGTGAACCAAATGGGTTAGTAGACCAACAGTGTGTTTGTGTTAAAACTCAAGGCATTTACGCCATACTAAATCAAATGATTTTTGCACAACAAGAAAGGTAATGATGTTTTGTTTATGACTGAAGCTTTAGTTTACGGACTTTGTAAGCCGGACTAAGTGATCTGTTGTTTGCCTGCTTCTTCAGCCTTTATTTTGGTTGTTGCTCAAAATTTTATTAGTTTTCAAGTATAAATTGATCGTACTAGTTATCATTTTTGTCCACTAATTTATCTAAGGTGTAAAACAAACTGATAGGGTTATAGTTACTGGGGCTTCTATGGCCATTATCTTTCTTAGTTATTAATCTGACGATAGCTGATTTCTGTATTTTAGCATAATATCTAAATAAAAACAAAAAAATTGAATATTGTGATTAAGGTGACTGAGAGGTTCTTTAAAACTATGTTATTGATGCTATCTTTACTTGGTGCGTTCCATTTGATCTTTTGAATTGATTATATTTTCAGTCACTGTTATTGGGCGTGTTTATTGATCAAAGGTTTGGTTCAATTCTACTGGAAACCATAGGGTAAAGATGTCAGAATGTGGTTGATGTGGTGAATGTGAGCTGAGCCTAAAATTAAAAGATTCAATGTTAGAAATATGTTTTCCAAGTATTCAGCAAATGATTCAGCTTGTTTGTTTTCAGTGGTAGTTGCTGAATGTGATTGAGGGTATGCTGCTATTGGATTGCATATCAGTTAGGGATCTAACCTTGTGTCAGAATGAGGCATGATGAGGGTGAAAATGCCAATAGCTTTGCAAAGATTGTTCCAGTTTTCATCTTGTTCTAGTTTAACAAGTTTTTCATACAGTTATTGATGCCATTAATTATAGTTTTTAGTGGCAAGGTCACACAAGTGAATGAATTATCATCTCAGACATCTTCTAATGGTAATTAATTGATGGATTTCAGGAGTGATCTCAATGCAATGAGGCCAGGATTGTATGTTTCACAAGGTATTGTCTCTTTAATTGCCTTGGCTATGGCATTTGCCGTGTCATTGGCATAATTATCTATGTCACTCTTGCTTGCAACTCTAGGTGTAATTGATTGTCAGCATTTGGAAATGTATTCATTAGGAAGTAACCAGACAGTGTGAGAATGTTTATATATCAGTGATTCATGCAGGGTTAGATTTTTGCAATCAAGAAAAGTGGACTAGGATATTAGACAGTAGTTGCAACCAATATTGTCATGGACTTTAAATTACTGGTGTGTCTGACTAGAGTAATGGGGGCCACTGCTAGGTCCAGCATGTCTTCAGTGCCATTATGTTGTGCACGTATCATATTGTTGATGTTTAGTGTTACAAGGTTGTTGTTGTCCAAATAAATTCACAGTAATGTGTCATAAGTGTTGGTTATGCAGCAATTAAAACCAGTGTGATGATTGTTGAGGTTACCAGTGATAATGTTGTTGGAGTAATGATTGTACATTCATTGAAATGTGTTAATGATGGGTGGTTTTTCATTTGGTGACCAAATTTCTAGATTTATATTGGCAGTTATTAAAGGTTGAGCTTTAGTAGGATGAATTTTTACAAAGTATTTTTTTATTATCTGGTAATGAAAAGTGGGGAATGTTACTCCAAGGTACAACATTGAGATAACTCGCTATCTCTGTCTATAAGGTTCATGAACTATTTTACATGGTAGAGTACTAAACTTACTTTGTTCCTTAAGTATAGTTTCATTAATATTAATGGAATTAGCATTAATTAATTGACTGAAGTATTTCAGATGTTTTTTTCGCTTACCCCACCATGAATATTAATTTATAAAGTATTACCATTAGGTAACAGGAGTAAATGAGAAACAAAAATAACTTACATTTTGTCTACACTTCTGCAATCACTGAGGTCTCTAATCAGTAGGATGAGATTACATTCCTCAAGATAGTATGAGGCTGCAGAACATTCTTCAGTTGTTAAGTATGAGTAATTATCGGTCAGTTGGTCTTCTAGTATGTTCATGAGAACATCAGTGATAAAAGCTGTGATTCTCACATAAGAGTTTGAATGGAGTTTCGACAGTTTTAGGTGTGGAATTAGTGCCACTGACATACCTCAGTGGGTTCTTATCTGATGGTCTGTTTCTGGTACATCTGGTAGTTTGAGCTGTTAGACTGTTAAGGTGCAGGGTCATGGAACTGGATCTGTTTCTGGTTGTGGCTTGGATAGGTTTACTTTGGGACAGAGACTTGAACTTGGGGCATCCACGATATGAAGCAGTACAAGGACCACTGCAGTTTGCACATCTTGTCTGCTCATTGGCAGAGTATAGCCCACCACACCTCACACATCAAACCACTGAAGACTTAGTAAACTTATAAAACAGTATTTGATTTGATCATTAATCAGTTTTCATTGACCTTCAATTAACATTCAGGTTTTCAAGTATTTTTACAGACTTGAATGTTCATCTTATTTTTTGAAAAGCTATTGTCAGAAAGTCCCTGTTCTTTATCTTCTTGAAAGAAAAAATATCCTGACATGAACGTTTTCAATGCAGTTTACAGTATGTGTATGTATATCAAGAAACTGTTTGTAAATACAATTATACCACAGTACTTACATGTTAAAAGATTTTACATATATGTGTTTTGTTCACATGTATTTGTAGCACACATTTACCTACTTTATGAAATGTGGCTAAAATAACCTAAATGAGGCATTCATAGTTTTTTTATTTGATGAAATGTAGTTAAATACTTTAATTCAATGAAAAGTTTTATGTTATTGATTTTGAAATTTTTGACTACAAAAACATCACACAAACATTTCCTTTTGAACGATTTACCCAAGTTTAAACTTGTTTCAGAACAGTATTGTTATAAGTTCCAATAATATCACGATTGTCTTATCACTACAATCAGGAAACACTATCTCTTCCTCATCCACCATTCAAGAAGGAAAGTTTGTCATGGTTATATGTTTGTCAAATTCCTCTTATAACGATTTAAATAATTTTTCGATAGGTTATCTTTTGTAAATATTAGTGAAATATATAAAACAACTGCAGGTGTCTTTTATTCCAAATTATTTCTTCACTCTTGTTGGCTTTCTGAAGATCTAAAATATATTTTTTTTTCCCTGAGGAAAACAACAATAATAATCCGTGATGACAGAAAAACATAAAGAAAGCACGATGTAGAGGAGTAAACCTGACGATGACCGAAGAAGGTCAAAACGTTGTTCGCTCCTCTACATAGTGTTTTCTCTATCCATACCAGCCATTTTTTACATATATAAACAAAATTAAAATGAATAGTTGTGTGTAATGATGGTGTTATGTCTTTTTAAGTGTTAGTAGAAATAAATCCTCAAAATCTCTTGGTATTCCTCTGAGAATGCCTTTACACATGTAAATAAAATTACAAGTTCAGTGGTTTGACCTAAAAAAACAGTTATTTCATTCATAAGCCTATGTTATGTAAGTACTGATAATATAGACATGGTTTCAAAATGTGAACTAAATAAAGTTTTTTTAATTTAAAAGTAGAGGTAGTAAATGGGTAATTATCTCTTTTTTAATTAAACATACAAGGGGGGGAGCAGCCCCTGCAAGTGTACACTATCTTACCAGAGTGACCCATTTTTTATTACATATTAGTAATAAAAGGTTTTGTTCACACATTGTACCTGAATTAATAGGTCCGTTTATTTTCAAATTCATTTCAAACCCAGAAATGTCATTTCAGTACAGTGAAGAAATGCAGTAGCTACTTGAATGTCTTCAAGTCAAGATAGGTAACTGTTGTGTAGAATATATAGATATGATGAATCCTAAAGTTATTATATAGAATAATGTTAAGTTGAGATGTATCATGGGTATTTTATAGAATACTCTGAAGTGTAATGTATATTGATTTAATCACACAGAATAGCCAAGAGAATGCAACATGGTTTCTTAGATAACTTTAGGATTGAAGATTTTCCAGGCTGATTGAATTGTGAGCATGTTAAGTATGGAAACTGAGAACTTCAGTTCTTTCAGCTCAGTTTAATCTCTGAAGTTCTATCATTATTATACTGTCTTACCTTTGATGTAATATATCCAAATAACTAAAAGTTGAGTCACACAATATATGTGACTTCAATGTGTTTCTAAACATTATTTTCAGTCTCTTTCTTGCTTCAAAGTGAAAAGTAATATTTACTTTATCTGATCTCCGACTAAAGAAGCATAGCATTATAGAATATACCAAAATACTATCGCTGTCATCACACAGGCAATACCCATGCCACATGTGGTCATTCTAATAGCAAAATAATAGAAGATAAATCCTTGAGATACAACCTGACCTGACTGGAAAAGATGTTGTCTGGATCAGATTTACATACTATATTCTACTTTGCAACAATAATTTTCATGCGAGTGCACATACGGGAATGACTCGGAACAGTATGTAGTTAGAGCATAAGAAACTTGACCAACATTCTACTGTTAAAAAGTAGTTAGAGCATAAGAAACTTGACCAACATTCTACTGTTAAAACTGCATAAACATTTCTTTGAACCTTTGTGAATTTGAAGCACTCGCTGAACTAATTATAAAAAGAAAAGCAGAAAATAGTAACTACGTATTTGCACATCAAACTAATAGAGATTTTCACCAGTGGAGTTTTATATGGTTTGGAAAATCTGCTTGTTCAATCTTTTCCTTAAAGATGTATAACGTAAGTCTTACTCAGAAAGGAGTCTGATTACGTGAAATGTGATGTAATGTGGACAAAAACTAATTATGTGAAATATATCTGAGAATGTTTTGAAGTGTGATCTAGCATAAATGAAGGATATTTTAACATTATAAATATGGTACCTTGAAAACTTTGGGTAATATGAATGAAGGTTAGTTACTCTCAATATGCTAATTTGGTTTCATATTGCACACATTAGTGCCCGGCATGGCCGAATACTTTAGGCGTGCGACTCGTAATCTGATGGTCACGGGTTCGCATCCCAGTCGTACTAAACATGCTCAACCTTTCAGCCATGGGGGCATTATAATGTCATGGTCAATCCCACTATTCGTTGGAACAAAAGTAGCCCAAGAGTTGGCAGTGGGTTGTGATGACTAGCTGCCTTCCCTCTAGTCTTACACTGCAAAATTAGGGACGGCTCCAGTTTCTCCTCCTGGTTGGGGGTTGTGCAGTAGGCTAACAATCTGCTCACTTAAAAAACCAGCCTGTTAATAAATCTGCAAGCGATTACGGCCCTATGTTTGCATAATAATAATAATAAATCAAATTGCACACATTAATGTATCTTTATAATGATATGAAATCCCTTGGTGTCTGATGTAAAATTCATGAACACGTTATCACAGAGAATACACTTAGCAACCTTTATAAAGTTTGGACCATCTAAGATCCCATATTAGACTTTCTCAAGATGGGATACATATTACCAATTAGCTACTGGAATATTATCTGGAGTTTTATAGAAATTGGAATTGAGGATGAAATCTCAAAATCTGATTGTATTTTTTGTGTAAAGTCGATAATTAAAAAGTTGTGTGTCACAAATGAATATAGTTAAATAAAATGTAGATAGTACGGTGTATTATACATAAAATATGGTAAATTCTCATGAAGCACATGTTGGAGGTATATAACATGAGTCAAGTCTGTTTAATACTTAGTCTAATGTAACATGATAGAAGATTTATTGTAATGTAGAATGACATCTCATGTACCTTGTTGAAAAGCTGGCTACTGACCAGGACATCTTGATATCTCATGTAACATGTTGCAAAGCTGGTTACTGACCGGGATATTATGACACGTCATGTAATATGGCGTAAAGTTGTTTCCTACTCAGGATATCGTGAACCTCGTGTAGCATGGTATAAAACTTTCTTCTGACCAAGACATTATGATATCTCATGTAGCATGGTATAAAACTTTCTTCTGACCAAGACATTATGATATCTCATGTAGCATGGTATAAATCTGAATGCCATTACTAAGATATTTCGTGAATCATAACATTTGAAACTGATGTTTTGTAAAATGCCACCAAATTACTGTCAGAAAATGGCTTGTAAGTGTGTGAAACAAACTCATCTCACAACTCCTGAATAGTAATATATTAATTATAAATAATTCGGAATTCACACGAACCCGGTAGGAGGCACAATAAGTTTGCTAAGGCTGATTAAATGCTCAGTAAATCCAGTAGCTGTAGTTTCGTAAAGGCTTAAATTTACTTCTGGTTAACTTATTTCATTCTAGGCTATTTGGGTGAAGGTAAAACTTGTGAATTAGTGAAACTACACGAAGTGGTAATAACTTTAATGAATTATAGCTGTACCAGCAACTCCAACTTGTACAACAAGATTCATTGAAAAACAAATTATATTTTACAGTATATTCATTTCTGATCAAAGAAATTTAGTTATGTAGGACAGAATTAAAAACTAACCCATTCATTAATATAAATATTTTAACATACCATTCCTCCTACTTAACTTTCATCAGTTTGTTATTCTTCTTGTTAACTTTGACCAGCTTGAAACATATAGGTTAGTCCTATATCCATGTTTAATAACCAAGATTACGTTAAATAACTACTAAACAAAGAGGCTTAACAGCAGATAATTACCCATATCTAATCAGATCACTACTCCCAACGAGCTTTACTAATTAGTCACACATATCTAGGTCAATTGACTACTCAGGCGGGCATGGCCAGGTAGTTAAGGCGCTCGGCTCGCAATATGAGGGCCGCGGATTCAAATCCCCTTCACACCAAACATGCTCGCCATTTCAGCTGTGGGGGAATTATAATATTAGGTCAGTCTCTCTATTTATTGATTGGTAAAAGAGTTGGTGGTGAGCGATGCTGACTAGACTAGCTGCCTTCCCTCTGCTAAAGTATGGACGGCTAGCGCAGATAGCCCTCGTGTAGCTTTGCGCGAGATTCAAAAAACAAGGTTCACAATACTAGAAGCAATAAAAAACACCAGAAACAAAGCGCCAGGAGAAGATGAAATACAAGCTATTCTCCTAAAAAACGGCACTCCGAAATTGTTTGACCACCTAAATTCTCTATTTAACTTATCGCTATCCTCAGGATATATCCCAGTTTCTTGGAAGCTAGCAAATATATTAATGTTCCATAAGGAAGGAAAACCAGCGAATAAACCAAATAGCTACCGACCAATCAGTCTGACCAGTTGTGTTGGCAAAATTCTCGAAAGAATAATAAGTAATAGACTCTCCACATTCTTGGAGGTAACATCAAAATTACCAGAAGAACAGAATGGATTCAGAAAATTTAGACAAACGACAGACCATTTAATAAGATTAACCGAAACCATAATAGATAGTTTCAACAAAAAAGAATGTACAGTCGCTTGCTTCCTCGATAAGGAGAAAGCATTCGACACCGTTTGGCACGATGGTCTAAGGCTCCGAATGAATGAAATGGAACTACCGCGAGGAATTATTCGCTGGTTATCTAACTTTCTGGAAAACAGAAAATGTAGAGTAAACGTAGAAGGAACTTTTTCCGAATACTTTACTCCACTAGCTGGTGTCCCACAGGGAGAGGTGGTTAGCCCTATACTCTTCATCATGTATGTTAACAATATGCCATTGAAGGATCCAAATTATGGATTCTCATCACAGTTCGCAGATGATGTGGCAATCTGGAAAAGTGCTGCAACACCCACGATAGCAGCTACAAACGTACAACCACAATTAAATAGAATTAGTGAATACTGTGAAAAATATAGAATTAAAGTAAACACAGCAAAAACTCAGCTCGTACTCTTTACGAAATCGATTAAACACAGAAAACAACAGCTAGAAATATATATGAATGGCACTCTGCTCCAGATTGCCCAATCAGCAAAATTTTTAGGTCTGACTTATGATTCAAAATTAACTTGGATCAATCATGTCAATGAAATTAAAAATAAAATTTGGCGAAGAACAAACTATGTTAGGAGTCTAACTGGTAAACACAGTGGAGCATCTACAGACGACATTTTGAAAATATACAAAACATATATTAGACCAGTAATAGACTATGCAGCTCCAGCATGGGTAACTGTAAGTAATGAAACAAGCAAAACTAAACTACAAACAATACAAAACACACTTCTCACAACAGCATACAGAGTCCCGAGATCAACTTCATCTAAATTCATTCACAATTACTCGAACATACCAACCATATCAGATAGACTCCTAAATATTACAATTAGATATTTTAACAAAAATTGGATGAAAAATGATTTATTATGCGAACTAGATAGGTACCTCATACACGATGAAGAAAATCCTAAATACCTCTCCCCAATTAACATATATATTAAACATAAAGAAAAATAAATTAAAGTAAAATATGTATGTATATAAACTCTAAATCTTGTATTTATTGTTTACATATTTATGTATTTTAAAATAATAATAAGATAAAATAAATAGATTGCCACCAGCAAGCTTGACTACTGTGAATAAGAGACTATAAATGGACATTGCCCTGAAAAGGACCTAACATACAAACAGTTAGGGAAAATACGTTCAGGAAGGAGGAAGAGGTCAAAGTGAACCTGACCCTCCAGGGCAAAATACCCAAATACCATTGACCAAGGGAACGGAGTGAAAGGTAGTGGAGAAAAACTGGATAAATGCATAAGTAGAAAAAGTTGTGAGTTGAAAGGAACATCTTTGATGGACTAATAACCTCCTTTTAGTTCCTTTAAAACAAGTGGATCTCAAACTGTTGAGTGTATACATTACACAGCAAACATCACTTGATTTCTCGGAAAGCAAAAAATAAAAAACTATATTTTTGCTTTCCGTTATTGTTTTTCATCAAATGACCATTGTAGTTGTTGTAATCAATTGCAGCTAAGGTAATCAGGGTATTTTTTTGTTTCTTTCTTTACCAAGCAATGTAACTTTATGACGCTTCTCGGTCAATCAGAGAAGAACTTTCAGCATCGGCTGAGTTTGGCGATTGAAAAGTATTCTCATTGTCTTTTTATACGTCATTCTAGGGCCCGGCATGGCCTAGCGCGTTAAGGCGTGCTTTTCGTAATTTGAAGGTCGCGGGTTCGCGCCAAACATGCTCGCCCTCCCAGCCGTGGGGGCGTTATAATGTGACGATAAATCCCACTATTCGTTGGTTAAAGAGTAGCCCAAGAGTTGGCGGTGGGTGGTGATGACTAGCTGCCTTCCCTCTAGTCTTACACTGCAAAATAACTATTGTACCTTTCATGCAATTGATCAGTTGTCTAAAGATGAGATGATAATCTGCTTAGCCGAGCTGATTTCATGCCGCTAACTTTAATGTTGAAACTTATATTCATTGCCTGTTTTGTCATAGTAGTAATTCCACACAATATCCTCTCACAGGTCCAAAACAATTTTCATTCATACTAAGTCTGGATTCTTCCTGGAGCTTCTGAAAAATTAATCATTATATCCAGTGATAAGCAGAATTTGCCAAAGTATGGATTGATTTTTAAATTGATTTAAACCCAATTTTATATTCAGGGTCAATGATTCAAAGAGTGAAAAGGATTTCACTCTGTTTTAAGAAAATCCATTATTGTTTCTGTGTTGCTGGCTCAGATTACGCACATATGGCAAAGTCATAGTTCGGCAAGGTCAGTATACGTTCTACTGTCTACTAACACTGGCTATCTTTACTGTGTTATGATTGAGCATCTATCACCAAATTTGAATGTCTATGAAAGTAGGCCCCGGCATGGCCAAGCCATATTACGGTCAATCCCACTATTCGTTAGTAAAAGAGTAGCTCAAGAGTTGTCGGTGGGTGGTGATGACTAGCTGCCTTTCCTGTACTCTTACACTGCTAAATTAGGGACGGCTAGAGCAGATAGCCCTCAAGTAGCTTTGCGCGAAATTCAAAACGAGCTATAAAAGTAAGGGTCGCAATGTTTTTGACCCTCTTGACCAACATTTTGGTTATGATTGAGCAACATTTTCAAAAAGTACAAAGTAAATTTCATTGTGAAATACCATTCAGTAGTTTGAGAAATAAAGAACACCACTTTCTTTCATACGGTAGTTTTTGGAATTCAAGTTCCAGTGTTACTAAACCTTATGAACTATTTTAAGGTGCATGGTTTACTTAGAAGGTGAACTTTCTACCCCACATATAGCATCAGCAGTGTGCAATGAATACCACAACTTTGGTTAATTCAAGTCTTTCTTCACTAAACAGTGTCAACATCCAGCAGCCCTACATTTCACTCCATCCTGCAACAACAATAACACAGCCTTATTTCACTGTTAGTGGCATCATCATTAAAAAAGAACTCGCACTCGTATTTGAAGATGTCAGAACTGAAGCTTCCACTAGAGTGCACTTTGGGACAGGAACGCTCAGTTACATTTCTCAGTGGACTGATACTGGTAATTATGCCCATATTACTGAATGCCAAGGTATGAGCAGTTACTTTGAACTAATTATGCTACCATCACCCAAAGAAAATGCTTCAGTCCTGTCTTATGATGCGATGTCTGAATGGAACGATCGTTCGAGTAGGCTGTAGCACAAATATCATGGGCTTACCATTGAAGCCCTGTTCATTCGCTGAGAACCAATATGATTGCATTGTTGCACTGTTATGTGTCTGGGATTTTTTTACGTTGGAAAATTTGATCTTGGTGATGAAGGACACTATCGAGAGTTCAAGCACTGAAAGAAGTGTCTGCTTGTTATTTCATCTACGACAGCCTATTTGAAGTCATGACTTTCAATCATGTTGATGCAGAAACATCCTCCTTTAACACAAGAATATTTCTAACACCCATCTGATGTTTCATTGAAGAGATTCTTCATAAAAGTGTCGACTAGAATATTTTTTCGATCTACTTCAGTGATACTTTAAGTGGTAAAAATCATCAACATAGGAAATTAATTCCCAAATAGATCATTATTTTGACTTCTGAACTTAGTCTGATGAACAGCTTGATTATATACTGGTCCAAATCTTAATAAAATTCAGTAGCAACTGTTCCCAAAGTTCTCAGTTGCACTTTGTGTAAGAGCGTAATAGCATCAAGCACTGAACTTTCGAAACTCATTGTCAAATATTGCAATGCTTTCTACTGAGTACAGCCATCCCAGGTTGTAGCTTGCCTAAAGAGCTTTGTTCTTATTTTTTCTGAAACTGACTAAAGTTTCAAACATAAATCTACATGTCAGTTTCCGTTATTCAAATAGTTATATGGTTTCCATGTCATATTTCGACATAAGTGCGATTTAATATATTAGAGGGTAAGGCTGTAGAAAATTGAAAACCTTTAGATATCTGAGAGCATTTGCTAAAACTAAGCCTCTTGATCTTCTATTATGAGAATTATAAAGTTTATAGTTGATGGTTGGTAACGCTAATAAAAGTCCAATTTTCAAAACGTATTTTTGGTTAAAATGTAGATAATGATTTTTTAACGATGAATGTGGTGTTTATCCTGAAGTATGTTAAATGCAGAGGGCACTAATAATTATGTTTGTGTGAATTTTAACTTAGTGGGTGGTGGAGTCGAGAGAAAACGTTATGGCTGAAATTAATTTCAATGCGAAAAAGTTAATCGGAGTTGAATATCCAGGAATAGTGAAAAATGTTGACAAGATGCTTATTTCTTTAGGAGGTGAAAAATCTTTGTCAAAGGTATCAGTGTATTATATTGGATTATTTTAATGATAATTAGCTTTAGAGTTATTAGTTATTGCTTGGGTTCCAGTTAACTCTGACAGTGACAGTTTTGATGACATAATGCAGTGTTATTTTGTTTTGCCTTTTTTTTTTTTCAATAATGATTTATGACAGCGGTAAATCGTTTTCCACGACTACTTGTTTCGTTGGGGAAATTGAATATTTGTTTGTTTTAACTTGAATTGTCAATATATTTAACCGACAGTACTCAAATATCGATTGGCTGTGTGTCGTATCAGTAATCCAGTGATCATTATTTTGGTTTTAGTAAACATTACAATTTATGCATAATAAGCGTATAATTGTATATAAATTCATACACTTATTACTGTTAGTTGGTATTCTGTTTGCTATCAAGAAAAATTGTGAAAAAAATTGTTTTAACTTTTGCATATATAAAACACTTTAAACAGCTAAATTGTGTTATTTTTTCTCAAAATGTAAATATCTGAATAAAACTAGATCATCCCTGAGTAATTGTTGCATTAGAAAAGGTGTAACTTTTATAAGCCAAGTTTAGCAATCCTGAAGAAGATGACCTAAATTCTTTGGTGGAGTTATTTGATTATAGAACAGTATAAACAGTATGATTAGGAAGCCACCTTTGCATATTTTTATATCAGAATAACATTAAGATATTAATTTGAAATTGAATAACTACTACTTACAACAACAAAAAATCTTTGATATTATGTCTTATTCATAGCATCTCAGAGTTATGCTTCATTAATGTTTTAGTTTATTAAACATAGTGTGTGTTAATTAAACCTTCTACTTATTTCTTATACAAAGATATAGTTAATGACATATTAATATTTTTGTTTGCAGAGTAGAATATTGTTATTTAAGTTATTACACATATTAAAAACCAGCATCCAATAGTAACTAATCAGATCCAGAATGTGAGTTGAAAGAGCAACAACACATACTGCTACACTAAATTCTAAGAAATACAGATGAAAAATTTAAAATGAACTACATGTGTAATATCCTGGATTTTTTAAATTATTCCTTTCTATTTATAATTAAGCTAGCAAAAAATGGACTTTTGAATTAGTTTACAACCAAATAATATTAAGTTAGAATGTTTAGAAATAGCACAACCTTACAAAGGTAAAATAAATGGTTAGACAGTGAAATTTGCTTGTCTTTAAGCTTGATTTTTCCATAGTGTTTGTTTATATGGGTGTAATCTAAGCTTATGAGCTGATGTTGTAATAACATAATAAAGCTGCCCTCACTGAGTAAGTGTAATATAGTAACTTACGAATTTAGAAATAAAGATGTCTGTATATTTAAACTAAATTAGGAATATACTTATTTTCAGTGTTGTGAAAATATATAAATGTTCTGTTTTTTTTCCCATGGAATAATGAAGAAGTAGTACAGAAAAGTGTTATTTATATGAAAAATTTAATACCCGTGTAAGAAAATCAAACTTGTATACTTTAATATATACTGTATATCCTGGCATCGAAGATGCTATTTTTTTCCCTAGAATAAGTCTTAAAAAATTACCCTGCATCTTCCAGGCTGAAGGTTATGTTGCTCATAGGCCTAAACCTAAGCCTAGAGGAAGCATTTTGATACCAAACAGTAAACCAAGCCACTCTATATAGCCCAAAATTACATGTATAAGATACTTAAGTGTTAAATAACAAATAAATAAATAAGAACAGATCACAGTACATATGGTGCTATAATACTGGCATTATTTTTAACTACTCAGCTTTAGAATAATGTTATTACTGGTAATAACACAGATATTCTAGTGGTAATATAAGGTACACACTTTCAAAAAGAGATATAACAAGTACAAAAATCACAAAAAACAAAGTGGGCAAGAGGATTTATGTATCATAAGTCATTAAACAATCCATGAAACATCGTGCTAAGATTGATGGAAGTGTTGAAACCTTATTCTTATGTTTATCCTTTTTTTTCAAAATTTGGTTAATCAGAATGGGTGTGAGCCTTCAATGCTAGGAAATACAGTACTTGGTATTTTTTCTCGCATTCCTAGTGAAACTGTAAGTACGAGGTTTTATATATCAAGCAGTATAAATACTAGTGTAGTTACAGATAGCTTCAATTTTTCAAATTAGTTGTCTAATGATTGAATCTTTTGTTGCAAAGTGTTTCTTAGTTTTAGAACCACAAGTGTTTCATTTTATTGATTTTGTTTCTATTAATTTCATTGTATTTCAGATATACTCAGAACCTTCCTGTCGCTTAGAGTTACGTTATCGCCCGAATGACATCTACTGCAAGTGTGGGCATGGTGACAGATTCAACACAACAAACCTTTTAATGAAAGTAGTTCGAAAAAAGGTGACAAAAGCTGTTGATGATAATTCTCCATCAGAATCTTCAGATTGTTACTCGTACAAAGTTGATATTATTGGAATCGTAGACACCACATACAAGTTTAAAGGTAAAAACTTGATATTAGATTTATTCATAGAAGATAGTGGCTTAGAAACACACACATTAGACAATTTTTGTCTGTATCTTTTACCCAAAAAATTAAACATGTTTATCAACAATTTTGCTTTTGTTAATGATAACAATGTATTTGTAAATATTGGTTTTTATCATGAAAAGTCAGTAAATAAAAATATTTTTTGATTAGAGATGGCTGTGAACTTAGCTCTGAATTTAGTGTCCAACATAATTAGATTGATTTCTTTGTAATACAGTATGAAACTTAACCATATCTGCCATTTTTATCATGGAAGTTCTAATGTGCTGTATTTGTATGATGTAAAATGTTTTCTGTGGGTTTAAGTTAAGTTGGATTAGTTGTTTATTAAATGTGCAGTTGACATTTGATCATGGGAGTGTGGACTTTACACTTTTGGGGAAAAGTTGATGTATTTAGCCATGAATTTTTAACAGTGCTGTTTCAATGTCAAGTGAATATAAATTCCATAATTCTTACAAAAATATTTTAAACTTATTTAATTCTTAAAAGAAAATTTCCTTTTGATTAATATCATACTGCTAACTTTTTAATTTCTTTTTTCTACCTTAAAATTATGGTTGGATGTTTTTGGATTATGTATCGTAGTTGAACTATATTGATACAGAAGAAGAAACACAACATTGAAATTTTTTAAAAGTTGACACCATATGTGCAATCTCTTAATACATTGTTATTAGGTTGTTGAAATTTGCTTTGGTAAAATGCATTATTTAGATGGGTGTGTCTCTGTTGTCATATTTGAGGGTTCCTTGTCAGACCCTGTGTGAAACAGTTTTGAGGGGTCATCTTGAGTTAATATAGTCCACACCAGTTTGAGTTCTCTCTGCTCCTTCTTTTTCTTTTTAATTCTCCATCAGAATCTTCAGATTGTTACTCGTACAAAGTTGATATTATTGGAATCGTAGACACCACATACAAGTTTAAAGGTAAAAACTTGATATTAGATTTATTCATAGAAGATAGTGGCTTAGAAACACACACATTAGACAACATTAGACCTCCAGAGGTCAATGCTATAGATGAGGGGATGTGTCTTCCAAGGCAGATGAAACCAGTTTGCAACAATTCTTAACCGTTGCATTTAATTATGAATCTGCCAGTTTTAACAACTTATTTCAGAGGGTCTTTGCATTCAGTTCAGGTCCCCTACATATCTATTTACTGTCCCCATTAAGATAGGAAATTGAAGATCCATTATAAATCTTTCCACACTGAATAAATTTCTGGAGGCCACCTGGCTCACCATAGAGTCCCAACTCTCTCTCTAGTGATTTTTCTCCACCCAGATGATCAAGTTTGATGTGATGCCTACTGTCATGTTCCTACAGCTCCAGTTCCACTTCCTTTTATCTTGTTTATCCTCCACTTCTTTTTATCCCTCCAGATTAGGATTTCATTGTCATTCTTTCTGTACTGTTTGGCTCACCATTTGTATCTATTGCTACTTAATTCTTGTACCATCATATCCTCCTCCTTACATGTGGTCACTGTTGTTCAGATGTTTGTGCCTTTAGCATTTTCTTTCACCTCTATCATATCTTTTGTTATTCTTTATCTGGGTCAGGTCTTCATTCATACGACAGCTGCTACCCATGAAGGTTATTTTGTCTTTCCTTCTATTTCCTAATCCACTCCCACCTGTACTTGCTTTACATTGGAATATCTTCTCTGTCTATGCACTTACTGCACTGTAACATGTCTTGTATCGCCTCCTTTTATGGCTCTTTCACACCTATTTATTCCCTAGAATCCTTCTGTTTCATAGGACTTGTCTCCCATTACTCTAACTGGCCAAGTTTCAAAAGTCACATGAATAATATATTCCAACTTCTCCATGGACAGTAACTAGCTACATAATGTTTTATTGTTCCAAATTCATCACTCAGCTATGTCCTGAGTTGCTCAAACCTGTTGGCCTATGCAAGAGATCATTCAAGTGGGAAAATGGACAACTCCCAATACATTCTTAGTACACTGTTTACACAGTAAATCTTTGTCTTCCTTGATCAAGTGTCAAGTTTTTTTATGGTGATTCTCCACATATCTGTTCACTTTTGACTGAGTTTAGTTGACTTATTATTTTTTGCATATTTTTCAGGTGATATGCATCATGTTTTAGGATCTCATCTAGTGACAGTTGTTGCCTGGTCAAGTATGTTAAATACTAAATCTCCTTTCTAAATCTACATATTTTTAAATACCCATTAGAGATGGTGTTCTCTGTAAGACCACTTTTATACAAAGAACTGACACTCGTGGAATTCCTGAGTAAAATAGATGGGAATTTGTCTTTTTCCACTGACCCATGGTTCTTATAATCTGGGATTTTTTTATTGTCAAAGTAGGGATTCACCAACATCCTTTACACAGTCTAAAGTGTGTCATTCTTCCATACTCTGCAATGTGTATTCTCTCCTGTCTTTTCTTCTAATGGTTCATAGTCACTGGAGTTGTCGACCATGAAAATGTTTCCTCAAAAAGGATTGTGCAAAACATTAAACTCATAAATTACAAGTGTCCACTTATCAAAAAGAGTGTTATATTATAATTATTGAATAGTCAATAACACTGTCCAACAAAGTTTTTGCTTCTTGAACACTGTTGGTGTTCCTTATAGCTTTTTGGCTGTTGATCATGAAAATCACATCCAAATTTGCCCACCACGTATCATTTCATCAAAATCTTCAGTTTTGTCATGTTTTTTTCTTATATTTGTGTCCAAAAATTTTCATTTCTGTAAGAGACCTATGAACAATGTTTTGTGCAATCTAGGCATGTCCAGGTATAAAATCAGGCCAGATTGGAAGCTGTTCTGTGGAAGTATGCAGCCCGGACATGTCTGGGCAGACCAGCTTGACACTGTCTTAGCAGACTATAAAAGTGGCTTGCATACACAGATGCTGCTTATTGGATTAATATAGACCATATAGTGTGTACGTATTGTTTTAGGATTCAGCAATGCCTTACTAGCACTATAACCAGTAAGTTAGATGTTATAGACATTTTACAGAACGATTGGTGTTAGTCAGTATGTCTTGTCAATGTCATAACAGCCGTTATACATTCTGTTATTTCTGGCAATTATATGCTTGTTTATCAGAAATGCTCAATGACTGCTCTTGTGAAGAAAGTATATCATCTGTACTTCAGCTGTAAAATTGATGATCAAGACCATGAATGGGTGCCTCACATTTGTTGTGCAACATGTGCTGTCTGTCTGAGAGCTTGGCTCTCAGGCACTTGAAACGAAACACAATGCCTTTGCTGTCCCGATGATATGGCGGGACAAAAAGACCATGTGACGGACTGTTACTTCTGTTTGACTAATGTGTCTGGTTTCTCTGCCAAAACAAGTAGTCAGTTGAATACCCTAGTCTGCCTTGAATAATGAGACCCGTGCTACATCACAACAAACTTCCAATTCCAAAACTACCAAAGGAATGGACCTTAGACGAACCAGATGAAGAAACTGCAATGCAGGGAACTGGCAGTGGCATTGATTTGGATTTTGAACCGTGCTCCTCAGGTGATCCACATCTCATAACACAGTCAGAATTAAATGATCTGGTCAAAGATTTGGGTCTGTCAAAAGCAAAAGCCAAATTGCTGGGTTTGAGACTACAGGAATGGTTTTTGCTGTCACCAGGTATGAAAATTTGTTTTATGAAGCTGCCAAGATGATATAACCAAATCCTTTACACAAGTTGACAGTCTCTGCTTCTGTGTTGACATTGAAGGATTGTTTTCTGCTTTGGGTTGTGACCACAACCTGCAAGAGTGGCATCTCTTTATTGACTCATCAATGTTAAGCCTCAAAGCTGTTTTGTTACACAATGACAGCATTCACCCTTCAATACCTGTTAGCTATGCAGGACACATGAAAGAAACATACGAGAACAGAGAAATGTTGCTGAAGTACATCCAGTACAGCAAGTACAACTGGAATATCTGTGGAGATCTGAAAGTTGTTGCTCTGTTACTGGGACTACAGCTTGGCTGTACAAAGTACTGTTGTTTCATCTGTGAATGGGACAGTCGTGCCAAAGAGTCACATTGTTCTAAACAGAACTGGCCACTCCATAAAAGTTAGTTCCAGGACAGAAAAATGTGGCACATGAACTGCTTGTCGACCTGGCAAAGATTTTTTTGCCTTTTCTTCCCATAAAATTGGGACTTATGAAGAATTTTGTTAAAGCAATGAACAAAAAAGGTGAATGTGTTCGGTATTTATGACAGATGTTCCAAAGAATAACTGAGGCCAAGATCAAAGAGGGCATTTTTGTTGGCCCTCAGATCAGACATGTTATGAGTGACAAGCGGTTTGAAGATCTGTTAGTTGGGCCAGAAATGATTGCCTGGAAAGCCTTCGAAGATGTTGTTGACAATTTTCTTGGCAATTACAGAGCTCCACATTACATTCAGCTGGTAGACAAACTTCTCAAAACATATAAAACAATGAAGTGCAACATGTGCAAGATTCATTTCCTCCACTCACATTTGGACTTCTTTCCCGCAAATCTCGGATTCTGTCAGTGACAAACACAGTGAAATATTTTACCAGGACATTACTACAATGGAAAAACAATATCAGGACAACTGAAATCTGTCAGTGCTTGCTGACTACTGTTGGACACTGCAACGTGATGCACCGGACATTGAATACGAATGAAAATCAGGAGCAAAACACTTTTAATTATGCTGAACTTAATAATGTATCAGAAACATAAACACATTTAAATGTTATTAACTCTCTATTTCTTTGAGTTCTTACATGACGAAGCAAAATCAAAACTATATTTTTGCATACTAACCAGGTACCGGTCACAATCAGCAAAAACTTTTCAAAACAATTTTTGTGCAGTGTAACATGCTATTCTGTAGCCAAGGCACTTTCTCTGGATGTTTTGCCCAAGCTGACCACACTTGACACACTTGATAAAATGCAGAGGTGTTTTACGTTACGTGCCTCCACAAGATGTTTTTGTTTGAACCTCACTTGACCGTAATTATACATCCAAGGTGTTTCTATCGTTATTTTTACCCAGATGGACTGTACTTGGTATAATCTGATATATCCAATTTATGGTTTGTTAACCCTAGAAACTTGTGCATATGTCACAGTATTTGGCACTTATTATTTTAATTATTCCTGTATTACACATTATAACCTACTACATGTATGGAGGGATAATGCTCTATCCGTTGAAAAGGAGCTGATTCCAAATTTAATGTTACAATACTTCCCTTGTTTATTTTTGAAGGAAAAGATTGCTTTTTTTGTTACCATTATCTTTGACAAGACATCAGTAAGCTCATTTCTTGGCACATTTCTCAGGCTCATTGTTGAATACACATTAAACATTTTACACGTCCACTCTATGCTGATTTGTGTCACAGTTATACCACACTGGTCCAAAATCCTTCTCTTATGGATGCAGTCCTGCCTCATACATTCCTACATGTAGTTCCAGGAGCGTATTACTTCCTTTTTCTGGCACATCTATTCTTTCCAGGCAATTATCATCCACTTATTTAAATAATGTTGTGCCTTTACCAGCCCCTCCACCCTTTCAGTGAAGGGTTTTAGTTTGTGGTTGATGGAGGTAGTGCTGTTTTGTAAGTTAACATTTTTCTTCACTGAAAATGTATTTCTGATGAACACTTTTACCTTTACTTACCCACTTCTCATCCTTCCTTATATTCCAATACTTTACTTTGTATTTTCCAATACTTGAAAGTGAGGATTGTCCTAATATAGGTGGTGCATTATGATTGGTACAGGGTGGTCACATGATATGCACAGATTCTGTTGTGGTGTGAAAGTAATGAGGTGTAATCAACTGGTGCAATGATCAGAGAGCAAATTAAGGTAAAGATAGCTTTAGGTGAGTGGAAGTCAGTACCTACTGGAAATACATTTTCTTTGTAGGAAACAGTTTACTTGTATAAGGAACTGTTATGCAGCTGACATTAGCTGCAGTGAAAGCTTAAACTAATAGGAGATAATTTTAAAGCATTGCATTAACTTCCTTTGAGAGTAAATGATAAATAAATGTTTCCATTATATATTAACTCTGACTTTACTTTCTATAAATTTCATGTATAAAAGTTTAACTTTTATAGCTGTTTGTGTTTTAATTATAAGAGATTTATAGAATTGACAAATCATTTTAAAACATAAATGTTTGTCTCCATAAAGAAATGACCATGGAATATTTACTTTCATTTACAAAGGAATGATGGACTTTCAGTATTTGCCCATGAAGGTCAATCCTGATGGCCAGTATAGATCACTTATTTCTAGCCTTGTTCCAACTGGAATTCAACTCTGTAGTTGGTTACAGAAAGATGCAGAAGTTTTCATTCAACCACCACTCTTTTCTCGACTCGACATGCCCACCAATTATCACTACAGAAAAGATCCAGGTCATCGTGATTCTGGTCATAATTTGTCTACAAAAAATCATCCACCAAATATTATTGGAAGAAGTAAGTTTATATGTTTGTGACACACACACAATGCGTACATGACACATTGTGTGAGTTAACCTTAAAAACAGAAATTTAACACTTTGATAATTATTTAAATAGTGTAGTGCTCATCTGGGGCACTTAAAATGTTATACACAAACAATATAATGGAAATACCCTAAAGCACTCACACCTAAATATCTTATACGGTGGTTTAGGCCTTAGACTTAGATTAGGTAACAGTTAAGTGAAAACTAATTGTAAATATACTAACCAAGTTTTGTTTTTTTTCATTGTTTTCCTTCTCTGCTGGGTGATTTATTATTATAGACCTACTTTTATATCACATGGCATGAGGTTATAAACAACTGCTGATGAAGAACAGCCTTACAAATAGACAAAATTACTTTCTTTCTTGAAAAAATTTTTATCTTAAATGTTTGCTTGAAAGTTATGGTAAAATTCTTCTAAAACAGGACATCAGGCAAGCTTTAGTAGAATTAGAGAATATGGTAGCAACTGCAGAATATAAAAGTGGCTCACATACTTGTGTTGTTATTAAATTTATTATATTAAAAAAATACATATATAGAATGACTTAATTTATTGAAAATAGTTATTTTTAGTATTACAGATTGTTTTTCAAACAATAATTTTGTTAAGACACCATTCTGATCAAAATTTCAATGAAGGGTAAATCTCTTTCTTTTTATGATTCTTATCTGAAAATGGTGACTAATTCAGAAAGAAAAATTAAGTTTGAAAAACCATTAAGTTGAAATTGATTGAATCTGTACACAGTGTAGCTTTTTCATAAAAATACAAACAATTGAAATTCTAAAAGGAATAGAAATACTTTCATATTTTTTCAAAAACTCAGTCTCTCATAACCCAATTCCTGTAAATTTAAAAACAAATATTTTTACAACTGTTAAATAATACTATGTGAGTATTGTAAGCCACAAAATATATTTTCTTTTAGTAAGTTTCATATAATTTGATTAAATATTTCCACCGTTAAGAAAGAAAAATCAAGAAATGTCAACAATATTCACCTTGAGTTAATAACAAATAATTTATTCATGTGTTTACTGCTTTTGTGTATTAAATAATTGCATACATTCCGTTAGTTGTCCAATAAAAATGTGATATGGGAACTGCTTCTAATAAGTGCACTGTATTCAGTCACATGGACTTCTTCAAGATAGTTGTTGGTGAACTGGAATAAAAGTTTTATTTATTAAATTAAAGTTCTAAAACAAGAATTCTTAACATAAAGCTCACACCACTGAAATAATACCAGTTAATGAAGTAACTCATCTCTATTCCAGCTTTTGGAGTTTCTTCTTGTTCCTTTTTACACAACTTAATGTGTTTTTAAGTTTTAAAAACAAACTTTATCCTTAAGTTAAAATTTTGACATTTATCATGTTTTGAGAAATGTTCAAACTCTATCAAAATTAACGCTTCATATTTTTTTGAGTTTAGAAAGATAAAAAAGGGCATCGCAGTAGGACTTGAAGATTTCTGATGTTACATTTGTGTTTGGGATGCATGTTAGTCCTGTGGTAGAGATACATTTGTGTTTGGGATGCGTGTTAGTCCTGTGGTAGAGATACATTTGTGTTTGGGATGTTTGATTTCAAAACATATCTCATAATGTGTTAATCATCTCTCTCAGCTTTACATCCACAGCTTTCAATATTAGCAATATAGTTTTAACCTACCCACACCTTTTTTTTTCTGTTTTATCTTGTTTCTCCCTTGTACTTTGTGAAATTGATAAATTGTATTCACTGTATGGTTGATAATAAAAGGAAAATGCCCTCACAATATTAATATTATAAGAAACAGATTTAAGATATATGCAATTTTCTTGTTTATCATTCAGTCTGAGAGTTAGGAATGCATTTTTGGTGGGTTGGTTCCCAAACAAAACAGAATTTTGTAATTTAATCCTTTTTTAAATTACTCATTATATAGATTTGAACTTTTCTCAGTATTGGGAATTTGAATTACCTACCAGCATGTTCAAATTCACACTTGTTTCTAGACTGTGATGGATTACAGCACATACTATCATCATTCTAAATTAACATAAAACACAGTAGTAACTGCACATTTTGTGCAATAACAGATCTGGTTCCTTAGCTCCATGTTTCTTGTTGACAGACATCTGAGGAAACTCAACAAACATCACTTTCTTCTGTAAGATAGCTTTTTGTGATGTTTGCTTAAAAAGTATAACAGGTGTTTCTGTAGTTGTGATAGAATAATTCTTGAGAAGAAATTAATGCTGAAGAAAGGAAGTTTGCAAGGAAACCTCATGAGAAACTTTATGTTTCTAATTAACTTCACATTCAAGATTTCTTCTGAAACATCTCATCTGCCATTCTAAGATTTGGTGTGAACCTTACCTCGTTTGCTTCACCCCTTATTTCCTGTGACAGTTCAAACCTTGTGATTCTTTCTGCATGTATCGATGTATGTCTATAACAGATCCATATATAAGCTCCATCTTCTTACTTCCTATTCACTTTTAGCAACAACAGAAGGTTATGATAAGGTTTCTTTTACATTTTGTATAAATTTAGTTATACTTAAGCTTTGGATGGATTGTTTTGACTCATATTCTTGGTCATAGAATGAACTGTTCTTTTTATAAAGTTGTCTCCTTCTCACCCAGTATTCCATTTTTGGAGGGGTGTAAGCATCCTTGGAATCGTTTTGATGGGACTTACATGCATACTCTTCAATGGCTATAATGAAACCCATGGATCCATTTGGATAGATGATTGTCCAGTAACCTTATTGACTTCCAGCCTATCCAATCTTGACTAATGGTTGAACAGAAATGGACAACACAATGGTCAGTTTCCCTCCACTACTTCCCATGTCTAGAGATGCATCTTTTCATGAATACTTCTCTCCAGAGATGTGGGCTTGTGTATGAGATATGGAGTTTAAAGGTTTGCTGACAGAATAGAAATTCTCTCTATATAAAAATTGATAGAGCTACTAGCAGTTCAACGAAACTGTCTCAGGCTCTTAATTTGTTGTGGGAGAAGGTGGTAATGTTTCAGTTGGACAATTTTATTGTGTTCATTTCCAAGGAACAGATCTACTCATTTAAGATCTTTTTGTTTCCATCAGATTGTGTTTCCTTGTTTGTCTTGTTCCATGTGTTGTGAATTTAATAGCCAATCTTGCATCAACAGCTTTTCTCACAGAATGGATTCCCTATCCACATATTTTTTTTGGATCCGCTCTCTTTTTGGGATGCCTCATATTGATATTTTTTCCCTCTCATTGAAATGCTTAGTTTCCATACTTCTGATCTCCTGCCCTTCACCTTCTAGCTTTTAGCACAGATGCTCTCTGTCATGTTTGGACAAGACTTCAACTTTGTAAATTCCAATTGATTCATCTGTTATCTAAGGTTATTGCACTGATTTGCCCTTTATCCTGTCAGGTTCTTCTGGAGGTATCATATTTGCTGGGCTAGCCTTATTACTCATTGAGTATTTTCAGGAGTGCCAACCTCTTCCACTTCTTTTCTAGCCATCCTTCTCATGTCAAGATCAATTGGACATTCTCTGGTCATCATCATTCTCTTGCTTCATGCCTGGCTATTATGTGGCTTGTCCATTGCATGACATTAAGGTTTGACCACTTTAGTGTCATCTTTATAAATGCAGTCCTGTCAGTATTCTTCCTTAGACATTTATCAACAAAAATGGTTTATTTATCATAAGTAGTTTTTCAGATGTGGTATGAATATTTCTTGTACTACTGTGCTGACATGGTTATTTGACAAAGGTTCAGCACCATCTTTTGTTTCTCTCTATAAGGTAGCTTTTTCTGGAAAATGCAAAGTTTATGAGTCCCTTGCTTTCCCATTGCTTCTAAAAATATTTTATGTTAGTGATCCTTGAGGCCCTTTCAGGTGTTCCTAATTAGAATATTTTGGTGGTTATCCATGTCTGATCTCATCTACCCTTTGAAAAAAACTTTTGTATTTTTTATATTACCTTTTGATTAAGACTTGTTTTCTTCTGTTGTTGTCAAGTGGAGGATGATGATCAGATGTAATTCTTGTAGATGGGACTCTTACCATTTCACCTTTTTCCTATTGTATCCCAAGCTCTTCTTAAAACATCAGTGACTAGAGAAGGGAGTAAGGCTTTCTCTCTTATTTATTTTCCCTCCATTTCCCAAAATGACATCTTAGGATCTCAACGGATGAACAAACAGTGACATAAACCAAAAAAAAACCAGCTGGGTTTGCCAGCTGGTGCTTACTCTGAACTTTCATCAAAGGAACAGAGACTTTTTCAGGTCTCTTCTCATTAAGTTTGCCCCTGACAGTTGGACTGTATCACGCACTGAAGGAGGTTCTACATGTGAACAATAATTAATACCTTTAAATCTCATTACTTACATAATTTGACTGTTGCTTTCACGGAAGTTGGAATAGTTTTTCCATAATTCAGCTATGCCAATTTAAAAAGTGGTCATTTTTTACTTTCACATAAAGATTGTTTACAAATTGGGAAGGAAAACAAATCTTACTTAGATGAATTTATTATTCAGTGTATTACAGTGGACACTTTTTATTATCATATTTGAGTTCTAGAATGATTCATAAGACTCGTGTCACTATTGGTCTAGATAAATCTACAGCCAGTTGTTGTCAACATGTCAAGCATAATGCTTACTCGATTTCAGTGAACTTGTTTCATTTATATAAAATTTACACGTGGCATTTTGTGGAAAAAAATCTGTAGATGATGGAAATAAATATTATTTTTGGCTTCAGTGTACCTAAATTACTTTGGAACATGTAAACATTTCAAGACAACAAAAACCATTTGAGACCCTGGTGGTCTTACACTTAATACTTTTAAATCTCACTATTTACATGATTTGACAGTTGCTTTCTTGGAAGGTTTTAGGCTAATCCATATGGCTATTATCTATGTCCTTGTTCCATTGTAAAGTGAGGAGTGACTTTATATTGAGTTGCTTTTTATCATATTTTACCTTTATGTGATTTTCAATGAAGGTAGCTAGTTTTGCAATTATAACAAGGCATTTTTATATTTGATGCAAAATTCAATATGTTTTTAATCCTTTTTTAGTACTGTAATTATATGATAAATAATTACAATAAAATATTATGATTTTAACAGGTAGCTCTTTTTCTAGTTGTTACAAGAGAGCAAATTTGAGTCCGTTACAAATGTTCTCACAATGTAATCCTGTTGAGAGATCAGTTTTAAATTGTTTTTAGTAACGAGAAATAATCACTAAAATAATTGGTATGTTATGTCTTAAAATATGTTTCAACTCATAAAATGTTTTACTTAAGGAGGAAACGTTTAAACCAACTGTGTGTGGACTGTTGGAAACACACAAACCATGTATTGAACCTTCTGTGACATGTTGTCAGAATTGATCAGATGTACTCTTATATCCAGTTTG
The DNA here is from genome assembly GCA_011833715.1 of Carcinoscorpius rotundicauda. Lineage (NCBI taxonomy): Eukaryota > Metazoa > Arthropoda > Merostomata > Xiphosura > Limulidae > Carcinoscorpius > Carcinoscorpius rotundicauda. Next base: position 4,544,372 of record CM022400.1, read on the forward strand.
TTTGTATTTCTACACCAGTTCTTTGTGAAATTCATGGATTCCGCTGTTATAGAGTTTTGTCTTTAACATTTCTTGTAGGTCGGAAACGGAGGAGTGGGTTTGCCATATTCATGAATTTTGAAGACAAGAGAGATGTTCCTCAAAAACCAGCAGATCAGGCTTTGAAACAGTTAAAGCTTCATCACCCAGATTCAAATACTGTGGAGAAAGTCCGAAGGGTGTTTCTTCCTTTTCTAACTATTGTTTACTTCAGAATATAATAAAAATATATTTCTTTAACTATGCTGATATATCTCAAAATTTATTTATTTTCTAGCACTGTAACTACAATTAGACGGGTCTTTTGTCGTAACAGTGAGAAAACATTGTACCTAAAACTAAAAAATGACCGGAACCAAGTAGTAACATATCACAGAACACTATGTCAGTAGTAAAAGAAAAACAGTCATCAGTAAGCTTACACAGTAATGCAGAATTAAGGACAATATTATCAATTAGTAAACTCGTGTAACAACAAATCTATAAAGACAATATCACTAAACTCCTAACAATCTTTAGACATCTGTAAACTCGATACTACCAGACCACTTGAAACATTATTTTTGGAAATGGCCTCTGTCCAATGAACTGTTACCTTATGTCATGAGTGTGAAGACTGTGCATGGCTCATGCCTTAAACAAAGCTCCCACCCCCTGCAAGAAATAATGTGTACTGGTATTTATTCATCATAATGTGCACTGGTATTTATTCATCATAATGTGCACTGGTATTTATTCATCATAATGTGCACTGGTATTTATTCATCATAATGTGTACTGGTATTTATTCATCATAATGTGTACTGGTATTTATTCATCATAATGTGCACTGGTATTTATTCATCATATGTTGCACTGGTATTGTTCATCATAATGTGTACTGTATTTGATTCATCATAATGTGCACTGGTATTTATTCATCATAATGTGTACTGGTATTTATTCATCATAATGTGTACTGGTATTTATTCATCATAATGTGTACTGGTATTTATTCATCATAATGTGTACTGGTATTTATTCATCATAATGTGTACTGGTATTTATTCATCATAATGTGCACTGGTATTTATTCATCATAATGTGCACTGGTATTTATTCATCATAATGTGCACTGGTATTTATTCATCATATTGTGTACTGGTATTTATTCATCATATTGTGTACTGGTATTTATTCATCATAATGTGCACTGGTATTTATTCATCATAATGTGCACTGGTATTTATTCATCATAATGTGCACTGGTATTTATTCATCATAATGTGCACTGGTATTTATTCATCATAATGTGCACTGGTATTTATTCATCATAATGTGCACTGGTATTTATTCATCATAATGTGCACTGTATTTCATCATAATGTGCACTGGTTTATTCCATAATGTGCACTGGTATTTATTCATCATAATGTGCACTGGTATTTATTCATCATAATGTGCACTGGTACTTATTCATCATAATGTGCACTGGTACTTATTCATCATAATGTGCACTGGTATTTATTCATCATAATGTGCACTGGTACTTCTTCATCATAATGTGTACTGGTATTTGTTCATCATAATGTGTACTGGTATTTGTTCATCATAATGTGTACTGGTATTTGTTCATCATAATGTGTACTGGTATTTGTTCATCATAATGTGTACTGGTATTTATTCATCATAATGTGTACTGGTATTTATTCATCATAATGTGTACTGGTATTTGTTCATCATAATCTGTACTGGTATTTGTTCATCATAATGTGTACTGGTATTTGTTCATCATAATGTGTACTGGTATTTGTTCATCATAATGTGTACTGGTATTTGTTCATCATAATGTGCACTGGTACTTGTTCATCATAATGTGCACTGGTACTTGTTCATCATAATGTGCACTGGTATTTGTTCATCATAATGTGCACTGGTATTTGTTCATCATAATGTGTACTGGTATTTGTTCATCATAATGTGTACTGGTATTTGTTCATCATAATGTGTACTGGTATTTGTTCATCATAATGTGCACTGGTATTTGTTCATCATAATGTGCACTGGTATTTGTTCATCATAATGTGTACTGGTATTTGTTCATCATATTGTGCACTGGTATTTGTTCATCATAATGTGTACTGGTATTTGTTCATCATAATGTGTACTGGTATTTGTTCATCATAATGTGTACTGGTATTTGTTCATCATAATGTGTACTGGTATTTATTCATCATAATGTGTACTGGTATTTGTTCATCATTTTTGGTGTACTGGTATTTGTTCATCATTTTTGGTGTACTGGTATTTGTTCATCATAATGTGTACTGGTATTTGTTCATCATAATGTGTACTGGTATTTGTTCATCATATTGTGTACTGGTATTTGTTCATCATAATGTGTACTGGTATTTGTTCATCATAATGTGTACTGGTATTTGTTCATCATAATGTGTACTGGTATTTATTCATCATAATGTGTACTGGTATTTGTTCATCATTTTTGGTGTACTGGTATTTGTTCATCATAATGTGTACTGGTATTTGTTCATCATTTTTGGTGTACTGGTATTTGTTCATCATAATGTGTACTGGTATTTGTTCATCATTTTTGGTGTACTGGTATTTGTTCATCATAATGTGTACTGGTATTTGTTCATCATTTTTGGTGTAGTCTTTAATTTTCTTCATTATGAGAAAGATACCAAATTTAAAAAAGAAATTCATGAAAACTTTGATTTGAATTACACTGAGCAATAACATCCAGTTTTTTCTGTTTCTAGAAAATTCAACTGTTTGAGTGATGCTTATTGTAAAAATCACGTTGAAAGTTACTGATTGCCTCTAGGCTTTGAGTTATGACAGATTGTTCTTTAAAACATTATCTTGTATGGTGGAAATAACTACCTTATCTCTGATGACTATTCATTGCAAATTGCATTTATGAAAATATAATGTACAGCATGAGTAACAGGAACAATGTCTCAGTGTTCCCAGTGGGCAAAGGCACACATTTCAGACAAGCTTCGGGTGTATCAATAAAAAATTTTGATCGTTGAAAATGGTGTTCGGCACCTAATTACACCATTAATACATCATCATTTATAGAAAAACAAAAAGTATCTTGTAATAACAAGCAAGACTTTGGAACTTTCAGTAAACTCTTGGTCATGGAGTTAAATTACACTGCTGAAAACAAGGGCCAAGAAAGTTCCCCATGCTTATCTGATAGTGACAAGTCATGAACTGGACCAGTTTATGTTAAGGTGTCACAAGAATAGAATTACTTGATGATTCATTGTCTTCTTCACAGAATAACTCCTGTTTCCCAATTTCCTGGTATACGTGGTACAGGAGGACAATCTCTGTGAGGTAAGGTTTCATTGTAGATGCAATGTCTGGATACTTTATGTATTTTTGCTTTTACCTGATTATCTAATGAAATTAGTCTTGATAAAATAACAACCCAGTTAGATTATCTTTTGGCTCACATCATATAATGGGAACTACAAATAGCATACTTATTCTCTTCTTATTCAGACACGGTGTCAAGCCAGATGTACAAACTGTACAACACATGCATGTGAAGCCCAGTGTTTTTCTTGGCCACCAAATTTATAGCCACAATAGTGGTGGTCAGGTACCTTTACCTTGTGTGTGGTGTTTTCTCCTTCATAAAACTGTCATGTAGTTTGTACAGATGCAGTAGGAAACTGTTTGGGTGACTCTGCACTTTTGGACTAGAGGCAGCCAGTATTTCATGATTTTCTAAAGAAAAATTGAAGAAGTTATGTTTACATAAGTGGAAGTTAAAAGACTTGAAAAACAAAGCTTTGGAGAATGTTATTATACCACAGATATGATTCAAGGAAGAGACTCAGATTTTGCTTCATTGTGTGCAGCAAAGTGACCAAGTGAATGAGTGAGAGACATCTGACTCTGCCACTTCTGTTGATTTGTTGCCACTTCCGTTGATTTGTAGTTCCTGGGTGGAGCAGGTGAGCATTGCAATTCGTTTTAATTACATTGAAAACAAGTAGCACATGTGAACAATATATTTATAATTTTACACCAATGCAAGACAGCCATGGTTTGAAGTTATTCAAAATGTGTGCCTTTTATCCATTAAACTGTCCAAGTAAACTTAATTTCATAACATAAGTTTATTGCACCATGTTGATTGCATGGTACTTAACATACAACTGATAAAACTTTGAGTTATTATGATAGCTCAAAATCTCGAGCCGATGGGCAAAGTCTGAATACACTTTTGGAATAATCAGATTATCCTAAATCACTTGAGTTTTCCTCTGTAGCGAGTTTTCTGTTGTCTAGTGTTTTCTTCAATTTTAATTTCTTTAAATGAAATTTGTAATTTTGGGACACATTCTATTGTCACAATAAGCTTTCTTTATCCTGTTGCTTCAGTGATATGGGTATTAGGTACCGTTCATTGTCTTCATCAGATGAGTCAGAATGTTCTAATGCTAGTGTTTTTGAAGGTTACTGGACATGGAAGTTGTGTCTTTGTCCCTACTGGTTGGAAAGCAGTCAGTCCTGGGACTTCAATCCTAAAATCAGGGGTTTGCTTCCCCTCAGTGGACACAGCAGATAGCTCAGTGTAACTTTGCTATAAGAAAACACTTACTGGTGGATGGCTATGATGTAATGATAACAACATCAAGGTTTGAGGCTGCATTAATACTTGTAAGGGGTGGGATCCTTTATTGTGTATAAATATCTTCATGGAAGTAGTGTAAGGCAGTAGCCTTTTTATTTCTGTAAAAGTAAGTATATTTTCAGGTAAGAAGGAAGTTAGTGTGAATATCCATAAACCTAAGAATTTGTACCATCTGGTAGGAACTATCTTCAAATCTTAGAATTACAAACCAAATGTTTTTCTTCAATTTATAACAATTCTGATGATTTGATTCATTTTAAAATGGATAGTTAGAACATAGATGAATCAAAAGTTAGCAGTAAGTGTATAATATAAACCTTTGCTGATTTTTGAAAGCATAAGATTGAGTCTGAATGTATATATATATATATATACATATATACCAGATGTTTCCTTTTAATACACAGTAATTCTGTAAGACTAAACACAAAATGCCCTTAAATGTCTTTGGATTAGGAACATAAAATTGTTTTACTTCTGTAAATGAGGTGTTAGAAAACCAGATGGAAGTTACTGAGTTAACAGTTTGTTTTTTTTCATTACTCTATTCCACAAGTTAGATTTGACTGTTACTCTTATAATGCACCCACAGCCACAGAGTGTAATGAAAAATTTTGCATCAACTGAATACGTAACATGGACCATCAGATTCACTGACTTCTGGACCATATATGCATAATTTAGCAATATAACATAGAGAAAATTTAAGTGCATGAAACTGCTACTAATAGGCATATCAGTTCTTTTATTAACAATGTGTCAAACTATTAATTTTAATCAGTTTATAAACAATTCATATCTTTAAGACATTTTCTGGGTGCTTCATTTTATCCTAAGGTTTTCACTTGCAGACATTTTCTTTTCTGTTTAATTTGTATACATGATGTTATTTTGGTTTTGTCACAACAAACCTTGAAATGTATTAAAAGCACAGTATTGTTTGAGATTTATTTTCAAATTTTCAACTTGCCGTATATTTAGCTGCATGTAATAATAAAAGCTTGATACCATGTGAAGAAAATGTTTAATGTTAGCTAGCTTGAGAATCTCTGCTGGAAAGTTCAGTTTTCTAGTGTTAAGGTTTTATCTAACTTCTAGCTGCTTGTTACATCTTCAAGAAAGATGATTCATCAAGAAATGGAGTAAATATTTTTGGTACATTACTGGTTATCAGTTAACCTGGTTCGTTGTTTTTGTAAGATAAAAACAATGTCTGAATTCCTCAATTTGGTACCACTAACATGTTTTTCAAAAGTATCTTAACTCTTTATTTGGTAGATATAGGTTTTTGAAGATAGTCCAACGTTCTTTTGAAAATATCTAGTACAGATAAAAAAAAAGCAGTTTTCATGTTACAATATACATCTTTATTTAACCGTAGATATGAGCTAATCTGTGAACACACAAATTTACAGTTACAGTAATGTAATTATGAAAAGCTTTCGAGTACTGTTGTTGAACGCCATATGCAGCATGACATACGTAAATAAAAATATTTAAGAGAGTTGTGTTCATTCAGAAAACTCAGTTATCTTTTTAAACTGTGAAGAAATTAATCCTGGAGAATTTTTAATTAAATTACTGTTATCAGCATTGTATGACTCTATTTAGCTATTTTAACAAGACCAAACATGATTGTTAACATATTCAGTTATTGATTGAACAGTGGGTTCTCTCTTACTGTAGCTGTTCGAGGAGCGTCCAGTTTGGTCAAGAAATGCTCTAATTGCAGTGATGGGATGTGAAAGAGATATCATAAAGTATATTTTGCCAATTTTTTCATACTATCATCTCACAGGACCATGGAGAAGTTTTTGGGTGAGATTTCAGTATGATCCAAGAAAAGATCCGTTATCCAAACAGTACCAGACTCTTGACTTCCGTGTTAAACTATGTAAGTGATAAGTTTCACAGAGTTTGTGTTTTGATGTGATTAATTGATACAATCAGTTACTTATGAATATTGATTATAATTATATATGTTATATAAAGTAATCAAAATTAAGATTACTTCAATTAATGTCATGAAAACAATCAACTACTAGAGACACCCTCATCTAAGTTCATAATCAGAAGTATGGTTACAATCCCACAGGCTTGGAATTTAGTCGTATAAATAAATCTGAAAACTATGTTTCTATCTTGAATATTGACAAAGACATATAAGTTAAATTCTAATGTTCATATTACTCCCCTTCATGGTTATGTTTGTTTAATTAAATTGGCTATTTCTGTAGTGGGTGTCTACATATTTGTTGGAACCGCATAAACATTACTGTTTTATAATTGTAGGTAACTGAACACGAAAATTAGCTTAAGGTGAAAATTGGTAAATATTTGTATTTTGTGAATGCGACTGTAATGTTACTTAAGTGAAATGTTTGAGAATGAAAAATAAGAGAGTAGCACACAAATATTACAGTTCTGTTGAAAGAGTTAACACAAAAAGTTGCAATGAATTGTAAAAAGTTTTGTTTTTTTTACATTCAATTCAAATATGACAATTTTTATTCATGCTCATTCTGTATGTATCATCTGTTCTTATTCTTTACTGTTTAACACATTTTAAACTAGGGTTTTTAATAATACTGTACAAATAATAATCAATTCATAACTACAAACAATTTTCAGTGGGACCATCACATGATGTTGAAATTAAGTCCAAAAGAAGTGCTTATAACTACAAGCTTCCAACAAAGTTCAGCCGACCGGGTGATCGGGTCGCCACAATTCAAACTCAGAGTTTCTCACTTGCTAGAGGTGAAGAACAAGAGGACAAACAGGGAGAAGCAGAGATGAACAGAGTAAGTACTCACTAAGATGGTTTGTTTTTTGTCAGATGAACAGAGTAAGTACTCAGTAAGATGGTTTGTTTTTTGTCAGATGAACAGAGTAAGTACTCAGTAAGATGGTTTGTTTTTTGTCAGATGAACAGAGTAAGTACTCAGTAAGATGGTTTGTTTTTTTGTCAGATGAACAGAGTAAGTACTCAGTAAGATGGTTTGTTTTTGTCAGATGAACAGAGTAAGTACTCAGTAAGATGGTTTGTTTTTTTGTCAGATGAACAGAGTAAGTACTCAGTAAGATGGCTTGTTTTTTGTCAGATGAACAGAGTAAGTACTCAGTAAGATGGTTTGTTTTTTGTCAGATGAACAGAGTAAGTACTCAGTAAGATGGTTTGTTTTTTGTCAGATGAACAGAGTAAGTACTCAGTAAGATGGTTTGTTTTTTGTCAGATGAACAGAGTAAGTACTCAGTAAGATGGCTTGTTTTTTGTCAGATGAACAGAGTAAGTACTCAGTAAGATGGCTTGTTTTTTGTCAGATGAACAGAGTAAGTACTCAGTAAGATGGTTTGTTTTTTGTCAGATGAACAGAGTAAGTACTCAGTAAGATGGTTTGTTTTTTGTCAGATGAACAGAGTAAGTACTCAGTAAGATGGTTTGTTTTTGTCAGATGAACAGAGTAAGTACTCAGTAAGATGGTTTGTTTTTTGTCAGATGAACAGAGTAAGTACTCAGTAAGATGGTTTGTTTTTTGTCAGATGAACAGAGTAAGTACTCAGTAAGATGGTTTGTTTTTTGTCAGATGAACAGAGTAAGTACTCAGTAAGATGGTTTGTTTTTTGTCAGATGAACAGAGTAAGTACTCAGTAAGATGGTTTGTTTTTTGTAGCACCACTGTGTAGCAATAGAAAATAATTAAACTAAACAGTGATAACAGTAAAACCCACTGGTAGATAAAAATGTGTGAAAACGGCTAGTTTGGGTTGAGAAAGTTTTTATATAGAGGAGCGAACAACATTTCAACCTTCTTTGGTCATCATCGGGCTTACAAAGAAAGAAAGAGGCAACTGACTGATAGCTGACCACATGTTTGAAGGGGGCTGTGTAATTTACTGTAAGAATGTAGAGGGCATCCTTAGATGTTTGATCACATTTATTAATATTGTTATAAAGGTATTCCTTTGTATTGGTTTATTTTGGGCTGAAGTGGTTGTTATTTGACTTGTAGTGTTCAAAAACACGTGAAGTTGACTTTTTTATGTTCTTTGAATCTGGTTTCCATTTTTCTACTTGTTTCTCCAATATAGAAGTCGTGGCAGTTGTCACATTGTATTTCATAAATAATGTTGGTGTGGTGTTTGTCAGTGTAGTTTTTACATAGCACAGACCTTAGTTTTGTGTCTGGTTTTTGAATAAATTTGGTATTAACTGGACTGTCATATTTTGTTAGTAGTTTTTGCCAAATGTTGGTTATTTGTTTGCTGATGTCAGGAATATATGGTATACAGCAGTATATGGTTTCATGATTTTTTTTGATTCATGAGATATATTTATTTTGTTGGTTGATTTTGCTTTTTGTCCAGGTGTGTACGTATAATGTTTTCTACAGCTTATGGAAGAAATTTATTGATGTTGATGAAGTATTGTTTTATTTTGTCTAATTTGTCATTAATTTTATCTGATGAGCATAGTTTTTTGGCTGTGTTTATCTGGTTTTTTAGTATGTCGAGTTTTTGTTTTGTTTCATGTGTGTCTTTCTTTGTGAACCTGACAATGACCGTGGAAAGTCAAAACGTTGTTAGCTACTCCACATAAAAATCTTCTCAACCCAAACCAGCTTTTACATATATAATTAAAGTAAACAATAAGAAAGAGAATATTTGTTTTAAAAATAATTAAATGTATGGAAATACTGGAATAAAAATATGAGTTTAGTTGCTGATGAATTAGTAGAAACAGTAAGCCTAAAATATTTGAAAACTCATTGATTACAGATTTTTTTCCCCACTTTCCTTTGTGGATCCAACATAAAACAACTAGTAATTCACATTATCCTTTGTTCAAGGGAGATTTGAATAATTAAGCCTGTTATTGTAATATTAAAACCATGTAAAATATTCATCATTTAACTATTACCAGTCGAGCAATATTGAGAAGATATTCCCAGTAGATTTAAGTGTACTTGTATTTGTTAAACTCAACTCAGTTTAGGATATATTGACGCATGCATAAGTTTGTAATCATGGTCATTTGTTTGCTTGACTAATAGAAGTATATGATTTTTTTAGCCTCAAGTGTTATTGTGTAAGTGTAGTAAGTCATAATTTTTTAAACGTATTAGTTGTGAATTTTAAAATATAAAATCATATCAACTTTATGAAAAACAATTCTCTCTCTGCAGTGTATTCATATAAGGCTCATAAACAAATATAAGTTGTTGTGAGCTTAAATTAATAGAATGTTCAGTGATGTGTACATGTCTAAAATTAATCGAATGTGCAGAATTATGATACACATTGTCAATATTCAAGGCAAACATATCTGTAACAAATAATACTAGTTGTAAAATCCAAATACCTAAAGGGGAAAGTGGTTAAGAAACAAACAAAACATCAAACCTTGTGCTAATGCATTTCTTAACCATGTCCAAGTTTTAGCTATTTTGAATCACAACTAATTTCATATTGGGATATTTCAACATTTTCTGAAACTACTAGAAACTGAGCTACAAATTCATCCCAGGACTTCTGCCACCTCGCCGCCAGATGTTTTATCAGCTTTGCGATGTAGAAGAACCAAGAGTTCAGGCTCTAGTTCATCAGAATGATGGTGAAAGTCCTGAAGATTGCCATCCAAAAGATGGTTGGTGTGTGCCTGGTGTTCTGGAACAGTGTCGAGAAATCATGCAAGAATCTTTGCAAGAAACTTTGAAAAAGATTAGGCTAAAAAGTATGTACTTACTGTTTTAACTTTTAACTAAAAAGTATGTACTTACTGTTTTAACTAAAAACTATGTACTTAATGTTTTAACTAAAAAGTGTGGACTTACTGTTTTAACTAAAAGTATGTACTTACTGTTTTAACTTTTTTCAACTACTGTTTAAATCCACTATTGCATAACAAAAACTGCTTTTTTTGTTTACTACAATAATTGTACATTGTGTGTGTTTATTAACAAGCAATAGTTGGCTTAGCCAATGAAAATTAGAGTAGTTTGCTTGATGAATCTCTGCAAAATCCAGAGAAAAATAAATAACTCACATAGGTGGGTAAGGCATAGATTCAACCTGCAGGGCATTTTGCTGAAGTTGGAAAGGTTGAAGGCTATAAAGGTGAAGCAACTTTTCGTGATGGTCATCAGTTGTTTCTTCGTCTTATTTCTTTCTAACCACCTTTCAATTTTGCTGCTTTTCTTACTATTTATTATACAGTCTGTCTTCCTTTGACTTCTCATCACACTGCAGTTTATCTTTCTTCATTTTCTGCTGGTATATCCTAACAGCAATAATCAGTATTATTTTCTATCTGAAGCGAGCCTCCATTTCACCATCCTTGAGAACCCTGGAATATTCCACTTGATCTGTTTCATCAGGTAGTCCTAGTGTTCGCATTGTCAATCTCCTGCTGCAGAACTAGCAGAAAAGTTAGCTTTTGTTGCTTTCTCCACATTTTAGAAGCAGTTTTCCCTAATCCTGATTTACCAATTGAAAGGATTTCTCTCCTTTTTGTCATTCACAGAAGCTGGTTTAAATCCACTGAGACCTTTGATGTGTACCTTCTGGGCAACAAGTTATGCTGGAGAGACAAGCATATCAGGTTTCTCACCTGGTGCACTTGTAACATTCTTAACCTTAACACTTTTTTCTGTAATTCATTTGATTTACAGAATGGATATGACCTTCTCAGTGATGTCCAGAAAACCCACTTGTAGAGAAATACACATACAAAACCGGTTCATTTGGGTTGAGAAAATATTTTATATAGAAGAGCGAACAACGTTTCGACCTTCTTTGGTCATCGTCAGGTTCACAAAATATGACCTTCTATTTCCTACATATTTTCATGTCACATATCTATATATTCAAATAGGTATTAGGACATCAACATTGCTTAAGAACCTAGAAATAACAAATTGACATATGATCAAGTATTTGTTTGTTTATTTATATTTTTTACTCTATATCTTTTCTCTATGCTGAAAGTGTGTGAATTAAAGATGGGTGAAGTCAGGGTGCCCAATATGGATTAGTTGTCCTGTGTAGTCATGAAGTAGTTTGATTTTTTTACAATGAACTTTACTTGTCTAAAATAAAACAAATTATCAATTTTAAGACCAAGAGATCTGTGATTTTTGTTACTTAAGAAATTTTAAGGTAATCACAAAACTTAAAATTGCTAACTAACCCTAAACAAAATGCTTAGGAAGAATTTGTGGAAAAAATACATTTTTACATATTTTATCTGTACAATTATAACTTAACCCTTTTCCAATGGGCTCTGTATAAAATACACGTTAAGTTTTTCTGTGACTTTTGATGCATCATGTGAATCTTCAAAAAATTTGAGACTTTAAGTTTACAAGTATTTATATACAAAAATCACTTTTTGTAATGATACACATGTACTAAAGATACATTTATGAATAGTTTTTTGTTACTAGTTTCAGTACAATGTGATTTCATGTTATGATTAGAGAAACTGTTCTTCGTCCCAAAAATTATTTGCATAAACTAAAGCTCATACATACATACATTTCAAATGTTTGTTTTCAGTAAAACTTTATATTTTATTTGCTGTACTCTGTGTGTTCTCTGTCACTTGACTAACTTTGTATCCTTCATAAAAAATATTAGAAAATAAGTATAAATTATCCATGATGACGAAGAGTGAAGAAGGTCGAAACATTGTTCGCTCCTCTACATTGGGCATTCTCTAACCATATCATCCGTTTCTACATACATATAAGTTCCTCTTTTTCATGCGATAATGACTGCATATAATATATACGAATGTATATATCACACTGATCATCCAGTCATGCCCAGTTTACATTGACACGGTACACGTACATTCAGGTCACAGACTTTTAGTCTTTCCTGTCTTGGTTGTTTTTTACTGGATTAGTATTTTGTCACATTTCAATTACTACACACTTTACATTCACATGTAAATTAGTTTTCAAATTCATGTATTTTTTCCCCTTGTATGTTCTTTCAAGCATATTCTGTATAGATCTAAGTCCACAGAATTGCATACATCCACAAAAAAGTGAATTAGCCAGAACCAAGTAGATTAATTCTGGGGTGTGTGTTTCAAGTTGCAACACCCATCTTATAAATACTGAGTGAAGATAGTTACTTAAGAGTTGGCCTGGTTTGGCAATGGGGTTAAGGCATTCGACTCATAATCCAAGGTTCAAAGCCCCATCATACCAAACGTGCTCGCCCTTTCAGCCATAGGGCCATTCTGACATGGTGGTCAATCCCACAATTTGTTGGTAAAGAGTGGTCCAAGAGTTGGCAATGAGTAGTGAAGACCAGCTGCCTTACCTATAGCCGTACATTGCTAAATTATGGACGGCTCGTGCAGATAGCCCTTGTGTAGTTTTGCACATAATTCAAAATAAATCAAACCAAATACTTAAGAGTTCTAATGTTTTTTTCTCTTTCTACCATTCTTGAGGAATATTTGCATATTTTTTTATAAATGTAATTGTGTACATTGTGATGTTTTCAAGTTGTTAGCAGTTACATTGTTTGGATGCCTGTTTGGAAGCAGGTTTTAAAATTTATGACAAACTGGTGTAAATTCAAGCTAAAGTGATATAGAAAATTTGATCCTTTGTGATATTTTCTGTCACCGATATATCCAGCACATGAGGAAACATTCTTAAATGAAGCTGACTTGAAAGAGGAAGATTTTGAGGATCTGGAAGATGATGCGGAATTTTCAGACCAAGAAATAGATGCTGGTGAAATTGATGAAGTAATGGAATATATGAACACAGAATAGACTAGTGAACAGAGTTTAACTTTGGCCTTTGATGGAAACCGAAGCTGTATTTAAATATCAAAACTGTGATCTTTTTTTTTAAATTACATTTGTGTATAAAACTTTTTGTACAATAAAAAATAAAACAGTGAGATTGTAAAGTTATCCAGCAGTCTCTGCATGGAAACTGTTAAAAGTAGTAATATGCACTTTTTTAAATAAAGTCGACTCAAGGAAAGAAACAAATTAGAAGAATGTGTCTAAAAACCTTAAATAGTTAACACTAACAGAAAATCAGTTATGATTTAAAGCACAGGATGATAACAGTGATGACAAAACACAAATTTAAATAAATATTTTAATTCATAGAAACAAAATAGAAGGTTACAATCCTCCACCAAAAGTTAATATATTGACATTAACAACATTCTTTTCGTACCTGGACCTATGGAAAATTAACAATGTCATGATTTCCATTATTAAGTTATACAAAGTAATTTTTAGCCCAAACACATGAATTTCAAAGATTACAAAATCTATTCCCATAAAAATAAGTACTACTGCTCTCTTTTCTGACTGGTTACCAGCCAGATTAAAATAGAAGCCCCGTTAAGTAAAATGTATATTGAAAACCTTGGAGAATAGACATTAAATTTAACATAATCACATTAAAATTCATCCATTAGTTGTTTAATATTAGGAACAAGGAGAAAAAATGGCGAACATTTTTACAAATCTTTGATTTACTAGAAATTAAATGCACAAGTTCTACAAATCTAGTCAAATGAAGATTTATGTAATTGTACAAACAAATGAAAAGGTAGGGTCTATGACTAGGCACCTTATTACTTTTTATACAAGCTAGTTCATTGGCCTTTGTTTATTTTACAAGGGAAGCTAATAGCTTTGCTCTAATTTGGAAGAAAAACTACAAAAACAATAGAATTAATCCTAATTACTGACAACAAGACTGATTTTTAGTGCTACTACACAATTATGAGAAACAAAAAAACTGGTAACCATCACAGTTTTCATTTTCACTACACAATTACGATAAAAACTCTAAGAGGATAAAATAGTAAGTTTAATTACAGAACTTGCATCTTGTTGGAAAATATATATATATATATATTTAGAGAAGGATGACCCACTCATGCACACTTCCTATCCAAAGTTAATTTTTAAAATGTCATCAAATGAACATTGGTACATTCTTCTAAAACATGAGAGAAATCAGTTTAAAAACTAGGAGATGCTAGTTAAACAGTTTGCTATCAGAATAACTCAACTTTTTAAAAATTATTAGATTTATAGTCATAAAATAAGTTGCAAGGCTGTAAATTTTTAACTGGAGTGACTTTTTGTGATTTAAATGTTTTCATTTATTGGCTAAAGGGGTGAACATGTTCAGTGTGATTGGGATTTGAACCTGCAACCTTCAAATTATAAATTGGGGACCCTAATGCCCGGGTCATGCTAGGCCTTTTTTCTTTTTATTAAAAAATCAGAAATTTGGTTTGAAAATGTATTTTTTGCAATCCTAATTTGAATGCATCATGAAAATATACAATATATTATAAATACTTGCATTTTAAGAATAAGTGCCATTTTTTTTCCCAGCTTTAAAAATGGTTTATATAATAAGGAAATTTAGAATATGTGAAATAGCATGTGATTTCTTCCATATATACATTTTCATCTTTTAACGGCTTAACTGTTACATGTACTAGGTTTTATTTTCTTAAAATTAAGACTTCTTTGTAGTAACAATTCTTTGAATTAGAATGAATATGTAAAAAGAGGTATATCTTTGTACCACATACCAAGAATATCTTTATACCACACACCAAGATTCAATAAAAGTATCAAATCACAGGGAGAACTTTTCTGCCATTGATTAAACGAAAATCATTTCGAGATATTTTATCAAAAAACAGTAAGCCTGCAGCTCTTTCAATGCTTTCAACTGGAACCTGTAACAAATCAATAGAAACAAAAAAATTTAGTGTGTATGGTTCTTAACTTGTAATAACAGAAGTTAATCATAATTATATGTATAAACAACCTGGGTATGTCTTATCCAGATACACAACACTGTAAAATACCGTGTTCTCACTGTAGGTGATACAGTTCATTTTGATCAGATTTGTCAATCTAAAAATACAAAGTAACAATTACATTTATTGTTTCTAATCTGAAAAATTATGATTTCATACAAGAAATTTAACTCATGCACCTTTCATGATTGTGATGTATTTATGGTGTTATAAAAAAAATAATAACAGAAAACCAACTTTTAAAAATTATTACACAAATTTAAATATGCTGGGTCTCTGTAACACATAAAAAGAGTGTAAGGAGTCTAGGACTTTTCTCATTCATCAGAACCTCCAATTACTTCTGAGTACAATTTTAGGAGTTTGAAAAGGCAAACATAATTATCTCGGTAAAAGATACGGTTATATTTGGTTTTCCTTCAAGTTCTGAAAGCTTTTTCTCCACATCAACAAACTGATATAATTCCAAGAACTTGTGAATGAAGCAAAAGAGAACGTAACAATACGTTAATTACACATCTGCCATGTCTAGTAAAGGTGAGGTTCTTCAGTCCAATACCATGACCTGTCAGGCTGGCCGGGATACAGACATAACAGCAGTTAGGGTGCTATTAACATCTTTACTTTCTGAACATCTTTTGTGATATAAATTAAAATAGGAAAGTGAAATGTAATTATTTTCACATACCATGTAACATTATTATTAATATGATGTCAAATAAATGAAGTATACAATGTTTTAACACTCATTATATAGCTTCATACAATGTAAATTATGTGATTTTAAAATTCTACTTAAAACTGAATTTTTTACAATAAAAACAATAAAATATCAGTGTTTCATTTTCTAAACACATAACACTTTATCTGAAATATACAGTGTAATCACCACAACATCAAACATAATAACTCATCCTTTTCCCAATACTTCAGACAACTACAATCATGAGATACTAGAATCCTTATAACACAATTTTATAACATAAAATAACAGGATTATCCACACACCTGTGTGTGTCTAATTTAAGTTTCAAGTTCTGAAATCTTTTCTTCCATACCAGTCAATTAAAAGTTACTTTGAGGAACCACAAACGATTTAAGAGACAAAAGTGTAAACCACATGCCTAGGTAATGACAGAAAACTTATAAGAAGAGATAATGGATAGACTGTTAACTTGCATTCTGGAACCAGATATTTTATCTGGATATTATTTCACATAAGACAACATCATCATCCTACCAAAAATAAATTCCAGAAAATTGGTTGGCTAGCTGTGGCATTTACTGGTGCAAAGCAACTAAGCTATCTGTGCCATACAACTGATTAAACAATAAAAGTAAAAGTTATTAAAATACATAAAAATAAATCATGATACAACAAAAATTTCAATTTTTGTATTAAAAACTTAAACTCATAAAGGTCAATGGTCCTTAAAAATATTTAAAAACAGAACTTAACTGGACAGTATCACCAATGACTTTGTCAAACATTAAGGGTAAATCTACATTAAAACTATGTCTATAATAGTGCCTTTGCTCATGGTTATAACAACAGCATTAGAGTAAAATGTGGGCTACTGTAACTTGAGTGTCACACATTGGTGCATCAGTCTCAGATGAAGAAAAACAGTTAATAAAGTGACCAATGTGTAGCCTAGCTTGTACAACTTCCACCTGACCCTTATAAAAGCAAGATGGCCAAAGTCCAATACAAGATTTTATCTGGAAAAGCTTATTATCACTTTGCTCATTCCAGGGAATACCGTGATACAGTATCCATGAGAACTGAATAGAAATGGATGATTAAGAGAAATGAGTCAGTCAGTTTAGAATACTGATGAGAACAGAGTGAGAAATAACGTAAAGAAATTCCAGGGCCAGTAGAGAGCTAAGTGAATTGGTATAAATAGTACAGTTCATGAACTACATAGCTTCTATGTGATCCAGGGCAAGAGACATGGCACACAGTTCTGTAGTGAACACAGAAACTGTAGAGGGGATTCTGTGTGCAGCCACCCAACCACAGAAGAATCTAATGAGTCACCTGGTCTTGAATTATCCACATAAATGGGATGAATGGTTTGAATGATGTGTGGGAAATTGAAAGCAGTACTTCCAATCGGGAGTACCCTCCTTCTTCAGATGACTGAAGGAAAGGTCACAGCTGATTATGGTAATAAGCCATGGTGAGATGGGCTTACAAGTGGAAACAGCAATGTCATCCAAGGATAAAACCAGTTCAGCAAACTGGGCCTGGATACAGAGGCCAAAAGGGGTAATGGCAGACTGTTTATTCAGAAAAGGCATGACCCACTGATAGAAGAAGTCTTTATACATACAATAAACACAGTTGCAAATGGCAGAGGTGTAGAGAAAGTTCACGAGATTCAGTGTACAAACTCTTGACTCAAGAAGTGCAAAAAGCCCCTAATAATAAACAGAATACAACATCTTCAAGGCTGAGGTCCTGGCAGAGACATAGACCATCGACCCATAGTGAGCCTGATGATGATCGATGAAAGTTGAAATGTTGTTCACTCCTCTACATAAATAAAAAAATTTTCTCAACCCAAATGAGCCATTTTTACACATATATTAGGCCCATAGTTCAGTTTCAATCAAACAAAAGTATGATAGATCTTTAGCACAGAACACTGATATGCAATCTAAGAGGTGGAAGACAGGACACAAAGGATGTTTAGTGCCCTTGTATATACAACACTTAGCTGCTTGATATGTGAAATAAATGTCAGGTTATGGTTAAAGTTAAGCCCCAAGAACTTTACCTCAGGGACCACAGGAAGCACAACTTCTCCAAGAAGGAGATCAGGATTTGGGTGTATATCACAATGGCAGAAGAAGAGTATGCAAACTGTTTAAGAATGGGAAAAAGTAAAACTGTTTGCTGTGGTCCACTTCAGGAAACAACCGAAGGTAGTCTGTAGCTGGTGCTAAACAAACTTCAAGCTTGACAACTGACACAAGATGTGAAAGTCGTTGACATAGAGGCCACTTGCAACTGTAGGGGGTAGCTGTCCACTGATGGCATTAATCTTTGAAATTAAAAATTTGACACTCAACACACAGCCCTAAGGGACTCCAACTTCCTGCATAAAAGAATTAAAAGAAATCAAAACAAGATGATGCTGTCTGAGAAAGGCTTCCCTGATTGACATTTCAAGTCAAATCAGGTGGTCCATGGTAGAGTGCTGTTGTCAGCACTCACACTGGGTGGGTGAAAGGAAATTGTTTGATTTGAGGAACCAAACAAGATGAGCACTAACCATCCTCTTTAAGATCTTACAGAGACAGCTCATCAAAGCAATTGGACAGTAGTTTGAAAGAATCTTGTAATCTTCGTAAGGCTTAGAAAAAGGGAAGACAACAGCCCAACACAATGCAACAGGAAAATCATTCTCCTGCCAGATATGGTCAAAAACAGCCAAAAGAATAGCAAGAGAAACAGGAAAGAAAAGTCACAGCATCTTATAGTGTATATCATCAGATCTGACTGACATACTGCCAGACCAATGAAGAGCATAATGACGATCAGCCTGAAAGGAAAGAGCCAATTGCTCTGCCAATTTGGATTGGGTGATCCATAATAAAAAAAGAATATTTCAGTGTCCACTGACCCCACTCACCATAAAGCCCGAATTGCCAAACAAGAACATTGTAGCAGCAATGCCAGGGTTTCATGAGCACTATACCCAAACACCAACATGAGAAACAATGTCCACAACACCCACTGAGAACACTTGTACTTGGTTGACCTTAGCCTAAGTGGATCAGTCTACTGACTCTGGAGAGGTTACCCCAAGGGTGTCCATCTACAGGAATTCAAGGCCAAAGTGGTATGTTAGGGTTGGACACCTAAACCACCAGGATCCTCTCCTGCCTTTCATGGGTCACTATGCACCACAAACACATAGGTGAATGTTTAGATCCCACAGGAGGTAAACTGAACGTACAGAATTTTCTTCAGGAGTTAACCTCACTGTGTCCAGAAATTCACAGTGAGAGATCCAAAACATAAGAATAAGCCCAGTAAAAAGTACAACATAACAGCTAAAAACATAAAACACAATGTACACAAGCATAGGGATTCCTAGGAAAATTAAGGATTCTAGAACCATCACTTAAATAAAACCTGAAGCTTCCATGAGATCAAGGTTCATTGAAACATTTCAATAAAACTGTTAACAATGCAATGTTTTTTGTAAAAACAACACTGGAAAGAAGCAGTATGCTTAAATTTCCATACATGTAGATACTTAGAAACAAAGTATTAGTGTTAACAAAGATTATATATTCAATACAAGGTTGCATTTGCAACCAGCCTTGGATGATACTGATCAAGACAAACCAAACCATTAATACACTTAAGAATTTCAATAATCCAACCTTCGAAGGCGGCTACAAGAGGTTAAAAGTATGTTGATTTATTATAATTAAATCAAATTCTGAAGCCATAAATGCCAGTATCAAAGATGACATTTATCCCCTGTGTACAAGGCCAAGCAGAAAATGAAATAAAAGGTTGAAGCAAGAACATGCACATCTTAACAAATTAGATAAAATATCTTCAAATTCAAAGAAGACGGACCAAATACTATTTCAGCCTTAATATAAAATGCTAGTTATAGTACACAAGAATGTAATGACATGAAAACAGTGGAAAAATATTTTCAAAACACTTTTTATCAAAAAGTCAAGTAGAGTTCTACCATGAAATAAATATGATGAAAAACACTGTAGAAGTGCAAACATAACACCTGAAAATCCTTTATAAAAAATTACACAGGGATTTTTTTCTGTCCCACTTTGTCTAAAGAGCTCTAAATTATGGTAAAAAGAATGAAAAGAAAGCAACTTCACTCATGATGTTTAGACTGGAACCTCATTAAAGAAATGACAAAAATATTATCCTCTCCATATAAACCATCAAGTTCGTAATAGGGCTCACAGCTGTTAACAAGAAGTTACCAAGCACAGATACAAAACAGTTTATACAATGGTCACTCGTAAAATCACCTTCAACAGTTATTGAAGTAAATTTAAAAAAAAAAAGTTGTATACAAAAACATTAAAATAAAAAATATTTTGTCAAACACAGCAAAATTAATTCACATAAAATGGTTTTTATACTTGTACAGCAACAAAGTTAAAAAAACAAAAAGGTAGGAAAAGCTGTTAAAATACCAATAACTAAGAATGTATTTTATTTTTCAATTTGCATTTATAACAAAGCTACTAAGGCCATTTTTCACCATCTCTTATTCTGACCACAGGAAATTCGGCTAATCAGCAATGACTTACCTCTCATCATCCACATGTACGATTATATATTTATTTTAATATCAATGTTTGTTTCAGTTAAATATAGATTTAGAAATGTATGAAACTAATGCTGTTAATTGTGAAATTCCCACCTATTCCCTAAATCTGTAGAAGATTCTTGAGTGTAAAAATCAAGAATGTGTGTTTTATGAAAGGACTAGCATATTGTTGGACCAACAAAAATTTCTGAACACGTCTCAATGTGTCAAGACACACTACATATATCCGTGGTTTGCTGCAGTTCGTACATTACAAACCTCAGAAGCCACAACTTTGATAAACACTTGTTAATCAGGAAACTACAAACATTTGACCAGAAATGTTTACAGATTTTGAAACATTACAAACCATTTAATTTAAGTGGATTACCTTCAGATGTTAGTATTTCTTTGAAGACATCATACAACTTTAGTTGAGAAAGAGCTAGCTAGTTCCCCATTAAGTTATTTGTACTGATATCAACTTAAAATTAATTTGTTTGTAGTTAGCCTTTCATAAGATATCAGGAAAGTCCTAAACCAGATAGAAGACTCAGTTTTGTTTGTAAGTTCATAAAACTTTTACATACAAATCATTATTTGTTAAAACTGTTATTATAAATTGTATTATTTTTTTGTATATTAAAATATATTTATTATATTGATGCAACTCCATGTGCATCAATCTTGTGTGTAAGCATCACAAATGGGATACATCTCTACATTCAGTTAACTTTTAAGTTCAAATTACAATTTAATTAAATTTCAAAATGTAACATAATAAACTGGAGACTCGTCTGAGATAAATTTTAACAGATAACACATATTAAACAGTTGACTATAGACTAGCCCACAGTTAAAAGTGGTATCTCATTCATTTGAACGTGACTCATTAAACTAGAATGTGAGACGGGATTCTTCAGTCAAAAACAACATAATTTCTGAGCAAATAGAAACACAGAATCAGTAAAGGCTGAGTTCTATAGTCATTAGAAACTTTTAACTTCCTGTACCTCAAGATGTAAATAAAAATAAATGGAAGACGGACAGTTTCAAAATTGGTAACAAAATTATATGCATATTAACATCAAATAAAGACTAAAATATTACAGAATAACAAAACATTTCCTTTCCATAGCAAAACAGATATTCACCCAATGGATTAAACATTTTTGATGGGAATGTATGGGCCTAGTTTTAGTTTTTCCATTCATATGTTAAATTCAACATTGTCTACGTAGTGTTACGTATTTTAGTAGTTAAATTTTAACTAAATAACTTACCATAAAGGCACTAATAGAAGTATCATCATCAATAACTTTATTAGGCATCACATATGCTTCCAGATCGTACTCCTTCTGGTCCGTCTCTCCAATTATAACTTTAAAGAAGTGTGTTGGAACAGCAACATTATTTGCACCAATCACTTGATATTTCACATATTTCTTACCATCTGGCTCCTCTCTGTAACACAGAAGACCACATTTATACATGTAGGCTTAATATGAAAGGTATAATGAACCCTTCTCATCACAATCCATCATTGTGTTTAGCTGAAATAAATGCTTTTTTTGTAACCTCTCACTTTAAAAGCACTCTTGGTTATTTCTAGATTCAGTATATGTTATCATAATATGTGTAGATACCACAACAGATTTGTAAAAAAAAAAAAAAACAGTTCTGTGATTGTGATCATACAGTAATTCTGGACTTGTGTACATTTTGTGTAACTGCTAGGAAATATCTGAAGTAGCATAAGTTTAACCACTTGCTCAAAAGGAAATGTCTTTACAACACTATCTCTCTGAAGTAGCATAAGTTTAACCACTTGCTCAGAAGGAAATGTCTTTACAACACTATCTCTCTGAAGTAGCACAAGTTTAACCACTTGCTCAGAAGGAAATGTCTTTACAACACTATCTCTCTGAAGTAGCACAAGTTTAACCACTTGCTCAGAAGGAAATGTCTTTACAACATTATCTCCACTCAGTAATAACTAACTGTAACAATTAAAACAAAAACATGTTTGTGAAATTTGGTTGTATCTACCTGTTTTAGGAAAATACAAAGTATAGCACAAAAACAAGAGACTGTGTTAAACTGTAGGAAAAACTTAGATAATTTTCAACAGGACTTACTAATTAGTAGTTTCAAACTACACACAGGCAAGTTGACTTAGAAACCAAAATAAACTTATATTAAAAAAATCAGTAATTAGATTTTTATCATACATTAGCTGAGGTACGAGAGTCATGTTTCTAATAAGTATTATGTGAATGTACAGACTCACATGACACATCACACTTAATTTAGATGCAACACATTAAGTGTTCACATACAACAGACATACACTGTGTGTTTTTAAAAATTACTAACACTCTACCAAATAGAACCACTTTACTCAAAGGATACATATAACACTTTTATATCAGGCCTATCAAAGTTACTACAAAAATAACATCACTTATTTCCTTCTTGTTACTTTTCATTATTTGAAAGCATGGATTATTTACTTTAACATACAAAACAAATGCCATAAAAAATGTTTCACGTCCTTAACTATGGACAACAGTTGTGATAAACACACATACATGGTTCCCCTAAACAAGACTTCATATTACTCTGGCAGAAAAAAAACGTATGTAATTCCTACCTTCACAATTTCAAAATGCTTTACAAACAGTCTTAATAATGTTTTCTTTTTTAATAATATTTGAAGAAAATCTTTTATTCGACTTTGTTGACACATAAATGGTATTTGTGTAAAGTTGTTTTACACTTAAAAACCACACCATGACAATAAAATTGTATTTAAATATTTTGTTCATGCTAATTATATTACATCATGCATTTCAATGACAGACAAAACCTTTTGCTGTTAATTAGGAGCTCATATAATAATTAAGTAGTCTGGTCACATGACAGATTCCTTGCTTAATATAATAAAGACAAAAAAAACCATTTCCATAGTATTTCTTTGCAAACATAATCTGATTGCAACTTGCATCTAACAAGTATGGAGTTATAGCAAAAAAACACAAGCCCTGGTTATGCACGGACAAGTTAGCCAATGAAAGTGTGAGTTGAGTGTAGACAGCTTAAATTCTATAACATGTGGTCGATAACTCATGATTTTTGAAAATTTTAAAATCGTAATTAAAATTATGTTTGATAAAATAATCACAGTGACAAAGGAATTCATACAAAACAAAACTGTACAATGTTTTTTGAAAATTAAATCATTCCCAGCTTTACTCGTCCAAATTTCTAACTGATTTACACAGTAATATATTACACTCAATAACAACACAGTTTTTAATAAGGCACTCATTACATTTCAGAAAACCAAAAATGATCAATGTAATAATAGTTATCTTACCTTGGTAAATAAAGAGGGCCTGTACAAACAAAAACATTTTTGTAAGTCTTACGAGTTAAGTGTCGGACATGTTTCTCCAGTTTGTTCCACATGTCTCTATTAAAACCTTTTCCAACCTGTCATTAGAAAATTACATATTATTTACATGTGTGTGTGTGAGTTACTCAATACAATATTAAATTAAAATAATATTATATATACAATAAGTTCAGACAGACTCCAAACAAGATTTTATATTTTGAGCATTATTTTGACCTTTGCAAGGAAAGAATGGAAATAATTATCTTTTTGCCAGGTTAAAAATAACTAAAATTAGAATAAACTGTTTAATTAATACCAAAATGTCTTCTGAAAGTTTAGTGTGTGAACAGTTAATCACAAATACTGATTTATATGAATAACTTTTCCATAGCATTACCAGGTATCTGAAAATACTAGTAATGCATTAAAATAAAGTAATTAATAACTGAAGATTATATGATATATATTTAGCATATTCTGTGATATTAGAAAATTTAGGTGTAGGATGCTTACAAGGTTGACTAAAGATCTTGTTAAAACTGACTGAATATATGGTACTCATACCTTAGGTTTATGTTGTATTTTAACATGTCCTTATTTTCTGTTACCACAGATTTATGTTGTATTTTAACGTCCTTATTTTCTGTTACCACAGATTTATGTCGTATTTTAACGTCCTTATTTTCTGTTACCACAGATTTATGTCGTATTTTAACATGTCCTTATTTTCTGTTACCACAGATTTATGTCGTATTTTAACATGTCTTTATTTTCTGTTACCACAGTTTATGTTGTATTTTAACGTCTTTATTTTCTGTTACCACAGGTTTATGTTGTATTTTAACATGTTCTTATTTTCTGTTACCACAGATTTATGTTGTATTTTAACATGTTCTTATTTTCTGTTACCACAGATTTATGTTGTATTTTAACATGTTCTTATTTTCTGTTACCACAGATTTATGTTGTATTTTAACATGTCTTTATTTTCTGTTACCACAGGTTTATGTTGTATTTTAACATGTCTTTATTTTCTGTTACCACAGGTTTATGTTGTATTTTAACATGTCTTTATTTTCTGTTACCACAGGTTTATGTTGCATTTTAATATGTCCTTATTTTATCTTACCACAGGTTTATGTTGTATTTTAACATGTCTTTTTATTTTCTGTTACCACAGGTTTATATTGCATTTTAATGTCCTTATTTTATCTTACCACAGGTTTATGTTGTATTTTAACATGTCCTTATTTTATCTTACCACAGGTTTATGTTGTATTTTAACATGTCTTTATTTTCTGTTACCACAGGTTTATGTTGCATTTTAATATGTCCTTTTTTTCTCTTACCACAGGTTTATGTTGCATTTTAATATGTCCTTTTTTTCTGTTACCACAGATTTATGTTGTATTTTAACATGTCTTTATTTTCTGTTACCACAGGTTTATGTTGTATTTTAACGTCTTTATTTTCTGTTACCACAGGTTTATGTTGTATTTTAACATGTCTTTATTTTCTGTTACCACAGGTTTATGTTGCATTTTAATATGTCCTTATTTTATCTTACCACAGGTTTATGTTGTATTTTAACATGTCTTTTTATTTTCTGTTACCACAGGTTTATATTGCATTTTAATGTCCTTATTTTATCTTACCACAGGTTTATGTTGTATTTTAACATGTCCTTATTTTATCTTACCACAGGTTTATGTTGTATTTTAACATGTCCTTATTTTCTGTTACCACAGGTTTATGTTGCATTTTAATATGTCCTTTTTTTCTCTTACCACAGATTTATGTTGTATTTTAATGTCCTTATTTTCTGTGGGAAATTTAATGACAACTTTCATTATGCTTTATCTATCCACTTTACATAAAGATAATCAAATACAGTTATCACAGAAATTACATAGTACTGTCGTTCTCAACATAAACTTGAAAATACACACCTGCGGGGCTATGTTACTAAGAAGAAACGTTTGATTCACAAGCTCTTGTCTTGTACGATGGTTGCCTGCAGCAGCTAGGTGTCCTCTATCATATCCACTTCCTCTGTAATCACTATTTTGTGAACGGAAGAAGGGATGGATAAAGCTATCTTCCTGAAACTCGCATTTACTCCTATCAACTTGGTCATTGATTTTTAAACTTTCTCTTGTTAGATGTTCAAACACCCAATGTGCTACCCGGTTCCTCTGATCATATGATAAAACATAATTTTCTTGAGACTTGATACTATTGTGACCAGGAATACCAAACCTTATCATCTGATTAATGCTGGTGGCATTTGGCACTGGCTCAACTTGACTTCGTGCAACAGGTTCAAGAGACGTTGCTGCTATGACTGAGCTTTTGTTCTTCCATTTTTCAAACGTTACACCTCCTACCCATCCAACAAAACCAGTTACAGCAAAGCGAAAGAAATTTGAAGACATTGATCACTCCGTTAATAAAATATCTTTGCCGTTTAGCAGTATATACTACAAAAGACAGTAAAAGATGGCATATATTAAATATTTGTTAAAAAGTCTAAAACTGCACATAAACGTCCATTATCTGTAAGAAAACAATATCATATAAACACCAACAAAGGTATTAAATTATACTACACAATCCCAGATTGCTCTTGAAGAAAGTTCCACCATTCGAAAGCACTAGGGTTATAAAGGTTTCTCTTTCAGTTTTAATGAAACTTTATCGACTTCCGTATCTTTATCACATCACGAACAAAGGTATTAAAAGGTCAAATTGTTGTGTGTAATATTTATTATCCTTGTTTCACACCTTTAGTTTCGTATTCACTCCTGTTTATATTGTGACGGACATCTAACTAGATTAATTTAAAAAATCATTTGAATATTTTAAAACTATTTAAAACTATATATTTTATTACTTTTATAAACTGTGTAAATGATATGCGAAATTAATACGTTTTTTCTAGCAGCAACCTACTGGTTTCACAGACAACTTAAAATAATACGAAAATAAAATAAATGTAAACATACTGCAATGTTTATTTTATTTGTCAATTTTCCACCAGGTGTTTGTCTGAATATGTACCATTGTTTTAATTCAGGCTTTTATATTCAAAGAGTTCATGCCATTTATAGAATTACTATTGGCAAGTGAATGCTAGATACCATATTGTTTTAATCATCAGGTAACAGAAAACATGATTACCTTTCTTGCCCAGGTTTCGATTGCATCATTTTTCTGACGATGTGAAGCATGTTTGTTTTGGAATTTCGAACAAAGCTACTCGAGGGCTATCTGTGCTAGCCGTTCCTAATTTAGCAGTGTAAGACTAAGGGGATGGTAGCTAGTCATCACCACCCAAGCGCCAACTCTTGGACTACTCTTTTTACCAACGAATAGTGGGATTGACCGTAATAAAACGCCCCCACAGCTGGGAGGGCGAGCATGTTTGGCGCGACTCGGGCGCACACCCCGACCCTGAGATTACGAAATGCACGCCTTAACGCGCTAGTCCATGCCAGGCCCCGATGTGAAGCAGTAAATATAGAGTTTATTCCTAAAAGTGTTCAAGCTCCATTTATTAATTTTATAAAAAAATGGCTGGTTACCTTATTTAGTACCATAACTCGTAGGTTGGGTTGAACAACTAGCAATATATTTTTGTCTGAAATGACATTCAATATAATCAGAAAATACTTTAACATATAATTAGTGTTCAGTAAAAGTTTTTGTCTCTCATCTTCCAGCCCACCTGACAACGTTTGACATTAATCAATAGACTTCTTGTGCGTTGCGCAAAAATAGTTTGTTTTTTTTTAAGCACAAAGTAAAACAATGTTTGTGTTATTACTAACACAAGTATCATACCCAAGCCCTACAGACCACTTTTGAGTATTGGGAAGCCATCAAGGAGACTTTTGTTGTTGTTCTTAAGCTCAAAGCTACATAACAGACTATCTGTACTTGTTAACCACCGGTATCGAAACTTGATTTTTAGCGTTATGAACTTATGATTTATCGATAAATCACCAGAAGTTGTGGGAAACAAAAGGCATATCTGAAATTACACTTTTACACGCTTTGAGATTGAATCCCCATTTTTTCCTTTGTATTTTCTATAAAATCCAGTTCCTTTGTAATCATTATTTTGTGAAAAGAAGAAGAGATAAAAGTATCTTCCTGAAACTCACATTTACTACGATCTATTTGATCATTATGAAAACAACCAGATTTGAATTTTACATGATTTTACCCAAACATTTAGGGCTATTTTAATCCACACAACACAAACCCTTTATTTGAAATCTATATGCATATATAGGTAGAAAATTGTGAAAGCGATAAAGTAACTTAGATTTTGGAGAGAAAAATAATCTTTAAAACTGTGGAAATAATTTATTAACTTGGCAATCTTTCAAGTAAACGCTCTTTCTCTAATACAAAGGAAAGATAAAGAGGGTCAGGTGTGAATGTTAAATATCTATATCACTTCCCATGGTGTTTTAAGGAAACATGCCAAATGTTGTTGAGACATATTGAAAACTGTAGACACGAAATGCAGCGATATAAGCAGAAGGGTCCTCAACAAATATTGACAATGGGGAAGAGACAGACCTGAATGTCAAAAACCCTGCATCACTTTCTGTGTGTTTTTGAAGTTTGGTAGATATCAACATAATTCTACAGAAAAATAGTAGGGACCCGGTGACAATATAAAGGGTCAAATATAAACACCGACCCTGCTTTATCACTGCATGAAAAGCCATTAGGGTACATTCCAGGTTTAGGTGTGATCATTCAGTGATGTCGAGAAACCCACTTGTTGAGAATTTTATATGCAAAAACGGCTCGTTTGGGTTGAGAAAATATTTTAAATAGAAGAGCAAACAACGTTTCGAGCTTCTTCGGTCATCGTCATATTCACAAAGAGGTAACTGACCGGAAGCTGACCACATGTTTGTAAGGGGTTGTGTAACTGAGTGTCGCAATGTAGAGGGCGGTGTTAGATGTTTGGATATATAATTTTATCTATAATATTAATATAGGTATAATGGCGTTCCTTTATATTGGTTTATTTTGGGTTTAAGTTGTTGTATAAGTAAAGCTTCTTTAATTTTGCGTTTGTTTATGTTTGTTTCTTCATTTAGTATTTTAGTGTTTTCTATGGTTATGTTGTGTCCATTTGACTTGCAGTGTTCGAAAACGTGTGAAGGTGACTTTTTATGTTCTTTGAATCTGGTTTCCATTTTTCTACTTGTTTCTCCAATATAGAAGTCGTGGCAGTTATCACATTGTATTTTATAAATAATGTTGGCGTGGTGTTTGTCAGTGTAGTTCTTACACAGTATAGACCTTAGTTTTGTGCCTGGTTTTTGAATAAATTTAGTATTAACTGGAATGTTATATTTTGTTACTAGTTTTTGCCAAATGTTGGTTATTTGTTTGCTTATGTCAGGAATATATGGTATACAGCAGTATATGGTTTCGTGATTTTTTGATTCGTGAAATATATTTACCTTTGTTGGTTAATTTTGCTTTCTGTCTAGGTGTCTGCGTATAATGTTTTCTACGGTTTGTGGAGGAAACTTATTGATGTTGATGAAGTATTGTTTTATTTTGTCTAATTCATCGTTAATTTTATCTGGTGAGCATAGTTTTATGGCTGTGTTTATCTGGTTTCTTAGTATGTTGAGTTTTTGTTTTGTTTTATGTGCTGAGTCCCGAGGAATGTATAGTCCAGTATGGGTGATTTTTCGGAGTATTTCTGTTTTGAATTGTGTGTCGGTTCTTATAATTTTGAGGTTAAGAAATGATATTTGATTGCTTTCTTCTTGTTCACATGTGAAGTTAATGTTGGGATGTATAGAGTTAATGTGATTGAAAAAATTAAGTATGTGTTCTGTAGATTTGAATCCCGCAACCGTGTCATCTACATATCTGTACCAGTATAGTGGTGGATGTAATGCTGTATTAATTGCTTGTGTTTCAATTTGTGTCATAAAAATATTGGCTAGAACTGGTGATACTGGGTTGCCCATGCTTAGGCCATTTTTTTGTATATAGTTTTGGTTGTTGAACATGAAGTTTGTCTTTATTGTGGTGAATTCTATGAGGGTTGCTAACTGGCTACTGGGAATGTCTATAATTGGGTTAGGGTCTCGGATATAGAGTTCTAAGGCTATCTTGCAGGCTTCTGTTGTTAGAACTTCTGTAAAGAGGGATATAACATCGAAACTGACCATTAAGGCTTTATGATTAAGTTGATTTAGATTAGACTTGAAATTAAAAGAGTCTTTGATGAATGAGCTGGCTGATGTTACATATTTGGAGAATGCCCATGCAATGTATTTACCAAGATTGTAATTAAACGATTCGTATGTTGACATCATTGGACGTAATGGAAAATCTAGTTTATGAGGTTTGGGGATGCCGTATATTTGCGGTGTGCGTGAGTTGGTTTTACGTAGGAAGGAATAAAGTGTTTGTGAAATTGTGTTGGATTTTTTCATTTGTTGTAGTAATTTGTTCAGTTGTGTCTCGTGTGTCTTTGTTGGATTTGTGTGTATTGGTTTAAATTTGTTCGTGTCTGATAGGATGTTATTCATTTTTTGTATGTATTCATTCGTGTTCATTATTATTATAGCGTTACCTTTATCTGCTTTTAGAATTTTTATATTTCTGTCTTGTTTTAGGTTTTTAATGGAATTAATATCTCTTTTTGTAAGGTTGTTTTTTAGTTTTCTGTTTTGTGAAATTATGTTGATGGTTTTGTAAGAAAATTCTTTGAAAAATCGTTTAAGATGTTGTTTTTAGGTGTTTCTGGAAAATATAAATTCGTAATTTTACCTGGTAAGTTTGGCTGTTGGATGTCAATAAAATTATCTAACTTGTCTTCTTCCTGTTGGTTGTTTTTGGTTTTTTCTTTGTTTTTATTTTCTGTAGAAAGTATCACAAGTCACCTGACTAGATCTTCTAAACATGTTTTGATTTCTATGGTTGGAATGTACCTTGGTGCTATTGCGAAGTTGAGTCCTTTGTTAAGTAGATGTATCTCGTCTGTGTTTAATTGTCGGTCGGATCTGTTAATTATGAGGTTAGTCAACGGTTTGTCGTTTTGGTGTTTTTTCTGTTGTTTACATCTTAGTTTTTTTAGTTTTTTGTTGTGGCAGATCTTTTTGTCTCTGTCGTTCTTAGTATTGATTTGGTTTATGTTTCGTTGTATAAGTCCGTAAATCTCTGGTTTAATGCAGCATGGTCTAGGTTAATTTTTTCGTTTTTGTAAGTCATGTAGTTCTTTGTATTTTGTGTTCAACATGGCTTTAAGTAGTTTTTTCTGTAAATTTTGGATAATGTTTGTGTTTTTATTAAATTTTTTTGAAAGTTTTACCTTTACAAAATTAGGGGTTAGTTGTTCCTTTCTACATTGTTGAATAAACTTGATGTCATTTCTTCTATTAATGATAGGTGTGATCAGTCACAAACTTGAGCATGAAAGACACGCACATAGACAGTAGTCCTCTATGGATTGTCACAAGAAAGAAAATAATATTGGTATAAGAGTCGATCAATCTCTAAAATCATTCCAGTAATGTGCTGTTACTAGAAGCAAGATAAATTGGATTTTATGGCAAATCTACAGAGATATTGAATACAAATATAAAGATGTTATAATTTTTTTGTATAGGTCACTAGTTTGGCCACATTTCGAACAATATGTTCAGTCTTGGGTTCCTTTCCTTTAAAATAGACATTGAATAGTTGGAAAAGGACCAGAAAAAAGTTACAAGAATAGTGCCTGGGGTGGAGAGGTTGTCATATGAGGAGAGATTTATATCTGTAAATTGTTTTCTCGTGAAAGATAGAAGAATTAATGCAACCTATTAATTGAGGTGTTTTAGGTTGCAAATGAAATTGGTGTTGATGCATCATCTTTTTCATACATAATAGTTTGAATAGTAGGACTAGAAGACAGAAATATAATTTTTGGTACGATAGGAGTCATATCCAGCAAAGAAAGTTTTATTTTTCTAACAGAATTGTTGGCCTCTGTAATTGTTTGCCTTAGGATGTTTAAAAGGCAGTAAGCGTGAGTTTACGAGAAAACTTGATAAGTACATGAATTATAAGGCCTGGCTTTAAAATTTTTAAATATATATATATATATTAACATTTTTAATTTAATTTAAACGATGGAACAGCTGAGATAAACCAATAAGTACCATATTTTCTCAAAAACTTATACTCCCTGAGAACCCTTGCTTGCTGTTTCATTGAAATTGGTCACAAATTCTAAGTGTCAAAGGCATAGAGACAATGCCCAGATCCATCAGTAAATGATATAGGGTAAGGTCTGAGCAATAGTGTTTTATATTTCTTTTACAGTCGCTTACCTGAAAATGATCCAACATGTGATAAAAAAAAATGCAGGTGTACAATGGCCTATTAATATAAGGGTACTACTGTTAAGTTTAAAACCAGAAAAAAATACTCTTCTGGTGTAATAGTCATTATAAAAGATAGGAATTTTAGGACTCAGTTATAATGTAGTTATTTTAATGAATACTCGTGTGTAGTAATGTCTATCAGAAGAAAATGCCAATATGAATTAGTTATGGCTGTTTTTCAGTGGTCAGTTTATATATCTTTTTGATGTACTAAGTTTCATAAGATATTTTGACATGTTTATTATTATAATTTTGATAATCTGTAAATGTCTATGGGCTTTGAAATTTCTTGTCAATTGATCATTAGTAGATGTTTTAGGAACATTACGTTAGCAATGCTGTATAAACGTCTGCACTTCCAAAATAAACAAAAATGAAGATTTTTCTAAATATAATCCCATAAAACATGTGGCTCAAAATGGCCAGTTGGTTAGGGTGCTCAACTCTTAATTTAAGAATCGTTGATTCGAATCCCCCTCACATCAAATATGCTCGCCCTTTCAGCCGTGGGGCATTATAATATACGGTCAATCCAATTATTCGTTGGTAAAAGAGTAGCCTAAGAGTTTGTGACGACTAGCTGCCTTCCCTCTAGTCTTACACTTATAAATTAGAGACGGCCAGCGTAGACAGCCCTCGGGTCACTTTGCGCGGAATACAAAATGAAGCAAACAGAAAAAATGTAAACCCAAATATGTTTAAATTAATTAAGAGCAGGGATGTATTAACGCATAGGCACACGAGGCACGTGCCTAGGGCGGCAAATTTTGACCAAAAAAAAGAGAAAAAGAATGGACACCATTTTAAAATGTAGTCCCTGGTTATTAATTCCCCCTGCCATTTATGCCGCCCCAATAACCTCTTGAATCATAAAACTCATTATCTGCCGGACGAATATATGGTTCACCAACATATTTACAATATAATCGACAATATAGATAATAACGTTGTAAGCGATATTGGTGTCAAAATGTAGAGTTCGTTATGCTTTTACTTATTCCTCCGTCACCCAATATCTTAGTGTAAGTTATATCGTGTTGTCAGTGTCCAAACCTCCACAAGAAGCACAATTCTTGTGAGGGCAGGGGTCACTGGGGGTCAAACGGCTCACGGATCTCTGTGAGGTTCGCGCGGCTCCCATAAATAGCTCGATCCCACGAAAATGACTCAGAACACCCTGTAGCAACTTGTTGAGTTCTTCGTCATTACGAATGGCAAGTTGCAAGTGACGAGGAATGATCCTAGTTTTCTTGTTGTCACGTGCAGCGTTACCTGCTAACTCCAAAACTTCAGCAGCCAGGTACTCCAAGACAGCAGCGAGGTAGACGGGTGCTCCAGCTCCTACTCGCTCGGCATAATTTCCTTTTCGAAGGAGACGATGTATACGTCCGACTGGAAACTGGAGACCAGCTCTGCTTGAACGGGATTTAGCCTTGGCCTTCACTTTGCCGCCTTTGCCTCGCCCAGACATTTTCCCTTAATTTGTCTCTGAAACTACGAACGAAAAATGGAGAGTAAAACACGGTACTCACTGTGTGGAATGAATACGTATTGTGACTATTACACTAAACTAAACTAAACTATCGTGGCAGGGGTTCAGTTTAGAGAGAGAGAAATCAGAAGAGTTCTCTCTCCAACTGGGGTGTTCAGGAACTTTGTAGTTCCTCTTTGACACACAACACAAACACCATGTCAACAACTACATAAGTATAAACCAAGCTTCATTCTCACCAGGATTTCCCGGAGAGACACTAGAAGCATACTCAAACTCAATCAATAGAAAAATAACCATTACCGAACTAAAGATTAATATAAAAAACTTGAAGAATACTTCCCCTGGACATGACCAAATACCAAATATCATTCTCAAAAAAGGTTCCACTCTCCTACTACAACAGCTCACAAACATCATGAACATTTCACTAGCGACAGGGTATTACCCTGACACGTGGAAAAAAGCCATCATAACAACGATCCCCAAGAAACAAACTAACAGAACAAATCCAGATAATTTCCGCCCAATCAGTCTGTTAAGCTGCCTTGGCAAACTGATGGAAAGAATTATTTCCAACCGTCTCCTACATTTTTGTGAATCAAACAACATACTTCCAGAATCTCAAAATGCCTCCAGAAAAAATAGACAAACAACAGATCACCTCACACGACTCACAGAATCAATCTACAAAGCTTACAACAACAATCAAGTAACTATCGGGGTATTCCTAGACGTCAAAAAAGCATTCAACAGCGTGTGGCACAATGCCATCATATACAAACTAAATCATCTTCAAATAAATCCTATGATAGTCAAATGGGTTTCAAATTTTTTAACCAACAGAACAGCACAAGTAAAAGTCAATAAAACCATATCTAAATTATTTAATATAACGGCAGGAGTGCCCCAAGGATCAGTCCTCTCTCCACTTCTATACATAATCTTCGTCAGTGACATACCCTTTCCAAATCTAACATACACACACAACTCGCAGTACGCAGATGACATCGCAATCTGGAGCACCTCCAGAAACCCAGTAATGGCCATGTCTCGCGTACAAGAATCACTAAACAAAGTCGCAACATGGAGCAACAAGTGGAGAGTTGTGTTAAATCCGACAAAAACACAAGCAATCACCTTTTATAGAAAACTAAAGAAGCAAAGAAAAAATCTAGAGAAAATAAAACTATCACTTGGAAACACAACCATTAACATGAGCAAAAACATCACATTCCTTGGGGTCACTTTCGACACAAAATTAACATGGAAAAAACACATAAACAATATACACTCATCAATCAGAAAAAGGATTTCATATCTCAAGACTATAACTGGTAAACAATCGAAATGCGCACCGAACACCATCATACAAATATACAAGGCTTACATCCGTCCACTAATAGAGTACGGATGTCAAGTAACATACAATATGTCAAACAATACACTCCAAAAAATCCAAGTGCAACAAAACAAAATATTAAAATCCGCATTCAGTTTACCATCTTTTACGCCAACAAATTATCTACACCAAATTAGTAATTTACCAACTATAAAAGATAGAATAACAGAATTTTCTCTGAAATATTATCTAAAAGCAGAAAATAGAAATAAACTAACGGCATCACTACACAAATTATCAAGTGCACCAACGAAATTCATATCACCTTACAACATATTTCAAGAATCACAATCCACTCAGGAAAAAATCTAAACAAATAAAACCTATGTTATTAACATTAATTCCCTTTTTTTTTTTTTTCAGGTAAAGGGCACACGACAGGCAAAACTTTCGGCGCCTGTCGTGTGAAAGTGGGTTTTCTCGGGGCACTCCCGTTTCCCCCACCTCAAAATCTTCAGGCATTGGATTTCTAGATCCCAGCCTAGGCAACCTTTTTGCCAGACCCAGAACCGGGCCGTTTGATTTGATCTAAATTCGAATAAACTACATTCATGTTAACATCTGCTGAACTTTTTCCTTTCGGGACAAGTCCCGACCTTCCTCTCCACTGCTGCCTTTGCCTCCACCCAAAAGAACATTTGGTGAGACTCTTCTCACCGAAAAAAGTAAAAGAATTATAACGACAATTAACTTATTAAATTATAATAAACACCACTTAATCTTAAATTAACAATCCACGAAAGGGGACGAAGAGGAACTACAAAGTTCCTGAACACCCCAGTTGGAGAGAGAACTCTTCTGATTTCTCTCTCTCTAAACTGAACCCCTGCCACGATAGTTTAGTTTAAATGACTCAGATCCTGATGATCTGAGATGTGAAACTAACAAATTCACTGTCAATACTCAATATACGATCAGTGGATTCTAGTGATATCGTCATGAGTAACATACGCCGAAAATTGAGTGGAGCAGCTTATAGGAAGATAGCAAAGTTAATAAATGAAAACACACGTGATGTTTTGGATAAGACACCGACGATGGAGGCCTTTTTTGCTAAACAAAGGCAAGAACAGCCTACTAGCGATGATGTTCAAACCAACAGCAATGGAGGGAATACACATGATGGGCCTAACAGTAGCAGTTTTGAACAATCTAAACGACCGGAACATATCGAACTGCAGCTTGAACAAGTGACGTCATCAGCAGCAGGCCTAGTAAGATCTGACGGTTGCGTGCCTGAAACGTCAATGGTTCCAGCAAGTTTTTCAGACAAAGTAAGTTCAGATCCAGCAGAGTGGATAATAAATGATTACACAAAAGATTATATTGCCACACATGCCATCCTTCAAAACGATGACTCGGATTTCAAGAACTCTGTGAAAAAGGACGGGGAGAAAATCAGATCTGTAACTTAAGGCATGTTTGAAAGAAAACTGCAAAATGGCGAAGAAAGTAAGCGGACATATTTGGTTTATTCAGAGAGCAAAGGTAGACTGTTTTGTGCTCCTTGTCGTTTATTTGATTTTGGAAAAAAATCCAAACTGGCTGACGAAAGCTTTGATGACTGGAAAAATGCTACTGTCCGGCTGAATGAGCATGAAAACTCTCCTGAGCATCGGTCTTCAGTTTTATCTGTAGTAGCAAGGGGCAACATGTTGGGACGTGTAGATCACCAGATGGCCATACAGCTGCACGACGAAATCAAATACTGGAGAAATGTACTCACTCGTGTGGTAGCTGTAGCGAAAAGATTGGCTTCACGTGGGCTTCCGTTCAGAGGTCGGGATGATAAGTTTGGCTTGGTACACAACGGCAACTTTATGATGTCGTTAGAACTAGTTGCGGAGTTTGACCCCTTCCTCGCTGATCACATTCATCGATATGGCAATGCTGGCAAGGGATCCACGTATTACCTGTCTTTCAGTACTTGCGACGAATTCATCCAGCTTATGGCAGACCTTGTTCTAAAGAAAATTTTAAAGGACGTCAAAAATGCAAAATATTTCTCAATCAGCGTAGACTCCACGCCAGATATATCCCATGTTGACCAGTTGGCATTCATCATCAGGTACGTGAACAGTGATGGTTCACCTATGGAACGTTTCCTGACTTTTATACCCAATCCGGGCCACAAAGCTGAGCAGCTGGCAGAAGTTGTACTTAGCCTGCTTTAGTCATATGAGCTTGACATTTCTGAATGTCGTGGACAGTCTTACGACAACGCCAGCAACATGTCTGGTCAGTACAGTGGTCTCAAGGCTCGTATCATGGAAAAAAATCCTTTAGCTGTGTATATCCTATGTTCAGCACATTCATTAAATCTTGCTGCCAGTAAAAAGTTGCAAAGTGCTGATATGGACATCGGACTTGTAGTCGAGCTTTATGCTTCCTTGCTGCAGTTTGTGAAAGATTCAAGAGAACTGTTCGATCATTTTGAAGACAAGGCGATGTTGAAGTCCAGCATGAAGACGTACGAAATTAAGCGAAAAAGGAAGCAAAAATTTTCAGATGGTGACACCCAGGCAGTGGAAGAAGGCAGAGAGGCATTTAGAGTAAATGTTTTCAGTGTGATCATTGACAGACTTTGCTCAGAACTACAGCGAAGACAAACCGCTTATGTAGAAATCCACGCAAGGTTTGGATATTTGTTCAAGATAACAAATCTTGAACCCACTGATGTCATCAGTCTAGCTGGAATACTGTTGAAAGTCTACCCCAATGATTTGGAAGTGAGCTTCGTAGATGAATGTCTACATTTCCGCGCACATCCAGTGAGTATGAATGTGCAAAATGATGACTCTTCTGCGTTAGCAGTATACAGAAATCTGCGAGCTGAAGGACTTCAAACTGTATAGCCAAACCTGGATATTGCTATGCGCATGTTTCTGTGCATTCCAGCAACTAATTGTACATCAGAGAGATCTTTCTCGGCTCTCAAACGTGTGAAAAATTACTTGAGATCAAGAATGGCAAAAGATAAACTAAATGCCTTGTCACTCCTCGCCATTGAAAGTGATATTGTTATTAGAATAAACTATGACGATGCAATAAACATGTTTTCGGAACAGAAGGCCAGGAGAAAGCCTATATATTCAGCCGCAGAATAATATTTAGTGATAATTGATTTTGATGTTTCATTTTTTATTGTGTTGGAAAATAAACGTTGTGTTGATTTTGAATGATAACAGCTGTGTTTGTTTGTTGTTGTGATGGTGATGCTTGGTGCAAGTTGTGGCACGGAGGGGGGGACGGCAAAAGTATCAACCTAACCTTGTGCCTAGGGGCGCCAAAATCCTAAATACGTCTCTGATTAAGAGTTGCAGCAGATGGCGGTGTATGAATTTGTTTGTTTTGTAATTTCGCACAAAGCTACTCGAGGGCTATCTGTGCTAGCCGTCCCTAATTTTGCAGTGTAAGACTAGAGGGAAGGCAGCTAGTCATCACCACCCACCGCCAACTCTTGGGCTACTCTTTTACCAACGAATAGTGGGATTGACCGTCACATTATACACCCCCACGGCTGGGAGGGCGAGCATGTTTAGCGCGAACCCGCGACCCTCGGATTACGAGTGCATGGCGCTCGGCCATGCCAGGCCCGGTGTATGAAGCTTATATTGCTTTACAAAAGCCATTGAATTATTTGCTACACTTAAATTTAAATTGGTACAATAAAAAAGTAGTGTTTTGCAGCAGGATTAAAATCAGGCATTCCCATAAGAAATATTAATGAATTCGAAAAGCTACTTGAAAAGTATCACCATTTGCGTTGTAATATATTACTGTAAAATATGTTTTTCGAATTGGAACCAGTATGTTAGATAATGGGTGCACAACATTAAGACATCTGAATAATTCTGAAAAAAAGTGACGCACAGTTGTTGTTTTTTAATATATTCGAAAACAGATTGTGTGTATGGGGTTGTGCGGTATCGAGAGAGAGAATGGAGTGAATTAATGTATCGTTAATGATATATAGTATGTAGTTATTTCAAGACGTAGGACTGAATCTGTCAGTGTTTTTTTAATGAAGTAGTTGGATATGTGTTAACTGTCCAGACTGTAGGGTTACTTTATACAATAATGCCAGTCTTACGTTAATTCTAGCATTGTTAAAAGGGTTTGAAAGTGATTTGTGATACAAATTACGTGGTCTTATGATGAAAATAGTTCGTACCGTTAGAACTTTTATTGAAAGTTTCTGTTAAACATTTGAAATAAGTAGTAAACAAAGTTACAGTAATAGATAGTTTTAAATTCATAAGTCACGTGAGGTTAGTAGCTTAAAAGGATGTTTTTTCGTATTAGGTTTGATATTGAATCGTTATACTCACCACTTGATGAAACTATTCATACATATTTAAAACTATTATAACATAGTAGTTTCGCTAAAGAAGAAATCAAAAGTTACGATTTACTTTTTAACACATTTAGTTTTCGTGAAATATTTGATGGTAGGATTACATACACTTACACTGCTAACGGAAACGCCACCCACTGACTGTTTGTGCTACTTTTTGTGAAATGTGTGGTTACTTTGTTGTGACAATCCCAACCCAATATAATACAAAAACGTTTTCTAAGCTTTATTTCTGACTAACTATCTTCTTCATACACAACATTGTGGATTGTTATCTCTCTCTTTCGAAAATTCCATCATGTCAGGTGAAAACGCCACATATATCATGCGTGATAGCCCTTTCTGATTTTATACGAGACTCAATTTCGTAAGAAACTTCTACTTATAACGTTGAAAAAAATCTTGCGAAGTTCCATCCAAATCGGGTCCCCTACTGATACAGCGGTACTTATTTACAACGCCAAATTTAGGGGTTTAATTTTCCTCAGCAGATAGCCCGATGTGGCTTTGTTATAAGAAATCACACACTCATCCAAATGGGCCGTAAACTTTTTCTAGAGTTTCCGCCAGATGGAGATTCGCCTTATATGTAGAATTATTGTTAGTTCTGC
The DNA here is from genome assembly GCA_011833715.1 of Carcinoscorpius rotundicauda. NCBI lineage: Eukaryota > Metazoa > Arthropoda > Merostomata > Xiphosura > Limulidae > Carcinoscorpius > Carcinoscorpius rotundicauda. The sequence continues at coordinate 4,584,904 of CM022400.1, forward strand.
TGCAAGTAATAGTTATAGTTTTTATCAGTAGATGACGTAAAAGATGTATTTCATTTAAAATGTGTTATTATTTTGAATTAAATACAAAGCTACACAATGGGCGGTGTTCTGCCCACCACGAGTATCAAAACCAGGTTTTTCGTATGCGAGTTTGCGGTGTCACTGGAAGGCTTATTTAATATATAATTAAATTTACTGTTTTGTGTTTTCAGTTACTTTTGTAATATACAATAATTGGTTTGTCAAGGGCATTAATTTATAACACATTAACTTATTGGTCACTTAAATTCGTAAAAAAATTCAATTAAACGCCGACGACAAACGGCTGTTTGTGCTAGTAATTACCAAATACACTTTATAAAATTTATTGTTAATAATAATAATAAAAAGAAAAACGTGGATTTCTTTTTCTTCTGGGATTACTAGACGGGATTTATATTAGTTTGAAAGCCTATCCGTTTCGGACTTATTTATATTAATTACTACGAAAAGTAAGACTTCGCTCAGGTTATTAGTTTTGATATATTATTGATGACTTTGTCACTGTGTGTATTCTCTAACCAATGGAAAATATAAACTTATAAATCAACAAATGTTTTCCCTTGTATTGTTTACACATTTCATTTTATACTTTCAGAATATAGACTAAAAACAATATCAGGTTTTACTTTTGTTGCTAACCAACATGATGTAAAATCCACTTTTAGAATGCATTGCTATCAAAACAAATTGGCTCTTCTATGTATTATATTATTCATGGAATCACTTTTTATATGCTAATTAGCTTGCCTCGTTAAAAAAGTTGCGTACATACGTAGATAAGCAATACCTACTCACACACCCTGGAAAATATCAGGTTTCTTGGTTCTTTCCTCTTGGAGCCATGGAGGACACACAAAGACACGCCCTGGTATTTTATTGCCTCATAAAATGATGCGCACGCACATGTAAGTACATATCATAAAACCCAGATGCACACACTCAGGGTCTTCTACTGTGCTTGTCTGTCTGTTATTTCTATTAGTTATATAAAGAAGCACTTCTGTTCTGTATTTTCTTTCCTAATTTGCCTGATTAAAAAAAGATACGCAAGCGCATGGATAAGCCAGAATAGCCAGGTACATACCCTCACAGTCCACTTAGTATGGGTGGTACATACCCTCACAGTCCACTTAGTACGGGTGGTACATACCCTCACAGTTCACTTAGTATGGGTGCAAAATTTTGGGTTTTTAAATTTTTTTATCTTGGAGCTATGAGTCACACACACACACACACACACACATTTCCTAGTTTTCTTATAGATTTTGGTGAAGAAGACATATTGACGGACAATTCATTGCTTCATTATAGTAAGATACGTAGGTGTTACTGTGTTATTTTCAAGTAAAACAATTTCTCTATAAGTCTTACGTTGGAAAATCCCGCAAGTAACAGAAGGTTTGATCGTAAAAAAAAAGTTAGGAGAGTATCTTGTGTTAATAAATTAACTAGGTTTGAAAAACGAGACAGTTTATAAAGATAAATAAAATTCATCAAGATATTGAAGCACACTGTGAAAAACGACAATTATCCAATCTTTCATGGAGATATATATCAGAGTATCAACACATAACTTGCACGAAATGATAGCGCTTTCTGTTCAAAGAAGCAAATTTGTCCTTTTTAAAATACTTCCAGATATTTATATATCTGTAATGGATGATGCACTAGTTTGTGCACATAATTAGATTTGAAGGTAGGTTAGTAGAGACAGTAACGAGTAATAAAATTTAATCAGGTACGCACGTGCTTGGTATGGCTGAAACACGTAGATCCTTATCACTGGCTGGAATTCCCCATTAGGTATGCTTGGTCGTAAGGAGACAATATTGCAGTGTATGTCCAAATGGAACTCTTGGACAAAACTCCACAGTAACCCAGGTGTTATAGCTATGCCAAATTTCATTTTGAAAATACCCAAAATAAAGCGTGCTCCTTTGGTTCAGCAAGCCAACAAAGCCAAACCCGTGAAGACAGTCTAAAAAAAAGGCCCTAATATTCATAAAAGAAATTCACTGCCTTTACCCTCACAGTTAACAATTTGCAGGGTCTCTTACACTTGACAAAGTAAAAATGTCTTTCAAAATCAGTTTCTCGCATATTTCAGTCTATAAGGATTTATCAAGAAAAAAACATATGAACATAAGTTAAAAATATACAAAGTTATCACACAGTACTTAAGGTTAATCAAACATACTTAAAATATTTCACGAAATACTAGAAACAGGATAGTCATTCTCCAAACATGTACTGTTTTTATAAATAATTTAAATCTAGTAACATGTTCATAAAACGTTCATTTACATATAAATTTGGAAATAAAAACTATTTCTCATCATATTACAGTCATTCAGCTTGTAAACTTCCAAAACCTACAGAAACCGCAATATTTAACCACCTACAATAAAGACGAGTACAGAAATATGTACGTTAATGTTCAAAAATGTACACGTATAAATAACTTAGTACCACAGTTACACAAGGAATATTTATGTTTTTGGTGTACCTTATTTCCCCGTTTTCAGTATTTTGTTCCCCATATATCACTATTAAAAATACTTTGGAAAGCAACACCAGTAACATTTAGAAACTAATTTTGATATCTTTTTCAGTTTTCTTAAGGATGATACATCGAGCAAGTTTACTTTGCTAATCCCTATAAACCAGTACTTACAGGGATAAATATTTTGTTTTCTTCTGATGAAGATTTGGAACAGTTATCAAAATAATTCCTACATACCTCAGAATAAAAAATTGAGCAAGTAAACAAATATAAAGTTAAACATTTGTTTTTATTATGTTACAAAGATCTTTTATTAATAAATACAGTTGAACAGTAATCTTGATACCATTAAAATTCTAATTTGTAAGATTTAAGATTGTACAGTTCAATGTGCTTCTTTTAAAATATAACCAATTTTAATTAATTTTATTATGGTTTTAAGTAATTTATTCACATAAAAGGTTGTGTTGCATGTAATGTCCCTGTTATTTTTCATTTAAAAAATCAACATGATTGGACATGCATGTTTTTAATTCCAGAAACTCTAAACTGTAGATCCAACAACAAAAAAACTAATACTTAATATTCAAAGATGTTATTCATCACGTAATAATAAACACCTGGGCTACTGATATTTGTTTGTTAGAATTTTTAATTCAAGTAGACCTTTCAAAGACCACAGATGACTCTGCTACCATGTAAAATGGGCCTTCTTGAAAGTAACGTCTGAACTTAAGAAAAGTCTCATTTCCAAAAACTTCTTGGGATGTGGGAGATTCCACTAGGGTCTTAACAATCATAAACTTTGATTCTCTGCCTTCCTTATCGTGCTCTGTTGAGCGGTTTAGTAAGTACTCTACAAATCCTGGATATCTTGCAAGTTCGGTTTGTCCCCATTTTTGGCTGGCCATTGTCTGTATGACTTTTTGTGCATTACATCGAAGATCTTGAAATGGTTGTTTACAAATACTCACAAACATATGTACAGGATCCTTGCTAAGAGTTCTATACCACTTCTCTGTGATCCCTAATATATCTCGTGTAGCTTCATCCTGCAGGGTGATAAGGAAAGACAAATAATAAAAATAAATTTAAAATAATTTTCACAAAAACATTAAAATAATATGAACAATATCCATAATAAATGAGAAACGACAGAGCATGATGTATCAATCAAATGTATACACATCATGATGTAATTCTAAAGCCTGATGTATCAATCAAACATTTGGTAAAATATAAAACAGTAAGAATAGTGTATACACATCATGATGTATTAATCAAACCTTTGGTACAATATAATACAATGACAATACTGTACACACATGATGTCATTCTAAACCATAATGTATCAAACAAATATTTGGTAAAATATAAAACAGTAAGTATACGCATCATGATGTAATTCTAAAGCATGACGTATCAAACATTTGGTAAAATACAAAACAATGTATACACATGATGTAATTCTAAAGCATGATGTATCAATCAAACATTTGGTAAAATATAAAACAATGACAATGTATACACATCATGATGTAATTCTAAAGAACTTTTTAAAATAAAGTAAGCTGAGAGGATTAATTAAAAATAGTAACTTTATCATTGTGTAAACATTACAGTTTAGAGTTTTCATCACTATGTAACTCATGCACACAAGTCTTCCAGAAAAGAGTGAAATTTTGTCATCCAACAACACACCAAGACTAAATATCTCATTTTACATCTTATAAAAATGTCACAAAGAAATTATTTATAGAAAAACACATTTCATGTTGTTGCTTAGTGAAATTCATGGCATGCTTATAGTGTATGTACATAATGCTGTATCAGTTTAATAAACACTGTGATGTACAATGTTCCAGATAATGTCTGTAACATACCAACAACTGATAAATAATAAGTTACTTGTTATTTCTCTTTCATTATGAACTTTAGTATTTTATTTCCTAAAGTGTATTTGTAAAAATGTTATACTGTAATAAAAAGAGTCCATATTCTTTATTACAGATGACTAAGTGCTTTATGAAATGTTTTATCAGCTGATTTTTTTAAAAACCAAATAGCATCTGTTATTCAACAAATAATTATACTTAGTTGACAACTTTATATAGACTGAGCCATTTTCCTTGAAATTATGAAAAATGTACATAAAGTTGGTTGAAAAAGTCCTTATTTTCACTCTTCAAATATATGATAAAATGTAGCATTTTAGTCTGGATAGGTAAGACCATGTTCAATGTTGACTGGCCAACAGAAAACAACAAAAAAAGAGGAATGAATTATGGCAAAAATTTGGCACTGAACTGACCGGCAAGAAATGTGTGGCAAAGACTTTTGTGAAACCATAAGGTATCAAGAAGAACATGTGTGTGACCACAAGGTATCAAGAAGAACATTTGTGTGACCCACACATCATTATTAATGAAGATGGAACTCCAACTAGCAAAGATGAAGAAAAATAAGACAGAAAGTGGAAAAAGTACTTTGAGCATCTATTCAATCACTCGGGAATATCAAAACACACACAAGATTTGGTGCCGAGAAGTCAACTAGAACTGATAACATTGTAGCAGAAATAATCAAAGCAACAAGGAGATGAGAGTGAAATGGATATATATAGTCAGGTGAGCGAGTGTAAACAACAGCAAGTAACAAAAAATTGCAAAGAACTGTTATTACCCTTTTGGTAAAACAAAAGAATAAAACTAGAGTATGCTACGACAAAAGAAATCTCTTTACTGAGCCACAAGGAAGAAATCTGCGAAGACTCTTGAAAAAACCAGTCAATTGTTAAACTCAAGGACTTCAATAAAAACAGAAACTGTAACATAAAAATGAAATTAATTTTAAACCTTTGACAGATAAAACAATGGAAAGATAAATTAAGTTTTTTTGACCAAGAAAATGCATTCAATTCAAATGAAACATTACAGGACATTCTCTCAAATGGTGTTCCTACTCAACTGATCAAAATTTTAAGAGCTCTCTACACAACTGGTAGAGAGGACAAACACAAGATCAATGAACTGGTCCAATGTGTCATCGAGATTCAGACAAGGCTGCATTTTGTCAGCCATACTCTTCACAACATACATCTGTAACATCCATGAAGAAAAACAAGCAAAGGACTGGATGAAATGCTTTTTGCTGATAAATCACAGTATATTCAAATAGAAGACATGGCATATAAGTATGCAGAAAAATGGTACAACGTGTTGTTGCACAGAAACCACACTGGTGAGAAGTTGACAATTAATGGAAACACCAATCACAAGTTTAGATACATTTTCACTGAAGATGGGACAAAATGATTACTGAAAGTTGTTTAAAAGTGAATTAGAACATTGGTTTTAAAGTCACTCTTCCAACTGCATCCAAAAGCAAGGTGTCATTGATATAAAAAAAAATGGGTCACACAAAGTTGGATTCCACATTGGCAATGCTAAATTTTTTACTTTTAAGGCCCCCATTTTGTTTGATGTACACAGGATGTTTGTGTATGCGAGTTGTACATTGTTGTGACATGGAGCATTGTCAACAGGATGTTTTGGCGAGTGAATTTGCTGCGCTTTTTGTCTTTATGATTGTATACAGTGTTTCAATGTACTTTTCTTCATAGTATGAACTGTTAAACATTTTATGTTTATTTTACTGTAAACAAGTGAGATGGATATCTGCTTAAAATAAAACAACAAATCACTTACATAAACCATTGAGAGAAACAAATCACACACACAGAAATAAAACAACCAATCACAAACTGTGTCATTAGACTGTTTATGTGATACTGTAATAAGATAATCTCAGGAGCAACAAAGCAAGCACATAAACACACACTCTTGGACTTCTGCTCTGAGAACATGATGTGGAATATATCAGTTTATACATCCTACACGGTTTACAATGAAAGTTCCCTACAGTAATAAGATGGTTCTTTGAATCTGTGAGAACGTTTATTCCAGCATATGATTTGGAACCTAACCAATGAGCATCACAAGTGTTTGAATGCTCCTCATCCTTCTGGGATGTTTGGAATTTAGAGTCCAGATGTACAAAGATGAGTGTGCCAACTTTGTCGAGTACCAGTATAGAGAACAAGACTAAATACACTACTGTTAGTGTGAAATATTGAGATGCAGGTTATTGTAATATTTATTTTGGTTACAGATAGCAGGGAGAGGGGAAAAAAAAGAGACTGAAAAGGTCTGCCCTTTAATCTACTGTAAATACCAAGACAACTCTTCTGAATGTCAACTTCCAACAAGTACGAAGCTGAACTTGATACAAATCTGTTTTTTTAAACACTCTGTCACAAGGACCAGACTTATCCTCTCAGAAGACAGAAACAACAGATATGAGAACAACAAGATAGTGAATGAAAGAGAGAATAAGAAATGAAACTATCATATACCTGGGGGTCAGACCCAAGAAGGGTTGATAACATTAAAAAAAATACAGTGACAGATCAATCACTCAACCAAACCACTGAAGTGGCCAAAGAAATATTTTTCTCTAATATTGTAACATTAAGAGTAGAAGAAGATAAACTCTTGTTTTGAGCACAATTTAATAAGAAAAATACCTGACGAAGATCATGTAATTGTACGAAAACATGCTAGCCTTAGGAAATAACCACGTATTGGATGAGTTACTAAAATCATTTTTACATACATACACTTATTTTTTAACTATAAATCTTGAAAAAACTGATACATGTGAAGGCACATACAGTCTACATTTTAAAATTCTTAAAGAAAACTCTTCTCCTATAGACATACATATGTATATAAATTTTCTAACTGCAAATGTTAAAAAAAACTGATACACATGAAGGCAAACACAACATAGACCTTAAAATTTCATGGAAGACTTTCTTTCACCATTATTAGTCACTACTAATTTATCAAAATAAATATTTCTAAACAACCACCCTTTGACATGTTTGTTTAAAAATTCAACTACTACTAGGTTAAAAAGTAAATAAGGAAAATTTTAACAACAACAAATTATAAACTGATCTATTTAAATATCTGCAAGTTAACTAACCTCAACATGAAGGAGATTTCTGATACAATTCAAAGAACGTATCCTTAAATCTACCACTGCACTTTCAATATAGTCTCCTATCACCTTCAGACAGCTTATCATCTTTTCTCCTTGAAAGCCACAAATAAAAACAAACAAAAAACTGTAAATATCTGAATAGAAATACTTTAAGTGTTTAAATGCACTGTGCAATTATTATGCACCAGTTCACATATTTGTTGTTAAGCATAATAGGGTATCTGTATTCTGAACACTGTGGGTATTAAAATATGATTTTTATGGTTTTAAGCCTTAAACAAAGCCCATGAAAACTGAAAGTTGTTGGTGCTCCAAAACATTATTTCTTCATACAGCAATAATTTTCACATCACAACACATAAACGTACTGTACAGTTTGTAAGTACATTCGCCTGTAAAACCAAGCAAGCTTTTGTAACAAAACTTTGTACACTTTTTGTCAAGAATACAATAGATATAAATAGTATTTGTATGATATGAAAGACATGCAGAATTACTAACCATGACATTTAATTATAACAAAAATATATACAGTTACACACAGGTCATTAAGAATTAGTGTTTGTTATTGAGGTATTGTAGCTAAGTAGAAACACACCAACCACAATACAGTACGGTAGAAACACACCAACCACAATACGGTACAGTAGAAACACACCAACCACAGTACAGTACAGTAGAAACACACCAACCACAATACAAAATGCACCTCTAAATATAAATACAAAACAGTCATTGTAGTGATAATACTTATTCATTCAAAAATAAACACTAAACAAAGATTGAAATGTTCAAAATATTTTGAAAATAATACATATTTTCATGTTGCTAATAAAACCCAAGTTTGCATTATTTCAGGAAATTAATGAATGAATTTAAAAAATATAAATGGTACAGGCTGATATTTAGATTTAAATGTTAAATAACCTTCATGTGATACAAATTTAAAATATATCGATTTTAAAAAAATAAAATCATTATTTTAACATGTGGAATAACATAGCAGAAAGAGAGTACAGCAGTATCTACCACTGATGTTTAGAATAACTAAACAGACTATAATAACTTCGTCTGCACTCTGGTTGTTGTTTAATTAAGATTAAGTGTAATGTAGTCACTTCAAATTCCTTTATATTAATTTTATACCTTGTTTTGTATATTACGCTCTTCCTTTATGCACCACCTGGTGTAGTAAACACTATTTATATCGCTGGGTTAAAGCAGAAATTGCCAGTAGTACTAAATTTTTATGTTATATGTACTCTATTCTCCAAAAACCTAACAGAGCAATAACCAAAAAACTTGACAGTTCCCCAGAGTATGCTTTGTCCATGGAAAATACATGTAATGAATCAGACATTTGAGTAAATACAAATACCACAAGAATACCTCAAGTGAATTTGTGCAACACCCATCTCACAAATGGGCTCTATCCATATAACCAGTGCAAATAGTACAAGTACTTTCCATAGTCATGGGCTCCACTTGGATTTTGGGTAAGTAAATCCTGTGAGGCAACACCTGCCACCTAGTGAGATCAGATCCTATTAAAAGAAAGACCCTGAAAAATGAAGTGTTATGTATTTCTCTCAAAACTGGTGGGGTGGTAAAAGAATGACAACCAGCAGATCCAAAATCCATTAGGAGAGAAAACAACCAGTTTGTATGGATAATAAGAGCCAAAATCCCATTTGAAGGATGTCATCCCATAGTCAATGAATACAAGATACAAGAGAATGAAAAAAGTGATAAACAGATATGAATAAACAACCTGTGAAAAACATACTAAGTGGGGGAATTAAAATCAAATAAGTGTAGAAGGAATAAGTTCTCTGAAAGAACAGGGTTGGGACAAACAATGGTGGGGACCCTGAAAAGAAGAGGCCCATGATAAGGGATACCAAACAGATCGACTGGGACAAAGGAGCTGATCTGGGTCTTAACAACCAAATAAGTCAACTATAAAAAGAGAAAATACAGACATCTGCCTATGTATGAAGTTTAAGGAAAAATATAATGGATTTGGGAAAGAAGTACATGATTGCAATGGAAAAGGATGTGAAATGCATCTACACATGGACAATAGAATGATAAGTCACATGTGATTAGAACAACTCTGGAAAGAGAGACAGCACACAAAGAAGAAGCTAACAGCTTAAATGGGGCTTGTTTAAGAGCAGGTAAATCATCATTAAGGTCTCAGGGATAAGGGTGGATTGAAAAAGTGTAACAGAGAGAAGAATAGAGGGGAAAAATTATTATTGATACTAGGAAAGGAAAAATAACAAACAAGGCTGTTAGATAACAGCCAGGTAACAAGGCAGAAAATAGGGTGTCCAGGAGGAGTGGAGTGGCAGATGGAGCAAGAACAAAAAAACCGTCACTTTTGTTGACAACATAACAGATAAATCCTACATGTAAAGATATCTCACAATGTAAAAATAGGATATATGAAGGTGAAGCAAAAGAGGTCAAACTGAGTCGAGGAAGATAAGAGGATGAGTAATAAGCAAAGAAAGCCAAGGCAAACATGATCAAAAGAGATGTCAACAACAGAATCTAACAAGAAGCAAAACATAAAAAGTGAGGGTTGAGGGAGGAACTGAATATGGAAATAGTCATACAGAAAAAGATGAGACCAGGTCTAGCTGAGAAAATCAACAGTTAGAGCTTAAATATGAAGTAGAAAAGGGTAAAGGCATTCACAAGAGGCATACCCAACCAAGAGCAAACCTTAAGGATGACCTGGGTGTGTAGAAATGACTGAGTAGAAAGTGGACTGACTTGTCATCAAGTTCTAAGCTACTGGCAAATGATAAGCAAAAAGTCAGACCTGATGTGAACAGGCCCAGAAGTAAATGTTCCCACAACAAGTGTCTCTTGGACAGTCCATACAAGATATAGTCATAGAATTGACTGAAAGAAGCATGACCAAGTGATCCATTAGGTGCAGCAGGAATGAGGACAAGCTTGATGAAAATCAAGAAAGTTGTGCATGTTGATGCTGAGTGAAGGCTTGTTCTAAGTCAAAACACCAGATGTTCCTCAATCTACTAGACATGCCTCAAGAAGTGTCAGTAAAGACAGATCGTACCTGATAGGTAATTGGAGAATATCAGCAGTGATAATTCCTTGTGAAGAGTTTCATAAACAAGGAAAGTGGAATCCAAGAATGAAATCTTTGGATTTGCAGATTCACTGCAGAAAGCACAGGTGCATGCCCCAAAGAAATGAAGGGTTTCATGAAAGCAAGAGACTCCAGAAACAAACGAATCTCACTCATGCACAAGGAAAAAATGAAAAGCACAAACACTGGTGACTTGACAGACAAGGAAAATAAAGTTGAGTAAATGTGATAAAAAATCTAGATATCAGGAATATCCCTCTGATATTCAATATGTCCAGTAAACATGATGAGATCATGTTTGTCTTCAATGATCATAAACAATTTAACAAAATCAATACCGGTTTTACTAAAATTTGTTGACCTTTATGGTTTTTGTAATAGCTCAATACTATTTGTTTTGTTTTATTTTCATAAGAAGAGATGTTGAAACAAAGGTTGTAGGAATAATGTATAAAAGATTTGCTGTTAAGATGTTAGTAAAGTTTCGTTCTTCTTTCACTTTTCATTGTATTATTTATTATAAAGCACAACACTGCTTCCTACTAAAAATGTTATTTATCTGTTGTAGTTATTTGCACTCAAAGTGAATAGTACGAGTGCAAGAAGATACTTTTCTTCATCTTAGAATTTGAGTTTTATTTGCACAAGGCCTTGAACCTCCTAAATGAATATCAAAAGGTTTTAAAAGTAAATGTTTATTTCAGTTTTCATTTTCTCCACCATATCACTAACTGTATTCATTACCATCAACAGACTGTGCAATGAAGTATTCAGAATTAAAAAATAGAAAAACATGCACACTTTTAATTTTTTTTTTTGTAAAACATTTGTTTTACATGTAGTTAATTTTCGTTCTGTCTTTTAAGATTATTTAACTTAACACACATCAGTGGTTCCATAGGGTGTATTACAGTATATTCCACAGAGATGCACAAGCCTTCAGCAGGAAGTCTTGCACTCGTGATCCTTGAGAACTTAGGCAATGTCCGAGATGTGTTTAAAAAATATTTAAAACTTTAATTATGCATTTTAAATCACAAATAATACATACTTAACTGAGATATAAATGCAAAACCTAACTCCAATTAAACTATTAAAGTATAACATATTTAAGTAAGAAACAACCATAAGTACAACTGTGGAAAAAGTAGCCAACATGCATCAGATGATGACAACTGAGTGTCAATTTGAAAATAACTACTGTTGGATTAGAGTGTAAAATGAGTTCTTTCTAATCATTATAAACACGTGTATCAACTAAGTATCTGTGACTTTAGTCTCAAGTTTAAATAGGAGGTAGACATGAAACCTGTTTCAACTGAACTTAACCAGAGAACTTTGGAATATGTATATAAATAATACAATAAATGTAGTTTTATCCAGACAAACACCTACACACAGACACATTTCTGGTTTCAGTTACCAACTTAAAAGCTCAGATTTATGAGCACGAGTGTGCATTGTGAGAACAAGACTGAAGTTCATTTTTGAAAGGTTTCTTCTGAAATAAAGCAGTTAACACTTGTATAACATTAAACTTCAAATTATAACACACATGATCCTGGTACAAATTACAACACACACGATACTGGTACAAATTACAACACACACGATACTGGTACTTTCATTGCCATAAATTGATAGTAAAGTTCTTCATTTGAATATTTCTCAGTAACTTGAACAGAAGGTGATTAAAGAGTTAAGAGTGATGTGAAGGAAGGTGTTTGACACACTGACCACAGCCACCTGTAAAAAAAAAGACCATAAATGGAAAAAGAAAGAAATGTGAGTATAACCAAAGAAACGAATAATGAGAAGAGAGATGAAGATGTTAAAACAAACAACAGCTACAACCACAAAATTAGACTAGAGAAGTAACTTACATACTTGGGTCTTTATGATTTTTTACTTGATTTGTCTAGCAACTTTCCCATTAAACTATAAATCACTAATCGCATCAGTGATGTAAATACCTTAACAGAATTTAAACTTTACATGCAGATATCTCCTTGGCTGCACTTCATTGACCACATGGTATAGCATAAACAAGTAGGAACAAAGGGCTGTAATAACATAACTTCAAACAGATAAGGAATATAAATGTAAACTAAACATGGCTAATTGTGTTCACAGAAAGAAGATGGGCAGAACAATTCTAAAAATCAATAACTCTGTTGGAGTTAAACAAAATGTAGATTTGAACATTTTACTTTAGAAATGACATCAAGTAAATGTCACAAAATGATAAAATATCAGTTTCAAGGCATTTCTTGAAAATAATGAAAAAAAAGAACTATAATTATCATATTTAGTCAGTTTTGAAATATGATACATAAATTTACGACTTAAAAGTGCTCTTTGTTCATTACAGGGTTAACCTGGTACTGATAACACAAGAAAAGATGGATAGATTCAAGAAGTCTTGATACAAAAATGATGAAAAAAAACTTACAACCTACACATTTTCAAAAGATAGACCTTCAATCTTCAGGAGCAAACAGCTGGTCCTAGAAGAAGAAATGCCCATCTTCCCAGAGTGCTCGAGTTACAGGGTTTTTATCATTTTGTACATCTAAAATCAGTTACAGTTTCCTCTAGAGCTATGACTACAGAAATTTTCTTACCTTCATCTGATAAGGTTCTTTTTCCTTCTTCTGATTTTCCCAAAACACCAAGTGTATCAATAGCAACAACTCTACAAGAAGAGTTACCTTGAATAAGCTGAAAAATGAGATCCAGAACTCCTTCATATTCTTTACAAACCTTTCTTGGCTTGTGTGATCCAACACTTCCAAAAAACTTCAGCAAACCTTGAAAGATAAGATTTTAATATCCGACTAATTTTCTTTAACAGTGACATGTATATTTATGAAGCTGTAATGGTGGTGGCAAAACCTTAGTATAAATTATACTTGGATAAACATGTTAAGACATTAAAAAGAAATTTAAGTCCTGTGTGTTAATAAACTACATAAATGGATAATTTAATTATTTATTCTGTGATTCGGATCTAATTAAGCTATCACGCAGTTTATCAATTTCATTTGTAGCTATTGAAATAACTATGTTAAAAAAATCTATGGGAACCTAAAAAACCCATTAACTTAAATGTACTGCACAAATCTGAGTACAAAATTCTGTTTGACTTACCAGTCACGGTAAGTGTTCATGACTAATTTAAGTATTAACCTGCTCAAATTGTTTCATTAAATATATCAATAAAAAAAATCTAGTTTATTTCTTTTCATTTGCTTTAAGCAAACAGTTCGTAATGGATGGTGTTGCTTACAAGACAAAAAAAACAAACAATGATGGGAATACAATATCCTCCAATAATTATTGTTTGACAAAATACTTCATCAGATGACCATCTAATTCCCTTCATGTTATCCAACAGACAAATAATACAATGGAACATACTTTATTCAAAACAGTGTCACATTCTACTGTACACTTTTCCATGCATACACTTCAAACATAAAGTTGACTCTGGTCTTTGACCAAAATCATCAGCAAATTTCCTAATTCTGAACCTCCCATAAAAATATTGTTAGGCCCATTTTCTGATTGAAAATGATCATGTTTTGTTATAGAGAAATGTTGGTACAATTCACCCAAAGGTGCTGAAAACATTAGGAAGAGTTTTTGTGACTAGCTAATAATACTGTTTTAGTCACTAAACTTTCTACTGTGTACAAGCTGTGCCTCTGGGTTACTTTCGGTTGGTAAATTTTCTATGCAGTTCAACTGAGTAAAAATGACTGTGTGGTAACATAATAACAGTGCACATAGTTTAGTCAGGTTCATTAACATACACATTGCACAACCTTTATATGCATACATTAAGGTGTGAAGGAATTGCAACAAAAACAAACAAATAGTGCAAGTATTTAGTGAGATTCATTTCTATTATAGATGCTTTTGTCAAGTTTTGAATATAGGGGCCACAGATTCTTTAAAGTAGGTGTCTGTGACTACATGATAAATTTCAACAATAAACAGACAGCACACAATCCACTGGTTTCAAAATAATATTCTGTAAACACAAGTTAAATGTATGCAGAAAAAATCCATCACAATATCATTTATCACATTTGAATCTAGAGCTCTAGAACCAAAATCACAAGATAAACTATTTCCTCTCTCCAGTTTTATCATAAAACAATAGTAATAACCTCACTTATATGGGTGGACCACAGTTCAGTAACATTAGAATATCTTCATCTTTCTAACTACTGTAAAACTCACTTTAGATATTTTCTGTCTGCTACCACTAAACTAACAATCACATAGTCTAACCTAATTTTTACTAACTCAGCTTTTTCTAACTTCAATAATTTGCTGTATATGAATTTATAATATGCAACAGAAAAATAATGAAATCACTAGTCATTTGGTAGCAACAATACTACACAAAGAGAAAATATTGGAATATGCAAGTGCGACAACTAATCTGTATATACACAATGTTCAAGTGCGACAACTAATCTGTATATACACAATGTTCAAGTGCGACAACTACTCTGTATATACAATGTTCTTCTCATACAGAGTTACATAATGAAACTTTTTACAAATTTTTTGCTGGATATACATGACCAGTGAAGTCTGGAAATTATGGAAGGCCTAGCTACCATGAGAAAAGTGGAAAAAATCATGAATCAAATAGAATATAACAATAACTGCACACACAAGTTTTGTTCAGTATGAAACAGAATGAGAATAAATAAAATACAGCTAGGTTTACCTCTCTCCAGGTTAATATAAACTACAAGTGTGAATGACAACACATATCAGTGGTATGTGTGTATACATGTGCAGTGCTCAGGTATTGTTTACATATGGTATACAAGTACTGAAAGAGTTCTGATGAAAGTCAAATCTTACTAGTAACAGGTTGCACTTTACTGTATTTGGTTGCAGGCCAAGCTGGTTAGAATGAAACATTGAACGTGATTGGTCAACATTGCTGTTCTGTTTAAAAATGTTATTATTTGTTTGTTTCAAGACACTGTTTAACAGCAGCTTGGTTTGGGTTTATTTTTTTTAATATAAAGGAACAATTTGGATCTTTTATTTTTCCAAACAATCAATATAACCCTTCAGAAAAACCTCTGATAAAGGTCAGTCTGTTCTTCAGACAACCTGGAAATTTTATTAAATCTAACCCCAAGTAATTCAAAATTCTCTTTAAATTTAAAACAAACGAGTCGACACATACACACAAAACATTTAGCCGAGTTTTATTTTTATATAAACACTAAAACAAAAGTTGTAAACATTTGAATAAAGATATTATTAAATATCTGAAATATCTCTATGGAGAAGCTTTACATGTTTATTAACCTGTTAGGAAATATAATGAAATTATCAATTTAAATACTCTAAAAATAGTTTCTCCAAACAGATTTTTATCAATGAAAATGTTTGTACAGTTAATTTACAGATACAGAAAATGTAGTCAACTTCCTTTATCTATTCCCAAGATATCAAACAGTTAAACAAAGACAGAAGATACAGACCATTCAATCTCTGAAGATAAAGCTTAATGAATTAGCACCAGTTAACACTACATATACATCTGCAAAACACATTAAGATGTTGAAGGTTTCCACAGTTATAAACTCAGTTGACAATGATCTTAGAAATGTTATATCAAAATTATTTTAACATACTGTTTAAACTTGCTACTTTTAGAGTTAACTGATGCAAGCATAATTTTCAACAAACAGGTCAGCTGATAACTACATATTTTCCCATTAATAAAAACCAACTCACCTGGTGTCAGAAAATCTCCCAAAGGATCTTCTGCTTGGTTAAGTAAAATATTCTTCATCTTCAAAAGAACACCCATTTCTTCCAAATACAGAAGTCCATGTTTAGTTTCAACCAGTTGAGAAAGAAGTTCCAAGCAATTCAACTTGACAAGGATATCGGTTCCATCAAGTTCAATGAGGAGTATGTCCAGGAAGGCACATCTGCTCACAATGAGCAAAGCTTCATACGAGGAACATGCCAGGATCGTCAGAAGCTGTAACATAACGTGTCCTAAGAATTGTGTTAATGTTTATTCACTATATTACATTATGTGATAAATACTACAATGCCAATAGATGGAACATAAACAAATGCTGAAACAGCTAACATATATACATACATATTTCATATGGCTGCCTATCACTTTTGGAATGACACATGAAAATAAAATATATAAAATTCAGGAATGTTAATCTCTCCCTCTAGAGTACTAATTTGTCATTTTAATAAATAGATAAACATTACAAGATACTGTACAAGTCTCTTCAACAGTAGAGACACGACACACAAAATTTAAAGAAAATGTCATGAAGGAGAAAATTAATTTCAGTATTTCTTAAGCCTAAAAAGAGTAATAGTAGGACTGGACACATAATGACATCAAGAAATCAGTCTTTATCTAAAGAAAGTTATTTTTTATACTATGTTTCAACTGCTAGCTTTCTTCAACAACTTGAAGCAAATATAACAAGTTATATGTGTATCTGTGATTACGTATATTGCAATCAGTTATTTCTTTACATCCAGGAAAACAACACTGCACCTAATTCATAACCACAAGATTAGTCATACTAATAATGTATGCTTACATTCATGAAATTTGTCAGGTTATCTGTAAACATTATAATAAATTTGTACACAAAAATCAGATTGTTAATTAACAACCTCAACTATGTTGACTATCCAACACTCAAAGCTATTCAGATTTTAAGATATCTAACTACTTATCTCACAATACAAGTAAATCACTCAACAAAGGTATAGCTCACATTAACACACTGAATAATGCAATGCACAACCATACCTTTTTTTTTGAATAACCTTACCTAACCCTAACTCAATAAATTTCTTATTTTTATACTTTAGTTATTTTTATAATAATAATTCATATGAAAAACAAGAAATATTGTACTTTCCTGGATCCTTTTTTTTGCTGTTAACTGTTGAAATTTAAGCTAATTTTCTGCATAAAGTATACACTATATTAAAGTGTTTTTTAATTTAAATACTGTGCCTAACATGAAAAAAGTATACAATTATCATAATTTTTCTGGCTTTCTAACCACACGACAAAAGATGTTTTGATAGTTAAGCTTTTGATAGGTTTCCCACAGGAATAAACTTTGATACCGGTGATCAAATAGAGAATTCTATGTAAAGAAAACAGTACAATATAATACACCAATTGATAGTTTAAAATATCAGCTTTCTCTTGGTTACAAATAACAGTATTATATATAAGAAAGAACTATTGGCAATCGGCAAGAGAAAGGATGTAACAGGAGGGCACGGAAAGTTACCTGATGTCCTTAAGTTTATGGCTCTCCAACAAAATAAGATGGAGGACTTTAAAAAATATGGTTAGCGTGACTTCTAACAATATTATAATGAATAACTTACATTAGATTCTGTACTTATTAGAGAGATGGTGAATAAATAAATTCCCTTACTAGGAGCGGTAGTCAGGTATTCAACGTTTACTGGCACAAAGCTACAAGTCTATCTGTGCCAGACAAGATGTGGCACAATATAGGTATAGGGCAATTAAGGTAAAAAGTAAAATATGGAAAATTAGGAACTGCCAGGATTGATTGATTGATTTAGTGTTTTATGGCACAAAGCAGCGAGGCTATCTGCGCCAGATATCTGGTAAAAATATAAAAATAAAGTGAATGTAGTAAAAGACATAAATGGAAATGAAGGTAAAACAAAAAAGTATAAAACCAATGTTCACACCTAGTCTACAACATTAAGATAGAAAGCAGAGTATAAGAAGTTGTAAGGTATTTACTCTAGTAAAAAGGTAATGATCATAACCTGCCAGGAAGACTAACAGGTAAGTATAAAAACCACCGTCAGTCACCTGAAGTTGGTCTTTCCAGTCCTGGTTCTGGGTTATGTGTCATAGCAACCAGTATCAAAATGTAAAAGAATAAAAGTTTTAAAAAGACACATAGCAAAACCTCAAGGAGTAGCCAAATGTCCAGTAAAAAGATAAAAGTCAAGTAAATGGAGTAAAATTTGTAAAAGTAATTGAAGATAAAAGCAAAGCGGCAATTAAAACAGAAAATGGCGCAAAAACCAATGTTGACATTCAGTCAACAAAGTTGAAAAAACTACCTGTAGCAGAATGGTAATGATCATAACCCACCAGGAAGACTGACAGGTAAGTATAAAAACCACCGTCAGTCACCTGAAGTTGGTCTTTCCAGTCCTGGTTCTGAGTTATGAGTCAATATGGCCAGTACTAAAAAGTAAAGTAGTAAAAGTGTGAAATGATATGCAGAAAAAGTATAATAACAACTCGCCAGGACGACTAACAAGTAGTTCAAATAGTAGCGTTAGTCACCTGAAGTTGGCCTTTCCAGTCCTGGTGTTGAGTTATTTAATGTTCTGGCCATTGTCCAATGTCAAATTGAATGAGAGAGATTAAAACTGTAAAAAAGGAACTATAATTAAAACGGTGTAATGAATAAATATGCAACACTTAAATGAGATTAAAAAGATTAATGGCCATTAAAAAATTAAAAATGTTATCAAGGTGGACAGAGTCACCATCACCAATAACTGTCCAATGTTACAGACTGATCCTGGGAAAAAATATGTTTAAAATATTGCTGTCGTTGAGAATTGTAACGATGGCAAGAAAGTAAAACGTGGCAGAGAGCGATTTGAGTGTTACACAAACTACACATTGGTGCATCAGTTCCAGATAAAAGAAAATGATGAGTTAAAAAACTTTGACCAATGCAAAGCCTAGTGAGAACAACTTCCTCCTTCCGAACTTTACGGAAGCTGGATGGTCAAACTCCAATTTGGGGTTTGATTTGAAAAAGTTTGTTGTTGTGTTGCTCACACCAAGTGGACTGCCAGCTGGCACAGAGCCGAGCCTTGAAGACAACACCATAGTCCATGTACGGAAAAGGTATAGGGGTGATGGTGCTGGAGCAGACATATTTAGCTGCCATGTCTGCAAGCTCGTTCCTGCAAATACCAACATGGCCTGGTATCCAGAAAAACTGGATTGAAGTAGCTGCTAATGAGAAATGGGCCAGTTGGTTTCAAATATTAGCAAGAATAGGATGTGAGCTAACGTGTAGCAATTCCAAGGCAAGTATAGAACTAAGTGAATCAGTATAAACAGTGCAGTTGGAGTACTGCTCAGCTGCAATATGATCCAGGGCAAGAGATATGGCATACAGTTCAGCAGTGAACACAGAAGCTGCAGAGGGGATTATGTGTGCAACTACTGAACCACAGCAGAGCCCACTGTATTACCTGATTTGGAACCATCTGTATAAATGGGAACTGAATGATTGTTTGAAAGATATTCATTGAATAAAAGATAGTACTTCCAAGCTGGAGTATTTGCCTTTTTTAGGTAACTGAAAGAAAGGTCACATTTGGGGGCTGTAATAAGCCATAGTGGGATGGGCTGACCTGTGGAATCTGCAATGTTTTCCAAGGACAGACCCAATTCATCCAATTGCGCCCGTATGCAAAGGCCAAATGGAGCAACGACAGATTGTCTGTTCTGAAAAAGTACTGCCCACCGAGGAAGGAAAACACATTCCCAGGTGGGATGCTTTGGTAAGGAACGAAGTTTCGAAGTATATTGTAAAGATAGTTGCAAACGGCCAAGGTGTAGAAAAGGTGCATAAGATTCAATGTGTATGCTTTGAACTGGAGAGGTACGGAAAGCCCCAATGCAGAGTTGAAGTCCTTGGTGATGAATGGGGTCCAGCATCTTTAAGGTCGAGGGTCTGGCAGAGCCACAGACCATTGATCCATAGTCGAGTTTCGATCTATTAAGAGCACAATATACCTTGAACATTGAACAGCGATCTGCCCCCCAACTGATAGCAGAGAGAAAACGGAGGATGTTCAGTGCTCTTGTACATTTGACCCGAAGCTGCTTTAAGTGTGGTATAAAGGTCAGTTTACGATCAAAGATAAGCCCCAAAAACTTGGTCTCTGGTACCACTGGCAGCAAAACTTCACCGATATGAAGTTCAGGATGAGGGTGAATATCACGTCAACGGCAAAATCGCATGCATACAGTTTTAGAGAGAGAGAAAAATTAAAGCCATTCGTCAGAGTCCACTTCCGTACACGATTGAGGGCAGTTTGTAGTTGCCGCTCAATATATCTCATGTTTGACGACTGACATGATATGTGAAAGTCGTCAACATACAGCCCATTCACAACAGTGAGAGGGAGTTGTTCAGTGATGGCATTTACCTTTATACTGAAGAGTGTGACACTCAATACACAGCCTTGAGGGACTCCAAGTTCCTGTACAAAAGAACGCGAAAGTGTCGAACCCATACAAACTTGGAATCTCCTGTCCATTAAAAAATTTTTAATAAACATGGGGAGATGGCCACGTAACCCATATGTATGGAGGTCTCGCAAAACGCCATACCTCCATGTTGTGTCGTAAGCCTTCTCTATGTCAAAGAATATTGATACAAGATGTTGGCAGTTGAGAAGGCTTCGAACCCATACAAACTTGGAATCTCCTGTCCATTAAAAAATTTTTAATAAACATGGGGAGATGGCCACGTAACCCATATGTATGGAGGTCTCGCAAAACGCCATACCTCCATGTTGTGTCGTAAGCCTTCTCTATGTCAAAGAATATTGATACAAGATGTTGGCAGTTGAGAAGGCTTCTCTGATAGATGTTTCAAGATGAATTAGGTGATCTGTGGTGGAGTGCTGTCGATGGAACCCACAGTGGGTGGGCGAGAGGAGGTTGTTTAATTCAAGGAACCAAACAAGACGAGCATTAACCATCCTTTCTAAGGTCTCACAGAGACAGCTCGTCAAAGCAATTGGACGGTAGTTTAAAGGAATGGCCCGATGAAGGGCCATTTTTAGTTCCACCAGGGTAAAGGGACAATTATAGTCAAAGAATCAGTCGGTGATCGCTCTGCCCAAGTCTTGATGGCCAGAAAGGTGGAGGAACAAGCATAAGTGCTAGATACCTGGCAAAAGCTTTCACCTAGAGTGTTAGCGATGTTCCAGACACAAGTCACCTCCTGACCATCAGAGAGTAAGATCGAGAGGGGGACAGAATTGTAGTGCCCATTAACCTTTCGAATCTTGTCCCATATGATCTTGGAACTGGTGGTAGAAGATATGCTAGTTGTGAACTTAATCCAAAAGTCCTTCTGGCTTTGATGTCTTACTCACCTAGCATGTGCACATACCCTTTGGAAAGCAACACGGTTTGAAAGTGTGGCCCGTTATTGAGCCTTCCGTGCTAAGTGACATGCAGGATTCCACCACAGACGAGGATGTCGTGGAAAAAGTGTCGAGGTTTTTGGGATACAATGAGCAGCTGCATGTATAATACAGTCAGTTACAGCTGCTACACAGTCATCTATTGATGGCTGATTTACAATGGCAGGATCAAGTTCTGTGAGAGCAGTGAAAGTGGACCAGTCTGCCTGATCCAGCTTCCACCGGGCAACGCAAGTAGGGTGACATCGACCACGGCCAGTCTCTCTCAAAGGATCAGAAAATGATCACTGCCCGGTGGATTACTCTCAACCCTCCATGAAAAATGGGAGCAAACTGAGAGATCAATAGCAGTAAGACTGACTAAATGCATGAAAGTAAGTGGAAGAACCAGTATTGAAAAGAGAAAGATTGTGATCAGAGAGCATCTGCTCTACAGATCGACCCCTCCCATCAATAATAGCACTTCCCCAGAGGGGATGATGTACATTAAAACCCCCCAGGATTAGAAATGGAGATGGCAACTGTTCAACGAGAGCATCAAGGTCTGATTGATCATATGTCTCTCCAGGGGACAGGTAGAGAGAACAAACAGTGATGGTATAACCCAAGGAAACCAGCAGCATAAGTTCTGGTTGGAATAGGTAATAATAATTTGAGCCTCTGTGTAAGCGAGATTGTTAACTGTCTTGAGACAGTGTACTTCTTTTTGTTCAACCCAAGAAGAAGAGGCAAGAGGTAAAATAAGAAGGATGCATACCATTACAGTTTATATACAATGTGGTTTGAGTAGACATTTGGTGGCATTTTGGTCTTTACCACCACAACAAGCACAGATCAAGGAACCACAGTAAAATTGTTTTGAATGACCAAATCATTGACAATGGAAACATTGTACAGGATTTGGAATATAAGGTCACATACTACAATTCAGATATCCTGCTTTTATTGTGGTGGAAGAACATGGTACACTAAATGTTAGTATTAAAATATTTGTTGGTTCCAGAATTCCATTTTTTGAGTGAAGGTTCAGTGTACTGCTGTGACACCTTGGCTGGTGAGACCTGTGAGGATCTCCGATTCAGAAACAGTCCTTAAAGGTGGAATGAGGAGTAACTTCAATGGGTATGACCCCCAAGATCTTTGATGTCAGGAGGAGTTTGGAATGCTGTGATGAAGATGTTTCTACTAAGATATCTCCTGAATGTAGCTTTTTTACTGATTTAGGGAAGCCAGCAAGCCCTTCTGAATAAAAAATGGGGACATCTACCCTAGAGGTTTGTCACTTAAGGAATGCAAAATTAGGAATCACAGGACAGATTCAAGTGGCGAGTTAGGCTGTACAGATTCATCAATGTGTGGTCGTTTTTCTCGATGGTTTCAAGTTGTGTTATTTTTTGTTTTAGGAGTATCCATAATAAATAGAAAATTTTTCGGTGCCCACTAACCCCACCCAACATGGAGCCCAACAAGGGGATGCACTACAGTGCCTTAAAGGCACTGCAACGATGCCAGGATTTCGTGAGCACTATACCCAAACACCAGTGTCAGATACAATGTATACAAACTCATTGCAGATGTCCTATGCTGGTACTCAGTTGACCCTGGCCCAAATGGACTAGCCAATTGATCCTGGGGGGACACTCCAAGACCTCCCATTCAATTCAAGGCCAAAGTGGTGTGTTGGAGTTTGACCCCTCAACCACCAGGATTATCTCCTCCCCTTCAGGGGTTACCACACACAGGTGGATGTTTAAAGGAGGAAAACTCTAAAAACAGAATCTTCTCAAGGAGGTCTCATTTAAATGTGTATCTCTGACTGTGTATGTTGCAAGCTAAAGTCAGTAGCTAAAATGTCAAACAAGATATCAAATGTTCTTCTGATGATAAAAGTCACATCTTTGTTTTAAAGCCAACTTCAACTGTGTATGTCTTGGAAGCTGTCACATTAAAGCAAATAATTGTCAAATGAGGTTTTTTTTTTACTTGAATGACTTACCTCTAACATTCTAAGTCGAGGTATGTCTCCTTGTTGAAGTACACCATCAATAGCATCTTTGACTGGTTGGGAAATGAACACGTGGAGAGCCTGAATGTCTTTTCCAAGGTTCTTTAGTACAGTACAAGCATTTTGAGCTATATTAATGTCTTCAATGGCAACACATTCAATTATACAAGTCAGAAGTTCTGTTTTGGACATCATCTCAGCAGCTGCAGAGGGATCTTTGGAACACCTGACAACCTAGAAAAATGAGGTAGAATTGGAGATGTGATAAGTAGTAGCTAAATTATTCAAAACAGAGAAGCAGGAAGAGAATGTGTGAAACCTTACTTGTCAAGTACCTTGTGTTACCCCAATATATTATAGTCCATTCTACATTTATAACCAGCAGGACTTATGCTACAGATTAAATAACAAGTCTCCAGGGTAATTGCTTTCACTTTCTCAATAAAGCTTTAAACATTTCTTTTCTCAGAGTAAGTTAAGGCTACAACAAAATTGAAATCCAGGAAAACACTAAGTTATAATAGTGATTAATAAAACAAGAAGGAATGATTCTCACATCAAATAAAGCAGCCCAAATACTTACAATATTTTGGGTAGCACCTATAGAAATAACAAATATAAGGAATATTATCATTTCACTGTATAGATCTCTTGTAAGGCCTCATTTAGAATACTGTGTACTGTTTTAGGCTCCCTTTCTGAAGAGAGATACTGAATTGCTGGAGAAGGTTCAGAGAAGAGCCACTAGGATGATACCTGGGATTGTCCTACGAGGAGAGACTAAAATCTCTGAAATTTTTTCTGGAGAAAAGAGTCAGAAGAGATTTGATTGAGGTGTTTAAGACTGTTAAGGGTGTTGATAATAAAGATCCATCAAACACTTCCGTGTTTAGCAGTGAAAATAATAGTACAAGGGGTCATAAATTCAAATTTTGGCAGTCTAGCAATCATCTACAATTTAGACAGTATTATTTCTCCAAACAGGGTGGTTAGCTTTTGGAAAGACTTGCTTTCAAGTGTGATGGAGTAAGAGAATTTAAATGAGTTCAAGAAGAGATTAGATGAATAGACGAGTAGTACTTGTAATGGTTATAGTTGGGAGCTGGAAGAGACATTATTGATGTGTTAATTTAGCTCCACTTAAAATATTATAAATTTAATTAGATATACTACATAAAAGCATAAATTTGATATTTCGATAAGTAATAGAATGTTTGTTTCAGGTCACTTTTTCTTTTAACTGCATTTACACAAATTGTCACATCACTGTCGCAATAATGCATTGCTAATTCAATCCAGTTATACGGTTTTTTCTTCAAAATTCAGGTGAGCCATCTATTCACATTGAACAAGGCTGTACCAGAATATCAAACATGGGATGTAAAAAAGCTTGAAAAATGGGGTCAAATTCAATGATTGTAATATATGCTTACTTGTATATAATGTGGGTTACATGTAATGACAAAACTTCTTAATATTACACTAATTTATACCAAAAATATGCCATAATTGTCTTCATAATTACAAGATACATACATTTCTAATTTTAATTAATGTTACAGAATAATTAATACTTCAGAAATTTACAAATCATGTTTCAGAAAGTATCCATAACTATTATTTTTTCTGGTTCTGACTCCCGTATCTTACCTGGGACAAGGCTACATTCTTTACTTCTGGATGAGAGTGACAGAGACACTTAACAACCTCATTATAAAATCTTGTTACTAGCACGTCTGGTGTGGTGCAAGAGAGCAGTTTAGTAAATAGTTCCAGAAACTGACAATTCTCTTGACTGAAAAGAAACAAGTTAAAATAATCCTAAAACATTTAATTCATACTCACTTGGGTAAGAGAGACAAACTTTAGGCACACTGTCTTTAGATTCAGTTAGCTAAATGACTTTTTGCCACCTTGTCGTAAAGTTTGTAATAAAACACCTAGCAATATCACCATTGTACATTTCAATAAGTCATTTGTTGTTTATAATAGTTACAAGAAAGACAAAAAACAGCCATACAATTTAATGTAGCTCTTTACACACAATGCAATAACAACTTTTATTATCATAAATATTGTTTTTTATTTTCATATTTTGCTTTTGAATATTTTAATACATTAAACAGCATTCTCAACACTTGTAGGCTCATTCATATTCCAGGATCTCCACCAAATTTTTACCTTTTCAAATCCATAAAATATTCAAATAATTTTGTTTACACACAAATTATCTCTAATATACTTATATGGTACAGGATGCACTACACATTTTTAACCTCTTTACTTAAAAAATAAAATAATTTTGTTCCTCATGGTTCCTCAATTGAACATCAAACAGCTCTCCAGCTTTCACTTTCCTCAAAAGGCAAACCAGGCAACGTGAGAATTAAAATACCATTTATCAGATTCTCTTAAATGAAAAACAACATTGCTTTTAATCAGCAAGATGAGCTATTCTTGTTGGCAAGTCAGATAAGAGTTGTAAATTAATCTCCCCAATGTATAAAAAAAAAATGTTTTCTTTGGATAAAATACTGGCAGCTTATTGAGATAATGATGTTAGGACTTGATAAAGCAGAATTGCACAGATATTCAACAATTAGTGGATAGTTTTCAGTTAGTAACAGTCAGAAACCTACAGTTTGAGTTGTATTTTTTATACTTTTATGAAAAGAGTTAGAGTTGAGGTTCTGCCACTCATCTTAAAGGAGTAAGATTTAAATTACTTTTAGTAACATCTGTTCATGTTAAGAAATAATCATAGAATAACACCTGGCTCCATTAGTAAAAATGAACTATTTCCGAGGGACCTACATACATTGATAAGAACTCATGTTCTATTAATTTCTTTAGCTCTTGTAAGTCTCACACCTTACACAATACAATCTTTTGTTTATTATACTTATTTGTACTGCTACTTGTGAAAGTGAGATTAAATATTTGCTTTGTTTAACTCTTTTGTGATGGGTCACAGGTCAAAGGTCATGTCACTGCATTTGTTTGCGTTCAAAATTATATTGAACTACTATTTTATGAACTTTTGTCAGAAAGTTTGAAATCAAACTACAGATTATAATTTAAACTTTAATATAAGAGTCAATTTTTTTAATTTAAAAGTAAATATTAAAAGAATACAAATATATATTTTAGTGAGTCATGTAGTATGCTAAATGCAGCACTTTAAAATTGTGTGTTTGTTATGTCAAAATACCAAGTCAAATGTTTCATACAAATATGGAACTCATTTTACAAATACTGACAAGCTAAAATATAAAATAAAAACTTGTATCTTTCTATTTTGCTGAGATATGGCCTATGTACTGAATCAAACATAGTGGCCTTATTCAACTCTTTCCATTTTTTTTTTTTTTTAAATGGCCCCATGTATACTTTCACCACAGTATATGACATGTGAATAAGCTTAGAATGTCCCCTGGGTGGTTTTCTCAGCCATTTTAATATTTTAAAATGGCTCACATTTTTTCAATCTAAGATTTTAAGAAAGTAGGTTGTATCTTTAGTCTGCTCAAAGTTTATTTTTTTTAATTTAAATATATCTTAGTTACTAAGTTTAATAAATTATAGTGGAAATCTGTGGTATCAGCATATTATTTAGGATTTTATGGTCATTCAACTGTAAATATAAAACTTTAAAAATCTGTTTCAGATCCTCAGTGTGTAGAATTTTAAAAGGCTTAGCAGTCTACGTCTGGCAACAACAGAGTACAAAGGTTATAATAAGAAGAGAATTGTTTACTTTACTTCTTTATTTATTGTTCTATATTTTAAGAGAAATAAGTTTAAAAATTTATTTCCAAATAGTAATAATCTATATGCATGTATAATAATTAAAATGTGACTGTATGTTACAACATACTAGTCCACTAAAACAGTCAAGACAGGGAAGACTAAAGGTTAATTTTATATTACTGGATATGTGACCTGAATGAACATTCACCTCATGTAATGTTAGGTAGGCCTGACTAGAAGGTCAATATAATAACAAATAATATACATGTTCATGTATAGGGTTATGAGACTTAATCTACTTAGGCTAAACATTTTTATTTTAACTTTACAAGGTACACTCATTCCAGCATGAAAAAAGCACAATTTATATTTGTTTCCTAATTTTTTTTATGATGGTTACAAGGTTGGTCAAGAGACACTTCCCACATAGTTAGAGTACAGAAAATAACAAAATGTAAAGTCTGACTGAAAACAAATGTTTGAAATGGATTTAGAAGGTTTTATAGATCACACAAATAATATTTGAGATTTTTGGAATAAAGAATAGCTTTTAATCATAACATAAAATCACTTTGCACTCAGACTAGTAATGAAACAGACTATTTATTCATAAGAAAGTCTTTAGTAAAAATTATTTCATTAAAAAATCTGATTTTTTTAAATACAAAATACATTTATTTTTTTACTAAAAATCTACCAAATGTGAATATACACATGCTGTATCTCAAGTTATAGTGCAAATGCTTAACATACGCAAGAGTGTAGACAAACTCAGATATATAGATATATCACAATGAACCTATAGCAACTTGTCACAAAATATATATGTAGGCTTGTTATCCAAGAACCTTCAATTACTAGTTAGTAAAACATTTTTGTTGATCGTCTGCAAGGTACTACATGTTTAATAAATATGCACTTGCATTAAATAAAAGAGTTGTGCTTACCTAAATATGCCTGATTTTTCAACATATTTTGCATTACTGTATCACTGTAAAATAACACCTTCTGCAGATTATGCTGTTCTTACTTTCATTAAGAATTCTAAACCTTGAAAATATAATAACCGAACCTCAATGTACTTACCTTAAAGAATAACAAATCTTTGAAAGCTACTGTTAACTGGTTACTCTAATGTTAAGTAAAACAGTATACTTCAAACATTTAGTTTAATTACACATGGAAATTAGTTGACTTATCTTTATTATGCATCTACCTTAAGAGGTTTGCATGTTATTTGCCTTAAAGCAACTACCACTTAGTATCACATTTTAATGTTAACTGTATGGATACATCATGACACAAAATACCTCCACCAATAGGAGGGCAGTACAACCTCCATGTGTACTACCTCCATGCACTTGTGATACCTTCATTCTTTGACAAGCCAAGACAAAAACGTATGACAAGAGTGAGGAAGATGGGACAAAATGTGTGAATAGGTAACTGCAATCAGAAATGTATTTTTAGGTATGAAAAATGTTAACTTCCAACATAAAACTTACTTCTTCATACAGTTTTGTTAAAATCCCACACTAAATCTGTGAAGGTGCCAGTGCAAAAGTTTACCTAGGTTACCTCCCTTCAGAATGCACCCAAAAGGAAGTCCATGGTATGTAAAACCCACAGGCAAGGGTTTCATAAAAGCACACCCATGAAAGACTACATGTTGTGTCGAGCAACGTGGGCTCTTTGTATGGAATATAAGGGAAAAGACAAATAGTACAGAAATCAATACGAGTACAATGGAAAATGACAGAAGAGGAACCAATAAGAGTACAATGGAAAATGACAGAAGAGGAACCAATAAGAGTACAATGGAAAATGACAGAAGAGGAACCAATAAGAGTACAATGGAAAATGACAGAAGAGGAACCAATAAGAGTACAATGGAAAATGACAGTAGAGGAACCAATACGAGTACAGTGGAAAATGACAGTAGAGGAACCAATACGAGTGCAGTGGAAAATGACAGTAGAGGAACCAATACGAGTGCAATGGAAAATGACAGTAGAGGAACCAATACGAGTGCAATGGAAAATGACAGTAGAGGAACCAATACGAGTGCAATGGAAAATGACAGTAGAGGAACCAATACGAGTGCAATGGAAAATGACAGTAGAGGAACCAATACGAGTACAACAGAAAATGACAGTAGAGGAACCAATACGAGTACAACAGAAAATGACAGTAGAGGAACCAATACAAGTACAGTGGAAAATGACAGTAGAGGAACCAATACGAGTACAGTGGAAAATGACAGTAGAGGAACCAATACGAGTACAGTGGAAAATGACAGTAGAGGAACCAATACGAGTGCAATGGAAAATGACAGTAGAGAAACCAATACGAGTGCAATGGAAAATGACAGTAAAGAAATCAATGTAAGTGCAATGGAAAATAACAGTAGAGGAATTGATGGTATAGGTACCAAGACAATAAAGATCATGAAAAATCAAACTGAGGCTCCAGTTAAGTATAGAAGCGTGGTAAGAAGACAATGGAGCAAAAAGTATTAAGTGGAAAGGACAGAAGAGGAAAAAGACCAAGCTGTACCAGGAAAGGTGAAACATTGTTGACAAGTTACACCAATATTCAATTATTTTTGACTGAGTTACAGAGCACAAATAATGTCAAAAATCAGTCCCATGCCAATTGATAGGCATTTTTTCAATGACCTTAAGTCTCCATCAACAAGGGACTTCTACAATAAGTCATAGGCCAAATATATATCAACTTTCATCTAAATCCTTCGGTGCTTTCAGGAAATCTTGCAGAAGAAAAGATAACCTCCGTTATTTTCTGTGGCTCAGGTAATAAATGTACAATCAATAATGTCTGCAAGCTAGAAGGAAAAGAAAATGTATTATACCACATAACCTAATAAACTTGTTGTAAAAAAAGGTTTAGTGTGTGACAGACCAGAGTGAGAATGTGGTGGAAACATGGAATCATGTATTTTCTTCTCCTTGATTATATTTATCTTCAGAAAATTTGTCAGGTTGAAAATGAGAAAGAGTTGCTACTTAATATAAGAATCTAGCTCCCTGCAAGTTAAAGCCTGTACCATGTTGGAAGGTAAAGTCAAACCCGACACACTTGTACTGTACTCCTAGCACAAAAGTCTAGTGCACATTTTTGGCAAGTTAAACAACTGTTGGTTATCATGGTTTGAGTCACACATTTCATGTAGATTTAAACCCACTTGGAAGTATGACCAAAGAGAAGAGTCTTGGTTTAGTGAAAAATAAGGTACTGTTGAGGTAGTTCTCTGTAGCTACGCTAATAATTCAAACTGTCGAGGTAGTGCTCTGTAACTAAGCTAATAATTCAAACTGTCGAGGTAGTTCTCTGTAACTAAGCTAATAATTCAAACTGTTGAGGTAGTGCTCTCTAGCTTCGCTAATAATTCAAACTGTTGAGGTAGTGCTCTGTACCTAAGATAATAATAAAACTAAAAAAATTCAGGATGTACTCATACTGACTACAAGCTCAGAAGTAATTTCCTCTGTATGTACAAATCAGTAATTAAGCTTCACTTGAAAAATTGCATATACATACAAATTTTGGTTTCTATCTAACAGAAGATCATGACCTGTTGAAAAAGAGTTTAAAAGAAAATTAAGAAGTATATAGTAAGGAATACAAGTTTAAGGTAAGGTTCCAGTTTTAAAAAAAAGTTTGATTTTTCTAGGAGTAAGATTAGCTTATGGAATGAGTTGTTACTGAAGTGGAAAGCATTTTAGTTTCAGACTGCAGACGAAATAATTAAAGTTAAAATAAATGTACCATACACAAAGAATACACAAATAACAAGTTATGCTTAAAAATAAGTCATTCTGATTGAGTCTTATTATTTCTGATTCAAACCTCAATGTTTGGGTACAAGTTCAACATAAATAGTAAATTAATGATTCCATACAAATAAATTTTTTTGTTGCTCGGCTGTGTACTAGTTATTTTTGACTAAATATTAATTTATTTAAAAGTACAGAAAATACTTCTAGCAATAGCATGCTCACAAAATCTCATTTTTTGTAATTACAAAAATAGTTACTTGTCATATGTGTACAGTTATTGTGTGTTTTATTTATGCTCATACATGAGCATCGTAACTGGAATTGTCTTGGAATATTTTTAATAAAATCATTAAAGCCTTATAATAAAGTTTTTGTCGGGTGTGTGTGTATTTATATATATACAAGCATTACGTAAAATTATTTTACACAACCTTTCACATTAAGATAAAATTCACGAAGAAATGGAATTTTAAATCTTGTAAAAACAAAACTTAAAAATCATATCTGCAATCAATACATTTGAAATCCATTGACTCGATTATTAGTTTCGTAACTACGAATTAAGGACAACCTACGTATTCTAAACACGGCTGGTATTTATATTAAAACTTTAATTAAATTAAAATACAGAACAGCTTTACAACCTTCTTAGGTCATCTTCATGTTAATTAACAGAGGACGGCCGTCTTTTTAGACTACGTTTTTACTTCAAGTGGTATCATCACGAGTAGCTTGATAATAAATTACTCACCTTGGATTTGGTATAGAAAATACTACATCAAACAACAAAGACAAGGGAAGATCGTCGCCAAGTTGTCTAAGGCTTGAATGACAAGATGATGAAGACATCAGCGTTAATATTTCTGTAATAATCGGTTCCATTTCATTGTATGGTCGATCTGCTAAAGTTTGTAACTTCAATTGCAATATTTCCTTGAGATCAGTGGTCATGTTAGTGGCAATCACTGTCTCTACTCTACCTGGCATAGAAATTACGGAGTGAAATAATATATATGGTATTTAAAAATATATATTGGTTGTCTATCAGTGTCAAGTAATGTATTAAATTAAAATAATTCACAAGATTTCAGCTGCAATACCACTCCGTTCCTCACAGTCTCCAGCAGTCTCTATACACGATATACCAAAACTGCAAATCACTTAAGTTCAAACACAGTTCCCTTTTCCCGGAAAATGCCGGTAACTGAATTGAAGAATATTAACAATACTAATAGACAAAGCTCGAATTAATTTGTGAACACATGCAAATATAAAAGTAAAATAACGATAAATCATGTGAGATTAGTAATAGTTTGAAATATATCATAATACATATATCCATTTAAGTTTCATGTTCTTCCAGTTCGGGTTTTGCTTTGATAGAACATTATAAATATAACACAAAATACAGAAGTCTGTAAATTCACAATAATCTTACATAAACCAACAACTTTTATAATAACGTAGAAAAGGGAGATTTAATAGTGAAATCTAATGAATTTTATTACTCTAATTCTAGCGTAACTGAACAAATAGCTGATCGACTGAAAATATAAGGGGTCCAGATTTGCATCTTTTTTACATAAAACGTCACTCCCATTTTACATATGTGTGTGCATTTTAAATACAAGTGACAATCAGATCTTACTATTCGTTAAGATATTAGCAACGTAAAAGTTGGATGCTGTTAACCAACTTTCTTCTCTTTAACGGATGATTTTCAATTTGTACACATTGTTGTAAGCGTTTGGTTGTTTCTTGTTAACGCCGATAGCCCTTGTGTAGCTTTGCCCGAAATTCAAAACAAACACACAAACAAACTTGTTAACCTATACAGCGAGCTATTTATACCGTATTCACTATTGGTATCGAAACCCAGTTTTTAGCGTTACATGTACCGAAAACTTTACGTAGTACTACCGAGAAGCGCTATTGTAAGTTATATTTTAATGTTGTAATTTGTTTGTTACACTGAGTTATGGATCGTTGCTGATTTAATGATCCTCATATCTGACAAAAACTAAAACAAAGCCTAGTCATAAAACACATTTTTCTCGTCACGTGGATTGACCAATGCAGAATAGTACGATCGGAATTTGATCGCTAGTAGTAGTGATTAGGAGGGTATCATTTATTTAAAAATATCTTATTGTCTAATTGGCTGTTTAGGACGAAAAACAGCAAATGCTATATTAGTTTAAAATGAAATTGTTCTGTGTGGTTGTACAACAATTTTTTCTTCCCTTGTCAGGGTCACGTCAATTTATGGAACACTATAACATTTAGTAAACAATATAGACTTATCTTCAGTTGATATACAAAAGTGCCATACATAATTATCCACTTTTTCAAAATAACTGAACAATTAAGTATTTTCACCATATAATTTAAAAGAGTCCACAACGAAAGAATATTGTTTGTTTGGAATTTTCGCACAAAGCTACTCGAGGGCTATCTGTGCTAGCCGTCGCTAATTTAGCAGTGTAAGACTAGAGGGAAGTTAGCTAGTCATCACCACCCACCGTTAATCTTGGGCTACTCTTTT
The DNA here is from genome assembly GCA_011833715.1 of Carcinoscorpius rotundicauda. Taxonomy (NCBI): domain Eukaryota; kingdom Metazoa; phylum Arthropoda; class Merostomata; order Xiphosura; family Limulidae; genus Carcinoscorpius; species Carcinoscorpius rotundicauda. The sequence goes on from CM022400.1 coordinate 4,619,029, forward strand.
ACCAAAGAATAGTGGGAGTGACCATTACATTATACACCCCCACGGCTGGGAGGGCAAGCATGTTTGGCGCGACTCGGGTACGAACCCGCGACCCTTGGATTAAGAGTCGCACGCCTTACGCGTTTGGCCATGCCAGGCCGAAGAATATTGTTACAACTATACATAAATAAACACTTGTTTGTATAAGTTTAAGGAAATATTTTAAAATTAATTTTAAGGCTTTTAAAAGTGTGATAGAAGAGACTTGTATAATATTTGTTTATACTTCATACATGACCTATCAAAAATATGACTCCAATACAGGACTGTATTACTTGTTTTTATTTAAAAGCTAGGTTCATAATTTTTTTTTGTGGTTTCCTAGTTGGGATACAGCATTGCTCAAGTAAGCTTGTAACTTTAATTTACCCCACTCTCAAGTGAAAATTAAGCGTCATCTTATATTATTCACTTGTAGGAATAACAGTGTTTTTTTAAATTAATGTAGCGAGTTATTTTGTCGACAAATCAGGCAGTAAGTGGAGTAATTACATTGTACATACCAACAAACATTCCACGTCATTGTTTATTGGTTTTATCAATCAAACAATACAAATTTGTTAATAGTAAACCGGACCTTGTAAAAAGATTGATTGTGGACATCAAGAGGAACAAGTTCTATCCTGGAAATTTTGTTGTATTTTGTTCGCATCACTTTGAAGTGGAATGCTTTGATCACATAGGTAGAAGTACCAGGCTACGTTCTAATGCTGTGCCAAAAGTATTCCGGTTGCCAGAGCATCCCACAAAACAAGCGAGTAATTACTTAATCTAGTCAGGCATCAAATAACAAGTGTTGAAATTAATACGATTAATGAGATGATAGAAATTGATACTCTCACACAGTTTAAACCCTATATGTATTTCGTGTTCGCTTTCATCATGAAAAACCCCGAAAATTGTGAGCAATACGTCAGGTTTCTCTCACTTCATATGAACCAAACAACCCCAACCAAAAAAATTAAGTTCACAAACTTTGAAAACAAAACTGGATTAAGTGAAGAAAAATTTGCTCATGAGAAGAAAGAACTAAAATTTGCATAATAGAGAAAGAGGAGACTGTATGAGAAGATTAATTCTCTCAAAATAGTTGTCAAATTTCCGATGACATATAATTTTTTCGTAGATGTATTATTGTGAATGTGTTCAGTATTCATTTGTTGTTGTGTAAGTTGACGACATTTTGAATAATTGTTTCTCATATTTAAATGTAATTTTTGCAAATTATAACGATGATATATGTAATTATCTATAGTCATTCCATATATTTTCGTTCATTGTTCTTCAATTGTTTACTTATAGGTCGAGGCTGCGAGGCCTGATTCGTTACAATAACAACAATGACATAAACAAATAATATGTACGTGCACATAATGTTGATGTCATGCAATATAATTTCTTAATTTTCGAATTTATTGTGAAGAAACTTTATTTGAATAATTTCGGTCATGTTTCTGGATAGTTCAGTATAGTTGTTGTTGTTGTTTAGAATTAAGCACAAAGCTACGCAATGGGCTATCTGTGCACTGCCCACCACGGGTATCGAAACCCGGATTTTAGCGTGTAAGTTCGCAGATATACTGCTGAGCCACTGGGGGGCAGTTCAGTATAGTGTATTACATACAGATGTTCTGCACTATATTGTTACATATAAAAAAGAGTTTGTATGTGGGTTCGTTCATAAAGCTTTTATTTGAATATTAAAATACTTGTTGACATACAACAGTACATGATACAAAAATCTTAATTAATTGTATTTGTTTTCGTTTGTTACAGACTGTAGACAGGTCAAATACTCTGGTCTCTTAATTTTTTGATCTATTCGAAAAACTGAATGCGTTGAATGTAGGGAAGCAACACGCACATTCTGAAACTCGCAGAGAATATTTCAGCCTTCAGAAACTGAGTCATTACTGTGGAGAAGAAAAACGACTGAATATTATGGCAAAGACTGTTTCTCCCTGTTGTAGCAGTTTGTTACATCCAGTGAAGTCGATTTGAAGCACGAACTACAATATGTTTTTGAGGAACATCTAAAATAGCTCAGTAACTTGTTTGAAAATTACTTTTCAGAAGATATGGAGAAGTTTGCATGAAACCAAGACTCATTTAAGGCCAAGTACATCTGAATTTACCTCTGCAGAATAAGAAAATCGTGTTGAACTGTCTTATGAAAAGACTTTAAAAACAAAATTTGGCAGCATGGAACTAACTGAGTTTTGGATGTCAGTAAAAGATGAATATTCGCTGATAAGTGCTAAAGCTCAGCGAATCTTAATTTTATTTGCGACATCATATCTATTTGAAGTTGGGCTTTCAGCGGTTGCTGTGATGAAAAGCAAGAACCGCGCTAAAATCAACGTGGAACAGGAAATGACCATGGCAGTGTCCAATTTGATTCAAAGATTTGAGAAGCTGTACAGTGCCAAACAGGCATACACATCTAATTAGTAATTGTGGTTATTTAAAAATGAAATAAAATATTGTTTTTACTTTCAATTTACGTGCATTATTCTTTCAAACGGCTACTAAGTTTCAAGGACATAAATATTTATCAAGTGTTAAGTTGTTTGGACCTAACGACTTATTAAACGGAACTGTTAAAGTTTTCTTTTTGCCTTGGGGCGCCGTGAAAAATAATTGGCGAGACCTTAAGCGAATCGAGAATGTTTGAAATACGCTGCTATATGTGATCAATAGAGAGTGGCTCCATGTACCTTTAACACACGTAATTCATGATGACAAGAAACTCATTATGTTAGCCTGAAGATGGCCAAAGAAGGTCGAAACATTGTTTTACACATTTCAAGTTTTAATACCCACACCATACGTCTTGTTTGTTTGTTTTTGGAAATTCGCACAAAGCTACTCGAGGGCTATCTGTGCTAGCCGTCCCTAATTTTGCAGTGTAAGACTAAAGGGAAGGCAGCTAGTCATCACCACCCACCGCCAACTCTTGGGCTACTCTTTTACCAACGAATAGTGGGATTGACCGTCACATTATACGCCCCCACGGCTGGGAGGGCGAGCATGTTTAGCGCGACGCGGGCGCGAACCCGCGACCCTCGGATTACGAGTGCACGCCTTAACGCGCTCGGCCATGCCAGGCCCTCATACGTCTTATAAACATATTGTAAGACATATGTTTATTTTAGGCACGGTAACATAGTGAATCGATAGATCCTGTCTGCTTGAATTTTCAGGCCCAAGCCGAGTGCGCAATCCATATTATATATATAAATCAGTTTCATTGACCTATAGTTCCAATCTTGGGAAGAAACTACAATTTCAAGAAAACACGATTCAACACACTGTGTACGTTCATAGAAATAACACATATTAAGAAGAAAAAAAAACAATTCGCTGTACGACTTTTTTTTTTTTTACAAGTATATAAAAGAAAACACTCTAAGTTAACATATAATATTGTCAAAGTTTAAGTTACGTTTTTCCAAAAGAACAGGAAAAATGTTGCGAAAGTACTTGTTATCTTTCCACAATTTAATGCTGAAAAAAGAATAATATTGAAATATTCAAATAATTACGTAAAATTCGAATAACATAATTTGCATTTTACAAAATCACTAGATGGCAGTTAGATATTTCTCCGATCGCTGGTATTGGTACAAACTGAATTTTTTTTTGTACTTGCAGATATAATTTCAAGTTATTCGCCTACTATTTTGATTAAAAAATGGTTTCAGATACACAACTCAATTTTGCTAGAAAAAAGTTATTCGAAGCACTTGGAGATGATTTTAAAATGTAAGAAAATATTATGCATTAAATGCCAGTGTTAAACCTGAATAATTTAAGACTTGTTATTATAAATTATATTACTGATCTTACTGTTTCTATAAGTATAATTACTATTTAAGTAGTTGGTGAAGTTTAGATTTTGTAGTTATTTGGCTTAAGTTTATAACATTTTGTCACTTAAATTGTTAAAACCAAGTGGTATAGAATCGGAACTCCACTGAAATTTGAAATCATTAATACTATTTCATTTTCAGTTTAAATGTCTTCCATTTTTAAACTCAAGTGTCAACATTCATTTTTAAGATTAGTTTTCATAAATCAGAAGACGATAAAATAATTATCTTACTGGTTAAAAAGTAATGAGACATTTATTTGTGATTCACACTTTGCTAATGATTGTGAAGAATTGTATGTGGGTGGCTGGAAAGGAAAACGTATCATATGAAATCTATTCAGACTGAATCTTGTTACTAGTGAAGTGGGGTTTCTCACAGGTTAGTGCTTGGGTCTTTGCTTTAATTAATGGTATTGATAAGGGAGTGATTATTAGTAGTCGTAAAGATAGCTAATTATGATCAATTGTTTTTATAACTTTGTGTATTGATTATGTTGAAGTATTACAAATGGGTTTCATTATTTACCAAGTTCAATACAACTTTATTAAATAGTTTTTGTAAGGCAAGGTAACACGTTCGGTTATTGCAATTTTTGATCTAGCTAGCAATTCTATAATGTGATTTAATAAAGTGGTTTTAGTATAGTTAACAATAATAGGTTAATGTTACCAGCAAAGTTATGAATTTACTAATTGTGTGTTTAAAACTAACATTAATTTAAATAAGTAAAAGCAAAGGTCCAATCATTGACTTCTGAGGCACATTATTAGATAGTAACAAACAACCACATTGGCTGGATTCATTTAACTGTGTATAAGTTCAATTCATTGGAGCAATTTTATATTGGAGAAATAAATTTTGGCCACAATTGAGAATTGACTATGTACATTTACATGAGATGTGGCAAGATTTGAGTTAAATCAACAGGACTGTTCTAGACAAAATCAGATGTAAATATATTTGTACTTGAGATATGTCTATGAATTGTTGACATCAGTTTGAGAAGTCATAGTCGTAGGTGATGTTCATATGATGAATTAAAATAAAAAATAATTTTGTCCATTGCATGTTTTTATTTTGGCTGTATAGCTGAATGCTGTTTTTGTCCTAGCAGAGGACATTATCAACACCTGTATAATCTTTGCTAGTTCCAAGATGTTATTGTACTGCTTGTCATGCTTTTGCTTTTCTTGTAACTTTTATGCCCAGAAGTAAAAAACATTTGGGAGGACAGTTGCTTTTCTGGATTTCACAATAAATTTGATCAATTTCTGCTTAGTGTTATCTGGATATAAATCATTCAGGGCTTTAACTTCTGCCACACCATTTTTTGCAAGATTCTTCTCTCTTCTTGATCACAAATGGATGACAAATATTATTAAATTGCTAAAAATTGAGTGTTGAATTAAATTTTAAAATTTGCTCTTGATTTGCTCCAGGAATTGTTTCACAGATATCTTGTTATCTTTATGCGTGGATTCAGCACTAGGGGCACAGTTCACATAAGAGAAATTTCTTCATTATTTCTTATTCTCTTTTAGCAACTCGGGTATTTTATCTTCCACATTAAATTTTCAAGCACGAGTTTAAGTGCTGTAACTTTTGTAGTAGTATCATTTGTCTGTGAAATTTGAGAACAACTTCAATAAAGGTTTTGCTGTCAAAAATTTCACTGATTTAAAAGTTGTTAGCAAACCATTTGCCTTACTAGCATTTTCCACCTGTATTTATTGCTGGAACCTAATCTCTGTATGATATGTGTACTCGTAATGTTAACTGGCCTTTGACTGTGATGTTTTTTGATCTTTCACTTAGTTGTAATTCTTTTCATTTAAGTGATGACTTGTGGGAAAATTTGCATATGTTCTGTGATGTTTTTTCATCTTTTCCCTTGTATGTTGCTTGATGGTGACTTCCAGATGATTGTAGAGTAACTCTGACCAGGATGGTGGCAAGTTTGGTACTGTATTCATGGTCTGGTTTCATTTGTTGTAGCCAAACATGTCTGTTTTGTACTGCTCATAGTCTGTCATATTTGTTCAGGGCAACATATAGCACAAGACAAAAACACGTGCCTACTAAAATTATTCAAAATTTCTAGGTGCCACAAAAATGGTTTAAGATGTTTTGATCTGAAATTACTTCTTTTATAACTTTAACTCTGAACAGTCCAGCACTTTACCATGCACCTTGTTTTTTAAGCATGCTTGAATGTGTCTTATGGAAACATCGGACTACATCCAATAAATATTAACCATTTGATGCATAACCTTTTAGTGTTAGGTGTACCAATAATGCTTTCAACAAACTTTGTGATGCAGCACTTTTCACATCTTTTAGTCTTATGTAAGATACTTTATGACAAATACATTTTTTGGTCACTGTCAACCTTATATATATAATGAAGTACATGTCAATGACTAGTACAATATTTTATTTCCAAATAAGAATGTTTCAAAACTGTCCTCCCCTTACAATGTTACTTGACTGCCAGAGTTTCTTCCTTTGGCCATCTAAGGGGTGGTCTGATTACTTTCTTTCTTGATTCAGTCTTAGTATTCCACACAGTTATTTTTGGTAGTATATGTCTCACGACACTCTCTACCTATGTCAATATGCTGTCTGTCCTGGTATTGTATGTAGGCACCTCATTCAGATAATGTTATAATTTTTTCTCGACACAGTGTTTGTTAACATGTTTCTCTTTGCAATGATTGTTAGGAGATACTTTGAGCATTCTTTATGCTAGCTAGTTAGTTTTTATTAAAAAACATTTGTTTCACAAGCTTATATATGGCATAAATTCTAAGATTATTTTCTATTCCACCTGCAATTTCTAGCATCACTCAACTGTTGGGAGGAGGGAATACGGTCAACAGCATTGGTGAACTATTGTCTTTGGGATCTGTGGAAGGCTCAGTTTCAAGAATTCCTGAATGTGATTAAACTTAATCATGGATCCATGGACATTAAAAGTCCTTCAATCAGGATCAGGCATTTAGTAACATCTTCACTACCATTATACATCCAACATGTAGAGTTTCTATTTCCCAAGAATATTTGGAATTTAGAACTTATTTTTAGGGTTATCAGAGTTTAGTAGGTCTCAGAATGGAGAGTTGTGCCACTTCTTTTGGCTTTTATTCCCATTGGTTTGTTTGACTCAAGAAGACAGGAGTGTTCATAGTTCTGTATTGGCAGCTAGACCCTGGTTTTCTTCTTGTGGTACTTTCAGGAGTACTCACCTCTTCCACTTCCTCTTTGACCATCTCTGTGGAGGCAGCCATGACCTGACATGGCACAACCTGGAAGTCCAGAAGCTTAGGCTTCAAGCATGGAGGTTATGCAGGCCTTTGCACAATGTTGGCATTTAATTTCTAAGATTGTCATGTATTTGTCTCAGTCATTGTTTACTTCCACAATGAATTGAAATTGCCCTCATATTGGCAATGGTTTATTGGGATGTTAGTCTACTTCAATCAGAAATACCAACAATAACTTAGTTTTTGTCCTGGCTCTTTGGTAAGAGTTTCCCACCTTCTATAATTCTCCTGTGTAGAAATAGCCTTTGTGACTACCTTTCAATACTATAGACAAAAATTCTTTTAAGTTCTCAGTCTTCTCTGGCTTACTCAAGTCATTTTGAGATCTTTGTCCAGAATGACCATTCCAACTGGTATATTAAGGTCTCAGTATCATGTACTATGTATCACCATTTCCTAAAAGTTTAGTTTTCATTACTGCTGATCAACAGACATCACCAGTCTGGTTTATTCTCATTGTTGACAGGACACTATCATTGTACTTGCATCCTCAGACATTCATTTTTCTCTAAGGCATGGTCAGCCAGGGAAATTGATAATTATTTTGCCAATTAATCTAATCACTATTTCTGATTTTTATAAACAATCAGATTTTGATCACCTGTTTCGTCTAGGGAGAGTTTTGAAGGTTTTGTTTTCCATACTAATGCCTTTAGAGGTGCTAAACAACAGCCTTTTACTCACTGGTTCATTCAGTATATCGCGATTTATCCTCAGTTACATTTTTGATGTAATTATTAAAATGGAAGCTGGTTGTTTATTTTTGGCTCACTTTGAAGGTGAGGAGACTTCTGCAAGTTATGTCTAATCAGGTTTGTCACATTTCTATGTCATCAGTAACTTAGATAAATTGTTTGCTGGAAGTAATTGCGTGGGCTGGTATGTAGTCCTCCTCTAATACTTTTATTTTACACTACTTGCATAATCTGGAAGTATCTTCAGCAGAGGGATTTTCACTACCCTTTTGTAGCCATCTTAACCACTTCTGCTACGTTATACAGAGGAGTATTTTCTTTGGTACTCTTGTGCCTTTTTTTATCTTTCAAGGTTTCTTACCTTATTTATACTTTGTGTTGACTAATGCCAGATAGGTGTACTTTTATCAAACCAATTCCATGGTAGCAGCTACTTATTCAGTATACTTTATCTAGGTTGCAACAGGCTCTGTAAAAATGTTTCATAAGATCACTTAGTAGGTGGTACTACTGTACTGTTCTGGACCTCCACTCATGGACTATTATGAGTAAAGCATAAGAGGATTCTGCCAGTCTCTGCTAATCATTGGACTGAATAAAGTGGGGCTGTTTAATTTTAAAACTTTTGGGAACTTGGTTCACAAAATGCATGCTTTTCCTGAGTATTGTTTCTTAAGATCCATGCCAACTTATTTCTTGAATGACCACACATCTCATCCTCCTCACCTATTTGATTCTTTTGTCTGGACTTACAGCAGTTATTCCTTCCTGTTCCTTAGATCTCAGTCATAGGAATCTCTCTCTATTTCTCTATCTAGTGCACAGTTTTATGCCTTAATTTCTTTCTTACAACCCTCCTATGTTACCTCTCATCCTCACATAATTTCTGAGGTTTCCTAAGTAATGTACACTTACTGTAATTTTATGTGTGATCTTTGAGTTATTTTTCTTTGCCTAGAGGTCTTTGATGGTGTTCCTGACTCTGAAAACATAGCCTGAAGCAGGTGAGCTTCAGCCCTTGCTGTTTTCTTTGGTTTTCTGTCTTTCTCAACCTCACCCTTTTGTTCCTGTGCTAGGCTTTCCCAGTTCAATTCCACCCTTCCCATCTCTCAGTGGCACAGTGATGTCTTTGAACGTACAGTGCTAGAAACTGAGTTTTAGTACCTGTGGTGGGTAAGCACAGATAGCTCATTGTGCAGCTTTTTGCTTAATGGAAAACAACCAACCAAATATACCCTTTCCATTCGTACTTCCTTCTTGTTTCCATCACCTAATTCCATAACATGAATGTTATCACTTGTTTTATTGGTGACTATGTTGTTGGATCTGACCCAATGGGCACCAACCTGTCTTGCCTTGTCAGCCTTTAGTCTTCATTTTCTGCCAACAAATGGATTATTTAGTCTTTCACCCATGGCCCTTCTATCCACTTTCCTCTGATCCTATTTATCTTTACTTCTCAAGGAGGCAGTCTTGAATCTCTTGGTCAAGAGTACCATCTTGAAAATATTAATCTCCTACTCTGGGATATTACTTTTATTTCTTTATAGTTCCCAAGAAAAGCTGTGTCCTTTTATTTCAAATAGAGAATTTCTTTTCTCTCCAATATTCCTTTCCATCTGGTCTGTGGATGACCAAGGTTGATGTGTCATATGCCTTTTTTACACCTTTCATTTGCTTTGCCCTTTAGATGTTTTTTCCATTTCATCCATTGGGATCAAGTATTCCAGTTCTGTATCCTATCTTTTGCTCATTATGTTTTCAATCAAGTCATGGGATATTCATCCTACATAATCAAAGATTGGCTCAATTTTGTACGTGGAAGATTGACTCATTCTCTTGCATCTTCATTCTTCTGCATGATCTCCTCAGTTGGGCTGGCTAGTCAATAATTCTGAGCCTTTTCCTCTTACCTACTTGATATTTGGTGCATCTGGATGGGTTCTTTAACACTCATTTCATTCAGATTCATTCTTCACCTTTTTGCCTGCAATAAGTGTAATGTCCTGTCACTCGGGCTTGTGCTTTTTACTAACACTGTTTAATGGCTATTTTCATTTTTGCATATTCTGAATTAACTGAAGGTACTCATTCTTTTAGGCTTACACATATGCTCCTTCTTCAGTGGAATCTTTTTCAGGACCTATTGTCCCTGATAGTGTGCCTTTCCCCTTCCCGAGGACTTTTTTTGTGGTTTGATTGTGTCAATACCATGGTGGGCGTCTCCATTTTGGCTTCAGCCAGTTTTCTGTTGGTACTGAAGTAAGTCTTTGAACAAGGATGTGACTTCAGGTGTGTGGGCCTCAGAGAAATGTTCACTCCATTGCAGTTTGTGATGTATTTTTCCATTTCATCCTGCATTTAGCTATGATCCATTCAAACAACTCAAGAGGTAATTTCTTATAGAAACTTGTATCTTCATCTTAACATATGTAGTTGTGTGGTACATCACCAGCAGGATTGAATCCTCCAAATGTGTATTCTTCATTCTTTCCCATTTTTGGCATCCTTTAACTTTGTCTGTGGAAGTGGTGAAGTTTTTGACATTGGTCTAATCTACCAGGATGTTCTACTGTGGCCCTATTGGCCTTTTTTTTTAAACACAAGTTCTTGATTCATGGAATGTTGGTCTTTACCATGGCTTGTTTTGCGAACTACATTTTGCCTGTCCTGACCTTGAGATATTTTCTTTTCCTGTCTTTGTCATTTTATTCTGCTAATACCTCCTTCACCAACCCTCTTGACCAAATTACACACCTGACTGGGATCTTATTTTGGTTTTATGCATACACATATGCTTTGTTTGAGATCTTGTCTTTCTGTTCTTTATACTATCTTTATCTGAAGACAATATTCCTTTATTTCACCTTCTGTTGCTCTCATTTGGATATATATGCAATCAGTGCTTACTTCACACTTTCTTTCATCATACTTATTTGCTTCTCTATGCAGAATGAGTTTTTTCTCATCAGTCTTGGCTGCTTAGGAAGGTGTGGTCATTTTTTTCTGTTATGTTTTGCTCTCTTATATCTATCATTTCTGTGCTCAGACCTGAATCATTTTCTGTGTCTAGTTTGGGCTGTGCAGGGTTTTTGGACAAAATTATCTCCTTTTTAGAATCTCACTAGATGTCTGGTGATGCCTCCCATGGTGTGACTATTCCCAAAATTTGCATGGAGCCAGCAGTAATGGAAAGTGTTCAGCTCCTCAGCCCAACTCTATCAGTGTCCATTGTCAAGGTGAGGTATTCCACAAAAGTACCAGAGATGTCCTTATGGTATTAAGCTTACTCAATTATCCAATCTAAATTTTTCAATTCTACGAACTACCAAGCCAGCACAAAGGAAGTCGCTGTCCATTTCTTTGACATAAGATTGTTGGCTTTTCAAAATAGGGTTTCACAATTACTTTTTGCATTATCTACAGTACAAGACCTTTCAGCAGGGATGTGATTGACAATTCAGGTACTCAATCATTTTGGTGGTTGATTTGGAAATTCCTGATTGTGTTTACTATTGTTGGATATTGGTGGTATTGTTTGGATATTGGTGGTATTGTCTTTGTAGTGTGAGTCACCCCTCAAACAGGCAGTACACCTTCCTGTTGTAGCAGGATGGATTTGTCAGTCCCATTTCTGTCTGTCCAGTTTAGTCAGAATGAGACAATATATTCTGATCATGTCCTAATTACACTACACTACGTGTTTTGCTGACCACTTGTATGCAGTTGTTTGTCACGCAAAAAGTTCCATCTGCCACAGTAATGCATAAGGCCCTTTTATCTTTCTCCTCTCTTATTTCTGGGAGAATGGTATATACCTGCTGTTGGCTGTTACACTTTATGGTATTTTCATTTAGGTACAAACATTTTCCTAACCTGAAAATCTATACTTACCTCCACTTTATCATCTAACAATTAAGTTGTTTCAAAAGGAAGTGCTTGAAAGGTGTTAGTGCTAAAGGAAGTAGTGTTGTTCTCCTAGTGGAGGGACATAACATGATAATGTCATCATGTGTTAGTGCTAAAGGAAGTAGTGTTGTCCTCCTAGTGGAGGGACATTACACGATAATGTCATCATGTGTTAGTGCTAAAGGAAGTAGTGTTGTCCTCCTAGTGGAGGGACATTACATGATAATGTCATCATGTGTTAGTGCTAAAGGAAGTAGTGTTGTCCTCCTAGTGGAGGGACATTACACGATAATGTCATCATGTGTTAGTGCTAAAGGAAGTAGTGTTGTCCTCCTAGTGGAGGGACATTACATGATAATGTCATCATGTGTTAGTGCTAAAGGAAGTAGTGTTGTCCTCCTAGTGGAGGGACGTTACATGATAATGTCATCATGTGCTAGTGCAGTTCACACTTAACATATTTTTAGGTGTGAGTTAGCTGAAGGCTAGTAGCATATGAATCTTAGAGTCAGGTGCAGGAGGGATAAGGTTAAAGAAAATGTTAATTTTGGACTAAATTTCTTTTGGAAAATTGAAACTCATGCAAAACAATACTAAAAATTCAAGTTACATATTTAAGTTTTTAAGAGTTGTGTGCTACAAATTACAACTTTATTAGTAGTCAAAATAAAAACTTACAAAAGGCTTCATAGAAAAATCTAATTCTTTTGTGGAAATGTTTAGATATTAAGTGGTTCTATCATACTAAGTTGGAATATTGTCAAAGGTCACATTGATGTTGATTGTGATTATATAAGTTGTAGAAACGTAAATTTCATGGTTGTGGTGGTACCTGTTATGTATTCTGAAGTTATTTTAAATAACAACACAAGAAGTGAGTAGTTGTAAATAAAAAAAACTTGTATGTGATGTTTGTGCTGTATGTAAGTTATGTTAAAACGATATATGTTTTAACTGAGTATACATGTGTATATGCATTTTTTTATTATTTGTAGGTACTTGAATAGCATGAAATTGTGGTTTAGACAAAAGGTGAGTGGTCAGATGTAGAATCAAAGTTTGAGTGTAGGTTGAAAACTTGCTGCTGATTTTACAATTGTATGAGTGCTTTAAAAATTATATCATGATAGGCTTCACGGTCACTTCCAAGAAGCATTTTTAGGCTTATATCTTAAGTACTTCACAATATATGTACACACACGTAATTTTTTCTCAAATCTGGATAAGCACATAAGAAGTTGTTTTTCTCACTTAGGTAATTGAAACTATGAATTAATCTATAATCGTGATAGTGCCAGATCAAGACAATTGTAGGGTCTAGGCTCCTTCTGTTTGTAAGTCCTACCAGCCTTATAATATAAACCAAAAGTTAGATAATTTAGATTTTTTAAGTATACATTGCTGTAGGTGCACAAACCATATATAAATTAATATCTTTATCAGTAATATACTAATACCTTGTTTTGTATTGAATTCTGTTAAAAATGGGTTAATACCAAATAAATTATGGAAGGAAAAAGCCTTTTTAGTGAAATATATTTATGTGAATACGAGCACACAAACTAACACATGCTTACAAAAATATATCGTATAACTTAAAGATGTAATAAAGTGTTTAGAGTAAAATGTGTATTCAATGTTTTTATATTTATTATTTTTGGCCCTCCAAGATCAACTCTTAAGGAGAATTTTAATGGACAAATAGTTTTTATAGGTCCAAGGCATTGTGTCTGGCCATGAAGCATGAAAATAGCATATGTGTCTGCATAATTATCTGTATGGTATTGTGTCTTGGCTAAAGCAACAACAAAAACTTGTTTTAAAGATTTTGTTTCAAGGTGAAAATCAATGAAGTGTAAAATGTGTCTGTTTTACGAATTCAGTAATATGTTGAACACTTTATGTATTTTCAGACTGCCAAGGAGACATTTGATGCTGATGCTAGGAAACTTTTGACCCCCGACACAAGTAATTTGAATTTTTGTTTTGTAAAACTGTTTTAGAGTTTCAGTTATGGATAAACTGATAAAACTTGCATTCACTATTACTACAGTGTGGAGACATTATAGAATATTCTGTAAGTTATTTGTACTTAATAAAAGCCTTTAAAGAGTACCATTAATTGTTTGTGTGGAGAGGTTTGATGTGAGACCCAGATGTGATGTTTGAGAAACTGGTGTACATATCTTTGTGGGGATGTGGTATTTTAATGGAAGGTGAAAGAAACAGTAGAGCTGATGATGATGATATCCTAACTTTCCTTTCAAAGCTTCCCCCCCATTTACTGACAAGCATTATTTTCCTTTAAAAAGTTATTTAAAATAGGTAAAGAAAATGTTCATTTTGACATTATTATTGGTGTAAAATATTTTAATATGTGGGGGGATTGCAGTGGAAACTACTGAGTTAGGGGGATGCTGCTATTCAAAGTTTGGAAAGCACTACTTGTAGGATCAGCTGGTGGGACAAGTAAAAGATGTGTACTGATGTTCTCCTTCGGTTGAATGGTTTAAATGCAGGTGTATAGCCCGTGAAAGCCTCCTGATTGGCAGGGAAATATCTGTGTCAAGATGAGCCTGGATGTAAGACCCTAGTGTTGTAGAGTGGAAATGTGTCTTGATGAGTTTGGATGCAAGACCCAAGTGCTGTAGAGTGGGAATGTGTCTTGATGAGCCTGGATGTAAGACCCAAGTGCTGTAGAGTGGAATGTGTCTTGATGAGCCTGGATGTAAGACCCAAGTGCTGTAGAGTGGAATGTGTCTTGATGAGCCTGGATGTAAGACCCAAGTGCTGTAGAGTGGAATGTGTCTTGATGAGTTTGGATGTAAGACCCAAGTGCTGTAGAGTGGGTCTTACATCCAGGCTCATCAAGAAATATTCCCACTCTACAGCACTTGAGTCTTACATCCAGGCTCATCAAGAAATATTCCCAAGTGCTGTAGAGTGGAATGTGTCTTGATGAGCCTGGATGTAAGACCCAAGTGCTGTAGAGTGGGAATATTTCTTGATGAGCCTGGATGTAAGACCCAAGTGCTGTAGAGTGGGAATGTGTCTAGATGAACCTGGATGTAAGACCCAAGTGCTGTAGAGTGGGAATGTGTCTTGATGAGCCTGGATGTAAGACCCAAGTGCTGTATAGTGGGAATGTGTCTTGATGAATTTGCATGTAAGATCCAAGTGCTGTAGAGTGGGAATGTGTCTTGATGAGTTAGCATGTAAGACCCAAGTGCTGTAGAGTGGGAATGTGTCTTGATGAGTTAGCATGTAAGACCCAAGTGCTGTAGAATGGGAATGTGTCTTGATGAGTTTGGATGTAAGGCCCAAGTGGTGTAGAGTAGGAATGTGCCTTGATGAGCCTGGATGTAAAACCCAAGTGCTGTAGAGTGGGAAAACTAAAACGGTTTAAGTAATAAAGAGAAGCAGTACATTAAAGATATTTTTATAATCTTCTGCACTATAATTGTGTATGTTTTCTTGAATGTAAGACATCTCTCAAGTAGCCTGATGAGTGGAAGCTTATATTGATAAGACAGTTCCACTTACATTACACTGTGTAACACAAATTGTGTTTCTGGATAGTATGTGTTATTACACAATGTAACAGAAATTGTGTTCCTGGATAGTATGTGTTATTGCACTATATAACACAAATTGTGTTCCTGGATAGTATGTGTTATTACACTATGTAACACAAATTGTATTCCTGGATAGTATGTGTTATTTCTTAATTGCTTATGTTGTAAAAGTACAGAAAATGGCCATTATTCCCTTCAAACTTTGTTTTTGTGACCTGGATAAAGAAATTTATAAATTAACCTGTTTTATATGTAAAAACGGACAAATTTGCACACTTTCATTTACATAAGGTCTGAATAAAACAACATATGAATCAAGATTTACGTGTATTTATACTAAAGTTATACAAAAATGTTCAGAAGTGAATAGTTTTTTGAGATTTGCAACTGGAAATCACTTTTACGTTTCAACCCCAAATATAGTCTCCCATCATATTTTCATTATATGCTTCAGGTTCGTAAAAGCAAAGTTTGAAGAGAAAAATAGGTTTTTTCCATTTATTTTAGGCATAAGCAATTGGGAAATAACACTTTCTGTCCAGGAACAAGAAAAAGTAAAAATTTTGTTACATAGTGTTACAAGTAAAACAGTTGTTCTTGAATCTATTTTTATCCATTACTAGTTTTAGTGATGTTGTTACTTTACAATTTATGTATATATATTAATGCATTCTTTTTTTTTATTTCTAGTACATTTACACAATGAATTCTTGCTAGCCATGTTAAACAAATGTCAAAGCTTAGTGTCCACACATGGTAAGTTTATTTGTAGTAAGTTGTCACAAACAATGGATTCTGGTCATATTTATTAATTACCATTATTTTTGAATCTCATTAAAAGGGTGTATTGCCTTTTGACAATGACATAATAATAACATAGATAATATTTGTTAATAGGAGAATAAATATTTTACAGAAATACTGATCGTACCCTACAGTATTTGTAGCCTATTTGTTTAGATAATACATCTGTACAACTGTTCTTAATGATAGATGTATATTTGGTGAAATATATCTGGAGCAGAATTAGTTATAAATATTTTAACTTGTTTACTAAGTTCTACAGGAAGTTCAAAGGGCTTTTTTTAATTTCCGTGTGATTGTTTTATTTTGCAACAACGCAGACATATTTACATCTTAAATTTAACGCTTCACGTATAAATTTCTGCTCGTGAAAGATCGGTATACCTGAGTCACATTTTCTAAATCTTGTATAAAATGAACAAACTATAGAAAATACCTTTCGGATACAATATTGTACCTCCTGTCACAAATTAAATTTTTCAACTGTTGGTGAAAAGTTTCAACACACATCACTAGCTTTCCACCTCTCACTTCTGCATATCCACATGCAAATGATCATGTAACATCTCTTCACCGACAAAAACTGTTTCTGTTATAACCATCACCCTCTTTACATTTGCACTTGTTAATCCATTTGAAATTTGGCAGAAGACCTACATTGTGTGTATTATTATGATAGATCAGAGACCTTTTTGCTAGTTTATTATAGGTTGCATTCTGTTGGAAATGGTACCTGACCAGGTACATTTGTATTTTTAATTTGCACTGTCCATCTTGCAGACCTGATATATAATCCCAGATGCTGCCAGGTGTTGGGTGTATGTCTCTGTTTTATTGTTCTGTGTGAGTAAACCATTATGTTGCACATTTGGGTTGTACACACTGTAGAGGTGAGACATTCTATTGTACTGTTAGAAGTTATTTTTAGTGTTTCTTTTTTCTTCATAAATATGTTTGTCCCAGACTCTACACTCACGAACCAAGATGAGTCAAGCAGAGATTGCTGCCAATATTTGATACTCTATGGCTTTGAGGCTGTTCCTTCTATGGACCTGATGTACAGTTCTAGAAACTGCCAGGATTTGGTTGATTGAAGTAATAGCTGTGCTCTTTAGAATAGGATGTTGTGATCATCCATCACACACACTATCTCTGGTGATGTAGTCCTCTGAACTCTCTAATATGTATTTTACCCTTTTCTTCTAGTGGAGTGTTGGAGTCCTTACTACTTGCTAGTTTCCAGTTACTGGGATGGTTGTCCTCCTGAGTAATGAATCATCACAGGACAGTGGCATTCTGCAGGTATTACTAGTGTATCACACTTTGTACTATGAACATATGCCTCATTTGCAGGCCTTTGAAAGTTTGGTTTACACACCTCTGCTCTCTCCTTCTCTTTTTGTGTGGGAATGTTTCTCTCTTTAGGTAGACTTGGGCCTCCTTGGGATGTACTTATGTGCCCCCTTTTAAGTGGATTCTGCATAATCAATGGAACCTTTCTTGGGACCTCTAGTCCTCCCTCGTCCATTTTCCTCCTTTCCTACATGGTTTAAATTGGTGCCTCAACAGAACCAGTACTATAGAGGGTGTTTTTCTCTCTCTCTTTCTGGATTTTGCAGTTACTTCTCTGATAGGTTTGGATGATTGTCTTGTCTTGACTCCTGTAAGATTTCAGGTGAGTGAAACTTTGAGGAATTGACCCTTTATATCAACTTTTTGAAGTACTTAGCAGTTTTGACTCTGGATCATTTCCTTCCAATTGGAAAAGGATGTAGTATTATGCATTACATTTCTTATTGTCACTAAACCTATTTTTAGTTTAGCTCCAAATTCATTAGGAAATAGTATTGATTGATTTTTACATTATGAAACTATGTAATTTTTTCTTTTCAGTCAAGGATTCATCTGGGAATGCTCAAGTCCAAAACAAAGATAAACAAAAGAAAGGAAAGCTAAAGAAAAAAATTCGACCAGTAAGGGCAACATTTGAGGTAAGATGATTGTGTTGTTGTGTTTTCTTTGTCTTGGATTCCTTGATTAATGATTCATCTTTAGAACTATCACTTCTGTGATTGCCATGTACCAAATGTGGTAAATCACTTGGACACAAGTTTGTGTTTGGAGATTATTTTTAAGTGTTCATAAGAACTAAAGTTCTTCTGTATTTTTTAGGGGTTGAACTGATTCTCAGCCTTTGTTTCTGATAAGATCTCAGATTCTACAGCTCATATTCATGGCCTTGTTGTACCACTCAGATCTGATCATTTTTTATTTACCTAAAATCATAACTCAAAATGTGCTTGAAGTATATTATACTCCAGTAAGTTAACTATCTATCTTTCTCCTCTTACTTATAATGTCATGCAACCTTTTTGTAAATTTTGAGACTCAACTGACAGTTAACATGGCTGGTTTCCTTTAAATATTACATGAAGCTGAGAATAACTTGAGAACAAGTAGTAGTAGAAGATAATTAACATCAAAATTGAGATTTTAATAAATGTCTAATGAAATACATTTGCTAGAACTGACAACTGAATGACAAGTTTAGTTCACAGATGCATAAACTCTTTTCTGTGCAAGTCTCAATGCGATCGTGACCTTTTTTATCAGTGTATGCGAGTAATATTAACATTGTAATCAATGTTATCTAAGTTTAATTCTTTACTTTAAAAGAAATATTTTTAAAAATTCCTGATGATGAGAAACACACTTAAAATAAACATGTATATCAGAACGGCTGGTCTGGGTATTAACATTTTTATTGATGAGGAGAGAACAACGTTTTGACCCTCCTAAGTCATCTTCAGGTTAAGAAAGAGAGAGTTTGAATGTGTCCGGAAATGGTCACATAAGTGTTAATACCCATACCAGCCATTCTGAGATACATTTTTAAAAATAATTTAAAATTTCAGATGTACTATCCCACGACACCAACAAGCTATGAAATCTCTATACTTTGGCACTCTGCATCTTCAGTAATGCAATAGAAATTGAATAGAATTTAAAATTGGACAATAAGATGCTTACATATTCTTTAGACTGTTAAATTTCAAATTTTCTCTTATTGAATGTAATTGAAACAAGTATTAGTGTTTTTCGATGTCTGACCTCCTTCAACAGATTTATTTGAGCTTCATAGCTTACATGTAGATAGTGTATAAACAGGCATATAGCTACGAGAAATAGATCCTTTTACATTATTATCTGACAACAGTTATTTAAAAATTGGTTTGCAGTTGTCTTCATGGAGTATGTGTAATTATCTGTAGAATTGTTGATTGATTCCAGCACTTATGGTGATTTTGTACCTGAATGTGTTACTGTTAAGAGATACGGTTTCAGATGTATTTAGGCCTATATCATTGTAAATTAATTGTTTTAAAATGCATTATTAACAGTTTAAACATTTTTTAGATAAGCATCATCCTCTGTGTGAATTTTCAAGGTTAAGGATTTTGTGTAAAGGTATTATGTATGTTTGTAAGAGACACTGTAATATGCCTCAACACTTTTGTCGGGTTTAATAATATGTGGTAAAGGATACAAAAGGAAAATAAAACATTAAAAGTTAACTACATGTGAAAAGGAAAACACCTGAAATTATGAATATAACCAAAACATCATCTTTAAAGATACTGTATGAAAAAATAAAATGTTTGGACTCATTTTCTATTTCCTGATTTTAATAATTTCATTGCATTTTGTGTAGATGATAATAGCTAAAAAATATGATTTGGTATAGAAAACAAAATAAACCTAAAAAAAATAACTTTGATATTTGTTTGAGAGGTTCTATAGGTTATCAAAATTAAATATGAAAACTATAACACAGAGAAAAGTGTTTTAATAGCTAAATGAACTAGTTGAACAATTTTAACAGTTTTGGGTACAAATAAATAATTTTATCATCAGAAAGATGTCATTCTTTGTACGTGAAGTACATCAGACTTTAACAAAATCTTACGAAGTTTTGTGAGAAATGCACATAGTTGCTATATTGTTGTTGGATAATTATCTTTCCTTGAACAGGTGGTAACAATGGCTGGCTATGCTTAAAGGTTTTTTAAATAGTTGTTTAAATTTTTAAACTTTGTCCAGTGTAGTTGTATACAAATCTTACCATTGGATGATGGCAAGTCCAGAAGTCGGTTATGTCATTTTTTTAGACATAAAAAAACATTTTGTAGTCATAATTGTTTTTTATAAAGACAGTTTTGCTTCAGTAAACTTTATTTACATATCTGATTTCTAATAAACTTTTATTTGCCTAACAAATAAGCTAGATTTTAATTTGTATCTGTTCCAGCACCGGCTTCAGCCAGCCAACACCGTAAACTACACACCACAAGCTGTTGCAAAGGACCCACAAGATGACAGTCGGTTATCTTTTTGTTCAAGAGACTACACACTTCCAGAGGTGTCAATGGTCCATGGCCGAATGTTTGTAACTGCTTGGGATATCGGGCTGGATGGAGTTGAAGATGGTGCTGTTAAAATGGTGATGCTAGCCGTCCGGGTAAATGCTTCATTACTATAATATTATATAAGCTTGTGTCTTTTATTTAAAAGAAAAAGTTTTCACCAAAGTGAATGAGTACCTTCTGTGAATTACTTACAAAGCTTATTTATATTATTCACTCAGTTTTAAAAATAAATGTAACTCTTAATAACTGGTAATCTGTTGGTTCCTATGGTGTTATCACTTTCTGTTGTGCAAGTAAAAATGTAGTTTTCTATTTGTCTGGTTCCTGTGGTGTTATCACTTTCTGTTGTGCAAGTAAAAACATGTAGTTTTCTATTTGTCTGGTTCCTGTGGTGTTATCACTTTCTGTTGTGCAAGTAAAAACATGTAGTTTTCTATTTGTTTGGTTCCTGTGGTGTTATCACTTTCTGTTGTGCAAGTAAAAACATGTAGTTTTCTATTTGTCTGGTTCCTGTGGTGTTATCACTTTCTGTTGTGTAAGTAAAAACATGTAGTTTTCTATTTGTCTGGTTCCTGTGGTGTTATCACTTTCTGTTGTGTAAGTAAAAACATGTAGTTTTCTATTTGTCATTAAATTCCTTCAAGGACTATTAAACATGACTTAAAAGTCTGTAAATGTTAGGAATGATATGTGGTCTGTTTCTTATCTACACTTACCAGCAACAACTTAAGGGAATACTAGTGTGTGTGTTTAGGAGAAGGTCAACCTACAGATTAAGAGAAGGAAAGTTTCGCTATGCTATGGGTGTAGCAGCAATAAATCCATACTTAAGGAATTCCTACAGAACACTGGACAGTGGAAGTAACAGGTAAGGTCATGTCGGTTCATTTAAAGCTAAGAGAGCCTTGCAGTGCTTGTAAATTACATAACCAAATAAAAATTACTTTATTGTTGCAATTTTAAAAACTTTGACTTCATGTTAAATAATTAATGTAAATTTTATGGTACGACAATTTTTTTTTCACTTTTTATGAAGTTTTGTAATTTAACAAACTTATTCTTGAATATCACCATTTAGTATACTAATTATAATTAGTAAGGAATTTGAATTTCATGTTTGTAGTTCTTATATAAAAAAAGACAAACTATTTACACACCTACAAAGAAAGTTTGTACTCTCCTGTCTTAATGTGTCTTTTAATATTTCATGATTGTTCATTTAAATTTTCTTTAATATCCAGGAAGTAAGAAATTAACAACAGTGATTTTATTTTTGTTTTGCTATAATTAACTGATAGCAAAATTCCAAGTGTTAATGTTAATTATTTTGCAATAAAATTTTAAAATAAAAATAAAATCACAAATTAGATGTGGCTGAAGTAAAACACACTGGATAGTTCATTGACCCTTTCATGCCTGGTATAATATACATTAGTTAACTGGTTTTCACAGCTCTTAATACAGTATGTGTACACAAAGAAAATCAGATGTTTTTTAACAAGATTGGTTTGTGAAAATACTTTGTTAAAAAAATTTTTAGTGTACACATACTGCATGAAAGATTTGCTTAATAAAGTAATTTTGCTAAAGATTTGATTGTGAAAATATTAAGTGTATTTTGTCACTAGTCCAAGTGTGAAGTAATTTTCGTGTTATGATTAAAAACTATTCTTTGTCCCAAAAATCTCAAATATTATTTGTGTAATCTCTGTTTTCAGTAACAACTTTGTTTTGTCTGTTATTTTTTCTACTCTGACTATATGGAGGTTTGGTAGACCTTGTAACCATCTTAAAAATTATGAAATAAATGTTATACTTTTTTAATTCTAGAGTGACCACAGATTATAACATAAAGAACCAAATGTTTGGTCTAAATAGCTTAAGTCTTATAACATTTATACACGTATTACTTTTGTTATTTTGACCTTCCAGTCTCGTCTGGTTAACATTGCAAAAGTTGCATTGATGTAGTGCATGTTATGATATCCAATAATATAAAACTGACCTTTTGTTTTTACAAAGTGACCTGTATTTGTTGTATTTTTTTAAAATACAGTGAAATTTCAGTTATTATGCATTATCATATGTATATAGATTATGACTGTTTACAAATAAGTTTATAAATAAATATGCATTTTTCTTAAAACATAGAACAGTTATGATATTTAGTTATTGTTATAGTACATAACAATAGGAAATAGTTGCAATGACCTTTGTACTTGTTTGCTGCTTGCCATAGGTTGTTGAGTCTTTTCAAATTTTGAATGTGAAACAAATCTCAAGTTTTAAATATGCAGTTACAATAACAAATCATAAATCTCTATTTTGATATCAGAGAATTTTACTATAATTTATAAAGCTTAATAACAAAACTATATTTTGTCTAAAAATATGTAATTTTGAACAGACTAAATCAACATATTTGCATAAAATATTGGTTTAAAAGAATGAGGCAGCTTCCTGGCACTTTAAAACAGCTTAGAAAGTCACTAGGGAGAATTCTGAGCTTTCAATTAGTTATTCACATAAGTAATTTGAGTTCCTAATTTGTGTGAAACTATAGACTTTGTAGTTAGACACCACAAACATTTGAACCAATGTTCCTTTGACATACCAGTTTACACACAGATGCTGACATTCAGGTGTGTACTTTTTAGTTTGTTTCTTTAATTAAATTAACTAATAAATGATGGTAACATTTTTATTATAATCTACAATTTGATACCAAACTTACTGATATAAATTCATAAAATAATAGTTCAGTGAAATGACATGACCTTTGACCTGTGATGATAGGATGAACAAATATTTTTTAATTTTTCACAAGTTTTTTGTTTTAAGTCTTTGCATAATGTATTATTGCTATAAACAAAGAACGATTGTTAGTGTATGAACTTTCTTTAAAATAAATTTAAAAAAGAAACTGTATTTGATATTTTCAAATGGTTAACATTTGTGTGTCTTCTTGGTTTAAGCTGTGCCACTTGTGTTTCCAGTAATGGGGACCACCTTCCTAGTATAAAACCTACTATTGATAGTGCAGAAGTAGAAGCAGTCCTGGAGACAGCATGTGGTTCATGCCATCCACCACTTTTACCACCTGTCTGTCCTCTTGACCTGTTGGAAGCACTGCAGGTGAGTGGTTTTTGTGTAGCCATGTTTAGATCACAATACATTAGAAAAGTAGTAATTACAAATACGTTTTCCCATGTTCTTAATTTGTCCATTGCAGCTTGCAAATAGGGGTCTCCCTCACATCTTGCTGCCCAAGATATAAATCAAAATAAAAGTTTGGTATTTGAATCTCTGTAGCTGCTATAAGAGAATTCAACTGAAAGTGTCATTTGGTTTTCTAAAAGTACACGATTGGTCTTTTGTAATAAAATGTTAAAATTATCATTGTATGTCAAACTTTATTATTCAGATTACCACAAGATGGTGTATTATTTTAAAATTAGTAGGGTTAAATTGAAGTTTGCATAAGACATATTTAAAACACTCAGAAAATCAATTTAAAACTTTGTTAGCCTAAAGAAATTAGCTTAAAATAATTACATCTGTATTTTATAAAAGAACATATAATATGGTGCAGTCAAAGTTAAATGTTTTTACTTTTCTTTTAAAGAATGTAGTGAATAGGAGAGATTTAATAAAAATATTGTTCAACTGACTCTAAGACAATAATTCTTCTAATTCTAACATTTTACTTGTGAGGTCTTTGACCTAACTAAGCAATTGTAAGAGTTTAGAAAGGTTTCACCATTTTAGCGTTGTTACTTTTGAAAAGCTGTTTCCTTAAAGAACTTCTTTGTGTAACATTTTGGAAATATTAAATTTGTCTATTGTAATGTTAGGAAAAACGTAGATGCAAAAATATAAGACCCATATAATTCAAAGATGGACCTTTCTTCACAAGTTTGTACTTGGGCTACAGGGTTTTGTAATTTTGCCTGATGAATTCTAGTTAAATATATGTGTATTTAAACAGCATGATGTCTTATTTTTAATTTATATTTACAGGTTCATAAAAGTTGTATCAATTCCCATTCCGTATATTCAGTGAACCTGGAGAGATTAATAGCCAAAATTTGGCATCCAACCCAAGAGGTGTTAGACCAGGAAAATCTAGTCAAACAGGAAGAAACTATAAAGAAATACCTTGCCATTAATTAAGCACAAACACTTTAAAAAGAAAGGAGGAGTTAAGAATGTATTTATTTTGAATGCAAGTGTGAAAGAAGAAAGTTAAAACTGTTAAGAGAATAACTGCACAGTCTGCAGGAAAGAGTTCTATTGTACAATAAGATTGTATATCTGGAATATATTTTTTAAAAATAGTTAAAACTATGTATTTTCTGTTTGCCTGTTCAGATGTACATTTTTATAACAAAATAAAAATATTCTTTAAATAATAGCTTGTTTACAATTTCAAGCTTGGATTAAAAGTTTTAACAATGGTCTAGGAAAGTAAATGCTCACAATTGATTTAAACAGGTTTGATAGTAACATAATTTAAAATATTCCTGACATTGTTGATTCTTAACAATGCTGAACGGTACAACTGAATTTGTTTTTCAAGCTACTATACCAAAATATGAAAATTTAGAGATTTTGCAGTTAAAGGAATTTCAGGTTAAAAAAAACTGACTGCATCATCCTAAAAGTAGGGGCCTGGCATGGCCAGGTGGTTAAGGCACTTCACTCATAATCTAACGGTCATGGGTTCGAATCTCTGTCATGTCAAATGTGCCTGCCCTTTCAGCTGTGGGGGCATTATCATGTGATGGTCAATCCCACTATTCATTGGTAAGAGGTAGCCCAAGAGTTAGAAGTTGGTGGTGGTGATTGGCTGCCTTTCCTCTAGTCTTACACTGCAAAATTAGGGATGTCTAGCACTGATAGCCCTTGAGTACCTTCGTGCAAAATTCAAAAGAAACCAAACCTGAAAGTAGGGCAAATGTGTTATACCTGCTAAATATGTATTTATCAGCTTTTCTGTATATTAACTACCCTATTTTCCACTATGTTTCTTTTTTAATATTTTATTAAATCCATAAAGAACTGATTAGGAATTCTGAATTTTTCTCAGTATAAATTATTTCTTTCAATGTCTTTGAAGGACAACGTTGTGACACTGGTCTTGAGTATTTCATCTCTGGCACCTACATTTGCTCCTTTCCGAGACTACTTCACTGCCTCAATCCTCAGTATCAAACGAGTGAAACGAAAACAATCCAAATTCTATCACAAGTGGGACAAAGGAGGACATAAATGTCCCTGAACACTGCAGTTAGGAAGTCCACCTCCTGTAAAACCAAACACCTGCTATGGGATTTCTTTTTAAATGAAAATTAAAAAACGTTTTATTATTACTACAGTTGACGAAGCTGGTTATTACTTGGGTTTTATGTGTAAAAAAAAATTATATGCATAAATTTTATTCAATAAAATTAATACTGAAAATACTTTAATTACAAATAATGTTATTAATAATGTAAAGGCCATTAAAAGTATAGATTATTCTTGGACAAATTTAACATTTTTTATAAATTCCAAAGTTGTATAAAAACCATGTATTGTTCATATTTATTACTATTTCTTTAAATATAATTATTAAATCTGTCTTCATAGTTCTTAATACTATTTTAGATGTTTTATTCAAAAAGATAGTTTTCTAACAACAAAAATAATTAATTTTGGGCTATTATAACATTCCAGTTTTGGAATGTTCAAACTGTTTAATTTAACAGTTCTCTTTTAACACATGACTTTATTAGAGTAAACCTCAAAGATTTAACAAGGTTTTTCAATGATTTATTTGATAATTTTATAAGTAATGAAATCACTATAGTAAAATTTCAACTTACTAGAATTCAATGAAAATTTTACTTCTGTGTTTGTAACAGTTATGTTACTTCTAGTGAACAACTATATATATATATATATATAAAGCAAACATTGGGTGTTTCGATGAGAACAAACTTATCTTCTGAAACAGCAAACTTGTGTGCTCTTTTACAAAAAACTAATTTACGAAGCAAATTTTAACTCCTAATTTATGCAACTAACATTTTATATTACATATATGATTTAATATTTAAAAATAATATGAATTTTGTACCAAACTTAACATGTTCGACAGAACTTACAAAAGAAAAGTAATAAGGTTCATGTCAACCATTTAAATTTAGATGTTACTTCATGTTAAATGGTATTATTGTATTTAAACTAAACAGGTTTTTGATAGTCTGTAATAACCCCCCCTGCTGGGACAGCAGTAAGAGTATGGACTTACTTAAATCATGGGTTTGATTCCCCTTGGTGGACACAGCAGATGTGGTTTGTCCATGATGGTTTGGTTTGGCTATGAGAAGACATACACTGTAATAACTATAATTCTTTCACGGATAATGTCCTACTGTTATAAAATAAAGATAACAGCTATAAAACAAGCAATATTTTACATTTTTAATAAATAAATATATTTTTAACATAAATTATCAATTTAGAAAAAACCTTATAAAAATAAAGAGGGCGTTAGTTACTCCAATTTATCCAAATAGAAAACTAATTTCAACTATCTGGGTTTGGCATTCCAATGTCATACTTGAATAAATCTTTAAGAGAATAGGAGGAGGTAGGAAGTAACAGCTATATACTTCATATAATTTTTTTTTTGGAAGGGCAGAGGTTAAGAGTGCAATCAGCAGAAACTAGGGTGGCTTCATTTCACTTCAATAAATGTAAGGTTAACAGATTGTATAGCATGAGATATTGTGGCTGTAAGCATTCACTTTTATTATTTTCCATGAAGACTGACAAAATTAACACCAGTGTTTTGATTTTCTCTGATTGGTAGAATATCCCCACCACACCTGGATGCTGTTACCACAGGCATTTTTCATCACGACAGTAAGTTGACGACCTAGACTGATAACAGTGATACAATATGTTTAAAGACTGCAATTATGGACATCTTTTTATTCACAATATTATTATTATTTGTCAGTTAAGGTTTCTCGGTAATGTTACTTCAGCAGCTCATGTCAACCTAATATATTACGAGGCATTTACTGTTCGTTCTTAAGAATGTTTTCAAAAACTGTACATTTCAGAACATTTTACCAGAATTTTCACAGATTATATTAGCACGTCACCACTAGCTGTCTAGTACTGAGTGATAAAACAAAACGTAATGACAGTAAATTACTTGGATATTCAACAGATATTTTTTATAGTTTATGTTTCTTCAGCTGGTGAAAAGTGAACTACTTAATCATGTTATGGTACTTGTATATCTCATCTTTAATGGTGCGATTACAAGACCTGACATATTGGTTATTCATGTTCATGAAACAACTTGGATAGTTTGGGATGTAGTTTTTATTAAATTTTTACGTACAAAATTTTTTACATGATATTTTCCACCTAAATTCTTTTGTTTCTGCCCCATCATATATGTAATTGGGAAAAATATACAGAACTTATGGCCTGGTGGTTAAGGCCATTTTCACAGTATTGAGATTATTATTACATTGAAAATAGAAATGGATTCAATAGAGAAAAACGTGGATGAACATTTGCATTGAGAAACCTAAATTTAGTATATTTTCATATCAATAATTCTGGTATTTGGGTATGGCCAGGTGGTTAAGGCACTTGACTCATAATCTGAGGGTCACAGGTTCGAATTCCAGTCACACCAACTTGCTCCCCCTTTCAGCCATAACTGCGTTGTAATGTTATGGACGATTCCACTATTTGTTGGTAAAAGAGTAGCCCAAGTGTTGGCAGTGGGTGATGATAACTAGCTGCCTTCCCTCTAGTCTTACATAGCAAAATTAGGGACAACTAGGGCAGATAGCCCTTGTGTAGCTTTGCACGAAATTAAAAAAACAAAACTTATAGAACCCATGAACGTTTTTTCCTTGTATTAAAAAAAACTAAAGAGTAAAAAAAAAAACAAAAACCAGTCCCTCCCCAAAGAGCCCCATTAGCTTAGTTTAGACAGCAATTATGCTAACATTCATTATCTGTTCCTACTACAATTAACTATCTATTGTTCAGTTAAGTTGCACACTAAATTATCTTTGTTTTATAAAACAGTTATAGCTAGTTGAGATCCTCATTAAGCCATACTTCAAAGTTCTACAGTTTGTCAAAATAAAACATAATAAAAAAGAAATGTTTACCATTTGTTGTACTAATCATCTCAGTGGATGGATATGATTTATTAAAATATTTTATTTTCCAATATACCCTAATAACAACCAATTACAGAATGCCATCTGCTTATTATACATACAAAATTACCAATGTAGCACATAATTTAACAACATAGAACAATAATTATATTTATCTATCGATATATATACTAACTAAATGAAATATGGTTTTCAGCAAGTCATTCTGAGTAACATGCTTAATTGTACCTTAAACAATTCAAGTTCAAAACAGAGAAATTTTTGTAGCAACATTACATTTGTCATAAACCTCCAAATATTGAAAACAGTAAGTAGAGTGCATTGTTGAAAACAAATTTCTACCATGATTAATAAATGAATGTTGTAAAATGTTATGGCTAGTCTCGATCTTGGTGAGACCAGAAACTTGTACATTAGTAGAACATCTCCAGAGCAAATCTAACAATTTGTATTTTAATGTAAATATTCACAAAAATCAACTAAAACATTCTCCTTAAATCATGACATTTTATTAAATATAAAAATTCCAAGTTTCAGAGAGATCACTGAAGTAATGAAATCAACCATTATAAAAAATATTTGTAAATGTATAAAAAAAATTAAAATTTCTAAGTTTTCCTTTAGAAGAAAGCCTAGATTAAGTTTATATATACACACTACATGTTAAAACCTAGAGCTCCAGTAAGGAACCTTAACAAGCCGTCTTATTATAACTTAGATTAATGGTTAAAAAACATTCTAAGTTAAATACATTTCTCTCTCCACTGATTAATACACCTCAATTAAAGAACCAATTAAAAATAAATACAAGCACGTGTACACAAGTGTATAAGAGGATAAAATTATATGTTCAAATTATCAAACTTCCATAATTAGCTTCCTTATATTATCTCAATAGTGATCACACTCAAAGCACATTACAATTTCATCCATGCAGCAAAAAGTGTTTCACTGTTTAATGAGGTATCTTCACTTAGTTGTGCTGGCTAAGTTTTTGCCTCATGTTATTCTTAGGTGAAAACCTACATAAAATTATGAAAACTAAATAGTAACTTGCTACCACATTGGTGAAACCTTTTCAAAACAGACAGCATTCTCATCCATCCAGCACAAGAAGTTTTTCTGCACTTTATGGCATATTTTCATCAGTGTGTAACAATCAGCTTCTGCAATGTGACTCACTGAAGGAATGTCTCCAAAAAATTCCTCATGTAATTTAGACAAACTGAGTTTTCGATTTGAGATCTTTGAAACTTGAGTACTGTGTTTTCCAGAAATATTTGTAACATCTTTAGACATTTTTGTAGAAACAGAATTTACATCATCATTAGAAAATAATTTTTTTCTAGCTGGAATTGCATGTTGTTTCTCATTATGAATTAAAATGCTTTTTCTTTTTATCCCTCTCTGAACATTGTAATTCTCAGAGGAATTTGTCTGGATGGTGGTCATCTTTTCAGGAGTACGAAAATCTCTGTGCATCCTCAACAAAGTTTCTTCAGTCCCTGGACATAAAATATGACGACCATCATCTGATAAACCCTTTAATTTATGTTCTTTAATCTCTGGACAAAATACTGGTTCCTGATCTATAGCTTTCATAAGTATGTATGTTTCTTCATTCGGCAAACTTTCAACATCAACATCGTGCACGTTTCGCAAACTGTTTGGCTTGATAAGTGAAACAGTTTTTTCTGTCTGTCCCAATTTAGATAATATATATAAATCAGGGTAACCCTGCTTTTGTAACTGTTTATTGCCAGAGAGCCAATCAGTTGTTTGTAGTTTAACTGTAGAAGGTATTTTTACACTTGACTGGTTACTAAAGCCTACAAGGGGTAAAGTAGGAGCTTCTAGACTTGTCTCATACGAGCTGCAACGATTCTGATTAGTGATGGACGTTGAAGAGTTATTTCTTTCATTTGGCTTGACTGAACTGTTCCAAGAAGGTTTCAGGTGGGAGTCACTTTTAAATGCCGTCAAAGTGTCAACACAAAATATGGGATCGAAAAGAGATACATCTGCCTTCCTCAATTCAGCCCTCAGAAGAGGGAAATCAAAGTTGTGGCCATTATGAGCTATCAGACATATAGGCTGAGGGAGAAATTCCAGGAAGGATTTCACTTGCTGAGCTGGACCATTTTCAAAATAGCATTCAGTAGATAAATACACATTACAAAGACCTAAGAGAGAGAAATCATTAAAAATTAAACAGCAGATGTGATGAAGCAGTATTAGAAAAACATGAGTTAAAATAAAATATTAATGTATTCAGAGTAAAGATCTTTCTCTGACTTTATTGCCAAAACGTCCAAGTGCCTCCAGTACACAATACAAATCCTGATAAACATAAATACACACACATATATCAATTTAATATCTTCTTCCTAAACATTTGCTTGTATCAAAAACTTCTTGTTATAAAAATTGATGTTTTCACACTTGGGAAGCTACTATTTTTAGTTTTTCAAGCCCACGAAGAAATCAGAAAATTTCAAAAAGTTGGTAATCAAAGATATTTTCTCACTGCTGTATTTTTAGTATTTCTTATAACTATATCATCAGATGCTACACATACTTTATACCAGTGTATTTAGTTAATATCAGAAGTGTTGCTAAAACAGAATTGAAACAAATCATTACCAAACCTCCTTATGAACATACATGACCAGATATTACAACAAAAGATGTATTATAGAAATATACATAAAAGACATGGTCATGGGTAACCAATTATAACAAAACTGTTCATTTTTGTTTATATTTAAGCAACTAGATACATAAGAGTTATGTCTACCAAAGGTATCAAAACCAGTTTTTTCAACTTTACATGCCTTTAGACTTACCATTCAGAGGCATGTGTTCATTTATAAGTAGAAAAATAAATATCTAGGAAAGATAAAAATGGTTTCTTTTTGTATAACATAAAGTTTGTGACTTATATAAAGTAAAATGTAACACGAGCCAAGATTAACCATGTTTTGTTTTTATCTTATTGCTTGTATGTTTTACATTCTTCGTACTTAACTTTTTCTCATACTATTTTCTTTAGTATTGAATAAAAACTTCAGACTCAGTAAGAGGAGATTGAAATACAAGATTCCACTGTTTTTAATGTAAGAAAATTCAAGAAACCGACTGCACAGTTATTTCCATGACTTCCAGTAATTTTCACAGTTTCAAACTATCCATCCCTCTCTTATGTCACTGTACTATTTCTTTGTTTCTAGCTGACAAAGATTCTATCTGAGCCCTTTTACAATAACTGGACTCCTACAACTTTACCTGAGATATATTGTGAATTATTTGGCAAATATAAAAATATATTTTTCAATTTTGGCTGTATGATGCTGGAATGTGGGAGAGGAATCCATATTACCTTAAAACTGCTAAGACTTCTCTCTGAATAACAACACCCGATTTCAGTTATGAATCAATACCAATGATCACCATTAATAATATAACCAAGTTATTTGTAAAGAATTATGAATGACTCTCTGCAAAATATTTGCAGTCACATATTTAGGACTATTATTCTATAAAAAATACTATATTTAAGCCAATGGTTTTCTGACTCCCCATCCTATGTTTTCACCCAGATTCTAACAGGTATTGTCAAGGACTGTTATTAACATTCATTAACAGATATCAATTTGAGAAAAGGATGAAAACTTTTATGAAATTAACATTTTCAAACTTTTCATGACCAACTGATGTGTACTTTAATTGTCTCGTTAAGTATGTCCTTACCAGTTCAAGTACAAATTATTTTGCAGTTCTGGATCTTTGGTATCGATTCACTTACTTTGATATGATTTTATCTCACTAAGTTCTTGTTACAGCTTCATCAACTGTAAAAGCTTCAGTCATAAACTTTTCTCAGTCAGTGACAAAATATAACTGAAAGGTAAGGCAAACCTGTAAAAACTTTCTTTAGGGGTATATTTATTTGATTTATGGCATTATATTTTGAGATGTTCCCCATATTAGATTACAATATCAGTTTCTAAATTTGTCTTCAGACACTTTTAACACTTTTAACACTGTGGGCGACTACTTGTGAACATGCACAAAAAATCTATAAATGTAACTTTATTATTATATTATACAGGGTGGTTGCTAGAAAAGCGGAAAATTTGTCAAACAGCTATTTATTTTTACAAAGAATAACTTTTACAAAGTTTTTTAAAGGCATATGTTATATTACACTAATAGATGTGCAAAATTATTAAAATCATGCATTTTATTCATGATGTAAGGAAATCAAAATAGAAACGAGTAAGCACGCATTTATTCATGATCTCATCTGACCCTCAAATTTTCCACTTTTCTAGCGACCACCCTGTAATTCTTTTTGATTGTATAAAGCTGCTGATGGGTCGATGACATACATCATGACATCTGTCAATGTTGCAACCTAATCTAAATAACACCAAAGCAACCAATGAGAAGACAAAGCGATCTTGATATACAAATGAACAGAAAGCTGCAGACTCTTAAATTATAACAAAGAAACTATCTTTTCAAATGATAATCTAGATTTTCAGACATTTTCAAAAAACTCCAAAATAGTTATGGACCAGGAATTTTTTAAAAGAAATGTTCTGATTCCAAGAATATATGAGTACCTAAGGTACTAACAAACCTGAGATGGTCACTGCAGAAGGAGTAACCCTGGTCTTCGGCTGGACACAAAGACACAATTTATTTAGGATTCTATATTTGTCTGATGGACTATCAAAATGGTCCCTGCTAATAGCAACAAGTGCAATTTCTGTGATTTGAACATTTTTCCTCATTGTTTCTGTTGGTATTCCAGTGGCTTCTAGGTCCATAAAGATCAAAGTCTTGATGTTTGGAGACCCACCATCTGAGTAAGTGTCTTGCATTGCGAACCTATGAATGTATGACGTGTACAAAATTTGATAAACAGTTATGGAAAGCATCTTTTAACATGCAATTGCTTTTTCTGAAGACATCTCAGTAATTTGTTAAGCATAAGAATGTGATCCATTTATAGTACACTTAACCACTGTGAAAAAAACCCACATACCTTTAGAATTGTGTGTGTACAAATACAGAAAGCACTTGTATACTGCAGGATAAAAAAAATCAAATACCTTAGAGTTTCCTTGGTTTCATTTCCTGAAGAAGGTATATCTACCTTAAAAACTTTGCTTACTGCATTTACAGGATTTCTTGTAAATTATAAAAATGCAAAATAGGTCTCAACATAAAATGTTTATATTTCTCTAAAACATGACTGAATTTACTTAAAATAATTACCCACAACACATAAGTTACTTCTTTAGCTAGTTCAAGAAGAGTTCTTGCATGAAAAAATCAAAGCTGTAATGACACATACTGTGTTACCTGAGCAATGTGATCCTGTTTGTTTGTAGGTAGTGATGTAAACAAGTTTTAAAAATGGTCCATCCCAGGATCCCACCAAACACAAAATTAGATATCAGATCAACTCTGCAAGCCTACTTCTCAAGCCTGGAAGACCTTCCTGAGCACATCTGCTCCAGTTGCTCCAAAACTGTGGGAAACAAGCAAAGAAATTCATAAATAGACAACATTGATCAATATACATTAGCAACATATGTGAACAATTTGAAACGTAATTCTTATTTAACTAAAATGAACACAATTCTGTGTTAATATAAATATTAGAGTTCTGAGCTTGTGACGTACATGATGCATGTCTGTGGTTTCCTCAGTTTCAGATCTCTAAACACTGTGGAATAAGACAGACTGTAATAACCGTTGAAGATTTATTATTATTTTAGTTTAACGTACAAACAGTAACTGATGAAAACCATAAAAAAGAAATAATATACATGCAAATTTTACTTTTAAAATGAATTTATGAAATTACTCATTGAGGAATTTTTTGTGATCATTTAACATTTCTTACTGATCCACATTTCTATAAAGTGTTCACGAAAAGAACAATCAGTAGTAGTTATGGTTGATATATTTTATGTCATGTTTACAAAAAGAACAATCAGTAGTAGTTATGGTTGATGTATTTTATGTGATGTTTACAAAAAGAACAATCAGTAGTAGTTATGGTTGATGTATTTTATGTCATGTTTACAAAAAGAACAATCAGTAGTAGTTATGGTTGATGTATTTTATGCCATGTTTAAATGCTTTATCAAGTTGTTTTAAATAAGGAAAATTAAATGAGAATAATTTAAAAAAGATGTATTTCTAATTGTATTAGAGTAAGTCAACTCGTTTAGTTGCAAGTTTCTATTATATATAAAAAGTTTGTTTTTTTTTACCTTCAGGCACCATAAAGAATTATGTCCTGGGAGGCACATTACATATAGT
The DNA here is from genome assembly GCA_011833715.1 of Carcinoscorpius rotundicauda. NCBI lineage: Eukaryota > Metazoa > Arthropoda > Merostomata > Xiphosura > Limulidae > Carcinoscorpius > Carcinoscorpius rotundicauda. The sequence continues at coordinate 4,654,222 of CM022400.1, forward strand.
ATAAGTATCAAAATATACAAATTTTCTGATTACTTGTCAAGACTGAACCAAGGTTATAAATAACTTTTACATTATGGAGCTGATAGAGGTAAAAAAATTATTTAAACCCATGTTTTCTATTGTGTTGAGTTTCATGTAATAAAAGAAAAATGTTTCATAGCAATCTTTTGTTACAGAACAAAAATACAATTCAAATGAACCACTATAATAAAAATACTGCCTCCACACCTGTTTATATAAGACAAGAAACTCATGTATGCTCTGGTTATTTACTTTATGTTCTGCAAAACATCCAAGTCCTAAACTTTTGTATTAACTATAACATAGCAAAGCCAAACAAGTGAACTTCAACTAAACCAATTTTGAAGCATGACATTTGTGTATTGGCACAAATGAAACTTGATAAAAATAAAACACTTCAATTAGAAGTTAGGAAAATTTTGAAACAGTTTGTGACTTGAGCTGAACCAAGAAATACTGATACCTTTAGTTACTTCACTTCAAACAAAAAACACTACAGAAACAAATATACAGTTTCTTGTATTTCTTATTATCTAGGTAAAGGATATGTTCTCTTAAGTTAGGAATTAACCTCATGTCACAAAGACAATAAATATATATCACGATCAAACCTTATAATCCAAGTGGTTTCAAAAGATGGACCTTATAAAAGCACTTGGGTTATAGGGTTTTCAACACTTTGCTTCAAGACTTACTGAACCTACATGTTCTTCTCATATCATAAATATATATTATAAATATCTTTTACAGTGACAATAAATACATATAGAGTATGAATTTTAATCATATGTTACTGTTAACATGCAAATATATTGTTTATCAACTGAAACTATTAAAACCCTTCTTAGCATTGTCAGTAACTTCAGATGAAAGCATAACATCAAAATATTGTAGCAAATTTATATGGTAAAGTGAAAAGAAGTATGTGATGTCACATGTTGTCATGGAAACTGTAGTTCATTGTTGTTACTGACATCGTGATCACAATCACAGTGCAAGTGAGGCTGGGTCATAATGAAATAATAAGATGACAGTTGAAATAAGACATCGCTCATGCCAAGAAACTACACACAATATCAGAATACCACCGATTATTTTTGTCAGCCCTTTAATAATGGGCAGATACCAGAGGACTGGAAGTTAACTGATGTAACTCCAAGGGAGGTGATATAAATTGTCCTGACAGTTATAGATCCATTAGCCTCATATCTGTTGTGGGATAAGTTTTAAAAGTCTGATAAAAAATGCTTTGCCAAAGCATTCAACAAAGTTTAGAGTTTTATTGGAGAGTTAACATGGTTCCACACTGGGAAAATCTTGGCTTGCATTTTTTTTTGGCATTTTAAGTAGATGAGGGTAAGGGTGTAGATTTGGTGTATCTGGATTTCCATAAAGTATATGACAAGGTGTCACATAAAATACTTGTAAAAATTATCTCTGTAGGTGTGGGAGATACATTAACAAACTGGATACAAGTGTGGCTGGATGGTGGGAAACAAAGGGTTGTTACAACAGGAGTTCAGTCAAACTAGAGTAATGTCACATTTAAGTTTTATATCTCTTGTTCTGTTTGATTTTCATCTGTGACATAGATGATAGAACGGTCAATAAAGTACTTACATTTACTGATGATATTAAGGTTTTAGGTGTTGGTGGCTGTGAAGAGGATGCTGCTGATTTAAAGAAGAATTTTAATCATTTAGTGAGTTTGACAAATAAATGGTGGATAGGTTTTAGTTAAAATAAATGCAAGATAATGCATACGAGCTATCATAATTTGAATTATATGAGCATAATTTGGATGAAAACAACCTTAGTATTGTACTCTGTTCAATCTTGGGATCTTTACTTTAGGAAATACATTAAATTGCTCAAAAAGAGTTCAAAGAAAAGTTACTAGAATGGAAGGAGTTGTCACAGGAGGAAAAGCTGAAATCTCTAGGATTGTTTTCCCTTAAAAAAAATTGAGGGGGGTCTGATTGAGGTGCTAAAGATTATAAATGGAATTCAGAGTGTTGCTGCATCATCTCTTCTTATACTGATTAGTAAGAATAATAGAACTAGGGTACAGAAGTATAATCATCTCTTCTTATACTGATTAGTAAGAATAATAGGACTAGGGTACAGAAGTATAATCATCTCTTCTTATACTGATTAGTAAGAATAATAGGACTAGGGTACAGAAGTATAATCATCTCTTCTTATACTGATTAGTAAGAATAATAGAACTAGGGTACAGAAGTATGAATTTTGGCAGGGCAGGAGTCATCCTCAGCAACCATAGATTTATTTTTCTGACAGAGAAATTGTCCTTTGGAATATGCTGCCTTCAGATTTGTGGAGACAATAACTTTTTAAGAGAATTTAAGAAAATGCTTGATGAGCATATGAATAACAAGGACTGGCTTTTATGTTTTGTAATTTATTAACAAGTTTAATTTAAGATGATGGAACAGTTGAAATGGACAAATATGTTCTGTGGTGTCCCAAAACGTAATGCTAATTAAATAATTAAAAAACAATACACATTAAGGTAGAAACAAATGTCAATGAATAATTTTACACTCAATGACAGAAAATAATACTTTAAAACATTTATATTTCAGCCTGATTTTTTCCTTTAGAATATCACAATTTGTTTAATTTTATGTTGGACCTCACATCAAATAAAAAAGTAATGTAAGATTATGCTCTTCAGATAAAACCGACAAAAAAAATCTAAATTTTCAATTACAAGGATAATAAAACAACAACAAGAAAAAATTAAACACTTACCAATATTGCCTAGATGCAATATCAAGTTAATTTTAAATGTATCGTACAAGCACCAACAGGCCTTGAGTGAGTGTCAATTAGATCTTGATAGAACTTGAGTGTCAATTAGATCTTGATAAGACTTGAGTGTCAATTTGCTCTGGACAGTTACAAATTTACCAATTTCAATATGAGGTATTTTATTATAGGATGAGCAGACAAACTTGGCAATTTCTTTAATTAAGTGCAAAGTTAATAAGTTACTAACTACTAATTTTTGTAACAGATTTTGTTCAATAAAAAATAAAGAAGATTCCAAACCTAACTAAAAAAATAACATCAAAGTCACTTTTATTTCGTAGTCATGTTCAACATAAGTTTATTTGTTTTTAAATTTCGCGCAAAGGTACTCGAGGACTATCTGTGCTAGCCGTCCCGAATTTAGCAGTGTAAGATTAGAGGGAAGGCAGCTAGTCATCACCATCAACCGCCAAATCTTGGGGTACTCTTTTACCAACGAATAATGGGATTGTCCGTAACATTATAACGCCCCCACGGCTGAAAAGGCGAGCAGGTTTGGTACGACCCAGATTCGAACCCGTGACCCTAAGATTACGAGTAGAGTGCCTTAACCCAACTGGGCATGCCGGGCCTCAACACAAGTTAATTTGGTATAGACTGGTTGTTTGTTTGTTTGACGTTTTACGGCGCAAAGCAATTAGGCTATCTTTGCCAAACAACCGATAAAAGATTACAAATAACGTAAAATTGTTAAACTTCGTAAGAATGAATCATGTGAAAACAACACAAATTTCAGTTTTTGAATTAACAACTTAAATAGCGTTAAAAAGGCCTATGCCCTTAAAAAATTAAAAAAAAAAACATTTGTAAAGTGAATAGTGTCACCATGACCAATGACACGACTCTGTTCAGAGTCAGGGGTAAATCTGTGGATAAAACATGCCTAAAATGATAACGTCGTTCAGAATCGTAACGACGCCACGATAGTACAATGGGGGTTATTGTGACTTGAGTGTCACAAAGAATACACATTATGCGTCAGTCACAGATAAAAGAAAGCAATGAGTTAAACATTGTGACCAGCCCTGAAGTAACCATTAAGCAAAATAAGCACGTGCTGAGGGCACAAATGAAAGAGGGCCACCACAGAGTTTTTTTTTCCTAGCTATCATGCCCTTAACTCTTTCACTACCACACTCAGCTTTAGTCGATTTTTTTTTGTAGTTGCTTTCATCTACCCGTGTTCAACGGTACTTTGCATTCTTATAAAAACATTTTCTTTGGCTTGGTGATTAACTGAAGTTTCGAGAAACTACTAAACTATGTATCTGAAGTAAAAAGTCATTGATTTGCGAAAGATTACTGTAAAGAGCAGAATAAAATATTAATAAAACTTCAGGTGATAGATGATCGTATGTTATGATGTCTGATCTTGAAGATGAAATGTTTTTCTCAATCGTTCCTTTTGTCGTGGCTGTTTGTAAGAAATTATAGGCAGTGGAACTGTTTTATCTTTTACTTCGTTATTCAATTACATCTACAGAAGAATAAAAGTTTAATACCACAGCAACATAAGTCAAACGAAATGGTGACAGATGTGTACAGAGACGTGGCTTGTTTTATTTTTTCTGCTTCTGTTTTCGTACGTTTAGTATTGCGTTATTCATGTGTGTTTTTGCAATATTTTTATAAGTGTGTTTCTCACTGAAGCTTTTCTGGGCCGTAATTGTTTTGTCTTCAACAATTTCCTGCATAAAAACCTTCTTTGTGTGTGAGTACATGTTTTGAAATTTATCATACCATGAACAACTTTAGAAAGCAATGCCACTGTAGTAATGCCACCGTTCATAGATTACATGTAACTATAAGAGAATTTGGGCATGAATAAATACAAGGGTGCCTCGTCTTGAATGACATTTTAACAGCTAATAAACTCTTGTCAAACATGCCATTTTTATACCCCAAAATGGAGATCGCAATTATATTCTCCTTACATCCTCGATCCTATCTTGACGTCATAATGCCCCTAGTCCGCCCAAGCCTCTGGTGATATTTTTTGTGAGACGAACGAACAAACCGAGACAGAAACACAGAGACAAAGACGACAAACTTTTAGGTATAATACAACTACTTTGCGACTATAAATTCAGATCTGTATGTGTTCTGTTACACTTCTGAAAAGCTGGGAAAACAATTGACTGATCGGAGCAGTCTGAAGGTTATAATTCGACCTTTAAGGTCAAATTGCATAAGGCTTCGACATGTACGACAACATAATTGTAAAGTTGTTATGTATACATTATACAACTGGTAGTAGTACTGTGCTGTGGCAATGTGGTCATACAAAGATACAGTAAAGATCCGACAAACCAACAAAATCAAATTGAAAAAGTGCATGAATTGAACAAGTTCATGTGAGCAAGGTTAGTTATGAGTACTAGGTTTAATGTTAGTGGGCTCAATTGTAGTAGCATTAGGCCTAACGTTAGGCTTAAATACAGTAACTAAATTAGTGTAAGTACATTGGAAATGCTACTGTAGCCTGGAAGAATGAAGTGAACTGTTCCCAACTGAAGGCCGTCGTTTTGAATTTGCCTTCGTATCCATCCACGCAGATGAAGTTTCAGACATATGTGTATTTTTTGATGCATGGTTTGTTAGATCATCTTCAGTTCCCAGGTACAAACTTAGCCCAAAGTTGAGGTTACAACTCATTTTTTACATATTTGATTGGGATTAACGTACTCTAGCCTAGGCCTAACCAAGTATTTAGTCGTTTAATGTGCAGTACAGTTTACAATTGATTATATGTCATGTATGTGTGCCAGTACAGAATGATCACTGTGTATTTGGGCAAGTACAATATGTGTTGTTAATCACAAATTGTTTTGGAATACGTTTTGGTTCACAAGGGATTTATATATTATCATTAACATTGCTTCTTGCATACAGCTACCATAGCAACAACCTTAATGAAACTTTTGCTACGACTGAAAACTAATTCTTCTAAAATGGATTGAAGCCAGTCTGAAATCGATTCGAGACTGGTCTCGAATGGTTTTCAACCAATTAGAATACAGTAAGTCAATAAAGGTATTTATGAATTCATGTTTATGTGCTGATAGACCTCGGTCATAGCATAACTTTCTGACAATCTTTGTTTAAATGTAGACCTGGAGTTTAGCATGTTTGACTGTCCTACCAACGTTTTTTTTAATGATTTTCAGTGTTTATCTAATCATTATAACGATATATGATCCATATATTATTTTTTATTTTTTTTATTTTTGTTTCTGTATTTTACAGACTGCAAGATGAAACGTGTTCAATTAAGTGGTGCACAGAAGATAAAACTGCCAAAAAAGAACCAACAAAAGACTTTGTATTCAATGGCCAAAACCAAAAAGCTGACTAATATTTCATTCAACTTACACAACACAATCTTCCAAATCAAAACCCATCTTAGTCATCAGAAGTCATTTGCACTGCATCTGACTTTGATAAGATTGAAGTTTAACAAAATTCCACACCTACAAATACCATTTTGACCATTTCAAGGTCAGAACCTTATGATGACGTTGATGTATCACAGGTTGGCTCAACTGACAAGCCTCACAACTGATCTCACTTTGCCTGTAAATTCTCCTGATATCTTTAGTGTTAATGTTGATGCAAGTTTCTCTACAAGACAGTCTGAAGTTGAAATAATTGCTAAAATTCAAAATCTACTTGACTATGATAAAATTCTTCAGTCTACAGAAGATGAAATTAAAGCAAATGATCCAGAGTTGTGGCTCCATTTCTCTGTTGATGATGAGGCTTATTGGATTGCTTGTGGACTCTCTGACTGTCAACACCATATTCGGCCATCTGGCAACCTTGTCGGAATTTTAATAGTGGCAAACTAACGAGATATTGTTCGCAAAAACTTTTATTTGGGGTAAAAACCAATGGTAAGCAACACAAGAGAGTGGTTATTGTATTCACCATCAACAGGTTCGATTTATTTCTTTGCTTTAAACTTTTTCCCCCTACATTTTCCTCGCATTTTGTTGAAATAGATGGGCTTGATGACTGGTGAAACACTATTGTACTTAACCATCATGAAAAATGCACTACTTACCAAGACTCTGTGCTAACATACTCAACTCGCAGACAAGGTTTAGGCTTGCGACAAAAGTTGGAAAACAAATAAAAGAAGAGTGCCCTTACTGGGAACACGTCTTGGAGCGTGTAATAGTTGTTATTAGTACGTTAGCTGAACGTAGCCTGGCTTTTCGAGGAACAAATGAAAAATTTGGTTCAATGCAGAATGGGAATTTTTAGGGATGATTGAGCTCATAAGTCAGTTTGATCCATTTTTAGCAGGGCACATTTCGAAATATGGAAATTCTGGAAAAGGAAATTCTTCTTACTTGTCCAAAACCACCAGTGAAGAACTCATTGAACCAATGGCTCAGAAGGTCCAAAGTAAATTCTTCTGGTTATTTTAGCTTGTCAGTTGACTCCATGCCAGATCAGTTAAGTGTTGACACCAGATGTATCACATACAGATCAGTTAGGTGTTGACACCAGATGTATCACATACAGATCAGCTAAATGTTGACACCAGATGTATCACATACAGATCAGTTAAGTGTTGACACCAGATGTATCACATACAGATCAGTTAAGTGTTGACACCAGATGTATCACATACAGATCAGTTAAGTGTTGACACCAGATGTATCACATACAGATCAGTTAAGTGTTGACACCAGATGTATCACATATAGATCAGCTAAGTGCTGACACCAGATGTATCACATACAGATCAGTTAAGTGTTGACACCAGATGTATCACATACAGATCAGTTAAGTGTTGACACCAGATGTATCACATATAGATCAGCTAAGTGCTGACACCAGATGTATCACATACAGATCAGCTAAGTGTTGACACCAGATATATCACATACAGATCAGTTAAGTGTTGACACCAGATGTATCACATACAGATCAGTTAAGTGTTGACACCAGATGTATCACATACAGATCAGTTAAGTGTTGACACCAGATGTATCACATACAGATCAGTTAAGTGTTGACACCAGATGTATCACATATAGATCAGCTAAGTGCTGACACCAGATGTATCACATACAGATCAGTTAAGTGTTGACACCAGATGTATCACATACAGATCAGTTAAGTGTTGACACCAGATGTATCACATACAGATCAGTTAAGTGTTGACACCAGATGTATCACATACAGATCAGTTAAGTGTTGACACCAGATGTATCACATACAGATCAGTTAAGTGTTGACACCAGATGTATCACATATAGATCAGCTAAGTGCTGACACCAGATGTATCACATACAGATCAGTTAAGTGTTGACACCAGATGTATCACATACAGATCAGTTAAGTGTTGACACCAGATGTATCACATATAGATCAGCTAAGTGCTGACACCAGATGTATCACATACAGATCAGTTAAGTGTTGACACCAGATGTATCACATATAGATCAGCTAAGTGTTGACACCAGATGTATCACATACAGATCAGTTAAGTGTTGACACCAGATGTATCACATATAGATCAGCTAAGTGTTGACACCAGATGTATCACATACAGATCAGTTAAGTGTTGACACCAGATGTATCACATATAGATCAGCTAAGTGCTGACACCAGATGTATCACATACAGATCAGTTAAGTGTTGACACCAGATGTATCACATACAGATCAGTTAAGTGTTGACACCAGATGTATCACATATAGATCAGCTAAGTGCTGACACCAGATGTATCACATACAGATCAGCTAAGTGTTGACACCAGATGTATCACATATAGATCAGCTAAGTGTTGACACCAGATGTATCACATACAGATCAGTTAAATGTTGACACCAGATGTATCACATACAGATCAGTTAAGTGTTGACACCAGATGTATCACATATAGATCAGCTAAGTGTTGACACCAGATGTATCACATACAGATCAGTTAAATGTTGACACCAGATGTATCACATACAGATCAGTTAAATGTTGCACTTCGATACTTAGAAGATGAGCAGCCTATTGAACGTTTTTTTAAACTTTTCTGGAACTGAAAAGCCATACCAGTGAGGAAATGACAAACCATGTATTTCAGTACTTACGTGAAGTTTGCAAACTTAAACTTTCAAAATGTAGGGGTCAGTCTTAGGACAATGCTGCTGACATGTTAGGGCGTTATAACGTGATGCAAAAAAGATTTTAGAAGAAAATAAATTCATCATATATGTGCCCTGTGCAGCTCATTCACTAAAGCCAGTAGGCCGAAGTGCTGTTGACTGCTGTCAAGTGGCAGTTAAGTTTTTCTCTGCAATGCATTTGCTCTCCCTATATTTTTTCACCCTCAATCAGTCAGTAGGAAATTTTTAAAATTTGTCTTGGAAATGAAAGTTTGTTAAAATTCCTCACTGATACCAAATGGGAGGCACGTGCAATGGAAACAACAGCAATTTTGAAGTTAAGATTTTGGAAGCTTCAGGATGTCTAGTTGAAGACCAGTCATAAAAGGGAGACATTAGAAGAGAAACACAGTATTATAAATAAGATGCAAGAGCTATAATTTGTTTTTATGTTGATCATGTGGGATGAGATTTTGTAAAAGTTTCATAAAGCATGTCTAGTTCTGCAAAATGAAGATGTGAACTTAAAAACGTGCAGATATGTACAGGTTATTAGCTGACCAACTACGTACTTTAAGGGATTTCTTTGAAAGATTTGAAGTAATTGTGAAGAAAATATTACCAAATGTTGATTACAATGAGTTCAAACTCACAAATGTTTCAGAAAGAAGGTAATGAATGATGGAGATGCACAAGAAGTAGACCTGAATGATAGAGATAAATTTCATATCATCACCTTCTACACAATTGTTGACAAATTGGAAACCCAGATGAGCAGAAGAGGAGAGGTGTACAAACAGATTTTTCTAAGTGATGTAATAAATGATGCCACTTCATCTGCTGAAACTGAAAGATCCTGTCAGTGTTCCCAAAAGCCAAATGATGCTTATCCAAAGGACTTGGATACTAATCTGTCTGTCGAGCTTCAGCAGTTTCACTCATATGTGCGCCATAAGCTCAGTGCAACAAAAACAGTAAAAAACAGACTGTCATGCTGAACTTTATAAAGTAATTTCTGAAGACAAAATTGAGTGTGTGTTTCCAAACGTAGACATTGAATTGTATATATTTTTAACATTGATGGTCATAAATTGCACAGCTGAGCGCTCATTTGCTCAACAGAACAACTGTGCAACAAGACAAGCTGGATGCCTTGTCACTGCTTAGTATTGAAGCAGATTTGTTACACCAAATGAGTTTTGAGGACTTGGTCAAAGACTTTGCAATTAAAAGTCTTAGAAGAAAACTTTTAAACATAAAAAAAAATATATTAAGGTACAAATAAATAATTTGCTTACAGGGTTTTAAGTCAAAGTAAAAATTGTTAACATCAGAGTGAGAATTTTTTGAATAAAAGGGTTTTGACTAAATTTTTCATTTTTGTTAGCATCAAAGTGTGACTTTGTGAATATCAGAGTGAAAATTTTAACTTCAAAGTGTGAATCTGTTAACATCAAAGCGAGAAGTGTTAACTCAAAGTGAAAACAGACATACAGTAAAAATAATTCTTTTTTATTATCATTCATCAAAGAAGTGATTTCCCTCATCATTTCTAAATAAAAGTCTTCAGTCACTACCTAATTTTGATCCATGTCCAGTGCTTTCATGTCACCCAAATCAGAACCGAAACCTCGACAGTTTCACTGTATCAAAGTGGCTATTTTTACTTATGTATAGGCGAATTCGGCAGAGAGCCCTTCGGTTTTCGACCACGTCTTTTTCTTTATTCTCTTTATTAGAAGGAGGTCTCTTGACTTCCATGGATTCTGCCCTGTGTCGATTGGGCAGGTCTCTGTTGTTGAAAGAAGAATCCATTGACTGAGGCCATGAACGAATGATCATTATGCATATGAGGGGCTGAAGAAGAAGACGGACCCGAAGACATGCCAAGGTCTGGAGCCATAGAAAAGGATCTGGTGAACCACTGGAAGAAGTATTGCGGACAGAAATGGGTGTAGATGTTGACTCGTCTTCTCTCTTAATGATGGAGGGCAAAATACTTTTGAGGTGATTTGAAAATGATTATGTTGGAGACACAGAGACATCTGTCTGCTCTCCCAATGTAGTAGTAGAATGGAGTGCATCAGCATACGTCCAAGATAGAGTAGAGAACATTAATTTCCGAGCCTCAAGATTTTTTTTTTTTTTTGGAATTTCGCTACAAAGCTACACGAGGGCTATCTGTGCTAGCCGTCCCTAATTTAGCAGTGTAAGACTAGAGGGAAGGCAGCTAGTCATCACCACCCACCGCCAACTCTTGTGCTATTCTTTTACCAACGAATAGTGGGATTGACCGTTACATTATAACGCCCCCACGGTTGGGAGGGCGAGCATGTTTAGTGCGACTCGGGCGCGAACCCGCGACCCTCAGATTACGAAGCGCACGCCTTAACGCGCTAGCCCATGCCAGGCCAAGCCTTAAGATAAGATATATTATTTACAGTTTTCAATCTTTGTACCTCTTTCTCTTCCACCCACTTAGGGCAAGAACGAAAATACAAGAGGTGTGAACCACTACAGTTGACACAGTGTAGTTTAAGTTTGTATTCGTAGGCGTAGTTGTTTTTGCCACCTCAACGAGCGCATGTCAAAGATCCACAACAAGAGGTCTTTGAATGTTCAAATCTCTGGTACTGAAAGCATTGGAGAGGGTTTGAAACATATAGCCTAACCTCACGATTTAAATATCCTGCTTTGATAATGGAAGATGTCCGTAGCGATGTGAAAGTCAAAATAATTAGATTAGTAGAAATTTCAGAAACGCCTTGGCTGGAGAAACCAGCGAGGATCTCCGACTTGGGAATATTCTTTAAACCTTTCTCAACTATATTTTCTCTGGAATAATTCAACGTTGCATGAAGAGTTACCTCGATGGGTGTATCCTTAATGCTCCAACAGAGTCGTCCACGCGTGCTCGTTTTCCGATAATCTGTTTCTTCTAATTTTTTTATTTTTTTAAGTATGGAGGTACCCAGAATAAAAGGAATACATTTCAGTGCCCATTGACCCCACTCCCATGGAGTTCTACCAGGAGACGAGCTGCAATGTTCTTGACTGCAGGTGATTCCAAGTTTGTGTATGATCGATACTTTCCCTTCTTTCCTACAAGAACTTGGAGTCTCTTAGAGATGTGTCTTGAGAGTCACACTTTTCAGTATAAAAATTAACGCAATTACTGGACAACTTCTTCTTGCTATTGCGAATGGACTCTTTGTCGATGATTTCCACATCTCCTGTCAGTCGTCGAACATGAGGTTTATAAAGCAGCAACTACAGACTGCCCTCAATCATTTACTGAAGTGGACCACAGAAAACTGTTTTAACTTTTCTCTCTCTAAAGCTAGTTGTATGGACCGTTTTCGTCAGTTAGGTATTCCTACCGATCCTGAATTCCATGTCAGTGAAGCTGTGATTCCCGTGGTCCCTGAAGCAAAGTTCTTGAGGCTTATCTTTAACTGTAATCTACCCTTTATACCACACATCAGGCAGCTACGAGTCAAGGGTACAAGAGCAATTAAACCATCCTGTGTGTCCTTTCTTTCGCCTCTTGGGTTTCGTGAGCACTATACCCAAACACCAGTATCGGACACAAGATCCACAACACCCGTAGAGAACGTTTAACACTGGTAGTTAATTGACCATAGCTCAAGTGGACCAGCCTATTCACCCTAGGGGCAACCTCAAGGCCATCGGTCTACAGGAATTCACCATCAAAGTGGTGTGTTGGGGTTGGACCCCTCAACCACCAGGATCCTCTCCTCCCTTTCACGGGTCGCCACATACGGCAAACACGTGGGTGGATGTTTAGATCCTAGAGGAGATAAGCTGAACGAACAGAACCTTCTCTGGAAGGTACCCTCTCCACGTACAAGAATCCACACTGAGGGGGGGGGAGTATAGACTGACATGCTAAATTTTATATTATGGTAGATATTTTTTGACACATAAAAAATCCGACTGACTATTAAACCCCAAAACAACCAATGTAACTTTTTTATTCAAAATTACATTTATATAATGCAAACAATTCACACTTTATTGTCTTCATGTGTATTTTTCTGCAGCTTTCTGCACGAGAAAACACAACTTACACTTTACGTGACCAGTTAGCAAGGTCCGGTAGTGTGGATTAATTGAAAATATGCTCTATATGAGTGCATATAATGGGTTATAATTATGAACACATATAATACGAAATAATACTGACTAACATAATGGTTATTTTTCTTGTGTTTAAACCCACATTTATCAGACATATTTTCAAGTATTATCTCACAAGTGAAAGACTTAAACTGCCAAATATAATGGCATATCTAGCATCTTTAATTTCTAGTATAAAAATTTATACTGTGTAATGATCAACAGTTATCTCAGAAGGCGTGGGACCACTGGCAAATTTTAGAATGCAGGGGTTAAAATAGACGCACGATTTTCTTATCATGATAAACTCACTAACTCTTTGTTCCCCCATATGCTACCTATTAATGAGTTTAAAAAGCATTAAAATACGATACCTTGTAATACGTAATGCTTCAAAATTCAATGCAATATATCTTCAAAGGGCATAAGAATACAAGTGTTTGATTTTATAAACAAACTATGAATATAACTTCTAACGCACGTAATTGCATCTGACACATCTACAAGATGTTTAAAAGTGTGAAGGTTTGGAAAAATGCACCTAGTGAATCAAAATTAGACATCGCGGTGAGTGAGTGAGATTACATATCTAGAAAACAGTAACGTGTAGGTTTGCAAAAGTATTGTGTACTTACCATGAACAGATATAAGTTTCTACGTGTTACACCAGTTTGCATCACACAAAGTTGCCCTTTTCAACTTCAGCAGCCTCATTTTTATCAGATAAAATAAATCCCACTAACACTAATAGCAAATATGTATTGTCCAATATGCTAACAAATTTTACCTCTTTGACATGCATGTATTAGCAATAACAATTTGACAGGACAGAACTCTCCATTAGCAGCCACAAATATTACAAAGTGCTACTATAGACTACTAGTAGTAGTCCTAAAACTTCATTATTGAAAAAGATACAATAGGATGGTATTCGTATGGAAAATGATATTCTATGAAAAAAAACAAGAGACAAACAAGCGATACAAAAACAAGTGATAAGCGAAAACGTTTATGTAACGAAGCTGGTTCTACCTTTATATTTTGTTTAACAATAACAGAAAAACGTTTGACAGTCAGAATAAAAATAACAAAGCAACCACCACAACCAGAACCGAAAAAAAATTAAACATTGATAACACAGAAATCGAAAACCGAAGCATTGAAATAGTTATAATAAAAGGCTTCTCACGTGATTCATATTTTCGTGCTTTTCCAGGATTTGACACTGAGCGCGTTAAGGCGTGCACTCGTAATCCGAGGGTCGCGGGTTCGCGCCCGCGTCGCGCTAAAACATGCTCGCCCTCCCAGCCGTGGGGTATATAATGTGACGATCAATCCCACTATTCGTTGGTAAAAGAGTACCCCAAGAGTTGGAGGTGGGTGGTGATGACTAGCTGCCTTCCCTCTAGTCTTACACTGCTAAATTATGGACGGCTAGTACAGATAGCCCTCGAGTAGCTTTGTGCGAAATTTCAAAACAAGCAAACAAACATTTGTTGTTGTTGTTTTGAATTAAGCACAAAGCTACACAATGGGCTATCTGTGCTCTGCCCACCACGGGTATCGAAACCCGGATTTTAAGCAAACAAACAAACAAATCAACATAAAAATCAAGGTTGATAATTATTTTAATAAATATAAAAAAACAGAAAAAAGAACTAAAATAAAAATAAATAAAACACAATTCTACTCGTAGTTTTAAGCTCGTAACAGTATTAATATCATTAGTAATATTATTAAATTGTATTATTTTACCACTTTGTGAACCATGGCTAACTATTATCCGCGCCATTATAAGCTATAAAACACAGGAAGCGTACAGATCACGTTTCACTGTTGAAGTACATTATTTAATTAAATAACGAACCAAACAACATAGACCAATAACATGCAGAAAAATAGACAACGTCCTATATTTTTAACAGTTTGAATTTCTAACTAGGTAACATGGGCCGTACAAATTCATTTAAGATAGTTATTAAGTATCTTACTTGTACTCTGAGTGAAATTAATTATCTGTTGAAAATGCAGAATTATGTAATACGTCATTTGATAGACGAAAACCTTCGCTTTCTAATGGTTATAGGTAATATATAATTAAATGTACGAGAGAACTATTAAGAGGAGATGTTACAGGTGTAGAAACAGAGGTATGATTCTTTATTTGAAGGCTTAAAAACAGGATGGTTTCTTTGAGTAATGATATGTTTAGTTAGTAATTTACGTTTAGTTTCGTACGTTTTGGAGTGGCGCTGTTTCACTTATAAACAAGGTTATAATGATAGAAGAAGACCACTGCCTTTCACTTACTAGAAACTACTTAACTCTGACAATATCTTCAATTTAAAGCATTAATTATTCTTGTCCACTAAAGATTTCAGTATTTGTATTCCTAACAAAATCATAGCTTTCGCTTACGATATTTGTCTTGTTTCATCTACAAGTAATGTTATTATATGTCGAGAGATGAAAACACATCATTCTCATAAACCTTTTAAAAACCTTTATTCTATGGAATACAATTAGATTTTACACAAATTATGCATAAAGCGTTTCACATTCAATTGTTCTGTAACAGAGTATGAACGATATAACATTAATATCTGTAATAACATGGACACATGTAAACAAATGTAATAATAATATTTGCATGTGACCATTGTTACAGAGGTAGCGCCATCTTAACTATTAGATTCTCATAAGTAAAGAGCAAAATCTTAAATATATTCATTCCTTCTCAGTATGATAAATGATGACAGGAAAATATCTTAGGATATGAAAATACTGTCTATCAATAACAAATCAAACAGTAAAAACATTGCCTTGTTTAAACCAAAAAACAAACAAACAACATTTTACTCAATTTTAACATATGGTTAAAATTAATTATTTTACTCCATGAAAAGGTAGAACAATTGATATGGGACAAGCATGGCCGGGTAGTTGAGGCATTCGACTGATAATCTGAGAGTAGCAGGTTCGAATCCCTGTCACCCTAAACATGCTTGCCCTTTTAGCCGTGGAGTAGTTATAATGTGACGGTCAATTCCACTATTCGTTGGTAAAAAAAGAGCCCAAGAATTGGTGGTGAATGGTGATGACTAGCTGCCTTCTCTCTAGTCTTACACTGCTAAATTAAGGAAGGCTAACGCAGATAACCCTTGTGTAGCTTTAAACGAAATTCAAACAAAACTAGATATATCAAACAAATTAAAATGTATGTAATATCTATTTAACGAAATGCGATTTATTTTTGCTTTTCCCTCGCTCATGTAATATTTCATCCACAACATAAAAATTGTTGAAAGAGTTGACAACATATTATAATTCTGATAAGTAACTGTTCCATTTAATTTAACAATGAAGTAGCCTTGTTATTTATATAGTGGGTAATGTTTCTTGTAATTTATATAGTGGGTAATGTTTCTTGTAATTTACATAGTAGGTAGTGTTTGTTGTAATTTATATAGTGAGTAGTGTTTCTTCTAATTTATATAGTGGGTAATGTTTATTGTAATTTATATAGTGGGTAGTGTTTCTTGTAATTTATATAACGGGTGGTGTTTCTTCTTATTTATATAGTGGGTAGTGTTTCTTCTAATTTATATAACGGGTGGTGTTTCTTGTTATTTAAATAGTGGGTAGTGTATCTTGTTATTTATATAGTGGGTAGTGTTTCTTGTTATTTATATAGTGGGTAGTGTTCCTTGTAATTTATATAGTGAGCAGTGTTTCTTGTAATTTGTATAGTGGGTAATGATTCTTGTAATTTGTATAGTGGGTAGTGTTTCTTGTAATTTATGAAGTGGGTAGTGTTTTTGTATTTCATATAATGGGTAATATTCTGTGTAATTCATATTGTGGGTAATGTTTCTTGTAATTTATATAAAGGGTGGTGTTTCTTGTAGTTTATATAGTGGGTAGTGTTCTGTGCAGTTCATATAGTGGGTAATGATTCTTGTAATTTATATTGTGGGTGGTGTTTCTCGTAATTCATATACTGGGTAATGTTTCTTGTAATTTATATAGTGGGTGGTATTTCTTGTAATTTATATAGTGGGAAGTGTTTCTTGTAATTAAGATAGTGGGTAGTGTTTCTTGCAATTTATATGGCCCGGCATGGCCAAGCGCGTAAGGCGTGCGACTCGTAATCCAAAGGGTCGCGGGTTCACGTCCGAATCGGGCCAAACATGCTCACCCTCCCAGCCGTGGGGGCGTTATAATGTGACGGTCAATCCTACTATTCGTTGGTAAAAGAGTAGCCCAAGAGTTGGAGGTAAGTGGTCATGACTAACTGCCTTCCCTCTTGTCTTACACTGCTAAATTAGAGACGGCTAGCACACATAGCCCTCGTGTAGCTTTCTGCGAAATTCCAAAACAAACAAACAAGATGTAACTTATAGAGTGGGTAATGTTTCTTATTATTTATCTAGTGCGTAGTGTTTCTTGTAATTTATATAGTGCATAGTGTTTCTTGTTATTTATATAGTGGGTAATGTTTCTTGTAATTTGTTCAGTGGGTAGTGTTTTTTTGTAATTTATATAGTGGGTAGTGACTCTTGTTATTTATATAGTGGGTAGTTTTTCTTGTAATTTGTATAGTGGGTAGTGTTTATTGCAATTTATATATTGGATAGTGTTTCTTGTAATTAATATAATGGGTAGTGTTTCTTGTAATTTTTATAGTGGGTAGTGTTTCTTCTTATTTATATAGTAGGTAGTGTTTCTTGTAATTTACATCGTGGGTAATTTTCTTGTTATTTATATAGTGGGTTCTGTTTCTTGTAATTTCTATAGTGGTAATGTTTTTTGTAATTTATATAGTGGGTAGTGTTTCTCGTAATTTATGTAGTGGGTAGTAATTCTTGTAATTTATATAGTTGGTAGTGTTTCTTGTAATGTAGATAGTGGGTTGTGTTTCTTGTTATTTATATAGTGGATTGTGTTTCTTGTAATTTGTATTGTGGGTAGTGTTTTTTGTAATTTATACAGTGGGTAGTGTTTCTTCTAATTTATATAGTGGGTAATGTTTCTTATAATTTGTATAGTGGGTAATGTTTCTTGTAATTTATATAGTAGGTAGTGTTTCTTGTTATTTAAATAGTGGGTAGTGTATCTTGTTTTTTATATAGTGGGTAGTGTTTCTTGTTATTTATATAGTGGGTAGGGTTTCTTGTAATTTCTATTGTGGGTACCGTTTTTTGTAAATTATATGGTGGGTAGTGTTTCTTGTTATATCTATAATGGGTAGTGTTTCTGGTAATTTGTATAGTGGGTAATGTTTGTGGTTATTTACAGAGAGGGTAGTGTTTCTTCTTATTTATATAGTGGGTAGTGTTTCTTGTTACTTATATAATGGGTAGTGTATTTTTGTAATTTATATAGTTGGTAATGTTTCTGGTAATTTGAATAGTGGATAATGTTTCATGTAATTTACAGAGTAAGTAGTGTTTCTTCTGATTTATATAGTGGGTAGTGTTTCTTGTTATTTATATAATGGACAGTGTTTCTTCTAAATTGTGCAGTGGGTAGTGTTTTTTGTAATTTGTATAGTGGGTAATGTTTCTTTAATTTATATAGTGGGTAGTGTTTCTTGTAATTTATATAGGGTGTAGTGTTTCTTGTAATTTATATAGTGGATAGTGTTTCTTGTAATTTATATAGTGGGTGGTGTTTCTTGCAATTTATATAGGGGGTAGTGTTTCTTGTAATTTATACAGTGGGTAGTGTTTCTTGTAATTTATACAGTGGGTAGTGTTTCTTGTAATTTATATAGTGAGCAGTGTTTCTTGTAATTTGTATAGTGGGTAGTGTTTTCTGTTATTTATATAGTGGGTAGTATTTTTTGTAATTTACATAGCCGGTAGTGTTTCTTTTTATCTATGTAGTGGGTAGTGTTTCTTGTAATTTATATGGTGGGTAGTGTTTCTTGTAATTTATATGGCCCGGCATAGCCAAACGTGTAAGGAGTGCGACTGGTTATTTTAAAATCGCGGGTTTGAGCCCGAAACGCATTAAACATCATCACCCTCCCAACCGTGGGAACGTTATAATTTGACGATAAATCCCACTTGTCGTTGGTAAAAAAGTAGCCCAAAAGTTGGTGGTGGGTGGTAATGACTAGCTGCCGTCCCTCTAGTCTTACACTGCAAAATTAGGGACGGCTAGCACAGATAGTCCTCGTGTAGCTTTGTGCAAAATTCCAAAACAAACAAACAAGATGTAAATTATATAGTGGGTAATGTTTCTTCTTATTTATGTAATAGATAGTGTCTCATGTAATTTATATAGTGGGTAGTGTTTCTTGTAATGTGTATAGTAGTTAGTATTTTTTTTGTAATTTTTGTAGTGGGTAATGTTTTTTGTTATTTATACAGAGTGTAGTGTTTCTTGTAATTTATATAGTGGATAATGTTTCTTTTAAATTATATAGTGAGTAGTGTTTCTTGTTATTTCTATAGTGAGTAGTGTTTCTTGTTATATCTATAGTGGGTAATGTTTCTGGTAATTTGTATAGTGGATAATTTTTCTTGTAATTTACAGAGTAAGTAGTGTTTCTTCTGATTTATATAGTGGGTAGTGTTTCTTGTTATTTATATAATGGATAGTGTTTCTTATAAATTGTGCAGTGGGTAGTGTTTTTTGTAATTTGTATTGTGGGTAGTGTTTTTTGTAATTTTTGGAGTGAGTAGTGTTTCTTGTAATTTATTTTGTGGGTAGTGCCTCTTCTAATGTATATAATGGGTAGAGTTTCTTGTTATTTATATAGTGGGTAGTTTTTCTTGTAATTTGTGTAGTGGGTGGTGTTTCTTCTAATTTATATAGTGGATAGTTTTTCTTGTAATTTATATAGTGGGTAGTGTTTCTTGCAATTTATATAGGGGGTAGTGTTCCTTGTAATTTATATTGTTGTTGTGTTTCTTTTTATTTATATAGTGGGTTGTGTTTCTTGTAATGTATATTGTGGGTCGTGTTTCTTGTTATTTATATAGTGGATAGTGTTTCTTGTAATTTGTATTGTGGGTAGTGTTTTTTTTAATTTATACAGTGGGTTGTGTTTCTTGTAATTTATATAGTGGGTAGTGTTTCTTTTTATTTGTATAGTGGGTAGTGTTTCTTGTTATTTATATAGTGTGTAGTGTATCTTATAATTTGTATAGTGGGTAATGTTTCTTGTAATTTATATAGTGGGTAGTGTTTCTTGTTATTTATATAGTGGGTAGTGTTTCTTGTAATTTGTATTGTGTGTATCGTTTTCTGTAAATTATATGGTGGGTAGTGTTTCTTGTAATTTACATAGTGGGTAATGTTTCTTGTAATTTATATAGTGGGTAGTGTTTCTTTAATTTATGCAGTGGGTAATGTTTCTTGTTATTTATATTTTGGTTAAAGTTCTTTGTTATTTATACGGTGGGTAGTGTTTCTTGTAGTTTATATAGTGAGCAGTGTTTCTTGTAATTTGTATAGTGGGTAATGATTCTTGTAATTTGTATAGTGGGTAGTGTTTTCTGTTATTTATATAGTGGGTAATGTTTCTTGTAATTTATTTTGTGGGTAGTGCTTCTTCTAATTTATATAATGGGTAGTGTTTCTTGTTATTTATATAGTGGGTAGTTTTTCTTGTAATTTGTATAGTGGGTAGTGTTTATTTCAATTTATATATTCTATAGTGTTTCTTGTAATTAATATAATGGGTAGTGTTTCTTGTAATTTTTATAGTGGGTAGTGTTTCTTCTAATTTGTATAGTGGGTAATGTTTTCTGTTTTTTATATAGTGTTTAGTGTTTCTTGTAATTTACATAGTGGGTAGTGTTTCTTTTTATTTATGTATTGGTTAGTGTTTCTTGTGATTTATATAGTGGGTCTTGTTTCTTGTAATTCATATACTGGGTAATGTTTCTTGTAATTTATATTGTGGGTGGTATTTCTTGTAATTTAGATAGTGGGTGGTGTTTTTTGTAATTCATATAGTCGGTAATGGTCCTTGTAATTTATATAGTGGGTAGTGTTTCTTTTTATTTATATAGTGGGTTGTGTTTCTTGTAATTTGTATAGTGGGTAATGTTTCTTGTAATTTATATAGTGGGTAGTGTTTTTTGTAATTTATATAGTGGGAAGTGTTTCTTTTAATTTATATAGTGGGTAATGTTTCTTGTAGTTTATATAGTGGGTAGTGTTTCTTGTTATTTAAATAGTGGGTAGTGTATCTTGTTATTTATATAGTGGGTAGTGTTTCTTGTTATTTATATAGTGGGTAGTGTTTCTTGTAATTTGTATTGTGGGTATCGTTTTTTGTAAATTATATGGTGGGTAGTGTTTCTTGTAATTTGCATAGTGGGTAATGATTCTTGTTATTTATATTTTGGTTAAAGTTTTTTGTTTTTTATACAGTGGGTAGTGTTCCTTGTTATTTATATAGTGGGTAGTGTTTGTTTTAATTTAAATACTGGGTAATGTTTCTTGTAATTTATATTGTGAGTGGTATTTCTTGTAATTTATATAGTGGGTAGTGTTTTTGTAATTCATATAGTCGATAATGTTCCTTGCAATTTATATAGTGGGTAGTGTTTCTTTTATTTATATAGTGGGTTGTGTTTCTTGTAATTTGTATAGTGGGTAATGTTTCTAGTAATTTATATAGTGGGTAGTGTTTTTTGTAATTTATATAGTGGTTATTTTTCTTGTAATTTATATAGTGGGTAGTGTTTCTTGTAATGTATATTGTGGGTTCTGTTTCTTTTTATTTCTATAGTGGATTTTGTTTCTTGTAATTTGTATTGTGGGTAGTGTTTTTTTAATTTATACAGTGGGTTGTGTTTCTTGTAATTTACATCGTGGGTAATTTTCTTGTTATTTATGTATTGGGTAGTGTTTCTTGTTATTTATATAGTTGGTAGTGTTTCTTGTTATTTATATAGTGGGTAGTGTTTCTTGTAATTTACATCGTGGGTAATGTTTTTTTTTAATTTATATAGTGGGTAATGTTTCTTGTAATTTATATAGTGGGTAGTGTTTGTTGTATTTAATAAGGTGTGTAATGTTTCTTGTAATTTATATAGTGGTTAGTGTTTCTTGTAATTATTATAGTGGGTAGTGTTTTTTGTAATTTATATAGTGAGCCGTGTTTCTTGTAATTTGTATAGTGGGTAGTGTTTCTTGTTATTTATATAGTGGGTAGTGTTTTTTGTAATTTATACAGTGGGTAGTGTTTCTTGTTATTTATATAGTAGGTAGTGTTTCTTGTTATTTATGTATTGGGTAGTGTTTCTTGTTATTTATATAGTGGGTAGTGTTTCTTGTAATTTACATCGTGGGTAATGTTTTTTTTTTAATTTATATAGTGGGTAGTGTTTCTTGTAATTTATATAGTGGGTAATGTTTCTTGTAATTTATATAGTGGGTAGTGTTTGTTGTAATTAATAAGGTGGGTAATGTTTCTTGTAATTTTTTTCTGTGGTAACTTTTCTTTAATTTCTTGTGAACTGGAATCGAAAATGATTTGCACTCTATATTACCACCAAACAGATTATCAAATAATTAAGGTATTGGTACTGTGTGTAATGGTGAAAATTCTCTCAGTATCGTCTAAGTTTGTGTTTTTGTATGTTTTATGTTAACTTGGGAACATCATAATTGAAACATAAAGTGTGTTGACAAATACAAGTTATTAAATTATTCTTAGCTTTGGTGATTATAATTTTAACTTGTTTACGTGCAGCTTTAGTTTATGGTTTGAACAAATTCTGTTGTTGGTTAACCCTAGAAGTAATAATGAATAAATGACAAGAAGAAAGTTTTTTAACTTTGTATAAATCGATTTATTTAGACATATATCCATAAAATCATTTACACTGTATTTGGATATAACATTCGACTTCTTTCAAACGCTCCATTTAAAAATTGTTTAATGATACTAAACTGAACGGAGGTGTTTACTTGTGAAGTTAATTACCTTTGACGTAATGAGTTGATTCCAGATTTAACAACAAATTTGAAGCAGACTTTCCCACAATTTAGTTTTCTCATTCCCTTTAGTAAAAATAAGGTAAAGTTTTAAGGCGAATGTATCGAGTTACCCATTCATACCAGTGGTGGTCTGCATCTGAAAGAAATTGCCTCGTAAATGGTTGTTTAAAGAAAACATACTTATGTAATCACTGACTAAGCTTCTTTAATAACATGTGGTCCGTCCTTCCGATAAAATGATTCAATATATATTATAGCCGAAGTAATAACAGTGTATGGACACCTGTCACTTGGGCACGTGCACTACAATCCAATCTTCTAGAAATAAACCAGTTCTTTATTTTAATTGGTCCGAAGTTTGAAATAAAAGATCAGATGTTCAAATGGTTTCTGAGATCAATTTGATACGCTTCACCAAATATTTGTCTCATCAAAAAAAATCATCTGTAACAAAATGACGTCCTGAGAGTTTAAATTTAATGTTATACGTTTCTATATCCTGATGGAATTGTTTCCGTACAATACAAAATATGTATAAATTCAAATACTGACTCCTACATCTCAATCGTTGAGACATTTGCTTATTTTCGTCACTTTTACTCATCAGATAATCATTAATAAAAACATTTACATTTTTAGGTTGTGAAAAATAATCCCAAACAATTTCAAGTGAACTCTCGAATGTTAGAAATAATTTATGTTCAGTTTGTATACAACTGTTGAAATTCGCTATAGAACCAAACTGTACAATGTATTTTGAAGTTGGGTTTAGTTTTTATTGCCTACAAACCTACACGAAATCTATTTGCACCATCCATCTCTAATTTAGCAGAGAAAAACTAAAGGACAGACAACTAGTCATCACCAATTTATAACCACATCTCTAACCCTTGGTCTTCTATTACAATGCCTCCACGACTGACAGAACAAGTGTGTTTGGTGTGACAGGGATTCAAACCTGCGACTTACGGATGTCTGGCCATGCAAGACCCATTCATCAGAGTAGGATAAATGTTACAACAGGATTTTCCATCTTACTGTACTATAATAGAACATGATTTTCCGTCTTACTTTACTATAATACAACATGATTTTCCGTCTTACTTTACTATAATACAACATGATTTTCCGTCTTACTGTACTATAATACAACATGATTTTCCGTCTTACTTTACTATAATACAACATGATTTTCCGTCTTACTGTACTATAATACAACATGATTTTCCGTCTTACTTTACTATAATACAACATGATTTTCCGTCTTACTGTACTATAATACAACATGATTTTCCGTCTTACTGTACTGTGATAAAACATGATTTTCCGTCTTACTGTACTATAATAAAACATGATTTTCCGTCTTACTGTACTATAATACAACATGATTTTCCGTCTTACTGTACTATAATACAACATGATTTTCCGTCTTACTGTACTACAATAAAACATGATTTTCCGTCTTACTGTACTATAATACAACATGATTTTCCGTCTTACTGTACTATAATACAACATGATTTTCCGTCTTACTTTACTATAATACAACATGATTTTCCGTCTTACTGTACTATAATACAACATGATTTTCCGTCTTACTGTACTGTGATAAAACATGATTTTCCGTCTTACTGTACTATAATAAAACATGATTTTCCGTCTTACTGTACTATAATACAACATGATTTTCCGTCTTACTGTACTATAATACAACATGATTTTCCGTCTTACTGTACTACAATAAAACATGATTTTCCGTCTTACTGTACTATAATACAACATGATTTTCCGTCTTACTGTACTATAATACAACATGATTTTCCGTCTTACTGTACTATAATAAAACATGATTTTCCGTCTTACTGCACTATAATAAAACATGATTTTTCGTCTTACTGCACTATAATAAAACATGATTTTCCGTCTTACTGCACTATAACCCAGATCAGTACTGTGTACATTTCAGACAGAAGTCTTGATTCAGCTGTAGGTGAATTTACCGACAAGCTCTTTGGACATTACATTATCTCTTGGGTCAGTTGTGAACCTAAGATCTATGGAAGATGGAAATTCCTTTTGTACTATAATTAGATATTGTTGATTCTGGGTAGTTCACCTACAATTTTTACAAATAATTGGTGTCATGTTCTTTTTGAACTATAATTATCTCAACTTGTTGTCATAAGAATCTGTTATTGCATACTACAGTTATATAATAAATGTCTAAATTTTGTATTCATAAAATAAGAAGAGAACGTGCAGATTATTAACGTAAACTTTAACGTCATATTATGTTTCGGTACTAGATGGCGCTGTGTAATTTGATAAGCTGGAAAAGCAGTCTGGCGAAAAGAAATATTATAATTATTGTGAACTAGTTGTCTGAATGTCCTGTGAAAAAGAATGGATTTCAAGTTGTTGTTCTTTTGTATTAAAAAAAGTAACTACATTTAATAATGGTGTCATCTCATATAATAGGGAAGCTGTCCCTACAAACTCAGGGATGAATGCAATATTCTGTTCTCATGTGATTTACTTCAGTGTTAAAGGCATTTCTTTCTAAGACAAACCTATCGAACGAATTAATAAAGTAGTTTCTATTCTTACATGACATGCTTTACCAGATAAACGTGTATTATCCTGTTTGTTTATTGAAACTCGTAGCCAAGAAAGAGACGAGCCCTATCATAACTTGTTAGATTGGGCGATCTAGGGTCAAGGGGTCGAATACAGTAAGTGAACATGGTCGCCTTTTCAGACATGGGAGCATTATAATGTAATGATTAATTTCACTTGTTTGTAAAATGTAACCTGAGAGTTGACAGTGAGTGTAATTGACTATCTTCCTTTCTTCTAGCTTATCACTTGAAAATTTGGAATGGTTAGCACAAGCACTCCGCGAGCAGCTTGGCACGGATTTTAGAAGCAAAAAAATATTTATAAAGTATTTAAAGTAATGTATTACATGATATCAGAATACTGTATATTGCAAAGCAAATGCACGAGATGGATCCATAGAACTTTTATACGCCGAGGTTTCAGCAATGTGTAGGTAAATCCAGGTTACAGAGAATGTTCTGCCTGTTTAAAAAAAGATATTGCAGATTAAGACATCATCCAGTTGGTCGAAAGACATCTCTATCTTCAGATGCTATGATGGATGTGTGGATCAGATTTCCTTACTTCTCTTATCTCTGTCGGTGTCATTAACGCTCTACAGAGAAACCAAAAGTACATAAATTGTATTTACCCATGACCACAACGTTTGCATATATCCTACGCATATGCAGAGTCTGAAATGAAGATGGCAAATTACTTTATGTGTAGAAAATGAAACATAATTGTAAATCGCCACACGGTAAACTGGCCGGCCGGAACCTTAGAAATAACATGTTACTCTTTAATTACGTGAACTATAATTAAGACAAACCTGACAAAAATGTGTCAAGATATGAAATAATCTTTGTACTTATAAAAGAGAAGGACACATCTATGTTGACATTATAACACATACACCTTGTTCAGGAACTGCTAAAAAAATTTACCGATGTTAAGTAGAAAAAACCTTTGGCGTTGTGACTGACAAAAATTAATTTGCAATGCATTCTGACTTGTAATTAATATATTTTAAGACTTTCTCATAATATTACATGTTCTAACTTGTAATTAATATCTTATAAAACTTTCTTACAATATCGTACACTCTAACTTCCAAGTAATACCTTCTAAGACTTTCTTATAATATAATACGATACATAAAGTAATCTTCTGTACTCATTGGTTATTTATCAAAATAACGTAACTTGTGAACTTGTACAGCGAGAAACTGTTTCTATTCTGTGTGGCAGGAAAATGTTGAGATCTTGAAACTGAATTACGAATGTTATCTCCTGAAATTCATTAACAAGTGTTTGTATATTTTATAATAAAATATGATCAACATATAAATCTGTGCCATTAAAATATTGTGTTATCCAAACACTGCTGATATTCATATACAATCAAACATTAACAGACATCTCTCCTGTATACCCATATATATACAATCAAACATTAACAGACATCTCTCCTGTATACACATATACATACAATCAAACATTGACAGACATCTCTCCTGTATACACATATATATACAATCAAATATTGACAGACATCTCTCCTGTATACACACATATATATACAATCAAAAATTAACAGACATCTCTCCTGTATACCCATATATATACAATCAAACATTAACAGACATCTCTCCTGTATACACATATACATACAATCAAACATTGACAGACATCTCTCCTGTATACACATATACATACAATAAAAAATTAACAGACATCTCTCCTGTATACCCATATATATACAATAAAAAATTAACAGACATCTCTCCTGTATACCCATATATATACAATCAAACATTAACAGACATCTCTCCTGTATACCCATATATATACAATCAAACATTAACAGACATCTTTCCTGTATACACATATATATAAAATCAAACATTGACAGACATCTCTTCTTTATACACACATATATATATATATATATACAATCAAACATTAACAGACATCTCTCCTGTATACACATATATATATACAATCAAACATTAACAGACATCTCTCCTGTATACCCATATATATACAATCAAACATTAACAGACATCTCTCCTGTATACACATATATATACACTCAAACATTGACAGACATCTCTTCTTTATACACATATATATACAATCAAACATTAACAGACATCTCTCCTGTATACACATATATATATATATAATCAAACATTAACAGACATCTCTCCTGTATACCCATATATATACAATCAAACATTAACAGACATCTTTCCTGTATACACATATATATACACTCAAACATTCACAGACATCTCTTCTTTATACACATATATATACAATCAAACATTAACAGACATCTCTCCTGTATACCCATATATATACAATCAAACATTAACAGACATCTTTCCTGTATACACATATATATAAAATCAAACATTGACAGACATCTCTTCTTTATACACACATATATATATATATATACAATCAAACATTAACAGACATCTCTCCTGTATACCCATATATATACAATCAAACATTAACAGACATCTCTCCTGTATACACATATATATATACAATCAAACATTAACAGACATCTCTCCTGTATACCCATATATATACAATCAAACATTAACAGACATCTTTCCTGTATACACATATATATACACTCAAACATTGACAGACATCTCTTCATTATACACATATATATATACAATCAAACATTAACAGACACCTCTCCTGTATACACATATATATATACAATCAAACATTGGCAGACATCTCTTCTGTATACACACATATATATACAATCAAACATTGACAGACATCTCTTCTGTATACACATATATATACAATCAAACATTAACAGACATCTCTCCTGTATACACATATATATACAATCAAACATTAACAGACATCTCTCCTGTATACCCATATATATACAATCAAACATTAACAGACATCTCTCCTGTAAACACATATATATACACTCAAACATTGACAGACATCTCTTCTTTATACACATATATATACAATCAAACATTAACAGACATCTCTCCTGTATACACATATATATATACAATCAAACATTAACAGACATCTCTCCTCTATACCCATATATATACAATCAAACATTAACAGACATCTTTCCTGTATACACATATATATACACTCAAACATTGACAGACATCTCTTCTTTATACACATATATATACAATCAAACATTAACAGACATCTCTCCTGTATACACATATATATATACAATCAAACATTAACAGACATCTCTCCTGTATACCCATATATATACAATCAAACATTAACAGACATCTCTCCTGTATACACATATATATACACTCAAACATTGACAGACATCTTTCCTGTATACCCATATATATACAATCAAACATTAACAGACATCTTTCCTGTATACACATATATATACAATCAAACATTAACAGACATCTCTCCTGTATACCCATATATATACAATCAAACATTAACAGACATCTCTCCTGTATACACATATATATACAATCAAACATTAACAGACATCTCTCCTGTATACCCATATATATACAATCAAACATTAACAGACATCTCTCCTGTATACACATATATATACACTCAAACATTGACAGACATCTCTTCTTTATACACATATATATACAATCAAACATTAACAGACATCTCTCCTGTATACCCATATATATATACAATCAAACATTGACAGACATCTTTCCTGTATACACATATATATACACTCAAACATTAACAGACATCTCTTCTTTATACACATATATATACAATCAAACATTAACAGACATCTCTCCTGTATACACATATATATACACTCAAACATTGACAGACATCTCTTCTTTATACACATAGATATACAATCAAACATTAACAGACATCTCTCCTGTATACACATATATATACACTCAAACATTGACAGACATCTCTCCTGTATACACACATATATATACAATCAAACATTAACAGACATCTCTCCTGTATACACATATATATACACTCAAACATTGACAGACATCTCTCCTGTATACACACATATATATACAATCAAATATTAACAGACATCTTTCCTGTATACACATATATATACACTCAAACATTGACAGACATCTCTTCTTTATACACATATATATACAATCAAACATTAACAGACATCTCTCCTGTATACACATATATATATACAATCAAACATAACAGACATCTCTCCTGTATACCCATATATATACAATCAAACATTAACAGACATCTTTCCTGTATACACATATATATACAATCAAACATTAACAGACATCTCTCCTGTATACCCATATATATACAATCAAACATTAACAGACATCTCTCCTGTATACACATATATATACACTCAAACATTGACAGACATCTTTCCTGTATACACATATATATACACTCAAACATTGACAGACATCTTTCCTGTATACCCATATATATACAATCAAACATTAACAGACATCTTTCCTGTATACACATATATATACAATCAAACATTAACAGACATCTCTCCTGTATACCCATATATATACAATCAAACATTAACAGACATCTCTCCTGTATACACATATATATACAATCCAACATTAACAGACATCTCTCCTGTATACCCATATATATACAATCAAACATTAACAGACATCTCTCCTGTATACACATATATATACACTCAAACATTGACAGACATCTCTTCTTTATACACATATATATACAATCAAACATTAACAGACATCTCTCCTGTATACACATATATATATACAATCAAACATTAACAGACATCTCTCCTGTATACCCATATATATACAATCAAACATTAACAGACATCTTTCCTGTATACACATATATATACAATCAAACATTAACAGACATCTCTCCTGTATACCCATATATATACAATCAAACATTAACAGACATCTCTCCTGTATACACATATATATACACTCAAACATTGACAGACATCTTTCCTGTATACACATATATATACACTCAAACATTGACAGACATCTTTCCTGTATACCCATATATATACAATCAAACATTAACAGACATCTTTCCTGTATACACATATATATACAATCAAACATTAACAGACATCTCTCCTGTATACCCATATATATACATCAAACATTAACAGACATCTCTCCTGTATACACATATATATATACAATCAAACATTAACAGACATCTCTCCTGTATACCCATATATATACAATCAAACATTAACAGACATCTCTCCTGTATACACATATATATACAATCAAACATTAACAGACATCTCTCCTGTATACCCATATATATACAATCAAACATTAACAGACATCTCTCCTGTATACACATATATATACACTCAAACATTGACAGACATCTCTTCTTTATACACATAGATATACAATCAAACATTAACAGACATCTCTCCTGTATACACATATATATACACTCAAACATTGACAGACATCTCTCCTGTATACACACATATATATACAATCAAACATTAACAGACATCTTTCCTGTATACACATATATATACACTCAAACATTGACAGACATCTCTCCTGTATACACACATATATATACAATCAAACATTAACAGACATCTTTCCTGTATACACATATATATACACTCAAACATTGACAGACATCTCTTCTTTATACACATATATATACAATCAAACATTAACAGACATCTCTCCTGTATACACATATATATATACAATCAAACATTAACAGACATCTCTCCTGTATACCCATATATATACAATCAAACATTAACTGACATCTTTCCTGTATACACATATATATACAATAAAACATTAACAGACATCTCTCCTGTATACCCATATATATACAATCAAACATTAACAGACATCTCTCCTGTATACACATATATATACACTCAAACATTGACAGACATCTTTCCTGTATACACATTATATACACTCAAACATTGACAGACATCTCTTCTTTATACACATATATATACAATCAAACATTAACAGACATCTCTCCTGTATACCCATATATATACAATCAAACATTAACAGACATCTCTCCTGTATACACATATATATACAATCAAACATTAACAGACATCTCTCCTGTATACCCATATATATACAATCAAACATTAACAGACATCTCTCCTGTATACACATATATATACACTCAAACATTGACAGACATCTCTTCTTTATACACATATATATACAATCAAACATTAACAGACATCTCTCCTGTATACCCATATATATACAATCAAACATTGACAGACATCTTTCCTGTATACACATATATATACACTCAAACATTGACAGACATCTCTTCTTTATACACATATATATACAATCAAACATTAACAGACATCTCTCCTGTATACACATATATATACAATCAAACATTGACAGACATCTCTTCTTTATACACATAGATATACAATCAAACATTAACAGACATCTCTCCTGTATACACATATATATACACTCAAACATTGACAGACATCTCTCCTGTATACACACATATATATACAATCAAACATTAACAGACATCTCTCCTGTATACACATATATATACACTCAAACATTGACAGACATCTCTCCTGTATACACACATATATATACATTCAAACATTGACAGACATCTCTTCTTTATACACATATATATACAATCAAACATTAACAGACATCTCTCCTGTATACACATATATATACACTCAAACATTGACAGACATCTCTTCTTTATACACATATATATACAATCAAACATTAACAGACATCTCTCCTGTATACACATATATATTATACAATCAAACATTAACAGACATCTCTCCTGTATACCCATATATATACAATCAAACATTAACAGACATCTCTCCTGTATACACATATATATACACTCAAACATTGACAGACATCTCTTCTTTATACACATATATATACAATCAAACATTAACAGACATCTCTCCTGTATACACATATATATATACAATCAAACATTAACAGACATCTCTCCTGTATACCCATATATATACAATCAAACATTAACAGACATCTCTCCTGTATACACATATATATACACTCAAACATTCACAGACATCTCTTCTTTATACACATATATATACAATCAAACATTAACAGACATCTCTCCTGTATACACATATATATATACAATCAAACATTAACAGACATCTCTCCTGTATACCCATATATATACATCAAACATTAACAGACATCTCTCCTGTATACACATATATATATACAATCAAACATTAACAGACATCTCTCCTGTATACCCATATATATACAATCAAACATTAACAGACATCTCTCCTGTATACCCATATATATACAATCAAACATTAACAGACATCTCTCCTGTATATGGAATGGTGTATATGGGTAGTACATCATTAATAGTATTCTGTAATTAAGAGGGGTGTACATGGGTAGTACATCATTATTAGTATTATATAGTTAAGAATGGTGTATATGGGTAGTACATCATTAATAGTATTATATAGTTAAGAATGGTGTATATGGGTAGTACATCATTAATAGTATTCTGTAATTGAGAATGGTGTACATGGGTAGTACATCATTAATAGCACTTTATAGTTAAGAATGGTGTATATGGGTAGTACATCATTAATAGTATTATATAGTTAAGAATAGTGTATATGGGTAGTACACCATTAATAGTATTATATAGTTAAGAATGGTGTATATGGGTAGTACATCATTAATAGTATTATATAGTTAAGAATAGTGTATATGGGTAGTACATCATTAATAGGATTATATAGTTAAGAATGTGTATATGGGTAGTACATCATTAATAGTATTCTGTAATTAAGAATGGTGTACATGGTAGTACATCATTAATAGTATTATATAGTTAAGAATGGTGTATATGGGTAGTACATCATTAATAGTATTATATAGTTAAGAATGGTGTAACAGGGTAGTACATCATTAATAGTATTATATAGTTAAGAATGGTGTACATGGGTAGTACATCATTAATAGTATTCTGTAATTAAGAATGGTGTACATGGGTTAGTACATCATTAATAGTATTATATAGTTAAGAATGGTGTACATGGGTAAGTACATCATTAATAGTATTATATAGTTAAGAATGGTGTACATGGGTAGTACATCATTAATAGTATTATAAAGTTAAGAATGGTTGTACATGGGTAGTACATCATTAATAGTATTATATAGTTAAGAATGGTGTACATGGGTAGTACATCATTAATAGTATTATATAGTTAAGAATGGTGTACATGGGTAGTACATCATTAATAGTATTATATAGTTAAGAATGGTGTACATGGGTAGTACATCATTAATAGTATTATATAGTTAAGAATGGTGTACATGGGTAGTACATCATTAATAGTATTCTGTAATTAAGAATGGTGTACATGGGTAGTACATCATTAATAGTATTATATAGTTAAGAATGGTGTACATGGGTAGTACATCATTAATAGTATTATATAGTTAAGAATGGTGTACATGGGTAGTACATCATTAATAGTATTATATAGTTAAGAATGGTGTACATGGGTAGTACATCATTAATAGTATTATATAGTTAAGAATGGTGTACATAGGTAGTACATCATTAATAGTATTCTGTAATTAAGAGGGGTGTACATGGGTAGTACATCATTAATAGTATTCTGTAATTAAGAATGGTGTACATGGGTAGTACATCATTAATAGTATTATATAGTTAAGAATGGTGTATATGGGTAGTACATCATTAATAGTATTATATAGTTAAGAATAGTGTATATGGGTAGTACATCATTAATAGTATTATATAGTTAAGAATGGTGTATATGGGTAGTACATCATTAATAGTATTCTGTAATTAAGAATGGTGTACATGGGTAGTACATCATTAATAGTATTATATAGTTAAGAATGGTGTATATGGGTAGTACATCATTAATAGTATTATATAGTTAAGAATTGTGTACATGGGTAGTACATCATTAATAGTATTCTGTAATTAAGAATGGTGTACATGGGTAGTACATCATTAATAGTATTATATAGTTAAGAATGGTGTATATGGGTAGTACATCATTAATAGTATTCTGTAATTAAGAGGGGTGTACATGGGTAGTACATCATTAATAGTATTCTGTAATTAAGAATGGTGTACATGGGTAGTACATCATTAATAGTATTATATAGTTAAGAATGGTGTACATGGGTAGTACATCATTAATAGTATTATATAGTTAAGAATGGTGTACATGGGTAGTACATCATTGATAGTATTCTGTAATTAAGAATGGTGTACATGGGTAGTACATCATTAATAGTATTATATAGTTAAGAATGGTGTACATGGGTAGTACATCATTAATAGTATTATATAGTTAAGAATGGTGTACATGGGTAGTACATCATTAATAGTATTATATAGTTAAGAATGGTGTACATGGGTAGTACATCATTAATAGTATTCTGTAATTAAGAGGGGTGTACATGGATAGTACATCATTAATGGTATTCTGTAATTAAGAATGGTGTACATGGGTAGTACATCATTAATAGTATTATATAGTTAAGAATGGTGTACATGGGTAGTACATCATTAATAGTATTATATAGTTAAGAATGGTGTACATGGGTAGTACATCATTAATAGTATTATATAGTTAAGAATGGTGTACATGGGTAGTACATCATTAATAGTATTATATAGTTAACAATGGTGTACATGGGTAGTACATCATTAATAGTATTCTGTAATTAAGAATGGTGTACATGGGTAGTACATCATTAATAGTATTATATAGTTAAGAATGGTGTACATGGGTAGTACATCATTAATAGTATTATATAGTTAAGAATGGTGTACATGGGTAGTACATCATTAATAGTATTATATAGTTAAGAATGGTGTACATGGGTAGTACATCATTAATAGTATTCTGTAATTAAGAGGGGTGTACATGGGTAGTACATCATTAATAGTATTCTGTAATTAAGAATGGTGTACATGGGTAGTACATCATTAATAGTATTATATAGTTAAGAATGGTGTACATGGGTAGTACATCATTAATAGTTTATATAGTTCAGAATGGTGTACATGGGTAGTACATCATTAATAGTATTATATAGTTAAGAATGGTGTATATGGGTAGTACATCATTAATAGTATTCTGTAATTAAGAATGGTGTACATGGGTAGTACATCATTAATAGTATTATATAGTTAAGAATGGTGTATATGGGTAGTACATCATTAATAGTATTATATAGTTAAGAATGGTGTACATGGGTAGTACATCATTAATAGTATTCTGTAATTAAGAATGGTGTACAAGGGTAGTACATCATTAATAGTATTATATAGTTAAGAATGGTGTATATGGGTAGTACATCATTAATAGTATTCTGTAATTAAGAGGGGTGTACATGGGTAGTACATCATTAATAGTATTCTGTAATTAAGAATGGTGTACATGGGTAGTACATCATTAATAGTATTATATAGTTAAGAATGGTGTACATGGGTAGTACATCATTAATAGTATTATATAGTTAAGAATGGTGTACATGGGTAGTACATCATTAATAGTATTCTGTAATTAAGAATGGTGTATATGGGTAGTACATCATTAATAGTATTATATAGTTAAGAATGGTGTACATGGGTAGTACATCATTAATAGTATATATAGTAAGGAATGGTTGTACATGGGTAGTACATCATTAATAGTATTATATAGTTAAGAATGGTGTACATGGGTAGTACATCATTAATAGTATTCTGTAATTAAGAGGGGTGTACATGGGTAGTACATCATTAATAGTATTCTGTAATTAAGAATGGTGTACATGGGTAGTACATCATTAATAGTATTATATAGTTAAGAATGGTGTATATGGGTAGTACATCATTAATAGTATTATATAGTTAAGAATAGTGTATATGGGTAGTACATCATTAATAGTATTATATAGTTAAGAATGGTGTATATGGGTAGTACATCATTAATAGTATTCTGTAATTAAGAATGGTGTACATGGGTAGTACATCATTAATAGTATTATATAGTTAAGAATGGTGTATATGGGTAGTACATCATTAATAGTATTATATAGTTAAGAATGGTGTACATGGGTAGTACATCATTAATAGTATTCTGTAATTAAGAATGGTGTACATGGGTAGTACATCATTAATAGTATTATATAGTTAAGAATGGTGTATATGGGTAGTACATCATTAATAGTATTCTGTAATTAAGAGGGGTGTACATGGTAGTACATCTTTAATAGTATTCTGTAATTAAGAATGGTGTACATGGGTAGTACATCATTAATAGTATTATATAGTTAAGAATGGTGTATATGGGTAGTACATCATTAATAGTATTCTGTAATTAAGAGGGGTGTACATGGGTAGTACATCATTAATAGTATTCTGTAATTAAGAATGGTGTACATGGGTAGTACATCATTAATAGTATTATATAGTTAAGAATGGTGTATATGGGTAGTAAATCGATAGATCAGTAATATCATTATATAGTTAAGAATGGTGTACATGGGTAGTACATCATTAATAGTATTATATAGTTAAGAATGGTGTACACTGGGTAGTAGTACATCATTATAGTATTCTGTAATTAAGAGGGGTGTACATGGGTAGTACATCATTAATAGTATTCTGTAATTAAGAATGGTGTACATGGGTAGTACCGACCATAATAGTATTATATAGTTAAGAATGGGTGTATATGGGTAGTACATCATTAATAATATTCTGTAATTAAGAATGGTGTACATGGGTAGTACATCATTAATAGTATTATATAGTTAAGAATGGTGTATATGGGTAGTAATCATTAATAGTATATATATAGTTAAGAATGGTGTGTATATGGGTAGTATATCATTAATAGTATTCTGTAATTAAGAATGGTGTACATGGGTAGTACATCATTAATAGTATTATATAGTTAAGAATGGTGTATATGGGTAGTACATCATTAATAGTATTATATAGATAAGAATGGTGTATATGGGTAGTACATCATTAATAGTATTCTGTAATTAAGAATGGTGTACATGGGTAGTACATCATTAATAGTATTATATAGTTAAGAATGGAGTATATGGGTAGTACATCATTAATAGTATTATATAGTTAAGAATGGTGTATATGGGTAGTACATCATTAATAGTATTCTGTAATTAAGAATGGTGTACATGGGTAGTACATCATTAATAGTATTATATAGTTAAGAATGGTGTATATGGGTAGTACATCATTAATAGTATTATATAGTTAAGAATAGTGTATATGGGTAGTCATCTTAATAGTATTATATAGTTAAGAATGGTGTATATGGGTAGAATCATTAATAGTTTATATAGTTAAGAATGGTGTACATGGGTAGTACATCATTAAGAGTATTATATAGTTAAGAATAGTGTAATGGGTAGTACATCATTAATAGTATTATATAGTTAAGAATGGTGTATATGGGTAGTACATCATTAATGTATTATATGTTAAGATAGTGTATATGGGTAGTACATCATTAATAGTATTATATAGTTAAGAATGGTGTACATGGGTAGTACATCATTAATGGTATTATATAGTTAAGAATGGTGTACATGGGTTGTACATCATTAATGGATTATATAGTTAATTAATAATAGTATTATATAGTTAAGAATGGTGTACATGGGTAGTACATCATTAATAGTATTATATAGTTAAGAATGGTGTACATGGGTAGTACATCATTAATAGTATTCTGTAATTAAGAGGGGTGTACATGGGTAGTACATCATTAATAGTATTCTGTAATTAAGAATGGTGTACATGGTTAGTACATCATTAATAGTATTATATAGTTAAGAATGGTGTATATGGGTAGTACATCATTAATAGTATTATATAGTTAAGAATGGTGTACATGGGTAGTACATCATTAATAGTATTATATAGTTAAGAATGGTGTACATGGGTAGTACATCATTAATGGTATTATATAGTTAAAAATAGTGTATATGGGTAGTACATCATTAATAGTATTATATAGTTAAGAATGGTGTATATGGGTATTACATCATTAATAGTATTATATAGTTAAGAATGGTGTATATGGGTAGTACATCATTAATAGTATTATATAGTTAAGAATAGTGTATATGGGTAGTACATCATTAATAGTATTATATAGTTAAGAATGGTGTATATGGGTAGTACATCATTAATAGTATTATATAGTTAAGAATGGTGTACATGGGTAGTACATCATTAATGGTATTATATAGTTAAGAATGGTGTACATGGGTAGTACATCATTAATGGTATTATATAGTTAAGAATGGTGTACATGGGTAGTACATCATTAATGGTATTATATAGTTAAGAATGGTGTATATGGGTAGTACATCATTAATAGTATTATATAGTTAAGAATGGTGTACATTGGTAGTACATCATTAATAGTATTATATAGTTAAGAATGGTGTATATGGGTAGTACATCATTAATAGTATTATATAGTTAAGAATGGTG
This sequence comes from Carcinoscorpius rotundicauda, assembly GCA_011833715.1. Lineage (NCBI taxonomy): Eukaryota > Metazoa > Arthropoda > Merostomata > Xiphosura > Limulidae > Carcinoscorpius > Carcinoscorpius rotundicauda. The sequence continues at coordinate 4,693,487 of CM022400.1, forward strand.
TATATGGGTAGTACATCATTAATAGTATTATATAGTTAAGAATGGTGTATATGGGTAGTACATCATTAATAGTATTCTGTAATTAAGAATGGTGTACATGGGTAGTACATCATTAATAGTATTATATAGTTAAGAATGGTGTATATGGGTAGTACATCATTAATAGTATTATATAGTTAAGAATAGTGTATATGGGTAGTACATCATTAATAGTATTATATAGTTAAGAATGGTGTATATGGGTAGTACATCATTAATAGTATTATATAGTTAAGAATGGTGTACATGGGTAGTACATCATTAATAGTATTATATAGTTAAGAATAGTGTATATGGGTAGTACATCATTAATGGTATTATATAGTTAAGAATAGTGTATATGGGTAGTACATCATTAATAGTATTATATAGTTAAGAATGGTGTATATGGGTAGTACATCATTAATAGTATTATATAGTTAAGAATGGTGTATATGGGTAGTACATCATTAATAGTATTATATAGTTAAGAATGGTGTACATGGGTAGTACATCATTGATAGTATTATATAGTTAAGAATAGTGTACATGGGTAGTACATCATTAATAGTATTATATAGTTAAGAATAGTGTACATGGGTAGTACATCATTAATAGTATTCTGTAATTAAGAATGGTGTACATGGGTAGTACATCATTAATAGTATTATATAGTTAAGAATAGTGTATATGGGTAGTACATCATTAATAGTATTATATAGTTAAGAATGGTGTACATGGGTAGTACATCATTAATAGTATTATATAGTTAAGAATGGTGTATATGGGTAGTACATCATTAATAGTATTATATAGTTAAGAATGGTGTACATGGGTAGTACATCATTAATAGTATTATATAGTTAAGAATGGTGTATATGGGTAGTACATCATTAATAGTATTATATAGTTAAGAATGGTGTACATGGGTAGTACATCATTAATAGTATTATATAGTTAAGAATGGTGTACATGGGTAGTACATCATTAATAGTATTCTGTAATTAAGAATGGTGTACATGGGTAGTACATCATTAATAGTATTATATAGTTAAGAATAGTGTACATGGGTAGTACATCATTAATAGTATTCTGTAATTAAGAATGGTGTACATGGGTAGTACATCATTAATAGTATTATATAGTTAAGAATAGTGTATATGGGTAGTACATCATTAATAGTATTATATAGTTAAGAATAGTGTATATGGGTAGTACATCATTAATGGTATATAGTTAAGAATAGGGTATATGGGTAGTACATCATTAATAGTATTATATAGTTAAGAATGGTGTATATGGGTAGTACATCATTAATAGTATTATATAGTTAAGAATGGTGTACATGGGTAGTACATCATTAATAGTATTATATAGTTAAGAATGGTGTACATGGGTAGTACATCATTAATGGTATTATATAGTTAAGAATGGTGTATATGGGTAGTACATCATTAATAGTATTATATAGTTAAGAATAGTGTATATGGGTAGTACATCATTAATAGTATTATATAGTTAAGAATGGTGTACATGGGTAGTACATCATTAATAGTATTATATAGTTAAGAATGGTGTACATGGGTAGTACATCATTAATAGTATTATATAGTTAAGAATGGTGCACTTGGTTAGTACATCGTTAATAGTATTATATAGTTAAGAATGGTGCACTTGGTTAGTACATCATTAATAGTATTATATAGTTAAGAGTTGTAACTATGTGTAAGCGGTAAGTTATACTTACAGCCGTGTGTTTTAAAACCTAGATATTTGGAATTTATTAAAAACACAGTCAGACATGTTCTATACATTGGACCATTCTACCATTTCGGCACCAGGTTTCATGTACGTCTTGTATATAAACGTAATGGTATCCTTTGTGAATTCAGCTGATATAAGACACCTGTTGATTAATTCTCGAGCAGGTGTCTTTGCTGTGTATTTTCCACGTTAAATTTGAGTTGAAATTAATTCCAAACACTTTAATGTTTTTAAAGAAAGTGATTTCAATGTTATTTTAATTTAATCTTGGGTACTTTTTTCTTTTTACGTTTAAAACATTTGTATAATAGTGTAGCTTGGATTTTTTTCAGGGTTAAGCGCAACGTTTTACTTATCTCACCCTCCGTCATTGTATTCAAAGAAGTCTGAACTCTACGAGTGGTAACGGAAGGGTTAACTGACATTGTTATCTGCATATTGAGAGGCGCGTGTACCATTCAGTTTGGCAAAGTGTATGCTATTAACAAACAAGATGTGTAATAAAGTACTGATGACAGATCCCTGAGGGACACCAGATTTCAAGTGGAACGGATTAGACTTATCATCTTTCATGCTGACTTTGGCTATCACGATAGAGACGGGTTTTAAATAACTGTCAAATGTTTCCCAGACCATATTGGAAAAGTCGTAAGTCAGAGGTCTGTGATGAATAAGACACATCTGATGCTGGGAGATGAACACCACCAATATGTTCATGAAGTGTTGTGGGTGTAAGAACTGTGACCTTTTATAGCTTCAGACGCGTCGTCACATTATTTCTTAAGTGGTGTTTATATCGGATTATGCTGGTAAGTTACTGATTACGGTAACGACCAGAACGTTATCTTTTGGTACAGAGTTCTTGTTCCGTTCCGATCAGAGTTTCGGGTTTTATTGTCATCTATGTGATAACATATCACAAACACAACTCTAAGAAGCACTACTTATAGTTGTAAGCAAATAAAACTGGTTAAAATAAATCAAATGGTCAGGTTTGGTAAGTTCAAAACGAATTATTGTTATTTTGTTTCGCAGGTTTTCTTATCTTGAAAATTACGTATTTATTATTTTGTAGCTTCCAAAAAATTTTTTTGTTTTCTATTTTTGTTTAGAATGAGTTTTAAAAACACTTAAGGAATAAAAAAAACCATCGATATCTTCAGTTATACAGTAGTTTTCCTGATTTTTAACTGTTTTTATATTATTTATACTATATTACTAACAAACATAGTATTAAGAAAATTGTTGAATCTCGAAGTCAAAGTTCAAGGTAGGTCCACTTCTATTTACGTTTTGATCAACGTGTGTCATTATGTTATACTGGTTTAGGAGAACTCTATTTCTCACGAGTAACCCTGAACACGAGTTAACCAACGAGGGATAAACTGAACTTATATCACAGTGGACTTAAGCTTCGATATTACACAATTTTTGGAATACTAGGTTTATTTATTACAACAACTTTTGTGTGGCTGTATAACTTGAAAAATTAAATTGTGGCCAATGACTGTTTTTGTTCACTTCACTTATCTAGCGTAAAGGTTTTCCTCAGAAGCGCGTATGTCTGTACTACCTGATATCCGCTTTTGTCGTTTCAAGATGATGGAACTAGTGACAAAAATTGGTAGACATCTCGTGTGGATAGTGACAACATTAGTTTGCACAGGGTTTGGTACGTTATATTAAAACATTTCGGAACTTCGTCTCTTCGTTACAGTTCGTGTCGCTAAGTTCAGTCGTATTCTATCTGACGACTGTTATTTTACGGTAATCCTTTAGAGTAGTTTCTATTTTTAATATACGCTCTGTCATGAGGATGTTAAATTCAAAGCACACCACTCCTCCGGTAATGTTTCCTAATGTACAAGAACCACTGTTTCCCAGGGCCCGTTTCAACATTTCGAGTGCATAATCTTCGATTGAAAGAGGATAAATACCAAGTTCATTCTCCAACTGCTTAAGGTATGAGAAAGTCGAATGAGAAGTATAAATGGAAGTCTTTCATTGGTGAATAAATACCCTGTCGACCTCGTTTCCAGACAAAAGCCCTTCTTGATTATGTTGCATACAGTTGCCCGGGGCACTCGAATGGCTTTTCCCTATTACAGTATACTTGCATTTTACTTGCCTTGCTTTGGATACTCTTATTGCAGGTCTCTTTTTGAATGGTTCTAGTACCCGACTTGATCCATATTCCTTTGTTTTCTGTTGCCTTTAAGTACAAGAAATACCTTCTTCTTCACCTACTACGATTTTAGTGAATGACGATTTTGCGTCAAAAAGGGCTGTTATATACCCTTTCAAAAGAAATGTATTCTTGAAGGTTTTGCACTATCTACGAAATTTCTATCAGTGTGAAAATGTAGTTTTGATATGTCTTGTTCCACCACAACTTTATTTTGACTTTGGTTGTCATGTGAGTGGGTACTTTTCATCATCATCATCATATTATAATGAAACTGTTGCTTATATGATACTGAGAAAACTTTTTTATTACGCGATGTGCAACCCTCAACTTCGCGAAATTTTTATCCTGTGTACATGTAGATTTGCAATAGCGGGTCATGATTTTCCCGTATCGCGTAAGTCTGTCGTAAAGAAAAACTTTATTTTCTCGATTCTCAGATGTGGCACCATGGGTATTCGGCTATTATTCATAATCGTTTTAACATAACTTACTTATTTCTGTAAAATAATTTTACAAAACTTATGAGAAAAAAAACATTCCTTATAATATTTTCCCTCTTTGAGAAAAGAAAACGGAGTGTGTTTAAATTGAAGCTGGAACAGTTGAAATAGTTGGTGGGTTTTAAAGTAATTATACAGGGTGGTCGCTAGAAAAGCGGAAAATTTGTCAAACAGCTATTTATTTTTACAAAGAATAACTTTTACAAAGTTTTTTAAAGGCATATGTTATATTACACTCATAGATGCTCAAAATGCATTTTATGATATTAAAATCATGCATTTTATTCATGATGTAAAGAAATCAAAATAGAAATGAGTAAGCACGCATTTTATTCATGATCTCATCTGACCCTCAAATTTTCCGCTTTTCTAACGACCACCCTGTAGATATCAAGGTTTGTATTATACAATCACGTCTTCTTTTTTCAAATCTCTGATGTATTTCTGTCAGATAACGCTGCAGTAATTTAATGCTTAAAATCTACACACTGTTTCTATTAGGCAGGTTTGCATTTTAAACTCAATCTGGCAAAAACTGATAACACAGCTTAAACGAAGTATTAGCTGCACATATGTTTACTTTCTCTAGTCAGTCATAAATCAATGTCCATCAGAATATTTTGCTTACCTCTGTAAGACTGCCAATGGTATGTATAGTTCTTCTGCCTTCAGTCGTTGATGGATTGACCAACATTCTTTTGCCGAGCCTGTAAGTTCGTCTAAAGGTGTCGCTAGTTGTTTCTCTACGTGGTTCAGCGAAGATGTTTTTATCTTTGTAAAGCTGTTTTCTTGGTCTGTTTGATTGGAAATTTCAAATAACTTACGACACTTCTTATCTACTGTATGTTCGACATTCTTAGGTTCTTTTCTCTCGATCAATTCACGGTTTTGTAAGAACTTGTCTTCTCGTCTTTCTTCTGTCATGTTTTCGGAAATATTTAACTGGGAAAAAAATTACAAATTTCTTTAAAGATAATACAGAAATAAATGATTAGTAAACTCATGATACGAACACTATGAAATACTTTTATAATTCTTTCGAGACAGGTTGTTAGGGAACTAAGAGTCTGAACTTGAGATTTGTGTTTTGTTTAAAAAGCTACAGTAATCAAATACAATCCCTTTTTTTAAGACTTCCCTGAAGATGGCAGCACTTTGGAAACAGAATAATATTGTTTGGTTTTCTTTTCTTCTCTTAAACATAAAGCCACATAAAAGGCTATGTATGCTATTAGCAGGTATCGAAACACAATTTTTTAACGTTATAAGAACGAATAGAGTAAAATAAATTAGCAGATAGTGGCTATAGAGTAATAATAAACGAAACAGTAAAAATTAATTATTAATTAGGTTATGGAAATCATATAGGTCAGTAACATCGATAGCGACACTTCATCGACTTTGATATAAGAAAACATCAATCAATAACACACTTATTAAAATAAATCCCTCATTAAAACATACAATAATAAAAGAATGGATAAGATGATTTAATAATAATCAACGCTGTTTCCGAATCACAAGTCTTGTATAAATTCACTATCCACCTCCATTCCAATCCAGCTGATTAAATTTAAAGTATGTTTTTAAAACTGTAAATCACGAATTGTTTGGGTAGGTCTAACTGAAAATTCTATTAATTACACAAGCAAATTGATCTAAAGAACAGAAGTATTCCCAAATCTAAAGACAGTAAAGGCTGGTAAATAACCAATATCACTAGAACACTGAAGCAAGAACTGGTAACACCAGTAGGATGTATTGATAAAATCAGCATACCGAGAAGATTTAAACTGTAAAGTGGTGAGATATAATTAGAAACGAACAAAACCGCTGAAAAACAGAGTAAAAATGTAACCAAAATGATTGCTAATTCACGCAAAGAAACCTGTTGGGAAAATGTTACAGAACGAAACCAGAACTGAAACAAATAATTGTACTTGAAAGTAAGAAGTGAATGAGGAGTGACGGATAACTTACGTAGAGAAATATGCTGTAGAATAATTGTAAGCAAACAATAATAATGGCGGACAAGAGAACGTATTGGAAAATATTTAAAAAATGCAAGAAAATGTAAGCGAATAGAAAAAAACTGGAAAATACCTCAAGTACAATGAACATGTTTCACTTAAAATAATGGGCTGAGAACAAATATAAAACCAGATTAATTATTAGATTACAAATGTAAAACCAGATTAATGATCAGATCACAAATATAAAACCAGATTAACGATTAGATTACAAATGTAAAACCAGATTAATTATTAGATCACAAATATAAAACCACATTAATAATTAGATCACAAATATAAAACCACATTAATGATTAGATTATACATATAAAACCAGATTAAGTATTAGATTACAAATATAAAACTAGATTAACGATTAGATTACAAATGTAAAACCAGATTAATTATTACATCACAAATATAAAACCAGATTAATGATTAGATCACAAATATAAAACCAGATTAATAATTAGATCACAAATCTAAAACCAGATTAATAATTAGATCACAAATATAAAACCAGATTAATGATTAGATTATACATATAAAACCAGATTAAGTATTAGATTACAAATATAAAACTAGATTAACGATTAGATTACAAATGTAAAACCAGATTAATTATTACATCACAAATATAAAACTAGATTAATGATTAGATCACAAATGTAAAACCAGATTAATGATTAGATCACAAATATAAAACCAGATTAATAATTAGATCACAAATATAAAACCAGATTAATAATTAGATCACAAATATAAAACCAGATTAATGATTAGCTCATAAATATAAAACCAGATTAATGATTAGATCACAAATATAAAACCAGATTAATAATTAGATCACAAATATAAAACCAGATTAATGATTAGATCATAAATATAAAACCAGATTAATGATTAGATCACAAATATAAAACCAGATTAAGTATTAGATTACAAATATAAAACTAGATTAACGATTAGATTACAAATGTAAAACCAGATTAATTATTACATCACAAATATAAAACTAGATTAATGATTAGATCACAAATGTAAAACCAGATTAATGATTAGATCACAAATATAAAACCAGATTAATAATTAGATCACAAATATAAAACCAGATTAATAATTAGATCACAAATATAAAACCAGATTAATGATTAGCTCATAAATATAAAACCAGATTAATGATTAGATCACAAATATAAAACCAGATTAATAATTAGATCACAAATATAAAACCAGATTAATGATTAGATCATAAATATAAAACCAGATTAATGATTAGATCACAAATATAAAACCAGATTAAGTATTAGATCACAAATATAAAACCAGATTAATAATTAGATCACAAATATAAAACCAGATTAATAATTAGATCACAAATATAAAACCAGATTAATAATTAGATCACAAATATAAAACCACATTAATGATTAGATTATACATATAAAACCAGATTAAGTATTAGATTACAAATATAAAACTAGATTAACGATTAGATTACAAATGTAAAACCAGATTAATTATTACATCACAAATATAAAACCAGATTAATGATTAAATCACAAATGTAAAACCAGATTAATGATTAGATCACAAATATAAAACCAGATTAATAATTAGATCACAAATATAAAACCAGATTAATAATTAGATCACAAATATAAAACCAGATTAAGTATTAGATTACAAATATAAAACTAGATTAACGATTAGATTACAAATGTAAAACCAGATTAATTATTACATCACAAATATAAAACCAGATTAATGATTAGATCACAAATATATAACCAGATTAATAATTAGATCACAAATATAAAACCAGATTAATGATTAGATCATAAATATAAAACCAGATTAATGATTAGATCACAAATATAAAACCAGATTAAGTATTAGATCACAAATATAAAACCAGATTAATAATTAGATCACAAATATAAAACCAGATTAATAATTAGATCACAAATATAAAACCAGATTAATAATTAGATCACAAATATAAAACCACATTAATGATTAGATTATACATATAAAACCAGATTAAGTATTAGATTACAAATATAAAACTAGATTAACGATTAGATTACAAATGTAAAACCAGATTAATTATTACATCACAAATATAAAACCAGATTAATGATTAAATCACAAATGTAAAACCAGATTAATGATTAGATCACAAATATAAAACCAGATTAATAATTAGATCACAAATATAAAACCAGATTAATAATTAGATCACAAATATAAAACCAGATTAAGTATTAGATTACAAATATAAAACTAGATTAACGATTAGATTACAAATGTAAAACCAGATTAATTATTACATCACAAATATAAAACCAGATTAATGATTAGATCACAAATATATAACCAGATTAATAATTAGATCACAAATATAAAACCAGATTAATAATTAGATCACAAATATAAAACTAGATTAATGATTAGATCACAAATGTAAAACCAGATTAATGATTAGATCACAAATATAAAACCAGATTAATAATTAGATCACAAATCTAAAACCAGATTAATAATTAGATCACAAATATAAAACCAGATTAATGATTAGATCATAAATATAAAACCAGATTAATGATTAGATCACAAATATAAAACCAGATTAATGATTAGATCATAAATATAAAACCAGATTAATGATTAGATCACAAATATAAAACCAGATTAATGATTAGATCACAAATATATAACCAGATTAATAATTAGATCACAAATATAAAACCAGATTAATAATTAGATCACAAATATAAAACTAGATTAATGATTAGATCACAAATGTAAAACCAGATTAATGATTAGATCACAAATATAAAACCAGATTAATAATTAGATCACAAATATAAAACCAGATTAATAATTAGATCACAAATATAAAACCAGATTAATGATTAGATCATAAATATAAAACCAGATTAATGATTAGATCACAAATATAAAACCAGATTAATGATTAGATTACAATAAGTTTACCGTTATGTTAACATGTTAATTAACAGTTATGTTAGCATGAAACAATAGGTTTACCGTTATGTTAACATGTTAATTAACAGTTATGTTAGCATGAAACAATAAGTTTACCGTTATGTTAACATGTTAATTAACAGCTATGTTAACATGCTACTAACAGTTATATTAGCATGAAACAATAAGTTTACCGTTATGTTAACATGTTAACTAAAACCAGTGAGTTTACCGTTATGTTAACATGTTAACTAAAACCAGTGAGTTTACCGTTATGTTAACATGTTAACTAAAAACAATAAGTTTACCGTTATGTTAAATAAAAGTAATAAGTTTACCGTTATTTGAACATGTTAACTAAAAACAATAAGTTTATCGGATTTATTATTCATTAGCAGGGGAGTAGCGCCATTTAAGCACATTGTTGGGAATTTCCCCCCATACCCCCATAATGACACTGATGAACTCACGAACGAAAGTTAAGAACATTATATCATAAAAACGAACCACCCTAGATCTGCTGGTTAAGCCTTTTCGCTTCAATAATAGGATTTACGAGACATACTGGTATATGTGAGTTCGCAGATCATAGCAAGCAGTTTTCCAAGTCACCATCTTTACACTCTTGTTCACACATGTTCTATTCCAATTTGAATTAATAACCATGGTTTTCTTTTCCAGCTACTTCCGGGCATGATCAGGGTAGATTATTCGGCGCCCTGGCCATGAAAGTGGGTTCACTCGGGGTACTCCCGTTTTACCCCCTACAACTAATTCTCAGGCACTGGATCTTTATATCTCAGCTAAGGCAACATCTTTTCCCGGCCGAGAAATGTGCTGTTTCAATTGATGTTTCGTCTCGTCTTCTGTTCGGTTGTTTTGGGTACAAGCTCCGGCCTGGCCTACTTCTCTTGTGCCGCCTTGGTCTCACTCAGAATTTTCACCCGACATTTTCATACTGCCCGACCTCACCTCAAACAAGCCAAATTAAAATTCAGGAAAACTCCCAAGTACAGGTGAATAATTTTCCATGAACGGGGACGAAGATGAACCACGACGTTCCTGAACACCCCTGTTGGAGAGGAAATATATCAGACTTCTCTCTCTCTAAACTAAACCCCTATCAAGGTTCCTTTTCATCCAATCAAAGGTTTATAAACCAAAATTGAGAGAATGCAAAAAGAGAGGAAAAAGTTTGAAAATATATTTTTAAAAATTATCAAATTAAAAACCTTCTCTATAAGAGTGAAGCCCTAAAGGTGAGATTTGTCGCTTGGTACCGTCGGTAGATGGCAACACTACATGCTTACTTGTTTTATACTTCGCGCAAAGCTTCAGCAGAGCTATCTGCGCTAGCTGTCCTTAATTTAGTAGTGTAAGACAAGAGGAAAGACAGCTAGTCATCACCCCACCAACTCTTGAGCTACTCTTTTACCAACGAACAGTGAGAGTAAACAAATATTATAACGGCTCCACGGTTAAAAGGGCGATCACATTTGGTGGGACGGGAATTCGAAACCGTAACTCTTAGATTGCTAGTCGAGTGCCTTAACCACCTGGCCGAACCGGTGGCAAAACTATTTATTTTTTCGGTGTTCCTCAGTAACATCTAAACAACCATATTTATCAAGACTGTCATATTTAGATCACACCTTAAAACAATATTTATCAAGACTGTCATATTTTGATCACACCTAAACAACCAAATTTATCAAGACTGTCTTATTTTGATCACATCTAAACAACCATATGTATTAAGACTGTCATATTTTGATCACACCTAAACAACCATATTCATTAAGATTGTCGTACTTTTGCTTTATAAACATAACATTCAGACAAACCTGACGGGTTGATTTAAATGTCTGGATGTCAAGTCTTCCAGAAATGTCTGCCGTTTTGTAACTTCTGGAATTGCGACGTAAAACTCTGAGCTTAAGGTTCAACTTTGGTTTTAAAAGTAACTTTTTTGTCTCTTACTTTCACACTCTAAAGTGCTTTTCATATTATTTTCTCTTTGCAATATGACAGAAAGAAAAACAGTTCACATAAAACGATTAACGCTACTGAATAGTTTTAAAAATAAGTCGAATTATGAAACAAAAAAATATTTTCTTACATTTGTTTAAGAGTCGTATGTACAGAATCCTGGTCTGAATGATTCAATAGGAAGTTTAATATATGTGAAATTTTCATGTATTCTTTCTTCTTTCGTTCCATCACAAACAATGTCAAACTCTCTTGATTGGTAGGTTTTAAAACATCAGGCATTAATTACTAATTGAAAGAGCATATATTTAAATAAACATATACAGAGAAAAAATATGTTAGAAATAATTAGTTTGTGTTTTAGTTCAGCCTAAAACTACCCAATGTACTCTCTGTGCTCTGTCCATGACAGGTATTGAAACCCGGTTTCTAGCGTTCAAAGTTTGCAGACATATTGCTGTGCCACTGGGGAGATAAATTATAAGAACAAAGTCCTTGAACTCACACCTCCCCCAGTTTTCAGATGAAATAAATACAATTATCAATGCTCTTAATAATTTGATTTCTCAACAATGTTCAAAAACTCCAGTGAGAGATATTATATTATACACCTTGTAGAACAAAACTATGTAACAGTTCACAAATATCCAGCTAGAGATATTACGTTACAAACTTTGTAGAACAAAACTATAAAACAGTTGACGAATCTCCAGCTAAATATATTATATTGTAAACCTTGTAAAACAAAATTATGTAACAGCTGACAAATCTCCAGTGAAAGATATTATATTCTAAACTTTGTAGAACAAAACTATGTAACAGTTCACAAATATCCAGCTAGAGATATTACGTTACAAACCTTGTAGAACAAAACTATAAAACAGTTGACGAATCTCCAGCTAAAGATATTATATTGTAAACCTTGTAAAACAAAATTATGTAACAGCTGACAAATCTCCAGTGAAAGATATTATATTCTAAACTTTGTAGAACAAAACTATGTACCAAATAACAAATCTCCAGTTACAGATGTTATGTTACAATCCTTGTTGAAAAAACTATGTGACAGTTGAAAAATCTCCAGTTAGAAATATTATGTTATAAACCTCAAGGAACAAAACTGTGTAACAGTTGACAAATCTTCAGATAAAGATATTATATTCTAAACTTTGTGGAACAAAACTACAAAACAGTTAACAAATCTCCAGTTAGAGATATTATATTCTTAACCTTGTGGAACAAAACTATGTAACAGTTGACAAATCTCCAGCTAAAGATATTACGTTACAAACCTTGTAGAACAAAACTATGTAACAGTTGATAAATCTACAGTTAAATATATTATATTATAAATTTTGCAGAACAAAACTATGTGACAGTTGACAAATCTCCAGTTAGAGATATTATGTTAAAAACCTTGTAGAAGAAAACTATGTAACAGTTGTCAAATCTCCAGTGGGAGAAATTATATTCTAAACCTTGTAGAACAAAACTATGTAACAGTTGACAAATCTCCAGTTAGAGATATTATGTTATAAACCTTGTTGAACAAAACTATGTGACAGTTGACAATTCTTCATTTAAACATATTATATTCTAAACTTTGTGGAGCAAAACTATTTAACAGTTGATAAATCTCCAGTTAGAGATATTATATTATAAACCTTATAGAACAAAACTACGTAACAATTGACAAATCTCAAGTTAGAGATATTATCTTATAAACCTTGCAGAACAAAACTATGCTATGTAACAGTTGACAAATCTAAAATTAAAGATATTATATTGTAAACCTTGTAGTTTACAAATCTCGAGGTAGAAATATTATGTCATAAACTTTGTAGTACAAAACTATGTAACAGTTGACAAATCTGAGGCTAGAGAAAATTTATTCTAAACTTTGTGGAACAAATCTATGTAGCAGTTATCAAATCTCCATTTAGAGATATTATGTTATAAACCTTGTAGAACAAAACAATGTAACAGTTGACAAAACTCCAGTTAAATATATTATATTATAAACTTTATAGAAAAAAATTATGTAACAGTTGAGAAATCTACAGTTAGAGATATTACATTATAAACTTTGTAGAACAAAACTATGTAACAGTTGACACATCTCCAGTTAGTGATATTATATTATATACCTTGTAGAACAAAACTATGTAGCAGTTGACAAATCTCAGTTAGAGATATTATGTCATAAACTTTGCAGAACAAAGCTATAAAACTGTTGAAAAAACTCCAGTTAAAAATATTATATTCTGAACTTTGTAGAAGAAAATTATATAGCAGTTGACAAATCTCCAGTTAGAGATATTATATTATAAACATTGTAAAACAAAACTATGTAAAAGCTGACAAATCTCCAGTTGGAGATGTTATATTCTAAACATTGTAGAACAAAACTATGTACCACTTGACAAATCTCCAGTCATGGAGATGTTATGTTACAAACGTAGTAGAACAAATCTATGTAACAGTTGAAAAATCTCCAGTTAAAGATATTATATTCTTAACCTTGTAGAACAAAACTATGTAACAGTTGACAAATCTCCAGTTTGGGATATTATATTATAAACCTTGTAGAACAAAACTATGTGACAGTTGAATATCTCCAGTTAAAGATATTATATTCTAAACTTTGTAGAACAAAACTATGTAGCAGTTGACAATTTTTTAGTTAGAGATATTATATTCTAAATTTTGAAGTACAACACATTGTCACAGTTGACAATTAGAGATATTATATTATAAACTTTGTAAAAAAATTATGTAACAGTTGAGAAATCTACAGTTAGAGATATTATATTATAAACCTTGTAAAACAAAACTATGTAACAGCTGAAAAATCTCCAGTAAGAGATATTATATAATAAACCTTATAGAACAAAACTATGTAGCAGTTGACAAATCTCCAGTTAGAGATATTATGTTATAAACCTTGTAAAACAAAACTATATAACTATTCACAAATCTCCAGTTAGAGATATTATATTATAAACTTTGTAAAAAAAATTATGTAACAGTTGAGAAATCTACAGTTAGAGATATTATATTATAAACCTTGTAAAACAAAACTATGTAACAGCTGAAAAATCTCCAGTAAGAGATATTATATAATAAACCTTATAGAACAAAACTATGTAGCAGTTGACAAATCTCCAGTTAGAGATATTATGTTATAAACCTTGTAAAACAAAACTATATAACTATTGAAAAAATCTCCAGCTAAAGATGTTATATTATAAACCTTGTAGAACAAAACTGTGTAACAGCTGACAAATCTCCAGTCAGAGATATTATATTATAAATTTTGCAGAACAAAACTATGTAACAGTTGAAAAGTCTCCAGTAAAAGATATTATATTCTAAACCTTGTAGAAGAAAACTATGTAGCAGTTGACAAATTTTCAGTTAGAGACATTATATTCTAAACTTCGTAGAACAAAACTATGTAACAGTTGACAAATCTCCAGTTAGAGATATTATATTATAGATCTTGTAGAATAAAACTATGTAATAGTTGACAAATCTCCAGTTAGAGATATTATATTATAGATCTTGTAGAATAAAACTATGTAATAGTTGACAAATCTCCAGTTAGAGATATTATATTTTGAACCTGGAGAACAAAACTATGTTACAGTTGACAAATCTTCGGTTAGAGATATTATATTATAAACCTTGTAGAACAAAACTATGTTACAGTTGGCAAATCTCCAGTTAAAGATACTATGTTATAAACCTTGTAGAAAAAACTATGTAACCGGTCTGTTGAACACATGCTAACATATAATACTGTGGTAATATTGTCACAACAGGTCTGTTAAACACATACTAACATACAATACTATGGAAACATCGTTACTAAAGGTCTGTTGAACACATACTGAAAAAAATACTATGATAATACTGTTGCAACAGGTGTGTTGAAAACATGCTAACATACAATACAATGGAAACATCGTTACTAAAGGTCTGTTGAACAATGCTAACATACAATATTATGGTAATACTGTAACAAAAAATCTGTTGAAGACATGGTAACATACCACACTGTGGTAATATTGTTACCACAGGTCTTTTGAACACATGGTAACATACAATACAATGGTAATGTTGTTATAACTGATCTGTTAAACACAAACTAGCATACAATACTATGGAAACATTGTTGCAACAGCTTTGTTGAACACATGCTAATATATAATACAGTGGTAATATTGTTAGAACAAGTCTGTTGAACGTAATCTAAATCACAATACTATGGTAATATTGTTACAACAGATCTGTTGAACACATGCTAACATACATTATTGTGGTAATATTATTACAACAGGGCTGTTGAACACATTCAAACATACAATAGTATGGTAACATAAAATAGTCTCTGTAATCATAAGGCGCGTCATAGAACCACAAGAGAATGTAAACATAAAAGGTAAACATTACAGATATCTTGTTACATGTTTATATATGATTTATGGATGTATATATCTGTACGCTACACTGTAACCTCTGATTATTTTATACCATACTAGTATGCTACGAGTATTGATGTCTGACATTAGCATACTTTTCTTTACCCCCGTGTAATTTAATTACTGTTGTGTTTGGCTAGACCACCAGCAGTAACTTACCTGGTGTGAGTCACTTTTATTCAATGATACCTGGCGTGAGTCGCTTTTATTCAGTGACACGCACACGGAAATTTTGGAGTTTAACTTTTCATCTTGGTTTTCGGTTTCTTCCCATTTGTGCTTAACGTGTTGTTCGCTGTCTATAGACAATGTTTTTTTCTTTGTTTCTGAAATAGGAGGAAGGTTCTAGTTTACTTTTGTTAGACTTTTATCTTCTCAAACCAAGGAAAAACAACTGCGTTTAACACACTTATGAATACAAAATAATCAATGAATTGTTATTTTAGGCGTACAAAAAATAACAACAGCTTCATTTTGAAGGTTGAAGGTCATTTGAAAGTATCAGGCTCGATAACAGAAGTGAAGAGTTTATGTAAATAGAAATTTTCGTTAACAATTGGGAGTATACAATGACAATGATAAGTGAAAATAAATGCTCTTTTTAAATATAAGTTTACGTTTGAAAAATGTAATAGTCTATCTTGGGCTTTAAAAACTAACATAAAACTGTATATTAGCTTATTTATTCGTACTAAATAAGCACGAATGTCTATCCACATAATAACCATTCGGAATTTTGCTGTTACCAAGTTATTTTCTAATAAGAACTTTATTTATTGTGGTGAAGACATAATGCATACATTCAACAACAGTTGTAATTTTAACATATTACGTAGTTGGACGTTTTGCAGCTGTAACGGTGAGTTATCCAGCTTTATCTGGCATTTGACGGATTTTTGAAACTATTTTCTCACGTAATGTTTCAATAAAATTCCTTGAAGTGATTCGATTTCTTATTGCTGAGTGGTTCCTATCTCTTTGGATTCTACAATATTTTACTTTTTTTTATTTAAGTGACTTATTGTTTAGTGAATTGTATCTCTAAAATGACAGAATATGTCAGTTTGTTTCGTCTACGTGACTTATCGTGGGTGTTTTGTGTTTCTTGAATTTAACTGGTTTATTGTTAGGCGTTGTATCTCTGGAACTCTAGAACTGTTTCCTTTGCGAACTTCGAAACCCTTTAACATTTAGTGTTAACCATTTCAATGAACTATTAAAGAAGTTTGGATAATGAATAAGTTTCGAATTTTTGCCTGGAACGAAAAGCCAGATTTTTAAACCAACAAAATCAGTTTATTATATTGGATGTGCTAAAGAATTCAGCATTCATCACTGAAAATAAGGCTGAGTTTCCCACTTCCTCTATTCAGAATTACCGTTAGGCTATTGTTATCCAAGTTTTAGAAGAAACGTCGTCTTTCCTTTAGTGTACACACCATTTCTATTTTAACGGTTTTATTACTGGGTTTAATCTATACATACAGCGCTTCTAAACTCATTTCTATTAAATTAAAATTTGAATAAACCAGCGTGAAACGTGTAGGTTCACAAAACTCGTTTGCAAATTTCGTTTTGAAATGCATCAACGACATTTCTCTGAAATTCAATGTACAGTTCAATGTTCAGTTTGACTAACACGCCTTCGTGTCAAAAACTTAATCACCGGCACATTTTAAGGCTTATAATGAAAACATTATAGAGTTAGGGTTACGTGCAACAACTGGCTACCTTGCTACATATTGTCATGAGAGTTTCACCAATTGTCTTTCAAGAACTAGAAATAACTTTCCCTATGATTGCAAGGAGCTCCTTAATAATTAAGTTATCACTTAAAATAACAGAACAAATACATATCTAAGTTATGATTATATTTGTTTTGTGTCCGTAAGAAAAACTCTGGTACGATTTTATTACAGGGTTTACATATTAATATTGTCGTTGATTTAAACAGTCACATAAATACCACCCCTACCTTTAACACTCAGTACTGACGACATATTTTGTTTTCAACACTCAGTATTAATAATACGTCTTATTTTTAACACTAAGTACTAATAACCTTCCTCACTAGTACCACTTGTATTTTTTAAACACTAAGTATAAATAACCTTCCTTACTGGTACCACTTGTGTTTTTTAAACACTAAATATAAATAACCTTTCTTACTAGTACCACTTGTATTTTTTAAACACCAAGTGTAAATAACCTTCCTTACTGGTACCACTTGTGTTTTTTAAACACTAAGTATAAATAACCTTCCTTACTGGTACCACTTGTGTTTTTTAAACACTAAGTATAAATAACCTTCCTTACTGGTACCACTTGTATTTTTTAAACACTAAGTATAAATAACCTTCTTTACTGGTACAACTTGTGTTTTTTTAAACACTAAGTATAAATAACCTTTCTTACTGGTACCACTTGTGTTTTTTAAACACTAAGTATAAATAACCTTCCTTACTGGTACCACTTGTATATTTAAACACTAAGTATAAATAACCTTCCTTACTGGTACCACTTGTATATTTAAACACTAAGTATAAATAACCTTCCTTACTGGTACCACTTGTATATTTAAACACTAAGTATAAATAACCTTCCTTACTGGTACCACTTGTATATTTAAACACTAAGTGTAAATATGATGCAAGTCTTTTCTGCAGTATTCATTATTTTAACACCAATATTTGTATTTAACATGAAGTAGAAATACTTTATTTAATTTTTAACACTTTATTATATCTTCCCTTTTATCTTTAAACATTCAATATTAATAGCACCTACCGGTTTTAGCACTCATCGCTAACAACATACTTTGAATTGTTTTGTTTTTTTCCAAGTACACTTTTAAACTATGTTATTTTACAGTTTTATTTCCTGTTTTCAGCATGATGTCCAATTTTATCTTCTGGGTGTCATGAACCACATGAGATGACTCATTAATAAGATTTATTGTTTTAAAAGAATGTGTACAATTTTTGAGATATTTTACACGTCAGCTAAAAATCAAATTCATGGATATATATATACGTATTCCTTGATGTCTGACTTCAAACGCACTGCTACAGATGAGGGAATGGGCAGCCCCTTCCATTATTTAGAGCCGTAACACACAACCCGCCCATTTGATGTAAAGGTACCCAAATTTAAGCGTGTCAGTTGCGTTTTGCACGGATTTTGTTACTGATTTCTTTACACAGTGTAACCCTGATTTGCGACATTAAAATTGTGAATGTCGGATGGTTTTCAAACATGAACCGATCAACATATTGTTTATTCAGTTAAATTTCAGGTTTGGGTGGTTTGTCCGACTGTCTCTATCACTGTTCACCAAATTGGTACAGTCGTTCTTCACACACATACATATACAGAGAGATAGTAGTTTTTAATACAAATTAAAATGGTATATTTGAAACCATTTCTTTAACGTGCAAATCATTTTATTTATTCATTCATAAGTTAATAAAATTTAGCTGATAAAATGGATTCAGTTCTCGTGCATGAAATAATTTAACTGATAAAATGGAGTCAGTATCAGTTCTCGTACATGAAATAATTTTAAAATACTTATTTTCTCTTTCTCTTCATCCATTTAAACTGAAAACTTTTGTCAGTCGCTCTATTTAACTTTTCCACAAGCTGTCGTTTTAATATTCACCAAAAATCACTTCATAAAAATGATTCGTAATGCATTACAAATATCACTTACTCCGAGTTTTAAATTGTTTTGAGATATTTTCTTCACGCTGCCATGGTGACAAAGGCCCAACCACATTGGAAGGTAGAGGATTCGAGTTATGACAAGCCACGATATTGACAGATTTACCTCCTTCTGCTTCATTGTCACTGACCGAAACTTGTGAAACCATGGTAACCACGTCACTCTGCGGTAGCTCGTTATATGAAGGGAGGTTCCTAGAAAGAAGGAAAAGCTGTTTATTATTCGTATAAAATATGGGAACATAGATGAGCATTGTCTGGTTGACTTCTAAGTGATTACTTTCATATTAAGATATGGTACAAAATGACTTTTTACATATGGAGGACTGGATATGTTGAAGGACTTTTATGGGGTTTTTTTTTTTGAAGCACCCAAAATGTGACAGAGATATAGCACTTAAAATCGAGTGTAAAATTACTTAGCCATAGTATCATTTAATTCCATTTTGTAGTTTTAACAGTCAGTAGACGCTCACTTGATTGCTAGGGTATGTATGGATTGGAGTCCTAGCGGCTTACTTTGACGAATTTTACTGACGGCTAGTTTCACTTCATAAAATGTGTTGTTTCAGGTCCCATGGTGGCTGCCGTCGAAACTATTTCCTCGAAGCTTAACGTTTGATCACGCATTATTGTCAGATACTGTTACTTTTATTGTTACAAACTTCTGCAAAAGGATTTGTTTCAGAATTTCTCGCAATGTTTAACGAGGGCTATCGGCGTTAGCCGTTCTTGATTTAGCAATGTAAGACCAGATAGAAGGCAGCTAGTCATCACCACCCACCGCCAACTCTTGGGCTACTCTTTTACCAACGAATAGTGGGATTGACCGTCACATTATAACTCTACGGCTGGCAAGACAAGCATGTTTCTTGTGACGCGGATTCGAACTCACATTCCTCATATTGCAAGTCGAGTGCCTTAACCACCTAGACGTGCAGGGTCTTTCAACTAAAGAAGACGATGTTAAAACTTGGAAAAAATCCATCTTCCATGGTCACATGAGAGAAGACTGAAAGGACACAAAAGTCCATTGAAGCTGCACTGAACCACCTAGCTGGTATAAATGTAGCATAGCGGTATGTCTGTGGACTTACAACTTTAGAAATCGGGTTTCGATACCCGATGTGGGCAGAACACAGATTACCCTTCTTAATTAAAGTATCTGTTGTAAACTGTGATTACAACGATTGCAATTTTTTTCGGCCATCTTTTCAGTAAATATCTTTCATTAAGTTCAAGGTGTTGGTACACATTTGACCATATAAAGAAGTTTCTTCAGCCTAGTTACAAAGTCTGTTTGACTCAAATATTTCCTTTGGTAAGTACGGCATTCCTTTCAAAGACAAGAGTGTCTCCCAAACTGACTTGGAGGTTTTGTGACTCGTTGCTGTGTGCAGTATCTGGCATGGCCTGGTGATTAGGGTATCCAATTCGAAATCTGTGGGGTTGCTGGTTTGAATCCCCGTCACAACAAACATGCTATCCCTTTTAGCCTTGGAGTGTTATAATGTGACGGTCATATCCACTATTTTTTGTAAAAGGGTATCCCCCGAGGTGGCGTGGGTGATATCGAATTTCACTGCAACCTTACATTGCTAACTTAGGGACGTCTAGCGGAAATGGCCCTCGTGTAGTCCTAGGTGATATTCTAAAGTGACCAATATATGAAACACTTTCAATATTCATTGGGGAGAATTCATTGTAGCTTGTTGCTCGTAGCGCCACATCGTTCACTGCACGAGCAAATGAAGTGGCTTTCACAAAGTAATGTTAACAAAAGCTACATTAGAAAAGTAAATAGCTTGTAAGTCTACTTAAACTCCAAAGGTTGGAACAAGTTATCTAGTTTGAGGCCACAATATTATGAAAAGACTGATTTTTGTAATAATTGTTTATTGTATAGCGAGAGATCAGATTGGTTTCAGATGAAAATTCATGTTTGATCTTGTTTTTTTTAAGTTTTATTCGCATAAAGTACAAAGAGCACAAATTATTTTATGTAAAATGCTGGTTCAAATTATCTGATTTAACTGCCAAAATACAAATAAGGCTGTCAGAAACCTGGTGCTTAAGTAATTAGTCTAAAGAGGATGATAATAAAACACGAACGGGAATGGGATATATGTATAGCATATTCAAATCAGAACACCTTGGGACCTGATAAATTACCTTAGATTAATTACCCACAGATCTCTCTGTTACAAATAACATTACATCCCCGTCAGTGATCTTTGTTGTTGTAATTGGAAGAGTGTTTTAACCATCGTTGAAAAAACTGATGCAACTCCAAACAAATTTTTCATCTCGCCATTATGCTCTAGTTGTTGTTGTCTTTGTTTGGATGAATAGCTATTTGTTGTTGTCTTTGTTTGGATGAATAGCTATTTGTTGTTGTCTTTGTTTGGATGAATAGCTATTTGTTGTTGTCTTTGTTTGGATGAATAGCTATTTGTTGTTGTCTTTGTTTGGATGAATAGCTATTTGTTGTTGTCTTTGTTTGGATGAATAGCTATTTGTTGTTGTCTTTGTTTGGATAAATAACTATTTGTTGTTGTCTTTGTTTGGATGAGTAACTATTTGTTGTTATCTCTGTTTGGATGAATAACTATTTGTTGTTGTCTTTGTTTGAATAAATAACTATTTGTTGTTGTCTTTGTTTGAATAAATAACTATTTGTTGTTGTCTTTGTTTGGATGAATAACTATTTGTTGTTGTCTTTGTTTGGATGAATAACTATTTGTTGTTGTCTTTGTTTGAATAAATAACTATTTGTTGTTGTCTTTGTTTGAATAAATAACTATTTGTTGTTTTTGTTTGGATGAGTAACTATATTTTGTTGTTGTCTTTGTTTGGATGAATAACTATTTGTTGTTGTTTTTGTTTGGATGAGTAACTATATTTTGTTGTTGTCTTTGTTTGGATGAATAACTATTTGTTGTTGTTTTTGTTTGGATGAGTAACTATATTTTGTTGTTGTCTTTGTTTGGATGAATATCTATTTGTTGTTGTTTTTGTTTGGATGAGTAACTATATTTTGTTGTTGTCTTTGTTTGGATGAGTAACTATTTGTTGTTGTTTTTGTTTGGATGAATAACTATTTGTTGTTGTCTTTGTTTGAATAAATAACTATTTGTTCTTGTCTTTGTTTGAATAAATAACTATTTGTTGTTGTCTTTGTTTGGATGAATAACTATATTTTGTTGTTGTCTTTGTTTGGATGAATAACTATTTGTTCTTGTCTTTGTTTGAATAAATAACTATTTGTTGTTGTTTTTGTTTGGATGAGTAACTATATTTTGTTGTTTTTGTTTGGATGAATAACTATTTGTTGTTGTCTTTGTTTGAATAAATAACTATTTGTTGTTGTCTTTGTTTGAATAAATAACTATTTGTTGTTGTCTTTGTTTGAATAAATAACTATTTGTTGTTGTCTTTGTTTGGATGAATAACTATATTTTGTTGTTGTCTTTGTTTGGATGAATAACTATTTGTTGTTGTTTTTGTTTGGATGAGTAACTATATTTTGTTGTTTTTGTTTGGATGAATAACTATTTGTTGTTGTCTTTGTTTGAATAAATAACTATTTGTTGTTGTCTTTGTTTGAATAAATAACTATTTGTTGTTGTCTTTGTTTGAATAAATAACTATTTGTTGTTGTCTTTGTTTGGATGAATAACTATATTTTGTTGTTTTTGTTTGGATGAATAACTATTTGTTGTTGTTTTTGTTTGGATGAGTAACTATATTTTGTTGTTGTCTTTGTTTGGATGAATAACTATTTGTTGTTGTTTTTGTTTGGATGAGTAACTATATTTTGTTGTTGTCTTTGTTTGGATGAATATCTATTTGTTGTTGTTTTTGTTTGGATGAGTAACTATATTTTGTTGTTGTCTTTGTTTGGATGAGTAACTATTTGTTTTTGTCTTTGTTTGAATAAATAACTATTTGTTGTTGTCTTTGTTTGAATAAATAACTATTTGTTGTTGTCTTTGTTTGGATGAATAACTATATTTTGTTGTTGTCTTTGTTTGGATGAATAACTATTTGTTGTTGTTTTTGTTTGGATGAGTAACTATATTTTGTTGTTGTCTTTGTTTGGATGAATAACTATTTGTTGTTGTTTTTGTTTGGATGAATATCTATTTGTTGTTATCTTTGTTTGGATGAGTAACTATATTTTGTTGTTGTCTTTGTTTGATTGAATATCTACATCGTTGAAATTACGTAAACCATTTCTTACAAAATCATCTTGTCTAAGTACATATTGAGCCATACATATATATTATTGTTTAGACCCTAATTAGGGCAAGATGGTGGATTATCAAATGAGTTACCTTCTATTTGATCAGAAGATCAATGGAACCACGTAGTTGAATGGCTCTTCAAGAAGTTTGATAAAGTTAAGTAAAGGTGTTAACATGTGACAGTTTAGCCAACTACGTAACTTGTCTTGGGGAGAGTTTTGTAAGTTGTGTTGTGTTTGCTGTATTAGTGAAATTTAAGAAATTTATCATATTTTGAAGATATTTCGCAGCGAGATGATGCAACATAATTATAATTCACTTTGTTTCAGTAATTACCCTCGAATGACTACAAAATTTCAAAATAAATACAATTCTATAACAAATGCCACAAACAAATAAGTTGATTACACAGCTGTGAATTTTCATCTTGAAATTTACGTATTAGTAATCCAAAACTATATAGCTTATGTTGTTATTGCAAAACCACATCAGCTTATCTACTTGTCGACCAATAGGAATCGGCTCGCTGATTTTAACGCTGTGAAAGTGAGGGCTTATTGCAGTCCTACCAGGTAACCACCATCTACAGGTCACCGTATCCTTCAAATATGGAGAAATTATTAACACTAAATTAAAAGATTGTTTTAATGATGAAGTAAAAATATATCTCAAGACTTCTGGTAAGAGTATCCAAACTTTAATTGAAGTAAAGTATAGAACAACGTTTCGACCTTCTTTGGTCAAGTTGAAGATGACCTCAGGTACCCGTATCAGATGTCTTGAAAATATATGTTTTAATGGCAGTTCAATGGGAAATTCTATCGTTTTATCACTGAGAAAAACACTAGACTGGGTTTTTTCTTATGAATTACAGAGAAACCGAGCCCTTTTCTTATGAATTACAGAGAAACCGAACCTTTCTCTTATTAATTACAGAGAAAGAGAGCTCTTTTCTTATGAATTACAGAGAAACAGAGCCTTTTTCTTATGAATTATTTCTCTGGTAATTCTGTTTCGAAGCTATTCTGGAGAATATATAAAGTAGCCCAGATCTTCCAGTTTGGGCTGATATGCAAATGAAAAACCGCCATAAGATGTACTTATAAATTAAAATCGATAATACATTCTAGGAAATTTATAATGTTTGGACTTTGAAATATACAAATAATTACAGTCAACTAGTCTGTTGGGTTTTTAGTCATGTGAGAATATGATGTTCTAAATTATTTTCTTTTTCAGAAAATGCACTGCGCATGCCCCACAAGGCATATTAATACTGCATATATAACGCTATATTTTGTTGTTGACACTTTCGCCAACTTTTGTCACGCGATATGCCTGTCACGCCAATCATTTCGTGCAAGCCAAAGACCGTATTTAAAACAAGTAAAACAAATTATTTAATTAAATAACTAATCCACCAAATTCAAGTTTTATATATCCGTTAAATTATTAAAGGGCAATGAATTACAATTTCATGTGGCCAAATTTAGCTGTAAGTTAACTCATAATTCATAGCGACCGGAAACTGAATGTTTCACTTTCGTGATGACTAGAAATCCACTTGAAGTTAAAATGTATTCTAAACACGGCTGGCGTAGATATTAAAAACTTTAATAACTAAAATACAGTACAGAAAAACGTTTCGACCCTCTTTGGTCATCTTCAGGTTAAAAAATAGAGTTTGTAACTGACCATTCCTAAAACATGTGTCTGATATAAGTCAGTTGCAGACTCTTTTTGTTAACCTGAAGATGACCTAAGAAGTTTGAAACGTTTTTCTGCACTTTATTTAAATAAAGTTTTAATATTCGTACCAGCCGTGTTTAGAATACATTTTGTTTGTTCCACTGATAAAAGTGAAGAATAATGTTTCGAAAAATAACAAGTGGGACTGTGGACGTGTGGTAGACGAGCGAATTTTAATTCTTAAACGATAAATTAACATATTTAAGACTCCCTCCCTCATTTGTGAAATAATTAATTTTGATCTCACAAAACGATTTTGAAATAACTTTACAACTTACCTTTCTTTTCCGTTGTAACGTGTTTCCTTCACAGACTCTTTGTGTCCACGTTTACGTTTTTCGTTTTTTAATATTATAGAATTTTGATTCGTTTTCAAAGTGTTTTCTCTCGGGTCTGTTTTCGAAGAAGCATTTGATGTTTGACGATTTGTCTTCTTGGGACTTCTAGATTTTGCTGAAGCGAGTTTTGGTTCATTTGTCAAATGGTTTAACTCGGGTTTGATAGAAACGTCCTGATCACCGCGTTTCGATACAGACGCACGTTTTGACTTTTTAGTTCGAGCTTTCTTCAGTTTTTGGGGTGAAGTTCTTTCAGAGATATCACTTTCGCAGTTATCACTTTTATCTGATGTTTTGCACGCTTCCTGTCCCGAAAGAGCCAGAACCTTAGAGAGATTCTTTCTGAGTGAATTCAACATTTCATCTTCTTCTGGTTCCTTCTTGAATGTTGGCAGAACACCCAAAGCGATTTGTCTAAGCCTAAGATTCTTGAACGAAGTAATATTTTTGTCAGTGTTCGACCAATCATCATTGCCGGAGTTTGACATTCATACAGTTTCAGCGACCCAAAGTAGAAGTGAATTTTTTTTTGGAAATAATATATTTCTTCGATCTGACCAAAAGGTAATTTTTAAACCTAAATTAAAACAATAATGAAAAAAAAATGAATCTTTGATAAACACAATTTGGTAATTTTATTAATTAGTAAGAAGGTTACGTATTTGGATTTCTTATGTTCCACTTTGTTTGTTTTTTGAATTTCGCGCAAAGCTACAGAAGGGTTAACTGCGTCAGCAGCTCATAATTTTGCAGTGTAAGACAACAGAGAAATTAGCTAGTCATCACCACCCACAGTCAAGTCTTGGGCTACTATTTTACCAACGAATAGTGGAATCGTCCGTAACATTATAACGCACTCACGGCTGAAAGGGCGAGCAAGTTTGGTGTGACTGGAATTCGAACCCGTGACTATCGGATTACAAGTCGAGTGCCTTAACCACTTGGTCATGCCGGGCCGGTGTATACCAGAATTATTAATACGAAAATATACTTAATTAAGTTTCTCAATGCAAAAGTTCATTCAAGTTTAGCACAGATAGCTCTCGAATAGCTTTGTGCGAAATTCGAAAACAAACATTATCCACGTTTTTCTCTATTAAATCCATTTCTATTTTCAATGTAATATTATGATGATATTCTATCTCAATACCGTGCAATTGGTGTTAAAATGTTTTCATAGAAGTTTGTAGTTTGGCATTTTGACCTTGAATAATAAAATAAATATTATTGCTTTGTTTGTTTTGAATGTCCCACAAAGCTACACAAGGACTATCTGCTCTACTCGTTCGTAATTTAGCTGTGTAAGACTAGAGGGAAGGCAGCTAGTCGTCATCATACACCGCCAACTCTTGGGGTACTCTTTTTTTCTGAACTTTAGTAAATGAACAGTTTGGCGAAGAGGTGTTGTTACCAAACATAAGTTTTAGTAAAATAAACAATTCAGCGAAAAGTTTATAAAGATACTCAACACGGCGACAATGAGCCAACTTGATGGAAATACTAGGATAACATTTTCATAACAGAAGAAAAACGAAAGCAACCTAGGAAAAAAAAGTTAAGGTATTTTATTCACAATAGTCAAGGGCTATAAAGAAGGTCTGAGGTAATTGTCGATCTGCAGTAAAACTCCACTCTGTCAAAAACGTGTGAGATAATATTCAATCTGAAATCAAGGAACAGTCTGCTAAAAAACGTGTGAGGTAATATCTAATCTGAAATCAAGGACTAGTCTGTTAAAAAAATATTATAATATTCTTTAAACTGTGAACACTGGACCAGTGTTTATAGTAAAGTGTTTGGATACTATCTGAATCGTATTCGAAAGACCAACCTGTTAAAGATTCGTGTAGTAGAAAAATCAGACTTTAAATTAACCTTTTGTGAAACATTGGCTGTTTTGTAGCCCTAAGCTTCTTGGTTGCCAAAACATATTCATGTACACAGGAGTTTCCTACGTTTCTCAGAACAAATCCTCTCCCAGGACATCTCATATCCTGACTGAGGACCTTATGCAATCAATATGTACATACTGAGTACATTAACAGTATTATGAATGTGTACATACTGAGTACATTAACAGTATTATGAATGTGTAAATACTGAGTACATTAACAGTATTATGAATGTGTACATACTGAGTACATTAACAGTATTATGAATGTGTACATACTGAGTACATTAACAGTATTATGAATGTGTACATACTGAGTACATTAACAGTATTGTGAATGTGTACCTACTGAGTACATTAACAGTATTATCAATATGTACATACTGAGTACATTAACAGTATTATCAATGTGTACATACTGAGTACATTAACAGTATTATCAATATGTACATACTGAGTACATTAACAGTATTATGAATGTGTACATACTGAGTACATTAACATTATTATCAATGTGTACATACTGAGTACATTAACAGTATTATGAATGTGTACATACTGAGTACATTAACAGTATTATGAATGTGTACATACTGAGTACATTAACAGTGTTATCAATATGTACATACTGAGTACATTAACAGTATTATCAATGTGTACCTACTGAGTACATTAACAGTATTATCAATATGTACATACTGAGTACATTAACAGTATTATTAATGTGTACCTACTGAGTACATTAACAGTATTATCAATATGTACATACTGAGTACATTAACAGTATTATTAATGTGTACATACTGAGTACATTAACAGTATTATGAATGTGTACATACTGAGTACATTAACATTATTATCAATATGTACATACTGAGTACATTAACAGTATTATCAATGTGTACATACTGAGTACATTAACAGTTTTATCAATATGTACATACTGAGTACATTAACAGTATTATATGTACATACTGAGTACATTAACAGTATTATCAATATGTACATACTGAGTACATTAACAGTATTATCAATGTGTACATACTGAGTACATTAACAGTATTATCAATGTGTACATACTGAGTACATTAACAGTATTATCAATATGTACATACTGAGTACATTAACAGTATTATGAATGTGTACATACTGAGTACATTAACAGTATTATCAACATGTACATACTGAGTACATTAACAGTATTATCAATATGTACATACTGAGTACATTAACAGTATTATCAATGTGTACATACTGAGTACATTAACAGTATTATCAATGTGTACATACTGAGTACATTAACAGTATTATCAATGTGTACATACTGAGTACATTAACAGTATTATCAATATGTACATACTGAGTACATTAACAGTATTATCAATATGTACATACTGAGTACATTAACAGTATTATCAATGTGTACATACTGAGTACATTAACAGTATTATCAATATGTACATACTGAGTACATTAACAGTATTATCAATGTGTACATACTGAGTACATTAACAGTATTATGAATGTGTACATACTGAGTACATTAACAGTATTATAAATGTGTACATACTGAGTACATTAACAGTATTATCAATATGTACATACTGAGTACATTAACAGTATTATCAATATGTACATACTGAGTACATTAACAGTATTATCAATATGTACATACTGAGTACATTAACAGTATTATAAATGTGTACATACTTAGTACATTAACAGTATTATGAATGTGTACATACTGAGTACATTAACAGTATTATAAATGTGTACATACTGAGTACATTAACAGTATTATAAATGTGTACATACTGAGTACATTAACAGTATTATCAATATGTACATACTGAGTACATTAACAGTATTATCAATATGTACATACTGAGTACATTAACAGTATTATGAATGTGTACATACTTAGTACATTAACAGTATTATGAATGTGTACATACTGAGTACATTAACAGTATTATCAATATGTACATACTGAGTACATTAACAGTATTATCAACATGTACATACTGAGTACATTAACAGTATTATGAATGTGTACATACTGAGTACATTAACAGTATTATGAATGTGTACATACTTAGTACATTAACAGTATTATGAATGTGTACATACTGAGTACATTAACAGTATTATAAATGTGTACATACTGAGTACATTAACAGTATTATTAATATGTACATACTGAGTACATTAACAGTATTATCAATATGTACATACTGAGTACATTAACAGTGTTATCAATATGTACATACTGAGTACATTAACAGTATTATGAATGTGTACATACTGAGTACATTAACAGTATTATCAATATGTACATACTGAGTACATTAACAGTATTATGAATGTGTACATACTGAGTACATTAACAGTATTATCAATATGTACATACTGAGTACATTAACAGTATTATGAATGTGTACATACTGAGTACATTAACAGTATTATGAATGTGTACATACTGAGTACATTAACAGTATTATCAATGTGTACATACTGAGTACATTAACAGTATTATAAATGTGTACATACTGAGTACATTAACAGTATTATGAATGTGTACATACTGAGTACATTAACAGTATTATCAATGTGTACATACTGAGTACATTAACAGTATTATTAACATGTACATACTGAGTACATTAACAGTATTATCAATATGTACATACTGAGTACATTAACAGTATTATGAATGTGTACATACTGAGTACATTAACAGTATTATGAATGTGTACATACTGAGTACATTAAGTATTTTGTGTATTTTATACAATCCATTTCTTCTTTCCTTTGGCTCCTTTTTGGTAACCTTCTGACATATGTACATAAAATAATAATAATAATGTTTCTTATGACTGCTGTCCCTTCCTTAAAGCCCCCCAGTGGCTCAGCGGTATGTCTGCGGACTTACACGCTAAAATCCGGGTTTCGATACCCGTGGTGGGCAGAGCACAGATAGCCCATTGTATAGCTTTGTGCTTCATTAAAAAAAACAACAAAAAACCCTTCCTTAAGATTTAGGTGATGATAATAATGTTTCTTGTAACTGCTGTCCATTCCTTAAGATTTAAATAATAATTTTTTTTATGATTTCTGTCCCTTTCTTAAGACTTGAATACAACAATAATGTTTTTTATAACTGTTGTTCCTTCCTTAACATTTTAGTTACCACATGCACATGTTTTGGGATACGTGCACATGATGAAGTGTTGTGGTTACCAGAAATAAAATTGAAAAAATAGTAACTTCAGAATTATTTGGCAAATGAGACATATCACAACACAAAATTACAACTAACAAGCACGTGCTGGGAGTGCGTGTGAACTTAAAATAAGTGAAAAACGAGTGTCAAGTCATAAAGTACAATATTTCGTATTACTTACCCCACCGTTGGTCGTAACTCTGAAATAATTGAACGTTGTTTTTTTAAAGAGAATTAAAATAAAACAAAATTGTTTGCTTCGTAGGAAAATGGAGCAAGGGAAATTGTAGAATGTAGTTGACAACGTAAGCTCTTGTGCTATTCTCTGCTTCCTTGGCACTCCACCTGGAGATCTGTTAACTTACTAGCAACAGTGGTCAGGAATCGATTAACTAAGCACACCTGAAATGTAGTTGCCGATAGATCACGTGAAGCACGTGCGTGATGAATATCTTGACATAGCCTGGTTGTCTCTGTGGTTTAGTTAATTGGCCACCAACCGTTATCATAAAACACCAGTCTAGATCGATTGAGTGTAATGTTAAAAAACTGGTTAAGTCCCGCACGTTTCAAACTCTTCTAGTGTGATTGAAAATTTTTGACAGAAGTTTCTTTCCTATATCGAGTTTCTGTATCAAGCTACCCAAGAGTGAAAGATACCACTACTTTTGAACTGGTATTCTACTGGGAAGTAGTTACCCAGCAATTACTTATAATTGGGCTAATCTTATGAATGAGCGAATAGTGGAGCTTGTCTGTCACTCTAATGGCGGAGCGTGCTTTTGCAACAACGGAGCTACGAGTCAAGCACGTTAATTACCAGCCATACACGGATACTGCTTTTCACGCAGATTTTAAATATCGAATGAATATCACTGATTTTAACACTTGAATTTCATGTTTCTTTCCGTAATTTGTCGTCAGGGTCAAACTTACTCAACACACTTCAGCACTGAGCCCGAATATCGAATTTTAGCAGCACATATCCTTATATGTTCCAGTTTAACTACCATAGAGGACGGGGGGAGAATGTTTGGTTAACCAGACGAGGACATTTTTATATGTTCTGTAATAAATAGGCTAGTAACTGTAAGAAATAAAACTGTAGAAAATCTTCAGCGCTTGTTTGAACTGTTATCTATGAAAAATGTAAACAGTTACCTGATTTGAACAACACCCATTCTAACCAAGGAACGTCTGCTAACTGTCATCTGGAATCATCTGATAACTATGCAACCCCATGATTCATCTGGAATCATCTGATAACAATGCAACCCCATGATTCACTGCTTCACTCCAAGTAGGCCTGACATGACCATGTGGTTGAGGCGTTTATCTCATAATACGAGGACCACGGGTTCGAGTCCCTGTCATATCAAACATCATCGTCCTCTCAGCCGTGGAGTCATTATACAGTGACGGTCAATGCCGCTATTTGTTGATTAAAGAGTAGTCCAAGAGTTGGCGATGAGTGGAGATAACCAGCTGCCTTCCTCTCGTTTTACACTGCTAAATCAACGACGACTAGCGCAGATAACCCTTGTGTATCTTTGTGCAAAATTCAAAACAAACACTCGAAATAAAATAATCCCTTAACAAATAAATGCAAATATAACTATGGTCTTAAGTGTTATTTAACTTTTCCTTTGTTTTTATTCTTCGTACAAACATTTTCCGATATTTGCTAATATTATTGACATACATTTAATATTAACTTTATTACACATTATTTTAGATGCAGTTAATTGCTAGACACTAGCGACCTCTGCAGTGACTATTAAGACACATAATGCGAGAGATCTTATAATTTCTAGCATTTGCTATTTTTTATCTGAACGATACCCTTTGCGACACAGGAGCAAAACTACCAGGTTAAAGACAAACCTAACGTTCAAACATAACCATCCTCGATTTGCTGCCGACCAGAGAGATAACAATTACTCAACACCGCTCTAAGTGACTATTTTTAACTGAGCAGTGAAGTTAAAACGTCACACAGCTGATAATGTTCGTGTTTAACGGCATATCGAAGGTTGAATCTCCGACCACGCTAACCATTACACGGGTCCCAGTCTTTATAACTTCGTTCATTAATATCTTCGATAACAGTCTTGGCTGTCCAATAGCGAAATGTATTATAAAATTCACTTTTTTTCTAAATGTTCTACATATTTCTAGCAACGAGTTAACAGTTATAGGAACTGTCATACAAATGTCATAATTACATTCTCATGCTTCTATTTTCATAAATCTGTTTCATTACTATGAATGACAGTTTCATATGTGGAACATTGCTTGTGCAAAACACGAGATCAGGTGTGTTGCTATGGTGACAACTACTCGTGATACGCGGGTGATAAAGTGTGTTGCTAAGGTGGCTTGTGACAACTTCTCGTGCTACGGCAGGTGATAAGGTGTGTTGCTAAGGTAACTTGTGACAACTTCTCGTGCTACGGCAGGTGATAAGGTGTGTTGCTAAGATAGCTTGTGACAACTTCTCGTGCTACGGCAGGTGATAAGGTGTGTTGCTAAGGTAACTTGTGACAACTCGTGCTACGGCAGGTGATAAGGTGTGTTGCTATGGTAGCTTGAGATAATATTTCAAACTATGCAGGTGATCAGGTGTGTTGCTATGGTGACAACTTCTCGTGCTATGTAGGTAACAAGGTAGGTTGTTACGGTAGGATATCATTAGCTCACGTGTTGTACGTGTGACAAGGCGTGCTGGTCACATAAGTTATTATAATTTTTTGGCTTGTCAGCTTCAACGTTTTTCTTTCTACTTGTTTAAGCTATCTACTTTCTCAGTAGTAGAGACATATTGCGAGTCAGTGTGTTGTTTGGATTTACATTTGTTAAATATATATTTATGTTAAATCAGCAAATTAAGGATGTAAATTGGAGATTTAAATCGTAGAATACACTATAAAGTGATATTAAAACACATCTAATTATGTAGAGTTTATAAGAAATGTTAATTTACGGTCACAGTATGTTGGCATTTTATTTGCCAAAGGAATATAAACAGGTTTATTGGACACCTTTAAAAACAGTACAAATAAACTTTATCATGACAGTCACCATGATGTTTATACCTGTTTACAAAACAGTACAACTAAAGTTGATCCTAACACGATGTTTACACACCTTTAAAAACAGTACAACTAAACTTTATCATGACAGTCACCATGATGTTTATACCTGTTTACAAAACAGTACAACTAAAGTTGATCCTAACACGATGTTTACACACCTTTAAAAACAGTACAACTAAACTTTATCATGACAGTCACCATAATGTTTACACACCTTTAAAAACAGTACAACTAGACTTGATCATGAGAGTTACCATGATGTTTACACACCTTTATAAACAGTACAACTAAACTTTATCATGACAGTCACCATGATGTTTACACACCTTTATAAACAGTACAACTAGACTTGATCATGAGAGTTACCATGATGTTTACACACCTTTATTAAACAGTACAACTAAACTTTATCATGACAGTCACCATAATGTTTACACACCTTTTAAAACAGTACAACTAAACTTTATCATGACAGCTCAACATAATGGTTTACCACACCCTTTAAAACCCAGTACAACTAAACTTTATCATGACAGTCACCATAATGTTTACACACCTTTAAAAACAGTACAACTAAACTTTATCATGACAGTCACCATAATGTTTACACACCTTTTAAACAGTACAACTAAACTTTATCATGACAGTCACCATAATGTTTACACACCTTTAAAAACAGTACAACTAAACCTGATACTGGCAGTCACCATAATGTTTACACACCTTTATAAACAGTACAACTAAACCTGATACTGGCAGTCACCATAATGTTTACACACTTTTGTTTACGTCAGAACACAAATTGATCATAGCAGTTTCCATAATGTTTACATGTCTTTATAAAGAAAACACTTTCCCACCAGCAGTATGTTTCAGCCCTCTGCTGCATTACTAGGAAGATAAAACTTGTTATTTATGTAAATTAGTTACGCAGGATTTGTGAGTATTCACGTGTTAACCCAAATGTATTCTCAGTTTCCGGTTTAATAACTGGCAAGAGGCTAATTGTTTAATATAATATGAGATGCATCGCCACGTTCTTACAGGCCTCACGTCCATATACATATACATATATATTATCTAATCGGTTAAAAGTAGAATAACAGTTAATGGTCTTTATTCAATAATGAGACTGTTAGTAAAACCGTTTGGGACCAGTAATTATACAAAGTAAAAAGTACGTAAACGAAACATGGCCGAGCGCGTTAAGGCGTGCACTCGTAATCCGAGGGTCGTGGGATCGCGCCCGCGTCGCGCTAAACATGCTCGCCCTCCCAACCGTGGGGGTGTATAATGTGACGGTCAATCCCACTATTCGTTGATAAAAGAGTAGCCCAAGAGTTGGCGGTGGATGGTGATGACTAGCTGCCTTCCCTCTAGTCTTACACTGCTAAATTAGGGACGGCTAGCACAGATAGCCCTCGAGTAGCTTTGTGCGAATTTCCAAAAAAACAAACAAACAAAACGTAAACGAAACCGACATTTGTATTAAGTGTGGATTCAATGACCAAGTACCTGGGATTAAAAGAATTTAACTTCCAGGACAACGGCTATCCCTATTGAAATCTTAGGGCTAGTATTTAACAAAGTTTTGGCGATAGAACGATACGACACGATTTATGTTTCGTTACGAAACTTGGCTGTCTTTATGTAAATATTATAAGCCTTTTGTACAGAGAAAATCAGAATTTGTAATAAAGTATTTTTCCTAAAATATTTAATAATTCAGAAAAGAAAGATTAATATTGCTTACTACATGATGTCTTTATTTCTTTTACCATAAATATCAAATACAAAGTAACATAACAAATTAGCCACTGCTTAACTAATGTTGCAAAATTTGTGAAATATCCAATTATGAAATAAAATTTAAAGCTTGTCACTCGTGAATTGCATTAATGTTTTTTAGTATGAAACATTTTACTACGAAATTAAATGATGGCCTAAACAACGATTTCGCTTGTTAATAAAATTAATTATGACTCAAACGATGGATTATTATAGTACTCAGACTGAAAATAATAGAAAATAATTTAATCTGACTTTCGAGAAAATTTGCAATTATAATGTCAATCAACAGAGGGCGCTACTAAGATGATATGCCCTTTTTCTACTTGGTTAAAGGTTTTTAAATGCTCGAGAGCTGTGATCGTTATCGGAACGCAATGTTGTGCTGAATTTCTGTATACGATAACGTTTTTTGTTTAAAAATGTTCGTAAATAGGTGCACGAAAGACTGTGTGAATATATCGGTATTTAATTTCGAACTGATAGCCTAAAGCGAAAGCAGGTACAACATCAGCACAAACCGCCAAACATTGTAGTACACGTATTTGAGAGAAAAATGAGGTTTTACTGTTACTCTTGTAACGCACTTATGGTCCGTATTATTAAAAAAAAATGACAAGGATAGACTATTCTGTAATATTAAAAGGTGGAATAACCGAGAAACAACAAGTCTGTCAGTTATAGTTACTTCTAAAGCACTTTATGATTAGTGTGTGTGCATGCCGCCTTTTGTTTTATCAGAAGAAGCCTTCTTCATTACCTTTACCTGATATTACTGTACACATGGTTTACCCCTGCATCAGGGAAATATTATATCTGGCTCTATTAAGTTCATATTAAGGTTAGTCTTGATTGCCTTGGTTGTGCATCGGAACAAAAGGAACCTCAACAAGTGATTTCAAGAATCCTTATGAACTGAAGCTCTGCTTTTCAAACCTAAGATGTACCACAGGGTTGATAGTTTTTAGTTTGATTGCTGTTGAGAACACAATGGACTAACTGTGTGTAGCCCACCATGGCTGTAGTACAAAGAGACTCTTTCAAGTGGCTAATCAAAGCAAATTCTTCCCGTATTTACAAAGAGCTAAAGAAGGTTTTCTAAATTTACATTGGTTGACGGATATCAAATATTTTAAATTAAACTTTCTCGTATACTCGACTACGTAATGCTCTGTCTCGTGGGCACTTATATCTTACAGGTCTTCATTTAATTTCTTTAGGCCTTTGTTTTTTCTTTGCTATTGTTGTTTATTCAAGACAGAACTAGGTTTCCACAAGCTGTGTGTCGCTCAGACTTTTAAAGCAAAATTATGATCGATATGAACATATTTTATGATATTACTTGCAGTGAATCGTAAAACACGTAAAAGTGTTAAACTGAAAATACGGTACGTTACTGACCTCGTAATGCAATAGATACTAGTGTAGACGTTTTAAACTACTGTATACTTTCATAGACAGTAGAAATATAAATACGTGAACTAAAGTAGACGTTTTGACGATTAACTTCCAAAGCAGTGACAGTTCTAAAGCAGCTTACAATAGTCACAACATCCTTCATTTTGCCCAACTAATACGACGAATCTTAAACAAGAAAATATAAGGTAAACGAATCTTACTTAACAGAAAGTTAGTGAGAAGTGTTTTTGATTGGTGACAGCAACTAGAGTGTATTCTATTAGTTATTTTTTAATCAAATCTTATTTCTTATTTGAAATCCTTTCATTGCTTGAACTTGAAAACTTAATTTTATTATGTGTTCCTCGAAGTAACTTTCCAACGAAAGATTACAGAGGTTTAAACAAGTTTGTTATATTTGTTACTATAGTCATTTTGTGATTGTATTACATGTTTATATCGATTTATTATATTTAGCTTTAAGGTTAAACCTACATAGTTAGAAAGGCAACAACTTATATCATTTGTAAACTGCTGGATAACAGATTTCAGATTTATATCAGTAAAGTTTTCAGCTATAACGTAACACTAAGATCAGCCACGTACAGATAGAACTATTGTTAGAGAGTGACATCTACACTGAGTTTAGTTAGTAGAAAACAGTAATCTGGGTCAGCCACGAACCGTTAGATACTCATTATCAGATAC
This sequence comes from Carcinoscorpius rotundicauda, assembly GCA_011833715.1. NCBI lineage: Eukaryota > Metazoa > Arthropoda > Merostomata > Xiphosura > Limulidae > Carcinoscorpius > Carcinoscorpius rotundicauda. The sequence goes on from CM022400.1 coordinate 4,731,593, forward strand.
GGTTAAATCTACACTGTTTGTAACTAATAGAAAACAGTAATCTGAGTCAGCCACGAACCGTTAGATACTCATTATCAGATACGGTTACATCTACACTGTTTGTAGCTGGTAGAAAACAGTAATCTGGGTCAGCCACGAACCGTTAGATACTCATTATCAGATACGGTTACATCTACACTGTTTGTAGCTGGTAGAAAACAGTAATCTGGGTCAGCCACGAACCGTTAGATACTCATTATCAGATACGGTTAAATCTACACTGTTTGTAACTAATAGAAAACAGTAATCTGGGTCAGCCACTAACCGTTAGATACTCATTATCAGATACGGTTACATCTACACTGTTTGTAACTAATAGAAAACAGTAATCTGAGTCAGCCACGAACCGTTAGATACTCATTATCAGATACGGTTATATCTACACTATCTGTAGCTGGTAGAAAACAATGATATGGGTCAGCCACGAACAGTTAGATACTTATTATCAGATACGGTTACATACCTGTGAAAGATAATGTTTCTGATTGAACGAGTAGACATTTTGTTTGGTGTGGTGTTAAGTTGCATACATGAGACTGGTGGAGTTTGTGGCTGAATGAGCAGACACTTTATTTGCTTTACTTAATATTAAGTACCATGGACGTGAAGACTGTGGTATTTCTAATTCAATATATTTCGCACATCGATTAGTAGAGTTATAATTCACATATGAATAATTCTTATACCTGCACCCTGGATATATCATCGTTGTTTATAAAAAACTCGTATCTTTCGGATCAGTGAAGCCAGTTTTCAATATTATAGCCAACCTAATGCAGCGAGCCAAGTGTTTGGTAAATAAGACAGTGCCTCTTCAAAACTTGTTCGGTTACGATACCACGTGGAATATCGCTTTGTAGCTCGTGCCTGTTTGGATCAATGTTTCTTAATACGAGGAATAGCTCGGCCAGATCCATCGTGGCATGTAAGCCAGGCCTTTTTGTTTGCTTCTGTTGATCTCTGGGTTTTAGAATAGTGCTAACTGACTTCCAACGTGCATATAAGAATGCTCTATCTGGTATCGTTTCATCAAGTGTGCAGACAGACAATAACGTTTCGTTTAAATTAACTCTGAAGTTCAAACGAGAACCACCAAAAATTCATCCTTCAGAACCATTTCAGTAGACCACCCAGTTATAATCTCGTTATTATATTCAATAATGAAATGACGCAGTTGCATACAATCAATACGTGAAAGGACTTGAAAAAGTTCGTGTTTTTTTTTAATTTCGCGCACAGCTGCGTATACGCTAATAAGGCTTAACGATTTCACTGCTACCATAGTTATAATATTGACTTGGATTGTTTGGGTTTTTTTAATTTGAATATAAATCATGATAGAGCCCAAGGATTACAAGTGATGGGTGTTTGTAGATCATAAGTTTAACTCATATATATCATAGTTTTTAGGATATGTGCATAGTTTCATGTGAGAGGTGTCTTAATGTTTGGGTTATGAGCATTATGACGGACTTTAACAGTCAGCCCTTCCCCACAGTGGTCTGTCTGTGGACTGATAGTTTTAACTCCTTATACTTTATCCAAGATAAATATCACAAAACCCATGGTTCTGATATTTGTATTTTTCCTAAATAAGTATCAGTTCTTTTATTGTATATCCTAGACAACTGTTGCCTCATCTCTGTTTAAAAAATAGTTGTTTAACTGTTTCATCTATTGAAGTAACCTAACTCCATTATTGAAAGTAACCTAACTCCATTATTGAAAGTAATCTAACTCCATTATCGAAAGTAATCTAACTCCATTATCGAAAGTAATCTAACTCCATTGTTGAAAGTAACCCAACTCCATTGTTGAAAGTAACCTAACTCCATTATTGAAAGTAACCTAACTCCATTATCGAAAGTAATCTAACTCCATTATCGAAAGTAATCTAACTCCATTGTTGAAAGTAACCCAACTCCATTGTTGAAAGTAACTTAACTTCATTGTTGAAAGTAACCTAACTCCATTGTTGAAAGTAACTTAACTTCATTATTGAAAGTAACCTAACTCCATTGTTGAAAGTAACTTAACTTCATTATTGAAAGTAACCTAACTCCATTGTTGAAAGTAACCTAACTTTATTATTGAAAATAACTTAACTCCATTATTGAAAGTAACCTAACTCCATTGTTGAAAGTAACCCAACTCCATTATTGAAAGTAACCTAACTCCATTATCGAAAGTAATCTAACTCCATTATCGAAAGTAATCTAACTCCATTGTTGAAAGTAACCCAACTCCATTGTTGAAAGTAACCTAACTCCATTATTGAAAGTAACCTAACTCCATTATCGAAAGTAATCTAACTCCATTATCGAAAGTAATCTAACTCCATTGTTGAAAGTAACCCAACTCCATTGTTGAAAGTAACTTAACTTCATTGTTGAAAGTAACCTAACTCCATTGTTGAAAGTAACTTAACTTCATTATTGAAAGTAACCTAACTCCATTGTTGAAAGTAACTTAACTTCATTATTGAAAGTAACCTAACTCCATTGTTGAAAGTAACCTAACTTTATTATTGAAAATAACTTAACTCCATTATTGAAAGTAACCTAACTCCATTGTTGAAAGTAACCTAACTCCATTATTCAAAGTAACCTGTCTCTCTTTATTCTGACAGGTCTTCTGATGTTAACATTGTTACCCTCTTTATTTCATTCTGCCATAAGGTTATTTATCATACATAACACTTGTGGTGTTTACATTTATTACTATAACACAATACAGATAAATGTGTTTTGTGTTGTTCAGTTATTCCATAAGAATTTCTTTCACGTACAAGTTCATGGATACAAAGTACCAATAATGGTCTTATGACCTCATATCTAGTATCTGTAATCCAGCTGCCACAATAAACAACATTTCTTCAGGTTGTTCAAACAAAGTTTTAGTGTTTTTAACAGATATATGCGTCCATGTTAATTTCACTTCACTGAAGTGGTGTTGTTACAAAATGTACTGAGTTCAAAGTGTTTCCGACAGACCTAATATTTTTAAAGAATATTTCTTCTGGTTCGATACACGCGATGTGATTAGAGCGAAAGCTTGTAGCACTGAGCTGTCTTTTGTTTTTTACTCGACTAACCCGTTCAGTCAATCGCACGGAAGACATCAGGTCAGAAACACCCGCTCACAGATTACACAGATCTGCAGAAAGTTTGAAGTGTTACGTGTTAAGTGGACAACAAGAACAGTTTTCTCTCGTGAAATATTATAGAAGGTCCACTCATATTTAACAACGATGCAGATACTGTGAGAATTATGAATAAAAATTGCACACAAAAGTACAAATAAAACATCCAAGCCATAACTACTCTAGATGTTCTAAAAGTAGACTGATTGGAATTTTACTTTGTTAGCCAACTGTTTAAGTATTAGGAAGGTGGTTCGAGTGCTTAACTGGCAGTCTGAGGGTTTGGGGTTCGAATCCCACCAAACATACATGACTTTCCATCCGTGGAGCGTTACAATGTATTACCAATTCCATCATTTATTTTTCAAAAAAGTAACCCAAAAGTTGGCGGTGAGTGGTGCTGTCTTTCTTTTAGTCTGACACCTCTAAATTAAGGAAGGATACCGCAGATAGCCCTCGAATAGCTTCACGCGAAATTCAAATTCCAGAAATTCACGAGTCCTCATGCGTCCAACGATCGGTTCTCGAGAGGAACATTTAACTTGGTAATACATGGCGATAGCTTTAAGTCTCTTCATAAAGAGTTCAACTTAAAGTGACCTTTCAAAGTTTGAGGAACTTTCCTCGATTCCTCTTTTGACATTACTTTCAGTTTTACATGATATTTTAACCAATTTCCAGTTTATGTTATTGCATAAGGTCCCCATTCGTAGAAAAACAGTTTTATTTATGAGACCATTTAAAAAAAAATCTTTTTATATTTTGCGTATCTAACTTTATTACCACTTCACCAATACATACGAGTAACTTTCTCTCAGGATTGACAAGGAATTATACACACATCCTGGAGATGCGGACACGTTTCAGTTTGCAATTTATCAAATATTTTTTTAAAGATTATTTTACGCCGTATTATGTACGTACCCACCCGTGTACGAGAACTGTTTGAGAGTATTGTGGTTAAAATAACCCTGTAGAAATTAAAGTAGATACCAGCAAAACTATACGTTTAACATCAAATCATATAAGACGTTATAGGCCTAGAATGGTCAGGTGGTTACTGCGCTTGACTCGCAATCTGATGGTCCTGGGTTCGAATTTCGGTCACACTAAAGATGTTTCGCCCTTTCAGTGGTGGAGCGTTATAATGTTACGATCAATCCCACTATTTGTGACTAAAGGGGTAGCCCAATGGTTGGCGTTGGGTGCTGATGACTAGCTGCCTTCCCTCTAGTCTTACACTGCTAATTTAAGGACGGCTAGCGCAGATAGCCTTCGAGTAGCTTTTTGCGAAATTAAAACGAACAATAAAAATAACTCGCTGTTGAATGATTGTGACAAGCATGTTTCAAGCAAATGGGTTTAACACGATAATTAATGAGTAATTGAAGATGCAGCTTACGGCTTCCTAAAATTATGTCAATGTAAACATTTTTAGTGTGTTACCATGCAATATGCATTTAAAGTGATGAGAAATATCCCTGGTGCATTTTTAAAAAACTAAATTTTGAAATGAGAAGCATTGACAATACTGTTACTTACTTTGTTAAAAGTATAACAAATATTATTAAGAGACAACATTGATAACTCTTGTACTTACCTAAGACTGCTTGAAATGATAAGTGTTTTGGAAACTAGAATTGTTAAATTACTGTCGACAGATGGCACTACAAGATGCTCATTAGAAACTATTATGATTCAATAGTTTTGTATGGACTAAGTCATTAACATACACACTGATGTGGTTTGTTTGTTTTTTGAAATTTCGCAGAAAGCTACTCGAGGGCTATCTGTTCTATCCGTCCCTAATTTAGCAGTTTAAGTCTAGAAGGAAGGCAGCTAATCATCACCACCCACCGCCAACTCTTGGGCTACTCTTTTACCAACGAATAGTGGGATTGATCGTCACTTTATATCGATCCCCACAGCTGAAAGAGCGAGCATATTTGGTGCGACAGTAAATAGTAGTATAGAACAACAATGCTCGTGGGTTTTAACCTAGATTACACAGTTAAAAAGGAAAGGCTAAAACATTTCATTCCTACTCGTTTGGTAATGAGGTCTTATATGAACATGCAACAAGAGCTGTGCGCAACCTATTTAAAACGAAAGACACAATTTTTGTTTCATTGTCTAGTATCTCAATCACGGTAGATTTTTACCAGTATCAAAGGCATCTTTCTGACGCAGCGCACATGGAAAAAAATCGTTGGTTTAATATTACTTTATAATATAATATTACTTTAGTTTAAAATTACTATATAATATAACATTACTTTATAATATAATATTAGTTTAGTTTAATATTACTTTATTACATAATATTACTTTTTAATATAATATTAGTTTAGTTTAATATTACTTTATTACATAATATTAGTTTAGTTTAATATTACTTTAGTTTTCTTTATTTAAGTTTTAATTCTAACATCCTTAACTATCTTTTCTTCAATTTTAGTTTGATTTGAATTTTTCACAAAGCTACATGAGGACTATCTGCGCTTTAATTTTCTTTCTTAAATAACTGTTGAATAAAATTGAAACAGGGACTTGAAACACGACTTATTCTCCACACAATTTTCAACTTTAATTTCCTGTCTTCTGAGTCCCAGCGGGAAGAGGAGAGAGATAGGAACTTATTCGAGGCAGTACGTACAGTCGTTTGAAAGATTAAATGACAGCTCCTAGAAATAGATTAAAATTGAACAATAATACCCGATGGGTCAGCGGCAGGATTACAGACAGGTAACGTTAGAATCCATGGCTCAGTTCCCGACGGTTTTCTTTGTTTGTTTTTTAATTTCGCGCAAAGCTACACGGGGGCCATCTGCGCTAGCCGTTCTTAATTTAGCAGTGTAAGACTAGAGGGAAGGCAGCTAGTCATCACCACCCACCGCCAACTCTTGGGCTACTCTTTTACCAACGAATAGTGGGATTGACCGTCACATTATAACACCCTCACGGTTGAAAGGGCGAGCATGTTTGGCGCGACGGGAATGCGAACACGCGACCTTCAGATTACGAGTCGCACGCCTTAACCCACCTGGCCATGCCGTGGCCCCCGGCGGTTGATAGTCTTAAAATATAAATATAAAAAAATCAAATAGAGAATATCCACTAAACAAGTGATGTAAGTAATTAAAATGTATAATTAATTAACATAATTATACATATATGATAAAAAGTCGACCTCCTTTACACTTCCAATTAATATTTCGGTCATGAATATTTTGTAATAACATTTCATGACTCGTGCTTCTAAAATGCTTTAATTTTTTTATAGTCATTCGTTACTACTATAACTTTCGAAGTTTATTATTCGTATCATAACTGTTTGCCGTTTGTGTTTCGTATAACTTACAAATTTACTTTTCACTTCCTACAACTCTCACCTTACTGTGAGTTATATGAAGTTCCTATTGGTTGCAACTTTTATTTTATTTCTTCTTTGTCGTTAAGCACAAAGTTACACAAAGGACTATCTGTGCTCAGCCCACGACGGGTGTCAAAACCCCGAGTTATAAACCCATAGACTTACAGCCGAAACCACCGAAAGCACTTTTTTTAATTTCTGCTGCTAATTATTCAAATAAATGTCACTTGTTACTTTGCTTTCTAATTTATGCTCAAATATACAATCTAGGTCGGTTTTCTGTTAGGGCGCTCGACTCTTGATCTGAGGGTCGCCTGTTCGAATACCCGTCGCACCAAACGTGCTGGCTTTTTCAGCTGTGTGGATGCGTAATAATGGGACGATCAATCCCATTATTCGTTGGTGAAAGAGTAGCCTAAAAGCTGGCAGTGTATGATGATGACTAGCTGCCTTTCCTCTAGTCTTACACTGCTAAATTAGGGACAGCTAACGCAGATAGCCCTCGTGTAGCTTTGTGATAAATTAAAAAACAAAAAGTCGTATTCTTATTATAATATTCTTTTGTATTTTTGCAACAAATATTATGAGCGATTTAAGAAACTAAAGATTTTCAAACAATTCGTGGTGCTGAATTATCAGTTAATAAGAATTTGTTTCCTTCCTTGATAACTGCTTTAGATTCGGTTTATCATAACAACTGATGCGTCTGTTTAGAATGGTGGTTGAAATGATGTTTTGTTTACCCATCTAGTGTACAACTGTTTTTGTGTACTAAACCATGTATTCTTTTAAACCTTTGATACTAGAATACGTACTGTTAGCAGCGTCAGTTTGTATTATATATCTATTGTCCATTATTAATTTGTCTTGTTGTTAATGAAGGAACGCATTGAGGTAAAACATTCCAGAAATAAGAAACTCGAATATTTTACTTTAAGTGTATACATTCAAATAAACAAGTTATATGAAAAAAAAAACTAATTGATGAATTATGACTAAGGATACATTTCAATAGTCATTCGGTTTGTAGTGACGTCGCAAGTTTTAGGGAAATTGACCTCAGGTAGACGTGTCTTCAAAATGGAGACACGCAACTGGAGGGAAGTGACTATAAGCTTGAATATTTTATAAATCATAATACTGACGGTGTCTGAGTCTATGCCGTGAAACGGAAAAGATTCAAAACACGTTTTATTCGTGGCCTTCCCGCCACTACTGCTTCCAGTTCATCTATTTCCTCGTGTTCAAAGCTGTTGCCTTCATCTCGCGCTCAGCATCTGCATTTCGACCAATCACAAGCCACCAAGCTGACTGCTCGCGGGCAACACGTGCAAGGCAATAAGCCATATCGCTTCAATGGATATTGCTTTTTCACTTGTGAAGGGCTCCGGCTACGTTGGTAAGATATTGCTGTTGGCACTGTCTAACTTGTCTGGGTGGACAGTTACCGCTGTTCACAGCACTGGAACTTGTAGACGGAGATGTGAATACTCTAGCTTGACAAACACTGGTAAACTGACAGTTGCAATATCTCTTCAAATAAACGGTAGGATACAAAATAATATAATAAACTAAGAAGGTTTAGCTGGAAGTGAAACAAAAAGGTTACTGAAAATGGGTCGATTTTTAAAAACTTTATGTTTATGTTTTCTTTTGTTTTTCTATTAGATATCGGGATAAGTTTCCAGTGAACGAAATGTTTTATTTCACTGCTGAATACTCGATGGTTGAGCAGCTGTCTTTATGGAAACAAACCGACAACAAAACAGATTAAAACTATTGATTTACATAAAGCACAAACAGCTGAAAATAAAATCATACACAGGTTGTAGTAAATCATTGGACATCAATTAGTTCACGAGAATACAAGGAACTCGATCTCAACTGATATATTTAACACAGCGTGAAATACCTCATACTTAACACAATGTGAAATAAGTATTGTTTAACACAAAGTGTAATTATTAATAATTGACATACAGTGTGACCTAACTTATTCAACACAGTGTGAACTAACACATACTTAATACATTGTGAAATAACTGATATTAAACAAAATGTGAAATAACTGGTATTTAGTACGGTGTTAATTATTAATTAATACTTCACACGGTGTGATATTACATGATATATGATACAATGTGAATTTGGTAACATTTAATATGGTGTGATATAAAATGATATTTCATACAATGTGAATCAGGTAATATTTGAAGTGGTGTGAATTAATTGATATTAAATATAATGTGAATTATGAAATACTTTTTATGGTGTGATATTAAATGATATTTCATACAATGTTAATTCAGTAATACGTGACATGGTGAGAATTAAATTATATTTCATACAATGTGAATTAGTTAATATCTGAAATAGTGTGAATGAAGTGATATTTGATACAATGTGAATTCGGTAACACTTGACATGGTGTAATATTACCTGAAATTTGATACAATGTAAATTAGGTAATATTTGACATTGTGTGATATTACCTGAAATTTGATACAATGTGAATTCGGTAACACTTGACATGGAGTGAATGAACTGATATTTGATACAATGTGAAAAAGGTTAAACTTGACGTGGAGTAAATTAACTGACATTTGATACAATGTGAATTAGGTGATATTTTTCATTGTGTGAATTAACTGATGTTTAATAAATTGTGAATCAGGTAATACTCTACATGGTGAGATATCAAATGATATTTGATACAACATGAATTAGGCAATACTTGACATCGTGTGAATTAACAGATATATTTCATACAATGTGCATTAGTTTACGCTTGAAATGGTATGAACTTATTGATATTTGATACAATGTGAATTATTTAATATTTGACATGGTGTGAAATTAAATAATATTTGATACAAAGTGAATTATTTAATATTTGACATGGTGTGAAATTAAATAATATTTGATACAAAGTGAATTAGGCAATACTTGAGATGGATTGAATTAAATGATATTTGACACAATGTGGAATAGATAATACTTGGCATGGTGTGAAAAGAACCGATATATTTAATACAATGTGAATTAGGTTATGCTTGACATGGTGTGAATTATCTGTTATTTGATACAATGTGAATTAAAAATACTTGACATAATGTGATATTTATCGATATTTGATTCAATGTGAATTAAAAATACTTGACATAATGTGATATTTATCGATATTTGATTCAATGTGAATTAGGTAATACTTTACATGGTGTAAATTAACGGATATTTAAAATAATGTAAATTATGTAATACTTGACATGCTGTGATATTAAATTATATTAGATACAATGTGAATTGGCTAATATTTGATACGGTGTGTAATAAAAGATATATTTGATACAATGCGAATTAGAAAGTACTTCAGATAATGTGATATATACTGATAATTGATACAATGTGAATCAGCTAATACTTGATGTGGTGTGAATTAAGTGATATTTGACACAATGTGAATTCAGTAACACTTCACATGGTTGTATATTAACGGATATTTAATATATTGTGAATTAGGTAAAACTTGACGTAATGTGATATTAACTGATATTTGATACAATGTGAATTTGGTAATACTTGACCTGGTGTGAATTAACTGTTATTTAATACGATGTGAATCATGTAATATTCTACATGGTGTGATATTAAACGATATTAGATACAATATGAATTAACTAATACTTGATGTGGTCTGAATAAAACGATATATTTGATACAATGTGAATTAGGAAGTACTTGACATGATGTGATATTCACTGATGTTTGATACAATGAGAATTGGGTAATAATTGACAAGGAATGAAATTAATTATATTTGATACAAAGTGAATAAAGAAATACTTGACTGGAGTGAGTAGACTAACATTTGATACAATGTGAATTAAATTATGCTTGACAACGTGTGAATTAACTGATATTTGATACAATGTGAATTAAGTAATACTATACATGGTGTGATATAAAATGATACTTGATACAATGTAAATTAGGTAATACTTTATATGGTGTGAATTAATCAATATATTTGATTCAATGTGAATTAGGTAACACTTGACACAGTGTGAATTAACTGTTATTTGATACAATGTGAATTAGGTAATACTTGATATGGCGTGAATTCAATGGTGTTTGATACAATGTGAATTAGTTAATAATTGACATAGTGTTAATTAACTGATATTTGATACAATATGAATCAGGTAATATTCTACATGGTGTGATATTAAATGATACTTTATACAATGTGAATTAAATAATACTTGATATGGTGAGAATTAACTGATATCTGATTCAATGTGAATTATTTAACAGTTGACATGGTGTGAATTAACTGATTTTTGATACAATGTGAATTGGGTAATAATTGATATGGTGTGAATTAACTAATATTTAACAAAACTATAAATAATTATAGATTTATTAAATGTTTTTAATAAAAGTACACGAAACGTTTATTTATAAGTTGCTATGAATATATATTTATATTTATAAACTGTTAAAATTATTTTTAAATACAATTTTTGTTTTATTTCAAAATCCTACATATAAATGAAATATAAATTTAAAATGGAATTGACTGTGATAAGCTGGTTCAATTAGCGGTTTTTTGTGGAAAGTCAATAAAGCGGTCATACTTATGGGTTACTTTTAGTTATATTATGCTAGTGTAACTCTCACCACACACCAGCACATCCTCTGGTAACATAGTTCTTATGGGTTACTCTTAGTTATATTATGCTAGTATAACTCTCACCACACATCAGCACATCCTTTGGTGACATAGTTCTTATGGGTTACTTTTAGTTATATTATGCTAGTGTAACTCTCACCACACAGCAGCACATCCTTTGGTAACATAGTTCTTATGGGTTACTTTTAGTTATATTATGCTAGTGTAACTCTCACCACACAGCAGCACATCCTTTGGTAACATAGTTCTTATGGGTTACTTTTAGTTATATTATGCTAGTATAACTCTCACCACACATCAGCACATCCTTTGGTGACATAGTTCTTATGGGTTACTTTTAGTTATATTATGCTAGTGTAACTCTCACCACACAGCAGACATCCTTTGGTAACATAGTTCTTATGGGTTACTTTTAGTTATATTATGTAGTATAACTCTCACCACACATCAGCACATCCTTTGGTAACATAGTTCTTATGGGTTACTTTTAGTTATATTATGCTAGTATAACTCTCACCACACACCAGCACATCCTTGGTAACATAGTTCTTATGGGTTACTTTTAGTTATATTATGCTAGTATAACTCTCACCACACATCAGCACATCCTTTGGTAACATAGTTCTTATGGGTTACTTTTAGTTATATTATGCTAGTATAACTCTCACCACACACCAGCACATCCTTTGGTAACATAGTTCTTATGGGTTACTTTTAGTTATATTATGCTAGTATAACTCTCACCACACATCAGCACATCCTTTGGTAACATAGTTCTTATGGGTTACTTTTAGTTATATTATGCTAGTATAACTCTCACCACACATCAGCACATTCTCTAGTGACATAGTTCTTGTGGGTTACTTTTAGTTATATTATGCTAGTATAACTCTCACCACACACCAGCACATCCTCTGGTAACATAGTTCTTATGGGTTACTTTTAGTTATATTATGCTAGTATAACTCTCACCACACACCAGCACATCCTTTGGTAACATAGTTCTTATGGGTTACTTTTAGTTATATTATGCTAGTATAACTCTCACCACACATCAGCACATCCTTGGTAACATAGTTCTTATGGGTTACTTTTAGTTATATTATGCTAGTATAACTCTCACCACACACCAGCACATCCTTTGGTAACATAGTTCTTATGGGTTACTTTTAGTTATATTATGCTAGTATAACTCTCACCACACATCAGCACATCCTTTGGTAACATAGTTCTTATGGGTTACTTTTAGTTATATTATGCTAGTATAACTCTCACCACACATCAGCACATTCTCTAGTGACATAGTTCTTGTGGGTTACTTTTAGTTATATTATGCTAGTATAACTCTCACCACACACCAGCACATCCTCTGGTAACATAGTTCTTATGGGTTACTTTTAGTTATATTATGCTAGTGTAACTCTCACCACACACCAGCACATTCTCTGGTAACATAGTTCTTATGGGTTACTTTTAGTTATATTATGCTAGTATAACTCTCACCACACATCAGCACATCCTTTGGTAACATATTTCTTATGGGTTACTTTTAGTTATATTATGCTAGTATAACTCTCACCACACACCAGCACATCCTTTGGTAACATAGTTCTTATGGGTTACTTTTAGTTATATTATGCTAGTATAACTCTCACCACACATCAGCACATCCTTTGGTAACATAGTTCTTATGGGTTACTTTTAGTTATATTATGCTAGTATAACTCTCACCACACACCAGCACATCCTCTGGTAACATAGTTCTTATGGGTTACTTTTAGTTATATTATGCTAGTATAACTCTCACCACACACCAGCACATTCTCTGGTAACATAGTTCTTATGGGTTACTTTTAGTTATATTATGCTAGTGTAACTCTCACCACACATCAGCACATCCTTTGGTAACATAGTTCTTATGGGTTACTTTTAGTTATATTATGCTAGTATAACTCTCACCACACACCAGCACATCCTCTGGTAACATAGTTCTTATGGGTTACTTTTAGTTATATTATGCTAGTATAACTCTCACCACACACCAGCACATTCTCTGGTGACATAGTTCTTATGGGTTACTTTTAGTTATATTATGCTAGTGTAACTCTCACCACACATCAGCACATCCTTTGGTAACATAGTTCTTATGAGTTACTTTTAGTTATATTATGCTAGTATAACTCTCACCACACACCAGCACATTCTCTGGTAACATAGTTCTTATGGGTTACTTTTAGTTATATTATGCTAGTATAACTCTCACCACACACCAGCACATCCTCTGGTAACATAGTTCTTATGGGTTACTCTTAGTTATATTATGCTAGTATAACTCTCACCACACACCAGCACATTCTCTGGTAACATAGTTCTTATGGGTTACTTTTAGTTATATTATGCTAGTATAACTCTCACCACACATCAGCACATCCTTTGGTAACATAGTTCTTATGGGTTACTTTTAGTTATATTATGCTAGTATAACTCTCACCACACACCAGCACATCCTCTGGTAACATAGTTCTTATGGGTTACTTTTAGTTATGTTATGCTAGTATAACTCTCACCACACACCAGCACATCCTTTGGTAACATAGTTCTTGTGGATTACTTTCAGTTATATTATGCTAGTATAACTCTCACCACATATCAACACTTAAGCTCTTTCTCAGTTGCTCAAACCCTTCTCGACCATGCCAGAGCGCTGTATGGCAGTCAACACATCGTCTGTCATGAACACAAAAGTTTAGTTTTAAATGTAAAACGCTATTAGTATTTTGTTCACACTAAAATTTCCCTAATACAACAACCTCATTATTTTGTCTGAATATCTTATATTAGTTTCTAATTTCAGTAGATTTGTTGTTGTCTGTATTATGTTTTGAACAAAGTAATATGATTCATCATTCTAAAGTGTCAGTGGTTAAGACGTGAAGTCTCTTTTTACTATCACCAGGAAACATCGAAGGCAGAAATTCATCACCATCCACCGTCAACTCTTGGTCTACTCTCTCGATAACCAACGAACTGACCGCATGTTATAACTCTCCCGTGGCTGAAAGATGACACTCTATCACGTGATCATGCTGGTTCATGAAGCATGTCGGTGATCAAAACTCCTGCTTCATAAAACTGGGAAAAGTCTCTTCGTAAAAGTCTGTTCAAATAGAGGACCCCCGATAGTATAGCGGCAAGTCTATGGATTTACAACGCTAAAATTAGGGATTCGATTCCCCTCCGTAGACTCGGCAGATAGCACGATGTGGCTTTGCTACACGAAAACACACACACTGTTCAAATAAAACAGTTTAAATGGTATAGAAGGGTATAATATTTTATTTATACTAAAAGGGCAGCTAAACGTTCCCCGTACACGTGTGACCGTATTGAGGCCAAAGAATGGTCGAAACTTTGCTCTGCCTTTTTAACTTTTTAACAGTTTTTCTTACCCAGTTTAGTTAGTTTAGGTTTATATTTTGTCTTTTCGATTATATTATAGTGCTTCGCTTTAGAATAGACAAATATGTATAAGTTTTGCCTTTCAACTTTTTTCAAGTTTTCCAATAAAAAAAAAGAAAGAAAATTCGAAATAACAAACGGAATATTACATTTTTGTTTCTTTTCTTTACTTTTTTTGCACTATCGCGGCACAATCTCTGACAGAATAGAAACAAGTAAAATACAACAAACAGAACAAAACGCCACCTATTTCTCCCCAATTATTTAACTTTTTGTGGAAATTATTTTGCACTACGATATCAAATGTGATTTTTTTTTTATATTTTTCATCGATTTTGTAACTTTGAAGTGAATACCTAGAGATTTTGATGTCGTAAGAAATTCTCAAATTGGACTCGACTGTGTTAGTTTTAGGTTTAGGACTTTAATGTTAAACGTTGATCCATATTGTAAATAATCTCTGCCAATTAAAAGTTTTAAAGCAGGGGTTCTGATAATTTGATCAAACATTGACAGCTTTAATACAATTCACGTTTTGTAGTCTCGAACCATATCTTAATATACAAAAGCCATCAGTTAGCCTCCGATACAAAACAATGACTTGTAATAAGTCAACACGAACACTTTAAAGTGGAAACACCTGTTTTTAGTCTTAATAATATGACCTGTTCGTGCATGGCTTATATGTAATTTGCCAGAAGTTATTGTTTAGAAGATGTTGTTATCAGTTATTTCATCAATGTTGACTGCCTGTTTGGCACACTACGGGTATCAAAACACGGTTTTTGTGCTATAAATCCATGAGCCAGTACAGATGTGCCACTGAGTAGATCTTTAAAAATCATTTTGTCCCAAGTATATGACTAAGAGAACAATAATACAAATCAAGAGAACATAATATTTACAATGTGAGACAAACATCAGAAATAGCCTTTGTCTTCACTGCTCTTTCCTGCTAATTCCACTACGTTCCAACAATGACTTTTATGTATTGTTACTTAGCAACAAGACTTCTATTTAATATTGTTGTTGGTTTGTGTACTGAAAGTGTAAAATGAAATGTACAAGCAACAAAATTGGAAAAAAAAATATTTGTTGACTTCTTAACGTAATAGAGTTTCTGTTGATTAAATAGGTTTGTACAAAACGCTAGTGATATAACAGAAAAATAGCTTAAGTCTGAAACGATTTAAATTTAAAATTAGTTCGGTATATTTACTTTCATGCTAAATTTTATGCGCTTGGCTCTAGGCTAAGTGATCCCACTCTATGTCTTTACTTTAAGTTTATTATATCAACATTCACTACACTTATAAGGTTTCAGGACATTCCTCCTCATGGCTCACTTTCACTCCCGTCTCAAAAATCGTCATGGGCAGACGGTAGTTGAACTGTTATATCTGAAATTTGACTTCTATTACTTCTATTTTGAGAACTCGAGCACGATGTCACGTGACACACGCGGCCTTTTACGTAGGTTAGACGAACCTGAGAAAATAATACCAGGAATGTTCGTCATTATCTTATTCTAAAAAAATGATACAAGAACTATAAATTACTCTCTAGATATGAGAACATGACTGTTCATTAATATCTGAATATGAGAAGTGGTGGTATAATGTTCTTAACCGTCTGAACCTGAAAAAAATGTGGTACAAGAACGATTCATTACTGTATGATAACCGTGAATGTGGTACAAGAACGATTCATTACTGTATAATAACCGTGAAAGTGGTACAAGAACGATTTATTACTGTATAATAACCGTGAAAGTGGTACAAGAACGATTCATTACTGTATGATAACCGTGAAAGTGGTACAAGAACGATTCATTACTGTATAATAACCGTAAAAGTGGTACAAGAACGATTCATTACTGTATGATAACCGTGAAAGTGGTACAAGAACGATTCATCAATGTATGATAACCGTGAAAGTGGTACAAGAACGATTCATCAATGTATGATAACCGTGAAAGTGGTACAAGAACGATTCATCAATGTATGATAACCGTGAAAGTGGTACAAGAACGATTCATCAATGTATGATAACCATGAAAGTGGTACAAGAACGATTCATTAATGTATGATAACCGTGAAAGTGGTACAAGAACGATTCATCAATGTATGATAACCGTGAAAGTGGTACAAGAACGATTCATCAATGTATGATAACAGTGAAAGTGGTATTTGTATGACAATCGCGGAAGTAGCGATACAAGCAACATTCGATACCGTAAAATGTCTTATAAACTAGTATAAGGATCCTTCATTATTACATGTCCCCCTCGAGTGGCACAGCGATATGCCTGTGGTCTTACAACGCTGGAATCTAGGTTTCAATATCCGTGGTGGGCAGAGCCCAAATAGCCCATTGTGTATCATGGTGCTTAATTAGAAATAGATAAACATTATCACATGATATTTATAAAAAGTACCAGTACAACTACCGTTCATTATTATGTGATATCTGAAAAAGTGGTACAAATCCAGTTTATTAGTGTGTAATATTGTGTTGCTAACAACCTTCACTTCTAGACTTTGTCCAGTTTATTAGTGTGTAATATTGTGTTGCTAACAACCTTCACTTCTAGACTTTGTCCAGTTTATTAGTGTGTAATATTGTGTTGCTAACAACCTTCACTTCTAGACTTTGTCCACTTTATTAGTGTGTAATATTGTGTTGCTAACAACCTTCACTTCTAGACTTTGTCCACTTTATTAGTGTGTAATATTGTGTTGCTAACAACCTTCACTTCTAGACTTTGTCCACTTTATTAGTGTGTAATATTGTGTTGCTAACAACCTTCACTTCTAGACTTTGTCCAGTTTATTAGTGTGTAATATTGTGTTGCTAACGACCTTCACTTCTAGACTTTGTCCAGTTTATTAGTGTGTAATATTGGGTTGCTAACAACCTTCACTTCTAGACTTTGTCCAGTTTATTAGTGTGTAATATTGTGTTGCTAACAACCTTTACTTCTAGACTTTGTCTACTTTATTAGTGTGTAATATTGTGTTGCTAACAACCCTTCACTACTAGACTTTTTAACACATTTGTTATTAATTATTATTAGTCTTCGGGTTATAATTACGAGGGCTGTTCAAAAAATACGCTGACTGACGTCATAAAACAAAATGTACTTTATTTAGAAGTTACAGGTTTGGAACCCCTTCAAAGTACTCTCCTCCCCAACGCACATACTTATCCCAACGGTGTTTTCACTTGTTGAAACAGTCCTGGTCGCTTCTTTTGTAATGTCCTCCAGCTCCTTCGTCACATTTACCTTAATCTCGGAAATCGTCTCAAATCTTTTCCTTTCAAGGGTTTTTTAGTTTGGGGAACAAGAAAAAATCACAAGGAGCAAGATCAGGTGAGTTGGGGGTGGGGTAGAACAGTGATCGAGTGTTTGGCCAAAAACTCACGAGTTCTGAGGCACAAATTTCGCAGCAACGCGGTGCATCTTCAATTTTTCGGTTAATTTCGTAACAAGATTCAACTGATATCCCACACTCTTCAGCAAGCTCCCTGACAGTCAGACATCGAATTGCCAGCATCAGGGTGTTGATTTTATTGACGTGTGAGTCGTCAATTGACGTGGAAGGACGTCCAGGACGCTCATCATTTTCAATGGACTGTCAACCATCCTTAAAACGTTCATGCCACTTGAAACATGCCGTACGCTTCATAGCAACATTACCGTAATCCGTGTTAAGCGTAGCAAAAGTTTCAGTCGCAGATTTTCCAAGTTTAACACAAAATTTCACAGCAAGTCGTTGCTCCTTCAGGTCATTCATTCTGTAATCCGCCAAACGAAAAAAAAGCACTTCCCTTAAAACCGCGTAGCTAATACACAAATGAAGATATTTGCAATCGGGAAATGGCGTCGAAATCAGCTGATCTGTGCGAACCTAGCGACACCAAGCGGATTTCCCTTGAACCAACTGGAACCGCGCAATTCAAACAGTCCGCGTATTTTTTGAACAGACCTCGTATTATTTCAGAAGCATTTGTAATGTCGAAAACATTGCGTTATATGCTTTGTACGATTTTATTCTGACAAAAGACAGAAGTCAGCTTTATTGTGATAAATGTTAATAACAACCACTGTGGTTACACTTACTAATTCCCTCTGGTGTTTAACACGGAATTATAAAGGTGCATTGTTTAAAAATATCTTTATAGAATACAGAAATATGGAGAGAGTGGATGAGTCTGCTGAACATCTGTTAAGGTGAACGAGAGTATATACAGTACCACGTGCCGTCAGTCAGCAAGTTACATAACCCTCGGCCACGGAGCATGCTAATTTAACGCGTTTTTAATGTCGCTTTCATTTAAATTCTGAACTTTCTGAGGCACACATAAAGGTGAGGCGAGACCGTATTAGTAGCACCGATAATTATAAATAGAGGGAACAATATTCACTCGTGAACTACACTATGTAGTACAAAACAAGACGATTAGCGCAAAGTAGTTTGGAAATGTTTATATTTCGTGAACTGATAAATGTTCAGATCAATCTTAAGGTGAATTCTTTAATATATAAATTACAGACGCACGTCTAGGGTTTAATTAGTAAGCGTAACAAACGTTATTTATTCTTTTTTCGGTGGGTAATGGGTACTTTGATCGAAGTCACTTCTGTTGGGTAATGGGTACTTTGATGGAAGTCACTTCTGTTGTGTAATGGGTACTTTGATGGAAATCACTTCTGTTGTGTAATGGGTACTTTGATGGAAATCACTTCTGTTGTGTAATGGGTACTTTGATGGAAATCACTTCTGTTAGGTAATGGGTACTGTGATGGAAGTCACTTCTGTTGGGTAATGGGTACTTTGATGGAAGTCAATTCTGTTGGGTAATGGATACTTTGATGGAAGTCACTTCTGTTGGGTAATGGGTACTTTGATGGAAATCACTTCTGTTGTCTAATGGGTACTTTGATGGAAATCACTTCAGTTGGGTAATGGGTACTTTGATGGAAATCACTTCTGTTGGGTAATGGGTACTTTGATGGAAATCACTTCAGTTGGGTAATGGGTACTTTGATGGAAGTCACTTCTGTTGGGTAATGGGTACTTTGATGGAAATCACTTCAGTTGGGTAATGGGTACTTTGATGGAAGTCACTTCTGTTGGGTAATGGGTACTTTGATGGAAATCACTTCAGTTGGGTAATGGGTACTTTGATGGAAGTCACTTCTGTTAGGTAATGGGTACTTTGATGGAAGTCACTTCTGTTGGGTAATGGGTACTTTGATGGAAGTCACTTCTGTTGGGTAATGGGTACTTTGATGGAAATTACTTATTTGTACAGGACCCGGACGTGTTTCTATCCCTTAGTGACAATTTAACGAGTTATCCTCAAGTTATTGCTGCTCGTTTTTCTTCGATACAAAGTACTACGTTGCAATTTCTTAACCGACTCAGTTTTTCTGGTCATTAATTTGTTAAAGAGCGGTGTACGATTCTTTTAACTATGATTTCACGGCTAAGATTTTGGTGTAAGAAATGTATCATCTGCACTTGAATCTGTTTTGTTAAGATTTATTTGTTTGTTATAAAATTCGCGTAAAGCTACACGTAGGCTATCTGCGCTAGCCCTCCCTAATTTAGCAGCTAGTCACCACTACCAACCGTCAGCACTTGGATTACTCTTTTACTAACAAATATTACGATTGACAGTAACACTGTAACGCCCCACGTTAGAAAGAGAGAGCATGGTTGTTGTAACGAGGATTCGAACGAGCGATACTAGATTATCGAGCACTTTAATAACCTCGCCATGCCGGGCATTTTGTTAAGGTGTTAAAACATCAAACATTATTTGCTTCCCGAATTTTGAACTAGTAAAACAGGCAGCCAACAGTACTCAGCGTTACCTACGTTACCATTTTGTTACCAAGTTCTTAAGAGACGTTCAAATTTGTGTCAAAAGATATTCTTGTTACTTGTTATTGATTCACCAGAACTGAGATTGTAAATTTTTTTCCCAGAAATCAAAATTAAAACATACGTAAACAGTTCATTTTGCAAGTATTGTTTAAAAACAAAATAAACTACAACAGTGACAAAATAAGGAATGCAAGCACTTTCAATAGAAAAGTCATAAAAACAACTCCCATGACTAGAATAAAATTGTACAAACATAGTAAAAATATAGCAAAGTGAACAGTATGTTTAAATAAATAGCATTATTTTTAGAGAAAAATAAAACAGAAAGCGAAACATTTCAAAGATATCCGACATAAATACCGAAACGTGACGCTGTAAAAATTTATTTTTATATTTGACGTAAAAGAGATATCGAATGGAGAAACGACATCTTCTCTTCTCAGGAGAAAAAAAAACAAAAAAAACTGACGTAACCTTCAACACAATAGACTATCTGCGCTGTGTCCGTCGTGGGGATCGAGTCACGAACTTTAGCCTTATAAAAATCTATTAGTTCTGAATGAATTTTAATTTGGTCCAGATATTTCTCTCACTTGGTCTTCTCGTTTGTTTGTTTTTTCTTTTTAGACAGAATCGAAACAGTTCCGTTGTTTGATTAGCTTTTGGTCAAAAAATCTCGAAAGCTCGATAGAGGGCGGTGTTGCTCGATCTGTAATCTTGAATAGACAGCAAGGACTCTGAGGGATTTAAAATAATTCATGTTTTCTGCTTTGTTCTTTGCGATACGGAGCGATTTAGCTGTCCGTTCCAAGGCACTCACAATCAGTGAAATATGAGGAATGCATGGAATATAATTTATCAATTGGATTAATGGAGGCAGGGTAAAGTTGGGATGACTCGTTCAAAGATGGCGGCTGGTTTTGACCAATGAGGACCTCTTCCAGCCCGCTGAGACTAGCCTCGTTCTCTAAACTTATTTCAGATTTCATGTACGTTTCAGCTGTGCCTTGAAAATACTGACCTAGAAATAAAAGCACAGAATCTCAATCCATGAATCCAAAACCGGACTATGGTTAAAAAGATAGTTTCTAAGGTCCAGTCATTATAATACACCACAGAATATTACCAACCAGTTTAACTACTTCATGGACAAGTTATTAGTTATTAATTATTTGGTTTAAAATAGGAATATTTAGCTTCAGTAGTTCGATCTAAACATTTATCTTTATTCAATCCTGTATTCGCCCTTCATCTAAATGCATTCAATGAACAAAACTGAGACTCCAAATGTAGATACAAAATAAAGTTTTTTGTTCTTTCAAATCCACGAGCAGCATACCTTCATTTCCTGTGGCATGATAGCCTACTGGAGGAAGTGAAAACTGAGAGCCATCTGGCGGAGAGTCAGTTAGAGAACCAAGACGAGAATATGGAGAACCTATGTAAACAAGACAAATGTTGTACCTTTACTAAAAATTGAAAAACAATTCTTCATCAGTCGTTCTGACAGGAAATAAAATATTTAAAAAAGTAATAAAGATATAAAGAAATAAAAAATCTGTATTCGTTATTAACAAATCGGGTTTTGATGAAACTTTGTAGAACGGATGATTTATTTGTTTTGGAATTTCGCACAAAGCTACTCGAGGGCTATCCGTGCTAGCCGTCCCTAATTTAGCAGTGTAAGACTAGAGGGAAGGCAACTAGTCATCACCACCCACCGCCAACTCTTGGGCTACTCTTTTACCAACGAAGAGTGGGATTGACCGTGACATAATAACGCCCCCACGGTTGGGAGGGCGAGCATGTTTGGCGCGACGGGGATGCGAACCCGCAACCCTCAGATTACGAGTCGAATGCCTTAACGCGCTTGGCCATGCCGGGCCAACAGAACGGATGGCAACTGCCTGTTGTGGAGACACAAGTTTAGAGGACAACTTTTGTAAATCTTCCACTGACCTAAATATGAAAAGCGGAAGACTTTTTCCGTCCATTTTGCAAAATTTCATCATGAACACTCTGCCTAAACAAGCTATCAAAGAAACTGGATATTCATAAGACTGTACGAGTTATTTTTAAATGAAAGTACTTATAAACTTCTATGGATTAAAACCAGAAAAAAAGACGTTTTTACGTAACTTGAATTCAACAAAAACAGCATTTGATTTCAGTTCAAGGCAGATTGATTGCCGACACCGTAGCTACGTTAACTAAATGAAAATTATTTATATAAATTCATGAGAATTTTTTTTACTTTCGGAACTCTACGTTTCTTAAAATTGTTTATAAAATGTCCCGAAATCCTGTGACAAAAAGTAGATTTTAACTCTACATATTTCTTTAAACACATTTTAATAATGTTTCCTGAGTGATGAAAACAATGTGGTCGGGAACTCACCTTCTTTCACGGAATTACTGCCCTCGATGACAGCGCCACCGTTCGACTGATTAGTTCTCTGTTGCTTCTGAGAATTGTGCTGTTCTTGTTTTTGCTGCTGCTGTTGTTGTTTACGTTGCATTTTCTTCAGCTGTTTGTGTGAGACAAAACACGTGATCATCTGTGATTCGAATATTCTCGCTCTCAGGAAATATATGTTTGTTTGTCTGTTTTTTTATTGAATATAGCGAAAAAGCTAATATGTGAAAGGGAAGGCGACTACTGAACACCACTCAATGCCATCTCTTAGACCGAATAGGAGGGATTGGAACGTCATAGTCATAAGGCATAACGGCCACACAGTGTAAAGCGCAAATTTCAACCTCGCACCATTGACAACCGTTCTACGTCAGAGATAATGTAAGCAATAAAATAATTACAACCAAACTACAAACAATCCAAAACATACTCCTCACAACAGCATACAGAGTTCCAAGAACAATATCATCTCAATTCATACACAAATATTCGAACACACCAACCATACCAGATAGACTCCTACATATTACAATAATGTACTTTAATAAGAATTGGATGACAAACGAATTACTATGTAAACTAGATAGGTACTTCATATATGATGAAGCTAGTCCTAAATATCTCTCCCTAGTCAACTTGTATTTTAAACATAAAAATAAATAAATAATAAAAATAAATTTTAAAAAAGTGTCACCAACATACTTGACATTCTGCTGATAGAGTAAAATAACAACCATATATCTACCCTAATACATGGACATTGTCCTGAAAAATAACAACTATATATGTACCACAATACGTGGACATTGTCCTGAAAAATAACAACCATATATCTAACACAATACATGAACATTGTCCTGAAAAATAACAACTTTATATGTTCCACAATATGTAGACATTGTCCTGAAAAATAACAACTTTATATGTACCACAATATGTAGACATTGTCCTGAAAAATAACAACTACATATGTACCACAATACATGGACATTGTCCTGAAAAATAACAACTATATATGTACCACAATACGTGGACATTGTCCTGAAAAATAACAACCATATATCTAACACAATACATGAACATTGTCCTGAAAAATAACAACTATATATGTACCACAATACGTGGACATTGTCCTGAAAAATAACAACCATATATCTTACACAATACATGGACATTGTCCTGAAAAGGATCAGAATAATATTCAGTTTACTCTGACCTAAAAATAAAATAATTACAAATTTCAATACTGCAAGACTACGCGGATGAGGAAGAGGTCAAAGAGAAACTGACCCTTCAGGGTATGAATATATCATACCCAAAGACCGAGAGAGAGAGTTATCTACGTTAGAGAGTACCTGGAGAGTACGTATGAAACTTTTGATTTCAATCATTGTACTTGACTGTAACAGTTCAACACAGGTTGTATTAATAATACACGTATTAAGGTCACCTGAAATGAGCTGTAACAGTTACAACTCCATATTAATAATACACGTATTAAAATCACTTGAAGTGAGCTGTAACAGTTACAACTCCATATTAATAATACACGTATTAGGTTACTTGAAGTGAGCTGTAACAGTTACAACTCCATATTAATAATACACGTATTAGGTTACTTGAAGTGAGCTGTAACAGTTACAACTCCATATTAATAACACACGTATTAAGGTCACTTGAAGAGAGCTGTAACAGTTACAACTCCATATTAATAATACACGTATTAGGTCACTTGAAGTGAGCTGTAACAGTTACAACTCCATATTAATAATACACGTATTAGGTTACTTGAAGTGAGCTGTAACAGTTACAACTCCATATTAATAATACACGTATTAGGTTACTTGAAGTGAGCTGTAACAGTTACAACTCCATATTAATAATACACGTATTAAGGTCACTTGAAGAGAGCTGAAACAGTTCAACACAGGTTGTATTAATAATACACGTATTAAGGTCACTTGAAGTGAGTTGTAACAATTACAACTCCATATTAATAATATATCTGTTGAGCTTTAAGTGTTTGTATAGTAGTACTTTGTAACTCGTAATTCGTTATAGTGATTTTGTTTCTTCGCTTGTAGTGAAGTAAAAGACAGTACATTTAGATATCTGTATTTTGCCCACCAGGTTTATCAGAGTTGCAACTCCTCAGTCATAGATTACCTCACCTGTTGTATACGACATATAGGTAAATGTACCTATATTGATTTTGTTTTTGTTTTTAATTTCGCGCAAAGCTATCTGCACTTGCCGTACATAATATAACAATGTCAGACCAGAGGGAAGGCAGCTAGTCATCACCACCCACCGCCAACTCTTGAGCTATTCTTTTACCGACGAATAGTGAGATTGACCGCCATATTATAACACCCCCCACTATTGAAAGGGCGAGCATGTTTGATGCAACTGGGATTAGAACCCGCGACCTTCGGCCATTTCCGGCCAAATGTACTTATACTGATACACCATATCGCAGTGTTTCATCGATCGTTCAGCCTAATCAACAGCGAGTGCTAACTTGTAATAGTTTAACTGACTAATAATTTTACAGATAGAACAATATAAATATGACAGACAGTTACAGTACATTGTTTTTGTATTAGTTCTGGAAAGTGACAGAACATTCAGTAGAAAAAAAGATTGTTTTCCAACATTACAGTACAAGTGGAAGTAAAAATCTGTGTTATAAGGTAACAGTACAAGTGGAAGTAAAAATCTGTGTTGTAAGGTAACAGTACAAGTGGAAGTAAAAATTTGTGTTGTAAGGTAACAGTACAAGTAAAAGTAAAAATCTGTGTTGTAAGGTAACAGTACAAGTGGAAGTAAAAATCTGTGTTGTAAGGTAACAGTACAAGTAAAAGTAAAAATCTGTGTTGTAAGGTAACAGTACAAGTGGAAGTAAAAATCTGTGTTGTAAGGTAACAGTACAAGTGGAAGTAAAAATTTGTGTTGTAAGGTAACAGTACAAGTAAAAGTAAAAATCTGTGTTGTAAGGTAACAGTACAAGTGGAAGTAAAAATCTGTGTTGTAAGGTAACAGTACAAGTGGAAGTAAAAATTTGTGTTGTAAGGTAACAGTACAAGTAAAAGTAAAAATCTGTGTTGTAAGGTAACAGTACAAGTGGAAGTAAAAATTTGTGTTATTAGGTAACAGTACAAGTGGAAATAAAAATATGTGTTGTAAGGTAACAGTACAAGTGGAAGTAAAAAGTTGTGTTATAAGCATATAGCTCAGATTTGTCTCTGACACAGCTTATTAATATATGATCGGTCTTTCTTTACACAAGTAACTCAACAATAAAACATTTATTAACCGAAATGATTTAATTTGTTTTCCTACTGATAATCTAAATCAATTTGCTCTAACTTCGTGTTGAGAGTTGTTAGCCAAACGTTTTCTTTGTGATTCACTGTTGATTTAATCAATCTAAATATTATTACACAGAAAATGTCTGAGAACTTTACACAGTTTCATTCGATACAAAGGACAAAATTCAGTGTCCATGAGTGTCCAAAATTTCACCATAAAACTTCAAGTAGAAAACAATATTTGAGAAAAGTACCTTTGCCCGCTGATTTTGGAACCACACCTGCACAATTCGCACACTCAAACCGGTTTCTTTGGCAAGTGATTCTCGAACCTAACGAGAATATAGATAAATAAGTCACGTGGATACACATAGAAACAAACAAATAACGCTTTATACCCTTAGTAAATTCACATATCGTGAACTGTGGCATTATATATCCACATATATATCTGTGAATTCAATTAACAAATATACTCAGTATCTTTTGCCAAGTTAACATAGACTAAAGACAAACGGTTTTCTTCTCTGACAATTCATACAAAAGCAGTTTTTTAAATCACAAACATAAATCTTTGGCTGTTTTATAATTAATATCACTGACACATGGTTTTCATAAGAATAATACTGCTCATATCAGAAATTCTGAAAATCTTTATAAAAATAAAACACAACAGAAAATTCACAACATCGACTTCGTCGATGAGGTGGACGTAATTTATTTAGAAATGGCGAACACATTACTACGCAACCTTACTGAAAGTAGATATTAATTTATTATTACTTGCACAAAACGGAAGTGAATACTGTATCATATGATACAGAGAACTTTGTGTTTATGGTCTGTATATTACTGTGAAATCAACAGCGAATGAAATCAGTTACGCGTCCTTTAAGCCAGCACGTGCTTAAGCGTTTCCATTACTGTGTTTTACACTTAGAGGTGTCACGAGGCACTGACACACGGTATCCGTGCTCCACACCCTCAGTTGGTGACTTGAATAATAAGAATATAAAACCTGAAGGCGACCTAGGAAGGCCGAAACGTTGCTCTCTCCTTATCAATAAAAGTGTTAATACCCATACCAGTCGTTGTGAGATACATGATCGAAATTATACTAAAACCCGAAAATTACCACGCCTACGGACCCGAGTCTTGACTTTTTTTTACAACAAAAATATTTTTATCACAAAAATAAATATCTATATTACTGTCCAGAGCAATAGAAATATGGAAGAGCAGTGTAATCTGACTGGTATACTTCTGCTCTGGGTCGGGAAGAGCAGTGTAATCTGACTGGTTACTTCTGCTCTGGGTCGGGAAGAGCAGTGTAATCTGACTGGTTACTTCTGCTCTGGGTCGGGAAGAGCAGTGTAATCTGACTGGTGTACTCCTGCTCTGGGTCGGAAAGTGCAGTGTAATCTGACTGGTTACTTCTGCTCTGGGTCGGGAAGAGCAGTGTAATCTGACTGGTATACTTCTGCTCTGGGTCGGGAAGAGCAGTGTAATCTGACTGGTTACTTCTGCTCTGGGTTGGGAAGAGCAGTGTAATCTGACTGGTTACTTCTGCTCTGGGTCGGGAAGAGCAGTGTAATCTGACTGGTGTACTCCTGCTCTGGGTCGGAAAGTGCAGTGTAATCTGACTGGTTACTTCTGCTCTGGGTCGCGAAGAGCAGTGTAATCTGACTGGTGTACTCCTGCTCTGGGTCGGAAAGTGCAGTGTAATCTGACTGGTTACTTCTGCTCTGGGTCGGGAAGAGCAGTGTAATCTGACTGGTATACTCCTGCTCTGGGTCGGAAAGTGCAGTGTAATCTGACTGGTATACTCCTGCTCTGGGTCGGAAAGTGCAGTGTAATCTGACTGGTTACTTCTGCTCTGGGTCGGGAAGAGCAGTGTAATCTGACTGGTGAACTCCTGCTCTGGGTCGGAAAGTGCAGTGTAATCTGACTGGTTACTTCTGCTCTGGGTCGGGAAGAGCAGTGTAATCTGACTGGTGTACTCCTTCTGGGTCGGAAAGTGCAGTGTAATCTGACTGGTTACTTCTGCTCTGGGTCGGGAATAGCAGTGTAATCTGACTGGTATACTTCTGCTCTGGGTCGGGAAGAGCAGTGTAATCTGACTGGTATACTCCTGCTCTGGGTCGGAAAGTGCAGTGTAATCTGACTGGTGTACTCCTGCTCTGGGTCGGAAAGTGCAGTGTAATCTGACTGGTGTACTCCTGCTCTGGGTCGGGAAGAGCAGTGTAATCTGACTGGTATACTCCTGGTCTGGGTCGGGAAGAGCAGTGTAATCTGACTGGTGTACTCCTGCTCTGGGTCGGAAAGTGCAGTGTAATCTGACTGGTATACTTCTGCTCTGGGTCGGAAAGTGCAGTGTAATTTCACTCAGATATATCCGCTTGTTATAAACAAAGTTGAAATTTTGATAACATCAAATAATAAATAGAACTTTCACTAAACTCAGTGTTTTCTGTGATATAGGGAAGAGTTAGTGCTTGACTTCCAAGTGCAATGTTCGAGTACCGGCCACACCAAACATGTTAGCCCTCTCAGCCGTGGGGGCGTTATAATGTTACGGTCAATCCCACTATTTTTGATAAAAGAGTAGCCCAAGAGCTGGCGGTGGGTACTGATGACTAGCTGCCTTCCCTATAGTCTTACACTGTTAAATTAGGAACGTGTAGATTTGCGCGAAATTCAAAACAAACAATCTTTTAGTATGTAGGCATAGCAGTCTACGTTTTTAATTAATGGTCAAAGGGAAGAAACCAAGTCAGCAACACCTACCATATCACAAGACTGACCCAACTATACATCGAACAATGGGATTGGCGGTCAATTTTGTAACGTACCTGAACGGAGCACAGAACTTCCCTAGCACAGCCCGACACGCTGACCACTAGGCTAAACCAACTTCTATTGAATGTCAAAATGAGCAACAACCTGAGAAGACGTCGGGGATATTCCTGTGCAAACACGACAATTATATGAACGTATTAACTACCTTTCGACAAGGTTTCTGGCTGATTTCAAACGAAGCCTTAAAGGCCCTTCTTTGAGCTGTGGTCAAGATGGTCCTAGGTCGTTTGGGACCTCGTCGTCCGTCTTGACGCTGCTGACCGTTTTGATGCTGCTCTTGAAGCTGGCCGGTTTCATCTGTGCATAAAAAGTTCTCGTGAGAAAAACAACGAAACCCCTCAATAAATTATAGTCTACAAAGCATTAAACAAACTGTTAAACTTATGGAGACTACGGTCCCACTTACAGCATGGATTACTTTCTTTTAAAGGTTAGCACGTGAAACACTTTACTTTTACGTTTCTGCGCAACCGTTTCATTTTTGATGGCATTTATGGTCTAATCATGTTGTATTTCTCGAAACCGTTTTAATGTAAAATAGGTTAAGATTGCCTGTTTTGTGTGTGACTCTTATAATCTCTTTTGTAGAAATATTTCAGTGTGGTTAATTGCTGAAGATAACGAGTGAGCTAGCCTTCGTTTGACCTTACAACCTCTTTTGTAGAACCATTTCAGTATATAAAACTGTCGAATTCAGGGATGGTCCACTACCTCACTCTTTTCGTTTGACTTTACAACCTTTCCTATAGAAACTGTGAATAGGTAAAATTTCACAAGTTAATGGATAAGCTAATACGCATTTTTTTCTTTATTTTATGTAACCTTACAACATCCCTTGTACAGAAGGTCTATGAGTGACGTAACTATAAGGCTATTACTGAAAGTTTAATCTCACATTAACTACGTCCAGGATCTCCGCCGAATGAGTTCGTATTCAATCTTCGATGATCTGTTTCTGACCGAACGAGTTTTGGATTAACTTTCTAAAGTCTGTTGCAATAGCTTATGTTTAGATTATGGAAAGAGTTTCAACAGTGCAGGAAAAATAACTATCCTGGTTTCATTCGATAAGTATTCTTATGACGACTAGTATTGAAACACGTGTCTTAGGAACGGTCAGTTTCAAACCCTTTTTGTTAACCTGAAGTTAACCAAGAAGTTAACAAATTTCCACGAACTAAAACAGCTCATAAAGAAAATCTCAAGGTGAAAACATCAGAAAGTCGTTTGTATATCAAAAACTCAGAGAAATCAGAGCGAAGATATGGAAGCTTGAGATATAATATGGAGAATGGAGTAGTTTATAACGTTCTTGTAATTGTAGTCTGTGTAAAGTTAGAGTGTTCTTTAGAAACTCAGAAATTGGCTGTGTTGCACCGTATTTAGTATAGAGTATATTGTATATCTAAAACATAAAATAAAATGCTTTACTTGTTCAATGCTACACCCTTTATAAGGTACGTCAGGTTTCAACGCTCTACTTCAATAAGTATAATTCAAAACTTTTCTCACTTTTAGTTTACAAATCTCGACAGCTAGGCCTAATAAGGATATAATATATTAGTATGCTACTAATTAGTTTCTACAAGTTGATATAAAATGTATACACTTTTTTTCTGTTCTTCTCTTTCGAATTATGTCTGGTATCGCTACTGGTTCGATCTCTGGTTTCGCTACTGGTTCGATGTCAAGATAATCGATATTTGCATTACTGTGACAGCATGTTATTGTTGGAGACTTCCTGCTTGGTCCGAAGACAACATTGGAGAAATATTGACCACAGAGGAGACAGGTTTTAGTACGAAAGAAGTGTCAACATTTCTATAGAAAATGCATTATGTGTTTTTAAAAAACTCAAAATCCATTCTGCCATATTGCAAAGAAAAATATATGTTACCAGCTCCACTACCAAAAACATGCTGTAAAGGGTTACACATTGTAAATGGTCATTGTTAGCAGCTCCACTACTAATAACACATTGTAAAGGGTCATTGTTAGCAGCTCCACTATTAATAACACATTGTAAATGGTCATTGTTAGCAGCTCCACTATTAATAACATATTGTAAAGGGTCATTGTTAGCAGCTCCACTTCTACTAACACATTTGTAAAGGATCATTGTTAGCAGCTCCACTATTAATAACACATTGTAAATGGTCATTGTTAGCAGCTCCACAACTAATAACACATTGTAAATGGTCATTGTTAGCAGCTCCCCAACTAATAACACATTGTAAATGGTCATTGTTAGCAGCTCCACTACTAATAACACATTGTAAAGGGTCATTGTTAGCAGCTCCACTATTAATAACATATTGTAAAGGGTCATTGTTAGCAGCTCCACTTCTACTAACACATTGTAAAGGATCATTGTTAGCAGCTCCACTATTAATAACATATTGTAAATGGTCATTGTTAGCAGCTCCACAACTAATAACACATTGTAAATGGTCATTGTTAGCAGCTCCACTATTAAAAACATATTGTAAAGGGTCATTGTGGAAATTATTTTAACACTGATTAGATTCTAAACTATATAATTTTTTTATTTTAATAGTGAATCGACCAAATGGTTTGCCAGTTTCTGACCAACTTGTTTATTACGAATGTCCTGTTGGAATTCAATGATGGAAAACAAGTTTGCAAGAATTCAGTATTTGTATTAAATACAAGTTTGTAAGAATTCAGTATTTGTATTAAATACAAGTTTTTAAGAATTCAGTATTTGTATTAAATACAAGTTTGTAAGAATTCAGTATTTGTATTAAATACAAGTTTGTAAGAATTCAGTATTTGTATTAAATACAAGTTTGTAAGAATTCAGTATTTGTATTAAATACAAGTTTTTAAGAATTCAGTATTTGTATTAAATACAAGTTTGTAAGAATTCAGTATTTGTATTAAATACAAGTTTGTAAGAATTCAGTATTTGTATTAAATACAAGTTTGTAAGAATTCAGTATTTGTATTAAATACAAGTTTTGTAAGAATTCAGTATTTGTATTAAATACAAGTTTGTAAGAATTCAGTATTTGTATTAAATACAAGTTTGTAAGAATTCAGTATTTGTATTAAATACAAGTTTGTAAGAATTCAGTATTTGTATTAAATACAAGTTTGTAAGAATTCAGTATTTGTATTAAATGTTTATGTTATGAAAACCCACCAAATATACTTTTTTAATTATATAAACCTGAAACTTACTTCTCTGTACAAG
This sequence comes from Carcinoscorpius rotundicauda, assembly GCA_011833715.1. NCBI lineage: Eukaryota > Metazoa > Arthropoda > Merostomata > Xiphosura > Limulidae > Carcinoscorpius > Carcinoscorpius rotundicauda. The sequence continues at coordinate 4,763,999 of CM022400.1, forward strand.
TTGAATAATTGCTATTTCTTTCTCGAAGTCTGGTCTACAATAAAGTCGACCATTTCTGATGACAAACTGGTCTCCTTTCTGTAACTGTCGCCCGCAGCCCACACAAGTGAAACAAGGAATGTGGTATACATAGTCCAGGGCCCGCATCACCAGCTCGCTTGGTGCTATTGGCTGTAGACATGCCGTGCATTTTGCTGCAAACAATCTTCAAGAAAAAAATAATAATAAACGAAATTGTTAGAATGTTTAATTCCCAAAACTAACACTAAAATAAACAAATCGTGTTGAAAACCATAAAATGTTTAAAGAAACAGCGCAGTAAACTTAATGAAAACGCCTATTGAAGCTAGTTAAGAGGCAAACCTCTGCACGAGTTTAAAGGATTAATTTGCTGTTTGACTGACGAATTTCACACTTCGTAACGTAACAAGACAAATCCATACAACTCTTAATTTGTTCAGCTCTGTCTCGTTAAGCTAACTATATAAAAATTGGAGTATTTACTTTCTTATCGTAAACACCACACATGTTAACCCACACAGATACTGTTAGTATCAGTTATTGAGGAAGTATTTATACCTATCTGTGGATGTGTCTTCTCCTAAGTTAGGCGATCCAGGCCAGACTTGACATGTTAAAGTAATAGTCAAAGCGAGCGATCCAGACCAAACTTGACATGTTAAAGTATTTATTAGTCAAAGTGAGCGATCCAGGCCAGACTTGACATGTTAAAGTAATAGTCAAAGCGAGCGATCCAGACCAAACTTGACATGTTAAAGTATTAGTCAAAGTACAAACTAAATTCGTATTAATCATTCCCATGTATTAAATTTAAAAAAAAATCATACAGTGACACGTATATTATAATTGCAGTAACTATTGTAAATACGTGACTTTGAACAAAACTCAATAAAATTGTACAAGTCAAATGTTACGAATAACATTTTCACCATTTTGGCCTCTTTGTTATAACAACCCAAACATACAGTGATAACATGTTTATAACCCAAACGTACAGTGATAACATGTTTATAACCCAAACGTACAGTGATAACATGTTTATAACCCAAACGTACAGTGATAACATGTTTAGTTATAATGTAGAGAATAAACATTCTGCTTCTGCTTATCTTCCCGCTCTTTTCTGATCACAACATTTAACTTCTGGTTTAACAATGAGTGATGTCGAGAAACCCACTTGTTGAGAATTTTATATGCAAAAACGGCTCGTTTGGGTTGAGAAAATATTTCAAATAGAAGAGCGAACAATGTTTCGACCTTCTTCGGTCATCGTCAGGTTCACAAAGAAAGAGGTAACTGACCGGAAGCTGACCACATGTTTGGAAAGGGGTTTTGTAACTGAGTGTCGTAATGTAGAGGGCGGGGTTAGATGTTTGAATATATAATTTTATCTATAATATTAATATAGGTATAATGGGGTTCCTTTATATTGGTTTATTTTTGGTTTAAGTTGTTGTATAAGTAAGACTTCTTTAATTTTGCGTTTGTTTATGTTTGTTTCTTTATTTAGTATTTTAGTGTTTTCTATGGTTATGTTGTGTCCATTTGACTTGCAGTGTTCGAAAACGTGTGAAGGTGACTTTTTATGTTCTTTGAATCTGGTTTCCATTTCTCTACTTGTTTCTCCAATATAGAAGTCGTGGCAGTTATCACATTGTATTTTATAAATAATGTTGGTGTGGTGTTTGTCAGTGTAGTTCTTACATAGTATAGACCTCAGTTTTGTGCCTGGTTTTTGAATAAATTTAGTATTAACTGGAATGTTATATTTTGTTACTAGTTTTTGCCAAATGTTGGTTATTTGTTTGCTGATGTCAGGAATATATGGTGTACAGCAGTATATGGTTTCGTGATTTTTTGATTCGTGAGATATATTTACTTTTGTTGGTTGATTTTGCTTTCTGTCTAGGTGTGTGCGTATAACGTTTTCTACGGTTTGTGGAGGAAACTTATTGATGTTGATGAAGTATTGTTTTATTTTGTCTGGTAAGCATAGTTTTATGGCTGTGTTTATCTGGTTTCTTAGTATGTTGAGTTTTTGTTTTGTTTCATGTGCTGAGTCCCAAGGAATGTATAGTCCAGTATGGGTGATTTTTCTGTGGATTTCGGTTTTGAATTGTGTGTCGGTTCTTATAATTTTGAGGTTAAGAAATGATATTTGATTGCTTTCTTCCTGTTCACATGTGAAGTCAATGTTGGGATGTATAGAGTTAATGTGAGTGAAAAAATTAAGTATGTGTTCTGTAGATTTGAATCCCGCAACCGTGTCATCTACATATCTGTACCAGTATAGTGGTGGATGTAATGCTGTATTAACTGCTTGTGTTTCAATTTGTGTCATAAGAATATTGGCTAGAACTGGTGATACTGGGTTGCCCATGCTTAGGCCATTTGTTTGTATATAGTTTTGGTTGTTAAACATGAAGTTTGTCTTTATTGTGGTGAATTCTATGAGGGTTGCTAAGTGGTTACTGGGAATGTCTATAATTGGGTTAGGGTCTCGGATATAGAGTTCTAAGGCCATCTTGCAGGCTTCTGTTATTGGAACTTCTGTAAAGAGGGTTATAACATCAAAACTGGCCATTAAGGCTTTATGATTAAGTTGATTTAGATTAGACTTGAAATTAAAAGAGTCTTTGATGAATGAGCTGGCTGATGTTACATATTTGGAGAATGCCCATGCTATGTATTTACCAAGATTGTAATTAAACAATTCATGTGTAGACATTATTGGTCGTAATGGACAATCTGGTTTATGAGGTTTGGGGATGCCGTATATTTGCGGTGTGCGTGAGTCGGTTTTACGTAGGTAGGAATAAAGTGTTTGTGAAATTGTGTTGTCTTTTTTCATTTGTAGTAGTAATTTGTTCAGTTGCGTCTCGTGTGTCTTTGTTGGATTTGTGTGTATTGGTTTAAATTTGTTCGTGTCTGATAGGATGTTATTCATTTTTGTATGTATTCATTCGTGTTCATTATTACTATAGCGTTACCTTTATTTGCTTTTAGAATTTTTATGTTTCTGTCTTGTTTTAGGTTTTTAATGGAATTAATGTCTCTTTTTGTAAGGTTGTTTTTTAGTTTTCTGTTTTGTGAAATTATGTTGATGGTTTTGTAAGAAAATTCTTTGAAAAATCGTTTAAGATGTTGTTTTTAGGTGTTTCTGGAAAATATAAATTTGTAATTTTACCTGGGAAGTTTGGCTGTTGGATGTCTTTGTTGGATTTGTGTGTATTGGTTTAAATTTGTTCGTGTCTGATAGGATGTTATTCATTTTTTGTATGTAAACAACCAACAGAAAGAAGACAACTTAGATAATTTTATTGAAACAAAACAAAAACTCAACATACTCAGAAACCAGATAAACACAGCCATAAAACTATGCTCACCAGATAAAATTAACGATGAATGAGACAAAATAAAACAATACTTCATCAACATTAATAAGTTTCCTCCACAAACCGTAGAAAACATTATACGCAGACACCTAGACAGAAAGCAAAATCAACCAACAAAAGTAAATATATCTCACGAATCAAAAAATCACGAAACCATATACTGCTGTACACCATATATTCCTGACATCAGCAAACAAATAACCAACATTTGGCAAAAACTAGTAACAAAATATAACATTCCAGTTAATACTAAATTTATTCATAAACCAGGCACAAAACTGAGGTCTATACTATGTAAGAACTACACTGACAAACACCACACCAACATTATTTATAAAATACAATTTGATAACTGCCACGACTTCTATATTGGAGAAACAAGTAGGAAAATGGAAACCAGATTCAAAGAACATAAAAAGTCACCTTCACACGTTTTCGAACACTGCAAGTTAAATGAACACAACATAACCATAGAAAACACTAAAATACTAAATAAAGAAACAAACATAAACAAACGCAAAATTAAAGAAGTCTTACTTATACAACAACTTAAACCCAAAATAAACCAATATAAAGGAACGCCATTATACATATATTAATATTATAGATAAAATTATATATTCAAACATCTAACCCCGCCCTCTACATTACGACACTCAGTTACAAAACCCCTTCCAAACATGTGGTCAGCTTCCGGTCAGTTACCTCTTTCTTTGTGAACCTGACGATGACCGAAGAAGGTCGAAAGGTGGTGTTCGCTCTTCTATTTGAAATATTTTCTCAACCCAAACAAGCCGTTTTTGCATATAACTTTTGGTTTATGCTAGGGTTAGAATAAGTGCTTAAGCCTAAATTAGAGAGGTATTTCGTAGTTGAAATATATTGTAGGATATTGTTTACTTCTTGAAGTAGAATATTATGATTAAATTAAATTATTATTATATTTCATGAATTACATATCCCAAATTAAGATAGTAAAAATCTTAACCACGTCTCTTCTGTGAAATGGATTGCTTTTAACAAGAAGTGACGCAGCTTCTTTGCCATTTCTCATAAAAGTGTTTTCGTCTCGGCTGCTAAGCCTCCTCACTTCTTTCCTTTATAACAATTTTTGTGGAAAAACGAAAACAACTGAGGATCCACAAAAACATTTTGCTCCTTTTAAACCAATTTGTGTGAGTTTTCAGCGTTTTTAAAAGAAAAAAATAACCGATGAATGAAGCCTATTTAAAATTACCTGCGAAACTTTTAAATTAAAACATTAAACATTTAAAGTGTATCGCGATAGTTTTTTTGTTTTTTTTAAACCACTATGGTCCATAGAAAGTTCACTTTTCCTTTCAGACGTTCACCGAATCTGTCCGGCTCTCAACAAGGGTATAGCTAGGTATATAATTTGCCGCTCAAAAATTAATCGAATTGTACAACTAATTAATTTTTAGTTGCATAATTAAACAATTTTATTAGCTAATTAAGAGTGTTTCTAATTAAAAAAAGTCAACATCCCAATTTTCCAAACAATTTTCTAGTCTTTCAATACACAATATAAGAAATAGTCATTCTTCCACAATTACGTTGCTAGGTTACAGGGTTGTTCCAAGTTAAGTCGCTTAGTGACAAGCATGCATTTTAGGTTTAAGAGCAGCCCGTGGAAGGATTTCAACAACAAGTTGCTTACTGTCAGGTTTAGCTATTCAAAAGTAAAATATACCGCGCATGTCGAAAGCTTTATCATTTCTTTCCGGTAACTGCATGCTAGCATGTATACTCGTGATTATGCGATTCTCGAAATGATTGATTAATCGATTTCTACAGGATAATAGTTTAAGATTATACCATTCTAAGACAATAGCTGAAGATTAGTGCAAAGACGAAACAAAGACTCCGATGTTCTCAGTGTGACTATATTGTAACTCTTGTAGCCTCTTTAAAAAACGTTTCACACTTCAGACCTTTGGGTACGCCATAAGAGCGACAGTATTCTTCCATTGGAACAGACAAATAGACACAAGTTGGTGGTGTCTGGTGTTTAAGAACAGACAAATAGACACAAGTTGGTGGTGTCTGGTGTTTACTAACAGACAAATAGACACAAGTAGGTGGTGTCTGTTGTTTACTAACAGACAAATAGACACAAGTTGGCGGGTCCTGGTGTTTACTAACAAACAAATAGACACAAGTTGGTGGTGTCTGGTGTTTCCTAACAGACAAATAGACACAAGTTGGCGGGTCCTGGTGTTTACAAACAAACAAATAGACACAAGTTGGTGGTGTCTGGTGTTTACTAACAGACAAATACACACAAGTTGGCGGGTCCTGGTGTTTACTAACAAACAAATAGACACAAGTTGGTGGTGCCAGGTGTTTACTGACAGACAAATGGACACAAGTTGGCGGGTCCTGGTGTTTACTAACACACAAATAGACACAAGTTGGTGGTGCCAGGTGTTTACTAACGACAAAGACACAGTTGGCGGGTCTGGTTTTATACCACTACAGGGTAAACATAGCGTGGGGTGTCTGGTGTTTACTCACAGACAAATAGACACAAGTTGGAGGTGTCTGGTGTTTACTAACAGACAAATAGACACAAGATGGTGGTGCCTGGTGTTTACTAACAGACAAATAGACACATGTTTGCTGGTCCTGGTGTTTACTAACAGACAAATAGACACAAGTTGGTGGTGCCTGGTGTTTACTAACAGAAAATAGACACAAGTTGGTGGTGCCTGGTGGTTACTAACAGACAAATAGACAAAAGTTGGTGGTGCCTGGTGTTTACTAACAGACAATTAGACACAAGTTGGCGGGTCCTGGTGTTTACTAACAGACAAATAGACGCAAGTTGGCGGGTCCTGGTGTTTACTAACAGACAAATAGACACAAGTTGGTGGTGTCTGGTGTTTACTAACAAACAAATAGACACAAGTTGGTGGTGTCTGGTGTTTACTAAAAGACAAATAGACACAAGTTGGTGGTGCCTGGTGTTTACTAACAGACAAATAGACACAAGTTGGCGGGTCCTGGTGTTTACTAACAGACAAATAGACACAAGTTAATGGTGTCTGGTGTTTACTAACAGACAAATAGACACAAGTTGGTGGTGCCTGGTGTTTACTGACAGACAAATGGACACAAGTTGGCGGGTCCTGGTGTTTACTAACACACAAATAGACACAAGTTGGTGGTGCCAGGTGTTTACTAACCGACAAATAGACACAGGTTGGCGGGTTCTGGTGTTTACTAACAGACAAATAGACACAAGTTGGTGGTGTCTGGTGTTTACTAACAGACAAATAGACACAAGTTTGCGGGTCCTGGTGTTTACTAACAGAGAAAGAGACACAAGTTGGTGGGGTCTGGTGTTTACTGACAAACAAAGAGACACAAGTTGGTGGTGCCTGGTGTTTACTAACAGACAAATAGACACAAGTTGGTGGTGTCTGGTGTTTACTGACACACATATAAACGCAAGATGGTGGGTCCTGGTGTTTACTAACAGACAAATAGACACAAGTTGGTTGTGTCTGGTGTTTACTAACAGACAAATAGACACAAGTTATCGGGTCCTGGTGTTTACTAACACACAAATAGACAAAAGTTGGCGGGTCCTGGTGTTTGCTAACAGACAAATAGACACAAGTTGGTGGTGTCTGGTGTTTACTAACAGACAAATAGACACAAGTTGGTGGTGTCTGGTGTTTACTAACAGACAAATAGACACAAGTTGGTGGTATCTGCTGTTTACTAACAGACAAATAGACACAAGTTGGCGGGTCCTGGTGTTTACTAACAGACAAATAGACACAAGTTGGTGGTGCCAGGTGTTTACTAACAGACAAATAGACACAAGTTGGTGGTGTCTGGTGTTCACTAACAGACGAATAGACACAAGTTGGCGGGTCCTGGGGTTTACTAACAGACAAATAGACACAAGTTTGCGGGTCCTGGTGTTTACCAACAGACAAATAGACTCAAGTTGGTGGGGTCTGGTGTTTAATAACAGACAAATAGACACAAGTTTGTGGTGCCAGGTGTTTACTAACAGACAAATAGACACAAGTTGGTGGTGCCTGGTGTTTACTAACAGACAAATAGACACCAGTTGGCGGGTCCTGGTGTTTACTAACAGACTAATAGACACAAGTTGGCGAAGCCTGGTGTTTACTAACAGACAAATAGACACAAGTTGGCGGTGTCTGGTTTTTACTAACAGAGAAATAGACACAACTTGGTGGTGCCTGGTGTTTACTAACAGACAAATAGACACAAGTTGGTGGTGCCTGGTGTTTACTAACAGACAAATAGACACAAGTTGGCGGGTCCTGGTGTTTACTAACAGACAAATAGACACATGTTGGCAGGTCCTGGTGTTTACTAACAGACAAAGAGACACAAGTTGGTGGGGTCTGGTGTTTACTGACAGACAAATAGACACAAGTTGGTGGTGCCTTTTTTACTAACAGACAATAGACCAATAGGTGGTGTCTGGTGTTTACTGACAGACATATAACGCAAGAGGTGGTCCTGGTGTTTACTAACAGACAAATAGACACAAGTTGGTTGTGTTGGTGTTTACTAACAGACAAATAGACACAAGTTATCGGGTCCTGGTGTTTACTAACAGACAAATAGACACAAGTTGGTGGTGTCTGGTGTTTACTCACAGACAAATAGACACAAGTTGGTGGTTTCTGGTGTTTAACCCAAATAGACACAAGTTGGTGGTGTCTGGTGTTCACTAACAGACAAATATACACAAGTTGGCGGGTCCTGTGTTTTACTAACAGACAATAGACACCACGTTTGGTGGGCCTGTGTACTAACAGCAAATAGACACAAGTTGGTGGTGTCTGGTGTTCTAAACAGACAAATAGACACAATTGGCGGGTCCTGTGTTTACTAACAGACAAATAGACACAAGTTTGGGGTCCTGGTGTTTACTAACAGACAAATACACAAGTTGGTGTGGTCTGGTGTTTACTAACAACAAATAGACACAAGTTGGTGGTGTCTGGTGTTTACTAACAACAAATAGACACAAGTTGGTGGTGTCTGGTGTTTACTAAAAGACAAATACACAAGTTGGTGGTACCAGGTGTTTACTACCGACAAATAGACACAAGTTGGTGGTGCCTGGTGTTTACTAACAGACACATAGACACAAGTTGGTGTATGGTTTTCTAACAGACAAATAGACACAAGTTGTGGTGCCTGGTGTTTACTAACAGACAAATAGACACAAGTTGGCGGGGTCCTGTGTTTACTAACAGACAAATAGACACAAGTTGGTGGTCCTGATGTTTACTAACCAATAACACAAGTTTGGTGGTCCTGGTGTTTACTAACAGACACATAGACACAAGTTGGTGGGGTCTGGTATAACTAACAGACAAATAGACACAAGTTGGCGGGTCCTGGTGTTTGCTAACAGACAAATAGACACAAGTTGGCGGGTCCTGGTGTTTACTAACAAACAAATAGACACAAGTTGGTGGTGTCTGGTGTTTCCTAACAGACAAATAGACACAAGTTGGCGGGTCCTGGTGTTTACAAACAAACAAATAGACACAAGTTGGTGGTGCCTGGTGTTTACTAACAGACAAATACACACAAGTTGGCGGGTCCTGGTGTTTACTAACAAACAAATAGACACAAGTTGGTGGTGCCAGGTGTTTACTAACAGACAAATAGACACAAGTTGGAGGTGTCTGGTGTTTACTAACAGACAAATAGACACAAGATGGTGGTGCCAGGTGTTTACTAACAGACAAATAGACACAACTGTTGTGGTCCTGGTGTTTACTAACAACAAATAGACACAAGTTGGTGGTGCCTGGTGTTTACTAACAGAAAATAGACACAAGTTGGTGGTGCCTGGTGTTTACTAACAGACAAATAGACAAAGTTGGTGGTGCCTGGTGTTTACTAACAGACAAATAGACACCAAGTTGCGGGGTCCTGGTGTTTACTAACAGACAAATAGACACAAGTTAATGTGTCTGGTGTTTACTAACAGACAACTAGACACAAGTTGGTGGTGCCTGTGTTTACTGACAGACAATGGACACAAGTTGGTGGTCCTGGTGTTTACTAAACACAAATAGACACAAGTTGGTGGTGCCCAGTGTTACTCACCGACAAATAGACACAGGTTGGCGGGTTCTCTGGTGTTTAACTCAGACAAATAGACACAGTTGTGGTGTCTGGTGTTTACTAACCACAAATAGACACAAGTTTGCGGTCCTGGTGTTTACTAACAGATAAAGAGACACAAGTTGGTGGGGTCGGTGTTTACTAAAGACAAAGACACAAGTTGGTGGTGCCTGGTGTTTTAACTAACAGACAAATAGACACAAGTTGGTGGTGCTGGTGTTTACTGACACACTATAAACGCAAGATGGTGGTCCTGGTGTTTACTAACAGACAAATAGACACAAGTTGGTTGTGTCCTGGTGTTTCCTAACAGACAATAGACACAAGTTTATCGGGTCCTGGTGTTTACTAACATACAAATAGACAAAGTTGGCGGGTCCTGGTGTTTGCTAACAGACAAATAGACACAGTTGGTGGTTCTGGTGTTTACTAACAGACAATAGACACAAGTTGGTGGTGTCTGGTGTTTACTAACAGACAAATAGACACAAGTGGTGTATCTGCTGTTTACTAACAGACAAATAGACCAAGTTGGCGGGTCCTGGTGTTTACTACAGACAATAGACACAAGTTGTGGTGCCAGGTTTACTAACAGACAAATAGACACAAGTTGGTGGTGCTGGTGTCACTAACAGACAAATAGACACAAGTTGGCGGGTCCTGGGTTTTACTACAGACAAATAGACACAAGTTTGCGGGTCCTGGTGTTTTACCAACAGACAAATAGACTCAAGTTGGTGGGGCTGGTGTTTAATAACAGACAAATAGACACAAGTTTGTGGTGCAGGTTTACTAACAGACAAATAGACACAAGTTGGTGGTGCTGGTGTTTACTAAACGCCAAATAGACACCAGTTGGCGGGTCCTGGTGTTTACTAACAGACTAATAGACACAAGTTGGCGAAGCCTGGTGTTTACTAACAGACAAATAGACACAAGTTGGCGGTGTCTGGTTTTTACTAACAGAGAAATAGACACAAGTTGGTGGTGGCCTGTGTTTACTACAGACAAATAGACACAAGTTGGGTGGTGCTGGGTGTTTACTAACAGACAAATAGACACAAGTTGGCGGGTCCTGGTGTTTACTAACAGACAAATAGACACATGTTGGCAGGTCCTGGTGTTTACTAACAGACAAATAGACACAAGTTGGTGGTGCCTGATGTTTGCTAATAAACAAATATACACAAGTTCGTGGTGCCTGGTTTTACTAACAGACAATAGAGACACAGTTGGTGGTGCTGGTGTTTACTACAGACAAATAGACACAAGTTGGTGGTGTCTGGGGTTTACTAACAGACAAATAGACACAAGTTGGCGGTCCTGGTGTTTACTAACAGACAAATAGACACAAGTTATGGTGTTGGTGTTTACTAACACAAATAGACACAAGTTGGTGGTGCCTGGTGTTTACTGACAGACAAATGGACACAAGTTGGCGGGTCCTGGTGTTTACTAACACACAAATAGACACAAGTTGGTGGTGCCAGGTGTTTACTAACCGACAAATAGACACAGGTTGGCGGGTTCTGTGTTTACTAACAGACAATAGACACAAGTTGGTGGTGTCTGGTGTTTACTAACAGACAAATAGACACAAGTTTGCGGGTCCTGGTGTTTACTAACAGAGAAAGAGACACAAGTTGGTGGGGTCTGGTGTTTACTGACAAACAAGAGACACAAGTTGGTGGTGCCTGGTGTTTACTAACAGACAAATAGACACATTGTGGTGTCTGGTGTTTACTGACACCATATAAACGCAGATGGTGGGTCTGGTGTTTACTAACAGACAAATAGACACAAGTTGGTTGTGTCTGGTGTTTACTAACAGACAATAGACACAATTTATCGGTCCTGGTGTTTACTAACCTACAAATAGACAAAAGTTGGCGGGTCCTGGTGTTTGCTAACAGACAAATAGACACAGTTGTGGTGTCTGGTGTTTACTAACAGACAAATAGACACAAGTTGGTGGTGTCTGGTGTTTACTAACAGACAAATAGACACAAGTGGTGGTATCTGCTGTTTACTAACAGACAAATACACAAGTTGGCGGGTCCTGGTGTTTACTAACAGACAAATAGACACAAGTTGGTGGTGCCAGGTGTTTACTACAGACAAATAGACACAAGTTGGTGGTGTCTGGTGTTCACTAACAGACGAATAGACACAAGTTGGGCGGGTCCTGGGGTTACTAACAGACAAATAGACACAAGTTTGCGGTCCTGGTGTTTACCAAACAGACAAATAGACTCAAGTTGGTGGGTCTGGTGTTTAATAACGACAAATAGACACAGTTGTGGTGCCAGGTGTTTACTAACAGACAAATAGACACAAGTTGGTGGTGCCTGGTGTTTACTAACAGACAAATAGACACCAGTTGGCGGGTCCTGGTGTTTACTAACAGACTAATAGACACAAGTTGGCGAAGCCTGGTGTTTACTAACAGACAAATAGACACAAGTTGGCGGTGTCTGGTTTTTACTAACAGAGAAATAGACACAAGTTGGTGGTGCCTGGTGTTTACTAACAGACAAATAGACACAAGTTGGTGGTGCCTGGTGTTTACTAACAGACAAATAGACACAAGTTGGCGGGTCCTGGTGTTTACTAACAGACAAATAGACACATGTTGGCAGGTCCTGGTGTTTACTAACAGACAAATAGACACAAGTTGGTGGTGCCTGATGTTTGCTAATAAACAAATATACACAAGTTCGTGGTGCCTGGTGTTTACTAACAGACAAATAGAGACAAGTTGGTGGTGTCTGGTGTTTACTAACAGACAAATAGACACAAGTTGGTGGTGTCTGGGGTTTACTAACAGACAAATAGACACAAGTTGGCGGGTCCTGATGTTTACTAACAGACAAAGAGACACAAGTTGGTGGGGTCTGGTGTTTACTGACAGACAAATAGACACAAGTTGGTGGTGCCTGGTGTTTACTAACAGACAAATAGACACAAGTAGGTGGTGTCTGGTGTTTACTGACAGACATATAAACGCAAGATGGTGGGTCCTGGTGTTTACTAACAGACAAATAGACACAAGTTGGTTGTGTCTGGTGTTTACTAACAGACAAATAGACACAAGTTATCGGGTCCTGGTGTTTACTAACAGACAAATAGACACAAGTTGGTGGTGTCTGGTGTTTACTCACAGACAAATAGACACAAGTTGGTGGTTTCTGGTGTTTACTAACAGACAAATAGACACAAGTTGGTGGTGTCTGGTGTTCACTAACAGACAAATATACACAAGTTGGCGGGTCCTGGTGTTTACTAACAGACAAATAGACACACGTTGGTGGTGCCAGTTGTTTACTAACAGACAAATAGACACAAGTTGGTGGTGTCTGGTGTTCACTAACAGACAAATAGACACAAGTTGGCGGGTCCTGGTGTTTACTAACAGACAAATAGACACAAGTTTGCGGGTCCTGGTGTTTACTAACAGACAAATAGACACAAGTTGGTGGTGTCTGGTGTTTACTAACAAACAAATAGACACAAGTTGGTGGTGTCTGGTGTTTACTAACAGACAAATAGACACAAGTTGGTGGTACCAGGTGTTTACTAACAGACAAATAGACACAAGTTGGTGGTGCCTGGTGTTTACTAACAGACAAATAGACACAAGTTGGTGGGGTATGGTGTTTACTAACAGACAAATAGACACAAGTTGGTGGTGCCTGGTGTTTACTAACAGACAAATAGACACAAGTTGGCGGGTCCTGGTGTTTACTAACAGACAAATAGACACAAGTTGGTGGTGCCTGATGTTTACTAACAGACAAATAGACACAAGTTGGTGGTGTCTGGTGTTTACTAACAGACACATAGACACAAGTTGGTGGGGTCTGGTATAACTAACAGACAAATAGACACAAGTTGGCGGGTCCTGGTGTTTGCTAACAGACAAATAGACACAAGTTGGTGGGGTCTGGTGTTTACTAACAGACAAATAAACACAAGTTGGTGGGTCCTGGTGTTTACTAACAGACAAATAGACACAAGTTGGTGGTGTCTGGTGTTTACTAACAGACAAATAGACAAAAGTTGGTGGTGTCTGGTGTTTACTAACAGACAAATAGACACAAGTTGGCGGGTCTTGGTGTTTACTAACAAACAAATAGACACAAGTTGGTGGTGCCAGGTGTTTACTAACAGACAAATAGACACAAGTTGGTGGTGTCTGGTGTTTACTAACAGACAAATAGACACAAGTTGGAGGGTCCTGGGGTTTACTAACAGACAAATAGACACAAGTTTGCGGGTCCTGGTGTTTACCAACAGACAAATAGACACAAGTTGGTGGGGTCTGGTGTTTACTAAGAGACAAATAGACACAAGTTTGTGGTGCCAGGTGTTTACTAACAGACAAATAGACATAAGTTGGTGGTGCCTGGTGTTTACTAACAGACAAATAGACACCAGTTGGCGGGTCCTGGTGTTTACTAACAGACTAATAGACACAAGTTGGTGGTGCCTGGTGTTTACTAACAGACAAATAGACACAAGTTGGCGAAGCGTGGTGTTTACTAACAGACAAATAGACACAAGTTGGCGGTGTCTGGTTTTTACTAACAGAGAAATAGACACAACTTGGTGGTGCCTGGTGTTTACTAACAGACAAATAGACACAAGTTGGCGGGTCCTGGTGTTTACTAACAGACAAATAGACACATCTTGGCAGGTCCTGGTGTTTACTAACAGACAAATAGACACAAGTTGGTGGTGCCTGGTGTTTACTAATGAACAAATAGACACAAGTTGGCTGGTCCTGGTGTTTACTAATAGACAAATAGACACAAGTTGGTGGTGCCTGGTGTTTACTAACAGACAAATAGACACAAATTGGTGGTGCCTGGTGTTTACTAACAGACAAATAGACACAAGTTGGTGGTGTCTGGTGTTTAGTAACAGACAAATAGACACAAGTTGGCGGTGTCTGTTTTTTCTAACAGAGAAATAGACACAACTTGGTGGTGCCAGGTGTTTACTAACAGACAAATAGACACAAGTTGGTGGTGCCTAGTGTTTACTAACAGACAAATAGACACAAGTTGGCGGGTCCTGGTGTTTACTAATAAACAAATAGACACAAGTTGGCTGGTCCTGGTGTTTACTAATAGACAAATAGACACAAGTTGGTGGTGCCTGGTATTTACTAATAGACAAATAGACACAAGTTGGTGGTGCCTGGTGTTTACTAACAGACAAATAGACACAAGTTGGTGGTGTCTGGTGTTTACTAACAGACAAATAACCAAGTTGGTGGTCTGGTGTTTACTCAACAACAGACACAAGTTGGTGGTGTCTGGTGTTTACTAACAGACAAATAGACACAAGTTGGTGGTGTCTGGTGTTTACTAACAGACAAATAGACACATGTTGGCAGGTCCTGGTGTTTACTAACAGACAAATAGACACAAGGTGGTGGTGCCTGGTGTTTACTAATAAACAAATAGACACAAGTTGGTGGTGCCTGGTGTTTACTAACAGACGAATACACAAGTTGGTGGTGTTGGTGTTTACTAACAGACAAATAGACACAGTTGGCGATGCCTGTGTGTATACTACAGACAATAGACACAAGTTGGTGGTGTCTGGTTTATTAACAGACAATAGACACAAGTTGGTGGTGCCTGGTGCTTACTAACAGACCAAATAGACACAAGGTGGTGTCTGGTGTTTACTGACGACATATAAACGCAAGATGTGGGTCCTGGTGTTTACTAACAGACAATAGCAAACCCAGTTGGTTGTCTGGTGTTTACTAACAGACAAATAGACACAAGTTATCGGGTCCTGGTGTTTACTAACAGACAAATAGACACAAGTTGGTGGTGTCTGGTGTTTACTAACAGACAAATAAACACAAGTTGGTGGTTTCTCGTGTATACTAACAGACAAATAGACACAAGTTGGCGGGTCCTGGTGTTTACTAACAGACAAATAGACACACGTTGGTGGTGCCAGTTCTTTACTAACAGAGAAATAGACACAAGTTGGTGGTGTCTGGTGTTCACTAACAGACAAATAGACACAAGTTGGCGGGTCCTGGTGTTTACTAACAGACAAATAGACACAGTTGCGGGTCCTGGTGTTTACTAACACAAATAGACAAAGTTGGTGGTGTCTGGTGTTTACTAACAAACAAATAGACACAAGTTGGTGGTGCCTGGTGTTTACTAACAGACAAATAGACACAAGTAGGTGGTGTCTGGTGTTTACTAACAGACAAATAGACACAAGTTGGTGGTGTCTGGTGTTTACTAACAAACAAATAGACACAAGTTGGTGGTGTCTGGTGTTTACTAACAGACAAATAGACACAAGTTGGTGGTGCCAGGTGTTTACTAACAGACAAATAAACACAAGTTGGTGGTGCCTGGTGTTTACTAACAGACAAATAGACACAAGTAGGTGGTGTCTGTTGTTTACTAAGACAAATAGACACAAGTTTGTGGGGTCTGGTGTTTACTAACAGACAAATAGACACAAGTGTGCGGGTCCTGGTGTTTACTAACACACAAATAGACACAAGTTGGTGGTGCCTGATGTTTACTAACAGACAAATAGACACAAGTTGGAGGTGTCTGGTGTTTACTAACAGACAAATAGACACAAGTTGGTGGGGTCTGGTGTTTACTAACAGACAAATAGACACAAGTGTGCGGGTCCTGGTGTTTACTAACAGACAAATAGACAAAAGTTGGTGGGGTCTGGTGTTTACTAACAGACAAATAAACACAAGTTGGTGGGTCCTGGTGTTTACTAACAGACAAATAGACACAAGTTGGTGGGGTCTGGTGTTTACTAAAAGACAAATAGACACAAGTTTGTGGTGCCTGGTGTTTACTAACAGACAAATAGACACCAGTTGGCGGGTCCTGATGTTTACTAACAGACTAATAGACACAAGTTGATGGTGCCTGGTGTTTACTAACAGACAAATAGACACAAGTTGGCGAAGCCTGGTGTTTACTAACAGACAAATAGACACAAGTTGGCGGTGTCTGGTTTTTACTAACAGAGAAATAGACACAACTTGGTGGTGCCTGGTGTTTACTAATAGACAAATAGACACAATTTGGCTGGTCCTGGTGTTTACTAATAGACAAATAGACACAAGTTGGTGGTGCCTGGTGTTTACTAACAGACAAATAGACACAAGTTGGTGGTGCCTGGTGTTTACTAATAAACAAATAGACACAAGTTGGCTGGTCCTGGTGTTTACTAATAGACAAATAGACACAAGTTGGTGGTGCCTGGTGTTTACTAACAGACAAATAGACACAAGTTGGTGGTGCCTGGTGTTTACTAACAGACAAATAGACACAAGTTGGTGGTGTCTGGTGTTTACTAACAGACAAATAGACACAAGTTGGTGGTGTCTGGTGTTTACTAACAGACAAATAGACACAAGTTGGTGGTGTCTGGTGTTTACTAACAGACAAATAGACAAAAGTTGGTGGTGCCTGGTGTTTACTAACAGACAAATAGACACAAGTTGGCGGGTCCTGGTGTTTACTAAGAGACAAATAGACACAAGTTGGTGGTGTCTGTTGTTTACTAAGACAAATAGACACAAGTTTGTGGGGTCTGGTGTTTACTAACAGACAAATAGACACAAGTTGGTGGTGTCTGGTGTTTACTAACAGACAAATAGACACAAGTTGGCGGGTCCTGGTGTTTAGTAACAGACAAATAGACACAAGTTGGTGGGTCCTGGTGTTTACTAACAGACAAATAGACACAAGTTGGCGGGTTCTGGTGTTTACTAATAGACAAATAGACACAAGTTTGTGGTGCCTGGTGTTTACTAACAGACAAATAGACACAAGTTGGCGGGTCCTGGTGTTTACTAACAGACAAATAGACACAAGTTGGTGGTGCCTGGTGTTTACTAACAGACAAATAGACACAAGTTGCTTCTGCCTGGTGTTTACTAACAGACAAATAGACACAAGTTGGCGGGTCCTGGTGTTTAGTAACAGACAAATAGACACAAGTTGGTGGGTCCTGGTGTTTACTAACAGAGAAAGAGACACAAGTTGGCGGGTACTGGTGTTTACTAACTGCTTTCTCCTGTTCTTTCAATAAAAAATTAGGAAGGTTTTATGATTACAAGTCTTTGCGTGCAATTACTAAGTGGTTAGTACACTTAATGTGCAACGTGAGGGTCGCGGGCTAGAATCCCCATCACACCAAACGTGTTTTTCTTTTCATTGGAAGTGTATTATAATGTGACTATCAGTCCCAATTTTTCGTTGATAAAAGAGTAGCCCAAGAGTTGGTTGTGGTGATGACGACTAGATACTTTCTTTTAGTTTTACACTGCTAAATTAGAGACGACAAGCAAAGATAGCCTTTGTGTAATTTTGCGTGGAGTTCAAAAACTTACAAAAATCTTTTGGTGCGAAAATTTCTGAAACAATAAACGAAAGTTTACCGCGTTATGACAGAAAGTTTAAAAGAAAAATGTATATTAATATGTAGTACACTCTGAATATGATAAATCAAGTGTATATTAATATGTAGTACACTCTGAATATGATAAATCAAATGTATATTAATATGTAGTACACGTTGAGTATGATAAATCAAGTGTATATTAATATGTAGTACACGTTGAGTATGATAAATCAAGTGTATATTAATATGTAGTACAAGTTGAGTATCATAAATCAAATGTGTATTAATATGTAGTACACGTTGAGTATGATAAATCAAATGGATATTAATATGTAGTGCACGTTGAATATGATAAATCAAGTGTATATTAATATGCATTGCACGTTGAATATGATAAATCAAGTGTATATTATGTAGTGCACGTTGAATATGATAAATCAAATGTGTATTAATATGTAGTACACGTTGAGTATGATAAATCAAATGTATATTAATATGTAGTGCACGTTGAATATGATAAATCAAGTGTATATTAATATATTGTACACTTTGAATATGATAAATCAAATGTGTATTACTATGTAGTACACGTTGAGTATGATAAATCAAATGTATATTAATATGTAGTACACGTTGAGTATAATAAATCAAGTGTATATTAATATATAGTACACGTTGAATATGATAAATCAAATGTGTATTACTATGTAGTACACGTTGAGTATGATAAATCAAATGTATATTAATATGTAGTACACGTTGAGTATAATAAATCAAGTGTATATTAATATATATTTCACGTTGAATATGATAAATCAAGTGTATATTAATATATAGTACACTTTGAATATGATAAATCAAATGTGTATTACTATGTAGTACACGTTGAGTATGATAAATCAAATGTATATTAATATATATTTCACGTTGAATATGATAAATCAAGTGTATATTAATATATAGTACACTTTGAATATGATAAATCAAATGTGTATTAATATGTAGTACACGTTGAGTATAATAAATCAAGTGTATATTAATATATATTTCACGTTGAATATGATAAATCAAGTGTATATTAATATATTGTACACTTTGAATATGATAAATCAAATGTGTATTACTATGTAGTACACGTTGAGTATGATAAATCAAATGTATATTAATATATATTTCACGTTGAATATGATAAATCAAATGGATATTAATATGTAGTGCACGTTGAATATGATAAATCAAGTGTATATTAATATGCATTGCACGTTGAATATGATAAATCAAGTGTATATTAATATGTAGTGCACGTTGAATATGATAAATCAAATGTGTATTACTATGTAGTACACGTTGAGTATGATAAATCAAATGTATATTAATATGTAGTACACGTTGAGTATAATAAATCAAGTGTATATTAATATATTGTACACGTTGAATATGATAAATCAAATGTGTATTACTATGTAGTACACGTTGAGTATGATAAATCAAATGTATATTAATATGTAGTGCACGTTGAATATGATAAATCAAGTGTATATTAATATGCAGTGCACGTTGAGTATGATAAATCAAGTGTATATTAATATGCAGTGCACGTTGAGTATGATAAATCAAGTGTATATTAATATATAGTACACGTTGAATATGATAAATCAAATGTGTATTACTATGTAGTACACGTTGAGTATGATAAATCAAATGTATATTAATATGTAGTACACGTTGAGTATAATAAATCAAATGTATATTAATATATATTGCACTTTGAATGTGATAAATCAAGTGTATATTAATATATAGTACACGTTGAATATGATAAATCAAATGTGTATTACTATGTAGTACACGTTGAGTATGATAAATCAAATGTATATTAATATGTAGTGCACGTTGAATATGATAAATCAAGTGTATATTAATATGCAGTGCACGTTGAGTATGATAAATCAAGTGTATATTAATATGCATTGCACGTTGAATATGATAAATCAAGTGTATATTAATATGTAGTACACGTTGAATATGATAAATCAAATGTGTATTACTATGTAGTACACGTTGAGTATGATAAATCAAATGTATATTAATATATATTGCACTTTGAATATGATAAATCAAGTGTATATTAATATGTAGTACACGTTGAATATGATAAATCAAATGTATATTAATATGTAGTACACGTTGAATATGATAAATCAAATGTATATTAATATGTAGTACACGTTGAATATGATAAATCAAATGTATATTAATATGTAGTACACGTTGAATATGATAAATCAAATGTATATTAATATGTAGTACACGTTGAATATGATAAATCAAATGTATATTAATATGTAGTACACGTTGAATATGATAAATCAAATGTATATTAATATGTAGTACACGTTGAATATGCCAAAATAAATGTGTAACTAATATACCTTAGAATCAATGTCACATTGAGAAAACCAAGTCAGATGTACAATAATAATAGTTATAGTAATAATATGAGGTGCATGTTGGAATTAAGGAATAAATCTTGAAATTTATAAACTATTTATTAAGTACTTATAAACTATTTATAAAGTATTTGACACAAGAAAACTCAAACTTGTTTTGATTGGTTTTAATACGATTGTGAGACAGTAGTTGGTACCGTTAACTGATTTTTACAGTAAGTCAGATATTAAAATTATCTCAGAACAACTGGTATGGATATTAACACTTTTATTGATAAGAAGGGAACAACGTTTCGCCTTTAAGATGACCTAGGAAGGTCGAAACGTTGCTCTCTCCAGCGTCCTGAGATACATTTTTTTTTTCAAGTAGGTTTCTCGCGATCAAGAAGCCAAATATAAGTTTAGAAAATAAACATCGCTTCATACTTTACGTCTTCTAGGGCTAGTTTAATCACGTGGCTTTTGAATGTTGTTTGTCACTGTTTGTCATTGCAAATCTACACGATCAGCCATATGCACCCTGTCTACAAGGAGAAATCGAACCCCGATCTTTGTGGCTGTAAGTTCTTATACTTACTGTGGACCCACAGAGAGTGACTAACATTTACCGACCGTCAAAAATACCGACAATATTAATAAAAATGTATTTTTTTAAAAAATAACTCTGATTTATGTATCTCAATAACATGCTGCAAAATACGTGGGTTTTTCGTCTGTTGTCGACCGAATTTTTTTCTTAAAATCATTAAAGCGTAACTTGCTCACAGAAATTAGTGTTTGACGTGAACTGCAGTTTTTGGAAAAGAGCTATTTTCTGTGATGTTGCTACGTTGTTGAAATCGTAAAAGTATAAATGACTCTGAGACAAAAACCCCTGGTGAAGGAATCGACTGATTTATATAGATTTTCGCCATCATGAGGACTGGTTCGTTTGGACAACGTTCTTAACTACAGCCCCCATGAGTAACCATAACGTGAATGTTGTTGATTTTCCCTGATAACATCAGTGTATCCGTCAACACAGCGCGGATGTTAAGGCATAGCTGTTGACACAAGTCGGGCAGTTACACATTTCACGGTTGAACACCTGTCCGTCATCCCCAGTCACTTGTACTGTTGATTGTCGCAAAACAATGAATATTATCCCGACAAGCTCTCGTTTTATATGTATTTCCTAAAAGTAAGCACACACGTGCTACCCAGTCGTTACATTTTTATTACTGTATCACGTGACTCGCTTTGTAGGAAGTGTTGACTGTTCTTACAATTCGCGACTTTCTGTAAGCGTAGCGTAAATAAATTTAGCGTTTCGTAGTTTTAGATTTACGATAACGTATGATGCTGTGAGATAGTTAATAATGTTATACCATCATCTGTCCTCCAAGAATTGTTCTCAGGTATCGACTCCAGTTTGCTTCATTTTTTGTTCTTGAGCATTACCGGGATGAAGCCCAGATTTTGGCCATCAGATTTTGCAGAAATTGTTTTTGTAAGAAATTGCGGATAATATTTGTTAGAAAATCAGTCTGATAGTCATTATTTAGCATGTATCACTCCGCCATATAGTCAACCTTGACTAACAGCCACTTGTATCACTCCACCAAAGTTTGTTTGTTTTGGAATTTCGCGCAAAGCTATTCGAGGGCTATCTGTGCTAGCCGTCCCTAATTTAGCAGTATAAGACTAGAGGGAAGGCAGCTAGTCATCACCACCCACCGCCAACTGTTGGGCTACTCCTTTACTAGAGAATAGCAAGATTGACCGTTACTTATACCGTTCTTACATGTTTTGGTGTGACGGAAAGTCGAACTCGCGACCCTCAGATTACAGGTCGAGTGCCTTAACCAAGTGGTGGCCATTAAATCACGTCTGACCTCTAACTCTAAGCTTTCAAATTTCTTTATGTCTGACCTATAATTCTAAGCTTTCAAATTTCTTTATTTTTGTAAAAATTATTTCTCACAAGATCGATTAGTAACGTGAACGTTTCATGTTACGTCATTTAGCATGTATATGTTTTAAACCAAAGTTATCTCTCTCATTAAACATTCTTTAAATGGTACAACTTTGTCACTTTTTACGATTAATTGTCTTTCTGAATGACACAAAACATCTTGAATTGCTACAAACTCACCAACAGGTGACGCTAGTATGACAAATGTACTTATCATTAGACATGTATATTTAATACAACACACTTGGCCGTCTTTTTCTAAATTACACTTGAATGTGTTCTGGATCAAATTGAAAGTGTATTAGGGCCCAGCTATAACAAGGAACCTGCCCTCGTTCTGTGTGGTTTGATAACTGATAAGAAATATCGATTTTATCCTATTGGGTGCGTAAACCATCTTACCAGAATTTCTTTATGACTTTTGACTATAAACTTCTATTGGTCAATTATTTTACTTTTCTTTTATATTTCAAAGTCTTGTAAAAATAAATCGCTAATTGCCCAACCCTCTCTCTTTTTGGTGAATATGCATTTAATGAATTACAATTGGCTGAAATTTGTTTCGCTTAATGAACGATTTATTAATTAATTACAACATAAATTATGTTTATTTTTATAATTATTTTGTTAATAAGAATTTTGATGAGTTTTACGAGGTTAATGAAGAATTGTAAGAAAGAATAATTCAGTAGAACCTTAAGCCTTTTTTATGTACATGAAACCGAAATATGAGGATGTGTGAGGTATACAAACAGAGTGGTCTAGTTGTTAATCAAACCGCAGTTGTTAAAACTTCGAGTTAATTGTCACTTTTGTAGAAAAATGTGAGTGAAACAGAGGCGTATTGAAATTTTGCTTCGTTACCGGTGGCTCTGCGTACAATCTGATGGCTAAAACCGGGGTCCGTCGCGCCGAACATGCTTGCCCTTTCAGCTGTGGGGGCGTTATAATGTCACGGTCAATCCCACTATTCGCTGGCAAAAGAGTAGCCCAAGAGTTGGTGGTGGGTGGTGATGCCTTCACTGTAGCCCTTGTGTAGCTTTGCGCGAAATTCAAAAACCGGACAGATCTTAGTGGTATACGTATGGGGCTGCTTATCGACTGATCTAAGGTTCAAGACTTGTTGCTATTAAATGAGTTCCGCACGTTCAGCTGTGAGGGTAATATAAAAGTGACAGTCAGTCCTTTTATTTGATTCAAAGAGCGGATCTCGTGGTGGTTAGTGTTGACGATTGGCTGTTTGAACAATGGGCTCATTTCATACAGTCAAAAGTGATTTTTTTTTTATAATTATGAGACGTAGAAGATTATCTATTAATAACACAAGACGATTATCAGTGTATAAAATTGTCTGATATTTGGTTAACTTATGATTTATTTGACGTATCGTGTTGCTTAGGACATAGATCAACCCATTATGGGAATAAAAAAAACCTTCATAACTCTAACGGTAGGTTCTACATCTGACTAGTAAAAACACACATTATTAGGACTGAATTTATCCATAAAGGTTCTGTAACTATGGTGACTCTGAATGTTGATTATTTAGTTTCAACCTGAAAGATTAAAGAAGTTGTGGATACCCAGAAAGTGTTGCTTTGAGAGTAATAGAAATGGTTAATTAATTAATTATGGAACATTCGAATACATTAACAGTTGACGTAAGAACAGTCTTCAAACACATGGAAGTTTGTTTGTGTAAAGTATATGAAAGTTTTACGTAAGAAATATTCATATTGAAAAACATTAATTGTTTGAACTTTTAGTTGTCCGGAATTAATTATGTTTGTTTTTTTTTAACTTGGTGTTTCGTTTCATCAGAAACTGGTTTGTTTTGTTTTGAATTTCGCACAAAGCTACTCGAGGGCTATCTACGCTATCCGTCCCTAATTTAGCAGTGTAAGACTAGAGGGAAGGCAGCTAGTCATCACCACTCACCGCTAATTCTTGGGCTACTCTTTTACCAACGAATAATGGGATTGACCGTAACATTATAACGCCCTCACGGCTGAAAGGTCGAGCATGTTTGGTGTGACGAAGATTCGAACCCGTGACTATCGGATTACAAGTCGAGTGCCTTAGCCACCTGGTCATGCAGGTCATCATCCGAAACTAGAATTTAATTTTGCTTTTGACCAAAGGTTTTATATATATATATACACACACATACATAACTGTTGAAAGGAACTGAAAAAGGGGAAAACTCGCGTGGAAGATCGTTTCGTGGCCTTAAAATGTGTCTTATAATTTATAGCCAGTTTTCCATGAAGACGTATCTAAAGATAAAATGTTCTGGAGGATGGAGGTTGCTTTGAGCAGCTCTCCTTTCTTACTTTTTGACACTAAAGCAAGCTAAACGAGTAAGTTTTATTGGTTGACACGAGTGTATACTTTCCCTCTGACCCGATGTCAAGTCTGGATCTACGTGGGAAATGCCAACAACAGAGGCTTTCCTGACATTACGGAGCACCAGTCACTTTGGATAGAAGGGATCAAGTGAACACATAATTAAAATTCAGGGAAACAGGTTCAAGCCAACCAAAGAGAGCACAAAACGACTCGGTGGAGTGCGCGTGGCTCGTGGCACGCATATCTCCGCGGGTTGTTTGATCTGGCTTTCCCTCATAAATCTTCGAAACAGAAAATTGTTGAAATTCCGGCGATCTTTTCTCCTTTCTTTTCCGTGGCATCCTTAGGTTCTATTGGCCGCCAGGATATCCAATATACCACCGCACGTAGGTCGATATTGCCTTCCGAAACTGTAGGTGCACAGTGGCCAGGCTCGCTCCGGTATTTATCCCTATTGAAGTTGTCAGTGCCGCCCGCGGGGAACCCATCAATTTCAATTAACGAGCGGCACGGCGCCGTCGACGTAGCATAAGCTCGTCTTGCACGTGCGTCAGTATATTTGATTCTGAATGCACTCTTTAATAAAATCACGATTACTCGGGCTTTCAGAATAAAATAAATTTGCATTACCAGAGAAAGTTTATAGAAATAGTTACCAAACTTCGTCGGACGTTTACCGTTACTCCCAAACATTCTGGCTGTCACGCTCGTTTTGATATTTCTCGAGATCGGGAATATGTACGAATATATAGGCTTAGAAATTCTTTAGGGTTCAAGGATTTCATTACGTCGTAAGAGAGAAAGGAGCGAAAAAAAAGAGAGAGAGATTAAAATAACGCGAGTTTGAAAGAAACTGAAAATACAGTTTGGTTTACGTGTAATCACGGAAAATGTTAAAAACTAAATGCTTCCATAAATTGTAACATGGGTTTAAAAAAAAAAAAAAAACCCGAAGCGCCATCTCATTATTTCATCTTATTTTCCGTTTAGTTGAATAAATTTACTAAGAATAAAAACAAACAGAAGAAATAAAAGCAGACATAAAAAGGTGATTGGTTGAAGATTTATTAAAATCCAAAGTTTCTAATGCCTCGTGTAATTCTTTTTCTCTCCAAGGTTTCTTTTTATAGCAGTGTCGGGTAAAGAAAAGATACAGAAATGTCTGGAACTGTGGTGTAAAAACTCGATTATTTCTTCTACGATGCTTTTACAATTGTTGAAGCTTCTGTTAGACGCGAACTTCATACATTGGACTTTTTGAGAAGTGTACATACAAAGGAGTGTATGTGTGTTCTTATAACAAAGCCACCTGCTGAGCCGACTAGGCGAATCGAGCCCCTGATTTTAGACTTGTAAGCCCGTATTAGTAGGAGGAATTAGAAAGGAAACGGCACACGTGGATTGAAAATACACACGTAATCTTTAGTTTCCACCTAGCCAAGCTGTGTCCAGAGGAAGGGAACAAACACACCGTCATCTTTAGTTTGCACTTAGCCAAGCTGTGTCTAGAGGAAGGTAACAAATACACCCGTAACCTTTAGTTTCCACCTAGCCAAGCTGTGTCCAGAGGAAGGTAACAAATACACACGTAATCTTTAGTTTGCATCTAGCCAAGCTGTGTCCAGAGGAAGGGAACAAATACACGCGTAACCTTTAGTTTCCACCTAGCCAAGCTGTGTCCAGAGGAAGGTAACAAATACACACGTAATCTTTAGTTTGCAGCTAGCCAAGCTGTGTCCAGAGGAAGGGAACAAATACACACGTAATCTTTAGTTTGCAGCTAGCCAAGCTGTGTCCAGAGGAAGGTAACAATCAAATCAGCAAAAATAAATACGAATGTTTCAAAAAATGAAATGGCAAAAATTCAGTAAAAATATAAGCCCAACTAATATGGCGCTTCTCGAGTACAACATATGACTGAATACAATACTTAATACGGCAGTTTTGTACTAGTATGTACAAAAACAGTAAGTACTTTTAGTTATTTTGATATTTTGAATTTGGCCCAAAGCTACTTGAGGGCTATCTTCGCTAGTCGTCCCTAATTTAGCAGTGTAAGACCAGAGGGAAGGCAGCTAGTCATTTCAACCCATCGCCAACGCTTGGACTACTCTTTCACCAACGAATAGTGAGAGTTACTATCACATTATAACGCCCCCACGGCTGAAAGGACGAGCATGTTAGGTGTAACGAGGATTTGAACCCGCGATCCTCAGATTACGAATCGAACGCCTTAACCCACCTGGCGATCCCTGGCCGAGGTACTTCTAGAGTAATATAATTACAAACAGTGAACTACGTTCACATGATATAAGGAAGTTGGTGAGCACGTTTGAAATTTTATAATGTAGTTATCTGATATATATATTAATATGATACAAGTTATATCTTCTTTTTCAGAAATGTGAAGTTAAAAAGTTATGACGATGAAACTGCTCGTTTATTCTTGTATTGCTATTAACATAATAAACAAGAACTTGAAACTCACAAAGGGCCCGGCATGGCCTAGCGCGTTAAGGCGTGCGCTTCGTAATCTGAGGGTCGCGGGTTCGCGCCCGAGTCGCACCAAACATGCTCGCCCTCCCAGCCGTAGGGGCGTTATAATGTGACGGTCAATCCCACTATTCATTGGTAAAAGAGTAGCCCAAGAGTTGACTGTGGGTGGTGATGACTTCTCTCTAGTCTTACACTGCTAAATTAGGGACGGCTAGCCTCCCTAATATATAGGGAGCTAAAATATAGCCCTCGAGTAGCTTTGTGCGAAATTCCAAAAAACAAACAAATAAACGAAACACACAGAGGATCGTAAGCCTAAAGTTCACACACATCCACCACCTCGAAGACGGTGATTGTTGTCGCGAGAAACATGTTAGAGGAACATAAAATTACATTAATCTTAAAGTCCCTCATAAGATTAACGTAGGAGAGTGAGTCTGGATAAAATATAAATTAAAATGTAAAAGCTTTTATTTATTGTGTTATACAAAGTAAAGCCGTCATTTTTGCTTTAAAAAATCTGCTAATTTAACACTTTTCAACGTTAACTTGATGTTTTCTTTGCACATCGGGACAGGCAAAGATATAAGTAAAATTAACCCTAATCTTAACGAGGACTCCATATGTACATTTTCCTTAATATAAAAAAAAAAATTGTGTATGCGTACCTTTTTTAATAAGCTGGTACAGTTGAGATAACTTCGTAAAATTATTATTGTTTTAATTCAACTGACTCAAAACGTACGGTCTTTAGTTTCATGTTCACGTATCTCTCTCTCTCTTCGCTCGGACTAATAATTAAGGAAAACAGTTAGGCTGTAGACCTGCTGCTGAGTCGGTTGACATTATTTGGCGTAATCGTTGTCTAGGGATTGTCTCAGATCGGTAATATCCTGGGGGCGTGTTCCTCTCGACCCCTTCCATGTCAGCGCATCAGCGTTCTAACATCCGAGAGCTTTATCCACTGTAGGTTGTTTGCTTAAACAAAGAACAGCGCAATATATCTCGAAAGTAAGCAAGTTACACTGTCTTGTGCCTGGTCTCAACAGGGGCTTGGCCTTCTTCCTGGCTCGACCTTTATTAAACTTCACTAGTATGACAGACAATCCAGAACGACCGAATAGAACTACTGGACTGTGAGCCGCGCGAGAATAAGTACTGGAAGAAAGTTTTTATGTTGCTCTCACGTATATAAATAGTTAGAAATGAAGAGAAGACATCAAACTGTATTTACTCTAGAAAACTAACAATTAATGAGAGAGAGAACATATAGAAGTGTCAAACAGAACTAACTTCTAATATAGTGAGAACAATATGCTATTAAAATCTATAGAAAATACAAATTGATTGGAAAACAATTTGTTGAAATTGAAATAAGTAGTTGTTAGAATAATACGAAAATAACGGCTTATTGTGAAATTAACTTGATAGACAGTTAGAAAATAATAATTGACAATAAGCACATTGATATGTGGTAAACAATGGTTACCTTCTGCCGTTTTCAGGTCCACAGGCTTATTTCTAGTTTGTGTTAAGTTGAAAGTGAAAAAGACATTAAAACTGTCTTCATTGCAGTGCAGTGTGATATGTATCTGACAGTCAAGTATAATAATCCTGTTTAACTCGATTACAATAGTAGCTACACAACGTTAGAACTATTATTTTTTGAACATCAAAGTTTACTTCAGTAACCAGGACTCCCGTGTCTCCATAAAACAACAACAACAAACAACTAACTATAATGGACTACGGAAAGAAGTCTTGGATAAACTGGACTGAACACAAGACTGAAAACACACACGTTGCATGAGTAGGAAACTGGACTGAACACAAGACTGAAAACACAGACACTGTATGAATAAGAAACTGGACTAAACACAAGACTGAAAACACAGACACTGTATGAATAAGAAACTGGACTAAACACAAGACTGTGAAACACAGACACTGTATGAATAAGAAACTGGACTAAACACAAGACTGAAAACACAGACACTGTATGAATAAGAAACTGGACTAAACACAAGACTGTGAAACACAGACACTGTATGAATAAGAAACTGGACTGAACACAAGACTGAAAACACAGACACTGTATGAATAAGAAACTGGACTGAACACAAGACTGAAAACACAGACACTGTATGAATAAGAAACTGGACTAAACACAAGACTGTGAAACACAGACACTGTATGAATAAGAAACTGGACTAAACACAAGACTGTGAAACACAGACACTGTATGAATAAGAAACTGGACTAAACACAAGACTGTGAAACACAGACACTGTATGAATAAGAAACTGGACTGAACACAAGACTGAAAACACAGACACTGTGTGAATAAGAAACTGGACTGAACACAAGACTGAAAACACAGACACTGTATGAATAAGAAACTGGACTGAACACAAGACTGTGAAACCACACACGTTGCATGAGTAAGAACAAAAGAAAATGACCAATTATGTTCAGAACACAGGTGTTATACAAACAAAAGAAATGAAGTGAAAATCGTTAGATTGTACATGATCGGGACTGGTGCAGAATAATACACTAATACATGTCTTTGGGATCTATCACATTAAAAGTAATACGCTAATATGTATGCTAGTAACCTGTATTAGTTCAGTATATAAGTAATATGTTGAACATAGTTACGAGTCTTATTAATGTTACTTGAATTCAACATAAAATCCAACTGTGGTTGAGCTTAGAAACTGTTCCTTTTGAGTGTTAGCTGTCAGCTGTAAGAATTGTCCTGTTAGGTAACTTTAGTTGTCGTTAACCAATGACCTAAGACGTAAAGTACTGTGGCGTATTGCAAAGTGACGGGGCAGACGAATCACTGAAGCATTCGTTAGGCCTGATAAGGTAATTAAAATTATCTGTGAAAGTTAACGTTTCGTCTAAAACACATTTTTTTATTAATCCGTGCCGAATATATAAACAGAAAGGTAGTCTAAATGCTATGTTTATATGTTACTGATCAGAAGTTAATAGAAATGTAACACAACAACTTTTATTTAAACGAAGATTTAATCACGAAGATGGAGTATATTCTTGGTGACATCAGGGGTGCGAAATTTAAAGGAAGTCTCATATTATTTCTTTGATGACTAATGTTTGATCAGGTAAATATTTTGATGTATACCATGGCGATAAGACTAAACATTTTTTTTCACAGAGCAGAGGTGTTTTTTTTTAATATAACATTATAGTCAGAGATGTATCAATAATAAATTTTGAAGGGATTCAGAACATCGGAGATTTCCCATTGTTCTTACGTGACTTTGTAATCATTACGCTTTTCTGAAGAAGTCACATAAGGCAGGCTACGTTTTTCACACACTGTTAAAAAAAAATTAACCTTGTTATTTTTGAGTTCTTGGCGTTTCGATAGAGAGAGCTGTTTTTCTTCTTTTTTATGTTGGAATTATTTATAATGCTAAGCCTACTTTTTATTTTTTACAGTTTTGTTAACTTATCACTGACCTAATAGATAAAACTAACGTGTTTGCGACCTGATCATAAAAACTTCTGTATTTTCTTTTTTATATTGTAAAAATATATATTTATCGAACGCCGACTATTAAGAACAGTCATATTTTAAACGCAGTTTCTGTTAAAACACCATATCTAAATAAAGCACTAGGCTTGAGCATGTTGTTGAATTCTGGAATTTAAAGTAAAATAGCCGGATTCGAGACCGTGCGACACCACACAATATTCCATGTATTGTAAGATGTAGATGAGTTGTGTGAGGTAAAGTGATGTTAACTTGTTGCCTTCCCTAACAATGATTCAAGATTATGGATGGCAGCCTTGGCACAGTTGTACCATAAATACCAAATATATAGTTAAATAAATATATCTTATCATATATACGTTATTCTGTACCTCATAGTAAACACACACAGGTTATCACGGATCATGCAACGTAATGAATGTTAATTGTTAATATATTTTACCCAATAGAGGTAGAACTTGGGACGGTCGTGGCTTAGTGTTTGCCTGTTTGGGGTTGTGAATGAAAGGGTCCGAGGTCCGAGATGCAAGGTAACCAAACACGTTCTATATTTTATAAAAGTAGTAGCAGCCCCATTACTTGGTTTTATAAGTTCGATAAAAAAAATATTGTTGCAGAAGGTGATGAGGCCGTCTGCCTTTCTCCTGGTCAGTGGTCTGAAAAAGGTGGGGGGAAGTTATACCTAAATCTTCCTCTCTGGCTGTTCTGCCCACGTGTGCATATGAAGTGTAGTATTTCGATTTCACTCAGAAAATGTTGGCTGTTTGTTTAATTTCGCGCAAAGCTACACGAGGACTATCTGTGCTAGCCGTCCCTAATTTAACAGAGTAAGACAAGTGGGAAGGCAGCTAGTCACCACCATCCACCGCCATCAACTCTTTGGCTACTCTTTTACCAACGAATAGTGGGAATGACCGTCACATTATAACGCCCTCACGGCTGAAAGGGCGAGCATGTTTGATGGGACGGGGATTCGAACTTGCGACCCTCAGATGACGAATCGAGTGCTTTAACCACCTGGCCATGCCGGGCTTAGAAAAATGTTTCAAAATATAATATAAAAATAGTACGAAAGAGAACCTGCCGACCCATTAGATTAACCGAATATTAACAGTTCGACTGGTGTTAAATACAGAAGTTAAACTAATTAGATATCATGTATGACGGCTGAATAAGGTCATAAAGCTTGTTTCATTACATTAAAATAAAGTCAATTAAATAGATTCCTTCTTGGGGCTAAGCGGCAAGTCTAAAGGCTCTTAACGCTAAAAATCGGGTTTCGATACTCGTGATGAACCATTGTCAAATTATGTGTTTAATACCAAATAAAAGTCAATTTTTTAGCCTCTTTTAGAGACTTACGTGACAGAATCAAACAAATCTTAGGAGTAACTAAAGTTATTAACATTATCGCTGAAGAAAATCGTATTAAAAAGATAAAGCGTCATAAGCGAAAACTTACAGTTTTAAAATACATATTTGCTGTTCCGTCGGTTGTTTTTCCCTCTTCAACTCTTCTATAAATCAATTTGGGAATTCTAAACGCTGAAGTACAGTCTCAGTACGTTATACGTCACTGCTGGTAATTGTCGATTATTAATACGTCTATTTAATGCCAGCTAATACTATCAAAATGCGCCATTTTAGCGTGACTTGCCTCCATTGTTGTTAGTCGGCTGCAGCCAACAAGTTCTGTACTCCGGCCTTTAATCCCTCACGACAGCCGGTCGCCCGCCGAGAGAGGTGCCTACTTTTAGCGGTAAATCGTGCGTTCCTTTCACATGGTAATCAACGAACACGTCACGTTGTGTTCTGCATAGAAGCGGAAATCTAGGGGCAGAGAATTACACAGTGTGACGGAAGACAGCTTGGCACCTCGCGGTTTCGTGGATATAGCAAAAGACTGTCATACGGTAATAAATATAAAGAAAATTTACAATTTTTTTTTGCTTCTCGCATATGAAAAAATTTTTCTTCCCTGCCACGTTAAGGCCAAACTCTTATTTTCTTTATGTAAAAATACAAATATATTTGTGTCATGTGAATATGAAATAATCTACTTCTGGTTATAAACTATTGTTTGGTAAAACACCTAAGATGTTAGTCTGGAAAAGTAATAAAACCTTAAGATAGCGAACTGAATTTCCTTCACAAAAAATGTTGAAAGTATTTTGAAATAAATGACAACAGTAATGAGTAGTGCTTAAAGGAAAACAAAACAAAATAATATAAATAATTATTAAAACTGTGTACTATAATATATATAATTATTAAAACTGTGAAGTATAATATACATAACTATTAAAACTGTGAACTATAATATAAATAAATATTAAAACTGTGTACTCTAATATACAAACTAATAAAAGTGTGAACTGTAATGCACATAATTATTAAAACTATGGAATATAATGAACATAACTATTAAAACGGTGTTCTATAATATACATAACCATTAAAACTGTGCACTATAATATACACAACTAATAAAACTGTGCGCTATAATATACACAACTAATAAAACTGTGCGCTATAATATACACAACTATTAAAACTGTGTACTATAATGTACACAACTATTAAAACTCTGTACTATAATATACCTAACTTTTAAAACTCTGTATTATAATGTACACAACAATTAAATTGTGAGCTGTAATGTACATAATTATTAAAACTATGGAATATAATGAACATAACTATTAAAACGGTGTACTATAATTTACATAACTATTAAAACTGTGTGCTATAATACACACAACTTTTAAAACTGTGAACAGTAATGTATATAATTATTAAAACGGTGTACTATAATATACATAACTATTAAAACTGTGTACCATAATGTACATAACTATTAAAACTGTGTATAATAATATACATAACTATTAAAAGTGTGAACTGTAACATAAATAATTATAAAAACTGTGTACTACAATGTACATAACTATTAAAACTGTATACTATAATTAAAACAACTATTAAAACTTAGTACTATAAGGTACATAACTATTAAAACGGTATACCATAATATAGCGACTATTAAAACTGTGTACTATAATACACATAACTATTAAAACTGTGCACTATAATATACAAAAACTAAAAACTGTTCACAATAATATTCACAACTAATAAAACTATATGCTATAATATAAATAACTATTAAAACTGTGAACTGTAACATAAATAATTACAAAAACTGTGTTCTACAATGTACATAACTATTAAAACTGTTCACCTTAATATACACAACTATTTAAACTGTGTACTATCATATACATAAATATCAAAACTCTGTACTATAATATACACAACTATTAAAACTGTGAACTGTGTTGTACATAATTATAAAAACGTGGACTATAATGTACATAACTATTAAAACTGTGTACTATGATATACATAGCTATTAAAACTGTGTACTGTAATATACATAACTATTAGAACTCTGTACTATAATGTACATAATTATAAAAACTGTGTACTATAATTAACACAACTATTAAAACTGTGTACTATAAGGGACATAGCTATTAAAACGGTATACTATAATATACACAACAATAAAAACTGTGAACTGTAATGTACATAATTATTAAAACTGTGTGCAAAAAAATGTACATAGCTATTAAAACTGTGTACTATAATATACAAAACTATTAAAACTGTGTACTATAATATACAAAACTATTAAAACTGTGTACTATAATATACATAACTATTCAAACTTTGTACTATAGGGTACATAACTATTGAAAGTGTGTATTATAATATACATAACTATTAAAACTGCGTACTATAATGTACATAACTCTTAAAACTGTGTTCTTTAATGTACATAACTATTAAAACGGTATACTATAATATACATAACTAATAAAACTCTGTACTAAAAAATTCATAAATATTAAAACGGTGTTCTATAATATAAACAACTATTAAAACTGTGAACTGTAAAAAACATAATTATTAAAAATTTATACCATAAGATACATAACTACTAAAAATGTTTGCTATAATATACACATCTATCAAAACTGTGAACTGTATATTATTGGTAAAACTGTGTACTATAAAAACCTAACTATTAAAAGTGTGCACTATAATATACGTAACTATTAAAACTGTGTACTATAATATACACAACTATTAAAACTGTGCACTATAATATACACAACTGTTGAAACTGTTTACTATAATGTACATACCTATTAAAATCGTGTACGGTAATATACCTAACTATTAAAACTGTGAACTGTTATGTACGTAGTTATTAAAACTGTGTACTATAATTTTCATAACTATTAAAACTGTGTGCTATAATACACATAACTATTAAAACAGTGCACAATAAAATACATAACTATAAAAACGGTGTACTATAATTTACACAACAATTAAAACTGTGAACTGTAATGTACATAATTATTAAAACTGCGTACTATATTATACATAAGTATTAAAACTGTGAACTATAATGTACATTATTATTAAAACTGTGTGAGAAAATGTACATAACTATTAAAACTGTGTACTATAAAAACCTAACTATTAAAAGTGTGTACTATAATGTATACAACTATTAAAACTGTGAACTATAATATACATAACCATTACAACTTTGAACTATAATGTTCATAGCTTTTAAAACTGTGCACTATAATACACACAACAATTAAAACTATGAACTATAATATACACAACTATTAAATCTGTGTACTATAATGTACACAACAATTAAAACTGTGTACTATAACATACATAACTACTAAAACTGTGCACCATATTATACATAACTATTAAAACTGTGTACTATAATATACAAAACTATTAAAACTGTGTACTATAATATACATAACTATTCAAACTTTGTACTATAGGGTACATAACTATTGAAAGTGTGCATTATTATATACATAAGTATTAAAACTGTGAACTAAAATATACACAACTTTTAAAATGGTGTACTCTATTATACACAAGTGTTAAAACTGTGTACTATAATATACATAACTATTAAAACGGTGTATTATAATATACAATACTATTAAACTTTGAACTGTAATGTACATAATTATCAAAACTGTGGACTATAATACACACAACTTTTAAAACTGTGTAGTATAAGGTAAAAAACTATTAAAACTGTGTATTATAATATACACAAATACTAAAACTGTGAACTGTAATGTTCATAATTATTAAAACTGTGTACTATAATATACAAAGCTATTAAAACTGTGTACTATAATATACATAACTATTAAAACTTTGTACTATAACATTCATAAATATTAAAAATGTGTACTGTAATATACACAACTATTCAAACTGTGAACTATAATATTCATAAATATTAAAACTGTGTATTGAAAGATACACAACTATTAAAACTGTGTACTATCAGGTACACAACTATTCAAACTGTGTACTATAATATACACAACTATTAAAACTGTGAACTGCAATGTACATAATTATTAAAACTGTGTACTATAATATACATAACTATTAAAACTTTGAACTATATTGTACATACTTATTAAAACGGCGTTTTATAATATACATAACTGTTAAAACTGTAAACTCTAATATACATAATTATCAAAACTGTGTGCTTTAATATACATAACTATTAAAACTGTGTACTATAATATACATAACTATTAAAAATCTGTACTATAATATACATAACTATTAAAACTGTGAACTATAATATTCATAAATATTAAAACTGTGTATTATAAGATACACAACTATTAAAATTGTGTACTATCAGGTACATAACTATTAAAATGGTGTGCTATAATATACACAACTATTAAAACTGTGAACTCCAATGTACATAATTATAAAAACTGTGAACTATATTATACATTCCTATTAAAACTGTGTACTATAATATACACAACTATTAAAACCGTGAACTGTAGTGTACATAATTATTACATTTGTGTAATATAATGTACATAACTATGAAAACGGTGTACTACAATATACATAACTATTAAAACTACGTATTATAATATACAATACTATTAAAACTGTGAACTGTAATGTTCATAATTATCAAAACTCTGTGCTATAATATACACAACTATTAAAACTGTGTATTAAAATGCACAAAACTATTAAAACGGTGTGCTATAATATACATAATTTTAAAAACTGTGAACTATATTGTACATACCTTTTAAAACTGTGTAGTAAAATATACACAACTATTAAAACTGTGAACTGCAATGTATATAATTATTAAAACTGTGTACTATAATATACACAACTATTAAAACTGTGAACTATAATGTACATTATTATTAAAACTGTGTGAGAAAATGTACATAACTATTAAAACTGTGTACTATAAAAACCTAACTATTAAAAGTGTGTACTATAATATACATAATTATCAACACTGTAAATTATAATATACACAACTATTAGAACTGTAAACTGTAATGTACAAAATTATTAAAACTGTGGACTATAATCTACATAACTATTAAAACTGTGTACTGTAATATACATAAGTGTTAAAACTGCGAACTATGACATTCATAATTATTAAAATGGTGTACTATAATATTCACAACTATTAAAACGGTATATTATTATATACATCATTATTAAAATTATAAAATATATAGGACATACCTATTAAAACGGTGTACGGTAATATACACAACTATTAACACTTTGTACTATTATATACATTACTATTAAAACTGTGTGTTATATTATGCACAATTATAAAACTGTAAACTGTAATGTACATAATTATTAAAACTGCGTAAAATAATGTACATAACTATCAAAAGTGTGTACTATAACATACATAACTATTAAAACTGTGGACCATATTATACATAACTATTAAAACTGTGAACTGTAATGTACACAACTATTAAAACTGTAAACTATAACACACATAACTCTTAAAACGATGTACTATATTATTCATAATTATTAAAACTGTGTTCTATAACAAACATAACTATTAAAACTGTGTAGTGTAACATACATAGCTCTGAAAACGGTGTCCCGTAATGTACATAATTATTAAAACTGTGAACAATAATATACATAACTCTTAAAACGATGTACTATAATGTACATAACTATTAAAACTGTGTACTATATGTATATAATTATTAAAACTGTGTACTATAATATACAGAGGTAATAAAACTGTGTACTATAATGTACATACCTCTTAAAACTGTGCACTATATTGTACATAACTATTAAAACTGTGAACTGTAATGTACGTAATTATTAAAACTGTGTAGTATTATGTACACAACTGTTAAAATGGTGTACGATAATACACACAACTATTAAAACTGTGTCCTATAACATACATAAATATTAAAACTGTGCACCATATTATACATAACTATTGAAACAGTGAACTGTAATGTACATAATTATAAAAACTGTTTGCTATAATGAACATAACTATTAAAACTTTGAACTATAATATACATTACTCTTAAAACAATTTACTATAATATACATAATTATTAAAACTGTGTACTATAATATACATAACTACTAAAATGTGTAAAAACTATTAAAAACTACTGTGTATTATAATGTACAGAACTCTTTAAACGATGTACTATAATGTACATAATTATTAAAATTGTGTACTATAATGAACATAACTATTAAAACGGTCTACTATAACACACATAACTATTTAAACTGTGTGCTATAATATACATAACTATAAAACTGTGTGGTATTACATACACAACTATTAAAATTGTGTACGATAATATACACATATTAAAACTGTGTACTATAATATACACAACAATTAAAGCTGTGAATTGTAATGTACATTATTATTAAATTTGTGTACTATAATATACATAACTATTAAAACTGTGAACTGTGATGTACATAATTATAAAAACTGTGTACTATATCATACATAACTATTAAATCTGTGAACTATAATATACATAGGTCTTAAAATGATATTCTATATTATTCATAACTATTAAAACTGTGTTCTATAATATACATAACTGTTAAAACTGTGTACTATAATATACATAACTATTTAATTTGTGTGCTATAATGTTCATAATTATTAATACTGTGTACTGTAATATACATGACTATTTAAACGGTATACTATAATATACATAACTATTAAAACCGTGTACTATAATATACATAAGTATTAAAACTGTGTACTATAATATACATAACTATTAAAACGGTGTACTATAATAAACATAACTATTAAAACTGTGAACTATAATATACATAATTATTAAAGCTTTGTACTATAATGTACGTAATTATGAAAACTGTGTACTATAATGTACATAATTATTAAAACTTTGTAATTTAATATTCATGACTATTAAAACTGTGTACTATAATATACATAACTATTTAAACTGTGTCCTTTAATATGCATAACTATTAAAACGGTGTATTTTAATGTATATAACTATTGAAACTGTGAACTATAATATACATAACTATTAAAACTGTATACTATAATATACACAACTATTAAAACTGTCTACTGTTATATACCTAAGTATCAAAACTGTGTTCTATAATATACTCAACTATTAAAACTGTGTACTATAATATACACAACTTATAAAATTGTGTACTATAATATAGACAACTATTAAAACTGTCTACTATTATATACTTAAGTATCAAAACTGTGTTCTATAATATACACAACTATTAAAACTGTGTACTATAATATACATAACTATTAAAACTGTGCACTATAATATGCACAACTATTAAAACAGCCTACTATAATATACATAACTATTAAAACTGTGTACTTTAATGTACATTATTGCTAAAAAATATTTTATAAAACCCTCTAAAACCCAGAATGTTTTAAAACACATTAGAACATAGTTTATTTTATAAACCTTCTGAAATCCAGTGTCCTAGAGCAAATATTTTTTATAAAAATATTTAATACACAGAAACATTAGAACACATTATGTTTTATAAAACTCTTTAGAACTTTGTATATTTTATAGAAAACATTAAAATACACTGTATTATAAATCTCTAAATCTCAAGATGTTTTCAAAAAGTATTAGAATACAGTATGTTGATTTAAAACTACTAGTCTACAGTATATATTGTAAAACGCATTAGAACACAGTATATTTCGTAAAATCCTCTAGAACACAGTATATTTCGTAAAATCCTCTAGAACACAGTATGTTTTATAAATCCTTTTAGAACAAAGTATGGTTTATAAAAACATCGAAACACAATATGTTATATAAAACCTTCTAGAATCCAATATGTTTTACAAAAAGCATTAGAACACAATATATTTTATAAATATATATAGAACCCACGGTATATATTTTAAAGTGTACTAGAGTTCAAATGTTTTACAAAATCCTTTTGACCCCAGAAGTTTCATATAAACATTTAAACATGGTGTAATTTTAAAACCTTCTAAAACCTAGTACGTTGTGAAAAAACATCAGAACATCGTTTGTTTTATAAAACTTTCCAGAACCTAGTACGTTGTGAAAAAACATTAGAACACCGTTTGTTTTATAAAACTTTCCAGAACCCAGTATTTTTATTAAAAAAAAATGTGAACACAGTATAATTTATAAAATTCCAAAAACGCAGTATGTTTTATGAAAAAACATTAGACCATAGTATATTATGCAAAACGCAATAGAACACTGTTTTTTGTAAAACCGTCTGGGACCAATCATGTTTTATAAAAACTTTAGAGCACAGTGTGTTTCGGGAAACCCAATACAACCCAGTATGATTTATAAAACCCTCCATTTCCAGTATATTTTATACAAACATTAAAACACACTATATTATACATTTTTCTAAAACCGAGTATGATTTTCTAAAATATAAACATTAGGAGACATTAAAAAACCTTCTATTCTATAGTATATATTGTAAGACACCGTTAGAATACGGTATATTTTATACAACCTTGAACAAAGTATGTTTTATAAAAAAAATTAGAACACAGTATTATATATTTAAAAACGGCTGGTATGAGTAGAGAAAGCACTAATTGAGTGCGATCCTGTATTAGTGTTCCTCTATTAGTGTTTTCTCTATTCATACCATCCGTTTATAAATATATAATTTTCTCTACAAGTGGGTTTTTCTCGTCATTAGAACACAGTATGTTTTACAAAACCCTCTGCAACCCAGAATTTTAAAAACATTACAGCACAATATATTTCATTTAAAAAACACCCGAAAACGCAATTTTATAAAAAACACTAGAACAGAATATGTTTCATAAAAATATCTAGTGTACAGTATATATTGTAAAACGCATTGGGTCACAGTATGTTTTATAAAACACTTTACAACCCAGTACGTTTTATGAGAAAACATTAGGAAACAGTATGTTTTATAATACCCTCTGAAACCCTCTATGTTTTTAAAAAACATTAAAACATAGTACGTGTCTTAATATTACTATTCAATCGAATATAATATAAACGCATTAAAAGTCAATATGTTTTGTAAAACCCTCTAGAATACACTGTGTTTTATAAAAAGACATCAGAACACAGTACGTTTTATGAAGTTATCTAGTCTACGGTATATATTGTAAAACGCCTTAGAACACAGTATGTTTTATAAAACCCTCTGAAACGCAGTACATTTCCTAAAAAACTTCAAAACACCGTATGTTTTATGAAAAATAAAGTAGAACATAGTGTGTTTTATAAAAATATCTAGTCCCCATTAGGTATTATAAAACATATTAGGACGCAGTTTGTTTTGTTAAACCCTCTAAAACCCATTAAACTTTATAAAAAACGTTAAAACACCGTATGTTTCAAACCCTTTAAAACCCAATGTGTTTTATAGAAAGACATTAGAACGTCGTATGCTTTATAAAACCCTCTAGAACGTAATATGCTTTATATAAAACATTATAACCCAGTATGTTTTATAAAAACAATATTAAAATAAAGTATGTTTCATAAAATCATCTAAAATCCAGTATTTTTTTATAAAAAACAGTAGAACACAGTAAGTTTTATAAAATTATCTTGATCAGAGCATGTTTCGTAAGGAGACATAAGAACACAGTAAGTTTTATAAAATTCTCTTGAGCAGAGCATGTTTCGTAAGGAGACATTAGAACACAGTGAGTTTTATAAAATTCTCTTGAGCAGAGCATGTTTCGTAAGGAGACATAAGAACACAGCAAGTTTTATAAAATTCTCTTGATCAGAGCATGTTTCGTAAGGAGACATAAGAACACAGTAAGTTTTATAAAATTATCTTGATCAGAGCATGTTTCGTAAGGAGACATAAGAACACAGTAAGTTTTATAAAATTCTCTTGAGCAGAGCATGTTTCGTAAGGAGACATTAGAACACAGTAAGTTTTATAAAATTCTCTTGAGCAGAGCATGTTTCGTAAGGAGACATAAGAACACAGTAAGTTTTATAAAATTCTCTTGAGCAGAGCATGTTTCGTAAGGAGACATAAGAACACAGTAAGTTTTATAAAATTCTCTTGAGCAGAGCATGTTTCGTAAGGAGACATTAGAACACAGTAAGTTTTATAAAATTCTCTTGAGCAGAGCATGTTTCGTAAGGAGACATAAGAACACAGTAAGTTTTATAAAATTATCTTGAGCAGAGCATGTTTCGTAAGGAGACATTAGAACACAGTAAGTTTTATAAAATTCTCTTGAGCAGAGCATGTTTCGTAAGGAGACATAAGAACACAGTAAGTTTTATAAAATTATCTTGAGCAGAGCATGTTTCGTAAGGAGACATTAGAACACAGTATCTTTTATAAAATAATCTGGAACCCAGTATGTTCTATGAAAAAACAATAGAACACAGTGTGTTTTGTAAAACTTACTCGTACATAGCATATTTACAGTAAAAATAGTAAAACTACAAACAATAAACGCGGGTATAAACTAATTTAAAAATTATAAGAAACAAGTATTGTTTAAAACAATTTCAAATTAAATTCCTGTGGCGTTGTTTTAGAAACAGTCCAGAGTCATCTGCGTCTTGTAGTTTTGTTTTAGAAACAGTCCAGAGTCATCTGCGTCTTGTAGTTT
This sequence comes from Carcinoscorpius rotundicauda, assembly GCA_011833715.1. NCBI lineage: Eukaryota > Metazoa > Arthropoda > Merostomata > Xiphosura > Limulidae > Carcinoscorpius > Carcinoscorpius rotundicauda. The sequence goes on from CM022400.1 coordinate 4,806,870, forward strand.
TGTTTTAGAAACAGTCCAGAGTCATCTGCGTCTTGTAGTTTTGTTTTAGAAACAGTCCAGAGTCATCTGCGTCTTGTGGTTTTGTTTTAGAAACAGTCCAGAGTCATCTGCGTCTTGTGGTTTTGTTCTAGAAACAGTCCAGAGACATCCGTGTTTTGCGGTTTTGTTCTGGAAACAAACCAAAGTCATCTGCGTCTTGTGGTTTTGTTCTGGAAACAAACCAAAGTCATCTGTGTCGAAAGTATGAATAACCTGAACTTCTGTCAATAGACTTGGAATTGTTTTTAGCTTTTAAAGAATTTATCATGAGTCGATAGAGCGCACATGAATTAAAGTGTGTGAAAACATTAATTATCACATGACACGTAAACATGTGCGCCGAGAAAGAGACGGAGTTCAACATTTTCCCACTATAAAAATATATATAGAACCTTTATCTATACAAATATAGGTAGGACTTGTATGTATAAAAATATATATAGAACCTTTATCTATACAAATATAGGTAGGACTTGTATGTATAAAAATATATATAGAACCTTTATCTATACAAATATAGGTAGAATTTGTATGTATAAAAATATATATAGAACCTTTATCTATACAAATATAGGTAGAACCTGTATGTATAGAAATATATATAGAACCTTTATCTATACAAATATAGGTAGGACTTGTATGTATAGAAATATATATAGAATCTTTATCTATACAAATATAGGTAGAACTTGTATGTATAGAAATATATATAGAACCTTTATCTATACAAATATAGGTAGGACTTGTATGTATAAAAATATATATAGAACCTTTATCTATACAAATATAGGTAGGACTTGTATGTATAAAAATATAAATAGAACCTTTATCTATACAAATATAGGTAGAACTTGTATGTATAAAAATATATATAGAACCTTTATCTATACAAATATAGGTAGGACTTGTATGTATAAAAATATATATATAGAACCTTTATCTATACAAATATAGGTAGGACTTGTATGTATAGAAATATAAATAGAACCTTTATCTATACAAATATAGGTAGGACTTGTATGTATAGAAATATAAATAGAACCTTTATCTATACAAATATAGGTAGGACTTGTATGTATAGAAATATATATAGAACCTTTATCTATACAAATATAGGTAGAACTTGTATGTATAAAAATATATATAGAACCTTTATCTATACAAATATAGATAGGACTTGTATGTATAGAAATATAAATAGAACCTTTATCTATACAAATATAGGTAGGACTTGTATGTATAAAAATATATATAGAACCTTTATCTATACAAATATAGGTAGAACTTTAGGTTTTCAAACATATGTAGAAAGATTAACTTGTGTAGTAGTTTCTTTAGGTACACAATCATAGGCAGGGAGGATAGATTCTGTAGAAAAACCTGTAGGTAAGCAATCAGGTAGGAAGACTAGTTTATGTAGTAGGACCTGAAGGTATACAAACAAAGGTAAGAAGACCAACTTCTGTATAAGGACTTGTAGGTGTACAAACACAGGTAAAAACACTAACGTCTGTAGTCGTAACTGTAGGTATAAAATCATAAGTAAAATGACTATCTTCCATAACAAGACCTATTGGTGTACAAACATTGGGAGGAAGAACAACTTCTGTAGCAGTTCCAATAGGTATACAATCATAGATATGAAAACTAACTTACATATAGTAGGACATTTAGGAATACAAAAAATATATACGAATCGTAACTTCTGTATAGCATGACCTTTATGTATACGAAGATATATGGGAAAAGTAACTTCTCTAATAGGACGCGTACGTATAGAATCATTGGTTTGAGGACCAACTTCTGAAGAAGGACCTGTAGGCATACAAACACAGGTAGGAGTACAAACTTTTGTCGTAGAATCCGTATGAATAGAAACACAGGTAGGAGTACAAACATCTGTCGTAGAATCCGTATGAATACAAACACAGGTAGGAGTACAAACTTCTGTCGTATAATCCGTATGAATACAAACACAGGTAGGAGTACAAACTTCTGTCGTAGAATCCGTATGAATACAAACACAGGTAGGAGTACAAACTTCTGTATAGTAGGATCTCTAGGAATAAAATCATAAGTAGGAAGACTAATTTGTCTAGAAGAGCATGTAGGTTCACAAACATAAGTAGAAAGAATAACTTTTGTAGAAAGACCTATAGGTTTACAAAACTAGGTAGGAAGACTAAATTGTGTATAGTAGAACCTTTAAGTAAAAATCGTAAGTAGAAAGAATAGCTTCTCTATTAGTACCTGTAGGTTTACAAAACTAGGTAGGAAGACTAAATTCTGTATGTTTAAAGTAGGACCTGTAGGTATACAAACATAGGAAGAAAGATTAATTTGTGTAGTAGGAACTGTAAGTATACAAACATAGGAAGAAAGACTAACTTCTATAGTAAGACCTGTAGGTATATAAACATAGGAAGAAAGACTAACTTCTATAGTAAGACCTGTAGGTATACAAACATAGGTAGGAAGGCTAACTTCTGTATAGAAGAAACTGTACCAATAAAATAATAAGCAGGAACACAAGCTTTTGTTGCAGGACCTGTTTATACAACAATAGGTAAGAAGACTAACTTCTTTATAGTTGGATCTGTACGAATAAAATAATGAGCAAAACGACAAACTTCTCTAGTGGAACCTGTATTTATATAAACATAGGTAGGAAGGCTAACTTCTGTTCAGTTGAAGCTATATGTATAGAAACATAGGTAGGAAGGCTAACTTCTGTAGTAGGACTTGTAGGTATAGAAACATAGGTAGGAAGGCTAACTTCTGTTCAGTTGAAGCTATATGTATAGAAACATAGGTAGGAAGGCTAACTTCTGTTCAGTTGAAGCTATATGTATAGAAACATAGGTAGGAAGGCTAACTTCTGTAGTAGGACTTGTAGGTATAGAAACATAGGTAGGAAGGCTAACTTCTTTGGTAGGACCTGTAGGTATATAAACATAGGTAAAAAGGCTAACTTCTTTCGTAGGACTTGTAGGTACAGAAACATAGGTAGGAAGGCTAACTTCTTTCGTAGGACCTGTAGGTATAGAAACATAGGTAAACAGGCTAACTTCTTTCGTAGGACTTGTAGGTATAGAAACATAGGTAGAAAGGCTAACTTCTTTCGTAGGACCTGTAGGTATAGAAACATAGGTAGGAAGGCTAACTTCTTTCTTAAGACTTGTAGGTATACAAACATGGGCATGTTGGCAATTGTTTTGAAAGCCCTCAACTTGTTGACTATTTTCCAGACAGTGGAATTGCTCAAAATCTTTTGGGATTTTTTAAATCCCTTACTAGACTCATAAGCTGCTACAATTTTCTTTCTGAAGGCCTCAGACAGCTCTTTTGTTCTCACCACGGTGTTCACTCTCACTTCAACAGTCAGAAGCACACCAAACTAAATGTTTGAGGTTTAAATAGGGTAAGTCTCATACAAAATGCTGAGTAACGATCTTCTAATCACGTGCACCTGGTGTGATACACCTGTGTGTGAGTTGAGCCATTTTATGTGGGTATAAATGTGGGGGTGTCCTAACTTTGTCCTGAGTTAGAATATGCATTTTTGTAGAATTACATTTACAGATGATCTTGAAAAGTCTTCAGTTTTAATTGTTTAGCTATATTCCTATAATATCTCAGTATTGTTAACTTTGATATTACATATCTATATATCAGAAAATGTTACAAAAATACACATGCTTTCATAGGGTGTCCTAATGTTTTCACATGGCTGTAGGTAGAAAGATTAACCTCTGTATAGTAGGACCTGTAGGTTATAAAAGATAGGTAGAAAGACAAATTTCTGTAGTAAGACCTCTAGGTATACAACATGAGTAGGAAGACTAACTTCTGTAGTAAGACCTCTAGGTATACAACATGGGTAGGAAGACTAACTTCTGTACAGTAAAACCTGTAAGAGTAAAATCATAAGGAAAAATACTAGTTTTTATAGCAGGACCCTGTATTTATACAACCATAGATAGGAGAAGTAACTTCTATACAGTTGGACCTACACGTATAAATTAAGAAGTAGGAACTTTAACTTCTGCTGTAAGTCCTTTAGGTATAAAATTATAAGTTGGAAGACTAATTTCTGTATAATACGACCTGTTGGTATACAAACATAAGTAGGAACTTTAACTTCTGCTGTAAGTCCTTTAGGTATAAAATTATAAGTTGGAAGACTAATTTCTGTATAATACGACCTGTTGGTATACAAACATAAGTAGGAACTTTAACTTCTGCTGTAAGTCCTTTAGGTATAAAATTATAAGTTGGAAGACTAATTTCTATATAATACGACCTGTTGGTATACAAACATAAGTAGGAACTTTAACTTCTGCTGTAAGTCCTTTAGGTATAAAATTATAAGTTGGAAGACTAATTTCTGTATAATACGACCTGTTGGTATACAAACATAAGTAGGAACTTTAACTTCTGCTGTAGGTCATGTAGGTAAATAAAAATAGGTAGGAAGATTAGATTCTGTAGTAATACCTGTTGGTATACAAACATAAGTAGGAACTTTAACTTCTTCTGTAAGTCCTTTAGGTATAAAATTATAAGTTGGAAGACTAATTTCTGTATAATACGACCTGCAGGTATACAAACATAAGTAGGAACTTTAACTTCTGCTGTAAGTCCTGTAGATATATAAAAATAGGTAGGAAGACTAGATTCTGTAGTAATACCTGTATTCGTATAAACACAGATACGAAATATACACTACAATTTCTAGAGTTTTATTTGTTCATGTACAAACAACAGATGGAAATACACGCTGTAGTTGGACCTTTTCCCATACAAAAGGAGATAAGAAATACACAGTACAGTTTCTATTGTTGGACCTGTTTACATACATTTACAGATAGGAAATGCACAGTACAGTTATAGTTGGATGTGAGCTTATGAATTTATGGTGACGCTAATCATACAACCTGTTACAACAAGCAAAAACATTGTATGATTCGTTTTGTTATCACCATATAGAAACCAAGTGGAGGCGTTTTTATACACGATTGATTACACTGTGTAACAAAATTTTCATTTTTCTTGTTCCTGGACAGAAAGTGTTATTTCCTTATTGCTTGTGCCTAAAGTGAATGGAATAGGCCTGTTTTTTTTTTCTTCAAACTTTGCTTTTATGACCTTGAAGCGTGTTATGAAAACATGATGGGAGACTATATTTGGGGGCTGATACGTGAAAGTGATTTACATTACAGTCACAAATCTAAAAAATTACTCACTTCTAAACATTTTTGTATAACTTTAGTATAAATACATGTAAATCTTGATTCATGTGCTGTTTAATTCAGACCTTATGTAAATGAAAATGTGCCAAATTTGCCCGTTTCTACATAGAAAATAGGTTAATTTCTCAATTTTGTTAATCAGGTCACTAAAGCAAAGTTTGAAGGAAATAATGGCCATTTTCTGTACTTTTACAACATAAGAAGTTAAAAAGTAACACATACTATCCAGGAATATAATATGTGTTACATCGTGTTATTTATGAATTATTTATCAGCAACAATATTTTGCCTATATTCACATTAAAAGAACAAGGAGCACAACATACACATCTTTGTAAAAAACACGCGACTACTACAGAATGGTGTGGATGATTCGACAGGAATCCGGTTTATATCACGTAGATGTTTATCATTGCTTGTAAAGAATTAGTGGTAACTGTATGATATATTATAATATCAGGGCAAAGGTGACGCGTTGGTCTCCCTCAATAGGCAGCTGACGCGGTATGCCCTTAATATATTTTCCCCCAACCAAGACTGCGCACGTGCAAATCATGTAAGGTGGCTTTTGGGTAAAACTAATTGATGTAACGAATGAGGGCAAAACTCAGCCCTTGCTTAACGGTGGAAAATCATCTCACGTGGGCTGTAAACACGGCGTGACGTATGCTTTCTGTATGCGTGTGTGTGTGTTTGAAAAGGTTGGTTATGAGAAATTGACAAAGTAGTGCCCGACACGTGCAACCTGGTGTGTCAGCGCACGTGCTTCTATACCATACTGTTAGTTTTAGATTCTTCCAGCTGTTATTAATAATATTCAAATGTTGGACAGTTTAGATAGGGAGAGGGGGGACCTCATACACCAGTCGCACTTTCTTATCTTTCCTTTCGTTATCTATACTCTTCTATCCCAAAGCTTTAAAGGGCTCGTTCAACCGTGTTTACTTTCGGCTGGTTTCTAAAAGCCTCTTAACCGATCAAAACACTTGATACATCCAGAACCACGAGATACATAGTTTAATAAAAAATATTCAAACTCGTCACCAAAAGTGCAACAATTCTCTGTGATATTTTTGATCTGGCTTACCGTCGTCTGAAGTCCTATTTTAGTAACCTTTGCTGATTTATATTTATTATTTATTTTGAACACAATATCCAATTCGAACGTCATGGAGATCATAATTTCGGGATCGAATAATGCTAATAATAGTTTGATGGAACCCTAACAAATACTTATTTATGGCATTCAAAGCACAATAAACTAAATAGACAATGTTAAAAAATGAACCAATAAGAGAGCAAAGCAAGCTTTGAATTGTTTTTACCATAAAATAACATTTTATAATATCCGTAATTATTATTTGTAGATCACTCGTACAAGATTGAAAAAAATATATATATTTCTCTCTGACTTAATGTAGTAGTTATTTTTGTAATTTCGTTATATAATTAGGCACTATTGTGTTTGTATTATCCAAGCTGCTCTGATGATCCTCGGTATTGTGCGAAAGGTCCCGTCGGCACTGAGATGCATTGTGGTTAGAATGTTTTGTGCATTCTTTTTTGTTTTCACTCACAAGAACAAGTATGAGAAAAATAGAACTTACGAGAATTGACATTGAAATAACCACTCAACCCTATCATTATGATAAAACCATTTAGACTTTACGAGGATATGTAAAACCTTTAAGGAATTTAAGTGAGTACACATAAAGTGTGTGAACTTCCGAAAAAGTTAATTTAGACCATAAAATATTTCTGAACAAGTAGGCACGACATCTATAAAATCTTTTAATATAATCAAATTAAAGTATTAAATATTGCTAACAAATATTTAGTAAAATTCTAGTAAGTATTTTCCGACATTAAATTACGTTAAAATATTGCTAAGTGAGTAGGCTTAGCATTCATACGTTCTTCTGATACGATCTAAGACAATGTTAAGTTAGTGACTAATATATTCATACAATTTTCTTATCGGTTAATTTAAGTCTCAGAAATTGTCAAGTGACTAAGAGAAGGAGATTTTTTTTAAAAACTTACTTTTCAAATATTAGAGACTAAGTAGGCCTAACGTCAATACAATTGTTTTTATAAATGTCCAGAGAAATCCAACTGTGAAGCTATGAACAAATTATCATAAATCCAAAGAAAAGCTAGCTATAGAACAAAACAAAAACACGGATGCTAATAAAAAATCGACATAAGGTGGAGAGCCTTGAACCAAAAAGTTCCACTTGAAAGTAATTGGAAAAGAAATAATTTACCTCGAAACTGATAAGTAATATCCACACGCTATACTCGTTTCTATCCAATCATTCTATCAAAATATTGATTTAATCCTCACTTATTGACGTTTGTTTTATCATTTATGTAGCTTGACGTGTAAGGATTGTAGTAATTGATTAAAATATCTCTTATTCTTCTTCAAAGCAGTTACCTAAATATCATTTCTTAACCTCAAAATTACAAGTTACCTAAATATAATTTATTAACCTCAAAATTACAAGAACCGATACACAATTTAAAACAGAAATCCACCGAAAATCACCCATACTGGATAATACATTCCTTGAGACTCAGCACATGAAACAAAACAAAAACTCGACATGCTAAGAAACCAAATTGAATTGTGGTATTACTTCTGTCACTTCTTGTGATTGTTCACTGGATTGTGGTATTACTTCTGTCACTTCTTGTGATTGTTCACTGGATTGTGGTATTACTTCTGTCACTTCTTGTGATTGTTCAATGGATTGTGGTATTACTTCTGTCACTTCTTGTGAGTGTTCACTGGATTGTGGTATTACTTCTGTCACTTCTTGTGAGTGTTCACTGGATTGTGGTATTACTTCTGTCACTTCTTGTGAGTGTTCACTGGATTGTGGTATTACTTCTGTCACTTCTTGTGAGTGTTTACTGGATTGTGGTATTACTTCTGTCACTTCTTGTGAGTGTTCACTGGATTGTGGTATTACTTCTGTCACTTCTTGTGAGTGTTCACTGGATTGTGGTATTACTTCTGTCACTTCTTGTGATTGTTCAATGGATTGTGGTATTACTTCTGTCACTTCTTGTGAGTGTTCACTGGATTGTGGTATTACTTCTGTCACTTCTTGTGAGTGTTCAATGGATTGTGGTATTACTTCTGTCACTTCTTGTGATTGTTCACTGGATTGTGGTATTACTTCTGTCACTTCTTGTGATTGTTCAATGGATTGTGGTATTACTTCTGTCACTTCTTGTGAGTGTTCACTGGATTGTGGTATTACTTCTGTCACTTCTTGTGATTGTTCAATGGATTGTGGTATTACTTCTGTCACTTCTTGTGATTGTTCACTGGATTGTGGTATTACTTCTGTCACTTCTTGTGATTGTTCAATGGATTGTGGTATTACTTCTGTCACTTCTTGTGAGTGTTCACTGGATTGTGGTATTACTTCTGTCACTTCTTGTGAGTGTTCACTGGATTGTGGTATTACTTCTGTCACTTCTTGTGAGTGTTCACTGGATTGTGGTATTACTTCTGTCACTTCTTGTGAGTGTTCACTGGATTGTGGTATTACTTCTGTCACTTCTTGTGAGTGTTCACTGGATTGTGGTATTACTTCTGTCACTTCTTGTGAGTGTTTACTGGATTGTGGTATTACTTCTGTCACTTCTTGTGAGTGTTCACTGGATTGTGGTATTACTTCTGTCACTTCTTGTGAGTGTTCACTGGATTGTGGTATTACTTCTGTCACTTCTTGTGATTGTTCAATGGATTGTGGTATTACTTCTGTCACTTCTTGTGAGTGTTCACTGGATTGTGGTATTACTTCTGTCACTTCTTGTGAGTGTTCACTGGATTGTGGTATTACTTCTGTCACTTCTTGTGAGTGTTCACTGGATTGTGGTATTACTTCTGTCACTTCTTGTGAGTGTTCACTGGATTGTGGTATTACTTCTGTCACTTCTTGTGAGTGTTCACTGGATTGTGGTATTACTTCTGTCACTTCTTGTGAGTGTTCACTGGATTGTGGTATTACTTCTGTCACTTCTTGTGAGTGTTCACTGGATTGTGGTATTACTTCTGTCACTTCTTGTCAGTGTTCACTGGATTGTGGTATTACTTCTGTCACTTCTTGTGATTGTTCACTGGATTGTGGTATTACTTCTGTCACTTCTTGTGAGTGTTCACTGGATTGTGGTATTACTTCTGTCACTTCTTGTGAGTGTTCACTGGATTGTGGTATTACTTCTGTCACTTCTTGTTACCTGTCTATCGAATAAAACGTACATTTTTGAACAGATTGAATTTTTCGTTTATTTACAAGTTCTGACTATGCACAAGGTTAGCAGTAAGTTTCACATCGAACTATGTATTCGACGTACAAACAAGAATTTTTCTCATATTTAATTTGAAATTTATCTTTCAAAGTTTTTTTTTAAACGAGGTTTCTCATGATGTTGAGTTACACTTGTAACGGTGTGCACTATGACTGTTGACAAACCAAAGTCAGTTTTACATAACCGTAGATCAATAAACTTGTAATATTATCATTGAATTTTACGTTGTTCTTTTTTTTACTGCTAATCAAAAACATCATGCCAAGATTACTCCGATGATACGCTACACGGTGATGTTTACTGTGCAAACAGCAAGTTGGTGGGTTTGTTTATCAATGACGTCATCAAAATCAATATTTCGAGATGACACAAAGTCGGAGAAGGATAAAACTCCAGTCAAAGTTTGTAAAGGATAAAACTCCAGTCAAAGTTTGTAAAGGATAAAACTCCAGTCAAAGTTTGTAAAGGATAAAACTCCAGTCAAAGTTTGTAAAGGATAAAACTCCAGTCAAAGTTTGTAAAGGATAAAACTCCAGTCAAAGTTTGTAAAGGATAAAACTCCAGTTAAAGTTTGTACAGGTTTAAAACAACAGACAGTGAATATTTTGCAGTTCGTTTAGGTTCATGATGTATTTTGGTATCCGTTCACCAGTTTAATAAGTTTAAAGAGAAATAACAGAACTAAAATAATATCTATTTGAAAATTTGAAATTAAGGTTACTGTTAAAATAAATAGAAAATGTATGTATTTGTTGGATTGTTATTACACGCATGTATTCTTCTCAGATATTTTAAATATGGTGCTACTATAGAATTATTTTGATGGCAACTAAATATTTTAATTTTATGTTATTAGTGTAAATTTTAATTAGAAGATAGAAAACACACGTGTACAATGTCTATTATTTAGAAGATAGAAAACACACGTGTACAATGTCTATTATTTAGAAGACAGAAAACACACGTGTACTATATCTATTATTTAAAGTCACCTGATGCCCAGTATTAAAAAATGTGAAATATTCTTAAAAATACAATATGTAAAGACAATACATACATATGTATAGTCCTACCACCTGGTGACAATCGGTTTTCAATACCACGCAGGAACACTACATAAAAATGAACTTTTCTGTTTTTAAGGGCAATACCAACAAGTCCTTCGTACAACAAAGAAACACATTTCTGTTTCGTAGGGCCATTCCTCGTAGGTTTAAAGAAACACAGTTCTGTTTCGTAGGGCCATTCCTCGTAGGTTTTTAACACCATGAAGTGACAATATGTATAGGCAAATATTTCTGTTTTGTAGTGAAAATATTTATGGGTTTGTCATTCCACAAAATACACTACATATATATTAGTATTTGCGTGTGTTTTTTTTTAATTTCGTGCAAAGCTACAGAAGGGCTATCTGCGCTAGCCGTCCATAATTTAGTAGTGTAAGACCAGAGGAAAGTCATCACAATCCACCGCCAACTCTTGAACTACTCTTTCACCAACAAATAGTAAGACTGATTGTCACATTATAACGCCCCCACAGAGGGAAGGGCGAGCATGTTCTGTGGGGAAGAAATTCGAACCCGTGACCTTCAGATGACACGTCGAGCACTCTAATCACCTGGTCATGCCGGGTCTCATATTTCTGTTTTGTAGTAGCAACACTTTAAGGTTCTTAACGCCAAAGTAAAAGTACGTATGGATGGATATTTTTGCGCAATGGGGGCATTATATACGTTTACAGGTTCTTAATACTGAAACAACACGTATTACGTTAATAATAATGGAAGACAATAAATACATGTATTTGTTCCCATTAATAGTTAGATAAGATAACACCTGTATGTGGTACTGACAGCTCCTACAGAGGTTTACTACTAGTTTTGAACAAATATACATTTTATTTCGAAAACAAAATTTTTATTAACACAAACCAGTATCCTAAATTTTATTGGAATGAGTCATTGGATTTTACAGTCACGTATATATACATATATATATATACACACGTGTACAATGTGTATTATTTAGAAGACAGAAAACACACGTGTACTATATCTATTATTTAAAGTCACCTGATGCACAGTATTAATATATATATATATGCGTATATACGATTGTGTTTGTTTGCTTGTTTTCTTATACGACTCACGCCTTCACTTCTGTTTGGCTTTCAGAAAGTTTTGATATAGCTTTGTCTTATATTTTTTCCTATTCTTCGAATTAAAAAATTTCATAATCAGACAGTGACTTGTTGCTTCGACACATCAATGTACTCTCTTATTGTTTAATTTAAGGTTCATCTCCCTTTATCGAAATATTGCTCACACAATTATTTCACCTTAACAGAGGTTTAACCGTTGTTTTGATGTCATATTTTATCATGTCTTAACTTATATCGTGCTGTTTTCCTTTATCCCGCTACCAAAATAACGACAGACACATAGATAAAACGCGCTATGTAAACTTTGTTTTAGTCTTAAAGTGTGATATTTTCGATTTTTTAACATAATCATAAAGGTGTATTCTGCTCCAAACTTACCCTTTTTCAGTTTCTTTCAAGTTTAAGGTACAAAACGAAATACTGAAACACGTATTGTTGTTTTTCCCTTGTGTAGCAAAAGAAACACGGGGTAGTTGTCTCTATGGACACCTGGCGACGAAGAGCTTAAACTAGATTGGATTAGCTTCGTGTAAATTATTTCTTTCAAAATATTCACTAAGATAAAGGGTTAGCATGCACTCAGTACTTTAAAATAATCAGTGAGATAAAGGGTTAGCATGCACTCAGTACTTTAAAATAATCAGTAAGATAAAGGGTTAGCACTCAGTACTTTAAAATAATCACTAAGATAAAGGGTTGGCATGCACTCAGTACTTTAAAATAATCAGTGAGATAAAGGGTTAGCATGCACTCAGTACTTTAAAATAATCAGTAAGATAAAGGGTTAGCACTCAGTACTTTAAAATAATCACTAAGATAAAGGGTTAGCATGCACTCAGTACTTTAAAATAATCAGTGAGATAAAGGGTTAGCATGCACTCAGTACTTTAAAATAATCAGTGAGATAAAGGGTTAGCATGCACTCAGTACTTTAAAATAATCAGTGAGATAAAGGGTTAGCATGCACTCAGTACTTTAAAATAATCAGTGAGATAAAGGGTTAGCATGCACTCAGTACTTTAAAATATTCAGTGAGATAAAGGGTTACTTTAAAAAGCTTTCTTCTATGTATTTTCGTGGGTTTCTAAACAAAGTCTATATATATATATTTCTCTTTTTTTTCAAAATACAAAGAAGAAAAAATCGACCAATCAGAGGACATAAACAGTGCTGTCACGTGTTCATCTCTCTTTTAAAGTAGGTTTAGAAAAATAAATTTATATTTAATTTCTAGATCCTAATTTTAATTTGGCTTATATTTATATTTTAATGATTTTGTTATGCAGCTATACAGTAAAACCTGTCTGAGGTGGAATCGTACCGGACCGAGTAAAGCTTCTGGCTTAATTATATATACTTCCGTCTTTATTATATATAATTTTTGAGCGGAACATTATACTTACTTGACTCAAGGGAAGTAAGACGTTGGTGAATAAAGTTATTACACTGTTTATGTTATATTTATAAGAATAAGAACAAAAATAGACATTCAAAATATACATAGCTACACAAAATCTTAATCTATTTGAAGAAAATGTCCAATTCAAATGTTTCGTTTTTTAATGGACTTCTCACGTGGTTAAAAGAGAACACCAGTTTTACGGCCTTTTCATAAAGTTCATTTTCCCCTTCATTTTTGCATACAGTTTGATAGTTTTAATATAACTTAACATATGCGATGAAGTATGAATTTCTATTTCCTCACTATCTTTTCCATATTATTTATCTTCTGAATCTCTCACGCTGTTACCATCTTAAGATTCTATTATAGATTTTAAATCAGTTTCATCAATTTCTGTTAACATTCTTGTTAACGTTCACAAAACTTTCCGTGTTCACAGAATCATCTGTATTAATCTTCTCAGTCAGAGTTTGGATTTCACTAGAATCATCATAACATCATAACAAACAACTTTTTCACAATCTCCGTCTTTATCAAGAATAAATCAACAATTTCGAAAGCACTTTATTACACATTTGATTGAATGACTTAAAATACAATTAAATCTAACATGTCAGTTTTCATGGTCATTTCAGACGATCTCTTACAGTCGTTCATGTTTACAATAATATGTTGAAGCATCAACTTCCTGTATTTCAAATTTATACACTGTGTAATTCCGTTATCTAGTGGCTGTAGAACTGATGTTCTACATGGAGGTAGAAAGACTAAACGAACATTTAAAGTTGAAGGTTTAGGTGACAAGTTACATTATCTAGGAAAAGTAGAATATTTCTATTTTCTTGTTTCATTCTCTTGTTTAATTTCACTGTAAAAATAATGACGTCATAAAATAGAACAGAATATATTTAACCAATACTTATCGTAACAAAATGTCTGAGAATTTATTAATATTTAAAGAAATTATTATTAAATAATAAATTAATATTTCATCAAATACATTTTTTTCCACCTTACTCAGGTTCTAATCCTACTTGTTGATAGATGAAGCAGCTGAAAAATAGTTTTCTGTCCGAGTCACGCATATTCCGCCATATAGAGGGCGTTTTATAAGAGAAATCTTAACATAATGCTGGAAAAATGTAATATTTCCGGCTTGTACAGGTTTCCGCCTTATGAGTTTTCGGCTTAAACAGGTTCGCATTTGTTATTCTAAAACTTAATTAATTAGGCACTGCTTCGATTAAAACAGTGACATAATAAGCTAACACCTTTTCGTGAATTTACCATTTTTATATACCTGATGTATGTACAGATCGTGAAGTTTATAAATTTCTACGTGTTTTGTTAATATCTGGCTGTGATTAAAATTGAGTAGCTGTGAGTAGCCACAGATATTTCGATATTAAAACCGTGTTGTTACATGTACCTTTAATAATGAATTATGTAAACCACAACTTTATAAACATGACACTGGGAGTGACATATCTATAACTCTGGCACTAAGAGAGTTATCTACCTAAAAATCCGACAATGGAATAATAGTTTATCTACAAACATGACACTGAGAGTGACATATCTATCTATAAACCTGACAATGGAATAATAGTTTATTTACAAACATGACACTGAGAGTGACATATCTACCTATAAATCTGACAATGGAATAATAGTTTATCTACAAACATGACACTGGGAGTGACATATCTATAACTCTGGCACTAAGACAGCTATCTACCTATAAATCCGACAATGGAATAATAGTTTATCTACAAACATGACACTGGGAGTGACATATCTACCTATAAATCTGACAATGGAATAATAGTTTATCTACAAACATGACACTGGGAGTGACATATCTATAACTCTGGCACTAAGAGAGTTATCTACCTATAAATCCGACAATGGAATAATAGTTTATCTACAAACATGACACTGGGAGTGGCATATCTATAAGTCTGGCACTAAGAGAGTTATCTACCTATAAATCTGACAATGGAATAATAGTTTATCTACAAACATGACACTGGGAGTGGCATATCTACCTATAAATCTGACAATGGAATAATAGTTTATCTACAAACATGACACTGGGAGTGGCATATCTACCTATAAATCTGACAATGGAATAATAGTTTATCTACAAACATGACACTGAGAGTGACATATCTACCTATAAATCTGACAATGGAATAATAGTTTATCTACAAACATGACACTGAGAGTGACATATCTACCTATAAATCTGACAATGGAATAATAGTTTATCTACAAACATGACACTGAGAGTGACATATCTACCTATAAATCTGACAATGGAATAATAGTTTATCTACAAACATGACACTGAGAGTGACATATCTATAAGTCTGGCACTAAGAGAGTTATCTACCTATAAATCTGACAATGGAATAATAGTTTATCTACAAACATGACACTGAGAGTGACATATCTACCTATAAATCTGACAATGGAATAATAGTTTATCTACAAACATGACTCTGAGAGTGACATATCTACCTATAAATCTGACAATGGAATAATACTTTATCTACAAACATGACACTGAGAGTGACATATCTACCTATAAATCTGACAATGGAATAATAGTTTATCTACAAACATGACACTGAGAGTGACATATCTACCTATAAATCTGACAATGGAATAATAGTTTATCTACAAACATGACACTGAGAGTGACATATCTACCTATAAATCTGACAATGGAATAATAGTTTATCTACAAACATGACACTGAGAGTGACATATCTACCTATAAATCTGACAATGGAATAATACTTTATCTACAAACATGACACTGAGAGTGACATATCTACCTATAAATCTGACAATGGAATAATAGTTTATCTACAAACATGACACTGAGAGTGACATATCTACCTATAAATCTGACAATGGAATAATAGTTTATCTACAAACATGACACTGAGAGTGACATATCTACCTATAAATCTGACAATGGAATAATAGTTCATCTACAAACATGACACTGAGAGTGACATATCTACCTATAAATCTGACAATGGAATAATAGTTTATCTACAAACATGACACTGAGAGTGACATATCTACCTATAAATCTGACAATGGAATAATAGTTTATCTACAAACATGACACTGAGAGTGACATATCTACCTATGAATCCGAGAATGGAATAATAGTTTAGCTATAAAGATGACACTGGGAGTGTGATATATCTATATGTCTTACACCAAGACAGTTGTTTACTTTAAACCAGACACTTGGAGATCTGTTTATCTATAAATTTGCCACTGGGAGAGATGTTTCTCTATAAATCTGGTACCGGGAAACCATATTATCTGTAAATGTCACACAGCTATAAATGCAACTTTCGGAGAGCTCGTCATCTGTAAACCTATCACTAGGAGAGTTTCTTATCTATAAACCTGACTATAAGAAATTTGTTTATCTGTCACCTTAGTACTGAGAGAATTGTTAATCTATACACCTGTTCATCGGTAAACCTGACCATGGGAGAGTTTTTGTCTATAAAACTGGTAAAGTTTTTCTCTGCAGCCTTAACACTAAGAGAGATTTTTTTAAATCTGTAAACAAGAAAACCTTTATATCAGTGATTTTCCTTTTATACTCTTACATAACATCCAACACAATCGTTCAGTAATAAATCTATATGATTTAAGGACGCACTTCGACTGAAAATCTACTCGTAGCTTAGAAAGAATTCGCGAGGATTGCTTGATATTCGAGAAAATTCAAAATTACAATTTGTTAGAATGTTGACATTAATAACCTACATTAACTTGTACAAACAGTTTAAGTTTGTAGTGATGATAAAAGTATCTAATAACCTACATTAACTTGTATAAACAGTTTAAGTTTGTGGTGATGATAAAAGTATCTAATAACCTACATTAACCTGTATAAACAGTTTAAGTTTGTAGTGATGATAAAAGTATCTAATAACCTACATTAACTTGTATAAACAGTTTAAGTTTGTACTGATGATAAAAGTATCTAATAACCTACATTAACTTGTATAAACAGTTCGTGGTGAAGACACATATTGTACATAGTAACTTACATCGAATTATTTTTGGGAAAAGATACACCTGAAATGATATTTTTACCATTTCTTAGTTTGAGAGGATAAAAAACGATTATCTCTACTATCTCTTATTGATTTTCCAGTTAAACGATTGACATCTCTGAAGTCATCTTCGTTCAGTAAGTGGCCCGAGAGGGAAGGTATATAAAGCAGCTACTCTGTCAGTTATGAAAATATTTTGATTATTGCCCTGAAGCTGCCCACCAGTATTAGAAGTAATCAGTAATGAACGAAGAGGATTGAGAACACGAGATGCCAAGCAACAAAGAGACATTTAAAGTTTGACGTCATATCTTTGTGCGACGTCTCGTCGTCCTTCACGTTATTATTAATATCAGGGTTGCTAAGATACCTCTGATAGTCGGTACACCTGCAGCAAGCAGAAACTCTGCAGTGAAATATTCCCAGCAGGGGGCAGGTGCAGCGACTTATTGCTTCACGTCTGTCACGCCCAAGCTGTTACCACCTATGGCTGAGTGACTTGCTCTGACTTTCCCTAGTACGTTTCCTAGGTAACTAGATTCCCGTTGCCATCCAACAATTATTCGTTGCTTCCTCACTTTCACGAATTAGGAGGAGCAGAATTGACGTCATGTGTTTGTCAGAGTACAATGTAGAGTTCTACCGTTTTTAGGGTACAAAGTGCAGCGGCTCAGGTTAAGGTGCTCGACTCGTAATTTGAAGGTCGAGAGTTCGAATCCCCATCAAACCAAGCGCATTCGCCCTTTCTGCCGTGGGGGTGTTGTAGCGTTAGAGTTAATCCCACTATTCGTTGGTAAAAGAGTAGTTCAAAAGTTGGCGGTGGGTGGTGATGACTAGCTGCCTTCTCTTTAGTCTTACACTGCTAAATTAAGGAAGGCTAGCGCAGATATTCCTTGTGTAGCTTTGTGCGAAATTCAAAAACAAACAAGCAAACAAAGTATAGTTCTACCGTTGTCAGTGTACAGAGTATAGTTCTATTTGTTTGTTTTTTGAATTTCGCGCAAATCTACTCGAGGGCTATCTGCGCTAGGACTCCCTAATTTAGCAGTGTAAGACTAGAGGGAAGGCAGCTAGTCATCACCACTAACCGCCAACTCTGGGCCACTCTTTTACCAACGAACAGTGGGATTGACAGTCACATTATAACGCCCCTACGGCTAAAAGGGCGAGCATGTTTGGCGCGACGGGGATGGGAACCCGCGTTCCTCAGATTACGAGTCGCACGCCTTAACCCACCTGGCTAACCCGGGCCAAGTAAAGTTCGACCAAAACTTTATTAATATAAATAAAAACAAATGCACAGAAAATAACTAAAGGAAATGAACATCGACATGAAAAAAAACACAGTTCATTTGAAACTTCTTGTATTTAAATAAAAACACAGTTCATTTGAAACTTCTTCTTGTATTTAAATAAAAACACAGTTCATTTGAAACTTCTTCTTGTATTTAAATAAAAACACAGTTCATTTGAAACTTCTTCTTGTATTTAAATGACCATGGTAAAAACTACAAAGATACACCCGATCTTTAATTACTATATTTTGATACACATATCACACGTTTTTAAATCCTCTACTGGCGGAGATAAGCAACAATTTTTAAGGCTGTACAAATATTAGAGAGTATTTAAGTCCAGAAAGTAGAATCATTGTGATTAAAATACACGCTATAAAGTCGATAGTGTTCAAAGTAAGGGTATATAAAACTGAAACTAAGTTGTAAAAGGAAAAGGTGTAAAATCTACGTTAACTTATATCACGGCCATAGGTGTACTTTAACACGTTAACTTATAACATGGCCAATTAAAAACAGCAGTTTTGAGCACTCAACATATTTGTTTTATTACAAAATGTGAATAAATACTTTAAATAAAATCTTAACTCTGATGTTAATAATTGAAATAAATTTGTAGTAATCCGAGGGTTGCGGGTTCGAATCCCTGTTACACCAAACATGATCGCCCTTTCAGCCATGAGGACGTTATAATGTTTCTTTCAATACCACTATACGTTGGTAAAAGAGTAGCTTAAGAGTTGGCGGTGGGTAGTGATGACTAACTGCCTTCCCTCTAGTCTTACACTGCTAAATTAGGGACGGCTAGCACAAGCCCTCGTGTAGCTATGCGCGAAATTTAAAAAAATGCATAAAAACTTAAAATTCGTACACGTAATACAGGTCAAACGTAAGAAATTTAAAAAGCGTAATTAAGAATGGTGGTTTATGTTTAAAAAATTCGTTTTCATTTTTTTCCAAATCGTAAGTGTTATTGGGTCAGCTAGAAGATTTAAATTAAGACGGCTGCTTAAGCCTTAACATTAATGTACCGAAGTAAATATACTCGACTTTGTATCAGTACAATAAACACCATACCAGTCTGTAACTGCAGCTCAATAGCTGTATCACATTCTTAAGTAAACCTATCTATATAGACAATATTCATATCACGTTCTAAGGTAAACCTTACAGCTCAGTAGACGTTGTTTGCACTACATTTTAAATTAACTCTGCCTACCCAGTTACCTTAATCTCGAGAAATACTCTTACTCATATAACAAACATTTGAATCTTACATAAATAACACTAAATATAATTATCAATCTACACGATTAATCTGCAGTGTTATTAGAAGTAAAAACATAACAAAACGTTTGTGATTAGTTGAAGAACAATTTTAGACACAATATTAGTATTAGTACCAAACAGCTGTTTATGCTGTCTGTACGTTTGAAATTAAACACTTTAATCATTCACAACATCTGAAAATTATTTACTATAAACTGTTACATTAATTATTTGAATAAATTAATCTGATAAATCACAGTACCCATACGTTTACACAAGAAACCCAATACTTCTCTTTCTTGTTGTCTATTTCCAAGTCTGACCAGTTATTTTGCATCAGAATAAACCTTAAAGGCTAAATTAGGGACGGCTAGCACAGATAGCCCTCGAGTAGCTTTGTGAGAAATTCCAAAACAAACAAACAAAACCTTAAAGGCTGGTGTGTCGATAAACACATACATGTTGGGAAACCCGCCTTATATTCAGAATTTTAACAGCCGTTTCATATCAATGCACGACTATTAAAATACACGATTATTGAAGGTATTTTCATGCCCTTTGCTTCAATTTACCTTATTATAACTTCTTCGTGCACGTCATTTAATCTACTCTTTCTTGCAGGTGTTATGTGTTAGGTCTATACGAAAAATGGTTAACGTGGTCAGGCAAGCAAACCCACGTAGACGTAACTTTATTTAATAATAGTACGCGTAAAGTAAACAATAAAGTAAAGCAACTGTGTTTATAATGTTGTAGCTAGTATTAAACTGTATAAGACACGGTTTTACGAGTCTAGTTAAAGGAACTCACTGAAACGAATAATAAAATCTATACTAGAGAAACAGAAGAGTAGCTCCAAGGTATTAATAACAGTATATAAAACAAACCGAAGCTAAATTATTGAGAAGTAAAATAAAGTTCAAGTTTTTATGAAGGTAAACTTAGCTGAATATGCAGGATCATCTGAATACAAGTTCACAAAGAGATAAACATTTGGTATTTTAGGCCTAAATAATCGACAAAGTCCATATAGACTGTATTTAGCGTAAAGTTCATTTTTAAGTAAATTATGTGTGGATTAAGAGCTGTTTGTGTGAAATACTTTGCAAATAAAAAATTAAAGTTGAAATCTAAACCTGTCGTCATTGTGTCATAGTGTACCATAACTCCTTCCATTTGATCAAGTAAAAAAAAAAGGAAAAAATCATTCTTTATTTAATTTTCGGACAAAGGTCTTTCAAATGATATCAGGTTTATTGTTTCTAATAAAAAATATGTTTGAGACAATGTCCGCACTGACAAACGATTATTTTTCTACAGACTGACGACAGAGAGATAAGTGCCAAGTGTATGTTTTCCCTTAGTCCTTATTAACAAAATGTTATTTTTTTAGCGCACTTTAACTTACTTTTTACACCTTAATTTATATGTTTTCACGTCAACCTGTACATGAAGGACTGTCTGACTTCGCAGGGATTAAACTCTGAAGTAAATATGTTATAATTTCTGATGCTTAGCGCTGAACCATCAGAGAAAACCATTCTTTCAGTGAGTCCTTGGTTCAGTTGTCCACATATAGAGGGCCGCTATAATGCAAGTTTAATAACTCAACTACTATTTCACACTATTCAGTTTAATTATCATTGTCGTTATAAAACAAATTTAATTACTTGAGACAAGAAACGGACAGCAGTTAGTAGGCCTACTGACTTACATGCAAACCTCGGAGCCAAGGTGATTCGTTTGGCATCACTGAGAAGTTGTTGTTTTTGAATTAAGCACAAAGCTACACAATGAGCTATCTGTGCTCTGCCCACCACGGGTATCGAAACCCGGATTTTAGCGTGTAAGTCCGCAGACATACCGCTGAGCCACTGGGGGGCTCACTGAGAAGTGAGTGAAACCAGTGGTTTCAGAAGAATGCCGTGAAACACACACAGAATCTTATTATACATGCGAGTGGTCTTTGCTTTTTAAATTTCACATAAATCATAGTGTTATTTCCCAGTTTTATGAATGATATTTTAAAGCATCTTGTTAATTGTACATTTTTCGGATTATCATTATTTAATCACGTGTGTTGTAACATTACTACTTGTATTTCACTTGTATTTTTACGTGAACTAACGTATGCGCTAATGCAAAACGTATTCCAATATAACGTGCGGCGTCTTTCTGTGAAGTACTTAATTGAGCACCTGAGAGGGCCGATTGTCTTTCTAGCTTATTACTCACCTTGAAGATTGTGTTTGTAAGACGTGTGTCGGGACGACACAAGACCACGCGCTCGCTCGTTCCCTGGTAAGTGGTGAGTTGAGAGATACGTCATGCTGGGATTACAATATTTACTTCACGTCTATTGTGGGAACCTTTGGATTACAAACAGATTAAAAACACTAATGGGAAGTGTCGAGATATGGTAGGTGGATATGCAAAGGATGCCTGAAGCGTGAGTGGGCTGTTGAAGACCTTTTCGGCAAAACGTGAGAAAACCGTTTCTGAAGAGGCGAAGCTCTGTTTACCTAGTTCCAGGAGCAGGAAGTTATAGGTGTTAAGCCTCTTTCGGTAGGGTTCATATAGGCTAGTTAGAGGCCTGAAATCAACGAACAAAGTTGTGACTAAAGACGGGGAAGAAACCAACCGCTATTCACAAAGCAACGCCTACTTGAGCAAACAGGCAGCTGTTAGAAGAACCTCTTGTGTTCACCATTTTGTAAGGGATTACACAGACTCGTAAACATTGTTCATTACAGCTAGTATTTCGATTGTGGAAACGTGTCTTTTATTAACCTTTGTTAATTTTAAATCATTACAATCGTGTGATTATATTATATTATGTTATGTTATATTCACTATTCCATTGAGAGAAAACTTTAAAAAAACAAAACAATAACAACACCCAACTTATAAAGGTAATGAAGTGGTTTTATTTTGGGGCAACATACTTCATGTTTCGACAGAACATTGGTCCGTCTTTGTTGTATGGTCCCCCAAAATAAAATAGTTTCATTATGCTTACATAATTAGACTATTGTATTAGAATAACGTGCTTCCAGACACACGTGACCATGCCATTCAACCTAAATATGGAATGTTATTTTAACATTGAAAAATTACGAAAATATGAATCATTATTTATTTCATTACATACATTTATTCCCTAAGTTATCAACTCGATGGATAATCAATAACTACTATAGATTATTAAAGATAAAGATAATTAAATAAATTAGTTAAAGGTGTTTTTGTTTTTTTCAACTGCTTTTATCATGAATTGTTTCAGATGATTTATAAGACAAATAAATTGCAGCGTTTGTGAGACGAGGAATGTTTGGTCAGAATAGCTCAAGGGCAGGCGGAGACGCGCGAAATTCTGAGACGAACGACCAATGAAAGGCGAACAAAGAATTACGTTTATATTCTAGGTAATCCTGTATAAACAAGTGACGATAAACTGAATCAAATACGAAGCAAAGCATTTTTAGCCTAATGCAGCAGAGCAAATGTTACAAGTTATCCCATCATAATATCACTAAACGACTTTATCTAAACATATACAATCATCACGTATATTTCTAGGGTGTGTTTGTTTGGATTGAGAAATTTTATTAAAATTAACACGAATTATATCAGTTTTGAATGCAACAGCGAATAAATACATAAAACCCTAACAACGTGTATTGACTTCTACCACAACTGACCCTAACAACGTGTATTGACTTCTACCACAACTGACCCTAACAACGTGTATTGACTTCTACCACAACTGACCCTAACAACATGTATTGACTTCTACCACAACTGACCCTAACAACATGTATTGACTTCTACCACAACTGACCCTAACAACGTGTATTGACTTCTACCACAACTGACCCTAACAACATGTATTGACTTCTACCACAACTGACCCTAACAACGTGAATTGACTTCTACCACAACTGACCCTAACAACGTGTATTGACTTCTACCACAACTGACTATTTATTCTTAATGAATAACTTTTGTAGTAAAAAGCGTGTATAACTACCAAATTAAACCGAGTCAACTTAACGCTATATAAAAAGTTCTAAGAAAGAACATACAAGAAAATTTGGTTTACGTTACAAAATATATTTAATTATCATGTTTCATCTCTGTTTCTATTAGTTTATTTTAAGAGACATTTTATCACAGTTATTGTCCATCCATATATTATTTACAAATACAACTTGAACAAGGTACGTCTATGATCGCAAGATTAACCTATACGATATAACATATCCCCTTTTCAAGGGGAGACACTTTGTGACCGGAACATATAACTCTCCCGATGAAATATCAATTTTTAATGTCATAACGTGTATACTTTAAGTATCTTCAAAATTATAACTAATACTCTTATGTTTAAGACTTAATTTTCAGTTTATATATATAAAAAAGACCAAACTTCCCATTTCTCTTTTAATTATTTTAATTTCAGTCTCTGAGGAGAGAGGGGGTATAATATAAACGAAACGTTGCGACTAACAACAAACAGATGTACCGTTTCTAACATTGTTTTTCGTAAACGTCTGAATGTTTCCCCAACAGACATACACAAACAGACCTCACGAGTCACAGTAAATGCATGAAAAACTTGCAAGAATTATTGAGGTTGTTAAATTAAAGTATTATCACGAGTGGTCAGTGGAGAATTAGAGATGTAGCTAAAGAAATTGTTACCCATTTGTTCTGTATTGTTAAACACTACTTAACACTGTTTCTATAAAACAATATTTTGTTAAATGGAACATATTCATTATATTCTCTTGCCAAAACGTATATTTAAACGGTATACGTTACTTGAAACTATTTCAGGTGTGTTTTTCTACAGTATTATATGTTTTAAAGCTTCACTTGCTGTTATCTCTTTGGATACTAACGAAAGAAAAACTCCTCAGCTCGAACGTTTAACACTAAGCCTAATCTAACCCTAATGAAAATTTGAAGGTTTTTTAAATGCTATTTAGAAACTTTTGTCTTAATACTATAATATTAAGACAAAATACAATAACGTAAAGGCACTGAAAAATATCCCTCTATAGCAGAATAATAATTGTAATAAGAATGTAAACCTTAAAAGCTATCTTTCAATATTTTTTGTGATTGTGATAATCTTTCACATATATGATACCATCTAAATTTTGGGGTTTCAGTCGAAGGGAAAGTCTTGATAAAACCAGTGATAGAAACTAGAGTCAATTTAATTTCAGGCCACAAGATTCTATGTGAATCAATTTCGAGAACAACTAAAAATATTGTTTCACAGTATTTCACCAAGCCAGACATAAGTTCACAGTTCCATTAAAATATAATACCTTTGCTCCAAACATGATTGCCCTTTCAGCCGTGGAGGCGTTATAAAGTCACGGTCAATTCCACTATTCGTTGATAAAAGAGTAGCCCGAGAGTTGGCGGTGGGTGGTAATGACTAGCTGCCATCCCTCTTGTCTTACACTGCTAAATTTGGGATGGCTTGCACAGATAGCCCTCTAGTAGCTTTGTGTGAAATTCAAAAGCAAAGGAACAAACCATTGCGTATCTTCACGCTAAAAATAACAATGACATCTATCGAGTCAAAAATAGATTAACAGCTCCATCAAACCATAAACGATATTCTAATATAATTATATTGTCAACTAATATTTCGATATAAAACAAGAAATAGTTCGAGCTCTCGACTAAGAATGTTGCTATTTTATTAAATTTATTATTTGTCGTAAACATCAAAGAAGTTTCATTTGGGGTTTCGAGTAACTTTTGTTTATACTGACTGATATTTCTGTAATCTGTTTGCTTCTTTCGGAACTTTTACTTAAAATGCTTTCTGTGCACCAGCTTTTATTGTCGACTTGTGGGTTCCTCTTGTCTCACCAAGGAGGACACTTGGTCGTCATCTTTATAGTGTATCCAAAGTGGTAAATGTAAAGTGCATATTTGTGTTCCAAAATACTGCGAACTATGAACCACAGATTCACAGTCCAGGTAAGCCTAGCCCTCTTCTACAGTATTCAAACTTAAACTGACAAATAATGCTGTGAAAACAGAAACTAAATATCTACAAACTAAAGGTTCCCAGCTGATCCCGTGTGCTGTTAATAACAAATGTGCAGCAGAATGATATAACAGCAGGTATCGAACACGTGTACATTTAAACGAGTTTGAGGCCGGTCGTAAAGTCTTGGACGTAGAAAACTATTAAGATACTTAGATGGAAGTACTTATAATTAACTTAACCCTAACTTCATTCTCTTGTATCATACATTGATGTGGATGTTATCTCAGAGAAAAACAGTTTAATTGTGTTATATCACAGTTTGATCTGAGAGCAGTAAACCTCAACACGTGAAACTGTGTCAGTTTCTGCTCATATAGTAATGAAAGATTAGATAAAAAATGATTTGTCTGTCTGCAAACGTATTTTATATTTATAACCTGGAAAGTTATAGATACAAGTCAAAATCAACCAATTATATGTATTTCGAATGATTTTTATCAATCTAATTTAAATAATACACGAGACTTTTCTCCTTACTGAAGAGCTTGGATTTTTTTCATCTTAAATATTTAGTAATTTGTAAATATGATGTAAAAAGAGTCTGTACTGAATTGTGCCATCCTACATCATAACTCACAAGAACTGATATGAAGTGGTTCGTGGAGGTTGTCCAATGCCATTTATGTGAGCAAGTGGCGTGTATTGTTGAACTGGAAACAAACAACGCAATGTTTACCAACCAAACGCTTATCGCTTGTCAGAAGGGTTCATTCGTAGGAGTACTTCAGCTCTTCAAAAACTTTTAATTTGTAACGCATCTTAAGTTCTCAAGTGAGGGAATTATGGGAGTACATATTAAGAGTTCTGTCACCATTATACCTTCAGAGTATAACCGTTACGTCCTGAGGATAGACGGTAATGATACGAGCCAGTCTCGATGGAAAACATATCAAAAACTAGATGTCATATGAAACATTGGCTGCAAAATGAAAAACACATATATATTAAAAGTGTTTATCATAAAAAGACAAGAGAACGTTTTATGTTTGACAACAGTAACTGTTATAGACCTGAACTTCATGTAGTCATGCATTATTTATTTGTTACATGAGGCCTCAAACGTACTAAAAGAAAAATAGGCTCTTCTATGTGTGTTGAGTACCTTTTGTTCTGGTTTTAGTAAAACCTGGTGTTATATATCGTTGCTTCGAAACAATAGTACTGAACGTTTTCTCTATTTAATGCTTTAAACCATCAGTATTTGATGAAACTCTACAGTTAACGAACTGCGACAGAGATAATTGTACATTTCTCAAATACTTTAGATATTACGACCATGGTTTCTACAGTACATATCCTCACCCACCCCCCGAGTCTTGACTGAGTTTGTCTTAAGAGAAAAACAGTACCGTTACATCTGGTAAACCTTATTCGCTTTAGGCGAGACATGAAAAAGAAAATTAAAATTGCATCTTAAAACTTCACGTATAAACGAAATAATTGTTTACTGAGATGTCGCTTTTAATTCATTTATTTTGTAGAAATACTTTCCATAATGTTATTATTTTATCTCTATCTTTCTTCATATGATGAATTAAACTAAATATGTTACGAATCTTATTCTTATGAAATAATATACATGACATTAAAAGTAATTCTTTCGTTTCACAAATGATAAGGTAACTTAACGTTACTATTCATGTCAGTCGAATTAAGCGTTATACGTATCATTAGAAGTTAACCCTAGTTTTAATATCCAACCTGTTATATTTCATATAGACCCATAACAGTTGAGTGAAGTCGTCAACTTAACAGGGCTATAGGGAATGGAGACTGAGAGCCCTTCTAACAGATATTTTTAAGTTTATTCATACAGACTTTTGTAACATGTTAACTTCGGAATACTAGTTTTATTTGCCAATCTCCCACACTCATTTCCACATAATCTGCTTGATTAGGGACAACTACCACTCTGCAATGAGGTAGTTTTCAGTACTACCATCTAACTCCTGTTTTAATTCGGATTTTATGAAGCTTGCTGATAGAGTTGAAGTCTGATAGGTTGTGTGGATCGTACTTATTACATATTACTTATCCTCACGGTTGTTAGTAACCTGTGATTTCAACCATCCTTTACGTACGTTGCCCAGCGGTCAGTGTACCCGGATTGCGAATGGAGGATTCGTGCCTCGTGTTTTGTTGTCGCAAAAACGCGATCAGCTCTTTAAGACCGCTGCTGTGCGAGAGTAATGTTGGCCAAATTACACTATTCGGTCAGATAAGTGTTGAGAACGAACGGTGTTAAAGAGCTATTTACTCTATCAGTTCAAGGTTAGGGAAGATACTATGCAGATGAGCCTTCGTGTAGCATAATAACGCAGAAATGCTAAAACCACTGTTTATTATACTTGTTTAAATATCTTAATACTGTATCCAAAGTCAACAAAATTCGGTCACTACAATCTTTTGGGGTTATATTCTATTTTGTTTTAATTTTGTGAGAGGAAAAATGCTAACACTTGTCACCGACAACCTCCGTTGGTTGCCACGTAACAGTCATGATTGTTCACAAAACCCCAACTTTCAGGCTTGCATAGTCCTTAAACTTGTGGTTTTAAGTCATTTGAAAAGCTTTATCTTCAAGTAAAAGTTCAATCGATTGAGTTACTGAGGGTACAGAGGATAACTTACATAGTGAGTTCTTGTATTATCTTCACACTGATAATGTTCATTTGTTTTCATCATATAAATTTCAACCACCACTACCATGCTGGTTCACGATAACACTTGTTCATTTAATTTAAGTGTAAACTGGACAATGGGCTGTTTGCACTGTGCTTAAAGCAGGGAAATGTTTACCGCAGCGCCACAAAGCAAAGTTATTGAAGAGATAATTCTCTTCTGCAAAAGCGAAACGAACGAAACGAATCGGATAATTGTTGGTATTAATAATTTTACAATATTTCTGGTAAGAATATTAGTATTTATAATTATACAATATTTCTGGTAAGAATATTAGTATTTATAATTATACAATATTTCTGGTAAGAATATTAATATTAATAATTATACAATATTTCTGGTAATAATATTAATATTTATAATTATACAATATTTCTGGTAAGAATATTAAATCTCACATAACTGTAGTTGATAAACTTTACTCCCACATGAAGAAAGCAGAATTTCTCAAATGAAACGTTTATTTATTTAGATTTAATTCTAGTTATCAACTTAATGTTAACGCTACTCTATGATTCTGTTTTATTTACAGTTTTTATATCTAAAGTGTCTCCTCTTAACTCTTTACGATAATTTCCTTGTAATTATGTAAAAGTGTTTTCTCCTACTAGCAGCAAAGTATAAAAGAGAAGCAGCCATCCCTGAGTGCTTTTTAAATAGCAAGAAAAACTGCAGCGAATTAGAATATCGACTGGAGTATAAAGAGTATTTTGTGTACCAGTTCTGACCGTACTTAGTGTACCAGTACTGACTACTTAGTGTACCAGTTCTGACTACTTAGTGTACCAGTTCTGACTACTTAGTGTACCAGTTCTGACTGTACTTAGTGTACCAGTTCTGACTGTACTTAGTGTACCAGTTCTGACCGTACTTAGTGTACCAGTTCTGACTACTTAGTGTACCAGTTCTGACTGTACTTAGTGTACCAGTTCTGACTGTACTTAGTGTACCAGTTCTGACTACTTTGTGTACCAGTTCTGACTACTTAGTGTACCAGTTCTGCCCGTACTTAGTGTACCATTTCTGACTACTTAGTGTACCAGTTCTGACTACTTATTGTACCAGTTCTGACCGTACTTAGTGTACCAGTTCTGACCGTACTTAGTGTACCAGTTCTGACTGTACTTAGTGTACCAGTTCTGACTGTACTTAGTGTACCAGTTCTGACTGTACTTAGTGTACCAGTTCTGACCGTACTTAGTGTACCAGTTCTAACTACTTAGTGTACCAGTTCTGACCGTACTTAGTGTACAGTTCTGACTACTTAGTGTACCAGTTCTGACTGTACTTAGTGTACCAGTTCTGACCGTACTTAGTGTACCAGTTCTGACTGTACTTAGTGTACCAATTCTGACCGTAATTAGTGTACCAGTTCTGACTACTTAGTGTACCAGTTTTGACTATTCTTTGTGTACCAGTTCTGACTACTTAGTGTACCAGTTCTGACCGTACTTAGTGTAAAGTTCTGACTACTTAGTGTACCAGTTCTGACTACTTAGTGTACCAGTTCTGACTGTACTTAGTGTACCAGTTCTGACCGTACTTAGTGTACCAGTTCTGACTGTACTTAGTGTACCAGTTTTGACCGTAATTAGTGTACCAGTTCTGACTACTTAGTGTACCAGTTTTGACTATTCTTAGTGTACCAGTTCTGACTACTTAGTGTACCAGTTTTGACTATTCTTAGTGTACCAGTTCTGACTGTACTTAGTGTACCAGTTCTGACCGTACTTAGTGTACCAGTTTTGACTGTACTTAGTGTACCAGTTCTGACTGTACTTAGTGTACCAGTTCTGACTGTACTTAGTGTACCAGTTCTGACTACTTAGTGTACCAGTTCTGACTACTTAGTGTACCAGTTCTGCCCGTACTTAGTGTACCAGTTCTGACTGTACTTAGTGTACCAGTTCTGACTGTACTTAGTGTACCAGTTCTGACCTACTTAGTGTACCAGTTCTGACTGTACTTAGTGTACCAGTTCTGACTGTACTTAGTGTACCAGTTCTGACTGTACTTAGTGTACCAGTTCTGACCGTACTTAGTGTACCAGTTCTGACTGTACTTAGTGTACCAGTTCTGACTACTTAGTGTACCAGTTCTGACCGTACTTAGTGTACAGTTCTGACTACTTAGTGTACCAGTTCTGACTACTTAGTGTACCAGTTCTGACTGTACTTAGTGTACCAGTTCTGACCGTACTTAGTGTACCAGTTCTGACTGTACTTAGTGTACCAGTTCTGACCGTACTTAGTGTACCAGTTCTGACTGTACTTAGTGTACCAGTTCTGACCGTAATTAGTGTACCAGTTCTGACTACTTAGTGTACCAGTTTTGACTATTCTTAGTGTACCAGTTCTGACTACTTAGTGTACCAGTTCTGACCGTACTTAGTGTACAGTTCTGACTACTTAGTGTACCAGTTCTGACTACTTAGTGTACCAGTTCTGACTGTACTTAGTGTACCAGTTCTGACCGTACTTAGTGTACCAGTTCTGACTATTCTTAGTGTACCAGTTCTGACTACTTAGTGTACCAGTTCTGACCGTACTTAGTGTAAAGTTCTGACTACTTAGTGTACCAGTTCTGACTACTTAGTGTACCAGTTCTGACCGTACTTAGTGTAAAGTTCTGACTACTTAGTGTACCAGTTCTGACTACTTAGTGTACCAGTTCTGACTGTACTTAGTGTACCAGTTCTGACCGTACTTAGTGTACCAGTTCTGACTGTACTTAGTGTACCAGTTCTGACCGTAATTAGTGTACCAGTTCTGACTACTTAGTGTACCAGTTCTGACTGAACTTAGGGTACCAGTTCTGACCGTACTTAGTGTACAGTTCTGACTACTTAGTGTACCAGTTCTGACTACTTAGTGTACCAGTTCTGACTGTACTTAGTTTACCAGTTCTGACCGTACTTAGTGTACCAGTTCTGACTGTACTTAGTGTACCAGTTCTGACCGTAATTAGTGTACCAGTTCTGACTACTTAGTGTACCAGTTTTGACTATTCTTAGTGTACCAGTTCTGACTGTACTTAGTGTACCAGTTCTGACTACTTAGTGTACCAGTTCTGACTGTACTTAGTGTACCAGTTCTGACTGTACTTAGTGTACCAGTTCTGACTACTTAGTGTACCAGTTCTGACTACTTTGTGTACCAGTTCTGACTACTTTGTGTACCAGTTCTGACTACTTAGTGTACCAGTTCTGCCCGTACTTAGTGTACCAGTTCTGACTGTACTTAGTGTACCAGTTCTGACCGTACTTAGTGTACCAGTTCTGACTGTACTTAGTATACCAGTTCTGACTGTACTTAGTGTACCAGTTCTGACCTACTTAGTGTACCAGTTCTGACTGTACTTAGTGTACCAGTTCTGACTGTACTTAGTGTACCAGTTCTGACCGTACTTAGTGTACCAGTTCTGACCGTACTTAGTGTACCAATTCTGACTACTTAGTGTACCAGTTCTGACTGTACTTAGTGTACCAGTTCTGACCGTACTTAGTGTACCAGTTCTGACCGTACTTAGTGTACCAGTTCTGACTGTACTTAGTGTACCAGTTCTGACCGTAATTAGTGTACCAGTTCTGACCGTACTTAGTGTACCAGTTCTGACCGTACTTAGTGTACAGTTCTGACTACTTAGTGTACCAGTTCTGACTGTACTTAGTGTACCAGTTCTGACCGTACTTAGTGTACCAGTTCTGACTGTACTTAGTGTACCAGTTCTGACCGTAATTAGTGTACCAGTTCTGACTACTTAGTGTACCAGTTCTGACTGTACTTAGTGTACCAGTTCTGACTACTTAGTGTACCAGTTCTGACTGTACTTAGTGTACCAGTTCTGACTACTTAGTGTACCAGTTCTGACTACTTAGTGTACCAGTTCTGACTACTTAGTGTACCAGTTCTGACTACTTAGTGTACCAGTTCTGACTATACTTAGTGTACCAGTTTTGACTACTTAGTGTACCAGTTCTGACTACTTAGTGTACCAGTTCTGACTACTTAGTGTACCAGTTCTGACTACTTAGTGTACCAGTTCTGACTGTACTTAGTGTACCAGTTCTGACTATACTTAGTGTACCAGTTCTGACTACTTAGTGTACCAGTTCTGACTATACTTAGTGTACCAGTTCTGACTACTTAGTGTACCAGTTCTGACTGTACTTAGTGTACCAGTTCTGACTACTTAGTGTACCAGTTCTGACTACTTAGTGTACCAGTTCTGCCCGTACTTAGTGTACCAGTTCTGACTACTTAGTGTACCAGTTCTGCCCGTACTTAGTGTACCAGTTCTGACTACTTAGTGTTTATATTGAACCCTATTAAAAATATTACAGTTTATACATTTTATCAATTTATATAGGAAACAGTTTTAAAATACACTGATAATTATATCACTAATACGGCGGCGCAGTGTACAAGGATTTTGTTATAATGATGGTTTACTTTTATTGTGCGTCACCTTTCGTTATGTTCTCCACAAATGATTTGTATCTTGGACACGTTGTTCATATGTCAGTCCGTATGTGATGTTAGAGACATCCTTACTTTTCATATCAATAACAACACGACGTTAAGCTCGATATCTGGAGTGGAAGTTAAGTGAGATGTTAAGTAAATTTTACCGCACGTGCCTGACAAAATAACCCATACACACCGCACGTACCTGACAAAATAACCCATACACACCGCACGTGCCTGAAAAATAACCCATACACAAAACGACGTATTTGAAAGTTTAAAACACAACAAAATTCTTGAACTCTCACTTGTCATAATCTGCTTTACAATATAGCTTTCTGTCCCGGGAATAGCAGGTCTTGGTCAGATGATGGTGGCACACAGAACACAGTAGACAACCTTCGTGCCAAGAGTGGTCCATCACTCGCATTATGTACCGATCTACGATTGGCTGGCTACAAGCTGCACAGTATTCCTTTCTCCCTGTAGACTTACGAACTGAGGTGTCACCTGATAAAATACACCAGAGGAAAAAATTAATTTGTGATACAGAGAGATAACTTTCACTGTTCTCTTGTTAGTAAGATCAAGTTCTTAAGAAGAAAAAAAACTCAGCTTAACACATTAACAACGACTGTTACACTTACGTGGGCCAAAGAGGAAATCTTAACTTTATAATTATCCATGGAGATCATGTAGACATCCAATGGCTTTTTCAATACATGTTTCGACATGATTTATAAATCGGCTTCCTTGCTGGTCCAACACTATCGCTCATACGGTCCATTATGGCAAAAGAAACACACGAAATATTCAAAACAAAAAAATATCATTAATTAATACCACTGACCACTACTAGAGAGCTTCATTTATTTACGTAGAAAATGAGAGATTCGCTCAGTTGTTTGTTCGGTAGTTTCTAGTATGATTTCACATGTGAACTTCAGCGTCCGTGTTAAAACGAGTAGGTAAAGTGAGGAATAACAATATATGGTTTCTTCACACTCGGAAATGTAGTAATTTTATAGGTAAATAACTGCATTTGTGTGTTCTGTACAATGTAGTAATTTCAATGATAAATAACTGTATTCGTGTGTTCTGTACAATGTAGTAATTTCAATGATAAATAACTGTATTCGTGTGTTCTGTACAATGTAGTAATTTCAATGATAAATAACTGTATTCGTGTGTTCTGTACAATGTAGTAATTTCAATGATAAATAACTGTATTCGTGTGTTCTGTACAATGTAGTAATTTCAATGATAAATAACTGTATTCGTGTGTTCTGTACAATGTAGTAATTTCAATGATAAATAACTGTATTCGTGTGTTCTGTACAATGTAGTAATTTCAATGATAAATAACTGTATTCGTGTGTTCTGTACAATGTAGTAATTTCAATGATAAATAACTGTATTCGTGTGTTCTGTACAATGTAGTAATTTCAATGATAAATAACTGTATTGGTATGTTCTGTACAATGTAGTAATTTCAATGATAAATAACTGTATTCGTGTGTTCTGTACAATGTAGTAATTTCAATGATAAATAACTGTATTCGTGTGTTCTGTACAATGTAGTAATTTCAATGATAAATAACTGTATTCGTGTGTTCTGTACAATGTAGTAATTTCAATGATAAATAACTGTATTCGTATGTTCTGTACAATGTAGTAATTTCAATGATAAATAACTGTATTCGTGTGTTCTGTACAATGTAGTAATTTCAATGATAAATAACTGTATTCGTGTGTTCTGTACAATGTAGTAATTTCAATGATAAATAACTGTATTCGTGTGTTCTGTACAATGTATTAATTTCAATGATAAATAACTGTATTCGTGTGTTCTGTACAATGTAGTAATTTCAATGATAAATAACTGTATTCGTGTGTTCTGTACAATGTATTAATTTCAATGATAAATAACTGTATTCGTGTGTTCTGTACAATGTAGTAATTTCAATGATAAATAACTGTATTCGTGGGTTCTGTAAAACGAGATGATTTTCGGTATCTGTCTAGATGTGTAACAGCTCTGAAAATAAATAAACTTGCTGGTAACAATCAATTGTTTACAGAATTGTAACAAAACTTAGTGTGTTATTGTGAGGACGTTAGAACTTTGTATTACTCTCTGCGTATCTCGTACTGTGTTATATTACGTGATAGTAAAACACGAGTAGATAAAGGAAAGGACTGTAAGTTTTCAACAAAGTTACCTTACACACAACTCGAGTTAACAGTTGGTAGAAACTTTGTGAGAAGGAAGCCTGTCTATCGTAAGCAATTACTTGTACATGTAGCCAGTGGGTAATTTATTAAAGAGAAGGCAAGTTGAAATACCGAACATCCTAACTGGAAGTTACATCAACCACTTCACATATACAAAATCACTACTTCACAAAGAAGATGTCTGTTAGAATAGAATATTAGAACATTAATCGACTCTTGTAAGTGAAAGATTTCATAACCGAGCAAGTAACGTACGATTTATTTTTAATAATAGAGAACTACAATGTTTGATTAAATAATACAAAATAAATAAACACGTATATTGGAAGGCTTAACAAACCGGTAAGGAGAAACGAACGCAACTGAAATTGACTTGTCCAATAACATGCTATAAACATTACAAACACTGAGCACATAAACTCAGAAACATTGAAAATATGACGAAACAGCTTTATAACATTTATTTATGATGTCCAAAGTACTCCGTAATGCAGAGGGCCAATATGAATAACTCTTACTTGGTCTTCAGAGCTAATGACTGCAAATGTATACACTATATAATCTATGTATGATTCAGTAAGACGTTACAACCAGCTGCTCTCTACATTAACTTTTGAATAATATAAAGTTCGGTTGGTTAGTATATGACTGGTTCAATAGCATACTATAAATGACTGGTCGTACTGATTGGTCTTAAAACATTTGCTTGAGTTAATTAATTCATCCAAGAAACATGCTGTACCTACCTGATCTCTAAACGACTGGTTCCATAACAAATTATAACAGCTTTTTGCAAAACGTAATATAACCAGCTGATTGTACAAGATTGGTTCTAACTCATACCATAACTACAAGGTTTCTATATGATTGGTTAAGTCCATGACATATAATTAGCAGGTTTACACATAACTAGTTTCAAAATATATCATAATCATCCGGTTTCTATATGACTTGTTCTATGACATACTAAACCTAGTAGAACAAAACATGTCTTGTTTTGGAAACGTACTATGACCAGTGTACATGGATAACTTAGTAACACTCTGAAACATTTTGGCCTGCGTATGGTTGATTGAAAAAATATGGCAAAGTCACCTTGCCGTTCTGTAACTCCTTTATAGAAAATTAATTCATTAATATATTGAAACAGTGTGACCTGTACGAGGCTGATTTAGTGAAAATAAACAAGAACTCGTTTCACTTGTACAATAAACAATCAAATGTACAATAAGCTACTATACAAGATAATGTGAGAAAAACATACCTTGTTTATTCTGACAGTTACCGTGCGTTCTCACACAAACTTTCAACAACTAACATCTTTTTTGGCACAAACATTTCACATTGATCGTGTATTATGGCACTAGTAAGCCTCATATTTCAACAAGTATTTTGGTATAAATATATTAAACATGCAACTTTATAGCATTTTGAAGCAAACATTCCCTACTCTCTATTGTTCGTTCTGACATAACTGTGTCTGAATACAATAGTGTATTCTGACGAAACATTTCAAAACTTCGCTCGTGCTTTTTTGTAAATGAATTTTCCACTTTTTATTGCGACATAAGCTTGTAAACTTTTCTATTGTGTGTTCTCATAAACTATTTTTTGTCGTATTTATTCTGTCGCAAATATTTCAGGATTTTTCTCGCGTAAACGTGTCTGACTTTCTCTTTTGTATACAGACTTTCTGCCTCTTTACTAACACAGGTTGCAAAACTGTCTTCTATAGTGACACAGATTGTCAGACTTTCTGCCTCTTTACTAACACAGGTTGCAAAACTGTCTTCTATAGTGACACAGATTGTCAGACTTTCTGCCTCTTTACTAACACAGGTTGCAAAACTGTCTTCTATAGTGACACAGATTGTCAGACTTTCTGTCTTGTATACTGACACAGATTGTCAGACTTTGTGTCCCATATATTGACACAGATTGTCAGACTTTCTGTCCCATATATTGACACAGATTGTGAGACTTTCCGTCTTGTATACTGACACAGGTTGTCAGACTTTTTGTCTTGTATACTGACACAGATTGTCAGACTTTCCGTCTTGTATACTGACACAGATTGTCAGACTTTCTGTCTTGTATACTGACACAGGTTGTCAGACTTTCTGTCTTGTATACTGACACAGATTGTCAGACTTTCTGTTTTGTATATTGACACAGATTGTGAGACTTTCTGTTTTGTATTCTGACAGAAAATTTCTGTCTTAAATAATGCTTGTTTGGGCTTCAGGATGTCCCTGAAAGTCCATATTCTTGACGCTCATTTTGATAGATTCAAGGAGAACGTGGAACATACTCATAGGAGCAAGGCGAGCACTTCCGCCAAGATATACTGGACTTTGAACGCGCTACCAAGGGACGTATAATGAAAACATGATGGGAGACTATATTTGGGGGCTGATACGTGTAAGTGATTTACATTACAGTCGCAAATCTCGAAAAACTACTCACTTCCAAACATTTTTGTATAACTTTAGTATAACTACATGTAAAAGTTGATACATATGTTTGAAGAGAATAATGGCCATTTTCTGTACTTTTACAACATAAGCAATTATGAAATAACACATACTATCCAGGAACAAAATTTGTGTCACATAGTGAAATCAAATATGAAAGTTCTTATAAGAAACACGTGTTATTATTTGATAATGAAATTGACAACTTCTTACAAGGGACTGTGTCATATTTTCTTCCATGGGGTTCGAAGTGTCGATTCTGGTAGATCTCTTGGTATTCTGACGGCTGAAGCACACTTTGTCGACAAAGTGACCACTCTGAATTTTAGGTAGAGAAGAAAGTGTTACGATTCATTTTATACGAATCACCACTTTTGGTGCACAATAAAATTTTGCACCACCTTAAATGATAAACAAAAAGGGATGACAGCTAGTCAACATCACCCACCGCCAACTCTTGGGGTACTTTTTACCACCAACGAAGAGTGGAATTAAACACCATGTTATAATGCCCACACGGCTGAAAATGCGAGCATGTTCGGTAGTGGGATTCGAACACGACTCCCTCAGGTTGTGAGCCAAGTTTTCCCGTACCACCAGTCTACGCCCGATTGGTAGCAGCTAATGAGTGAATGAAAAAAAAGTTTTTGTTGGTGTTTCGAAATAAGTGGAGAGTTTTGAAGTAGCTTAGGTGAAAAATGCGTTTAGAGTCTTCACTTTCTTTCGAGGTCACGTGATGAGCACGTAAACACCTTTCAATGCCAGAGAACAATATGCTCGGTGAGTGCTTTACGATATGGGAAACGGTACTGTGGGTTATCGTGGGAGCCACTTGAATTTAAAGAGCAGAGACTTCCTTTAGTCTTCCACAAATAACAACGGGCCTGTCTCTCCTACAGCACCCTTCTCTCGCACTAGAACTGTAGTTTAGGCGTGACGCTGCTCGTGTGAGAATTACTTTAATTCTGGTTTGTATGTCTATTTCAACTCACTAGTTCACCACAGAACCTATCAAATCATTCATATGTTGACGTAACATTAGTATACAAATGTTAATCAATTTTACTTTATGTCACTTCCTAGTGAGAAGTAAAATGTTAAACTTCTAAGTCTCATTCGTTAGTTTTTTGGTTTTGTTTAAGTTTGGTTGTTTTTAAGCACAAAGCTCTACTATGTGCTATCTGTGTTCTGCCCTACACTTCCAACAAAACCCAAACTTTAGCGTCGTAAGCCTGAAGACCTACCGCTAAGCCACTGGGATTCGTGAGGAGGGGTCTTATGCTTTCTGAGTCTCTTTCACGATTCAGTACCTTTCGTGAAAAAAACCTCTCAACACGTTTTTTTAGAACCGAGCCCACAAGTGTGAATCATTCATGAAAAAGAAAAGAGTAGATTTCAAAACACAGTAAAATAAACTGACTCTTATCTTAGAAGACATTAAAAAAAAATACAGGACGTTGAAAAATTGGATGACTTGGTACTGTATCGTTGGTACAGCTGATGTTAAAACAGTTTATTTGTACCTGGTACTGTACGGTTGTTACAGTTGGTGTTAAAATGTTTGATTCTTATCCGGTTTTGTACGGTTAGTACAGTATGTGTTGAAATTACTGACATACGTTTGGTACAATACAGTTTATATAGTTGCTATGAAAACAGTTCATATACACGGTTGACACAGTTGGTGGGAAACTTCTGATATAAACCTGGTACCATACGCTTGGTACAACTGGTATTAAAACGATTGGTGCTAAAGAAAATACGACGAAAATGTTTAAAAACCAATTTAATTATTA
Source organism: Carcinoscorpius rotundicauda (assembly GCA_011833715.1). NCBI lineage: Eukaryota > Metazoa > Arthropoda > Merostomata > Xiphosura > Limulidae > Carcinoscorpius > Carcinoscorpius rotundicauda. Next base: position 4,846,446 of record CM022400.1, read on the forward strand.
TTGGTTTCAAAATTAACACAAATTAAACTGTGTTGTTACTGAAGTCACTTTTAATCCAGTTAGACAGTCATATGTACGTATTAATAACTCTCTCTTCATTCGTGTTTGTTTCTTGCTGCTACAGAGGTAAGTCTACAGACTTACAATGCTAAAATCAGCGGTTCGATTCCCCGCGGTGGACTTAGCAGATATCTCGATGTCGCTTTGCAGTAAAAAAACACACGCACACACATACTTATTTATGTCCAATAAGAAGATTATTTTAGAATGTGTCATATATACAGACACATACATATACATATTTGTGTCTGTGTTTTTGTATACATATGGCCAAGCGTGTTAAGGCGTGCGACTTGTAATCTGAAGGTCGCAGGTTCGCATTCCCGTTGCGCCAAACATGCTCGCCCTTTCAGCTGTGGGGGCGTTATAATGTGACGGTCAATCCCACTATTCGTTGGTAAAAGAGTAGCCCAAGAGTTGGCCGAAGTTGGCGATGACTAGCTGCCTTCCCTTTAGTCTTACACTGCTAAATTAGGGACGGCTAGCGCAGATAGCCCTCGAGTAGCTTTGTGCGAAATTCCAAAAACAAACAAAAACAAAAAAATAACAGTTTCTATTAAATTAATTACAAATCTAATACATTGTTTTGTGAAACAAAATGTTTGTTTTCTGTTTAAATTCGTTGTATTTTAAATTGTATTAAAATATACGTATGTATGTATGTGTATATTTACTTGTCATTTTATCATTTTACATAATTTCTCCCTTTTGTTTCATTTTCTCTTTCAGTAACTAACCGGTAGAATGAGATAAGAAAAGAAAATCACGTGAGTTAACGGGAAGGTAACGAGAATTTAAAACCATCGTTTGATTATTTGAGCACAAAGATACACAGTGAGTCATCTGTGGTCTGCTTAACACGGGTATTGAAACCCGGTTTTTAGTGTTGTAAGTTCGCAGACATACCGTCACACCAGTGATCTTTAAATTTTTGTCTTTATTTCAAATTTCAAACAGTTTTTACTTATTCACAAAAATGACGACGTCTTTGTTTTGTGTTGATGTATTTCGGAATCGAATTGTGTTATTCCTATGAATGCTACGCAAGAAGTGGTGTAATGTATGAAATAGATTTCTAGAATTTTAATTTTTTGTCTCACAATTCATTGTGAAATTTTGTTTCACATTACATCTTTCCTCCGATTTCTCTTTGACGTTTGAATAAATAAAATTCCAAGCAAAAATTACTCTTCAATAGATTTGGTCTTTAGCGGTATTTTCCGAGTCGGCACGGACTGATGGTTCGCGCGCTCTATTCGTAATGTGAGAGACGCAGGACGATCATCACGCGCTCGCTGTTGTAGCCACGGAAACGTTACGATGATGTGACGATAAAGCCTACTGTTCTTTGGTGAAGAGTTGCCCAAGATTTTGGTGATGGAGGTTGCTGTTAAGTGTCTTCCCTCTTGTCAGTCACATAAAAAAATGGACCGCCATGGCCAGAGGGTTAGGACGCTTGACTCACAATCTGAGTGTCGTGTGTTCGAATCCCCGTCACACCAAAAATATTCGCCATTTTTAGCCATGGGGGCCTTATAAGTAACGGTCAATCTCACTATTCGTTGGTAACAGAGTAAAAAGAGTAGCCCTGAAGTTAGCGGTGTGAGCTGATGACTAGTTTTCTTCCCTCTAATACCTTCTTAACTATTGTGAATTCATATATCATATCTTCTGAGTGTACTTTACAAAAGTTGTCAGCTAATTATGTTAGTTCCGAGCTTGTGTAGCACGAGAGCGTGTGCTGGCTGAACCCCTCATTGTGTAACTAACACCAGTGTCAACCACTAAATATCTCATTACCAGATGTTTCAGGCGTGTAAAACTAAAGGGAAGGCAGCTAGTCATCATTATCAGCATCTAACTTTCGACCACTTTACTTTCATCAACTCATAGTAGGACTGACCGGGGATTCGAATCCGCGACCCTCAGATGAGGAGTTGGGTCCCTTTACCTCTCGCCCGGGGCAAGCCTGTGTAGCATCCCAGTTAACTACCCTTTAATGTCAGGGGAGATACAAGCACAACGTAGCATCCAGTCTGTATTTTCTATCTTTCAACAATCAGTTTGAACGTGTATTCCTTTTCAAAATACTTTTAACAATATTTCGAGTGCAAAAAAGAAATAAAGATAGCACAGACTATTTACTATCACCAAGGAATACCCGTCCCCTGGATGGAAGTTATGTAAACTCAGGATTAATGAAACGTTATCTTATAACATAAAAAGTTGCTTCCATTATATGCAATTGTACAGAAACGTCCATAAAAGTTGCAAAATACAACATATAAAACCACAGATTTGTATGCATCTCCTTATAGTCTCATCAAACCTTGACGCTGAATTTGAAGATCCATCAAACAGGGGGGAGGTAGCGGTGAAAACAAAACGCCCTCATAAAGCACAAAGTACAATGCTGAAAATACTTTTAGTGTATTCCTATGGATACAACGAGTTGTTATATCATATTTAGTGAAAGTCCATATAAAGAGGTGAATTGGTAAGAAACGCAAAATAAACCCCATAAAAACCGCAAAATGCAAAACTCAAAATTAGTATATGGCCAAGAAAGAACCTAACGAACCAAATTTAGTGAAGATCTGTCCATACCCTACGAAATAGTTACATGAACATACAACAACAGTACTATTATATTATACATATAAGTAGTTACATGAACATACAACAACAGTACTATTATATTATACAGATAAGCAGTTACATGAACATACAACAACAGTACTATTATATCATACAGATAAGCAGTTACATGAACATACAACAACAGTACTATTATATTATACAGATAAGCAGTTACATGAACATACAACAACAGTACTATTATATTATACAGATAAGCAGTTACATGAACATACAACAACAGTACTATTATATTATACAGATAAGCAGTTACATGAACATACAACAACAGTACTATTATATTATACAGATAAGTAGTTACATGAACATACAACAACAGTACTATTATATTATACAGATAAGCAGTTACATGAACATACAACAACAGTACCATTATATTATACAGATAAGTAGTTACATGAACATACAACAACAGTACTATTATATTATACAGATAAGTAGTTACATGAACATACAACAACAGTACTATTATATTATACAGATAAGTAGTTACATGAACATACAACAACAGTACTATTATATTATACAGATAAGTAGTTACATGAGCATACAACAACAGTACTATTATATTATACAGATAAGCAGTTACATGAACATACAACAACAGTACTATTATATTATACAGATAAGCAGTTACATGGACACACAGCAGACGGTACTATTATATTTATGTAGATAAGTTGTTACATGAATATATAACATACGGTACTACTACATTTATATAGAAAAGTAGTTTGTTTGTTTGTTTGTTTTGGAATTTCGCACAAAGCTACTCGAGGGCTATCTGTACTAGCCGTCCCTAATTTAGCAGTGTAAGACTAGAGGGAAGGCAGCTAGTCATCACCACCCACCGCCAACTCTTGGGCTACTCTTTTACCAACGAATAGTGGGATTGACCGTCACATTATACACCCCCACGGCTGGGAGGGCGAGCATGTTTAGCGCGACTCGGGCGCGAACCCGCGACCCTCGGATTACGAGTGCACGCCTTAACGCGCTCGGCCATGCCAGGCCTAGAAAGAAAAGTAGTTACATGAATATAAAACATACAGTACTATTATATTATATAGATAAGCAGTTACATGAACATACAACAACAGTACTATTATATTATACAGATAAGCAGTTACATGAACATACAACAACAGTACTATTATATTATACAGATAAGTAGTTACATGAACATACAACAACAGTACTATTATATTATACAGATAAGCAGTTACATGAACATACAACAACAGTACCATTATATTATACAGATAAGTAGTTGCATAAACATAAACAGACAGTACTATTATATTTTATAGATAAGTAGTTACATAAACATACGGTACTATTATACTTATATAGATAAGTAGTTTAGTGAACATACAACAGACAGTACTCTTATAGATTTGTTGGTAAAAGTAATAATTTCAAGTTAAGTGTAAAGGGAAGAGAAGCGGATATTAAAATAACTGCTCACTTTATCGCTTAGGTCAAAGGTTAAGTGCATGTATGGTTTAATATTGTGTTGTTACTTTCGAGAAATTTAATAAATCTGCTGATGGGTGTTAGACATAAAATAATTATATGTTACACTCATATATTTACAAAGAGGGCTGCGACTGAAAACATATCATCCCACAAGAAGCAGAATTCGCCAGACAATGAATAAATAATCAAACAGAAAGCCAGATGATAAGGAAAGTGAAATATTTCTGACCTGTTGTCTCCCTGCCCCTATATTAGTCACGCAGCTTTACGGTTATAATCCGGTTTGTATAATTCCAAAAGGACGACTTGGAAGATAACATACGATAATTAGTGGAAGTGAACGAAAATGGTTGAATTCACATCACTAAACACTGGCAGCAATTTGAAAAGTGACACTTTCGTTGACAGTGAGTTAACGTATTCCCTTCTCACCAGACTCAGCGGAAGTGCTTCCTATTATTCTTCACTATGACTGGAACATTCTCTGACGTCACGGGAGTTTCCTTGACAGACATTCTACAAATATGTCACTGTAATGGTTATGAAACATTCTTACAGTGTAATCATTAGACACCTGCGTACTATCAGTCTGAGTGGTTCTTTACCTTCCTACTGTCTCACAATTTTGGCAGTTGGAAGTTATTTAAATCAACAGCGATTTAATTTTCCTACCGAACTGCTTACAGTAACGTTAAGAAACACAGCTGTTTGTTCCTTGCACAAATAGTGTTTCGTTGTTTTTTTTTAATTTCGCGCAAAGCTAGTCGTCCCTAATTTAGCAGTGTAAGAGTAGAGGGAAGACAGCTAGTCATCATCACCCACCGCCAACTCTTGGGCTACTCTTTTACCAACGAAGAGTGGGATTGACTGTCACATTATGACGCCTCCTCGGCTTAAAAGGCGAGCATGTTTGGTGATACTGGGATTCGAACACGCGAACTTCAGATTCAGATTTCGAACGCCTAAACCCACCTAGCCATGCCGGGTCCATCACCAGATGTAAGGATAGAACCTTCGAACAAAGAGAACCCACATGGCCATGCCGGGTCCATCACCAGATGTAAGGATAGAACCTTCGAGCAAAGAGAACCCACATGGCCATGCCGGGTCCATCACCAGATGTAAGAGTAGAACCTCCGAACAAAGAGGTCTATGGGGCAATTTTCAGTGAATAATAAGTTGGAAAAAACTGCCCACATACATCCACAAGGAAAGTATTTTAAAATTTCTAATAAGTAGTTTCAATCAATTATCCATTAAGAATATTCTCGAAAAAAAACCATAATTATCTGATAAAACTTAGATTGGTTTTGTTAAGTGTTCTTAATATAAGGCCATATGTGAACGTTTATATGGAGTTTTAATTACAAGGTGAAGGATGTGGAAAGCGATATTGGTATTCTCGAACATATCTAATAAGTAATTTAGGATACGTGATAGATTGTTTGGAATTGTTAGCTAATAACCACTGAACTTTATGAAAATGTAAATTTTCAACTTGTATATTTTTGTGTACTAAATAAATTGGGAAAAAAATAACAATTGAGTTTCTTAATGCTGTTCAAACTTCGTTAGTTTATAATATAATAATAAACTGTATGAACTACTCATCCAAAACGATTGTCTGAAGACTTTCGAAACTTCTACGAACTATTTTCGTTCTTTATTGCCCCATTGGTCCATTGGTGGGTCTGAAAGGTTAGAACGTTAAAATCCGGGGTTTAATACCTTTGATGAGCAAATCAAAAATAACTTATTGTGTAGCCGTGTGCTTGAGGCCCGGCATGGTCAAGCGCGTAGGGCGTGCGACTCGTAATCCGAGGGTCGCGGGTTCGCATCCCCGTCGAGCCAAACATGCTCGCCCTTTCAGCCGTGGGGGCATTATAATGTTACGGTCAATCCCACTATTTATTGGTAAAAGAGTTGGCGGTGGGTGGTGATGACTAGCTGCCTTCCCTCTAGTCTTACACTGCTAAATAGGGACGGCTAGCACAGGTAGCCCTCGAGTAGCTTTGTGCGAAATTCCAAACCAAAAAGCCGTGTGCTTAACAACAATCAAACAAACAGACATTTCAACATTTGTCGTCATTTGAGTTTTTGCGCATGTGAGGATTTTATATGCTTTCCTGTTAGGTTGAAGTTTGTGTTCACTTGTCTCTGAAATCAGTCGAATAGACGTGTATAAAAAAGAATATTTAAACAGAAATAATTTTAAAGATTAAGATAAACTAACATATTTATGTATACTGACCTCAGATGGCCAGTAACTGAACTTTCTGGCTATTACATTATAGAATGAATGATGAAAGAGTGAAAATTGATATCAGAATAAACAGTGTTTTGATATCACATCTTCAGTTAGTTTAAACATCAACTGAATGTTAGAACTGAAGAACAAACAATTGAAGGGTAGAAGAGATGACTGGAAACTTTGTACACTATAAGAAGTAAGAACAAACAACTGAAGGGTATAGGAGATGACTGGAAACTTTGTACACTATTAGAAGTAAGAACAAACAACTGAAGGGTATAGGAGATGACTGGAAACTTTGTACACTATAAGAAGTAAGAACAAACAACTGAAGGGTAGAGGAGATGACTGGAAACTTTGTACACTATAAGAAGTAAGAACATACAACTGAAGGGTAGAGGAGATGACTGGAAACTTTGTACACTATTAGAAGTAAGAACAAACAACTGAAGGGTAGAGGAGATGACTGGAAACTTTGTACACTACAAGAAGTAAGAACAAACAACTGAAGGGTAGAGGAGATGACTGGAAACTTTGTACACTATAAGAAGTAAGAACAAACAACTGAAGGGTAGAGGAGATGACTGGAAACTTTGTACACTATAAGAAGTAAGAACAAACAACTGAAGGGTATAGGAGATGACTGGAAACTTTGTACACTATAAGAAGTAAGAACAAACAACTGAAGGGTAGAGGAGATGACTGGAAACTTTGTACACTATAAGAAGTAAGAACAAACAACTGAAGGGTAGAGGAGATGACTGGAAACTTTGTACACTATTAGAAGTAAGAACAAACAACTGAAGGGTAGAGGAGATGACTGGAAACTTTGTACACTATAAGAAGTAAGAACAAACAACTGAAGGGTAGAGGAGATGACTGGAAACTTTGTACACTATAAGAAGTAAGAACAAACAACTGGAGGGTAGAGGAGATGACTGGAGACTTTGTACACTATCAGAGGAAAGAACAAACAACTGAAGGGTATAGGAGATGACTGGAAACTTTGTACACTATAAGAAGTAAGAACAAACAACTGAAGGGTAGAGGAGATGACTGGAAACTTTGTACACTATTAGAAGTAAGAACAAACAACTGAAGGGTAGAGGAGATGACTGGAAACTTTGTACACTATAAGAGGAAAGAACAAACAACTGGAGGGTAGAGGAGATGACTGGAGACTTTGTACACTATCAGAGAAAAGAACAAACAACTGAAGGGTGGAGGAGATTACTGGAAACTTTGTACACTATTAGAAGTAATTGCAAACCTTCAAATAATTTTAAATCTCAGTTAAATATCGCAAGTCGAGTGAACATCATAAAATCTTATAAACATATGACAATATAATAAATATTATAAATACTTCTGAAAGTATTCCAATTTTTCTAGGTATTCCAAAATATCGATACTACATCGTTCATCGACTAGGTAGGTATTCCAAAATTTATGGATACGTTGCAGAGGTATTGACCTTCTGAAAGTTTATTGTGAAATCGGTTGGTTTTCACTTTACTTATTGTCATGAGGTTTGTTTTAGTATAGACTGGTTTTTACGCATGCGCCTTGGACTGGTTATTCGAACCAGGACTGTATAATGATGATAAAAATAAATAATTATCCAAATTTAAACATCTAGAATGAAACTGAAAACTAAAACTGCTACTAAAACAAAACTCACCAAACTTAAATCTGAAATCGCGACAGTTACGCCGTTTGTCGTTAAAGGTACAAAAGGTATGATGTCTTATAGAAAATGTCTGTGGTAATAGCCCCTAAAAGCGTTAGGGATATACCATCTATCAGACATAATCTAAAAAACGCAGAAAAATTACGCGACAGCTGGTACGGGAGATGAAATAGGGTTAGGTATTGGGTAATTTAACCTACAATGTTGCATCATTTACTAGTACTGTCTGTCGCCAGCAGAGGGCATGAAAGTCGCATTTAGAAAAAAAAACACGTTAAAATCAGCATCATAATAAAAACTACTTTGTTGTTAAAGGTTAACTTTCGATTGGTGCTACGTGAATGTCTATTGTCTTCTGTCAGTTAACAATATCAGTTAAGTATATCCCAGGCTCGGTGCAAATTGGAAACTTCTAATAGTATTTCCAATTTGCTCCTGTGAAGAAAAGTTCGGCTTTCGAAAGGGCCCGGCATAGCAAGGTGGTTAGGGCGCTCGACTCGTAATCCTAGGGTCGCATGTTCGAATACCGGTCGCACCAAACATGCTCGTCCTTTCAGCCATGGGAGCTTTACAATTTGACGGTCAATCCCACTATTCGTTAGTAAAAGAGTAGCCCAAGAGTTGGTGGTAGGTGGTGATGACTAGCTGCCTTCCCTCTAGTCTTACACTGCTAAATTAGGGACGGCTAGCGCAGATAGCTTTCGTGTAGCTAACCTTACGCGAAATTGAATACAAAACAAAAAAATCTTAAGAAAACGCTCATGTTATAGGGTTTTTTATTAATTCCTATCAAGACTTCTTGAACCTACGTACTTTACTAACATTATTAATACAATATTTAGGCGTCTTTGAGACACAAGCGTCCTGTTTATATCCTAATAATTTTCTAAACTTTACAACCATTAAACTATAATTTATATTCTAACACTAAATATTATCATAAATTGCTGTTGTCACAAACAGTTAAATATTATTTTAACTATGAAGTAACTATTCTGTTCAATAATACATAGGTAACAACAATATTTTAAACCTGTAACTATGAAGTGACTATTCTGTTCAATAATACATAGGTAACAACAATATTTTGAGCCTGTAACTATGAAGTAACTATTCTGTTCAATAATACATAGGTAACAACAATATTTTGAGCCTGTAACTATGAAGTAACTATTCTGTTCAATAATACATAGGTAACAACAATATTTTAAACCTGTAACTATGAAGTGACTATTCTGTTCAATAATACGTAGGTAACAACAATATTTTGAGCCTGTAACTATGAAGTGACTATTCTGTTCAATAATACATAGGTAACAACAATATTTTGAGCCTGTAACTATGAAGTGACTATTCTGCTCAACAATACATAGGTAACAACAATATTTTGAGCCTGTAACTATGAAGTGACTATTCTGCTCAACAATACATAGGTAACAACAATATTTTGAGCCTGTAACTATGAAGTAACTATTCTGCTCAACAATACATAGGTAACAACAATATTTTAAACCTGTAACTATGAAGTGACTATTCTGTTCAATAATACGTAGGTAACAACAATATTTTGAGCCTGTAACTATGAAGTGACTATTCTGTTCAATAATACATAGGTAACAACAATATTTTGAGCCTGTAACTATGAAGTGACTATTCTGCTCAACAATACATAGGTAACAACAATATTTTGAGCCTGTAACTATGAAGTGACTATTCTGCTCAACAATACATAGGTAACAACAATATTTTGAGCCTGTAACTATGAAGTGACTATTCTGCTCAACAATACATAGGTAACAACAATATTTTGAGCCTGTAACTATGAAGTGACTATTCTGCTCAACAATACATAGGTAACAACAATATTTTGAGCCTGTAACTATGAAGTGACTATTCTGCTCAACAATACATAGGTAGCAACAATATTTTGAGCCTGTAACCCAAAAATGGGAAAAGTAACTGCTTTCCTTTTATCACAAACGACTAAGTACACTCTAGACATACAATATCTATGTCCTAATAATATGCACGACAGTCATCATTGTTACATTTTGTAACTGGTTGAATGTTCGACAAATGTTAGGCCTAAAGGGTTGTTTTAACAACAAAATAATTTCTTCTATAATGTCACGTTCAATATTTTTAACGGTTTTGGAAGCGACCCAGAGACGTTGAGTAATTGTGGGTTAACGTTAGGACGTTGCAGGTTAAATATTTAACCCTTATTAATCTCCCTTAGCAACTGTCTCGCTCTCATCTGCGTGTTTTTTGGGGGTTTTTTGGCGGGAGGGGATAACGTGTGTTAGCCTGGATATTCTCCTGTTAAAGCTCCCCGTACTTTATACAAATTTCAGTTGTGATTATCAGTTATTTGTTGTTTTTACCTACAGTCAAAATGAATGTAACGGGGTTTGGTTTTTATCGTCCATCTCAGACTGGTTATTTGTACAAACTGTTTGATAACTTTCGTCTTTCGCGCCCGACATGGCCAAGCGTGTTAAGGCGGTGCGACCCCAAGTCTGAGGGACGCGGGTTCTCATCTCCGTCGCGCCAAACATGCTCGCCCCTTTTAGCCGTGGGGGTGTTATAACGTAACGGTTAATCCCACTATTCATTCGTAAAAGAGGACCCCAAGAGTTGGCGGTGAGTGGTGATGACTAGCTGCTTTCCCTCTTGTTTTACACTGCTAAATTACGGATGGCTAGCACAGATATCCCTCGAGTAGATTTGTGCGAAATTAAAAACAAACAAACAATCCTCTTCTACCTGTGTTTTATATATTTTATATTACATTTTATGTTACATCCCTACTGACCTCATCAGATGTTAATTGCATATTTTGCTTTGTGAAAGATAATAATTAACTCCATTAGCTGATGAGGTTAATGTGTATTTAATCAAAAGTTTATAAAAACGTGGAGATGTACCCTATTGTTGGGTGTGTGTTTAAAAACGTGGAGATGTACCCTATTGTTGGGTGTGTGTTTAAAAACGTGGAGATATTCCCTGTTTCTGGGTGTGTTTTTAAAAACGTGGAGATGTACCCTATTGTTGGGTGTATTTTTTAACAGTCTTGTTCCAAAATCCTAAAACAAAATATCTCACGCTCACCATTTGTCAGTGTCCAGTTCCATACGAATACAATAGTAATCAAACCAGACAGCGCTTGGTGATGGAGAAACACTTAGTGAATCATCTGTACAGTAAGATTGGTACAAACATATGTTATCACAAACATTTTCAAGCGTGAATTTATTTCAGTTCTACACCTTAGATTCCTAACTTTATATGACACTTGTTTCAGTTCTACACCTTAGATTCCTAACTTTATGTGACACTTGTTTCACCTCTACACCTTAGATTCCTAACTTTATGTGACACTTGTTTCAGGTCTACACCTTAGATTCCTAACTTTATATGACACTTGTTTCAGTTCCGTACCTTAGATTCCTAACTTTATGTGACACTTGTTTCAGTTCTACACCTTAGATTCCTAACTTTATGTGACACTTGTTTCACCTCTACACCTTAGATTCCTAACTTTATGTGACACTTGTTTCAGTTCTAAACCTTAGATTCCTAACTTTATATGACACTTGTTTCAGTTCTACACCTTAGATTCCTAACTTTATATGACACTTGTTTCAGTTCTAAACCTTAGATTCCTAACTTTATGTGACACTTGTTTCAGTTCTACACCTTAGATTCCTAACTTTATGTGACGCTTGTTTCAGTTCTACACCTTAGATTCCTAACTTTATATGACAATTGTTTCAGGTCTACACCTTAGATTCCTAACTTTATGTGACACTTGTTTCACCTCTACACCTTAGATTCCTAACCGAATGTGACACTTGTTTCAGTTCTACACCTTAGATTCCTAACTTTATGTGACACTTGTTTCAGTTCTACACCTTAGATTCATAACTTTATATGACACTTGTTTCAGTTCTACACCTTAGATTCCTAACTTTATGTGACACTTGTTTCAGTTCTACACCTTAGATTCATAACTTTATATGATACTTGTTTCAGTTCTACACCTTAGATTCCTAACTTTATGTGACACTTGTTTCAGTTCTACACCTTAGATTCCTAACTTTATATGACACTTGTTTCAGTTCTACACCTTAGATTCCTAACTTTATGTGACACTTGTTTCAGTTCTACACCTTAGATTCCTAACTTTATGTGACACTTGTTTCAGTTCTACACCTTAGATTCCTAACTTTATGTGACACTTGTTTCAGTTCTACACCTTAGATTCCTAACTTTATGTGACACTTGTTTCAGTTCTACACCTTAGATTCCTAACTTTATATGACACTTGTTTCACCTCTACACCTTAGATTCCTAACTTTATGTGACACTTGTTTCAGTTCTACACCTTAGATTCCTAACTTTATGTGACACTTGTTTCAGTTCTACACCTTAGATTCATAACTCTATATGATACTTGTTTCAGTTCTACACCTTAGATTCCTAACTTTATGTGACACTTGTTTCAGTTCTACACCTTAGATTCCTAACTTTATATGACACTTGTTTCACCTCTACACCTTAGATTCCTAACTTTATGTGACACTTGTTTCAGTTCTACACCTTAGATTCCTAACTTTATACGACACTTGTTTCAGTTCTACACCTTAGATTCCTAACTTTATGTGACACTTGTTTCAGTTCTACACCTTAGATTCCTAACTTTATATGACACTTGTTTCAGTTCTACACCTTAGATTCCTAACTTTATGTGACACTTGTTTTTAAGTTACGTTTCTTATCCCTTTATAACAAAGATGCTCGCACTTTCAACCGAAGGGGCGTTATAATGTGAGAGTCAATCCCACTATTCGTTGGTAAAAGAGTAGCCCAATAGTTGGCGGTGGGTGGTGATGATTAGCTGCCTTCCCTCTAGCTTACACCAGTAAATTAGGGACGGCTAGCGCAGATAACTCTCGTATAGCCTTGCGCAAAATGTCAAAACAAAATAACAAATGCTTTCTTTATAACTTTATGAGATATTCAGAAGTTTACCTTAATAGCTATTACAGATATTTTGGTTTCTTTTTATAGAGTCAGTATGATGACTCTGTTGGCACACCAGGTCATTCGATGTTATAAGAAAAACACAGACACAAGTATGATTTATGAGAGGAGTCATGCAGTGAGTTTATTACAGATATACTAGTGACTGATGTGGTTAAACTGAGAATTATAAGTAAACAGTCACAATTTGGAGTCACTTTACAATGTATGTAGACCCGGCATGGCCAGGTGGATTAAGGCGTTAGTTTCGTAATCTGAGGGTCGCAGGTTCGAATTCCCGTCGCACCAAACATGCTCGTCGTTTCAACCGTGGGAGCATTGTAATGTGCGGTAAATCCCACTATTCGTTGGTAAAAGAGTAGCCCAGAAGTTGGCGGTGGATGGTGATGAATAACTGCCTTTCCTTTAGTCTTACACTGCTGAATTAGGGATGGCTAGGTCAGATAGCCCTCGGGTAGCTTTGCGTGAAATTCACAATAAATAAACAAGCATTACATTTAAAAACATGGAGGCCCGACATTGTCACGTGGTTGAGGCGCTAGACTCATAATCCGACGGTCACGGGTTCAAGTCCCTATCACACTAAATATGCTTGCCCTTATCAGCCGTGTGTGAGTGTTATAATGTGACGGTCAATCGTTGGTAAAAGAGTAGCCCAAAATATGTAACTTACAGAATTATAAAAAACTGATGTTTTATACGTAAAGAGTCACAAGTGAGATATTTATATGTATACATTATAATATTTTCTTTTGAAAAACGAGAAACTTTAAAAAGTACTAGAATGTAACTATTGCATAATTTCTGTATTGCTTGGAAGTAAACATCTGTAATAAAGTCATGTCAGTCGTCGTGTTATGCACATTTTACTGGTCAGTATACGAACAGCGATGTGTAGTTATAACAAAATAAACCCAAGCGAAAAGTTTGCAATTGAATTGGCTGAATTCATAGCAACATAGAAACTTGAAATCCCGTGTTGTAGGTTTACGTTACTAAATATGGAATTGTGTGTTTTTTATAACACGAGGAAATTACTCGTGTGTTGATAATAATGTATCAATACTCCAAGTAATACCGAAATTGTACATCTCAATACATCTGATAAGTAACTGACAATACTTAACAAATACTACTAGTAATACAGTAAAGATACACTACGAGAGTGATATGTTGACGGTATTCTACAAATATAACACGGTACAGAAACGGTAACTCTGAGTTCTATGTAATGGTAAATATTCAACCGTTGGGCTCCAACGCAAGAGTCAGACCTCTGGAAAGAATGTGGAACATGTTTGTCGTTGGCAGGAATAGAGATGCACGTGTTAGAAAAGCGTGCGTCCTTCAACAGCGGTGGTTTGTGTACGTACCCATGGGACAACGGACGACAGATCTTGGGCAGAAGTCTTCGCTGTAACACAGACAAACGTTCCTCTCTTCTCCATGTTCCCGTTAAATAGAATAATAGAAATATATAAAACTTTTGGGCCGCTAGAATGAACAAGAGGCTTTTCCTTTTAATATTTACTGAAGTGAATAAGAGAAGGGCCGAACAGCGACGAGCTTCGCTCTCTTCACTCTCAAAGAAAAGATCCAATATCTCGAGTCCTCTGATAACAGTGGCTCGACAAGTCCAGAAGCTGTCCGACACCTACCCTATGGTACTTTTCACGTGAAAGTATTTTTCTTTTCATGCAATCTATTTCAAATAGTAGACAGTGTCTTACAATAAACTTTTGGATTCGGTTTCTTTTATATTTCGATGTAATTCTGTCACAGCGTGACGTGATTCGCCGACGTTGTGGTATACTCACAGACAATATGAAAAAAAAAAGTCACTCGAATATTCGAATTCGCTTTTCACAGTCCAATATCTTTCAGTAATCTGTTGAAATGGGACCAGAGGTTTGGAATTACTTTGATATAACTAATAAAACTATTGGTTACTGGTTGTTTTAGTGGAAAGCTTTAAAACAACTTATCTGCGGAGTGTAATCCAGCCCTGAATTGTCGCGTTATAAGAGATAACTTTCTGAGAGATAACTAGAAAAACAACCGAAGGTTTAAAGAAAGAGTTGTTACTTTGCGAGTGTGATAATTTGACGTGTTTAGGTTTTCTTATGAAAAAAAAAAGATCCTATAAATATGTATTTCAAAGTTTATATAAATTACTACCGGCCTTAACTTTCCAAACAAATTATAAGAAAGTTGCAATACTTCAAAACTGAATGGCCATATTGGTTAAAAGCACAAACTCGGACACGGCCATCACTGATTCGGAACTGTCCATCAAATGGAGGCAACCAGAAGAAGCACTCTTCGCCTAAACAGCCACACTTCACTGAACAGAAATATTGCCTGTCATTTTTATAACGTGTTCATAGCTGGTTTAACTTTCGGTTCATAGTTTTGATTGTTTAGTAGCAGGTTACGTCGTGCTCACGTGTACTGTATCAATACGTACATTGTATAATAAAAGGAAAGCTAATACAGTTAATTATGCGTTACTGTAGCTCATAATGTCAGAATTTGTTTGGTTTTTTTAATTTTGCGCAAAGCTACACGAAGGTTATCTGCGCAATTCGGAGTAATAAAAACGAAATTCACTTTGCATCATTTTACGTAATTACATCATTACTCCTGCACTACCTAAACATAAAGTAAAAGCGTGATAAAGGCATTAGATTGTCCTATTTGATGATACATCACGTGTGCTACACACCTATAGTAACAAGTACAGTAAAAATGTTATGTTGTTTGAGGCCATTAACTGTGTAGCTTTATTGCTATTGTATTAAAGTGTTTGAAAGTGGATAACTTAAAAATCCAACACAACTTCTATTCTCTATGTGCGTGTGATGCATTTCAGGAACACAGTCTCTCGGAAGAGAAGAGAAACCAGTAAACTGAACTTACCAGTAGCCGTAAGATAGGTTTCCCTTTTATCACTAGGTTCCATGTTATTCTATTCTAGTCCGAGACGTGCTATGTTCTCATGAGGCCGTACGACACTCGACCAACAGTGTCTATACACAAAGCCGACTTTCCACGGTAAATCACACACACAGTCCGCTTCAATCCCGGACAGAACTCGCGACTTTCGGTTGCCGCACGGTCTGATCAAGTGACGACGTCCACGACAACAAAAGTTGCAGCGGGTGCACATACAGTAACACAGTCGTGTTATACCTGAAATAAAAACAGTGATAGTGAGGGCGTGCGTATCGTAATGAGGGGGGGGCAGAAAAACAGATTACGACATTTGTGAAGATAAACACAGGTTGAGATAGGGGGGAGAAAAACAGATTACGACATTTGTGAAGATAAACACAGGTTGAGATAGGGGGAGAAAAACAGATTACGACATTTGTGAAGATAAACACAGGTTGAGATAGGGGAGAGAAAAACAGATTACGACATTTGTGAAGATAAACACAGGTTGAGATAGGGGGAGAAAACAGATTACGACATTTGTGTAGATAAACACAGGTTGAGATAGGGGAAAGAAAAACAGATTACGACATTTGTGAAGATAAACACAGGTTGAGTTAGGGGGAGAAAAACAGATTACGACATTTGTGAAGATAAGCACAGGTTGAGTTAGGGGGAGAAAAACAGATTACGACATTTGTGAAGATAAACACAGGTTGAGGTTAACACTTCTTACTTTTAGTGAAGTGATTTCATATTCGTTATTTTCAGTTACCTTAAGCACTGTTAAATTCAAACGAAGTTTAATCTAAGTTTAGTTTTATTCCATTAAACTACAAAACATAAAATAGTAATAGTTAATTATGGAACAAAGACTCATACTATATATACTTACTAGGATCATTTACAGCATGGGAAAATTACAGAATAGGACACATATGGGACACACTGCTATAATACACATATGGGACGCACTACTATAAGACACATATGAGACACTACTATAGGACACATATGGGGCACACTATTATAGGACACATATGGGACATACTAATATATGACATATATGGGACACACAACTATAGGATACATATGGGACACCCTACTATAGGACACATGGGACATCCTACTATAGGACACATATGGGACACACTACTATAGGACACATATGGGACACACTACTATAGGACACATATGGGACACACTACTATAGGACACATATGGGACACACTACTAGTTTCAAATACAATATGTGAGAAATAAAGAACGGCTAGTAGTTAAATGTGTAACCAGGATACAAACTGAAGACTGTTGTTAGATTTGTCTACAATATAGGAGGTATTCAGAATGTGTAACCGGGATACATACAAAAGACTGTTGTTAGGTTTGTCTACAATATATGAGGTATTCAGAATGTGTAACCAGGATACAAACTAAAGACTGTTGTTAGGTTTGTCTACAATATATGAGGTATTCAGAATGTGTAACAAGGATACAAACTAAAGACCGTTGTTAGATTTGTCTACAATATATGAGGTATTCAGAATAGGTAGTAGTTAAATGTGTAACCAGGATACATATTAAAGACGATTATTAGGTTCGCCTTTAACATGTTTTAGGATACAAACTGCTGTTTCTATGTAGATAAATGACAAAGTAGTTTGACAATCTAATGAGAGACAAAAAGAAAGAGGATACGATACCTTTACTGTGACAATTAATTCTAGACAGGTACATTAAAGTATAACCGTTTTATTAGAAAGTTTCACGCTTATAACAAAACTTTCATGTGGGTGAAAAGTTATCAGTTGATTTTACATCTAACTTGTTCATGTTTTATTGCTTGATATCCCTTAAAAGTCTCTGTGTAATCTGTAAAGAGTTTATCGGTCAGGATATAGTATTTCTGTGTATGTGAATGTATCTAGGTAATTACGTCACACTGGAGACGATTTCTATTGGCTGCTACATGTGAACACACTGTGTAATATAATGCATTTTGAAGAGAAATAAAGCCCGGCATGGCCAGATGGATAAGGCACTCGACTCGTGATCCGATTGTCGCAGGTTCGAATCCAAGTCGCACCAAACATGCTCGCCCTTTCAGTTGTGGAAGCGTTATAATGTGACGGTCAATCCTACTATTCGTTGGTAAAAGAGCAGCCAGGAGTTGGCGGTGGGGGGTGATAAATAACTGCCTTTCCTCTAGTCTTACACTGCTAAATCAGGGACGGTTAGGTCAGATAACTCTCGTGTAGCTTTGCGCGAAATTCAAAGAAACAGAAATAAATAATGACATGACTTTTCTGTGATGAAAGGAAGAAACTGTTTTAATAAATATTTGGGTTTGTTTTAGTGTACAGATAACAAAAACAAACTTTTAAATATATAAAATAATATTTTTGATCAAACTAACACAACTAAGTCAACTAATTGATGAAAGGAAACTAGCTATACTCTTCATGTACCAAGATAACTTGGTACTAGTTTTAAACTTTACTTAATATTATAAACTATTTTTAATAAGTGTGTATGCAACTAGAAAACTTAAAGAAACTAAAGTCGAGGGTTGGTTTAGTTTCAGATCGAAACTTCAACATTTCAAGTTTTGTGTTTGTTTCTCTTCTAACTATAGCGTCTAATACTGTAAAACGTCCAGGTTCGCATGTGTTTTTGTTTCAGATCTAATAAAAATCAGATGTGTGTTATATCTGTGTTATGTTTTAACATTAAAAAAATAGATGTGTATGATTTACATCTACCGAGAGTTAAACCTTTAACATTGCCAATGTCCAGATATATATTTATTTCAAATCTGAAATAGCTTTATGTTATGAAAATGCTTGACGTATGCTTAACTAATACGTAACTAACATACTAGGTATTAACGTAACTAAGATACTAGGTATTAACGTAACTAAGATACTAGGTATTATCTGGAAGTGCCTAGGTATAAACGTGTTTCGCGCTAAACATGCTCGCCCTCCCAGCCGTGGAGGTGTATAATGTGACGGTCAATCCCACTATTCGTTGGTAAAAGAGTAGCCCAAGAGTTGGCGGTGGGTGGTGATGACTAGCTGCCTTCCCTCTAGTCTTACACTGCAAAATTAGGGACGGCTAGCACAGATAGCCCTCGAGTAGCTTTGTGCGAAATTCAAAAACAAACAAACAAAAAAACAAACCAGATGTAGTTGTGTTCCATACACATTTGACAGAATATTTGTTTTGTTCAAAAGAGAGGTTCGGGTAATTTCCGGTATACTTTGTATTAATTGAAAAAGACGAGATGTTATTTGGTTCTGTATGAAGCTGAGACGCTCTAAAACTGTTATGATTAAAATGAAAACAAATATGAGGCGTTGCTTGAAGCATAGAAAAACAGCTAACTTTTAATGAAAGCAAAATGAATTGTTTTATACGAGTATTAATAACAATTAATGTGTAAAAATATTTGTGGAGAATATATTAAAGTGTAATAACTTGATATATGAACATTTGAAGTGTTTACTTTCTTGCATGATTGTCTTTCAACTCGTTAAAATGTACAGGTTTTGTTTTGCTTCTATGTATCTAAAATGCCTCCTATTTGGTTTTTTGTCGTATTTAGCAAAAAAGCTCGAATATTATCTGCAACAGGTGTCCTTAATTTTGACAAATAGGGTGAAGACAGCTAGTCAACAACACCCACCGCCAACTCCTGGGCTACACTCGTCTCACCAAATAGCGGAATTTCTTTCTCATTCTTATAACGCACCATGAATTGAAATTATGGAGTTCTTGTTTGGTTTCAGTAAGACGACGTCAAGATGGGAGTCTCGGCTGTTTAACTCCGCATGCTAATCGCTGGACCGCGCTCAGCTCGTGATGTATTTCGATGTGTTCAGATTTGGTATTCAGACGTTTCGGAAGTACGCGTGATGTTTGAAATACAGAAGTTACAGTTCGGTTTTCCAAAGGTTTTAGCTGTTTTTGACGCGTGTGGAAGTGAATATATTCTTGAATTATAAATGTTAACACTCAACTTTCCGTCTTGGTTTCCTAAACGTTTACCACCGATGGGTTTCTTACCACATATACAATGTTGATTAGTCTTGTGTTTTCGATTATTTAAGCACTCAAGAAACCGAGAATAACTTATTTAAAGTCATTGGTGTTCTGTGTGAAATAAATAGAGTAATTAATTATAATGTTTCTTTTATGTGTAACTTATTTTATGTTAGGTGTCCTTTCACTAATAAAATCGTGGACCTAAAAGCGAGTTAATACGTAAATGGTTTAGAAAAATGGGTTAAAGATGACGATAAGGTAGAAGATGATAAATCGAAAGTCAAATGTGTGAAATCGCATCGGTTTTGTTTTGTGTAAATGATCTCGACCGGTGAAAAAGTTGTCCTCTGATTTTATTAAAGTCGTCTTTAATTACGTATGTTATATACATGCATCATGAAGACGGTTGTATCACGTGAAAAGTGACCTCGAAATACATTTGGACGTGTGAAGCGTTGAAAGTTTTCCATGTAAAGTGGAATTATTCTCGTGTTTTAAAAGTCGGTAAAATAACCCGATCCAACCTCAATAAATATGAATGGCGTTCTTATGCACACGATTCCAAAGGAATAAATAAAAAAAATGTTTTAATCCATGAGAAGTGAGCTGTTATTAGAGTAGCAGAACAATGTGTAGCATTTTGATCACCTACCAACAAACAAATATAAAAATCATGTAATATTGGTGAGTTTAGTGTGCTGGTTTCTCTAATTTAAAACCCATAAACAGATTGTAAAATGAAATATATAAACGTAGGTGCTGTTTTAATCATCAGGTCTGACCGTGGAGAGCCACATCCTTATCGTATAACATCAGTTTTCACACTGGATAGAATAACACTCGTGGCTATATATTTAACTATTTACAGTTTTTAATTTATTGTAGGTAAGTCGTACAGTAATCCATCTTGTTAGTAAGTCGTACAGTAATCCACCTTGTTATTAAGTCGTACAGTAATCCATCTTGTTAGTAAGTCGTACAGTAATCCACCTTGTTATTAAGTCGTACAGTAATCCACCTTGTTAGTAAGTCGTACAGTAATCCACCTTGTTATTAAGTCGTACAGTAATCCATCTTGTTAGTAAGTCGTACAGTAATCCATCTTGTTATTAAGTCGTACAGTAATCCAACTTGTTAGTAAGTCGTACAGTAATCCATCTTGTTAGTAAGTCGTACAGTAATCCATCTTGTTAGTAAGTCGTACAGTAACCCATCTTGTTATTAAGTCGTACAGTAATCCATCTTGTTAGTAAGTCGTACAGTAATCCACCTTTTTATTAAGTCGTACAGTAACCCACCTTGTTATTAAGTCGTACAGTAATCCACCTTGTTATTAAGTCGTACAGTAATCCATCTTGTTAGTAAGTCGTACAGTAATCCACTTTGTTATTAAGTCGTACAGTAACCCACCTTGTTATTAAGTCGTACAGTAATCCACCTTGTTATTAAGTCGTACAGTAACCCACCTTGTTATTAAGTCGTACAGTAATCCATCTTGTTATTAAGTCGTACAGTAATCCACCTTGTTATTAAGTCGTACAGTAATCCACCTTGTTATTAAGTCGTACAGTAATCCACCTTGTAATTAAATCGTAATAAGCCAATTTTATAACGTGAGTTAAACTGATTTGCCACATGTAAGTTGTACAAAACTGTAACTCGTAGATTTTATAGACACTACGTTTGGTGTTTGTTCACATGCAAGTTGTTCAGATCTAAAGCTTAGTTATTTTTAGCTAAAAGATTAGTAGCTACCAACTTGAGATACAAGTGTGTGATTCCTGTCAAATAAGTTTTACACAAATTCTAAATTTTAGTTCACGATTGTATATTGAAATCACAAACCTTGCGTTACCTCTTACGTGAAATCTTAACACCACAGATAAAGAGTGTGGTAATGAGTTGCTAATGTAGTTTCTATATTAAAACTGCTATTTATAATGTTTGTTGGACATTTCTTCTGTAACGTGATTATAAAGTTGCGATAACTCTCCGAAAACAACCTCACACAACATTATTACCAGTTATTAATTCGTGCCTAAAACACAGCATTAGAGTGCAAATGATGAGAAATTTAAAAATAAAAATTTGTTTACAAAATTGTTTTGCACGTATCTACAAGAACGAGAAACGTAATTAGAAAAGTAATAGAAAGGAAAAATAAATTCATCTTACCTTAAATTATGGAACTGTATGTTTTAAAATAAACGAACAGAAGATCACTCGAGGATGGATTCAGGATATGTGCTCATTAAGTGATTTTTAAGAAGCACGTTCTTCCTTCTGAGTTCACCGAATTCTGGTGGTTCCTAACCTCCTTTTGCAGTGCGCGTGTCGTCGAGAACGGGACAACTTACTTGTTCCCGCCTCTCTCTGGCGTTATGTCTGTCAATTACCAACCTCCATCCTCACTACGTATTACAGTATTGGTGGAAAACGAGTGAATGCAAAGCACGAGGTAGAAGTTTCGTAATGGAACTATTTTCTAAGCGCAGTAAGACACTATCAGTTTTCTGGGTTAAAAGCGAAATACAGCTATGCTGTCACAGGACAAGCTTGAATCGTTAAGTTATGTTAAGCATATGGGGCTGATTAAAAAGAAGGCGTTTACCTAAACATGGTATTCTAAATGTAATTGTATTTTGTTTTCCATTATTCAGTCGCTTTACAAACTATGATAAACACAATGATAGGAAAGTCCATGGGAGAAATTTGAAAAGTTAGTTTTTGACTTTTAGTTCAAAGTGTTACTTTTTTCTTCCTTCCCCAAAACGGCTTTTGTTTCGACCAAGAACTAAATTCAGTCGACATATTTTTATGCTACACAGTGTAACACATTACACATAATACATTCCATTGTTATCGTAATTGTGTTTTTTGCTCTTGAATTTCATTTTGATTTCGTATGATTTTTGTACCCGAATGAACTATCCCGGCTACAAAATATGAATACATAACCAAGAATAGTGTATCAACAAAACACAAACCGCCGTTTCGTGCTGATTATGTAACCTAGAATAGTGTATCAACAAAACACAAACCGCCGTTTCGTGCTGATTATCTAACCTAGAATAGTGTATCAACAAAACACAAACCGCCGTTTCGTGCTGATTATCTAACCTAGAATAGTGTATCAACAAAACACAAACCGCCGTTTCGTGCTGATTATCTAACCTAGAATAGTGTATCAACAAAACACAAACCGCCGTTTCGTGCTGATTATGTAACCTAGAATAGTGTATCAACAAAACACAAACCGCCGTTTCGTGCTGATTATGTAACCTAGAATAGTGTATCAACAAAACACAAACCGCCGTTTCGTGCTGATTATCTAACCTAGAATAGTGTATCAACAAAACACAAACCGCCGTTTCGTGCTGATTATGTAACCTAGAATAGTGTATCAACAAAACACAAACCGCCGTTTCGTGCTGATTATCTAACCTAGAATAGTGTATCAACAAAACACAAACCGCCGTTTCGTGCTGATTATCTAACCTAGAATAGTGTATCAACAAAACACAAACCGCCGTTTCGTGCTGATTATCTAACCTAGAATAGTGTATCAACAAAACACAAACCGCCGTTTCGTGCTGATTATGTAACCTAGAATAGTGTATCAACAAAACACAAACCGCCGTTTCGTGCTGATTATGTAACCTAGAATAGTGTATCAACAAAACACAAACCGCCGTTTCGTGCTGATTATCTAACCTAGAATAGTGTATCAACAAAACACAAACCGCCGTTTCGTGCTGATTATCTAACCTAGAATAGTGTATCAACAAAACACAAACCGCCGTTTCGTGCTGATTATGTAACCTAGAATAGTGTATCAACAAAACACAAACCGCCGTTTCGTGCTGATTATCTAACCTAGAATAGTGTATCAACAAAACACAAACCGCCGTTTCGTGCTGATTATGTAACCTAGAATAGTGTATCAACAAAACACAAACCGCCGTTTCGTGCTGATTATCTAACCTAGAATAGTGTATCAACAAAACACAAACCGCCGTTTCGTGCTGATTATCTAACCTAGAATAGTGTATCAACAAAACACAAACCGCCGTTTCGTGCTGATTATGTAACCTAGAATAGTGTATCAACAAAACACAAACCGCCGTTTCGTGCTGATTATCTAACCTAGAATAGTGTATCAACAAAACACAAACCGCCGTTTCGTGCTGATTATCTAACCTAGAATAGTGTATCAACAAAACACAAACCGCCGTTTCGTGCTGATTATCTAACCTAGAATAGTGTATCAACAAAACACAAACCGCCGTTTCGTGCTGATTATCTAACCTAGAATAGTGTATCAACAAAACACAAACCGCCGTTTCGTGCTGATTATCTAACCTAGAATAGTGTATCAACAAAACACAAACCGCCGTTTCGTGCTGATTATCTAACCTAGAATAGTGTATCAACAAAACACAAACCGCCGTTTCGTGCTGATTATGTAACCTAGAATAGTGTATCAACAAAACACAAACCGCCGTTTCGTGCTGATTATCTAACCTAGAATAGTGTATCAACAAAACACAAACCGCCGTTTCGTGCTGATTATGTAACCTAGAATAGTGTATCAACAAAACACAAACCGCCGTTTCGTGCTGATTATCTAACCTACAATAGTGTATCAACAAAACACAAACCGCCGTTTCGTGCCGATTATCTAACCTAGAATAGTGTATCAACAAAACACAAACCGCCGTTTCGTGCCGATTATGTAACCTAGAATAGTGTATCAACAAAACACAAACCGCCGTTTCGTGCTGATTATCTAACCTAGAATAGTGTATCAACAAAACACAAACCGCCGTTTCGTGCTGATTATCTAACCTAGAATAGTGTATCAACAAAACACAAACCGCCGTTTCGTGCTGATTATCTAACCTAGAATAGTGTATCAACAAAACACAAACCGCCGTTTCGTGCTGATTATGTAACCTAGAATAGTGTATCAACAAAACACAAACCGCCGTTTCGTGCTGATTATGTAACCTAGAATAGTGTATCAACAAAACACAAACCGCCGTTTCGTGCTGATTATGTAACCTAGAATAGTGTATCAACAAAACACAAACCGCCGTTTCGTGCTGATTATCTAACCTAGAATAGTGTATCAACAAAACACAAACCGCCGTTTCGTGCTGATTATCTAACCTAGAATAGTGTATCAACAAAACACAAACCGCCGTTTCGTGCTGATTATGTAACCTAGAATAGTGTATCAACAAAACACAAACCGCCGTTTCGTGCTGATTATCTAACCTAGAATAGTGTATCAACAAAACACAAACCGCCGTTTCGTGCTGATTATGTAACCTAGAATAGTGTATCAACAAAACACAAACCGCCGTTTCGTGCTGATTATCTAACCTAGAATAGTGTATCAACAAAACACAAACCGCCGTTTCGTGCTGATTATCTAACCTAGAATAGTGTATCAACAAAACACAAACCGCCGTTTCGTGCTGATTATGTAACCTAGAATAGTGTATCAACAAAACACAAACCGCCGTTTCGTGCTGATTATCTAACTAGAATAGTGTATCAACAAAACACAAACCGCCGTTTCGTGCTGATTATCTAACCTAGAATAGTGTATCAACAAAACACAAACCGCCGTTTCGTGCTGATTATCTAACCTAGAATAGTGTATCAACAAAACACAAACCGCCGTTTCGTGCTGATTATCTAACCTAGAATAGTGTATCAACAAAACACAAACCGCCGTTTCGTGCTGATTATCTAACCTAGAATAGTGTATCAACAAAACACAAACCGCCGTTTCGTGCTGATTATCTAACCTAGAATAGTGTATCAACAAAACACAAACCGCCGTTTCGTGCTGATTATCTAACCTAGAATAGTGTATCAACAAAACACAAACCGCCGTTTCGTGCTGATTATGTAACCTAGAATAGTGTATCAACAAAACACAAACCGCCGTTTCGTGCTGATTATCTAACCTAGAATAGTGTATCAACAAAACACAAACCGCCGTTTCGTGCTGATTATGTAACCTAGAATAGTGTATCAACAAAACACAAACCGCCGTTTCGTGCTGATTATCTAACCTACAATAGTGTATCAACAAAACACAAACCGCCGTTTCGTGCCGATTATCTAACCTAGAATAGTGTATCAACAAAACACAAACCGCCGTTTCGTGCTGATTATGTAACCTAGAATAGTGTATCAACAAAACACAAACCGCCGTTTCGTGCTGATTATGTAACCTAGAATAGTGTATCAACAAAACACAAACCGCCGTTTCGTGCTGATTATCTAACCTAGAATAGTGTATCAACAAAACACAAACCGCCGTTTCGTGCTGATTATCTAACCTAGAATAGTGTATCAACAAAACACAAACCGCCGTTTCGTGCTGATTATGTAACCTAGAATAGTGTATCAACAAAACACAAACCGCCGTTTCGTGCCGATTATCTAACCTACAATAGTGTATCAACAAAACACAAACCGCCGTTTCGTGCCGATTATCTAACCTAGAATAGTGTATCAACAAAACACAAACCGCCGTTTCGTGCTGATTATCTAACCTAGAATAGTGTATCAACAAAACACAAACCACTGTTTCGTGCTGCTGTTATTAGCGCTTCATAGCGCAATAAGGGTTGAGTTACGTTGTTAGAAAAGCTTATTTAAATCTCTATAACACTGAATTTTTATTTTAAACATTTCAGATTTTAAAAACTGTAAGAAAACCTGTTCCTCGTGTCAGGCTACAGACATAAAGTGATGTTACATGGTTCTACAGACATAAAGTGGTGTTACATGGTTCTCTTTCAACTATATCTTAGCATATGATCACTATACTAATATAGTCATAGTGTAGGGCTGTACCACTGACCACTGTGCTAGTATAATCATAGTGTAAGGCTGTACCACTGACCACTATATTAATATAGTCATAGTGTAGGGCTATACCACTGGCCATTGTGCTAGTATTATCATAGTGTAAGGCTGTACCACTGACCACTATATTAATATAGTCATAGTGTAGGGCTATACCACTGACCACTGTGCTAGTATAATCATAGTGTAAGGCTGTACCACTGACCACTATATTAAAATAGTCATAGTGTAGGGCTATACCACTGGCCATTGTGCTAGTATTATCATAGTGTAAGGCTGTACCACTGACCACTATATTAATATAGTCATAGTGTAGGGCTATACCACTGACCACTGTGCTAGTATTATCATAGTGTAAGGCTGTACCACTGACCACTATATTAATATAGTCATAGTGTAGGGCTATACCACTGGCCATTGTGCTAGTATTATCATAGTGTAAGGCTGTACCCCTGACCACTGTACTAATATAGTCATAGTGTAGGGCTGTACCACTGACCACTGTGCTAGTATAGTCATATTGTGGGAATATTCGCAAACACTGTTCTTGTATCATAATAATGTGGGGATACTAATGACTACTGGTCTTGTATCATCACAGTGTGAAGATACTAGTGAACACTGTTCTTGTATCATCATAGTGTGGGGATATTAGTGACCACTGTTCTTGTATTATAATAATGTGGGGATATTAGTGACCACTGTACTTGTGTCATCATATTGTGGGGATATTAATGACCACTCTGCTAATGAATGTAGGATCGCTTTTAACCTGAATGTTGCTGCTGTTCTTGTGAGAGATGTCTTACCTAGATTCAAGCTGACAGGTGTCTCCACTGTCGTCTCAACCAACTGATAACAGGCGCTTTCTACACAACAACTTATCTTCTTTTTTGACGAGAGTTTTTCTTTATATTCTCACCAAAACACACTCTTCGTTCTTATTTCCACTACCTAATAGTCTAAAGGATAATTAAACACACACTTTGTTATTCTGAAACTTAGGAACGAAACATGAGTTTTACGTCTGTTGTGGTATGGATAATTATCCCATTAGAAGGTATTCAACCAAGACTTCTTGTTGTCGTCATTTAAAAATCCTTAGGGATGACGTATAGTTAAACATTGATGTCAAGCACTCTTCACGGCCATTCGAAACGGAGCTGTTCTGTTTGTAGCAAAACAATAAATCATCAAAAATCTCTTGTAAAGATAATCTTCGAATACTTTGTTCTAACCCTGCTTCCAACATCACATCCAGCCATTAAGGAAAGGTTTTAAATGTGTTACTTTCGAGCAATTAATAAACTTAAACGATAATACCCACAACAAAGAGTTATTTAACCAATCATTGTAGCCATTATAAGTATAAATCATCTACACGTCCAATAATATAGAATTCTTATTTCTTGTATCATGAAAATATTTGTTGATTTAGTTCTGCAGCGTCACACTGGCCGAATGATCATCCACTCTGACTGACTTTATTTAAAATTGTTGGTAATTTATTTTAGCGATTAATTTAAATTTGGTTTTGTTTAAAGGTGTATATATGAAGTTAATCTACACCTTTCCTTTTATCTCCTGTTGTTTTACTCCAGTTTTTCTTGGTGTTAGGTGGAAAGGATATTCAACAAACATGTTACAAAACTAACGGAACTCGAAACAATGTCTTGAGCGGTGTGTGTAAAACGATTTTAAGTTGTAGCGGAAACTTTAAAATATGTGTTCAAAACTTATATCACGGTGTCTTATAGTCATTGTGATCAATCTATCTATGTCAGAGTTGTTGGATAAAAACCGAAAAGAAGAAAAACAAACTACCGGGACAATGCTGCCATCTAGAGGTGCAATATTACATTAATAACATTTTTAATGACCCGAATAGTTTCTCGATTGGTGAGCAGTCACAAGAGCGAACAGTATATAACTGCAGTTTGCATTATTCTTTTGGAATGTTATCAATAGTTGTTAGAATCTTCTAATAGAAAGACTGGTGGTGAGAAGTGTTTTCAGCTATAAATGACAAGTGTGAGCCTGTGTGGAGTTGAAATTGTAATCAAGAAATATGGTGAAGTTCAGAGCTACATGTAAGACGCGGGTTAAAGAAATACGAATAATCCGAATTTATAGTCACGTAACAGTAATTAGTGATTTTTAAAATATTATGAATATTTTATTTGTGATTAAATGCCAGGTAACATCATGAAACATCTATGTTTTACCCCAACAGTGATCGAAAGCTGATTTTTGGTAAGTCCACGGATATTCTGCTGTGTCACTACGGGTATAAATATAAATAAAGTACTAAAGAAATCCTCTTATATAATATGATATTCACCGCAAGATACTCTCTGAGAAACATAAGATATAAAATAAATTATATTATCTAACCAGGAAGTTATATTCTCTACATCAATGTTCAACTACTCTTTGTTTCCCTGCTTCCTCTGAGCAAGACTTTAGTTAAGTAAACTTTTGCAGTCAAGGTTCTATTTCTTGATAACCATGTACAGGAGACAGCAAGGCTAAAGGGAATGTAGACATGGGTGAAACAATGAAACTCCTATAGCATCGTGTAATATTACAGGAGGCCTCCTTCCCAGATTAAATACTTACGTGGCCTTCTTTATACCTAAACTCATATTAACAAATGTATTTCTAGGTATTAATGTTTTCGATCTTTAGGTTTGGCTCAAAGTAATATATATTTATAAATTACTAAATATCTGTCACTTCCATTGTCTCCTCACCCAACCAAAGCATTCTACATCTGTAGACCTGAGTTCAAATACAAGGTGTAACACAGGATATAAGTCACTCTAATTCTACTGTTCCTTTAACCAGACAGTGTATCCACATTGCCGTCTCTAGGCCTAAGTTCAAATACTAGATGTAACACAGGATATAAGTCACTTTAATTCTACTGTTCCTTTAACCAGACAGTGTATCCACATTGCCGTCTCTAGGCCTAAGTTCAAGTAATATTCTCAGTGGCCACTTTATTCAATACATCTATCTAGTACCGGGTAGGATCCCATTTTGGTTTTGGAACAGCCTGATTTCTTCGTAGCATGGATTCAACAAGGTTCTAGAAAAAGTATTGATGGCTTTTGGTTCATGCTGACTCAATAACATCACGCAGTTACTGCAGATATATCTGCCACACATTCATACTGCCAACCTCCACTGTCATAAAGGTACTATGTTGGATTGAGATCTAGGGACTGTTCAGGCTATTGGAGTACACTGAGGTTACTATTTTGTTCGTGGAACCGGCCTAAGATGATTCGTGGTTTGTGCCATGTCGCATTATTCTGCTGAAAATAGCTATTGGAAAACAAATAGACTGTGGCTATAAAAAGATGCACGTGGTCAGCAACAATACCTGGTACGCTGTGGCTTTCAAATAATGTTCGATTGGTAAAAAGAGGCCTAATGTATGTCAAGAAAACATTCCCCACACCATTACACCACATCCAGCAGGCTGTACCGTGGACAGAAGGTAGAATGGATCCAAGCTGTTTTCGCCAAATTATAGCCCTACCATTTGCATGTCGCAGCAGAAACTGTGATTCGTGAGACCAAGCAATGTTTTTTACAATCTTCAGTCATCTAGTTTTGGTGATTCCGTGCTCACAGTAGTCTCATCTTTCTGCTCTTAGCTGACAGGAGTGGAACCCAGCGTGGTATTCTTCTGCTGTAACCCATTCACTTTAAGATTGGACTTGTTGTACATTGAGAGATGCCCTTCTGCACACCACTGTTGTAAAGAGTGGTTATTTGGGTGTTTGTGACCTTCCTGTCAGTTTGAATGAGTCTGGCTATTTTCCTACGACCTCTCTCATTATCAAGGTGTTTTCGCCCATAGAACTGCCGCTAACTGGATGGGGGTTTTTTCTCGCACCATTTTTTGTAAATTCTAGAGACTGTAGTGTGTGAACATCCCAGGAGGTCAGTAGTTTCTGAGATACTGAAACAACCACGTCTGACACCAACAATCATTCTATGGTCAAAGTCACGCATCTTCCCCATTCTAATGTTTAGTCGAACAACAACTGAACCTCTTGACCATGTCTGCATGCTTGATATATTGAGTTGCAGCCACATGATTCGCTTTTTGGCTATTTGTGTCAAAGAGCAGGTGCACCTAGTAAAGTGGCCACCGAGTGTCGATGTAACACAGGACATAAGCCACTTTAATTCCACCGTTACATTAATCAAACAGTGTATCCACATTACCGTTTCTAGATCCAAGTTCATTTAATAGATGTAACACAGGACATAAGCCACTTTAATTCTACTGTTACATTAATCAAACAGTGTATCCACATTACCGTCTCTAGACCTAAGCTCATTTAATAGATGTAACACAGGACATAAGCCACTTTTGATTCTACTGTCTCTTTATCAAATAGGTAATGTATGTCCCATCTTTGGGTCTAAATTAAGATTCATGAAACTAAAATAAACCAGTCATTTCTTGTTCCACTTTTCATTTACTAGATGTACCATTACGTAGCCGTATTTAGACCTAGTCTCAAATTCACAGGTGTCAAACAAATTAGTCATTTTTATTCCTACTGTCTGCTTACCAATTGACGAACCAGATAATTGGCAAACTATTTCATTTAACTAACCTAACAATTCAGAGGGACATATTCGCGAAATTCACGTAATTAAGCCGGACTTATGAATCCCAATTTCTAAAATACTTTATTTTGAAATAATTTCACTAATCATTTCTGGAATTAACATAAACTTTAACAGTATATTTCGCAGTGAAAATATTTCAAAGTTGGTTGTCATTTTTTTATTGTAAATGGTTATCTAGTTTTGGTAGTTGTATTTATTTTGAATGGTTTAAGAAACAAATGAACTGTTGTATAATTTTCCACATGCCAGATAAGATAATTTGATTCCCTTAGTAATATGGTTGTTTTGTTCCACTATCTCTCCATTAAAGAGAAGTCCACTTTCTCGTTGTGACTTGTTTCGCTAATCCAGATGGACGGCTCAACTTCATTATCATTAGTTAATAACCCACGACCCTGTATAGAAAAGTTCCCACCACGTGCAGGGCTACAAATAAACACACCTCTGGGGCTATTTCGACAAGATCAAATCATTAATAAACTCCACAAACAACTCAGAATCTTCGGACTTCTGTCTCGTCCTTTATAATTGGAAGATGAGAGATTTATTTTCACGTGTCGTGTCGTCACGATCCTCGAGCTTTCTTTCTTATTCATTCGGATCAAAGCTTGGATTGCACGTGCTCCTGCTTCCAGTGAGTTTAATAGGACAGTGCCCACACGTGCTAAGGATGGGGCAGTAGGCTGCAAAACGTGTCCCGCGAGCAAACTCTTCTCTTTCAGCAAACTTTAAATGTATACAATGGATGCCCTTCTGCGCCCTATAGGTAGAACGTATGTTGTTTACCAGAAATTGGCCCACAGAAAACTGCGCTACACACAATACTATTTCCATATGGTGTGAAAGTTCGCTCCAGTGGGGGTTTGATTCAGCTATTTATCTCTGAAACCAGTAAACCTCTTTCTCTACCACTCTAGAATGGTTGTGATTTATCTCGGACAGTTTCACCACACATCTAGTTTGTCACGTGCATCGAACACAAACCGCATTCGGCTAGAACAATATTAACAAAATTAAAATTTTATTTATTTGTTGTTTTAGTTGTCAGAAAAACTATTCCTTAGGGAGAAATATTCGCAAAAATTTTTTTGGTCAAATATTCTACGTTTTCCATTCTATTGTAAAACTATATAACTATTTGTATCTTGATCGTTGAGACCTCTGAGTGTAGTGGGTATTCAGTAATTCGCTTTGTCTGTATGAAAAGTTAAATACTTGTTTGATCTGTGTTTTTTATTTGTATTTAGAGTTTATATCGTCCATCACCGTATCTGTTACTGAGCCACTGACCAGAGAGATATTTGGTTTGTTTGCTTTCAGTTTCTAGCAGACCTACACGATGACTATCTGCGCTAGCCGTCCCTAATTTAGCAGTGTAAAACTAGAGAAATGACAGCTAGTTATCACCACCCACCGCCAACGCTTGGGCTACATTTTTACCAACGAATAATGGGATTGACAGTCACATTATAACGCCCCCACGGCTGAATGGGCGAACATGTTTGGTGTGATGTGGATTCGAACCCGCGACCCTCGGATTACGAGTCGAGTGACTTAAACATCTCGCCATGCTGGGTCGTTACAGAAAGATAAAGTAGATGGACAAAAGCGCTCTTTCACATACCATATGCTAAAGGAATGACTATAACTCTTATAACGCAATCACAGGTTAAAGTGTGAGAATTTTAGTGATATCGCTCAGAATTTTCGTGAATAACTATGCTGTGCACCAATTTACAAAAAGATTTACCATAGAAGTATCTAACTTTGTACTCATAGACCAAGAATAGGCGACTCAAAAGACGGAAACCTTTCGGTCTCTTTTCTCACTTGGACCGACGGATTTAGAACGTTAAAAATAAAGGTATCGATTCCCTTTGGCGTACTCGGCAGTTGACCAAATGTGGATTGATGCAATAAAACAAAAAAAATCAGTGATGTCGAAAAACCCACTTGTTGAGAATTTTATATGCAAAAACGGCTCGTTTGGGTTGAGAAAATATTTTACATAGCGAAAAACGTTTACACCTTCTTCGGTCATCGTCAGGCTCACAAAGAAAGAAGTAGCTGAACGGACTACGTACAAGGTCTTCACTTCTGGAATAAGTAGTGAATTCACTGTCATTACTTGAACAGTACAAGGTATTCACTTCTGGAATTAGTAGTGAATACACTGTCATTATTTGAACAGTACTAGGTCTTCACTTCTGGAATTAGTAGTGAATTCACTGTCATTATTTGAACAGTACAAGGTCTTCACTTCTGGAATTAGTAGTGAATTCACTGTCATTATTTGAACAGTACAAGGTCTTCACTTTTAAAATAAGTAGTGAATACACTGTCATTATTTGAACAGTACAAGGTCTTCACTTCTAAATTAGTAGTGAATAAACTGTCATTATTTGAACGGTACAAGGTCTTCAATACTGGAATTAGTAGTGAATTCACTGTCATTAATAGAACAGTATAAGGTCTTCACTACTGGAATCAGTTGTGAATTCACTGTCACTTTTTCAAAAGTACAAGGTCTTCACTTCTGGAATTGGTAGTGAATTCACTGTCATTATTAGAAGAGTACAAGGTCTTCACTTTTGGAATTAGTAGAAAATACACTGTCATTATTTGAACAGTATAATGTCTTCACTTCTGGAATTAATAGTGAATACACGGTCATTATTTGAACAGTACAAGGTCTTCACTAGTGGAATTAGTAGTGAATACACTGTCATTAATAGAACAGTATAAGGTCTTCACTACTGGAATCAGTTGTGAATTCACTGTCACTATTTCAACAGTACAAGGTCTTCACTTCTGGAATTGGTAGTAAATTCACTGTCATTATTTGAACAGTACAAGGTCTTTACTTCTGGAATTAGCAGTGAATTCACTGTCATTATTTGAACAGTGCAATGTCTTCACTTCTGGAATTAGTAGTGAATATACTGTCATTATTTGAACAGTTCTAGGTTTTTACTTCTGAAAATAAGTAGTGAATTCACTGTCATTGTTTGAACAGTATAAGGTCTTCACTACTGGAATTAGTAGTGAATACACTGTCATTATTTTAACAGTACAAGGTCTTCACTACTGGAATTAGCAGTGAATTCACTGTCATTATTTTAACAGTGCAAGGTCTTTACTACTGGAATTAGAAGTGAATACAATGTCACCATTTGAGCAGTACAAGATCTTCACTACTGGTATTAGTAGTGAATTCAATGTCATTATTTGAACAGTACTAGGTCTTCACTTCTGAAATTAGTAGTGAATAAACTTTCATTATTTGAACAGTACAAGGTCTTCACTTCTGAAATTAGTAGTGAATACACTGTCATTATTTGAACAGTACAAGGTCTTTACTTCTGGAATTAGTAGTGAATACACTGTCATTATTTGAAAAGTACAAGGTCTTCACTACTGGAATTAGTAGTGAATACACTGTCATTATTTGATCAGTACAAGGTCTTTACTTCTGGAATTAGTAGTGAATACACTGTCATTATTTTAACACTACAAGGTCTTCACTACTGGAATTAGCAGTGAATTCACTGTCATTATTTGAACAGTGCAATGTCTTCACTTCTGGAATTAGTAGTGAATATACTGTCATTATTTGAACAGTTCAAGGTTTTTACTTCTGAAACTAGTAGTGAATCCACTGTCATTGTTTGAACAGTATAAGGTCTTCACTACTGGAATTAGTAGTGAATACACTGTCATTATTTTAACAGTACAAGGTCTTCACTACTGGAATTAGCAGTGAATTCACTGTCATTATTTGAACAGTGCAATGTCTTCACTTCTGGAATTAGTAGTGAATATACTGTCATTATTTGAACAGTTCAAGGTTTTTACTTCTGAAACTAGTAGTGAATTCACTGTCATTGTTTGAACAGTATAAGGTCTTCACTACTGGAATTAGTAGTGAATACACTGTCATTATTTTAACAGTACAAGGTCTTCACTACTGGAATTAGCAGTGAATTCACTGTCATTATTTGAACAGTGCAATGTCTTCACTTCTGGAATTAGTAGTGAATATACTGTCATTATTTGAACAGTTCAAGGTTTTTACTTCTGAAACTAGTAGTGAATTGACTGTCATTGTTTAAACAGTATAAGGTCTTCACTACTGGAATTAGTCGTCAATTCACTGTGATTATTTTAACAGTGCAAGGTCTTTACTACTGGAATTAGAAGTGAATACAATGTCACCATTTGAGCAGTACAAGGTCTTCACTACTGGAATTAGTAGTGAATACACTGTCATTATTTGAGCAGTACAAGGTCTTCACTACTGGAATTAGCAGTGAATTCACTGTCATTATTTTAACAGTGCAAGGTCTTTATTACTGGAATTAGAAGTGAATACAATGTCACCATTTGAGCAGTAGAAGATCTTCACTACTGGTATTAGTAGTGAATTCAATGTCATTATTTGAACAGTACTAGGTCTTCACTTCTGAAATTAGTAGTGAATACACTTTCATTATTTGAACAGTACAAGGTCTTCACTTCTGAAATTAGTAGTGAATACACTGTCATTATTTGAACAGTACAAGGTCTTTACTTCTGGAATTAGTAGTGAATACACTGTCATTATTTGAAAAGTACAAGGTCTTCACTACTGGAATTTGTAGTGAATACACTATCATTATTTGAGCAGTACAAGGTCTTTACTTCTGGAATTAGTAGTGAATACACTGTCATTATTTTAACAGTACAAGGTCTTCACTACTGGAATTAGCAGTGAATTCACTGTCATTATTTGAACAGTGCAATGTTTTCACTTCTGGAATTAGTAGTGAATTCACTGTCATTATTTGAACAGTACAAGGTCTTCTTTTCTGGAATTAGTAGTGAATACACTGTCATTATTTTCGGAGTACAAATTCTTTACTTCTGGAATTAGTAGTGAATACACTGTCATTATTTGAGCAGTACAAGGTCTTCACTACTGGAATTAGCAGTGAATTCACTGTCATTATTTGAACAGTGCAATGTCTTCACTTCTGGAATTAGTAGTGAATATACTGTCATTATTTGAACAGTTCAAGGTTTTTACTTCTGAAACTAGTAGTTAATACACTGTCATTATTTGAACAGTACAAAATCTTCACTTCTGGTTTTAGTTGTGAATTCACAGTCATTATTCGAACAGTACAAGGTCTTCACTTCTGGAATTAGTAGTGAATACACTGTTGTTATTTGAACAGTACAAGGTATTCACTTTTAGAATTAGTAGTGCGTTCACTGTCATTATTATAACAGTTCAAGCTCTTCACTTCTGGAATTAGTAGTGAATATACTGTCATTATTAGAACAGTTCAAGGTTTTTACTTCTGAAACTAGTAGTGAATTCACTGTCATTGTTTGAACAGTATAAGGTCTTCACTACTGGAATTAGTAGTGAATGCAATGTCATTATTTGAACAGTACTAGGTCTTCACTTTTGAAATTAGTAGTGAATACACTGTTATTATTTGAACAGTACAAGGTCTTTACTTCTGAAAGTAGTAGTTAATACACTGTCATTATTTGAACAGTATCATGTCTTCACTCTAGGAATTAGTTGCGACTTCACTGTGATTATTTGAACAGTGCAAAGTGTTTACTACTAAAATTAGTAGTGAATACACTGTCATTATTTGAACAGTACTAGGTCTTCACTTCTAAAATTAGTAGTGAATACACTGTTATTATTTGAACATTACAAGGTCTTTACTTCTGAAAGTAGTAGTTAATACACTGTCATTATTTGAACAGAACAAGGTCTTCACTTCTGGAATTGGTAGTGAATTCACTGTCATTATTTGAACAGTACAAGGTCTTCACTTCTGGAATTAGTAGTGAATTCACTGTCATTATTTGAACAGTACAAGCTCTTCACTTCTAGAATTATTAGTGCGTTCACTGTTTTTATTTCAACAGTATCAGGTCTTCACTCTAGGAATTAGTTGTGGTTTCACTGTGATTATTTGAACAGTGCATAGTCTTTACTACTGGAATTAGTAGTGA
Source organism: Carcinoscorpius rotundicauda (assembly GCA_011833715.1). Lineage (NCBI taxonomy): Eukaryota > Metazoa > Arthropoda > Merostomata > Xiphosura > Limulidae > Carcinoscorpius > Carcinoscorpius rotundicauda. The sequence continues at coordinate 4,884,176 of CM022400.1, forward strand.
ATACACTGTCATTATTTGAACAGTACAAGGTCTCCACTTCTGGAATTGGTAGTGAATACACTGTTATTATTTGAACAGTACAAGGTCTTCACATATGGAATTAGTAGTGAATTCACTGTTTTTATTTGAACAGTACAAGGTCTTCACTTCTGGAATTGGTAGTGAATTCACTGTCATTATTTGAACAGTACAAGGTCTTCACTTCTGGAATTGGTAGTGAATACACTGTCATTATTTGAACAGTACAAGGTCTTCACTACTGGAATTAGTAGTGAATACACTGTCATTATTAGAACAGTACAAGGTCTTCACTTCTGAAAGTAGTAGTTAATACACTGTCATTATTTGAACAGTACAAGGTCTTCATTTCTGGTATTAGTAGTGAATACACTGTTATTATTTGAACAGTACAAGGTCTTTACTTCTGAAAGTAGTAGTTAATACACTGTCATTATTTGAACAGTTTAAGTTCTTTTTTTCTGGAAATAGTAGTGAATTCACTCTTATTATTTGAACAGTACAAGGTCTTTACTTCTGAAATTAGTAGTGAATTCACTGTCATTGTTAAAACAGTATAAGGACTTCACTACTGGAATTAGTAGTGATTACACTGTCATTATTTGAACAGTATAAGGTCTTCACTACGGGAATTAGTTGTGTATTCATTGTGATTATTTGAACAGTGCAACGTCTTTACTATTGGAATGAGTAGTGAATACACTGTCATTTTTTCAAAAGTACAAGGTCTTCACTCCTGAAATTAGTAGTGAATTCACTGTCATTGTTTGAACAGTAGAAGGTCTTCACTTCTGAAATTAGTAGTGAATTCACTCTGATTATTTGAACAGTACAAGGTTTTCACTTCTGGAATTAGTAATGAATTCATTGTCATTATTTGAACAGTACAAGGTTTTCACTTGTGGAATTAGTTGTGAATTCACAGTCATTATTTGATCAGTACAAGGTCTTCACTTCTGGAATTAGTTGTGAATACTCTCTCATTATTTGAACAGTACAAGGTCTTCACGGTTTTGACGAGTGCCTTTCAAGCTACGATGCCGTAACTGATGTCTCTGCTGTCGTTGTCATAAAATATGACCGTACAATACACCCAGAGTTTTGATTTTAACGACAAAGATGACCTTGGTTCGTAAGCTGTTAACATCAGTTTAAGGCTGATTTTCATTGTAACAACTGTGGAACACTTTAACCCGATATTACAACTGAGATAAAAATCGATTCCTTAGTTGACATAACTGTAACTTTGTTCTTTCAATGGTGGACACTTAGAGATTACCTGATGTAAATAATTCAGTCCACGCAACGACAAAAAAACTAATAATTATACATAGATTAGTCATAGTGTTAATTATACACAGATTAGTCATAACTCGTTCGACTCGTAATCTGAGGTCGCGGGTTCGAATTCCCATCGCACCAAACATGTTCGCCCTTTGAGCCGTGGGGGCTTTATAAAATGACGGCCAATCCCACTATTCGTTGGTCAAAGAGTATCCCAAAAGTTGGCGGTTGGTGGTGATGGCTATCTGCCTTCCCTCTAGTCTTACACTGCTGAATTAGGATTGACTAACGGAGATAGCCCTTGAGTATCTTTGCGCGAAGTTCAAAACAAACCAATTAACGACACCTGGCAGTAAGAAAACACAGTGGCTATTTTTCTTTTTAAGCACCAGTTGATGACGTAACTTATACTGACACATGTGTGCTTTGCATAAGCTGTGACCGTATGAAAAGTTTCAGAGCCACTGATGAGCTGTAAATACTGTTCTTGTAAACCTGATTTACATATCATTCTTCCGGCGTCATCTGGTGGTGAAATAACAAAGCTTTAGTTATTTTCTTTTATAGAGTATGTATATCCTTGCATAATAAACTTTGGAAGTTTTCATAAAGCAGATGATAAAAGTATTCACAAAGTGTTTATCTTTTTCTTGTGGAGTTTGTAGATAACTGATAAGATGACTGCAAATCTGTTTTACATTTCAAATATTGTCTATAAATCTGACAAGGAATACACACACAGTCATCAAACTCATGATGTCAGAAAAAACATGTATGTTCCAGAAGTCTTGAAACCAAATAATAACAACGCTGTGACCTGAGAGCTTTTCTTCAATTGAATGAATGATATACAGATGGAGTTGAGTGACGTCATGAAGGTCATCTGGTCTTCCACGAAATGTTTGTTATATTTCGCCCTGAACTGTTATTAGTGTGTGCTATTTTCAGTACGGTGTTTCCCGACGACGAGAGTGTTATGTTAAAATGTATTCGGGATAAGTTACTTGAGATGTGGTTCAAAAAGAAACTAATAATGTTATATTTACGTATATAAGTAAAATAAAATTGACACCTGGAGACTGATAAGATGTTAAGATAACTGACTTATACGAACAGGTATAAAAATTGTTTTACGTAAATAGTAAGTTTTAGAAGAACTAAAGTTCATTCACACTATATGAAAGAAATGAGCAAGGAATCAAAATAGTTTTTTCTGACAGAGATTAAATTAATAATTGTAGATCAATGGTTTTGAGATTAAATTAAAAATTGTAGATCACTGGTTCAGAGATTAAATTAATAATTGTAGATCACTGGTTCCGAGATTAAATTAATAATTGTAGATCACTGGTTCAGAGATTAAATTAATAATTGTAGATCACTGGTTCAGAGATTAAATTAATAATTGTAGATCACTGGTTTTGAGATTAAATTAATAATTGTAGATCACTGGTTTTGAGATTAAATTAATAATTGTAGATCACTGATTCCGAGATTAATTCCAAAAGGTGGAACTGTGTTTATATTAGTATTTCAATCTGTTTTTTTTTATCTCTCTATCAGCTTTGGTGTAATGTGACCAGTGTGTAATATTCGTAACGTTAAGGTCCAGCATAGCCAGGTTGTTTAAGGCTTTCGGCTCGTAACCTGAGGGTCGCGGGTTCAAATCCCCGTCGCACTAAACATGCTCGTCCTTTCATCCGTGGGGACGTTATAACGTTACTGTCAATATAATTATTCGTTGGTAAAGTAGTAGCCCAAGAGTTGGTGATGGGTGGTGACGACTATCTACCATTTCTGCTAGATTAGGGACGGCTAGTCCTCGCATCTATCGTGCAGCTTTGCGGAAAATTCAAAAAACAAAAACACCCCCTCTTAACGTTATAAAACTATAAGAACACCAAGTAAAGAGTGGTTCAAGATAAACATGTTAAAGTTGTTTACCTTTTTAATGTTATTGTACTAAATGAAAACAAAACTTTACTCTGTACACAAGTGAATATGTGGAAACGACACCTGTAGGGTCATCTTATGTTTGCACGCAAATAAGTTTGTATTGTTGATTGAGAGATTGTTTAAAATCAAACACAAGGTTATACAATGGGCTACCCGTGCTCTGCTTACTACGGGTATCGAAACCCGGTTTCTAGTAGTGTGAGCCCTAGACGTATTGCTGTACCACTGGGGCAAATGCTGTCATTGTTTTGCCATTCATTTTACTGATACTGTAATAGTAATAATTATCTGTTGTTCCTGCCATAAGACCGAGGTATAGTTTCACCATAACGTCACGACAGCATCTTAACATAGATGTGTTTCCTAGGGTGAGAATACATTGTCGTAAAACCACATAAAATTATCCTACAACACCACCTGGCCTCACACCTCTGAAAGACCGGGAGGTTGACAGGTGCTAAGCCTCAAACACCGAAAGACTTGCTGGAAATATAGAAAACCTCAGTTATCAGGGTGCACCAGTGTTTGTCATTCGGAACGTTCTTGTGTAAGATTTGTCGTAACTATAGGACATTTTCAATGCTTAACACAGGAAAACCATTGCATGTCGTTTTGACATGCTCACTTACACTTCGGTACAATAAGCATTGAGAATACAAAGTGTGTGTTCGTTATTTTGTACCACCCTGTACATAAGTGTGTGAGTAAAGATGTCTACCAATATAAACAGTGGTATAATTATGTACTGCTAAACACTACTTTAAACATCAGAACAGACTACTAGCTTTAGTTATACCAGATCAGACTACAAGGTTAAGTTACATCAGACCAGAGTACTAGGTTTAGTGACATCATACCAAACTACTAGTTTTAGTGACATCAGGCCAGACTACTATGTTTAGGTACATAAGACCATACTACTAGGTTTAGTGACATCATACCAAACTACTAGGTTTAGTGACATCAGACCAGACTACTAGGTTTATGTACATAAGACCATACTACTAGGTTTAGTGACATCAGACCAGACTACTAGGTTTAGGTACATCAGACCATACTACTAGGTTTAGTTACATCATACCAGACTACTAGGTTTAGTGACATCATACCAAACTACTAGGTTTAGTGACATCAGGCCAGACTACTATGTTTAGGTACATAAGACCAGACTACTAGGTTTAGTGACATCATACCAAACTACTAGGTTTAGTGACATCATACCAAACTACTAGGTTTAGTGACATCAGGCCAGACTACTATGTTTAGGTACATAAGACCAGACTACTAGGTTTAGTGACATCATACCAAACTACTAGGTTTAGTGACATCATACCAAACTACTAGGTTTAGTGACATCAGACCAGACTACTAGGTTTAGGTACATCAGACCATGCTACTAGGTTTAGTTACATCATACCAGACTACTAGGTTTAGTGACATCAGACCAGACTACTAGGTTTAGTGACATCATACCAAACTACTAGGTTTAGTGACATCATACCAAACTACTAGGTTTAGTGACATCAGACCAGACTACTAGGTTTAGGTACATCAGACCATACTACTAGGTTTAGTGACATCAGACCAAACTACTAGGTTTAGTGACATCAGACCAGACTACTAGGTTTAGGTACATAAGACCATACTACTAGGTTTAGTTACATCATACGAGACTACTAAGTTTAGGTCAAAATGTACTTAAACAAACAAGTCTCTGATGGATGTGTGAAAAGTTGAAACATTCCAATTGACTTTCACGAGGTACAATAACACAACGCTGTATACTTTCTGTTTCAAGAAGTATGTATCTATCTATGTATGTGTATGTTAAACTGTTTGTTTTAAATATATAAGTTCGGTCATTGTTTATTGAACACCTAGTGACAAATAGTAAGATATCTCAGTAGATTTCTAGAGGAAGAAATCATTTAATAAATACTGATGTAAACTTAGGAAAAACTGGATTAAAAACAAACAAACAACCTCTGATATGAGGAATAAATATATAAAAAAATTGTACTCAAGAGGTCCGTGGTCCACGTGAGTCTGTTTGTTTGTTTATTTTTGAATTTTTCACAAAGCTACTCCAGGGCTATGTGTGCTAGCCGTCCCTAATTTAGCAATGTAAGACTAGAGGGAAGGCAGCTAGTCATCATCACCCACCGCCAACTCTTGAACTACTTTTTACCAACGAATAGTGGAATTGACCGTAACATTATAACGGCTAGGAGGCGAGCATGTTTGGCGCAACAGGGATGCCAACCCGCGACCCTCAGATTACGAGTCACACGCCTTAACACGCTTGGCCATGCCGGACCCCTTCAGATGAGTCAGCAGGAAATCTTTGTATTTGTAATGTTAAAATCAGAGTTTGGTTCTCCCTCGAGAGACACAGTAGCTTGCTCCACGTGGCCTTACTTTTATAAAGTACACACTTCAAAAAGCTATATGAGTAGCTTGAAATTGACCCCGAAGCTTGGAAGCAGTTTTTCAAAACACCACATTAATTAAAGTAAAATGTGTGATTAATCTAGTAATTAGTTAATGAGTGGTCATTGTGAACGATTTTTATCTGATTACTGTTTGTCACTAATGTAAATACTTTGTTTTTGTTTTCACAATGTTGTTGTCAGCCTTATCTCTCGATGTAGTTGGCCACCTTGACCATGGAACTTGGAGATGAAGAAAAACAAACATTTTCGTTATCAGTAAATAAACTGTACTTGGTTTCAGTTTTTTTATCGAAAAATCCAAGAGAACCTACCTAATTAGAACTGTAACAGTATCGGTGAAACAAAAACGTGACGTCTTTCGCACTTTGTTGAAAAATATTATGCAACATAGGATAGCCTGATATCATTGTATTCATGTGTTTGGCTCTCAATCGTAAAATCAATAACGTTATTTGAAACAAATGTCAAACTCTTCCTTCACAAATACAATACCGAAAGCTAGGACGCGCTCATCTTAAACTAAAACTTCGCCTAGTGTACAATAGATGGCGACGGTGGAGCAATAATGGTTTGAATTTTGCAATTCGGAAGTTTGGAATTCAGACGTAAAAATGTAAACTTGTTTTGTGATATTACAAAAAATATATATATATATATAAAAACTATTTAAATTTGTAAGCCTCACTAAACTACTGTTTGTGTTGTCGTGTGTGCGATTTATAAGTCATACAGAAAGCTTTGAAGCATGCGCAATATAATTTGATATGAAAGGAAAACAAAAAAACAACATTAATAAATTAACTTTTATATTCGAACTCCACAATGGTTATACAAGCTACTTTATTTGATAATCTGCTTTAATTAAAGTAATATCTAAATATAACTTTATTATACAGATTTTATACCAAATACATTTTTATTATTTGTAGCCCTGGAGGCAATTTATAGAACTAGATACCTTAGGACTTTATTGTAGCAGTATTAATATTAAGTCGTCTTTTATCACTTTGGTATTTGTTACCAAGGCACAAAAAAGAAGAAATACGAGTATACACACAGGCTGGGTGCTTAGTACCCTTAATCTACTCATTAGAATTCTGATGAAAATTAAAGGCCTCAGTATTTTGTGTATTATCATGTCTGTTGAACAGTTATTGTGTTAGGGAAAGAAATGGCCCGGCATGGTCAGGTGGGTTAAGACGTTCGGCTCGTAATCTTAGGGTCGCGGGTTTGATTCTCCATTCCACCAAACACGCTCGCCTCTTGAGCCGTGGGGACGTTATAATGTGACGATCAATCCAGCTATTCGTTGGTGAAATAACCAGAAACAGAAGGCCTGTTGTTTTACACAGCAGTTTGTTTGTACATTTAGAGTTAGAATACTTTGTTCATTTTTTATTTCTTTTTGCTCGTTTATTAAACACATAACTTCATACTGGAGACTTTACTGGATGCAACGCAGGCAAAAATCGAATTCCGAATGCTCGTGTTATAAGCCCAAATAATTTCCGTTACACATGATCGTCAGTATTTATAATCAGTCAAAGCTTTATTTGAATTACCTTACTCAACGCAGACTTTATAGATGGCCCTCATGTGAAAAATAACTTTTAATCGTATTATAATTGTAAATTACAACGCATAATAGAAAATTGGAATCTGGTGTTTGTCATTATCATTTTTCATTTCACTAAAAATTCAACTTATTGGGTAGTTTTATTTATAAGCCTACCTTTAAAGGATTATGAATAAATATATTTAAGTGGGCCTCCTTTCTGAGGGAATGGTAGAATATGAAAATTTCACTCATTTAAAGTAGAGGTCGCTGCAAAATATCTAAAGCCTGAGGTAGAAATCGACTCCACTTTATGAACATGTATATATAATATAATGAGATAAGTGTATAACAATCATTACTTAGAACTTGTCTCAAAGAGATTTATTAAAGTCTTGTAAAAGTGCCCCTGTAGTCAGCAGTGAGTTTTGGACTTACAGTGTTAAAACAGGAATAAAAGGCATTATGGTATACAATAAACATTTTTCATAATCTGTTACAAGTGTATGACTTCGATATAACCTTTCCATTGAGATCTGTCTCCAGAAGGCTAAGTTATGAAAAAGTTATGATTGCACGTCAGCTTATTAGCGAAACGTAAAACAAAAGTTCCTGAACAAAGAAATGAACAAGAAATTATAAAACGTGCCATTGATACCAGAAGAACGTGATTCAAAGTATATTTAAATATGTATTTTCATCTCGTTGCCCTAACAGAAATTAGAAATTATTATCCAAGGTATTTAAAAAATATATGGCAAATATGTTAGTTTTATATAGAAAATAGCGTTGAAAATACACAGCGACATCTAGTGGATATTGTGTCAGGAGAACTGTCTGTATGATCACCCAGTTCCAGTGGAGTAAAGTATACTGAGTGTAATGGATTGGGCTTTAAGGAACAAGGCTGAATGTGTGTATAATGGCTGAATTTAATGAACATACAAAATGAAGTATATTAATAGTACAATCTTCGTCAACACAGTGCTTCTCTGTGCTTCACTTACGTCAGAGCATCCCTTCCACGAAAGAAAAAGATCACATCAGATTTAGCAGATATTTCGAATCTAATTGAGTAAGAAGTTTCTATCTAAAAAAGAAAAAACTGGCATGGACAGGTGGTTAACGTGCTCATCTCGCAATATAAGGGTCACGGGTTCGAATCCCCCTTACACTAAACATGCTCGCCCTTTCAGCCGTGGGACGTTATAAAGTTTCGGTCAATCCCACTATTCGTTGGTAAAAGAGTAACCCAAGAGTTGGAGGCCGGTAGTGACGACGAGTTACCTTCCCTCCTATCGGACACAGCTGAATTAGGGACGACTAGCGTAGATAGCTCTCGTGTAGCTTTGCGGGAAATTAAAAACAAACAGACTATATAATAAGAAAATTCAAAGCGTAATCTCACACCAGCGTTACTACTTGACAGAGTACAGTAAAAGATGGTCGTATGGAGCAATTGGTTCCTCGCTATAAACTGGGTTTCGATTCCCCTCAAGGGCAGAGCACAGGAAGCCCTTTGGGCTCACAAAATCAAACGAATAAACAACTGGTTTATTTGAAAACATCGTTTGTAAGTGTTGGGAGTTTGAAAAGAGAACCTTTTACGAAAAGACGTTCAACATTCCAGAAATAGGCCTCGTCAACATTCCAGAGTTAGGCCTCGTTGTTATGGATGTCAGACGATCCAAAGATCGGTTTGGTAGTTTCTTGAATGTCCCATCAAACTTTTCGAAGACTATTTGCCCTAACGTGCTTAATTTTGGAGAGCAAAACTGGAGTGTATACAGCTGTATTAGCGTGACTGATTTTGGAATGATAAACCGGATGAGAAACAGCTAGTTTAGCGTGCCTAATTTTGAAGTAATAAACCGGATGAGAAGCAGCTAGTCTAGCGTGCATAATTTTCGAGTGGTAAACCGGATGAAAGACAGCTCTTCTAGCGTGCCTAATTTTTGAGTGATAAACCGGATGAAAAACAGCTAGTCTAGCGTGCCTTATTTTGGAGTGATAACCCGGATGAGAAACAGCTAGTCTAGTGTGCCTAATTTTGGAGTCATAAAGCGGATGAGAAACAGCTCTTCTAGCGTGCCTTATTTTGGATTGATACCCGGATGAGAAACAGCTAGTCTAGCGTGCCGAATTTTGGAGTCATAAAGCGAATGAGAAACAGCTCTTTTAGCGTGCCTAATTTTGGAGTGGTTTACCGGATGAGAAACAGCTCTTCTAGCGTGCCTAATTTTGGAGTGGTTTACCTGATGAGAAACAGCTTGTCTCGCGTGCCTAATTTTAGAGTGATAAACCGGATGAGAAAAAGCTAGTTTAGCGTCCCTAATTTTGGAGTGATAAACCGGATGAGAAAAAGCTAGTTTAGCGTCCCTAATTTTGGATAAACCGGATGAAAGACAGCTAGTCTAGCGTGCCTTATTTTGGAGTGATAACCCGGATGAGAAACAGCTAGTCTAGCATGCCTAATTTTAGAGTGGTAAACCGGATGAAAGACAGCTCTTCTAGCGTGCCTAATTTTGGAGTGGTTTACCGGATGAGAAAAAGCTAGTTTAGCGTCCCTAATTTTGGATAAACCGGATGAAAGACAGCTAGTCTAGCGTGCCTTATTTTGGAGTGATACCCGGATGAGAAACAGCTTGTCTCGCGTGCCTAATTTTGGAGTGATAAACCGGATGAGAAAAAGCTAGTTTAGCGTCCCTAATTTTGGATAAACCGGATGAAAGACAGCTAGTCAACGCTGACACATGTCAATTCGTGGACAACTCACTAACAACAAATAACGAAATGTGCCATCACATTGTAATACCTCCAGGACAATAAAGTTTAGAACGTCCGGCGACAGGTTTCGACGTCTAAACAAGTAGACGGTTTGTTTCTTCAGATAAATACTCAACTGAAGGCCTAACGTTTCTTAATTAACTGTTATTAATCAACAAATTAATCACTGAATGTGTCGTATTAATTAAAACCAAACATTTCCAGTGGGAATAACTCCATTAAGATAGATTGGAATACACAGAATCTGCAAAGGAAGTTCCTCACTCTAAGTGATATTTTGTTGGTGTTTTGCTGTTAGACAATTAGATGTGTTTATGAGTATTAAAAAAGTCTTGTTGGATTTCGCTTCAACAAGACAGCACCAAACTATATCAACTTATATTATACCCATAATGTCTATGTTCATGTTGGATGGAGGAGGGCTATCTGCGCTAGCCGTCCCTAATTTAGCAGTGTAAGACTAGAGGGAAGACAGATAATCATTACCACCCACCGCCAACTCTTGAGCTACCCATTTATCAACGAATAGCGGGATTGACCCTCACATTATAACGCCCGCACGGCTGAAAGGTGTTACAGTGATTCGAAACCGTGATCCTCAGATTACAACTCGATCGCCCCAACCACCTAAACCTGCCTTGCCCCTGATTTTAACATAATAGACTAGCAAGAAGGGAGCTAATAAGCACCAGCAACTCTTTGGCTAATCGAACAGTGAGATTGATTATACAATTATAACGCCTCCACGGTTAAAAGAGCGACTATGTTCGTCGGTGAGATTCGAACCCCAGACAAGCACTCTAACTACAATTCCTATCAAACGGAAACATGTGATAACAGACAGCACTCGTAAGTGGAGAATATGCTGAGGTTCTAACATTACCTTAGTGGTTGGAATACAATATTTTATAAAGCACATTCTTCATCTGTTAGAAATGTTTCTGTTTATGTCCGAAGAGAAAAGATCAAGTGGAAATGTTTCACTGGTTGATCTTAATAGTAAATATTCTAACTCCAATTTTATTCAAAACCTGAACATAAAATTGGGGGTCATCTTTCACGTTATCTTCAGTTATAATGTTTAGATCGTCTAAATTATCTCCAAATTTACTTCAATGTTTAAAAAATTAGTTCTCCATCTATAGCTGACATACCGTATTTTCCGCCTAATAAGCCGAATTTCTGGCTCTAAATTTTGGACCTGATTTCTGAGGGTCGGCTTATTGGCCGATCACCAGTTTTGGACCAAAAAATATCGAAGACCAAAATCGGCCCCAAAATCATACCTTTGATCTCACAGTTACGGCAAAGTTATTTCAGTTGGATAAACTTTATTTATTAACAGAAAAAGGTGAGACATTACGAATGACATGTATTCACTGAAATAACAAAATTCGTAAAAAATACACACTTTAATCTCAGAAATTTATTAAAATTCATCAAATTCATCATCTTCATCGTCAGAAGCACAAAATAATAGATTCCAATCCTCGGCAGAGACCTGGTTGTCGTACGGGTCATTCTCTGGTGTTATTAGCTGAGTGAGTGGAATGTTGTCTTCCTCGTCGTCGTCCAACCACAACATATCATCTTCCGTTCCATCCATTGCATTTAAAATGCTGCATTTTTTAAATGACTTCTCTACAGTTTCAACACTAATGGCGAGCGGCATTCATATTTGAGGTTTTTTAAGGCTAGCTCAGAACGCTAATGATCACCCAAAACATGCATGCTGACGCTGAAACGAAACTAAGAACTCATTTTGAAGAAACTTGTCACTTCTTAAAAATGGCCTCGGCTTATTGGGCGGTAATAAGCAAAAACCCTCATTTTCAGAGCTGAGAATTGGCCTCGGCTTATTCGGCGATTCGGCTTAGTAACCGGAAAATACGGTATTTAATGTTTGAAGTGTTTGCACTGACCAAATATCACAGGTAATACTGGTAAGTTACACCAACAGCAGAACATCTCAGCACATGTCACAGGTGATACTGGTATGTGACACCAACAGAAAATCTTAACACATATCAAAGGTAATACTGGTATGTTACATCAACAGCAGAACATCTTAACACATATCACAGGTAACACTGGTATGTGAAACAACAGTAGAACATCTTAACACATATCACATGTAATACTGGTATGTTACATCAACAGCAGAACATCTTAACACATATCACAGGTGATACTGGTATGTTACATCAACAGCAGAACATCTTAACACATATCACAGGTGATACTGGTATGTTACATCAACAGCAGAACATCTTAACACATATCACAGGTGATACTGGTATGCTACACCAACAGCAGAACATCTTAACACATATCACAGGTAATACTGGTATATTACTTGTACTGGATATAAATATATTAATAGTTTGTTGTTACTTGTACTGGATATAAATATATTAATAGTTTGTTGTTACTTGTACTGGATATAAATATATTAATAGTTTGTTGTTACTTGTACTGGATATAAATATATTAATAGTTTGTTGTTACTTGTACTGGGTATAAATATATTAATAGTTTGTTGTTACTTGTACTGGATATAAATATATTAATAGTTTGTTGTTACTAGTGCCAGATATTAATACAATAATAGTTTGTTGTTATTTGTACTTGGTATGAATATATTAATAGTTTGTTTTTACGAGTACTGGGTATGAATATATTAATAGTTTGTTTTTAGTAGTATTGGATATGATATATATTAATAGTTTATTGATACTCGTACTTGGTGTGAATATATTAATAGTTAGTTGTTACTGGTACTGGGCATGAATATATTAATAGTATATTGTTACTGGTACTGGGCATGAATATATTAATAGTTAGTTGTTACTTGTACTGGGTGTGAATATATTAATAGTTAGTTTTTACTTGTTCTGGGTATGAATAATTTAATAGTTTATTGTTACTAGTACTGGGCATGAATATATTAATAGTTAGTTGTTACTGGTACTGGGCATGAATATATTAATAGTATATTGTTACTGGTACTGGGCATGAATATATTAATAGTTAGTTGTTACTTGTACTGGGTGTGAATATATTAATAGTTTGTTTTTACTTGTTCTGGGTATGAATAATTTAATAGTTTATTGTTACTAGTACTGGGCATGAATATATTAATAGTTAGTTGTTACTGGTACTGGGCATGAATATATTAATAGTATATTGTTACTGGTACTGGGCATGAATATATTAATAGTTAGTTGTTACTTGTACTGGGTGTGAATATATTAATAGTTAGTTTTTACTTGTTCTGGGTATGAATAATTTAATAGTTTATTGTTACTAGTACTGGGCATGAATATATTAATAGTTAGTTGTTACTGGTACTGGGCATGAATATATTAATAGTATATTGTTACTGGTACTGGGCATGAATATATTAATAGTTAGTTGTTACTTGTACTGGGTGTGAATATATTAATAGTTTGTTTTTACTTGTTCTGGGTATGAATAATTTAATAGTTTATTGTTACTAGTACTGGATATGAATGTATTAATAGTTTTTATTAATAGTACTGGGTATAAATATATTAATAGTTTGTTGTTACTTGTACTGGATATAAATATATTAATAGTTTGTTGTTACTTGTACTGGATATAAATATATTAATAGTTTGTTGTTACTTGTACTGGGTATAAATATATTAATAGTTTGTTGTTACTTGTACTGGATATAAATATATTAATAGTTTGTTGTTACTTGTACTGGATATAAATATATTAATAGTTTGTTGTTACTTGTACTGGATATAAATATATTAATAGTTTGTTGTTACTTGTACTGGATATAAATATATTAATAGTTTGTTGTTACTTGTACTGGGTATAAATATATTAATAGTTTGTTGTTACTTGTACTGGATATAAATATATTAATAGTTTGTTGTTACTTGTACTGGATATAAATATATTAATAGTTTGTTGTTACTTGTACTGGGTATAAATATATTAATAGTTTGTTGTTACTTGTACTGGATATAAATATATTAATAGTTTGTTGTTACTAGTACTGGGTATGAATATGTTAATAATTTCTGTTTTCTACTATTTTTGAAAACAGTCTTTTTACAGAGTTAAAACAAATTTTCAACTTATTACTTTAAATCATCAGAATATAAATATGTATATATTTAAAGTATGGAACAGGAATGTTATGAAAGCATAAGTAAGAACTGACGGACGATGTTAAATAAATACATTTGTTTCATTTACAGACTTATGACAAATAAATCGATACAGAAACATCGTAATATTTATCCGTTATTAATATGTTTATGATTCACTGCATGGTAAAGAAATTAAGATTAATTAATTGTTATCAATAATTATTTTAGTTATTAATTTTATATTTATGTTTTACAAGCTACTGGGATTCACAACATTTTACTTTTTACGATTGTATAACTTCTCACATCTGATAAACGTGCTCTGGTTAGTTCACGAACTGCTTTAATAAATTCATACCTTGCTATATTTGAACAGAGCTAAGTTTTAAATAAATTTACTATTTTAGTCTAGAATAGTATGAATGTAAATCAACCGCAAGTTGTCAAAAGTAAGAAAACATAAAAAATATTACATTTGAAGATGTGGTTCGCATTTAATTGTTGTTTTGAATTAAGCACAAAGCTACACAATGGGCTATCTGTGCTCTGCCCACCACGGGTATGGAAACCCGGATTTTAGCGTGTAAGTCCGCAGACATACCGCTGAGCCACTGAGGGGCTCGCATTTAATTATTATTTGTTATACAATATATGCTGACTGGATACTTTACAAGGAGCTATACAGAATTTGGTTTGACCAGAACTGCGCATGCATTTTGGTTCGTCACATGAAGCCTACAGCATTATAAATGACTGAAATAAACACATTTGCAGTCATTCTAAGATATATTGGAAGGAAAGGCACATATATTGCAACATTCAAAATTGGCGTGATAGCAGGCACCTGTTTAAGGAATACCACACAATGGAGGCACTTTCATTGGTAAGACATTCAGCAACTTTTAGTTTATCAGCGATGATAAGGCGTGTGAAGTGAGTTACCAACACATCGTAACAGTGAGATGGTTACACTGGGTTCAACAGTCATCAAACAAAACACCAACTGGCAGTTAATATAAGGCAATCCGAATTCATATCTAGCCATAACTTACAAATAACCTTGAAGGACTATGGCAGTAGGTTATTAACATTTTAGTAGTCCTCACTACATCACTTTAGACATTAGTCTTCGCAACTGATCATTGTGGTTTCAAAGTCCTGTGCAAATCAGACCATACAAGAAAGATGAGTTATTATTGTAATATTTACCAATTATGTTCTACTAACATACTTTGGGCTCCTCGATTCATTTCAGTCATAAACTTACTCCAGCACAAGTTTTGATGAGCTGTTCCCTACAGTGTTTCATATGTATCCTGATGGGGACAGCTGTCTCTAAGATGACAATGTCATATGTATCCAAATGGGGACAGCTGTCTCTAAGACGACAATGTCATATGTATCCTGATGGGGACAGCTGTCTCTAAGACGACAATGTCATATGTATCCTGATGGGGACAGCTGTCTCCAAGATGACAATGTCATATGTATCCTGATGGGGACAGCTGTCTCCGAGATGACAATGTTATATGTATCCTGATGGGAACAGCTGTCTCCGAGATGACAATGTTATATGTATCCTGATGGGGACAGCTGTCTCCAAGATGACAATGTTATATGTATCCTGATGGGGACAGCTGTTTCCAAGATGACAATGTTATATGTATCCTGATGGGGACAGCTGTTTCCGAGATGACAATGTTATATGTATCCTGATGGGGACAGCTGTCTCCAAGATGACACCGCTCCACCAACCATTCCCAAATTGTGTTTCGATTACAGCCATAATCATAAGTGATAAGTTTGAAGACAATGTTTGCCATAACAATCCTCTATTTCTTTGAGCAATGAACTACAGAGAATATGAACCATACGTGCAAGGTTATGGGTCAAAGTACATAAGTTTGTTTGTTTTGGGAATTTCGCACAAAGCTACTCGAGGGCTATGTGTGCTAGCCGTCCCTAAGTTAGCAGTGTAAGACTAGAGGGAAGGCAGCTAGTCATCACCATCCACCGCCAACTCTTGGGGTACTATTTTACCCAAGAATAGTGGGATTGACCATCACATTATAACGCCCCCACGGCTGAAAGGGTGAGCATGTTTAGCGCAACGAGAATGCGAACCCTCATATTACGAGCCGCACGCCTTAACACGCTTGGCCATGCCGGGCCCTCAAAGTACATAAGACAATATTGTACAGGGTGCCTTTTAATTTGGTATTATGTATACATTATTCTTTTTACCATAGACTGTCGGTTTAACGACAGTTTGTGGTAAAGGAGAGTAAAAACCAGACACGAATGTGGAAATAACTGTAGATATGATTTTCAGAAGTTTTACAGGTTATACAAATAGAACATTCAAATTGTAGAATGGACAAAAGCTAACATTTTCACCTAAAAATGTATTTGCTATGGATAGATTAATAAAGTTTAGCTGTCTTCCTCAACTCTTCCATACGTTCTGTTAAAAACATTTGCATGCCATTAGTATCGTGAAAATTTGCATTTTTGCTTTGTTTTTGTATTTTGCGCAAAGATGTGCGAAGGCTATCTGTCCCTAATCTAGCACTGTAAGACTAGAGGGAAGGCAGCTAGTCATCACCATCCACTGTCTTCTCTTTTACCAACAAATAGTGGAATTGATCGTAACATTATAACGCCCCCACGGCAGAGAGGGCGAGCATGTTTGGTGAGACGGGGATGCGAACCTGCAACCCTCAGATTACAACCCACCTGGCCATGTAAGTGAATCATAAACTGAGTAATATTTGCAAATCCTAGAAAGACTGGAGCCTTTCCAGTCACGTTATCTTAACGAGGCTACTACAGATGCATCAGTCACGTTATCTTAACGAGGCCACTACTGATGCATCAGTCACGTTATCTTAACGAGGCCACTACAGATGCATCAGTCACGTTATCTTAACGAAACTACTACAAATGCATCAGTCACGTTATCTTAACGAGGCCACTACAGATGCATCAATCACGTCATCTTAACGAGGCCACTACAGATGCATCAGTCACGTTATCTTAACGAGGCCACTACAGATGCATCAGTCACGTTATCTTAACGAAACTACTACAGATGCATCAGTCACGTTATCTTAACGAGGCCACTACAGATGCATCAATCACGTCATCTTAACGAGGCCACTAGAGATGCATCAGTCACGTTATCTTAACGAGGCCACTACAGATGCCTCAGTCACGTTATCTTAACGAGGCCACTAGAGATGCATCAGTCACGTTATCTTAACGAGGCCACTACAGATGCCTCAGTCACGTTATCTTAACGAGGCCACTACAGATGCCTCAGTCACGTTATCTTAACGAGGCCACTACAGATGCATCAGTCACGTTATCTTAACGAAACCACTACAGATGCATCAGTCACGTTATCTTAACGAGGCCACTACAGATGCATCACTCACTTTATCTTAACGAGGCCTCTACAGATGCATCAGGAACAAGAAGAATGTGACATTAAAACAATTTAACAACTTTATTATCATTTCACAATCTAGTTTCACGGACATTCACTGGAGCTGAACCAACATTAGGTGTTGCTATTAGCAGTACAAATGGTAGCAGATACTATCACAAACCCGAGGATAATGAACTATGAATGGAGATATAAAAATGCAACTTCATAAAATGCAGACATTTACTGGAGGATATCTTTCTCTGTGAAATTTCAAAACAATCTTCTTTGAGAATCAAAGATTTTTAGTTGGATAAATTGAAGGAGTGACTGATTTGTGCAGTCAAGAAAACAGTTCTAAGATGGAGAAAAAATGCTCTGAAACTCACTCGGAAGAATGTTCAAAACCATGTTTAGTTTTTCTAAGAAGATTTTAACTGTGGGTAATAACCTGGATAAATATACTTAATCTGCTAAGCAGTGAATCCAAATATCTAAAATCAGTAGGTATATCTTAATGTATTTTTAGTTGTGTGTGACAGTCTTAACGCTCTGTCTTTCAACTATAGACTTAAAAGAGAATGAACTGATTTACCTCACTTACTTAATTGTAGCTTTGAATTCATAGTTGGATGGATGTGAGTTCAATACTAGCCTTTATCATACACTTGTGTTCTTGAGTGACAAACTTATTACAGTTCACACAACTGTCTGATGGGTACAAGATATCAGCTGATGGTTAACTTGCAATGGACTGGCATTCCATTCAGGTGAAATGTACCACCACCTAGATGGGTACCAAATGTTAGCTGATGGTAAGCCTACAATGAACTAATATCCCATCCAGGGCATGAATGTGTCACGATTCTCATCTGATTGTGCCATTGAAAATCTAAGTTTGAAAGCACCAGTTCCATTTGCCTTGAAAAGACATGGCAAGGATGTAATCTTTTTTAAAAACTATGATGCAGGTATCCCCATGGGTAAGAGTGTTGACACACTTGTTACGTTGCATTTCAGGTGTATGCCACTTAGATGCAGACTTACATCTGCCACGAGTGTATATATTTGTTCATGAATTATTATTTCAAACAGAAAGAATTTGAAATCATGTTTTAACAGATTATATATATTAGTGTATTTTTAGTAATTTTATATCTAACATCTAGTTTTTTAATGATCAGTAATAAGAGAAAACAATTCGTAACTGATCTCTAAAATGGACCACAAGATGTAAAAGTCAACTTAAGGACATAGCAATCTTTCCACTTTGAATGACAAACAGAAACTAATTCTCTTTACTTTACAAATATATCTTTTTGGTATTTTCTGCAGACAGTTTTATAGTTTGTTTTGGAATTTTGCACAGTTATATGTGGGCTATCTAAGCTAGATGTTCCTAATTTAGCAACATAAGACTAGAGGGAAAGTAGCTAGTCATCACCACCCACCTCCGACAAATGAGAATCTCTTTTATCAACAAAATGTGGGATTAATAATCACATTATAACACCTTCATGGCTGAAAGGTAGATCACGTTTGGTGTGAGGAGGATTCAAACCCGTGACCCTCAGATTATGAGTCGAGTGCCCTGAACACCTAGCCATGTGAAAGAAAAGATACAACAAGCTACAACACAGTGAACAGTGATCTTTTAGAGTAACACTGACTATATTAAAAAAAACGATATAACCAGTCAAAGAAAACATCCTGATGAATACTTACAGAAAAACACTAGCACATGTCACTCACAATAGAGAACAACTAACTATTTACTACACCATTAGCATAGGGGCATTTACTAAAACATTAACACATCTACTAAACATTAAACACGACACCATATTTTATTTAAACATTAACACAAGACTACATTTAGTAAACATATAACAAAATCCACATTTGCTAAAATATTAAAATAAGATCATATTTAGCCAAGTACTGACAAAATATCACATTTACTAAGATTACAAAGATTACATAACACATTCTGAACATATAGAAAATGTTTACTGAAACTGACAAATGTGTACATCTGAATAAAGATACATAACACATTCTGAACATATAGAAAATGTTTACTGAAACTGACAAATGTGTACATCTGAATAAAGATACATAACACATTCTGAACATATAGAAAATGTTTACTGAAACTGACAAATGTGTACATCTGAATAAAGATACATAACACATTCTGAACATATAGAAAATGTTTACTGAAACTGACAAATGTGTACATCTGAATAAAGATACATAACACATTCTGAACATATAGAAAATGTTTACTGAAACTGACAAATGTGTACATCTGAATAAAGATACATAACACATTCTGAACATATAGAAAATGTTTACTGAAACTGACAAATGTGTACATCTGAATAAAGATACATAACACATTCTGAACATATAGAAAATGTTTACTGAAACTGACAAATGTGTACATCTGAATAAAGATACATAACACATTCTGAACATATAGAAAATGTTTACTGAAACTGACAAATGTGTACATCTGAATAAAGATACATAACACATTCTGAACATATAGAAATGTTTACTGAAACTGACAAATGTGTACATCTGAATAAAGATACATAACACATTCTGAACATATAGAAAATGTTTACTGAAACTGACAAATGTGTACATCTGAATAAAGATACATAACACATTCTGAACATATAGAAAATGTTTACTGAAACTGACAAATGTGTACATCTGAATAAAGATACATAACACATTCTGAACATGTAGAAAATGTTTACTGAAACTGACAAATGTGTACATCTGAATAAAGATACATAACACATTCTGAATACATAGAAAATGTTTACTTTTCTCATTTCTTGATGTTTTAGTTCTAGTATTGACAGTTTAAAAACAACTAAGTTCTACAAACAGAATTTATAAAATGTGTATGTTGGGAGTAATGGAAGTTGCTATCACTGGAATTGTTTCAAACTTTATTACATTGGTCTTTATACAAGAACTATTTGTGAAATGACTTTCAAATTTTGTGACACTGACAGTCAACTTCTGACCCACATAAACTAATTAATCAGATATTTTACTGAAAATTGGTATGAATTATACAAAAATGTTACTTGCATTAAAATTATTACCAGAAATAATGTAAAAACACTTAGTAATTCTTTAGGTTCGTACTGGTTTATTAACACCTTCTACAATCTTACAAAAATATTAGTAACCTGTATTGTAAATATGAGTAAATAGAACCATTAACAGAAATTAGCTGATGTTTCTTATCGTGCTCATAGAGTAACACTGTTCATGACAAGATATTTTGGTTCTGAAAAACAAATTTAAAGAAACTGCTTTGTTACTGAAAGCATAAGAATGAAAAACTGTTCAACATTTCGATTATACATTAAGTTATGATATAGATACACGATTATACATTAAGTTATGATATAGATACACGATTATACATTAAGTTATGATATAGATACACGATTATACATTAAGTTATTATATAGATGCACGATTATACATTAAGTTATGATATAGATACACGATTATACATTAAGTTATGGTGTAGATGCACACACACACAAGGCTTAACCATTTGAAATAACTGAACTATGTCCTGAAATAACTTTCAAAACCAAACTTAATGCCATAATTAATATACTCTCACTGGAACAGATACTCACAAAAACACTGTTTGATGACTTAATATATTCCATTTTCTGAAAAGTACGTTTGGCTGTAGTTAAAGAAAGATACATTTCAACAAATGTTAAAGATTAAAACATTTAATATTAATGTTTCCTATAAAGATATGACAGGTCTAGATTTTCTTTATTACCCACATCTGTGAAATGTTACTGGGGTTACATGAAAGATTCTTTTAAAACTTTGACAACGTTGGATCCCAATTCACAGCTGTGTCTATCTTCCCCACTCCATGCAGACTGAAAGCAGCTATGATGAAGAAAGTAGACATTAAATAACATTATAATTTTGATCCTCAAACAAGCTGAACAAACACCACCAGAGAAGTGGCTGGTGAACTTATCAATACATCAGATGACCTATAAAGAACAATTATATGTACTACCAGAAAGCCAATCTATAGGGTGGCTGTTTTTGCTGGTCTTTACTAATCATAACATCGATATGTTAGTGAAAAAATTTAGAAAGAAATGAACGTTTTCTAAAAAAAATATATTTTTTTTTTTGGGGGGGGGAAGTGCTGCACCAGAAAATTCTTTGAATTTTGATGATATAAACTGTCATGTTTCTATATATTAAAAGTGGTAACCTTTATTGAAAAAATAACATTTTTTTAAAGAACCCTCGAGGCCCGGCATGGCCAGGTGAGTTAAGGCATTCGACTCATAATATGAGGGTTTCTAGTTTGAATCCCCGTCTCATCAAACACACTCACCTAATCAACCGTGGGAGTAATATAATGTGATGGTCAATCTCACTATTTGTTGGTAAAAGAGTAGCCAAAAGGTGGCAGTGGGTGATTATAAGTAGCTGCCTTCCCTCTCGTCTTACACTGCTAAATTAGGGATGCCTAGCTTTGTGTGAAATTCAAAAACAAACAATAAAGAACCCTCATTCTTTTGTACCATATTTACAAATTACATAAATGAAGATATAATCAAAACTTCGTAAAAGTCATGTTCTTTTATTTAAATTTGTGTTCTATGACAAAGAAATGGTTGTTGCAAATACCAAATTTATTTTTCTAATTGTTTAAATCTTGAATGCTTAAAGCGCTAAAATATGCAAGGATATTTGTTTGTCACGCATATCAATAGATGGCGCCACATTTTATTCATTATTTTGAACATATACATAGTTACATATATACATGGAAGTAAGATTCATCACACATTCCATGCAAAGTTATTCTCTTGATGTCTTAAATTGATATTATTAATCAACAACAACAAAGCAGTGTTGAATAGAAAGCTAAAACAAGACTAACTGTAGGATTACAATTAATTTAAACAATAAAACCTAAACTCACATAAAAAATATTTTACACTTATAATTTGCATATATAATTTAAGAATTTAAGAAAGTTTTAAAAAAAATTCAGAACCACTTGAAAGGTAACCTTCATGTGAAGACAAATTCTGAGATAACAACAGAAATGGATAACACAAACAACCTGTCTGCCCATATCAATCTAATACCATAATTCAATTAAACTTCAGTGAACTAGTAGTTACAAGATGCAAACCTTTAGACAGAAAATTATGACTTAGGCCTTGTGAACTTGTAATTCCATAAGCCACTTTCATGTTAGTTAAAGTTATAACACTTTGTGATAAACTAGAAATGTTTATTCCAGCAAGCATATAAATGGCATGGAACACTGTCCACGTGTTCTTTAATTAAAACTGTTGTTTACTTTTTCCAATGAAATAAAACAATTATTATAAAAAAAAATTGTCATTCATTGTCACCAGTGCTTCTACAATAATAATGTGGTTAACTTTCCTTTTCACTTACATGATTTGTCGCTTACACGAGTAATTGCTGAAAAACTTCTCTCTCTCTCTAGTTTCTATAGTTTTAATTAATAGGTTTGATCAGTATTTGTTTTTCATCACCAATGTACACTGTCTTCCAGAGCCACCTGCAAGGCTGTACACGATTAAGGTACTTAACTTCACATCACAGCACACATCAGAATATACCGATATTCTGTTACAGCTTCGACCTTCATTCTTTCAGTCTGAAAGTCAAACACTAAAACTATCTAACAATGACTGGTTTGTTAGCTACAACTATTTAAAACTGTAAGACTGTATGTATCTACAGCATCTACAACTACGTTTAGGACTTATGAATTATCTTATAAATGCACTAGTTAGAGTCCTATATACTTATCAATCACGTAATGAATCTTAATTTTATAAACAAGGAAATCAGACATCACAATTCATTAAATAATCACTTGAAAACGTATAGTTTAATTTTCTGACAAAGGTTAACACTACATCCTCCCAAAACCAGCCTCTCACAATCTTCCCATATTATAAACACTATACCTAGTAATAAGCGACAAAACTGTAAAGGATAAAAAAAGAAACATGTTGTGAATACAATACTGTAGCCTACATGTTATTCTTTTTAGTTTAATTATATTCCTCAATGTTGGTTCTGTTATGCACTAAAGAATCCACCACTGAGAGAAATTTAATTATATAATATTACAAGCACATAATTACTGAAAGAATGGTGTAATAACTTGTGACTTGAGTTGGAAAAGTGTTCCTCGAAGTAAGCTTATGAAAGGAAATTAATTACTTCAGAATGCCTTGCTTTCCTTGTTTGATGAGATTAATTCTTGAAGCTAAAATGCTGCATAAAAAACAACAATGTAGAAGATGATGTAATTAAGACCATGTGATATTTAAAAACACACAAACATTGTACTGTCAACACTTAAGTATTACAGAACACAAAAAGTAAGTTGTGTAGCCTTGTTAGGTTACACAAAACCTTTAAGAAAAACTCACATTCATAAACATCTTTGCAGTAATACAGAAATTTCAAATCAGAAAATGGCTTTTATAAAATTCTAATGTTTTCATCTAAAGGCTTTATTAAAAAATTTCACTTGAATATGATTGGACGAATAGTGATCTGTTTATCCACCTGAAAAATGTTTTGAACATTAATCAGTGAATTATAAATAAATTTTACTTCTTAAAACAGACAAAAGATGTGGCACAACAATCATGTACGAGCAGCTTGTGTGTCCCTCAAACACTACATGTTATGTAAATGTTTTGTAAACGACAACATGTCGTGTTGTGTTTAAATTTTCATTTATATTTCCATATTTATATTGTTGTTTTAAAGCTTAAACCAATAAAATATGTTGTTATTCATTTAAAATAACATTTAGAAATTTCTAGAATTAGGTAGATCAAATATATGACAAAAAACGGAAATGTATGGCGGCCTAGTGTCTAGACGTAGAGTCTCGTGCAAGAACGGACATGCGCGGATTGCTCTGGAGTTCTGTAGAAGTTACGCGATTGTCCGAGAAGAGGCCTACTAATATATAAACAGACGGAGACGCGAGAAATAGGAAGAGTGATTAGTTTTTATTGGAAGAAAAGAATAAGAAGAGTCAGTCATTCGTTTGAGAAAGTTTAAGTGTTTGCTGTGAGTTTATTCAACTTGGATTTGTCATTAGAGCTAGATCTACAGAAACTGTGATTTTGTTTTGTCAATATTTACGATTCATTCGAATTACTAGTTAAACTGAAGGCCAACACGTGTAGGACTGTTTTAGGGAGAACGGGAAAATTTGGAAAACAACAAGTTGAGACATTCGTCGAAAACATCGTTGAAAGAACTTCGTCGAATTTATTGAACTGTGGATTGTTCCTAAACTTCTCCATTCAAACTTCGGTATTTCTTCGTGGGACCAAATAATCACCCTAGACTAGAATTGTGAATTTCTGATCTGGACTTGTGGACTTTCATTGTAGATCATTATATTAGATACAGGCCATTACCATTTTGTGTTGTAATTAATTTTGAAGGTTTAAACTTAATATATGTCATTGTCATAATATAATTTATGTTATATGTCATATATATAATAGCTTATTGTAATAAATTATACAAGCTGTTATCTGTGTCTTTCTGTTGCGTTTAGTCTACGAAAAACATAAAACATAAAAAAAACAAAAACGTAACACTACACAACTAACTGTACAACATCAAATGTCTTATTTTTCTTTACTCGGGCACTCAACACAAAATTATGAAGCTTCTTCA
Source organism: Carcinoscorpius rotundicauda (assembly GCA_011833715.1). Classification (NCBI taxonomy): domain Eukaryota; kingdom Metazoa; phylum Arthropoda; class Merostomata; order Xiphosura; family Limulidae; genus Carcinoscorpius; species Carcinoscorpius rotundicauda. The sequence goes on from CM022400.1 coordinate 4,909,574, forward strand.
GATGTAATCACAATCTATTATTTAAACTATTTGAAGCTTTCTATTGCCAGTTACAATTTGTATTTTAATGGAACACTCCTGATAAAGATGTAGTGAAACAGTGATTGTCAAAAAAATAAATAAATAAAAAATGGGTGTTATAGGCCATTTATTAGACCTAGTATTGATATGTTTTATGTATGCATACACATACAAGTATGCGCTACAGAAACTAAAAAAATGATGTATATCTTTACCAGTAAATAGAAACAAACAAATAAACAAAGCAAGATCTAAGAGGCTTGTGCCTAATGCATAACCTAAAACCAATATATAAAAGCAAAATCACTTGTAATTAGGCCTAGACATAATTTAATATTAAGACTAAAATCACGAATCACCTTGAACATTAAGTTAAGCATCATTGGAGTGACTGTTTGAAGTGTTGTTTCAACATTAAGTATCATTGGAGTGACTGTTTGAAGTGTTGTTTCAACATTAAGTTAAGCATCATTGGAGTGACTGTTTGAAGTGTTGTTTCAACATTAAGTTAAGCATCATTGGAGTGACTGTTTGAAGTGTTGTTTCAACATTAAGTTAAGTATCATTGGAGTGACTGTTTGAAGTGTTGTTTCAACATTAAGTTAAGTATCATTGGAGTGACTGTTTGAAGTGTTGTTTCAACATTAAGTTAAGCATCATTGGAGTGACTGTTTGAAGTGTTGTTTCAACATTAAGTTAAGTATCATTGGAGTGACTGTTTGAAGTGTTGTTTCAACATTAAGTTAAGCATCATTGGAGTGACTGTTTGAAGTGTTGTTTCAACATTAAGTTAAGCATCATTGGAGTGACTGTTTGAAGTGTTGTTTCAACATTAAGTTAAGCATCATTGGAGTGACTGTTTGAAGTGTTGTTTCTGTGGGGGTTAAGTTACTCTAAAAGTATAAATATATTTGTCAGAGAAATAAAAATGTTTTAAAACTTGTTAACACCTTTCAATTTATTTAACACCAATATATATCCAATTATTAGTTGAGGTCTAACCACTCAAACTGTGTTCTTTGTTTGCAAAAAATAGTTATGATCTCATGTTTATAAAAAATGCAATAATAATGAATTTTAAAACATTGTTAACTGTACACAATAAATGACACTCAAAAATTCCGTAGACATGTTCTTTTACAGCAAATAAATGTTGCCTACATATACCAGAACGCAAATAACAAATAATTGAATCAGTTTAAGCTACAAACACTTTTTTTTTCAAAATTGTTTTTAAGTAGCTTTAGTCATCTTTACCAAATCTGTGGATTCTATTTCTATCTCGAGTTTCACTTGCAAAAAATACGTCTCAAAGCCAAGGTTGTGTTACATTTCGATATACTAATACCCCACTCTCATTAAAAACAATAATAACACAGCAACATTATTGTACAGAACAGTAACTTCACACTGCAGCATATCACATACTCCTTGGAGGATACAAGTATCAATATTACAATACAAAGGATTTAACTTATGAAGCTAAGATAGGAGAAGTGAAATATCTTGAAGAGGTAACAACTTGTTTGATGGAGTTTATATTGTCATAATTATGGTAACAGAACAAACATAACTACAAATAAACAATGAAGTACACTATCAGATGATATATTAGAAGACTGACTTCATGACTGGTCAAAATATTCACTAAGACTCTTACTAAAACACTATGTAAAAAATCGTTCATCTTAAGATACAGACATTATTTAAGGAAGATCACACTTGTATTTATATGTCAACAATAACTTGGAAAAAGTAAAATTAAGTTGACAATAATTAGCTGGATAGTTGATGTAAATGAAGTTCATAAGTTCACAGTGAAAGCTGTAGATAAATGGATACTCTAACAATGAAATTATCACTGGTCACTGAACTTTGAATGGATATCACAGTAACACAGAAACAACTATTCTCAAACCAGATTAACATGGAAACAAATTCCTGCAGTAATGTGTGTGTCGAGAGTTTAACAAATCGGACATGGGATATCTCGGTCATTACGCAAGGTAGCGTGCAAAGGACTTGTGGACCATGCATTCAAAACTTCGGTAATTAAACACTGATACTGACAGAGAAAGTTTAATATACATAGAAAAAAAAAGTTAAACAAAAAACGTTTATTGATATTAGAGCCGTGCCATCAGTAGGGTTAGCTTTACATTGACACAAGGCGTGGATTGCCTGATTGACAAACAAAGTGAACTAATGTTTGCTAGCCTGCATCAAGACAACCCTCTGAAATGAGACAAACAGTTCCATATTGCCTGTTGAATGTGAACTTGCTACAAAACTAAACAAGGATATTGAAACCCAGGTTTTAGAAGCTTCAAACTTATCCCTTTGTCATTGGTACAAGTTTCTAGTTTTAGAGCAATGGAGTCAGGATAGAACGGTCACGACTGTCACTTTTTAAAACTAGAAATATCACTCAGCTTGTTTTACTTTGTTTAGGGAATATTAATCTGTCCAACCAGAACCCAACTGTATCTAACCAGAAACCTAGATTCTATAAACAATAATGCAATTTAATTTTCAGACCTCTGATGTTAATTAATGACAACTTTTAAAACCATACTCTGTAACTCTGTTACTTCCATTCTATCAGTTATCTCACACCATGTGAAGAATTTTATCTTTCATCTATAGGCTATTCGAGGATTCTTTACAGGAAATGATAACTGTGAAATAACTAACTTCTTCATATTTTTCACAAAACACCATTGGGAACCGCTTCAATTAGCTCCATCTCTAAAAATTAAAAATAACAATATTATTTTTCTTGAAACAATATAACAGTTGCAACAAATAAATGTTACTCTCACAAACAATGTAAAATGGTAAACAGAATCAAATTGTGACAATTTCCACTGCTGAAAAAAACCAAAAACATCACTACAACTAACCATGCGATATAAACCAAAAACATCACTACAACTAACCACGCGATATAAACCAAAAACATCACTACAACTAACCACGCGATATAAAATAGCATTACGACTTTTGGCTTGAAATAAGAATCAGGTGTTGACCATACAGAAAACTAGTAGAGTAACTCTTATATAGAGGTAGGATATTTAGTTTAACCAAAATATGTTTTAATTCTCAAACATGTTATGCACATATTATACGTGTATTTTTGGCACGCTTATCCATAGTTTAAATTACAACTGAACATTCTTTACTATTTTTGACTTCCTGTTAACTATGAATCTACTATAAGTTCCTGTGTTCATTTGGGTGTTAAATTCAACAGGAACATGACTTAGTGTTACATTCAACAGGAATATGATTTTGGTGTTAAATTCAACAGGAATATGATTTTGGTGTTAAATTCAACAGGAACATGGCTTGGTGTTAAATTCAACAGCAATATGATTTTGGTGTTAAATTCAACAGGAATATGATTTTGGTGTTAAATTCAACAGGAACATGACTTGGTGTTAAATTCAACAGGAATATGATTTTGGTGTTAAATTCAACAGGAACATGACTTGGTGTTAAATTCAACAGGAATATGATTCTGGTGTTAAATTCAACAGGAACATGACTTGGTGTTAAATTCAACAGGAACATGGCTTGGTGTTAAATTCAACAGGAATATGATTTGGTGTTAAATTAAATAAGAATATGATCTAGGTGTTAAATTCAATGACAATGTGATTCCAACATAATGTTATATGAAAACTAAGGGTTCTTCACAACATTCTCTAAGCATCTTACTAGAAATACACAGGATATTTCAGTATCCTTAATATAATACTGTGCATACAGATGAGTTTACTTGGATGTATAAGTAGAGTGTAAGTGAAATTATCCCATTTAAATAAGTTACATAGATATACTAAAAAAACCCATACTCATCTATGATTGTATAATGCCGAATGTTTCAACTACTGATTGTGTCCACTTAAAAGATATGATAATTGTAATTCTTACCCTTACCACTAAATAACTTACCAATATTAAAAGTTTACAAAATAAATAGATGGAAGGAAAGAACACATGAAAAATGGAAGGTATATTCAGATAAAATGAAATTCATTTCACAGAACACGTAACAAGAATAAAACACATATATTAATAAATACATTTCTTAAATAGTCTGAACTTACCACCTACATGTATTATTTACCTTCATTATGTTCACACAGGGTTTTTAAAAATTTTGACCATATCTCAACACGTCCTCAATTTGTTATTGCCAAAATATTTTGATACATAAACAGACATGAAAATTTTTTGTATTAAAAACTAGTTCGAACACTCAGAACTGTGGATTTGGTTCTATGATAGATGACAAGAAATCCCCTTACAAAAAGTCAGTGATATTACTTGGACGTGCATAATTATTCGGAGTAACAGTTATTTCTATCTGGACAAAAGGTGAGCCTCTCTCACTTTACTTCTGTTGGTCACACAGGTCTGAAATTAGTGTCATAAAACATTCAGTTATTTTGGCACATTTTACAGGTATTATAGAAATGCTTATTGTCAGTTCTCATTTGAAATCTATAAGATTTTTCTAATCCTGTAAATATAAAGGATGTTTTCAGAATATGTGTTATCATTTACAGTTCTTATAAATTTGACACTCTCGCCAAAGATGAAGTCAGAATTAATGAATCCTATTTACAAGGACAAATATTTATGTTACAATTTATATTTTTTAATTTTGTAAATACATAATGCTATCAATATTGACTTTCTAAGACCATTTATGTTTAAACAAGCTGTGGACAGTTAGATTTAATGTATCTTTTAATGTCCGTCTTTTTCATTCGTGTGTTCATTCTGTCACATGAGGACAAGTGTAATTCTAACTTCTTTTTTCTAATTTGGAGCACTGAATTTCAGACTAAGCTTTTGTTTACATGAAATATAAATTATGAATCTCCATCTCTACACCCCTGAATCATTCAATAAGAATTTTGAAATAAAGGTCATACAAATATAAAAACATTTCGGAAACACTTTTATATTGGGCTATAAAACTACCACACTCACCTGTTTCCCTTCTGCACCCTAGAATTTTTCTATGATATTAAAAACACCCAACTTATCAAATGCCCGTATAAGATTTTTTTAAAGAAATAATTCTTCCAGTTTAATATAATCTGGTCAGCCATTTTTTTTTCTATTGATACAATTAAACACCTCGTTTTACCAAACGCTTTTCTGCCATTCTGACTGTGTTTCACCCTAACTTAATGCTCTAATATTTTGGTCCAGACCACCTGAAAACCAGTCATCATTAGTTTTACTTTCTCTATTTAAATAGAACCAATCTTTAATTTCTTGTTCAAGTAATTGCCATAGAAGTTATTATTCATTGATTAGTTACTGGACATTTAACGTATTTGTTAGGCTGGCCTCTTTATCTATTTTGTTACTTTACTGCTTATAATCTGATTAAAACAAGCTGTAAACTTAAGAAGGAAACTACAAACTAACCCAACAATAAATACTGCTAATTAAATATACATTTCTATTTATAAAGATTAAAATGCATCGTTTTATCAGTCGGACACCTTTGCTGTTGCTTACCTGTCCAAATGTAGTCATAATAATGTCTCAAAGTCTGACCAGTTTGGGTTGTTTCGGTTAGTTCTAATATTTATAATAAACATATAACAACAAACAATAAATGAGAACAGAAAGTAATGACATTCGATATACTAATTGGTATTAATGAAAGTAATTATATATATTACTTGGTAACCATAGAAACACTAGTTGTTCACTTGAACTGTCATAATAGAAATGCATGTTTTCTCTGTCCACTTTTCCCTGTATCATGTTTTGACCAGAGCGCTACAAAAATGTGTTATCTCTGATGTGCTCACCACACGTATTAAAGCCTGATTTTAGCGTTGTGTTATAAACCCAAAGGCTTACCACCGAGCCAGTAGGGTGCGGGGACTTTACCAAAAATTAAAAGAAATCTCAAAAAGCCTCTCTATTGTTTAATGTCTATATCTGACATGTTGAGTCGAATTTTTAGCAATAAATTTCTTAAAGGATAATCTCGAAATCGATGTTTATGAAATTACAAATTAATAAAACAAATTAAAGGCACCTAAACTGTCGACGAAAATGTAACAAAACAAACACTTCTAGCTGTCATCCTTTAACAAGCACAAAACACGTAGCTACAACGTTACCAGTGCATGTTTGTTTGTTTGTTTTGGAATTTCGCACAAAGCTACTCGAGGGCTATCTGTACTAGCCGTCCCTAATTTAGCAGTGTAAGACTAGAGGGAAGGCAGCTCTTGGGCTACTCTTTTACCAACGAATAGTGGGATTGACAGTCACATTTACACCCCCACGGCTGGGAGGGCGAGCATATTTAGCGCGACCCTCGGATTACGAGTCGCACGCCTTACGCGCTCGGCCATGCCAGGCTGTGTTACAAGTGCAATTGGCGTAGCTTGGGTGTAGACAATGGCCCACAGGCGTTATGTTCTATTTTTTGTTTCTCTTGCAAAAAATATTTAAATAATAAAACCATGAATCTTATCGCAATTCTGCTGTTCATTTTTCGAAGTCATTTCTGTTATTTACCTAAGAATTCGTCACAACAAGAAAATAGTTTTATTTTGAGATTTCCCGGTCTTTGCTAACAAAATTCACAGAAATCTCGACTTATGCTGAAAAATGCAACGTGAGTGTGGGGGCACACCTCCTTCGCTAGATTTCTAACAGAAATATAATAATATTTTTTGTAAAAACCGAAGAAGGAAGAAGTCGTTACAGAAGAGAAAGGTCAATAAATATTATAAAATTAGAATGGTAAGTCGAAACAGTTGTTAATAAGAGTAATTATCGAAAAATATGTGTAACTAAACTGTGATTGGGTGTTTAACTTCCCATAGATCTAGTGATAAAATCAATCGCACGTAATAGAACTTTTAGAATTTTTATGCAAAACTATAAAAGGGATTACTTACCCATAGTTGTTTCTAATTTTGAACTGATAGACTCAAATAAAGTCAGTCAGTCAACAGTACCGACTGTTGTCATTCTTACAGCTTTTAAAAAAAAAATGTTTGAACTATAACTAAAGAATTTCAAAAACTCTTACATTTATAGTTTTCGTGATTTCTGAAACATTTTGTAAAACATGTGACGGCCATAGTTATTATGTTTTATCCGGTAAATTCACTTCGTTACTACTTCTGGTGGTTATATTCATATGTTTTAAAAAACAAAAACAAATTTTATTTTGATTACAGTATTTTGTACACATTCAATGCCAATGTTGTACATACGAAACAGTTTTCTAACTGCACCTATGCGAGTCGTATAATGCCATCAAGCAACGCATGCGCACAACTCACGTCTGTGTTTCCTTCACCCTGTCATGTCAAAATTAGAACAAGGGGGATAAATGTTTCAGATGACAGCGAGAGGAATCGGTACTAATACGACACCCCGACATCTCCTTCAGCCATCAGCCACGTGATTAATGCTGCCAGTGACATTTACGACGTCAATAAATAACTGTGCTCAACGTCGTTACAATAGAACGATAATATGGAAATTCTTCTCGAGGCAGAGAAGAGATAACATAATTACAGTACAATAATGTTATAATTGATGATCTGACAGATAATTTCTACACAGATTTCCCATTATCTTAAGTCTTTCCAATAGAAGCTATTCGCTATTAAATCTTAGTTAGAAACGCAACCTTGTAAACGTGTGCGTCCATTTAAACAATACACTACTAAACTCGGAATATTCCCCAACTTCTAAATATGGCGTGTTACAAATATGTCTATCTTTCGAGTTCTTAAGTAGTAAGTTAAATATTCGCGTTTAAAACATTTTCTCATTAAATGCATGACCAATTGACACGCCTCAGTTTTAAGCCTAATGACACAACGGTAACATGATCTGCAGAAATATAAGGGTACTAACTAGGCCTAATGGTAGAAAGATAACTATCTGCAAAAATGTAATGGGTGCTAACTAGGCCTAAAGAGAGAGATATAACTGTCTCTGCAGGGATATGAAACAATCACCTCGTCAGCACTTTTTTATGTTCAGTTGAAATCAAGATGTCTCTGATTTACGAACAAAGCAACAGATAATTCATTTTGTATAAAAAATAACTACCACTTCATGCTAAATGATTCGTAAATACATTATCAGAATTATATTTTAAATCTAGGCGATCTTAATGTCAACTATAAAATATGATTCAGTTCGAAGCTTAACACCAGTAACAGAACGGCGACTTAGCTGATGACACTGATTTAAAGCAAAATAACGAGCGAACTTACAACATCACTGAAATAATCAATGACGGAGAAACATGGTTTCAAAAATAAAACTGACTTCAGTTCGACACTGCATATTTGAATTCAATCTAATGTCAAATATTTTCCTTATTTTTCCCAATATGAATGTTTTCCTACTTTATCACTAAACAAAATATGCAAGTTTTTTTAAATAATATTTGTGTAACTTCTTCAGTGCTAGCTTTTTTTTTTGTCATAGCAAAGCCACACTGGGCTTTCTTCTGAGCCCACCGAGAGGAATCGAACCCCTGATTTTAGCGTTGTAAATCCGTAGACTTATCGCTGTACCAGCGAGGGACATGAGTGCTGGCAACTTTGATCTTCGTAGGATTAACAGATTATTTTAATATATATATATAAATCAAAACCGTAGCTGTATATACTATTGTAAGCAAAAGTACTAATCTTGATATTTCAATATAAGCTGGAGGTAATGATGCCACGGAGATAAATGTTCATCAAAATGGGGCTAAAACATCTAGAAGACGCTAAAGATTTTGTTTGAATTTCGCGCAAAGCTACACTAAGGCTATTTACGCTAGCCGTCCCTAATTTAGCAGTGTAAGACTAGAGGGAATACAGCTGATCATCACCATTCACTGCCAACTCTTGGGCTACTCTTTTACCAACGAATAATGAGATTGACCATCATATTATAACGCCACCACGGTTGAAGGGGCGAGCATGTTTGGTGGGGATTCAAACCTGCGATAATCCTAAATATAACTACCTTAATGTTTCTTATTTATTTGTTTTCAATCACTGTAATGAATGTTTTAATGTATACAACAACAAAAAATTGAATTAATTTATACACACACGAGAGACAATAATCTGAAGTCTATAGCTTAATCAGAACAACGGCCACGACATGCCACGTGGTAAGGGCGCTTGACTGGTAATCTGAGAATCGCACGTTCGAATCCCCAATCCCACCAAACATACTTGCCGATTCAGCCAGGAGACTTTGTAATATGACGATCAATTTCACTATTCGTTCGTAAAAGAGGAGCCCAATATCTGGAGGTGGGTGATGAAGACTAATTGCCTTCCCTCTAGTCTGGCCCAGCATGGCCAAATGGGTTAAGGCGTTCGACTCGTAATCTGAGGGTCGTGTGTTCGAATCCCAGTCGTACCAAACATGCTCGCCCTTTCAGCCGTGGGGGCGTTATAATGTGACGGTCCATTCCACTATTCGTTGGTAAACGAGTAGCCCCAGAGTTGGCAGTGGGAAGTGATGACTAACTGCCTTCCCTACTAAAGTAGTGACGGCTAGCGCAGATGGCCCTCGAGTAGCTTTGCGCGAAATTCCCCCCCCCCCAAAAAACCCTCTAGTCGTATTTCACCGCTAAATCAGGAACGACTAGCGCGAACGTCAATACAAAATGTTCTCACTGTATGAGTCTCACACGGATTGGCATAAATTTGCAGCTTCTCATCTGGTACACTAAGCCTTTTTCTTCTAAATATCGCTAACTGATTTTTCTTTGTCCGCACCTTATCATGATGTTGTACCTAGTGGCCTGAAAACTCGGTTGGATACAGTGTGAAAAGCTGTTCCTATATACAAGTTCATTTTTCCCAACACTCTCGGCACGTAGTTAGACACAGATGAGGAAAATGTACCTAACAATAGGGGTTGGTAACTCTTACATGTCCTTCTCCCCAGGGTGAAATCCTGGAATTAAGGTCTTCACTATCCCTTTTTTATTCACTTTGTACAATGACTGCGGAACAATGACTAGACCGTGGGAAGCAACAATTTACTGACAGAGTTCTGCCACCAGGTTAAGACAATAATAAACCACTAGCGACCCCGGTGGTATCTTTCAAAAATACAGATTTTTCGAGCCGTGAGAGACGGCTGCTATTTAAACTACTATATAATATACACTCAAACGAGGTGTTCATCTTATAACATTCACTATGCTAATTGAGTTTTTGGTCGTTTTCTTTTTCATTTATTCTAATAAATTTTCAAAAAACATTGAGTAAAATAAAATGACAAATTTTAATTACTGAACAGAAAAATAGGTTTATAAAATATCAAACTGGAAAACCTTAATACATAATTTTGCGTACCTTCAATCAATCAATCTACAATTTGTCAAATTTGTCAAACAGCTATTTATTTTTACAAAGAATAACTTTTACAAAGTTTTTTAAAGGCATATGTTATATTACACTCATAGATGCTCAAAATGCATTTTATTCATGATGTAACAAAATTAAAATAGAAATGAGTAAGCACGCATTTTATTCATGATCTCATCTGACCCTCAAATTTTCCGCTTTTCTAGCGACCACCCTGTAGTAACGTATGGCGAAACTGGTTAGAATTGAGAAACAAGAGTCGTATGTTCACGCATTGTTGGACAACAAAATAGAGACGACAAAGGTGATCCCATGTCAAAGGTCACTTTCGTAAAAATGTCAACAAGATTCCTTATAATTGCATGATTTGTTTAACACACGCATCTATTTATATCTAAACATTTTACATGTAACATATCTGATGAAAGTGAAGATATGCATTATAAAAACAAAATTAAACAGTGCGATATTCCCCTGTTTACTTACAAGCTAAAGCTTGGCTCAGTTTCTTTATATTTGTTTCAAATGCTGTAAGTTCACGAAACATTCACTCTTCCTTTCTGTTATTCCCTTATTTCTGAAAACAAGGTTTACAAATGACACTGAAAATTAGTCTAACGGTTAACAATATTCCTGACCATATTTTACAATTTATATAAGTTAGAACAGCTGACCTTCCTACCATGTTGTTCTGTTCCTATAGTGTTTGTTTAGAATGTTCAAGCGTGTTTACCTGTCCCTTAGTTTGAAACTGTGTGGGAAAGTTTGTTTGTGTTTGAATTTCGCACAAAGCTACTCGTGGGCTATCTGTGCTAGCTGCCCCTAATTTAGCAGTGTAAGACCAGAGGGAAGGCAGCTAGTCATCACCACCCACCGCCAACTCTTGGGCTACTCTTTTACCAACGAATAGTGAGAGTTACTATCACATTATAACGCCCCCACAGCTGAAAGGACAAGCATGTTTTGGCGCGACGGGGATGCGAACCCGCGACCCTCAGATTAGAGTCGCACATGGCCATGCCGGGCCAGGTATAGGAAAAGACAGCTGGTTAACAATACCCATAATCAATTCTGGAGTTGTTCTAGTCGTTACTTTTATAACACACCTATAGCCAAAAAGAGTGCGACAAGATTTAGAGCAAAGGAACACGGACCATAGATCTTTCGATTCCAAAATTATCCCACGCCTGGTTTAATTATTATGTGTTTTAGTAGTCATTGTATTTCCATGTTGTTTTATTCTCTTTGGTGGTGGTGAGGGCTATATTTAACTAGTGTTGCATTGATGAGTAAGTAAGTGACTTTAAATAGTTATTGAGGACAATATTAAACCTACTTTCTAACGCTACTTCAATCTGTGAAGTCAAAAATCAAAATAATTTCGTGTTAAGGCACATTTTGTTTTTGAAATGCTACTCGTTTCTTTACTTATTACTTACCCCTTCCTTTCTTATATTGATTATCAGACAGCTTTCGGTTTTTGATTAAAGCTCAGATGTCACAACAGTAATTGTTCTTTTAAATTTCTTGTCTTCTCAACACCAACTTCAATGATAAATTCTACAGAAAATGAAGTTTGTTTGGTATTAAACACAAAGTTACACAGTGAGCTATTTGCGCTTTGCCCACCACAGGTATCGAAACCTGGTTTCTAGTGGCGGGAGTTTGCAGTATGTGGGACTTACAGGAAAAGAAAAAAAACATATAGTTTGTACGAAAAATTTCTTTTAAAAATATTTTTATTTAGAAGGTGGTGGTGATGGTGGTCGGGGGATTGTATATGCATTGTTTATTTCGATATTGTAATTATTAATAAAGCTATTAATAAGTAGAACGCCAAATTATTAAAGAGTGCGCTTACACTCTCTATGTGAGAATGATATAACCCTCTATTAAAGTAATACAAAAGTCATTTACATTTTCTTCTCTACAAATCATTAGAAGGTAGTTATGAAAAGTTACCTGGTCGTTCTCAGGTGTATACGCCGCTTTTCAGCTATCCAGATCATCCCAAAGTCGAAATCTGGCAAATCGCCAAAACCGAGAGTTTTCACTTTCGTTTATTATCTTTTTTAAACAGGTTTAGCATTTATTTAGTTCTAGTAGTAACTATAATTTTATTGTCATTTGCAAAATGTGGGGGCTTACAGAAAAAGAAAAAACGTATAGTTTGTACGAAAAATTTCTTTTAAAAATATTTTTCATTAGAGGCTGATAGTGATTGTAGGAGGGGCATTATATATGCCTATTTTTCGTAGGGTAATAATAAACTAGTTACTTTATGAAAAATTTATAAAGCTTTAAATTTACTATATAACAAAATAATCCACGTCTGTTATCCTATAAAACAGCTAAATAAGTATTAGGAAAAAATACTGCTAAATAAAGAAAAACTCTGTTGGGCTAGCCATTTGGAAAAAAAACAACAACTAAACAAGAGTTGGTTAGAAGGGGACATATAATTCAATCCAGCTAATGACTAAAAGACTTAGTATCTCGATTTTACGCGAAGAATAAAATCCTTACATCACTGGCTTCCTCACTGGTAAAACAAAGAGAACCAGGATTTTCAATCATAAAATGTTACTATATTGTAAAACATTCATAAAAGTAGTGTTATAAGGTTAACTGAAGGAAGGTATAATGAAGAAATACAAGACTGTATGGAAACACCAAGCTTTCCACAGTCATAAAGGATTGTTTGTTTGTTTTTGAATTTCAAGCAAAGCTACACGAGGACTATCTGTGCTAGCCGTCCCTAATTTAGCAGTGTAAGACTAGAGGGAAGGCAGCTAATCATCACCACCCACCGCCAACTCTTGGGCTACTCTTTTACCAACGAAAAGTGGGATTGACCGTCACATTATGACGCCCCCACGGCTGGGAGGGCGAGCATGTTTGGCGCGACGGAGATGAGAACCCGCGACCCTCAGACAAGAGGTGGCACGCCTTAACACGCTTGGCCATTTCGGGCGCGAAAGACGAAAGTTATCAAATAGTTTCTACAAATAACCAGTCTGAGATGGAAGATAGAAACCAAAGCACGTTACATCGTCACGAACCCGCGACCCTCAGATTACGAAGCGCACGCCTTAATGCGCTAGGCCACGCCGGGCCCAGTTATAAAGGAAAATAAAAATATGTAAAACTAAAGAAGTCAACATTGATGGTGAATGAATGTCTCCGTGAGGCAACCTTACATGGCCAATTTTGAAAAATCAAAATCTGTCTGTATCACTGCTTGGGATCTCGATAAAGGTATCCTTGTACCGAATCTTAGGTACGTTGGTTGACATACACGCGAACAGTTCGTGAAAACCCATAACTTAGGCTCTTCTCGCTGAAATACCGAGCAAAAGACAAAAATTCTAAAATTGTCTGTATTTCGGTCTGAGGCCCGGATAGTCCGTCTTCCCAGTAAATTTGTTGAAATATGGTAAAACTCTTGAAATTATAGGATTAACATTTTAACTCCTCATCCAGTAAAATGACCAAAAATAGACACACCCCACGTTTGTGTGTATAGTATACATACATTAAGCTATTAAAAGTATATTTGTAACAAATCCCATGTAAAGTGGCCTAAATACCGTGGAGTAACTGGCTAAACCTTCTTAACTTACACTTCTCTATGATTATTAAATTACAAAACTTTTTGCGATATGCAGAAAAGTTTATTTGCACCAAGTCTTACGCAAGTTGGTCAAAATATGGCCAAGTAATTGTGTACTTGTTTTTCCTGTAGCAAAGCCACATTGGGTTGTCTGCTGTCTCTACCGAGGGAAATTGAACCCCTAACTTTACCATAGTAAACCCGTAGACCTACTTCTATTCAAGCAGAAGACGGCTGAGTAATTGACCCAAAACATCAGTATTGTGGTTTTTTTTTCTTTAATTAGCTCACCCTTCTCGGAAATAAACCCCGAAAATGATTTCACTAACGGGAGGGAGGGGTTAAAGTTTAACAAATTGCCTTCTAATTCGACGTATAGGATACAGTTCGTCTTCGACAGCTGGATGTGAACGTTGTGTTACACACATTGGATGACTTGCAAAAATTTCGCGAACGTTTAAAGCAACCGCAGTGAAAAGGGTTAACAAATGGAAAAAAAACAACACACTAATGATTAAATTAATATTTTTGGTTAGTTCAGGCCACTCCCTGAATGCTGGAACCAAAATGTTTAGCCTCTGTAAGCTGGTTGCCATTTTAACCTCTATAACAAATATATTCGTAGCTTGAGTGTATTGTAATATAAAAGGGAAAATACAAACGTTCCAAAACCATTCGAGAACAAATCTGTCCAGCAACAGTAGTTAGGTACACCAGGAGGAGCAAGTAACAGTTTCTGTAAGATATTTCTCGGCAGGCTAAATTAATAAACATACAAAAAAACATGCCACAGTTTGAAGCCTTCGGCGAAGTGGGATATCACGAAAGGTAAGCCTTTTTGACGATTCCCCCTTATTGCATCCCTGATTTGCATGGATGTATTTCCACCGTTTCTGAAATAGTATTTCATGTTTTATGCAATAATAATAAAAGAATGCATGCAATATAAACTATCCGTGCCGCAGATATTCTGGGTTATAATATAACGCAGCAATATCCGAACTAAAGGCACTATGAGTGTTATACACAAGGATATTGTTTAGGTTGATTCAAAGAGCAGAATAATTACACAGAGAATTTGCATAATCTGTAAAAAGGGGTATCGAACGCTTGTGCGATATCCAGAGGAGTCTTCATTCGTTTTGAATTTCGCAAAAAGCAACGCAAGGGTTATCTAAGCGTCCCTAATTTAGCAATTTCAAATTAAAGGGAAGGTAGTTAGTTATCACTACCCACCGCCAAACCTTGGGCTACTCTTTTAACCAACGAATAGTGGAATTGACCGTTGCATTATATTGGCCCATGGCTGAAATGGCGAGTATGTTTGTGATGGGGTTCAAACCCACGATCCTCAGATTGCGAGTCGAGCGTCTTAAACACCTATCAATACCAAGCTCCAGAAAAGAAAACTTATATTAAGAACATTTTTAAGCCTAACTAATAACTGCAGAAGGACTTTGAAATTAATTATATTCAATGTTAAATGATTTCCTCTGTCAGCGATACCTGCGTTTATTTCAGAAAAAAAAAAAAAGTTCTTTTTTTTATTAATGTAACAAAAGATGTTTTCACATTTATAGGTTGTGTATCGCGTTTTGTATAGTTTCAGGAACGGGGTCCCAAAATTCTTGAATCCCACATTAAACAGGAGGGGTAATGGGGGTATGTTGATAGAATCAATCGTTACGATACAGTGAACACGAGAGATTTATTACAGTTGATTTATCAATCCGGTACAACATGATATATATAATCTACAGTTTTTCGTGTACCAATGACGCATTCCAAGTCTCATACTGGTCTTCGACCAAACTGCAGTTTTATTTGTTAATCTTTAGTGGATTCTTTACTTTTGAAACATTATGTTTTTATTTTGCCTGTTATGTCGACGTACAATTTTGTTTTAAACCTACGACGGTTTCGTTCTCTCAGTAGTTAAGTGCGGGCTGCGTTATACGTTTAAAGGATATTATAAGATAACCTGTAAAGCACTGAGAACAGGCAGGGAAACTAAAGTCACATATAAAATCGTCCTTAAGTACTCAACTTCTCTGAGTCTGCTGTGTTCTTTTTTAAAATATTTGAAGGTAATACACATTACGTTTTCAATAACTCTTTTATTTCGTGCAGCATGTGAATCGAAAGAAACGAACTTAAGCGCACACTGTATATATACACAGAGAGAGAATACACGAGGTTCGCGTGCAGGCAACTGCTCCTATGAACAAATCCAATGCCTGTGTAACATAGCTCCAAGCCTAATGATCATTACTCATTCCTATAGGCGACCAACACAGACTGTAGGCACGTTCTCCAAACAATACAGTGGATGAAGAAACACAATAGATTTTCCTCATGTCACACACTGCGCTGAAGTAATAATTTCCACACTTGACTAAGCACAGCTTACAGATGGGTCTTAGCAGTAGTTTGTTTACTTGCTTGTACTCTCTAATATCACATTCTTAAAGTAAAGATTCTGTTGGTCGACGCTTTGCGCCAAATATTGGTTCTTTAGAAAATAACCGGGAAAAAAAAATCACATTTTTATAAACTAATGGAAGTTTTCTAACAAGTAATGAAAAACACCTCAGGATGTGACTGTTTATGTACATACACAACAAGAGGCCTTGTGCTTTTAATTATTAATTAAGTAGATATCATTAACACTCGTTCCTCCTATCTTATCACTGTGTATCAGTGATTTGTTCTGGTTTGTTTTGAAATTCATGAAAATCTCCACACTGGCTATGTGTGCTAGTTGTTCTAATTTAGCAGTGAAAGACAAGACAAAGGTAACAAATTTTTACCACCTACTGCCAACTCTTCAGCCACTTTTTTACTACTGAATAGTGGAATTGACTTTTGCCACATCATAATGCCCCTACGGAGAAGCACATTTGATGGGACAAGGATTTAAAGCCGTGACCCTCAGATATCAAGTTAAGCACCCTGGACATGCTGGGTCTGCACCAGTGAATAAGTAAAATATCTCCACTGCATCCACTAAGATGTTTACCTTAATGAACACAAAACTATCACCAGTATATATTTAAGAAGGCCATGTCTTTACATAGTCCCACATCAATGTATGAACTAAAGGTCATCAGTTATCACTTCAGCTACATTCAGTATAATGACTTTTACAGGTTAACACAAGCAATATTGATTGTTACAGGTTAGTTTTAGCAAACATTAACATTTTCCCATACCACTTATCTCACACTTTAAGTTCCTGAGAAAGGTTTCTCTTCTCTATCTATCTAAGCATTGGAATGGATGTCATCTCACTTGCTTCAGTCTTCATATCTCACTATATTGCTCATAGCAGTTTACATGTCGTGATTCTCTCTACTTTCATCATTGCACATCCTACAACAGGTTCATATATCCAGTTATTACTTCCTATTCACCTTTTGAAATGGTCCAAAATAATAGACCCAAAATCAGCCATCTCGGGAGGAGGGGTAGCAGAGTGTGAGAGGTTTTATTGGAAATATGTTTATGTAGAGGAAAATGTTAAGCTGCAAAACACATTTAATTTCACTTACACATTACTAGAATCCCACATTGAGAAGACGTAGAGGCAAGTGATGGCAAAGTCCGTACAGCAAACATTTGTGTAGAAAAGAGGTTGGTAAAAATGAGATATAGTGATAGTACAACATGAATGTTCTTTGCCAAGACAACATTAACTGTAATTTCTTGGCAGTAAAGGCCAACTGACAACAGAAGCAAAATCCTAACACTTTTAGAATAATATGAATTTGACCAAGCACCAACTTGGCAGATGATGCCTCATGTTTCATCATAAGAATTATAGGATTATGGACCCAAATAGTGATCCAAGGTGTAGTTACTATAGCATGAGGAATACTTTATTTTTGGTGATGTGGTATTACTGGAACCCAATGTGAAAGTTAGAGAATGTTGCAAGTTAAGTTGCAAATAAAAGGTAAGTAATGCAATTATGGCTAAACCGTTGTCCCAACCATAAGTGCATCAAACCAAACTCACAGCTCACATAATTCATCCAGTCTGGAATTACACACAAAAATCCCAGCCAGAGAGGCAAAGGAACAAACACCTCCTGCCCATGAAGCTATGAGGAAGATGTGGAACAAACTAAGTTTAACCATCAATAAAAGAAGTGACACTGTGTGCATAAATATAAGGAGAGGGTACCTCATTCATTATCTTCGAAATGAAGATAAATTACAAAACAAGGTCATGCACAACTCCACAAGATAGCAAAGAATCATCTGTGTACCAGAATTACAATGAAGCTCCTGTGTAGACTGGTGGTGTTCCTACCACACATCTCACAAAACCATCCATGGTTATTGGTAGGAGGGCTCTAAATTTGCCCCCTTCTTCTTTGGTAGAATAAACAGTACAGGCATCATTCAGAAGAAATAAATCTTTGCCTACCACTTAAGTGACTGGAAACTGGGATTGGTAAGGACTCCCACAGTCACTGAGGAGGAATGTGAGAACACTCATGTTTAGAAGTTCCATGGAAAAACCTCCAGAGATAGCGCAATGGGTGAACTGCATTTCCTATTTTGAAAACAGAGATAGTGCAATGGGTGAACTGCATTTCCTATTTTGACAACAGAGATAGTGCAATGGGTGAACTGCATTTTCAATTTTGAAAACAGGGATAGCGCAATGGGTGAACTGCATTTCCAATTTTGAAAACAGAGATAGTGCAATGGGTGAACTGCATTTCCTATTTTGAAAACAGAGATAGTGCAATGGGTGAACTGCATTTCCTATTTTGAAAACAGAGATTGTGCAATTGGTGAATTGCATTTCCTATTTTGAAAAGCAAACCAATCACATTTTTTCAATCTAGGAGCAGCACGGATGAGCAAAATCCCTTTAAGCTTTACCAACATTATTTAACCTCAAAATGTTTAATAGATTACAGATAGCTCCCCCTTTTATTAAAGTATGAGTTAATATGAACAAACAAACCTTATACCATTACATTTGAACTTCCCTTAAATTACAAATTTCAATATAAATGTAACTTTCATAAGGTTTAAGTCTCGGAAAAAAATAAAACAGAACTGTTAAAAACCAAATTTTTTTTCTGTTTCAAATATTTATCCCTCTTTTATTTATCTAACATCACAGTTTATTCATAAATATTAACTATACAAGGGACAGCATGGTTCACACACTTTGGACTTGTAGTCCGATGATGGTTGTGATTTTGAGAATTACTCATGAAATGCTATTGTATTCTTTGGCAAGACACTTTACTCAAGTTGTTTGAGTCAACCCAGCTGTATGACATCCATCATCTGAAAGATAAATGTTAAACTGCATTATGCTGAAGAAGAACATGCCATCATTTTCATCCTCTTGGGGCTTGTAAGGCTAGAACTGAGCATCAGTTCTTAAATGCTGCCTCAGCATAAGAGGGATGCAATCTTTCAAATAATATTATAAATCTAGAGAGTTATTCAAAAGTTCACACAAGAGAATTCTTTAGAAGCAATTTGTAAATACTCAAATTGCATATCACGAGATGTTATTTCAAGAGATTTGTAATAGTATGTTTCTCTTATCACTTGCACAACTACTGTACCTTCTGCTAACGTATCGAAAATCTTTCTTAAAGACAGCAGTTTTAGAAAAGCTTACTTACGAAAATGATCAATTTACTCTTTAACATCTAACAAGAAAATCAGTGAACTATCAGTAAGGGTATCAAACTGATGTAGTTATATCATTACATGTGAGGATATAATTAGTTAAAATGATTACCAGATTGATTTATAGTTACGATTTATTTAGGTAACTTACTTGAAACACAATTTAATAAATACCAGTTTGCTGTTCTTTATGCTGTTTTACCATGAATAACACTATGAAAAATATCTTGCATATCACTCAGGAAAAAATGACCACTTATTCAGGATATTGTATGGTGGTGCAGAATGAAGCATGCGCATCTGTATAGTTAAGTATGAATATTGCAGTAAACTCTGAGGTGTATTTCAACCTGAAATACCTCTAACAGAACAACAAACATATCTATAAAACAGTTTCACTCATTATGGGAAACTATGTAACTATAGGCCTAACACTGTTATAGGAGATAAAAGAAGAAATAGGCATGTAAGATAAATAAACATTCAGGCTTCTGGAACACATGGTAATTGTTTGTAGTCATTACAGGTCTATGTATTTATTAAACTGCTACACAAAACACAAGAACAAATAATTTAGTGCACCAGTTTGTGTTATCTCAATTCATTGGTTATAAAGAATAATAATTATTTCAGATCTGCATATTTACTACCTTGCTAAACATCTATCCCATTTCACTTCAGTGGTTACAATGAATATTAATCATTACAAACCTGTTTATTTACCACTACTGACACAGGGAATAAACCAACAGTTGTTTCAAGTATAACTTGAAAGGTCATATTGCCTGTCCAGTGACACACACAAGAACAGCTCTGTACCTCACTTATAAGAGCTTTAAACTCTCTAACACTGATTAATACAAGAGATTACATACCTTGCTTGTGTAACATTAAGGTACCAACTCCAGAAGACATCATGGTTAAGGCTAAACAAATAAATCTTTCACAAGACTGATAGTAGATATGCAACTCCAATATGTCAGGTAGCCAGATGCAAATCAGATTGAGGCTTTCAAAGTGTTAGAAGCCAAAAAGGAACAAAGAGTGATAAAATCAACTGCTAGTCCACGGACTTCATTTACTGTACTTACACATAAAAAGGATGGATCCACAAGGTTGTGTGTGGTCTATTAAAAGATGAAGTTGCAAGACAGGATGGCTACCCAACATTAAGGACCGACTCTACTTTGGATATTTTACCTGGATCAAAAGTGGACATCAGCAAGTTCAGGTTCACAAAGCAAGTACAGAAAATGACCTTTACTGAAAGATAACGAACCATGGAAAGTTATTGTAGTATCATTTTGATTATGTGACGCTCCTGCTACATTTCAGTGGAATGTGTCACAGCTATTACAAAACACCACACTAATCCTATTGGATAAGTGCATAAGGGAAGGGTGAATTATTCTGCCAACAGGTGAATATCCTGAGACACACAGTTAGCAGAAAGTGAGAGTTTGAAGACTAGGTGTGCCCACAACTGGCCAACATAAAAAATAAAACCTGTATAAATTAACAGGATTTCTTGGACTGGTCTTATCCTGCTTTGTGAAATCATTTACAGAAAATACTTGAAGACTCAATAAGTTTCATTAGACTCCTGATTGTGAACTGGCAAATAATACCTATGCTTCAGTAGGTTTAGGTTTCAGTTTGTTTTTAGATATGTTGTGAATGATTAGTATATAGTAGAAGACGTTTTTTTCATGCAACTAAAAACAATAACATTTTTAGTGGAATAAATAAATAAATACAACACTAACAAACACAAGATATACTTTTATGTTTTGTACTCTAACCTTCTTCATTATCATTGAGCTTGAAGTTAAAATTGCAAATTTTTGTCTTTCCTCTACTGATATATTAAGTAGAGAAAAACACGTACATTAACACAACCAGAAACAGGTCTACAATATATTCTTCATACATGTTGCTTGTTGTTTTCTGAAATGCATGCAAAGCTACCATAGGATTATCTGTTTACAATTTTGAAATGACAGTCTGGAAGGAAGGTAGGTAGCAAACAAAATCCATCAGCTATTGGTATACACTAGTGGATTACTTGGATTTGACAATTCCACTTATAATGTACTCATGGTTACACCTGGACAATTAGTGGAATCAATTAATTTCAACTAATTGATTATTCTCACAAGAGTCGTAGATAATTGGGAAAAATGGCAGTAACAGGAAAGACTAATTTCACTTATTTCATTACACTAATCGGTTTTGACACTAACCTATTCACTGAACAGCTCTAGATTAATGACATGAACACTAATATTTTGACTACTAGGATAGTTTGAATAATCAGAAACATTTATCAGATTTGTTGCATTACTTGGTTATTTTACTAAACACTAATTAAGGTAATTTATAGTTATGGGTAATCTTGTTAATCACCCAGATTAACTTGTTAATCACTGTTTCTATAGGTAATCCAAACTTCTATTAACTTCCCCACTAACAAGAGATCTTTTTATTCAGTAGCACAACTAAGCAGATTTCATTCTACATTAAATGAGTGACCTAATTATTATAAATTATAACTCGGATCAATTACCTTTATATTGCATAATGTTCAAGGAAAACAGGGACATGTTGGTCCATCTCAGCTGTCCTGTCTTCTAAGCCAATCTAAAACTATTTAAAAAAAAATTAAAACCAACCCTTACCATTTGTATATCTATCAAGATTTCTTTAAAACATTTATAGCTTCCAGAACATCTGAAGGCAACCCATTCCATGGGCCAATCACCCTAATTAAAAAATACCTCCTATTGGCATGACCAGGTGGTTAGAACCCTTGACTCGTAATCTGAGAGTCGCAGGTTGGAATTCCCTTTACACCAAACATGGTTGCCCTTTCACCATGGAGGCATTGTAATGTAATGTTCAATCCCACTATTCAATGGTAAAAAAGTACCCCAAGAGTTAGTGATAGATGGTGATGACTAGTTACCTTCCGTCTGGTCTTACACTGCTAAATTATGGATGGCTAGTGTAGATAGCTCTCATGTAGCTTTGTGCAAAAATTTAAAACAAACAAAAGATTTCCTTTTGAAGAGGATCACCCACAGATGTCTTAAAAATATGATAGTTAAAAGTTTGATAGATACATTACGCTGTGACAAATAATTACAGTAACAGAGACAAATAAACATCTTCAGGATACAAAGTGGTATGCCTGATAATACTTTAAAAATAATGATATATGAAGAGTTTATTATAAGTACTATGACTTTACTAAATGCTATGTACTACTTTAAAACATATTTTTGGTTATAAGTTTTAACACATTACTTACGATATTTTTGCAAGCTGATCGGTACAAACCTTGGAATTACAATAATTAAAACTACAATATAGTCAAACCTGGGTGTATGCTGTCAGACTTCAATCTTTTCTGTAAATCAGTTTACTACAGTAATGTACAATATATATTTTAATAATGTGATAAAAGAGTGTAATGTTAAAAAATATATCCAACCTTGTAATTTTCTCAGAAAATTATGCTGATTGGGAGAGTATCTCTTTTAGCTTGTAAAACAGGCAAAAGGAAAATTACTTAATTCAATGTTCAGATCGTATTCTTTGTCAAAAATTCGTGTCTGATCAATTTAAATTATTAAGATTTTAAGTGTAAGAAATCAATAAATCTTGAGCTAATTACATACATTAAAATGCTCCAAGGAAAAATAAGGCATCTTAAATATTCATGTGCCAAAGTTATTATTGGGCATTACTGTTGAACAACCTGGAACCTCTGAACACCGTGTGAAAATTCTATGTCACTTGAATGCTCAAACCTTTAATACTTAGCAATCAAAGTCCACTTTGAATGGTCAAAACCTCATTCAGTAGAAGAGATACGATATTCGCTCCTCACGAAACAAGAGATATAAAAATCCTTTAGTATTAAAACCATGAAATAAGCGACTAAAGTTCAATAAATTATTTGGAACGGCAGGTGTTTAGAACACATCCGGAAGAGCCAAGCTGCGTCATCTACAAAAAATTAAAAACATTCATTGAGTTGTTGTTCAGATTAGAGCCGGACAATCTGTGGAATTTGTTAACTGTTTACATTGATTCAATAAAAAATAATAAAATAAAAATTTAATTAGTTTAGCAAGTCATAACACTGATATGATAGGTTGAACAACCATGAATTAATTTAAAATAGCAAGAAATATAGTGTTAATATTCTGATTACTTGGACAAGTGATAATGAAAACAGTAATAATCAGAAACAGTAATTTTGATTAATTCATTATATTTGTGGCATTAATCAATTGCAATTCAATATTATACTGGACACTAATTGATACTCTTAGGTAATTAATTATATTAATTAATCATGTTAATTCTTTAGTTCTAGCACAACTAAACATAACAGATGACGTGTAAAATCATTTTTTAAGAGAGTTATACATAAACTCTGTAAATGAAAGCAAGTTTCGGCCACAGTATACATTGTTGACTATAATATTAACATATTATTGTTCGTGACACCCAATTCTAGAAATATCCAAACATTTTCTCTCAGTACTAAACATGAAAAATGGGCTAGAAAAAACAACAACAACTGCTATGTATTAGCAGAGTGAAGGACCAGAGTGCATCTTTTCACCCATTTTTTAAGTGCATTTTCTTGTTTTTCAGTTGGTAAAATTTGATACCAAATGTACAGGATGGCCCATAAATCCCTACCCATCCATATGTTATTATGTTATATTCAATTATGCATGTATTATAAATTTGTTTGTTTTTTTCACAGAAATATGACCAATGTAAGCCCATTTACACTTGAAAATGTCTCACAAAACACGCCGTCACATAATATTATGCAGCAAGAATGAGGGACAGCACACAGATACACTGGATACATAAGATACATACGGATGGGTAGGGACTTATGGGCCACCCTGTATTAGCTTATTTTTGAAATTTCTATTTTAATAAATGATTTTAAATATCATGATTTCAACTGACTCTTATTATTTACCAAATCTGAGAATTTTTTGGATGTATAAATGTTTTGAAAGTAACCAGCAATCAAAATATCAGTAATAAACTGAACATTACTTATATTGGAACACACTGCACACAATGTGAACAGATACTTACCTGTTAATGACAACAGGGAACTGAACATTACACTTATACTGGAACACATTGCACACAATGTGAACAGATACTTACCTGTTAATGACAACAGGAAACTGAACCTTGTCACTTATACTGGAACACATTGCACACAATGTGAACAGATACTTACCTGTTAATGAAAACAGGAAACTGAACATTATCACTTATACTGGAACACATTGCACACAATGTGAACAGATACTTACCTGTTAATGACAACAGGAAACTGAACATTTTGTCTGAAAAAAATGAAGGAAAAACAGATCAACTTTTACAACTTGGAAACTGTTAATATTTCTAATGAATAATTTGAAAAATTAAACAATTCTATACATATACATATATACATATTGTAGTTTTATATAACTACATTTTTTTAATAGTTCAATTAAACATTATTTTGTAACTTAAATTTTTATTGGGTAGTATAGGTTATACACTAATTTTAACATTAAGTTTGATGTAAATATATAAAAATTACTAATCTAAACTGTGTATATTAATTACATGATATATGATAATTTCATAATTTGTTTGTACACGTTTACCATCAAATCTTGACAATCACTTTCATCTGTTAATTATTATATTAATCAATGGAACAGTTAATTTTGATAATTTATCACACCACTGTTCCTCACACCACGGTGTGCATGCAGTCTTATGTAAGAGCTCTTAAACACAACAGTAGCCTGAAAGCTCACAGTGAGTGCCGACAGCTTGTTGCCTTCCTGTAACTCAACAGTTCAGTGACAAATAGGCACCTCACCTTTGAAATAACAAAGCTAATATAATGTTTACATGGCAACAGAAATTGAATCCCAGACTTTTGAATCATAAGGCCACGCTGGCTTAAGACTGAAGAAATATAAGATTAAAAAAAACATTGTGGAAAACCAACTTTTAATGTTAAGAATTGGGTTCTGACATTTACAGTAGGCAACACAAAGACTGCCTACTATTTAGCTTTGTGTGTTTAACAATACACTTACTGACAATATTTCTAGTACGTGGTTAGAATAAAGTTGGTAACTTTTGAAAAATGGCTTGCACATGAAAAATGTGTTGCTTTGTAGAGTTATCGTATTCTCTCTTCTGATCATTATTCCACCCACAATTCAAATGGTGACACCTAAATGCAGCCATGTGACACTTTGTTGGTTATTTAAATAGAAACACTTCTACTTTCTTCAGTCATTCAAAAAGATTCATTATGAAATTAAAGAGGCATATCCTTCCCATGACTACTACTGTAATGAGAGGAGTGACAGTATGAAATATATTGTCTTTTACCAAATACTTCTGTTGACTTCACTCCATCAATAACAGGACATTGTGTAGATAAGTTAAATGTTTAACTGTTTTATTACGCAATTGATTTTTGTTGCTAGCATTTAGTTTCAATTGTTTGACCACATTCTAAACAAATGTTTTTGTTTTTAGTTTTACAACAAGAAGTGGTTTCACTTTACATCAAAACAAAGCTCTTCACTGTCCAAAGGCTTAAATAGAATAGTCAACATCTCTAAAAGTTTTCTGTTTCATAAACGGTTACCCTGACTTCTTATTCCATAATTCAACTTTTTGATGTGATCACAAACAGTAGATTCCAACAATTCTCAATTTCCCAAGTTTGCACTCAACACTCATCTTTTTAAAAACATAAAGCTACAAAATGATCTATTTGTAACCACCACGGGCATAAACATCTGATTTTTAGCATTATAAGCCTTCAGTTATACCTCGGAGCCACTGGAGTTGGTTGGAAGCACTTTGAAATAGGTTTAACACTGACAGTTTTTCAATCAAACGGGAATTTCCTCTTGGTAAAGCAACTTTTGAAAACAAAAATTCTATGTTGCTTCTTCAAGATTTTTATAACAAATTTTGTAACAAACAATGTTTGTATTTTACCCTCAAAATATTTCTTTTTTGTATCATTAAGAATAATCACATGGATAACAACGTCCATTTTATTATACCATGCTAGCTTCAATAACAGAAATGGGAGTGCTTGACAGTGCTAACACTGACAAGCGCTTCCTTTGTTTCAAAGGATCTATAACTAGCTAGTGACAGTGCTAACACTGACAAGTGCTTCCTTTGTTTCAGATGATCTATAACTAGCTAGTGACAGTGCTAACACCGACAAGTGCTTCCTTTGTTTCAGAGGATCTATAACTAGCTAGTGACAGTGCTAACACCGACAAGTGTTTCCTTTGTTTCAGAGGATCTATAACTAGCTAGTGACAGTGCTAACACTGACAAGTGCTTCCTTTGTTTCAGAGGATCTATAACTAGCTAGTGACAGTGCTAACACTGACAAGCGCTTCCTTTGTTTCAGAGGATCTATAACTAGCTAGTGACACTGCTAACACCGACAAGTGCTTCCTTTGTTTCAGAGGATCTATAACTAGCTAGTGACAGTGCTAACACTGACAAGTGCTTCCTTTGTTTCAGAGGATCTATAATATTAACAGGTGTTGTGGAGAAAAAGAAAAAAAATTAATTAATAAGTGCTTAATCTTTAGTTTATTATTAATTTTAATGAAACAAGGTGACAGATTTTATATGCTAATTTTTGGATTACTGCTTTGATGTGCAGAAGAGTGACCCTGAAAGGTCAAGTAACTCTGTTACTTTTCTTGCTCTTATGAATTCCATTATAAAAACATTCATATACATTTTTCAAACATTACAAATACAACACCTAAGTGACTCTGTGTGTTGCTCAAAAGTACTACAAGATAGAATTATTCTATAGTGTAGTTCGCTCTTCTATTTGAAGTGTTTTCTGAGCCCAAAAGAGCCATTTTTTGCATATATAGTGTAGTTTGTTTTTTCAGAACACCAATCTTTACTTTTCATGTATATTTCATAGCTGATTAATATAAACCAGTCAATAAATTTCCATAATAATACAACAACTGTAAAACATTAACAAATGAACCTTAAAAGATAACTTGTGTATTTAATCCACATTTTAAAAAACATATTGTCTTAATATTTAAAGTGCTGTATATTAACACAGATATTGGTTATAAATGACAAAGTTCTAACACAGTAAGTACAGTTTCAACCCATTAAGTACTGAAAATTAATAAATTATGCAGAACAAAGCAAAATTTGGAATTTTAAATAGGCTGAACTATGTTCACATAATGGAAAATATTAAATTACAAATGTTTATAGTTACATTTACATGAAATAAAAATGAAACGTTTTCTATTCCACTACAAGAACAATCAGAATAAATTTTATGAAACTCCAAACTTCACTGTTGAGTCGTGGCTAGGATTCTT
This sequence comes from Carcinoscorpius rotundicauda, assembly GCA_011833715.1. Lineage (NCBI taxonomy): Eukaryota > Metazoa > Arthropoda > Merostomata > Xiphosura > Limulidae > Carcinoscorpius > Carcinoscorpius rotundicauda. Next base: position 4,937,730 of record CM022400.1, read on the forward strand.
TAGCCACAAACATTAATCTATACCTAAACTGTACTACACAATAGAAAATATTTACTTTTTAAAGCACAACGCCAGGTCTTTCAGATTTACAAACAATAGTAATACAAATCCAGTCACAAACTACTTCATGTGTTCCTTGCTACTAAAATATACTATTAACAAAAAGATTATAACTTATGTTTGATTGCGTGTTTTTAACTACACATTGTATAGCGTATATTAATGTTAAACTTAAGTTACAAATCTTAACCTATCTTATTCTTAATAACTTGTTATATCTTCATCGTTCAATGAAACTATAATAAAATCCCTTTTTTTAATGCGATAACGAGATGTTTTTTAATTTCCTGTCTCTTTATTTAACAAAAGAAATTTTGTTTGAAAAAAAACCCATTAAAAACACAAGTAAATCGGGACACAACGTTTAGTTTGGAGGCGTTGGTTATTATATTTACCTGAACTACAGAAAATTTAAACTATTATTAAGTTAAAACAGCCTAATCAGACCAAAGTTGGGTAAAAACTATATCAATTGAGTTTACATATTTGATAAAAAAATAGTAATTTTTAACATTTTATTACATTTCATAGTTTGATTTTAACTTTTGGTTTAAAGACTAGCGATTACACCACTAGTAATACGTGTTGCCAAGACTCTCGTTTATTCTTAATATTACTCGTAGTAAAAACTTGTAAAACATTTTTATAAAGTATGGTTAAATTGGGCATTTATTATGAGTTATCAATGAAAATCAAGCATACCCAAACATTTTGAGAAGCTGTAGTCAATAATACAAACATGTGAACTGTAGCTACAAGTACTACAACGATTACAAGCAAACCTATTGGTATTAGTAAAATCTAAATACGTTCACAAGTTTTCCTGCCATTTTGGTCCGGATATAGCTAATACGTGAAACTGCTATTTTTACAATTAAGGAAAAACAAAAGATAAAACGACGCTTTGAAAGGAATATAAATTGTTTATTAAACGAATGTATATTTTAGATTTAAATTGAGGTTTGAATAATAAATGAAATAATACTCTAAACACGTATAAAAGGTTTATAAATGATTATAAAACGAATGGTAATGTAATAGTTTTAATATATATTTCTCTTTTATTCAATGTAGACTTTTGTTTGATTAGTGTTTGAAAAGAAAGAGTATTTAATGTCGGTACGTGTAAATTTATATTTCGTTATTTCTATGATCATGCCACGTTTTGGAAAAGAAAAACAAAGAAAGGCGCATGCTCAGTTTGATAAAAGCCGGAAGTTCCGCTTGTTATCAATCACACTTAGCAGGAGGAGCTAAGTTATAGGCTTTCTTATGAAATGAACAGTGATTGACAGCCTTCCAAGGTTGAAATGTGACTCTGACGCTTAATTCTGATTGGCCAACATTTTTCACTGACGTAACGATCATCACAGAAAACGCTCATCTTTTATGGCGAAGTAGCATGACTGGCATTATCGTTCAACCCACCCTTGAAGCTTCTTTCTGTCCGTCAAAGGTATTTCAATCAAAACACTCAATTACAGTTGGTTTACTATAACGTGTGTAGTACTCGTAGTTTTATGGATGGTCGTGCGCGTGTGCTGTGGTGAGGCGTTGAGGCAAGAGACAGAGTGTGGCCTTCGCTAGACGGACAGCCACACCGTTGTGTCTGTTTGGCGAGGGTGGTGTTGAAGTATGGACGATCAACAAAGAATGATGCATCCAGTTTCTCAGCATCACTCGGTCAGCATGGCGGGTCATGTAGTACCCCAACACGGTTATGGCATGCCACAACAACCACATGGCGTGGATCCTACAAGTCAACAGCATGCCCCAGACCAAGAAGCTAGAAAACATGACATTTCTGATATACTTCAGCAGATAATGAATATAACAGACCAAAGCCTCGACGAAGCTCAAGCGAGGTAGGCTAGAGTTCCCGGAGAATTTCCGATAGAGCAAACGTAATAACCGTACTCAATGGGTTATCCTTGCGTAGTACAGCTAGCTAAGCCTACTTTAATATCATGATACATTAAAATGACGGTAGATTCTAAACTTTTTCTCTATTCTTTCAGGAAACATACACTAAACTGTCATCGAATGAAACCTGCCCTCTTCAGTGTTCTCTGCGAGATCAAGGAGAAAACAGGTGAGTGATACTGATAAACGTTCTGTTATTGTAATAGTGCTAGCCGTGGTTTTACAATTTGTATTGTAACAGGTTACACGGACGTCTCCGTATTCTGGTGGTAGTAACGGTCATTCGAATACATTAACTTTTGGCAAAGTTTTAAACGCCAAATTTCTGACATTAGAAAATAACTGTAAATATTTATTGTCGAAAAAACACTTTGTATTGTAGGGAAGCTACAATCGTTGTGCCCGTAGTAGAAATAACGTGGTTAGCAAAAGAACTTACCCGAGCGTTTTGTTACTTAATATTAAGGGGGCGTTTAAAATATTTTTAAACAAAATATACGTCAGGCTGGAAGTACTTTGATGTGTTTTAAAACTGAGAGAAAGAAAAGGAGGGGTTTTCTTCCTTCTTTCTATTCCAAAAAGATAAACAAAACCAACATATAATCGCAGTGTTTTTTTCTGCTTTCAGATAATTTATTAAATCATCTCTGTTAACAATTATTTTTAAGGTATAACTTGTTTACAAAACTCTTGATAAAAATATAAAATTGAAAAGTGAAGTTTTATAAGTATAAAAAATGTTTTCAATGGGTCACTCGTAGCAATATTTACATCAAGATAGTGTAATTTTTTAATAATAGCATCAACATAGTACCAATGTGGGTTATAGATATTAAATACATAAGAGCTGCTAATAGGCATTTATTACAATACGTATATGTGAATGTTTCTCAGAAAAGTTTAATTTACTCTTTAATAATTGCGTATGCAGTTGTAAAACGAAAGTAAATGTTTGGGACATTATTTGTTCCCAGCCATTGCTGAAAAAAAATGTTTTAAATTATAAATACATATTCGTGTTTTCTTGAGTATCCAAACTGGTATGCTTGTAATGAGTGAAATATTGTAGATTAAGTAATTAATTAGACACCACCTATTGGCGTGTTTCGTTAAAAAAAAGAAAAGAAAGAATAACTGGTTTTTTTTTTACTTTAAGTGCCAATTCAAAGCTTTATCTGTTTTTTTAAACGACATATAACGTTTTAAACATATACGAGTTACATAGTTTTTTCTTGAGCGCGTGGTTTCGAATCGCGCTATAGTCAAACATCAAAAACAACGAAGCTTCACTCTTTCTGGTAGAGTATAAATGTAACCAGCTTACCTTCGTGGGCGAGAAGAATAAAAAACAAACCAACGAAATTCATTGTTTAATTTTCTTGTTCATGGGTTAGAAAAACAAAATATGAACAACACCGTGTTTATAATTTCATAGTTTATTTTGGAAGAACATTAACAGTGTTACTGGAATAGCCAAAACAATGACAAAAGTGTTTGTGATCTTTCTCGGTTCTAATTTTACAAACTTTATCAGTATTGTAAAGGCACCCGCACGCAAACGTAAGTTATATATATACCTGCTGGTTAGACTGAGTTCTCGACGAGTCCTCTGGTGGCATGGAGAGTTTTGTCACCATCATTTCAGTTTAATGTGCTGTTGTATCCAAGTGGGTTTAGAATAGTATGAGTATTTTGCACTAAGCCTTTCTCGCAACACTTTTATTTCCATCACTTTTACGTAATATTTCTTCAGTAGGTCGGTGAATGTTTGGTCAAAGTTGAGAAAAATGGTATCCGTGGTCTAACGTAGTCTGGAGCAATAAGCACAAGGAACTTAGCAGTTTATTTTGATCTTGATTTCCAGACACAGTTTCGGTGAAGTGTAGATATTATGCTTAAGTTAAAAAAGTGCGATAAACCGTTTACAATGTTAGAAGCACCTAATGTCGATATTTTATTTTATTGGGTTTTTATTGTTTTAATGTCGCGCAAGAAACTTAACTGAATCATTAGGCTTAGATATTTTTTTAGATGGTTTATGGTCAGTTAGAAATTTATTTATGTGCGCTTATAAAGTAATTTGCTATATTTTGACGCCTGTGGCAACACTTTGTCGATTGTTGTTTGCTATGAATTTCGTGTAAAGCTACATAAGGGCTATCAGAGCTTCGTCTTTAATATAGTAGAAGAAAGAGAAGTCAGCTAGTCATCACTACTCATGTTTACTTTTGGGTTACTCGTTTTCCAACGAATACTGGGATTGACTGTCACATTATAAAGTCCATACGGCTGAAAGAGCGAGCGTGTTTAATGGGAAGGGAACTCGAACCCACGACCCTCAGATTACGAGTCGATCGCCCAAACCACCTAGTCATGCCGGGCTTGTCAGTTGTTGGCTCTAAGAGTGAAAATATTAAATCTATGAAAGTTCTCTATTCGTTATAAGATCCCGGTCGGAACCAACATTCCTTTTGCCCCCCAGTGGCTTAGTGGTATGTGTGCAGACTTACACGCTAAAATCCGGGTTTCGATACTCGTGGTGGGCAGAGCAAAGAAAGCCCATTGTGTAGCTTTGTGCTTAATTCAAAACAACAACAAAAATCGTTATAAGAACAGCGTTAAATTTTACAAGCATTCTCTTTTATTTATGTTTGGTTTCAATTAAAGTCGTATATTACTTCTTTGTCCTAAGATTGCAATGCCAAAAACATTGACGATATAACAGGGAAGTATTAGTGATGGTGCTTACAAAACGGTCGTAACAATAATTATTCAAAAAATATTACTCTTAACGCTTCGCTGTTTGAGCTGATAGATACCAACAACTTTAAACGTTTCCCTTGTCATCGAATGTGTTTATAATAGCTAGACTGCGGTTGACAGACAGGACAGTTTGAAAGTAATAAAATTCCAACCAGAAGATTTGGGTACACAGTGTATTTGTATCTGTTCAGTCTTTCCCCAGGCAAGCCCTAATTAAGGAAGTTAGGTTTGTAACATAATATGGGCTATGTACGAAGTAGCTGACCTAGTTAAGAGAGATATTGGGTGGTCTGGAAGGTTCTTGTACCTTTTAATATTAAGCTGTGTTTTGAATATCAGTAAGGGGCTTAGATAACACAAAACTGCCAAAAGTCTCGTGTTTGTTGCGTAAAAGGGTTTTGTTATTACATTGACACTTTGTATATTACAACATTCGTTCGCACAAGACCTCGAATGTATATATTTAAATTCACCATTAATCGTGTTTATTGCATGAATGCAACGTGAATATTTATATTTCACCTATTTGTGTAGATTTAATGGTGGATAAAAAACCCTTATTTTTTTATATATTTTACACGTCTATCTACCTACATTTCTTAAATATGCCTTTACTTATGCTGACACTGCTTTACCCTAACCGAGTCGCTTTTGTTACTGTTGAATTAAAGTACGTTTTCTAAGACAACACGGCACACTTGTAACCAGAAATGTCTCAAACACCCAGTTTTACACCTGTGCAGGTTTGACTACAGTATATTTTCAGTTGCCGGAAGTGATTCTAAAAATGTTTCGGGATTTGCCTCCCCCCGTTTTAATTGTGACTTAATTTCTGCGAGAAACTATGAGGAAGGGTTCGAGCAGAAAACCCCCGAACATTTCTCTTCACGCTTCTGTGTTTCTCCTCATCTTCAGAGGTTTCTTTCTTCTGGGAGAATTTATGCTCAAGCAGTTGCCCAGTGTAAGCTGCCCAGTGACTTCAGAACGTTTAAACAGAGCCGAGTAGCAACATTTTAAGGACTTTCTGTAAGTCGGAAACTTCCTTTTCTTGTCGCTGTTTTCGTTTCTACCATGTTTTATATTTATATATTACCTTTTTTTTAAGTACGCCAAAATAAAAATAACATTTCGGGACGCACTAGAGCTAGAATTATTTTGTTTACTGATAATCCCCGAAAGTTTTAAACTTTATTTCTTCGTGTGTACGATGGGAATATATCGGGACTGTAGGTGTCACCTATAGTAACTACATGTAGAAAGGTAGATATATTTCTTATTGCCAGGATGCTCTGATATTTAAAAGGGTGCGCACGATAACCCTAACTGAGAGTTCGATATTTGGATGTAGGGCTCATAGTACTACTGCGGTAACTTATCTGTCATATTTCATTGACTGACACATGCGTCTTTTGTGGTGAAACTTTTTAACAGCTGTTTCTTCTTGGTGTGGAAAATAAATATTCCTCTCATTAACAGCTGTTTCTTCTAGGTGTGGAAAATAAATATTCCTCTCATATGAGAGGCACGGGCTACCCATGAGTGTTAAAGAGTTCTGTGTTTCGGAGCTGGCGATAACAAAAATTATTCACTGGATTTTTTAGCCACAGGTGTGTTATAAGAGTGATAGTCAATTCCCTGGCGTGAAGCTTAGTCATAAGTACAAATACGTTTACTCGAGGAAGGTAATTGAAACGTTAACAATACGTATATGTTTGTATTGTACTGGGAGTTTGAAACAGCGTAAAATTTGCAGCATTAATATTGGTGATTTGCAAGGTAAGAGCATTTCACAATTTCTCGTGTTTGTGTTTACTGGTTTTACGCTAACTTGTACACAAGGTGTGTTTATGTAATATACATTGGTTTTTATACCATATACGTTTGTTTTTTTTTTCTCAGAGACTACAATTTCTCTAACTAATAGTTTACTCTTCTGTTGTCTACGTTGTTTAGTAGGTTTCGTAAGTGTAACACCATTTAGGCTGTCGTTATCTGTCAACAGATGTTTTATCTTCTGTTTATCAGCCTTTTTGGTTTTGTTAACTCTGGAGCATGCGCCGTTCCATATTCTTAATTTGTGCATCATAAACGCTGATTTAGCTACGAAGATGAACAGCGTATTCTTACGGCCGCAAAAATTCGCTTCGCATTTTGCATTGAAGAAGGTGGTCAGTTCGTTATTCGTTCAAACAAGAGTTGGTAGAGGATACTGTTCTGTCATTTCAACATTAGGGACGACAGTGTATCAACAGATAACCCTTTCAGTAGCTTGGCGCGAAAAGTTTAAACAACAATCGTCCATGGTCAAGCAATAATTATGTTAAGATATCCTGTCCACTGTGATTAATAACCACAATTTAGATTACTTGTAGGGTTACTGGCTTAAATTACATTAATTTACGTACAGTTCACAGCATATAACGTATAAAAAAATACCATTAATTGGCCAATGACGTTTTGAGATACTTCTGTATATATCATGGAAGGCCCAAGGTTAAATCCCTGGTGAAAACAATTATGCCCTTACTTATAAAGTAATTTGCTATATTTTGATGCCTGTGGCAACATTTTGTCGATTGTTGTTTGCTATGAATTTCGTGCAAAGCTACATTAGGGCTATCAGCGCTAGCCGTCTTTAATTTAGTAGTGTAAGACCAGAGAGAAGGCAGCTAGTCATCACTAATCAAGTTAACTTGAGTTTAATTAATGTTAAATTAATTACACAGAGCTTTAAAAACCGAGTTTCGATCCCGGCTTAACACGAATAGCTTATTGTTTATATTTACTTTTAACAACATACAAAATCTGTATACGTTATATTAACTCATGTCCTGAAAGTGTTAATATTTGTTGGTACCTTTTTGGTTCAGTGCTACGTGACATCAGTTACGCGTCGTGAAAAATCAGACGTTCTCGTTAAATGTTATTATTATTATTATTTTTGTGTTTGAATACTTCATTAGGTTACGTCATCACGTTAGATGAATCAGTAGGTGGATGAAAATTTATACCACCAGATGGCACTGTCAGGTCGCCTAGTCAATGATTGTATTTGAATTAAAATTGATTTTTAATATTCCATATTTGTAGTTTTCACCGAAGAGTTGTATCTATGGGAAAAAAATTGGATTCGATTGTTTTTATAAGCGTTACAATGGTGGATAAATGTATATTTGAATGGTAACATGATTTAACCAGACTTGTAATATCAGAGGCGAAATCCGTGATTTTCACTCGTTCAGAAAATTAATATACATCATTTCTAATACGTGGTCCTAAGACTAAAACTTTGATTACACACGTTGTGTTAGCTCGTTTCTTAGTGCAACGTACGGTGTTAATAATATGATGACGTTGTGCAAACGTGGGAAAGGGTTTCTGATCCCAGTTTGTGTGTTACTTGATTTTAATCGAGTTTGAATGATGTTTTATCGGTAAACGAACTAACGCACACTTCTTAAGTAATATCCTTAAGCAGTAAGACTCTATTTGTGAGATTACGAAACGCACTTTAACTCCTGGGCCCTCTGATTACTACAAGAAATTCGAATTTAATGTATTTCGATTATCAACAAGGAAAATGGCGTGATTTTGGGATTTAACTTCTGTAACTTTTAGTACCGCTGTACGTGGGTTAAGAAATGTAAATAACCACCCACGATATCTGGTTATGTACCATGAGTTCTTGTCTGATAATTTTGAGTAATGATAGTTATGCTGTGCAATGGTCACGTGATACAGGGATTATGTTCTTAGTGATTTGCCTCTAGGATCCTTCCGCTTGGATGACTAAATTAATTACTAGTGTTTAAAAAGTACTTTTAGCTGAAATTAATGTGAACGGACCAGCTTAAAAAATAATTGAATTAACATGGCTCAGAGTAGGTGAGGTTCTTTTTAGAATTATTAGTTTATTGATTTCAAATGTATTGTTTGCAATAAATTCGCCCCCCAGTGGCTCAGCGGTATGTCTGCGGACTTGCACGCTAAAATCCGGGTTTCGATACCCGTGGTGGGCAGAGCACAGATAGCCCATTGTGTAGCTTTGTGCTTAATTCAAAAAAAAACAACAAAACAACAACAGCAATAAATTCAGTTATATTTAACATTGCTGGTATTTGACATGTTATTATACAAGTAACATTACTCTTGTCCTGATGGTGGACCGCGATTTAAATGTCGATGAATGAACAGGTCTTGGATGTACGTGTTGGATCTCTGTCTGAGATTCGTATATAGTGAAGACTATTGTGCCATACTGTAGTTATATTACAGTAGGTGCAACAACGCTCACAATTTCTGTCACACGCTTTTCTTCTGTTTGCATATCTCTGAGAGGGGGCGCTAGATAATTATATCTTCTTTCACATTCACATGTGTACATGTGAGCTAGTATACCAGTTTGTTGTATTTGTGAAAGAAGGAATTTTGGTGAGTTTTTACGTTTTTGCAAGTTAATTCTGTTATCTGTGAGAAAGAAATCTTGGTACATCTGTGAAGGAAGATGCCAAATAGGTATTTTATCTGTGAGAGAATGAGTTAGGTAACTTTTACATTTGTGAAAGGAGTTGGTAATCTATTGTATCCGTATTTTAACTGTACTGGTAACATTTTATTGTTGGTATATATGCACACACTGGTGCGAAGTTTTCAAACGTTGCTTTGTATCCTGTGTATCTAATAGTTACCTTGTTTTGTTGACAGTTTCTAAACACCTTTATTCCCTCCATTCTGCCACACAGCAGTATTTCTGGCCTACAGTTGCATTTCGTTGTCTTGTTTAAAACTTTTGAATTTCAAGAGTTGAGAGGTTTTATTAACGGAAGAATAGATTGGCACGAACACCAATCGTTATGCACGAGTCATTTTTGACAGTCGCGGACTTTCAAATGAAGAAACTTTAAAAAATAACACGCTAAGTTCTGCATGCCGTTTTTACCCATGACACAAACTCGAGCACGCACAACTCGCCAGGTTTTTCTGGACCGTCTGGAAATAATCGATTAACTCCAGATGATCCCATATGGTGCGGCTGGACCATGGACTCAGAGGTCTTGAGTGTTGGGGGCATGAAGCAAAACTGCTCAGATCCGGTTACACGACCGCGGATCAACATTGATACGAAATGGGTATTTGTACCTCGTAGGGAACAAATGGCAAAAAACTTAGGAGGGGCCTCTGTCGGTGGTCTCTCCCCAGCAGTTTCCGGGGTGATCGACGAATGGGAACTTTTACAGTTGACAGAAGCAAATAAAGGGAGAATTAACAGATACAGAGAAGCTTTCTGTTATATATTTTGTGTGTAGTTCACAAGGTTGTCCTGTTGTTCGTTCCTTTAGTGCTAAATACTTTGTGTGTGTGTGGTTTCATTCACCTTTCTGGCACGTAAGACAAATAGTTATGAATAGTCTCATTGCAAGAAAACTATACTTGTATTGAAACTTTAATTAAAATAAGTACAAAACAACATTTATCTTAAGATTATCGAAGATTATTTACAACCAAACTCGTCATTTCAATCATGGGGGCAGTGTAAGAGTTGGCAGTTGGTGGTGATGACTAGCTGCCTTCCCTCTAGTTTTACACTGCTAAATTAGTAACGGCTATCACAGGTAGCCCTCGAGTAGTTTTGTGCGAAATTTAAAAACAAGCAAAACAAAAACAATATTTTTTCCCTCGAACTAATTATTAAATCAACATTGAAAAGAAACTATCTGCCTTAACCAGGGAGAAACACGGACGTTGTTAGGTTTGCTTGTTTCTTCTGAATTTCACGCAAAGCTACACGAGGGCTATCTGCACTGGCCATCCCTAATTTAGCAGTGTAAGACTAGAAGAAAGGCAGCAGCTAGTCATCACCACCCACCGCTAATTCTTGGGCTACTCTTTTGCCAACGAATAGTGGGATTCACCATCACTTTATAGCGCTTCTACGGCTGAAAGGTCGAACATATTTGGTGTGACGAGGAACCCACGAGTCGAGTGCCTTAATCACCTGGCTAATAAAGATGTACTTTTGTAGCTGCAGTATCTCTAATTTTAAGGATATGTAAATGAAGGAACAGTCTGTGAAGTGAAATGAAATGGGTAATAAGGACTAATTACTGACGTTTTGTATCCCCTCTCATATTTATATCTCCTTGTAGCCTTTAATAAATATTTTGTTTTTCTTCCGTGGAAGAGTTAGCTGTCAGAATTTCTAATTTTTGTATTGAAGTGTGTATACTAAATTGTGGTAAACGTAACACTATAACGTCCGTCCTAATTAAGTTACAGTACTTAGAACAAATAATAAGAACAAAATACAAGTTTGTATTTGTACATTATTTATGGAACATAAATAATGATAGTTTTAATAAGGATTTGTTCCTTTTAAAATAATCGATTTCTAGTTTTTATTTTACCGTCTTCTCAGGTTTAAGTAATTTTCGTGAAAGCAAATTTATTATATTTAAATCACGATGTAATTTTTCACGATGGTTTAAGATTCCTCCTGTTATTCGCTGTATGTAATTAATTTTTACGATGTTATAATTTCCGCAAATCTACTCAGTAAAAATATAAAGTTGACACGTGGTTGCACTGTTTTAAGTTATAACGATAATGTTATTCGCATAGTAAGGGTGTGCATGGTCAGGCTTACCAATTAGATAAAATAAGCTGGTACGTGTGTTACACCATCAATGATGGTGTAATACATTTTAGAGCAAGTGTCAAAAGTGAGGCTTCGAATGATGTGGTGTGAACACTTTGTCACGATACTGAACGCTGTTTATCTTTAAACAGATACAGGAAATATTATTGGTGTGTGTCTGCCTGAAGAGAGAAAGGAAGTCTTAAGCATGCAAAAACTTTTCAAACATTATAGATGGCGCTTCAAATGACATTTCACGGGGGCGAGAAAAGTTACGAGCTCGTTACGAGCCATGTAATTATGTAGAAATGTCAGTCGTCCTGTTAAAAATAAAACAACAAAAACTATTTGTAGGTTTAACACTTGATACGCTGTTTTATTTAATTGTATGTGATAACCTCTGTTTTAACAGAAAAAGCTTCGAGGTTATATAAATGCGATCCTAACATAAACTCCCAAGTGTTGATAAGCTGTGCTAGTTATATCAATGATATTTGTGAAAGATCTGGTGATTAGGGTGCTCGACTTGCAATCTAGGGGCTAAGAATTCGAATTCCCGTCACCCAATATACTCACCCTTTCGGTCGTTGAAACGTTATTATATTAAGATCAATCCCACTACTCGCTGATAAGAGAGTAGCCCAAGAATTGGCAGTGGGTTGTGATGACTAGCTGCCTTCCCTCTAATTTTACACTGCTAAATTAGGGACGACTAGCGCAGATAGTCCTCGTGTAGCTTTGTGCGAAATTCACAAATAATACAATAAAAATTAACTTCCATTTCTAGTTAATTTTTTTGCTTATTTTTTTAATAATTAAAATACGAACAGCGCTGTACAGCAGGTTCGCATTGGCGAGTTGTTCGTCTGTTAAAAAAAGGCTTAAAAAACAAGGCCTAAAACAGTATACATGACACTGTGATCCTTCGAATTTTATAGTAACTACTCCTCGGTCGTGTTTATTAAAAAAATAAAATATGTAGTTGCAGATTTTCTAGTTTAATTTATACTTTTGTGAAATGATTTTAGTTACCGCAAGTTTCGAATCCGTTATTATATTTAGGCACATTTTTTTTTCAATGCGTGTTACTCTTAATTGTTTGTTTTATTTTAATAAATTAACCGAACCAACCTCAAAAAAACCAATAAAATCAGGAGTTCGATTCCTCTCGATGGACTCGGCAACATAGGCTGATGTGGCTTTGTTATAAGAAACACTCACACACACACAAATAAATTCAACCTGTTTTATTATAATTTGACATTAGCGTTTTTACAAGTGATTAGAGAACTGATATTGTGCCAAACTATGTGAAAGTTCTGGAAAGTTTCAGAATCAGACCCACCGGCACGGGTCACAACAGACAGTGTTTCTCTCCCATCTGTCCGTCCACCATTTGATAAGAAAACACTTAACATGTAAAGTGCTCTTACCGCATTCAGTGAACTCCGTGGAGCCGGCTTTCGATATGTCACGTTAAATGGACCTGGTGTACGAGGTCGAAATACCATGTGAAGATAATCAGAACTGGCGATTTAGTTGACATTCGGTTATGACAAACACTGATCCATAATATTGGTGGTCAGTAAGAAATACTACTACAAAGAAAGTGAAAAAAAAATCACAAACATTTTTTTAAAACTGAAACGAAACTTTTAACAGACGTGTATAGTTGTGTTTTGATGTTAAAACGTCCTATTCTTGAAAGTGCAAAGTCCTACGTAGAATATTAACCAGAACTCTGTGCCGGTAAAGAAAGGAATGTGCGATTTTAGGAATAATTAATTAAGAAATTAAACTTTTACGTAATGAAAATAAAAGCATTGATGTTCAGAGAACATTTTATCATCCAGTAGTTAAAAGTAAAATTAAAAGTTGCAGCCGAAATGTTCTGGTTTTTGATATTTCTAGGAACGTGTATGGCCAAGTGATTTACATGCCTGTTCTTTAAATACGAAGATTCGTGGTTTGTGTCTCGTTTTTTCAATTGTGTACTTCGAGCTGTAGGAGTTACAGAAAATTTCCTTTTTCGTTTATAGAACTGTAACTGCATGGTTAACTGGCTGTACTTTGTGGGGTCTGTTATTGTAAAATTAGGAAATTTGTGCGCAAGTAACCCCTGAACTGATTGACACCAAACAAATTGTTTTTTTCATCAAAAGGTGATTTTATGTAATTGCTTGGACAAGTGTATAAGAGAGAGTTTGTTTGTTTGTTTGTTTTTCAAATTTCGGGCAAAGCTACACGAGGGCTATCTGCGCTAGTCGTCTCTAATTTAGCAGTGTAAGATTAGAGGGAAGGTAGCTTGTCATCACATCCCGCCACCAACTCTTGGGCTACTCATTTGAAAACGAATAGTGGGATTGGCCTTAACACTTTAACACTACCACTGCCACCGAAAGAGCGAGCATGTTTGGTTCGACGGGGATTCGAACACGCGACCCTCGGATTACGAGTCGAAGACTGAACCCGCCTGGCCATGCCGAGGCCTGTATATGAGGGAGATAGCTGTTCTTAGAATGATGCAGACTGATAGTTACTGATTAGTTGTTTCCCTAAGAGAAATAATCTTTTTCTCTGCACTGTACTTGGGTTTCTCTTAGATGTGATGAAACGGGATCACTCAAGTTCCCATATGCTCTAAAGTAACTAATACGTATATTTAAAAAGTGGTGGGTATGTATGTTAGTATACAAGATAAAAGACGGTTGAAATACGATTAGATAAGTACATAATTAATTATTCTGGGATTTATTCAGTGGTAAGGTCTTACTAGAACACCTGTAACGTTTTAATATGGTTAGGTCTTACTAGAACACCTGTAACGTTTTAATATGGTTAGGTCTTACTAGAACACCTGTAACGTTTTAATATGGTTAGGTCTTACTAGAACACCTGTAACACTTTAATATGGTTAGGTCTTACTAGAACACCTGTAACACTTTAATATGGTTAGGTCTTACTAGAACACCTGTAACACTTTAATATGGTAAGGTCTTACTAGAACACCTGTAACACTTTAATATGGTAAGGTCTTACTAGAACACCTGTAACACTTTAATATGGTAAGGTCTTACTAGAACACCTGTAACACTTTAATAGCAGCTTATAACATGGCTACGAGTTTGTTTTTTTCACGTACCAAATTTTAAATCGCAGCTCCATCTCTTGACTTATTTGAGATCTAATTACGGCCATGGCTATTGAGGATTCCCTCTTGTTCTTAACTGGGACGTTAAGATTGAACTCGGATCTTCTCATTTACGTTATATCTATGTATTCACTTCATTTAAACAGCACTAGATAATGTATTCACTTCATTTAAACAGCACTAGGTAATGTATTCACTTCATTTAAACAGCACTAGATAATGTATTCACTTCATTTAAACAGCACTAGGTAATGTATTCACTTCATTTAAACAGCACTTGGTAATGTATTCACTTCATTTAAACAGCACTAGGTAATGTATTCACTTCATTTAAACAGCACTAGGTAATGTATTCACTTCATTTAAACAGCACTAGGTAATGTATTCACTTCATTTAAACAGCACTAGGTAATGTATTCACTTCATTTAAACAGCACTAGATAATGTATTCACTTCATTTAAACAGCACTAGGTAATGTATTCACTTCATTTAAACAGCACCAGGTAATGTATTCACTTCATTTAAACAGCACTAGGTAAAATGATGAATTTTGTTGTATATTATTTCAAATGTGCACGTTCTGAGGAACAGTGACTATTGGTCAGCAACAAGCTTGAAGACGTTGAAGGTGAAGTTTTGATATCCATGGTGGGCACAACATAGATCGCCCATTTTATAATTTTGTGTTTAACAAACAAACAGAAGGTTTTAACAAGAATTTCCCACACTATTTGTTGCTGTTTTACAGAAGAACAAAACATTACATATTAAGACTAAAGTGGTCCAGAAGAGGTTAAAACAATTTTAATAATGTACGTAGTAATTATCTAAGTAGAAGTTATTCACACACACACACACACACACACACCTATATTAAAATCAACAGTATAAACAACTTCACAAACATATGTCAATCAATCGTTCCTCTATAGGACAGTGTTAAGTCTTCGGCTTTACAACGTTAGAAATCAGGGGGCTGATTCCCCTCGATAAACGCACCAGATAGACTAATGTGGCTTTCGCACAACATAACATATACATACATTCAATTAGCCAGTATTCACCGAGGGAAGTGTCACACACTGTTTGCGCTGTTTCCATCCTCACGTTATGAGTAACAACACTTGTAATTGTTGCTAGGTAAAGTTTAATTTGTGCTAACGGGAGTTGCTAACAATTAAATGTTCGTAGCAACTCAGTATATCAATTCTTAAGGTAACATTTTCGCTGCTTTGTGCTTTATCACAATTCACAGCTTAAGAAAATTAAAAATGTTTTTTTTTATGGTTCTTTCTTTTATGTTGATTTCTTCCAGTAATGTTTTAATATATTGTACTGGGATTGGTGGATTTGGAAAGAGTTTAATAATAAGGCGGATAGTTCTTGAAAGGTCTTCCTATATTACGTACAAGAAGTATTAGCATTTCCTACTCAGAATTCTCCAGTTTTGATGTAGCGTTATTATTTTGTTTACATTTAAATCCGTAATGTAATAGGAATACAGAACTACGGTTACGTTGTGGTTTGTCTGTAAATGTAAGTTTTGTGCTCTTAGAATACAAAAATACAAAAATGACTTTTGCTAGGAATCTTAAAAAAACGCATGGAAAATTTGTAATACAGAAATGCATATTGATGTGTGATATCTTAAGGCCTAAAATGTATATTGATGTGTGGTATCTTAAGGCCTAAAATGTATATTGATGTGTGGTATCTTAAGGCCTAAAATGTGTATTGATGTGTAATATCTTAAGGCCTAGAATGTATATTGATGTGTGGGATCTTAAGGCCTAAAATGTATATTGATGTGTGGGATCTTAAGGCCTAAAATGTATATTGATGTGATATCTTGAGGCTCATGTTCTTGTGAGTGAAATAAGGTTATGTGTGAATATATATATCTTTATAACTATATCTATCCAGGGGTTATTGTTGTTGTTCGTTGTTGCCATGATTTTGGACTTGTTTGGTTGTGATGACCCCTACTGCTGTTGGTTCTGTTGTTAGTCAAATGTCCCTTACAAGCCACACGTGACATTGATTTTGAGGATTGTTCATACAAATCAGTGAACGGCATTGCATTTCTCTTGACCTCTTGTGTGGCCTACGTTATTTTAAGTGTAACCACTTACACACAACTTTATCCTTTGTCTGGATTTTGTTACTTGACCAAACTCGTAAGTGCTTTTCATATGAAGGCTGCGGGCCACGTTTATTGTCATCAGCTATCTGATTGGCTGGATGTCATCGGTTATTTGCGAGGAGGATTTTGTTTTTAGTTTCCTGGTTGGTGTAACCGAATATTTTGTGTCTGGTTGATTTGTAGGTGCTGCCTTTTTATCTTTAGGTGGTTGAACGAGATGGGGTATTGGGGTGGGGTAATCGTGCAAGAAACGTTAAATCAAATTGCATAGGTCAAAACCGGACTAAACCTTTAACTTTACGTGAACAAGTAACATCTCTCTAAGTAAGCCACACTTATTACGTTGCTGATTATGTCCATGGAAATCAATTAACAAGACACAATATTCCATCACTCAAGTAAAGACATTACGCCATTAAGGCCCTTTAATTGTAACCCTACCCCTTCATGTCTTGTGACTTTTTGGGGGTGAGCCTTCAAACATGTAGTGCAAGTGTATAGTACAAAGATGGTGCCTTTGGTGACGACTATGAGTAATAGAAATATTCAATGGAAATTTTCTGTTGGTCCCTTAAAACAACAACAAAAGTTAAGCAATCATCCTAACACTGAATACGGTTTTCCGTAGCGCCATCTTGTGAACTGAACTAAACCACTTCTCGGCATCCGTGAGTTAGTTTCACAACACAACTGGATTGATTTACAAACAATCTCATTGGGTCTTTTCCTTACGAACCACTTAAAGCTGCGGATTATGCAAGTTCATTTCCATTGTCCAACATGTTCCTTTAAAAATTTTCGCTCGAAGCTAGACAATGGGCTATCTGCGTGTAACCGTTCCTCATTCTGAATTAATTACCTACGGAAAAAAGAAAAAAAAACAGTTAACCATCATCAGCACGTGGACTTCTCTTGTTTGACCGAGTAGTAAGAATACCTGGATTCATAATTCAGGCACGGTGAGAAATAGGCCACTCCTATCCTGCTAAATGTTTTTATTACAGGTCACAGAGTCCTGGTAGCTGGTTCCCCCACGCTAAATTTTAAAGTTTATAATGCTAAAAATTAGATACGTGTTTAGGGCGTAGAACAGATTTGTCCTTAAAAATAAAAAAAACAAGCAAACTACCTAACATCGAAATGTTAGAAGTCAGTCGAAACGTGTCTAAGGTTTGTTTTATTAGAATATTTCTGTTGTTGGAAAATTATTGTTGTTTTTTTGAATTAAGCACAAAGCTACACAATGGGCTATCTGTGCTCTGCCCACCACGGGTATCGAAACCCGGATTTTAGCGTGTAAGGTTGTTGGAAAAGGATGATACGTTTATAGATAAAAAAACTATAGTGTTTTGTTGGAATCATATAAAAATAATATAACAGAACTTACACTTCATTAACCATATATACAACGAAAACTACAAAATACATTTGAAAAATGTAAAAGCCAACGGGTGTCAAAAACATTAATTATAATTATATCGACACTCACAGAGAACTGAAGTTATAATTCGGTTAATCTCACATCGGTGTTGAGTCTTAAGTCCACCAAATAATTTCTAACATAACTTCTCTACAAATTGTACACTAAGTTTGTCTTCATTGTTTTCACACACAAGTTTTCCCACCTGCAGAGAATATAAAAGCCCGGCATGGCCAGGTGGTTAAGGCGCTCGAGTCGTATCCTGACGGTCGCGGGTTCGAATCGCCGTCACACCAAACGTACTCGCTCTTTCAGCGTTATAACGTTACTGTAAATCCCACTATTCGTTGGTAAAATAGTAGCCTAAGAGTTGGCGGTGGGTGGTGATGACTAGCTACTTCTCCTCTAGTCTTACACTGCTAAATTAGGGATGGCAAGCGCAGATAGTCCTCGTGTAGCTTTGCTTGAAATTCAAAAACAAACCAACATATGGCGAGTACATCAATTTCGAGTTTTCACTGGAAAACCTACTTACCGCTAGGTGTCGTTCTGCATACATGCCCTCTGTGTATATTATTAAAAGTGGCTTGTAATTTATATTGAACTAATAATTTGCAGGTGTGTTAATACGAAGCAAATTTAATCGAGTTTTTCCTTTGTTAATGACGAAATTCGGTGTTTTAAGGAAAACAGTAAGTTGTTAATAATTAGATTTAGGCTACTGAAAATTAATATTGATCGTATCTTTCTTTACTTAAAACTTTGAATCGTGGTTGAAACGGTGCAGAGCAATGGTTCTCAATTACTTTTCACACTGGGCCACTTCGAATGATGGCCATAAAGCCAAATGAGAGCATCATGGGAAATCCATTGTTTCCTAAATGCATGTTTGCTTGTTTTTCAGTACCTCATCAGAACGCTATCCACTAATCAGATTTTCGATGGCCTGTCGTGGTCCATTGATAAAACGTATTGGTGAGTTTCTCTGCTTGGACTGAGTGGTTATCGTATAATCACGTAACATGATAGGAAAGTTTTGAACGGTGTGAAATGTCTTCGGGTTTCGTATTCGTTGCTGTTTCTTCTGACAGTGATTGGTTCATCGTGTTCTTGCGCGTTGTGTCTTTTCGCACAACGCTGGAGGGTTCTCTGGTAGATGGCAGGCAGCACTGTCACTTAGGGCTTCTGTTAGTAGTTGACGAATGAACTGGTTCTTTTCCTTCTGTCGTACCTTTGTTGTGGGCATGTAGGGTGGACGAAGAACCACAACAAAAAGTAATTATACATTTAAGTCTGTAAGTCAGTCCAGTATTCTTTAGCACAACGGTAACGAAACGCTGTGAAATATTCAAAAGACCTGCGCAGTTGTTTGGGAAACGCTGTTCCTCTTGTCAGGTTCAGATTTTTAGAGCTTCTTTAAATTAAAGTTTCATGATATGAAATGTTTTTTTTAATCAGCTCCTCATTTAATTAGGTTCCGGCATGGCCAGGTAATTAAGGCACTCGACTACTAATCCGAGAATCGCGGGTTCGAGTCCAGGTCACACTAAACATGCTCGCCCTTTCAGCCATGGGGGCGTTATAATTTAGCGGTCAATATCACTATTCGTTGGTAAAAGAGTAGCCCAAGAGTTGGGGGTGGATGGTGATGACTAGCTGCTTTCCCTCTAGTCGTACACTGCTAAATAAGGAACGGCTCGCGAGATAGCCCTCGTGTAGTTTTGCACGAAATTCAAACCAAACAATTTAGTTTAATACATCGGACACTCGATGAACTGTATTTATCACAGTGAAAAATAAGGACAAAAAAAAACTAATTTATTTTATGTTCTTTATGTGACTCCTGCCATAACTGGTTGTTAATTATGTTTCATAGTTTAAATCTAATAGGTAACAATGAATTTTCAATGCCATCTTTACCTGACGTTTGATGTTAGTGGTGTACAACCAGATCCGCTGTTCTCAGGAAGTGGACTTAATGACTCTTAAGTGGTCATTTATGGTCTTAAATTTAAGGGAAAAAATTACTCGAGTCTTCTGAACGGATGGAATAAGTAGAGATCTCAAATAACATGTACCCCATTTTCTCTGTATTTCTTAAATTAAACGGTTTTTGTTGGGTTATTTAATCGGTAACAGATCTGGGATTTC
This sequence comes from Carcinoscorpius rotundicauda, assembly GCA_011833715.1. NCBI lineage: Eukaryota > Metazoa > Arthropoda > Merostomata > Xiphosura > Limulidae > Carcinoscorpius > Carcinoscorpius rotundicauda. The sequence goes on from CM022400.1 coordinate 4,957,976, forward strand.
TTAAATTCAGCTCTTTTAACCATACTTGCGCTAACTAACATGTTTTTATCTGTTAATTCGAAAATTTGTGGTTCAACAGTAAAGGAAACTGTTTGAATTTTGATAAGAACGTTCTTAAAATAGTTGATGAGTTAACGATTGAGACTGTTTTCTGTAGTCTATGCATCTTGGCCGAATGACGCCATACTTTTTTAACTGTTAGACTAGATGGAAGATGGCTAAGCGACATCATCCACTGATCACCAACTCTTGAGCTACTCTTGTGTGACCAAATTCTGGGATTTGACCGTGTCACTTCCTTACGGCTCTCTCTAACGTGCGAAGCAAGTTTTGCGAAAAGCGGGACGCGAACATTAAATTCCCGTTATGTGTAGGAAAATGTACTGCAAAACCTAAAAACTCACCTTTCGATCATCCACTTCCATTATCTTTGCCGGCGGATGCTGTGTTGTAATCATTTCCTAAACAGTATTAATTCACTCAAAACACCTCTTCAAATAATGTATCTAATTGTCTCTTCGTGTTATTGAAACCATAGCCACCAGAAACGATTTCGTAAAAGTGTATACATTGAACGCCTTGGTTCAAGCCGTTTTGTGTTAGAAATGAATGAATACAAGGTAATGGAACTTTTAACACTAATATTTCTTTCTTTCGGTGCTGTCTTTGTTACCGTGAGTTTTCTTACCTCTCGTATTAGCGACTAACTTGCATGGCGGTATGTTTATGTTTTCATTTGTACACACTTGGGTAAAACAGTTACTCATTTTCAATATAAAATACATAGGGTGGGTGGCCCCAGTCGTGATCAAACAGTGGAGTAATATTTATAACATTTTTTTTTTCGTTTTGTGTGCGAGTGACTCGTGAGTCGTTGTGGAGCTCTTAAGTAATAGCTTAATAGATCCTCAGAAAATATGGGACATAAATAATTTGGGAAAACTGCTTATGGTCCATAATGGTCCAACTGGTAGTTATGAAGTTCTTATACTCCTGAAATGTTTGTAATATAATGATTCACATTAGAGCTGAATATAGGGCACACAGTGTTGCTACTTGTTTAAACAATATCTGGGCTTCTCTCTGTATTCAGCACAACCGTCTGATATGTAAATGTATACACTGTTAAATAAGCACGAGGATAGGCTTGCATTCGATGTTTTGTCCTTTAGACGGGCGTTTGTTGCGAAATCGAGCTACTTGGTACACTGTGAAACGAACAGAATGTCTGAACTTTAGAAGAACGCTGACCTGGAAAGCAACCTTTAGATGCTCGCTGACCGTAAAAAATCTTTACAACTTTCAATCTATTCCATCCCGCGTACTGACGGAAGCAGTTCGCGATCAAGGTTACCCTGGGTGTACCTGTTGATGCGGGCTCTGAATGTCGTTTTTTTATTTTCTCATTGACAAACAGCTAAAGGGACAGCTCCCCTTCAGTACAGCCTTTCCCACTTCTGTTATAGACAGCTGGTCAGTCATGACCTTATTGTCACAGGTCCCCTGGCAGCAGTCAGTAAGCTGACGCTGGGGAGACTGGAACATGTGTTCTCTCCACCTTGTTCATTGTTTGCTGTTTCTGCTGTTCAGTTTACATGTAGAATCAAGTCAGCTGTATTTTTGGACACGCGACAGTTGGCGGCAGAATCTGCACGTGTTTGACTCGAGGAGTGAGGGACATCTTTCAGCGAGATTCTCCTTGTAGTAATGCACAAATGTAGGTTTGAACCTTGTCCACAGCTGCCTAACCATTAGCCGCCAGCCATCTTCGCGTTTAGAAAACAAGTCTGAAAACAAAACTAGAGGGTCCCTTGCATTTTTTCTTTTAATATCGTGGTCGCATCTTAAGATATCAGTTGTTTGATAAATCCATTGAATTTTGGGGAGGAACATTTATCGATTATAAGTATATCCGTGATTAGTGCTGCCTGCAATATTGCCTCGTTCTGGATGTGTTTATTTTTTTGAAAATACTCCTAACTGACGCATGCGCTGTTACATAGTTCTTTCTTTCATCTGAAGCAGATTTTTGTTTTGCTTTTTCACTTACATCAACTAAATCTTGTGTTATTGTTTTACTCTAGTTAAGCTTTCATCGAATGATTTTTTGTTGTTGTTGGTTTTCATTTCTTCTTATTCTACGACTCGTAATCTGAGGGTCGAGGGGTCGAGTCTCCGTCATTCGAAACATGCTTGCCCTTTCATCCGTGGGAGCGATATAATATGACCACCAATCCCACTTTTCGTTGGGTAAAAGAGTAGCTCTAGAGTTGGCGGTGGGTAGTGATTGACAGCTGCCTTTCGTTTAGTCTTACACTGCTAAATTAGGGACGGCTGGCACAGATAGCTCTCGAGTAGCTTCGTACCAAATTCAAAAACAAGTCTTTTCCACAATGATTGTATTCCATTTCTCTTTATTATGTTCTTCATTGGTTTGTTTCATATTTTGTAAGTTACACTTTAATACATCCACAAACAATTTTTATTTCATTATTTACTCACTTGTTTGTGTGTGTTTCATCACTATTTATTCACTGTTATCTGTTCTTCTTTCTTTCCATATTTTTTACTTGACGTCTGCTTCACTGTAATTTCGTTATTTTTTATACATGCTAGTAGCTCCCCCTCGTGTCCATTTCCGGTACTACTAGAACCATTTTCCTCCTTTCAGTGTGTAACTTATATTAGTTTTTATTAATGCTTCTCTGAAGAATTAATTGAATATATTATATATCGAATTATTCTTCTTTCTTCATGTTTTTCCCTGCAACTTACGTTTTTCTCACTCAACTTTAAAGTAATTTAGTTTTTTGATTTATTCGCGGTAGACTTTTATCTAATATAAATTTACATTTCAGAGTGAAACTCTCACGACTAGTCAGCGCAGTACAATGAATATCTTAATTGTTTCAGGGTATCCTTTTATTTCCTGGATGCTGACCACTGATTGAAAACTCTTTACGAAATCCATTTAAACTGAAACGTTTCATTAATATACTTAAGGCGAAACCACACGACTCATTGAAAATAAACGCCGGCCCTCTCACGGACGAGTGAAGAACTTCATTTTTGCACCAGTTCATTTTAAATATACAACTCGAAATAGGAATAAAATACGACCTTTCTTAGCCTAATCAAATATACAGCAATTATGAAGGTTTAATGTAACTGAAAATTTGTAAAATATACGACAGTATGTTATCGCTCCGTGCGCACGGTTATTACGTGACATTCTTTGTCACAAATCAAAATATCCATTTAGTTTCATTATATTTTTTTCTTATTGACAATAAAAGTAAATATCGATTAACCAAGTCCTTAGAACGAGAATATGATGGTTTTTATAGATCTCGTTAGAAGCAAAGCGATAAAAAAAATTTCTGTTTTACACTTAGGGAAATTACTTTCTCTTCAGCAAGTTTTCTAATAATTGGTTTTAGTACAGAATCTTGTCACGTGTTCCTTAGGTGGTCCCACTGCCTCTATGGATAGAAAGTCATTTTTCCATACACGCATCACAGTTTTTTATTATTTGTGTATTAAACCAAGCTGGTTTTTAATATGTTTTTCTCTCTTTGTTTTGTGTGCAATTCACATTACGTACTAAGTTTGTCGAAGTTTATTGGTTTTTATTTTTATCTTCTTAACATTTATCGGATTAATCTAGTGCGCAAAAATGGAGTATCTTTAGTAGATTTTTAAAAGTTGATAAATGGATTTTTAATACCTAAATAACTTACGACCGAGTCACTTCGGTTCCTTAACGTTCATCGGTAAAAGACTGTAGAATGATTGTTGTAATGGTGCTCTATATAATGATTGTTGTAATGGTGCTCTATATAATGATTGTTGTAATGGTGCTCTATATAATGAGTGTTGTAATGGTGCTCTATATAATGAGTGTTGTAATGGTGCTCTATATAATGAGTGTTGTAATGGTGCTCTATATAATGAGTGTTGTAATGGTGCTCCATATAATGAGTGTTGTAATGGTGCTCTATATAATGAGTGTTGTAATGGTGCTCCATATAATGAGTGTTGTAATGGTGCTCCATATAATGAGTGTTGTAATGGTGCTCCATATAATGAGTGTTGTAATGGTGCTCCATATAATGAGTGTTGTAATGGTGCTCTATATAATGAGTGTTGTAATGGTGCTCCATATAATGAGTGTTGTAATGGTGCTCTATATAATGAGTGTTGCGCTCTAGATGAAATTTTATTGTGATGTTCTTCATTTTTATATCATCACCCCTGAGAATTTTTGAATGTTAAAATGTTAATCTGTAGTTGTTATTTATTCAGAATTATAAAGCAAGAAGAAATTTCCAGTGTTGGTTTTAAGAATTTTTCTGAACCAATCGCTTGTTTCTTGCTAGACGCAAAGCCACACAGGAGGCTACACGTGCTCTGTCTGCTGCAGGTATCGAACTCAGGTTTAAAGCCTCAGATAAACCGTTCAAACACTGGAGGAGGGTGACGTTCACGTGTATGAAACGTTCCGAAGTGGTTTATGAGATTAACTCACGATTACAAATGTAAAACTCTACCAATATAATCTTTATTCTGAAAGCAAATTAATTGTCTCCCAGCTATTACATAAACATTATAAAGTCACTAACAGTAATTCTGCTTGAAATTCTACATCGCTTGGTGAGGCTAAGCTCCTATAGTACGTCACACGATTACAGGAGCTATACTTAAGGAATTATACAATAACCCTCTTAGCCGTATTTGTAAAGTAACTAGGCTTAACCAATTCTGTGAAATCGTGGAAGATAAACCGCAGTATCTTGATTCGTCTTCTTTACAGCAGTAATAGGTAATATTAATAGTTTAATACAAAAGATGGCCATGTTTAGTTGCGAAACGTTTAGGTATATACACTAAGCTTGTCAATTTCAAAGGGGTAAAATATAAGCGTCGTGTCTTAGAGTAAAATTTGTTTGTGTGTTTGATTTCGCTTAAAACTATTTGAGGGCTGTCTACGAATAGCCCACCAAACTTTATAACTGATTTACTAGAAGGAAGGTAGCTAGTCCATATCACTCACCGTCAGCTTTTAGTCTGCTGTTATCTAACTAGATAGTGGCCGGGTGGTAGGGCGCTAAACTCGTACGTACGTCGGGGGTTCGAATTTCTGTCATACCAAACTTGCTGTCCTTTTCAGCCGTGAGAGCGTTATTATTTGACAGTCAATCCTACTGTTAATTGGTAAAAGAGTAGTCCAACAGTTGGCGGAGGGTGGTGATGACTAGCTGCCTTCCATGTAGTCTTACTCTGCTAAATTAGGGACGAATAGCGCAGATAGCTCTCGTGTAGCTTTGCGCGAAATTCAAAACCAAACCAAAATTTCCCTCTGGTCTTACACTGCTAAATTAGGGACGGCTACCGCAGATAGCCCTCGTTTAGCTTTGCATAAAATCCAAAACAGACAAAAACAAAGCATAAACGTGCTCCGCGCATAGGATCTATGGTTTGTTTTGCTCGTTCTAAACTTCGCGTAAAACAGCTAGTCATCACCACCCACCGCCAACTCTTGGGCTACTCTTTTACCAACGAATAGTGGGATTGACCGTAACATAATAACGCCTTCACAGCTGGAAGGGCGAGCGTGTTTGGTGTAACGGGGATTCGAACCCGCGAACCTCGGATTACGAGCCGAGTGCCTTAACCACCTTGCCATGCCGAGCCGCACGTTTTTGAACCGACAAGGTGAATCTCGACTATCGGACTCGCATTTCTGGAACTGTTACCATTTGTCTACATCCTGTTCGAAATGACGTCACTAGGGTTTGGTATATGTTGATATTTTTCTCGACTGTGAGTAAATTTAAGAATAAAATCTAGAAACGGCCATTTTTAACTCAAATTTATATTTATAAGTTTGATTGATCGTATCAATATCGTATAATATTTACCACATACAGACATATTAACATATAATATTTACCATATACAGACATATTAACATATTTTATCTGATATTGAAGTTTGTGATAACTGACATTTCCAGATTTTTTTATTTATTTTTTTTACTTACTAAACCTGCGATCTGATATATTTAGGTTTAGTGTTCTGTCGTGTGTTACTAAAACTCGTAATAACGAATGCTGTTCGTTTATAACCAGTTCGGGAAACACGAGATCCTTCTCTATTGAATAAAATAGTATGTCTGTTGTATGATAACTCAGAACAGCCTGGTTATGAGAAGCACTTTGGTATAGGAATATTTCACACCACATTCAGTTCAACGTCGCTGTGTTTTACACTGTTTCTATTGAGTTATGGTTGAGTAATATAAAACAGAAAATATGCCTAGAATAGTCAAGTATCATATCTTAAGAAAATACGTTTGTTTGTTGAATTTCGCGTAAAGTAATTTGAGGGTTGTACACCAATAGTCAGTAGCACCCATCGCCAACTTTTAAGCTACTTAATATGTATTTATCTCACTCTGTGTGTGTGTGTGTGTGTGTGTGTATATATATATATAAATGCACTTTAAAGTTAGAAAACTTTAATATTCGTTTTTGTTCTATTTATTATAACGTTTTAATAAAATTACACAGTAGTTTTAGTAACAATCTAACTTTTCTGAACATTTTTTTCAAGTTAAATTTTAATCTTTTCAACCAGAATAAACACCCAGAAGGCTTATAGTCATCCAAATCTCGCGAAGAATAAGTTTACGAGATTATGAGACAGCACCAAGAAACGTGTTTTAATTGTTGCCCACTCGTAATAACACATTACAGCGTCCTCACACGAAAACGAAACTGATTTCATGGTCCAGCTGAATATACGATTAAGTGTAAAAGCGATTGAAATTGACGTCCTTATCTCTTGTACGAACTTTGCACAAGACGTCATTATAATTCACGGGTAATTACAGTATTCGGAAAGCCATGTTTCCTTTGTCTGTATTCCTGCATAATTATATTATTTGGATTATATTTATCTGTGTGTTTCTTCCAGTTACGTCGCTTGGCAACGGTAGCTTCTTGATTATAAATTATCTTTCGTTGTCATGACATCCCCTCTCTAAACTGTGATCTGTTTTCAGAGGCGTTTAGAACAGGTGGGTAAGGCATATTTGTAGCTACGTCTCTTTAAACGGATGCAGTAAAACCTGGGTAGAAAGTTTCGTTGTTTTACATGTTAAGTTATTTGATAAAAGATACATTCAAGTCGTAAAGGTCATTGTTACCAAGTGATAAAAATATAAAGGTTGTTACATTAGTTGTTTCTTTTCCCTCACATTATAAGAAATAGTCAACATTTTCAAAGTTTCCGTGTTTTTTTTGCTGGCGGGTCAAAACCACACCTTCATTCACCACAACATTCAATGTTGAGGATACTGTGATGGTGAATGAAAACCTTTTTGTAAGAGCAGGTCGCTGGCGTCTCTTCAAAGTCGATGACATGAAACAATAGATTTTCTATGAGAAGTAATTTATGAAATGAGAATATTTCAGAGAGAAGGGTTTTGACTGTTACTCTTATGTTACCGATCGCAAAGAATTGTTGGTTTCTGAATTTAGTCCAGCAGAGTCTATGAACGTGAACCAACTGTTGTTTTCACAATTCATCGTTTTCCATAAGTCATTTCCAGGTCGTTTGATTCGTATTCGGGGAGTTGTGGGTGCGAATTCGCGCACCAACAAACATTTTCGCTTTTTCAGCCTTGTGGGCACTACATTGTGACGGCCAGTCCCAATATTCGTTGGTAAAAAGAGTAGCCCAAGACCTGGCGGCGAGTGGTGACGACAAGTTGCCTTTCCTATCTTCTTTTATTGTTAATTGAGGAACGTTTAGCGAAGATAGCCCTCGTAAGTCGTATTATGAAGATAACTTCTATGCTTATTTTTCAATAGTCATCGCGTGCTTTTACAGTCTATCGAGCTAAGTAACCTAACGTGGCACACTCAGCCAATCACGTGCTTTTGAATATCAGTTTATATAGCGTCACACACTGGCAATTTCATACATGGCTTTAAAACACTGCCTGATTGGCTAGGAGGAGAGTGACCAGAGAAATGCCATATTATACAATCTGGAGTTAGGTTTAACTGATATATAACATATAAGCAACAACTGAGAAGAAAACAAATAATTTGTTACAATATTTAATTGCTTCATAATCCGTTGGATGATACTTTCAACAGTTACATGATGTAGCTATATAATAAAAATACATGATGAAGTGTACACTTTAAGTACTATATGTAAATAAATTTCACGTAGTGAAAAATAGTCCAGAGAAACATAAGAAACGAACACGACTTATGGAGACAACAGCTTCGTAAACACGTCGATTTCAATGCAGAGGACTTCGTATGGTGGTTACGATTCGCCTGGTGACAGTACCTTTTACTAAATGACATCTTGGCTTCACCAGCTGGGAGCGTGCGTGATAACGTTGTTAGACAATTCTATCTTTATATGTATATATATATGTGTGTGTGTGACTATTATCTGACTGATGTGGTCAGTTTGTTTGTTTTGAATTTCGCGCAAAGCTATACGAAGGCTATCTGCGCTAGCCGTCCTTAATTTAGCAGTGTAAGATAAGAGGAAGGCAGCTGGTCACCATCACCCACCTCCAACTCTTGGGCTACTCTTTTACCAACGAAGAGTAGAAATGACTGTCACGTTATAACGCCCCCATGACTGAAAGGGCGAGCATGTTTGGTGTGACGGGGATTCGAACTCTTCACCCTCAGATTACGAAACGAACGCCTTAACCCACTTGGTCATGCGGTCAGCACTTGTTGCTAAGATTCACACTTTATTTTCAGACAATGTATTGGAAATGTGTGATTTCCTCTGTATAGATGTGCCTGTTAATAGGTTTAGCACACTTTCATGGTACTGTGTAATAACTTCCATATTTTTGAAAAAACACACGTGACTTTGAGTTGAAATTTGTCCTTTAAATGGCAAGGAATTTTATTCTTACGATAGAAGGTGCATAGTTGGTATACGTCATATCATTCAAAGAAAGTGTGATGCTTTTTAATAATTATATTCAGTACTTGTTTCCGAATAATACAAAATTTGATTTATCACCGACAGGCACACTTCCATACTTTTTTTAGTTCTTAAATTTTCTGTTTTTCTGCTACTTTGAATTACGTATTAAACTTAAACAAGTCGGGTTATAATTTAATAAAGTAAGTGTAAACTGTAGAGTTTCTGTGTGTTAATATTTACAATATTATGGGTGGTTCTGGGAGTTCAACATTGTTGGCTGGGCTGAAGCGTCAAAATTCTTCCAGCCCTCTTGGCAACAGAGGCGTGGGGTGATCAAGACAAGATACACCTACTATGACATTGATAAATGTCTATGTGACATCTGGAAATCGACCTCTGGCTCGTGGTGGCCCACGTGGTGGCACGTAGCTTGTCATTTTCTCGAGCAACACATGCTGCCGTATGGCATGTTGTGATTTGTACGTTCTTTCTCGGACGTTTATATATAGTTTTAGAACGTTTTTCGAAATTTTGTGTTTTGCACTATTCAAATTAGAATTGTTCATTTAAGTATTCAGAGACAAAGGCATCACAAGAAGATGAACGTGTTTTAACTGTTCACACAAGCAGGACAAAAACGTCATTCGAACATCTCTCGTGTTTCTCTTAGGTTAACGAGGTAATATAGCATTAATCTTTGTACAATTGGCTGCAATCCAAACTTCGTTAAGCGGGGTTTATTTAATGTTACTCACGTTTGTTAGCACAGTGCTTATCAGTGTTCATTCTTCTATATACATTTGTTTATATTCATTTATGTTTACATCGCTGTGAAGTCGTCAGTCTCTGCCATTATTACGTATTTAACAAAATTAAATAAAAATACAGCTTTGAATAGTATTTAGAGTAATCATTATTAATCTCTTAGGACAATGATTGTGGTTTCCTGATAAATGTTTGTGTATTGGTCACACCAAATGACACGAAGAGCTCTTATTGTCTTGGAAACAGGAATTTCATGTGACTCTCGTATTTATTTTAGAGAGTAGAGCTGTGTAACTTATAAATGTCGTGCGAGCTTAAAACGAAGAAAATGTTCAGTGTTATAGGGGGGGGGAGGGATTTAGAGAGAACAACTACAAAATAACGATGCGCCGAAGCGAAATCTTTAATTTTTATTTATATTGTTCAAGAAATCAGCAGTGATTCTCAAACCAATGAATCATCTAAAACCAGATCAAATAGGTTATATATGCTCATCAGAAAAACATGTAATCTGCGTTACACAGAGGATGTTATTGTTTTGAATTAAGCACGAAGCTACACAATGGGCTATCTGTGCTCTGCCCATCACGGGTATCGAAATCCGGTTTCTTGTTATATTTATTAAGATCGCTTGGTGAACCGGACTTTTTCCTTTATTTTTTCATTAGTCACCGATTATTGTCGTTTTTATATAAACAAGTTTTAAAACCTCGTCAGAAAGAACTGAAAACCGTTGTTAAATGATAAAGGAACATTAAAGAATTCAATAAAAAACAATTTGGCTGTACCTCCAAAATTTATCTTCTCTTCGCTTATTCCATTAGTCTCGAAGACGAGACTCGTAATCAGAGGGTCGCGGGTTCGAATCCCCGTCGCACCAAACATGCTCGCCGTTTCAGCCGTGGGGGCGTTATATGTTATGGTCAATCCCACTATTCGTTGGTAAAAGAGTAGCCCAAGAATTGACGGTGGATGTTGATGACTAGCTGCCTTCCATCTTGTCTTACCCTACTAAATTAAGGACGGCTAGCGCAAATAGCCCTCGTGTAGCTTTGCGCGAAATTTAAAAACAAACAAACAAAAAAAACAGTCAGTCTCGAAGAAATCCTTTAATCACCTCATAAAGGATAGAAGATATTTGGAAATATTAAACATTTATCTTTCTTTATGTTTGAAGGCTAAAGAGTACGTGTCAAAATATCAGAAGAATATTTGTTAATTAGCAGTTAATAACAATTTAAAACTCTTTAAACACTGACCTTATAGCGCTAGTAATAGTAGGCCTGTTTGCAGTTTAATACAAACGTTAGGCCTAATACACAAACCTAACGTAAGAATTAGCTGAAACATTATTCAGTAAATGTTTGAAGGGTAAGTAGATAGTACGTGTCAAATTATCAGAAGAATATTTGTTAATCAGCAGTTATTAACAATTTAAAACTCTTTAAACAGTAACCCTATCGCGCTAGTAATAGTAGGCCCGTTTATAGTTTAATTTAAACGTTAGGCCTAATACATAAACATAACGTAAGGCTCAGCTAAACATTATTCGCTAAATTTTATTTTGCTTTCGGTTACAATTCAGTGTCATAACTCTTCTGAATTAAACTACGTTTCTGTTACATCACCGAACTTACCAACAAACGAATAAATAAATAATAAAACAGTACCTTCATAAATTTGTGATGACAATTGCAAACTTTTTGTTAACGTGAAGATAACTTAGGAAGGTCGAAATGTTATTCTCTACTTTATTTTAATAAAAGTTTTAATACCTATCTATACCAACTGTTTTGAGATACAGAACCCTTCTAAAAATTGACATAAATATTGACCTTTTAAATATAAACACCATAGTAAGTTTTTTGCTTAGGTTTTTTCCCATTCTTCTCACAGGTTCGGACCTAGTGGTTATCGTGTTGAGTTACAGGTTGGACGATTAAAGTTCGAGACGTCGTGTTACCAAACATGTCCAGCATTTTCATTGTAGGCATTGCATTATAAAAGTGGCAGTCAGTTCCGTTATTCGGGTATAGAAAGAGCTGGACAAAGTCCATGTTTCAGTGGATACTTTTAGTTGGCTGTCAGTGATTAAAAACTAGGGATGGAAACGTTGTAGTGATTCAAGTGCTTTACTGATAAGCGCTAGAGGGCTGACTCTGTAGATAAGTTGGCAGAGTTTTCGCTTCTAGTGCTGAAGGTCCAGGGTACAGACTTGAGACAATGAAATGTACCGCGAAAGGGGTAGGGTACAGCATCTGTACCTGAGCTTGAGGAATTTGTGACTTAGTCCCTTAATCCATGTGCACATAAACATTTCTATTCAGTTTTTTTACACTGACTTCTAAAGGTTCTCTGAGTTTCTTTGGGCGTTTTTTATATGTTCCCCGCTCTTCATAGATTTCTGAACTGAATTATATAAATATCTATGTCATGTCAGCTTGTATGTTTGTTGTTATAAACAGAGCCAAGCGAGAGGCCATCTCTGTTTGTTTGTTTGAATTTCGCGCAAAGCTACACGAGGGCTATCTGCGCTAGCCGTCCCTAATTTAGTAGGGAAGGAAGCTGGTCGCCACCACCAACTCTTTGGCTACTCTTTTACCAATGAATAGTGGAATTGGCCTTAACATCATAACGCCCTCACAGTTGAAAGGGCGAATATGTTTGGTGTGAAGGGAATTCGAACCCGCGACCCTCAGATTACGAGTCGAATGCTTTAACCCACCTGGCCACACCATCTCTGCTTTGCCCACTGCGTGTTATCGAAACCCGATGTTTAGCTTCAAAGGCCATCAGTCTTACTACTGAGCTATTGGGGGAGGGACATAATAGGGACATAATGTTTTAAATACCGTTTACTACTCTATACTGATGGAGATTTCCTGAATTTCGCATCGAATTTTTGTGCACATTTATATTCTTAAAAACGGCTGGTATGGGTAGAGAAAGCACTATGTAGAGGAGCGAACAACATTTCGACCTTCTTCGTTCATCGTCAAGTTCACAAAGAAATAAGGAGGTTACTGAAAACTGATCATATGTTTGAAGGCGGTTGTGTAATTGAGTGTAGGAATGTAGAGGGCGTGCTTAGATTTGGATATATTTATTAATTTCGGTATAAAGGTGTTCCTTTATATTCGTTTAATTTGGGCTTGTTGTTGTATTACACAACCGCCTTCAAACATGTGGTCAGCTACCCTTTCTTTCTTTATGAACCTGACGATGACCGAAGGTCTAAACGTAGTTCGCTCCTCTACGTAGTGCTTTCTCTACTCATATCATCCGTTTTTAAGTATATAATTTTATCTACAAGTGGGTTTTTCTCGTTATCACGGATTTTGCACATTTTCTTGTTTTTGTACACGCACACGGTTATGAAACTGAAGACATTTCTGTAGAGTTTTGCTGTTCGTCGTATTGACATTTCAAACTTTTATTGATCCAGATGAATTAATTTATTTTATTTCGTTTTTCGTAACACACGCGTCTTTGCGTATGATGTGTCAGGACCCGTCATGGCCAGGTGGTTAAGGCACTCGACTCGTAATCTGAGGGTCACGGGTTCGAATCCCCATCAGATCAAACATGCTTGCCCTTTCAGCCGTGAGGGTGTTATATTGTGATGGCCAATCCTACTATTCGTTGGTAAAACAGTAATCCAAGAGTTGGTGATGACGACTAGCTGCCTTCCCTCTAGTCTTACACTGCTAAATTAGGAATGGCTAGCGCAGATAGCCCACGAAATTCAAAACAAACAAACAAACCGAGTCTTTAGAATTACCGCCTGACACTTTTTATTGCGTGCGTGAGGAGGTATTTGAATCTGAATTGAACTTGTGGACCATGTTTGTAGGTGAGAGGTCTGAATTTGTTCTGCACAGCGCATCATGGAATCACTTTTTAAATTATAGCTAAGTATTTCTCTTTTGAAAACCTATCAGGCAGCCATTTAAAACTTGTACTTTTCAGCTTTCTATTATGCATAGTTGTGTCGTTTATTCTCGCCAAATCAAATATATAAACGGAACCCGACTCTTTCACACATATAAAAGAAACAACGATACCATAACAATCGACAGATATGTCAGTAATTATCTGTCGTGTAGTGTAGAGAGCTCACGTTGTTGCTTGCGTTTGTGTAAGTACAGTTGTGTATGTCAGTGCATGTCTGTATGGGCACTGGAATCATTAGCTTCTAATTTTAGTTTAAACGTAGTAATCTGACGAAGACAGCTCGTTATCGCCCTAATCAACTAGTTACCAATGTTACAGCCTCAAGCTTTTGTCTCTCAGGTGTTTTTTTAGTTCACTGGTTATGTAATTTTTGCCTCTCTCTAACTTCACCAGTAAGTGTAAACTTACGACAGAGCGACTCAGTTGGCACGAGCGACGATTCGCTGATTTCGCTTTTCTCAGCTGGTGGTATCGATTCCTTCTCGCTTGTGTAATTTTTGTTGTTTGCTTGTTACGTTGTTTGAGTTGGAATCTAAGTATTAAACAAATATGATAAATTTATAATAAAAAAAACATGTTTTATATAGCAGAGAGCGATTTAGACAAAAAAAAATCCTTTACTGTTAATGTATCCATGCATTTCAGAATTAGAACTGCGTTTAAAACTTTCAAGTATTGAAATATTTTTTCTCGTTAGAGGGCGCTTCCCTCTAACATTCCTTCTGAACTTGAAACTAACTCTTTAGAACTGGAGGGTGAATAGCAAAACGTGTTTTTGCTTGTTTGAAAGTTTGGACTTGTATATACACGTCTGTGTGTATTCCAAGTATTGAAATAATACAGTTTAGGTACTATACACGAAGGAACTGATTTCGGTTATTAAACTAGTTGCTGTCGTTTTTTGTTTATTTTTATTTTCGCCAGAAGATAACCATGCTGTATGTATGTATATATAATTTCTTGTCGAACAGCAAGGTGTATTGGCGGAAATATTCATTTATAGAACACATCGCTTACACACGCGAAGGACAAAACACGACGCAATTTGGTGTTTTAACCACACATCAATTATATTCGTGATTTTAAAACACCAGAGACAGACAACTAAACTCTAAGTTTCACAAGAGTTATTCATAAGTTTAAAAAATAATCTTGTTAAAACGAAAGGTTAGCGATGCACGTGCAATCGTGATTTTGGTGTATGTGTGTGTGTGTGTGTGTGTGTGTTTAAAAACTTGCTCATTTTGGACAGGGAGGGGCATGAACAGAAATGAGTAACGAAACCATAATTGAAGGTCTGGGGGACAGGTCCTCTTGGAAAAATATTTCTAATTTCTGCTGAAAGCAGAAAGGTATCTGAGGCTGATCTCTTTTCTTTTTTTCCATCATTGAAATGTGTTTTATACATACGTAACCGCACCCCCACCCCACCCGGCTTATGTTGGATATGCAGATATTGCAGTGGTGACGTTATCTCATGTCAGTGGGCTTGTATTAATTAAAAGTCAGTGTAGAATCCGTTGCTGTTTTAGTAATAATAGAGGCGTAGTTTGTAAGTCTTCTACAGTTTCACACACAGACACACACACACACACACACACACACACACGTATATACATATACGTATAAGGAACTTGTGTTCAGCTTCGTTCGAAGATGGTTTTTACCTTATCATTCGATGCGTCAGCTCAAACGAAAAGCGATGTTTCTAGAATATAATCAAATAATGAACGTGAACTAAAGCGAAGGATAACAGTTAATTTATTATTACTATTACTTTATATCACTTTTCGTACTTTTCTGACATGATTTAACATTTAATGCTTGGTCAGAGCATTACATCTACGTAGCTCAGAATTTCAAAAATAATCCAATATTTGGTGTTCTTAAATCCATATCAAAGAGTTTGTACTTTTCTGGATCCGAATCCTCGTCATACCTCAAAATATTCCGCGCACTTTAGGCTGTGGACGCGTTACAAGAGTGACAGTCAGTCCCTTATAGCGTACATAGCGAGTAGGGGGATGATACTGATTGGCTTCTTCCTTGTGAGCAGTGGTTTAAAATTGATTTCGTATCTGCGTTTTACATTGTATCATTAGGGTTAGATGAGGCCCTGAAACACGAATTGAAGTTTAATGGAGTCCCACCCGATAACATGGTCCACACACTAGCATGTATTGTTTGTTTCTTTAATTTTTCTTCGCGCAAAGCTATTATTCGAGAGCTGTCTGTGATATTTATCCCCTAGTTGTGAAGTTCTAGAATAGAAGGAAGACAACTAGTCAACATCATTGCCCGCTGGTTCTTGGGCTACTCTTTGCCCACAGATAGTGAGATTTGATATTATATCGCCCTAACGGCTGAAAAGGCGAGCATGTTCGGTGACGGGATTCGAACCCGCATATAGTGAGTCGAGCGCCCACGCGCTAACGCGTCATCATATTTATGATGCACTCTTGTGTCAAGCGTATCCGTTTTTATACGTGTTATTACTTGAACACAAAGTTCGAGATTCTGTTTTGTTATTGTTAGTTATATCTTCGCAATGCTGTTCGTGTACTTGTTGTGATTTTATCGTTCATTCACAAATTGTTATTGTACTGTTCATATAATTACTATCCTGAAACTGGTTTTTAGTTATTATTCTGGCGGTTTCCAAACAGTTTTCAATCGAAAGCCGTTTCATTAATTCTTCACGCATTTACTTGAAATTTGAGTTGTACCTTAATGAACCCAAACACGTTTTGTTTTATTTTAGTCATGCCTTCTTGAAAGATTTTACGAAGCCAAAGGTAAAGCAACTCCAAAATGTATCATCTCAACTCCTGTTTTGTCGTATGTATACCAATCTTGGTGTTACTTGTAACAGACGTAAATATTTGTGTTCTCAACACACTGATGTACAAAAGTTGTTTTTTTTTTCCCATTTTGAGTCTTGTGTTATCAGAGATAACAAAAAAGCATAATTTTGAGGTTTTTAGTAAGTTACTCGGCTGTATTTTGAGATATGAAACTAAGATACGTTTTTTACTGGTCTCATATACTACATAAACATGGAATATGGCAATTTGCTGTCATTTTAGGGTGATAAACGGTCAGATTAAATTATAACTGTAGGAACTTTGGTCAATTACTTAGTCGTATTTTGACCAATTTACATACGACGTGGTACAAAGACGCTTTGTGCAAGTCCCAAACACAAATGTAGATACATGATTTGTTTTCGTTTTCACAGTTTTTAAGCAAGGAAAGCACAATTTGGGGTTAACTTGATTTATTCATGTGTATATCAAAGAATTTATGTGAGATTCAGCACAAAGGTATCGTTTTACATGTTTCAACAAGTGGTATGGACAGTTTTCTATTTTTCTTGATTTGTCTGGTGTCAAAAAATTGACCATGTTTGGGATACATTCACCACCAGTGTTGGCATCTTTCACTTTGTCTATGTATTGTTCTTATAGATACGACACCTAGTGACGCAGCGGTATGTCTTGGGACATACAAAGCTAGAAACCGGGTCTCGATACTATGGTAGGCAGAGCACAGATAGCTTAATGTTTATTCATATTGTTTTTTTTATTTGAATTTGGTTTACAGGTTATGTTGTAAATGTACTGCTAAGTTTATTATTTTGTTGTTTGTTTGTTTGTTTTGAATTTCATAAAAAAATACACGAGGGCTATCTGCGCTAGCCGTCCCTAATTTAGCAGTGTAAGGCTAGAGGGTAGGCAGCTAGTCACCACCACCCCCGCCAACTCTTGGACTACTCTTTTGCCAACGATTAGTGGGATTGACCGTCACATTATAGCGCCCAGCATGTTTGGTGGAATGAGGATTAGAACCTGCAACCCTCGGATTACGGCTCGAGTAATGCCTGGCAGTAGTTTGTTGTTTTATCGTTAGTATAAAAGTGTTTTTTTACAATAGAGAAATCGTGGTAATTATATACATTGTAATTTGTTCATAGAAACGGAGCCATGCTGTTGCTGTTTTCTTTATATGGACATTATATTTGCACGTGAACTGTCATATACATTTATTTTGTTAAACTTGTAAATAACTTTGTAACTATCGGCGTGTTTATTCAGGGTCTTGTATACCTATTGTTACTACATATATATACACATCTCGATTCTTATTCCGACTTCTACACACCCACCATTTTACAATTGCGACGAGCGTGTGGCTGGATTTTTTGTGACCTTACTTAATGTGTTTTTCGAAGTTTGTTGCTTTGGGACTTAATCGGGTACTCAGTGCTCACCCTCCCGTGTCTTCTGGGATTGGCAAACCTGTATAACCTTTCTTATCTGTTCTGTTCTTTCCCCTCTGCAACCCCTTTGCAACGTGCTTCCATTGTAAAGAAGCCTACACATCGTATTAGCCGAACTCTCGAGCGAACTCCAACAGCCTGTTATAAAGCGATGTCTTCCCTCGCTAGAGGATGGACACTAATATGTGACGAATGACAGGCTTAATATACTGACACCAGCTACTTTTCTTTTCATTTTACTCTATTGTTCTTTGCTGTGTCCAATGTTTTTAACACTTCAGATCTTTAGGGACTGCACATTTTTTTTATTCGTTTTTCTCCGGTCCCTGGCGACTTCTGATGATGGCCCAAGAAAATCTCCTTGAGTGTACATCTTCTGAAGCGAACAGAATACCAACGACAAAGTCCATTTTTCAGATGTTTCTGTAGAAGCTACCACTCAACAAGAGTCATCATTCCCCACTGTGTTTCTTTTCTTTTTATTCTTTTAACTTTTAACTATATCATTCTCGCTTGCGTGGAATTTCTTTTTGTTAACCGTGCCTTGGTTTCCTTTAAAAAGTTGAAAGTAGGTTTTCATGTCTCCGATAACTTCAGTTTACCTTCAGTGAACAGTATGCCCCCGTATGTGTGCAAGCAGCGGGAATCGTTTACTTACCCAATATAGTTGCTGCACGTGCAAACTTACTCACATATCGACATCGTTTGGCAGTCTTTCTGGATGTTGCATTGAAGAGGGATTTTTCTTCATCAGAGAAACATTGTCGTTTAGGAATCGTCAAAAAAGTGAGCTATTTTAAACGTCAGGAGAAATTATGATCGACACCAGGTTAAAGACATTGGCTACTCTCTGAAATATATTAGAGTTGCTTTGAAGTGTTACATTTTTCTGATTTAATTTCGAAGCAATGTTTTAAAGTTTTCTGTTGTTATTTTTTTACACATATCCAGCTCTTTCTTCTTAAGTAAAGTATTTTAAAATATTTTGCTTCTTGGTTAACTCAAATGTTTTACGTTGTTGTTGTTTTTTTTACGCAAAGGAAGAACTTTAAATAAATATATGTAAATTAGTATTGGAAATAATAAAGTAAACAAAAGGCAATTATAACCAAGTATACTTTA
Source organism: Carcinoscorpius rotundicauda (assembly GCA_011833715.1). NCBI lineage: Eukaryota > Metazoa > Arthropoda > Merostomata > Xiphosura > Limulidae > Carcinoscorpius > Carcinoscorpius rotundicauda. Next base: position 4,977,072 of record CM022400.1, read on the forward strand.
CACATTCTAATTGGTTGTTATTCAACTAATCAAAAAGTGCTCCAGCATTATAAATCCTATAAAAGAATATGTAGCCACACAAGGGTAGAGAAGTTTTTCCTGACCCTCTGGGTCGTCAATCGAAACACCCATATATTATTTTTTTGTTTCCCTGCTATGTGCAGTAGCAGTAAAAGTGTAGCTAGTATAAACTCAGTCGTGACTACCTAGACTGAAACGATAAGTGTATTTGTTGATGTGTTTTTTTTTTAATTTCACTCAAAGCTACACGAGGACTATCTGCGCTAGCCATTCGTAATTTAGCAGTGTAAAATTAGAAGCAGGACAGCTTGCTAAGATCACCCACCACCAACTCTTGGGCTAATATTTTACCAATGAATAGTGGGATTGACTGATACATTATAACGCCTCCACGGCTGAAAGGGTGAGCATTTTTAATCACGGCTTAAAATCTCCGGATTGTGAGTCGAGCGCCTCAACCGCAGGACCAATCGGGCCTCCGTGTTTTTTAATACAATGCTTATTTATTTATTGTGAATTTTGCACAAAGCTACGTGAGAACTGTCTGTGCTAGTCGCTTCTGATTTAGCAATCTAAGATTAGAGGGAATGCAGTTAGTCATCACTACCCACAGCAAACTTTTGGGCTTCTTTTTCACCAACGAATAGTGGGATTAACCGTCACATTATAGCACCCACACACGGCTGGAAGGGCGAGCATGTCTGATGTGATGGGGATTCGATTACGCGACCCTCAGATTACGAGTCGACCGCCTTAACCACCTGACCACTTACGGCAAGACTCTTAAGAGGGTACGTTACATTGGTCCTATTAATAATATGAAAATGTTTGGGGCAATGAATAAAAAAACTTTCCAATAGCGATATTAAGTATCTTTACGTGTGTTTTTTAGGAGAGAGTGGGTCACTTTAACCTGTTGACTGCCAAGTATTTCAGCTGCTACAATACAACTCTAATGCTTCTTCATTTTGTAACTTTTTCGTTACGCCATTTTGGATCGACAGTGAAACAATTTGTAAGTAGGTCAAATGCACGTATGGTGCTGACATCTATTTGAAGTTAGGTATTATTGAGAACGAATTAACTCGTCCGTGGCACTGTGTTACCGATTGGCTTGGACGAGTTATTTCGTCTACGGCACTGAACAGGTTAAGTAGAGATTGAGAACAGTAAGATAAAAAAAACCTACTCCCTCAGATGAATAGGCCTGAATCAATGGTTCACTAGGTTTTTAAAATATTTAATCTAATTCTTGTGGTCAACGATATAAATGCAATTGATGAACATTACATTTTACTAATTTAATCCTGTTCAAAATTATCAGTTTTTGTTCAAGTAATTTGGTAATAGCGTCCCAGCCATTATTGTTTCCGTAATGTCCAAGACAGCCTGAAAAGGTCTGGTACTGAACGAAAGATCTCTTCGGCGCTCGATACAGCAGTTATATATTACTTATGGTGTGTACGTTATTATACGATATACTGTACTCCTGGTTTTCTTATTACTAATTCCCAAAAAGTGTTCTTAATGGACGTGTAGCTGCAGAGAAGAGATAACCAAATCAGAAGGCTGAAATGGACACCCGACCACAAACAGTGGAATGAGTAAATACTGGGACGTGAGGTCCTTACAGATTAATCCATGTTCGAGTTCTTCAACAACAATATGAAGGTGGAGAAGTGAACAGGATCATCGCCGGTATACAACACCTGCAGTGAAGCGTGATGGAGGATCAGTGGTCTATACAAAATGGATGGTAGCTTGACTGCTGATAGGTAGAAGCCAGACTTTATACAATATGTCGTTTCTGCATTAGGTGAAAATTTATCTTCTAGCAAAATAACGATCCTAACCATATAGCAAATGTGACGAAAAGAAATTTTGACGGTAAAGAGGCCGACAGAAGGTTCGTGACCTTTGCTTTGGCTGTACAAAAGTTTCAGTGCGAATATTCACGAAGCTTTGTTGTCTCACGTAAATCTAAGCAGGGGGAAGTACACAATGCTTAGAATACTATGACAACCATAAACTGATGAAATGTATGAAGTACAGAAAGAAGGTATAGTGCATTACATAAAATAAGGGTCTCTAATACATTGTGTACTGGTGCATGATAGTTTATTCGAGTTTTTAAAAGTTCTGCGATGACATTGTTTTACCGTTAATAAGTACAATGTTTAGTTGTTACTGCTCGTTAGTTGTGACCACTCCAAGTGTATGGTGTGTTTCTATAACTACATCCATTACTATATGTGTATTTGGTTTAAAGTGTTTTATGATTGTAGCTCCAGTAACATTCGTTTTGAATGCCTTTGAAACTCTATTTATATTACTTAACAACAGTGTATATATATATATATATTTGTTGTTCGTGATGACGAAAAACCCACTTGAAGTAAAAATATATTTTAAAGACGGCTGGTACAAGTATTAAAACTTTAATTAAAATAAAGCTTTGTTGTTTTGAATTAAGCACAAAGCTACACAATGGGCGATCTGTGCTCTGCCCACAACGGGTATCGAAACCCGGATTTTAGCGTGTAAGTCCGCAGACATACCGCTGAGCCACTGGGGGGCTAAAATAAAGCACAGAACAAAGTTTCGACCTTTTTGTCTCTCTTTGTTAACCTGAAGGTGACCTAAGAAGGTCAAAACGTTGTTCTATTCTCCATGAAAATAAAGTTTTAATACTTGTACCAGCCGTCTTGAGAATATATTTTTGTTATGTTTATACAAATACATAGTTGTGTCATTAAATAGCTATGAGTATATAATTTTGTGTGCCTGGAATATCTTTCTACTGATCTTTTCGTTTCGTAATGCCACGGTAAGCACGTGTTTCTGTAAATTTGTCTTTGTAATTAAAACTAAGGTCGCCCGCAGTTTCAAAGTAGGCATTTTGAACACAGGCCATGTTTTCACGCCTGGATGTAGTGGTGGAGTGATAAGGAACTTTCACCAGGGGAGTTATCTTGAAGTTAACATGAGATAGTAACTGTAAGAAATCCGGGCTCGCCCGTGCTTTATCGCCAGGCTCTTGTTCTTGTAGCCTTCAACGCGCTTTCTTGCGATACGATGATGCTACGAGTCCCGAGGGTACAAATCTCAGTGGCCATAGCATTACCATTAGGCTTAACACTCGCAGAACGGGAATGAGGCAGACACCCAGTCTCAGCCACTGGTCAGGGGAATATACGAGCACATTAACACCTGGGAACGTGCAGTTCAAGACCCGTCAGCACAGTGTCAATAACTTGTGCACGTGCGGGTACTGTTGCCTAAAATATACTTTTATCTGTCTTTCCGTCTGTGTCTATATTTACCTGTATTTCTCCCCGTACGTGCCTGTTTTCTGCTTATCTGTGTCAGTCTATCTAGTTATCTGCCTGTTTCTTCGTCTGTCTTTCTGTCTCTGTGCGTGTCTGTTTCCACTTATCTTTGTTGTATATTTATCCGCATCAGTCTACTTATCTATCTACCTTTGCCAATCTACCTATCTCCACTTATCTATCTTTTCTATCTCTGTTTGTTTGTCTACCTGATTGCCTTTCAGTCTATTTACCTATCTATCCAAATTGGTTTAGTTCACATCTGTAACACCAGGTGACACGACCTCTCCCACTTATCATATTGAATAAGTTAACTGTCTTCACTCAATACTTCACACGTTTACCAGCAAATCATTATTGTAACCACAGTCTTTAAACTATAACCAGAAAACATAAAAGATGAATATGAATATCAACTACTAAGTTCCAGTACTGTTTTGATTTTAGAAACGGAAAAAAACGTTTGAATTTTCGCGATTTTTTGCAAACAGTGCGCGAACTAAATAAAATTTGATACTGCGTACTTCTAGCTTGTTAATGTATTCATACACCTAATAGAAGAACCAATCAGTGTTGCTGTTTTTCTTGCTTGTTAATGTATTCATATACCTAATAAAGGAACCAATCAACGTTGCTGTTTCTCTAGCTTGTTAATGTATTCATATACCTAATAAAGGAACCAATCAACGTGGCTGTTTTTTAGCTTGTTAATATATTCATATACCTAATAAAGGAACCAATCAACGTGGCTGTTTTTTAGCTTGTTAATATATACATATACCTAATAGAAGAACCAATCAGCGTTGCTGTTTTTTTTGCTTGTTGATATATACATATATTTAATAAAAGAACCAATCAGCGTTGCTGTTTTTCTAGCTTGTTAATATATACATATACCTAACAGAAAAACCAATCAGTGTTGCTGTTTTTCTTGCTTGTTAATGTATTCATATACCTAATAAAGGAACCAATCAACGTTGCTGTTTTTTAGCTTGTTAATATATACATATACCTAATAGAAGAACCAATCAGCGTTGCTGTTTTTCTTGCTTGTTGATATATACATATACCTAACAGAAGAACCAATCAGCGTTGCTGTTTTTCTTGCTTGTTAATGTATGCATATACCTAATAAAGGAACCAATCAGCGTTGCTGTTTTTCTTGCTTGTTAATATATACATATACCTAATAAAGGAACAAATCATCATTGATGTATTTCTAGCTTGTTGATATATACATATACCTAACAGAAGAACCAATCAGCGTTGCTGTTTTTCTTGCTTGTTAATATGTACATATACCTATTAAAGGAACAAATCATCATTGATGTATTTCTAGCTTGTTGATATATACATATACCTGATAAAGGAACCAATCAGCGTTGCTGGTTTCGAGTCTTAGACGTGTATCTTTCTTTTCTGTATCAGAAGTAATTTCTTATGTCGATATTCAACATTAATGTAAATGTATTTCCTGTTTATACCCTCTCCTCGTGTGTGTTCGTGACGAGCAAAAAAATGAAATATTTTATCACTATGGTCGTTTCAGAAATGTCACATTGTTGATTGATCAGAAACAATTAAACTAAAGTTTTTGTATTTTAACACAAAACTACGTAAAAGGCCACCTGCTACAATGTGGATTCGAACTCTGGATTTTCACAAAAAGTAAATTGAAAGTTTCGATGTAATAACGAGACTAAAATACTGATATAAAGTTTGTAATCGCGTTTCTTTGTTTCGTGTTCGGTAGTAAGATTCAAATTTGTTCTGATGCTTTATGAATAGAAAATTCTTAAAACTGAAACAACAACGACATGTTCTGACTGTCACTCCTACCGAGTGACTATGAAAGTTAATTTTTTTTGTAGACGATCTTCCTGCCTCAAGGGCTCGGCCTGGTCTGGTGGTGCTCGACCCGCAATCCGAGGGTCACGAGTTAAAATGTGACGATCAACCCCTGTGTTCGTTGGTAAAAGAGTAGCTCAAGAGTTGGCGGAGGGTGGTGATGACTAGCTTCATTTTCTTTAGTCTTACACTGCTAAATTAGAGACGGCTAGTGCAGACAGCCCTCGTGTAGCTTTGCGCGATATGCAAAACAAAACTAAATCCCTGTCTTGTCTAGACCGGCTACCTATAGTTTCTGTATATTTGAACTCAGCTGATTTACTATCCTTCTAATCCCAGTATTATAAACGTAGCTCTGATGGACCGACCATTAATACGTAATACATCATGCCATACACACGTCTCCACCATCCCTTCTGTATTCGAGTTTCCTGTATCCATCTATACATTACAGTGTGAAACCCGATCACTGGCAGGTCCTCTACATTAGAGTGTTTCTACTTCCTTTTGCTATAACTTCTTTCACGTTGGTGTCGGATAAAACTATTCAGTGTTGACTAAGTTAGATCAATTGACTTCCTCTTAAAAAAATAATAGCAAAAAAACCTGGGAAGTAATTAATAGAGAAAAGCCTCCGTATAATCGAATTATAAACAGTCGTTGTTTGTTTAGAGTGGAATTTCATCTACAAACATTTTATCCAATAAATATGGCATCCGTTTCTTCGACTGCTGGTGTTCTTATGAGATCGTCTGTAATCCGATACTGTTAGTGGGTTTGTTTTTTATGTACGTTGACGTCTAAAATAAAAGGTACAGAAAAGTCGAAATATATTCGTACATGTAAAAATGGCATCTGCCTCTTAAATCATAAGCGGTCATATCAGTTTATCTGTGATCATATACTGTTAGTGGAGTTTTGGTCTATTTAGGCCGTCACGTATAACAAGATGGGTTATGTTCGTATGACCACGTTGTTAACTAGACTAGTCAGTAAGACCACGCAATTCACACAAAGATTGCATTGACTTATTTTTGATAAAAAGTTATTTTGTCGACTCAACTACGATAAGACAGAATTTAATATCTAATCGGCTTTTTTTGTCTTCACTCAAAAAATATTTCTTTCCGTGTTTAGCTGCCTTCCCTCCAGTCTTACACTGCTAAATTAGGACGACTAGCGCTGATAGCTCTCGAGTAGCTTTGCGCGAAATTCAAAACAAACCAATCCTTCCATGTTTAATGAAAATGTTTCCTTCAATTTGATCCACTATTGTAAAACTATTGTTTACTTTGGTTTGTTTTTATAGGACAGTAAAAGTATTGTTTACTTTGGTTTGTTTTTATAGGACAGTAAAATAGTGTTCACTTTGGTTTATTTTTATAGGACAGTAAAATAGTGTTTACTTTGGTTTGTTTTTATAGGACAGTAAAAGTATTGTTTACTTTGGTTTGTTTTTATAGGACAGTAAAATAGTGTTCACTTTGGTTTATTTTTATAGGACAGTAAAATAGTGTTTACTTTGGTTTATTTTTATAGGACAGTAAAATAGTGTTTACTTTGGTTTATTTTTATAGGACAGTAAAATAGTGTTTACTTTGGTTTATTTTTATAGGACAGTAAAATAGTGTTTACTTTGGTTTATTTTTATAGGACAGTAAAATAGTGTTTACTTTGGTTTATTTTTATAGGTCAGTAAAATAGTGTTTACTTTGGTTTATTTTTATAGGACAGTAAAATAGTGTTTCGTTTATTTAACTTTTAATCAAGTCACTTGTAACACGGAATTATTAGTTTAGGTTTCTATTCTTTCATCACGAACTATTCAGAAGACCATTAGTTTCTTAGTACTTTCAGAACATTATATAGTTCAGTGTGATATATATTAAGATTTCTTTTTATTGGATGAATTGCAACAGTCTTCACGTGCAACAGTCTTCACGTCTAATACATTGAAAATGTTGATTATGTTTTGGATTTTTGTACGTCTACTCTCTAAAATAATTTAATACAGTTTGATATAATGGATTTGTGATATGGCTTCGCCTTAAAATCATATTTAACATGCATAACTGTACTTGTGTTTGGTGTTTATTATTATAGGGTATTCATACATTTATAAGTTATTTACTTCTTATTTATATGATCATTGGTGGTCATTATGGAAGTGTTTAAGCTCATATAATATTCGTTAGAGTAGTGTTTGAGTTGTTTATATGGTACTAGTTAGGAAGTGTTCGAGTTGTTTATATGGTACTAGTTGGGAAGTGTTCGAGTTGTTTGTATGGTACTAGTTAGGAAGTGTTCGAGTTGTTTATATGGTACTAGTTAAGAAGTGTTCGAGTTGTTTATATGGTGCTAGTTAGGAAGTGTTCGAGTTGTTTGTATGGTACTAGTTAGGAAATGTTCGAGCTGTTTGTATGGTACTAGTTAGGAAATGTTCGAGCTGTTTGTATGGTACTAGTTAGGAAGTGTTCGAGTTGTTTATATGGTACTAGTTAAGAAGTGTTCGAGTTGTTTGTATGGTACTAGTTAGGAAGTGTTCGAGCTGTTTGTATGGTACTAGTTAGGAAGTGTTCGAGCTGTTTATAATGATGCTCGTTAGGAAGTGTTTGTAATTTTTGTGCATTATTCATTATAAGAGTGCCCTAGCTCGTTATTAGAGTATATATTCTATTCTTTTGTATTGTGACTAAAATCATGGAAGTTCTGGAGAGGATTTTCAGTAGTTTTGTTCTACTTTCACAGTGGATTGGAAAATTTTAAACCACAACTGTTAAAGGCTTCAACACTTAAGTACAAACAAAAAATGAAAATGATATGATATCTGCACGAGTGACTGGTTTATAATGCTGTAGGAAGTGACTCGAGGTGTCTTGAAACTTCATTTTAAACGTCTAACTTTTGACCTCAACAATGTCGTTTTGTGTCAGTAGTTCGAGGTGGTATTTCAACACCATTGTTAAGTCTCGTGACGTGGGATAAGTAAGACATGGATTTACACACGGAATTCTCTCAACGTTAAGATACTATTATTGCAAGACTGTGTATAATTCTACACGTAGCATCATGCTCACGTGCTAGATTCTCCATGTGCTGTGTGAAAGAAAGAGAAAAGAATTAATCTTTCAATTGCGGTGACGTCATATGATGTCGCGTGATGGATCAATGGTATCTGGGTATTTTGCCCTGGAGGGTCAGGTTCACTTTGACCTCTTCCTCCTTCCTGAACTTATTTTCCCTAACTGTCTGTATGTTAGGTCCTTCTCAGGGCAATGTCCATTTATAGTCTATTATTAGTCTATTATTGCTGGTGGCAATTTATTTATTTTATCTTATTATTATTTTAAAATACATAAATATGTAAACTATAAATATAAGATTTAAAGTTTATATACATACATATTTTACTTTAATTTATTTTTCTTTATGTTTAAAATATATGTTAATTGGGGAGAGGTATTTAGGATTTTCTTCATCATGTATGAGGTACCTGACTAATGTCGCGTGAAGTCATTTTGCGCGTGAAGTTTTAAATCGCCCGCCGCAAAAATTCTCATGTCTTTGCGCATGGAGTTCTGGAGCAGGTGTACCCAATCCGGAAACGAAGGACTGAACATTTCACTGTATTCTGTTCGTATTTTAATATATGGCTTGGTCATATTGGACAAAATATATCATATATTAGTTTGTCTCAGCGTAAAATTCGTTTCTTATAGAACGCTATGTGGAATGTATTGGGTGATTAACTGGTTTATCCTGGTTTCTGTTGTTTCGTGGTAACCGGTATGTGGTTTTCGTCTTGAGAGAAAGCTGTCATTTTCTGCATATTGTTTTTTTTGTTTTTCAAGGTATAAATGTCAAAAGTTGATTGAACTCTGAGTACGTGTTGCAACAGAAATGTATAAATGTTAACATTTTAAGTTTTTGTTGTTAATCCTAAAATTTCTACTGTATTGGAATCCTAATTGTAGAGGTTTTGAAACTGATTTTTCCGCCAACTTTCTTGTGGGTTTGTGAGTTTTGTTGTTTTTCTGACAGGATGCCCTTATGTGAGTGATAAAAATATCCAAATCAAATAAATGTTAGCATATTCAGTTTGTTACACTTGTTACTGTGGGGTTTGCTGATATATGAGACAAGGACGACTTCACCCACTTGTTTGGTTCGTTATAACGAAAAAACAGAATAAAATTATTCTATGTGATGGAATATTTAAATTTCGTCATCGGTAATGACTGATTTATAAATCAGTTTATAATTTTAAAGTTAAGTACTGGTCGTGAAATATATTGAAATAAGACAGTAATTTAAGGGTTGAAGACTATCAGTGACCTCTATATAAATTAAACGGTGATTTGGGGGTTAAAGGGCAGCAGTGAACGGTGGTATAAATATAATACAATAACACTATGTAACACAAATTTTGTTCCTGGACAGTATGTGTTGTAAAAGTACAGAAAATGGCCATTATTCCTTTCAAACTTTGTTTTTGTGACCTGGATAATGAAATTTAGAAATTAACCTTTTTTATATGTAAAAACGGGCAAATTTGCACATTTTCATTCACATAAGGTCTGCATAAAGCAACATGTGAATCAAAATTTACATGTATTTATACTAAAGTTGTAAAAAATGTTTTGAAGTGAATAGTTTTTCGAGATTTGCGACTATAATGTAAATCACTTTCATGTATCAGCCCCAAATATAGTCTCCCATCATGTTTTCACACATCAAGTGTGAAGATGACTGGATTTTTCAGCAGGACAACGTTGCAATCCACAATGCTCGCAGGACAATGGACTTTTTCATGGCGAACAACATGATTCTTTTGGACCATCCAGCGTGTTCGCCCGAACTGAACCCCATTGAAAATGTTTGGGGGTGAATAGCAAGGGAAGTCTATAGAAATGGACGTCAATTCCGAACAGTGCATGATTTTCGTGAAGCCATCTTTACCACTTGGAATAACATTCCAGCCAGCCTTCTGCAAACGCTTCTATCGACCATGCCAAAGCGAATGTTTGAAGTTATTCGCAATGACGGCCGTGCAACTCACCACTGAGACCTTTTGTTGAGCATTTCCTACCCTATTTAGGACATATTTTTCCTTTATATATGTTCATTGGCCTTAAGATTGTAGCCAGTAGTAGTGTATCTTAGTGGAAGCGCTCGCCTTCTTCCTCTGAGTATCTTCCCACGTGCTTCTTGAATTTATCAAGATGAGCGTCAAGGATATGGACTTTCAGGGACATCCTGCAGCCTATTTTGCTGTAGTTCTTCACCAGAGCCTCAACCAGTTCCACATAATTTTAGGCCTTGTGGTTGCCCAAGAAGCCCTGAACCTCTGTGAAAAAGCTGCCCCAAGCTTTTTTTTCCTTCCTACTGAGTTTCTTGGGGAATTCTGTACACTCCAGTATCTTCTTTATTTGTGGTCCAACAAAGACACCAACTTTGACCTTTCCCTCAGATAGATTAGGGAAGAAGTCTGGAAGATACCTGAAGGCTGCAGACTCCTTATCAAGAGCTGTGACAAATTGTTTCATAAGACCCAATTTTATGTGCAATGATGGGAACAATACTTTCTGGAGGTCCACTAGTGGCTCACACTTGACATTGTGCCTCTCCACAGAGAACTCGGTCCGTTTTGGCCAGTGCTTCCTGTTGCAATGCGCTGAAGTATCCCTGCTGTCTCAAAGACAAAGATAACAAGGAAATTTGGTAAAGCCACCTTGGAGACTCATCAGGAATGCCACCATTTTGAAGTTTCCGATAACCTACCAGACATACTCATCATACATCAATGCTTCTAGCAAGGTCTTGACGCTGTTGTATTCTTCTTTGAGGTGCACTGAATGAACCATAGAATGGGATGGATATGGAGCAGCACAGCTTGAAGTTTCTGGATGCGTTTAGAGAATGTCTGCAACTTATTGGTGCCATCTTTGATAAAATCAGATAGGTCTGTGTGTTCATTTAGGCAGCTAGAACTAAACTGAAGTGGTGAGTGGTGAGCCCCTGTATATACATTACTATGGAAAGTTCTAGAAAAGTCTCACAAGTTCTACAACATTGTAGAAAGTTCTTGAAAATTTTTGTAAATTCAAGAACATTCTTTATCAGCTACTCAGCACTAAATCCACCTGGAATGTTCTGGAAAATTGGTAAATTTGAAAATTTCATGACCCAGGTCACAAAAGCAAGTTTTGAAGAGAAAAATAGGTCTTTTCCATTTACTTTGGGCACAAGCAATTGGGAAATGACACTTTCTGCTCAGGAACAAGGAAAAGTAAAAATTCTATGTGTACAGTGTAATTTGAGAGTAAAAGACTAGTAGTGAACGATATAAACAGTAAAACACCGATTATTGTTTTTGGTAGAATTTGGTAATCCTGCAGATAGTATTCAAATCTTTGATGCTAAATTCGTAATTGTAGTTTCTTTTTTAATTATTAGCGTACTCTGTGTTTCGAGGAAGATAAATACGGAAAAAATTACTTTAATATGAGTACAGCTAAATGTTTTCTATTTTCTTACAGTCCCGGCATGGTCAAGCGTGTTAAGGCGTGCTACTCGTAATCTGAGGGACGCGAGTTCGAATCTCGGTCGCGCCAAACATGCTCGCCCTTTCAGCCGTGGGAGCGTTATGTGACGGTCAATCCCACTATTCGTTGGTAAAAAGAGTAGCTCAAGAGTTGGCGGTGGGTGGTGATGACTAGCTACCTTTTCTCTAGTCTTATACTGCTAAATTAGGGACGGCTGGTGCAGATAACATTCAAGTAGCTTTACGCCAAATTTATAACAACTGATAAAACAACAGAACTATTTTCTTAAGTAGCTATGGCTACCTATAAGGAACAACTTTGTCGATTTTTTTCTTCATTGTTTTAACAACTATGAAGATCGTAATTAAAGCATTAACACACACACGAAAAAAAACACGTGCAAAATGGATAGGAAGAACGTTATCAGGTTCGTTTAATACATCACGTATTAAGGAGCCACTAGGGGGCAGTCCAGTCTGCTATCACACAGCCCAAAACTGATTCTTGCACAGAATACTAATATCACCCAGTTGGGCAGTAAATCACGTTTTTCTAAAACAACGTATTCATGGTTTTACGGAAAAAATATGGGCCTTCAACAGTAGTGTCGCACAGGACCTATTCGTTTCCTTCCGGCGAATCAGCTGTCCTGATTTTTTAGTCAACCCCTGCCTTCCCCCAGTCGAATTGCTACTAGAACGTGAATATTGAAATAGCATGGGATTTGCGAAATAAATTGTTAGGATATTTTATCTGTTATCATCTTTGTGCGCATAAATGTAGTGATATACTGGAGAGTTCTATACGCCCGCTGAATTTGTTTGCATTACATACACATGCACGTGCGCATATGTAAATAGCCTGTAAAGGTTCGATCTATGTTTAAAAGTTCGATGCATTTTTATAAACGCCATCTGGTGTGAGACTTTTCCAGGTTTTCTTCCAAAAACGTTGCTGTTGTTGTTTTGAATTAAGCACAAATCTATACAATGGGCTATCTGTGCTCTGCCCACCACGGGTATCGAAACCCGGATTTTAGCGTGTAAGTCCGCAGACATACCGCTGAGCCACTGGGGCTGTTATTTCGGGTTTTTGTTTTTTTATATACGCTTTTTTCGTATTTTTTAAAATTTATTTTTAAACTTATTTTTTCATATCGGAAGCAAATGACGTAAAAGGTCATCATATCTGTTAGTCACAGCCACCATAAACCTTGGGGGTAGGAGGAACAGTGTTTTATTTCGATAACTTGGTGACGTCACAATATAAGTTAGATAATCTTAGATTTCTTTTTTGTACTAGTAAGAATGACATCTATTAATTGATTTAGAACACTTCCTGCTAAATTAACGTCTTTTACTAAAGGATTTGTTTGTTCGCCTATTCATCAGTTTTGAGATTACGGTTTATACTGTACATCTACTGGTGAAACAGAGTCGTTCAAGTTCTGGATATGTAACCAAAGTATTGTGAAATTAATTATTTGTTTCGAACTTAAGTTGGTAATGATGAAATCTGTGTTATTCAGATGTGAATTATTAAATAACTGTTTCTGTGTGTGTGTTTACCACTCTGTGTCCGATAAAATATTTGTACCAACTAAAAATAAATTATATGTTCTGTATATTTTAGTATTCTCTTCTCTGAGACCTTTTGTGGAATAGTATAAAACACACACACCCTTTAAAGGTAAGCACGTGCCAGTCTAACTTGAAGTCAATGACGTGTGGTTTCGTTTTTTTAAAAATCTGATACCAGTGCAGCGGCCACGCCCACATTTATTACGACATTTCCGCATACTTAATATTAGGTTCTTATATTCCTACACTTTCCTTATTAACCTGCCTGGCGTTGTAATCCAGGTTTACGCCTTTTTGATGTTATACTTATTAATTCTCCTTCTATCCTTTACCTGGTGTTTTAACAGATTTTAGTGTGTTTAATGTGACGTGCAGTCAAAAGTGTTCCTACATTTAGGAAGCCCATAAAGTTGAGCTAACAAAACGCTCATTGTTCGAAGATTATCTGTTATCTAAGGAAAAGAACGAATTGTTACGTGACTGTCGTAGTGAGAAGCGAGACAAACCGCAGTCACTTGTAAAGCTTGAAATATGTGATGCTGCCCCCCCACTGGTACAGCGGTAAGTCTGCGGATTTACAACGCTAAAATCAGGGGTTCGATTCCTCTCGTTGGGCTCAGCAGATAGCCCCATGTGGCTTTCCTATAAGAGAAACACACTCAATATATGTTGACTTATGATTCTTTTTTTTTTCTCTCTATTTATTGTTGGGCATGCACGTGGCTCTATTCTCTTTTTGATGCAATTGATGAAGAATAAAGAAGCCTTTGGTTGGAATTTTTGTATGACCCTTACATTTGTTCTGTTTAGTGCAACAAATAATCTGTGAGAAGTTATGGATAAAGGAGTTGTTTCTTGAGGTCGTATCGCATTTACTCAGACGATATCATTTGTAGAATAAGTCGTGTGATTACTGTTTACTTAGTAGTGGTCCTGCATGGCCTCGTGGTTAGACGTAATCCGAGGGTCGCGAGTTCGAATCTCCATCACACCAAACATGCTGGCACTTTCAGCCGTGGGAGCTTTATAATGTTTCAATAAATCCCACTATTCGTTGATAAAAGAGTAGCCCGAGAGTTGACGGTGAGTGGTGGTGACTACCTGCCTTCCCTCTAGTCTTACTCTGCTAAATTGGGGATGGCACTCGTAATCCGAGGGTCGAGGGTTCGCACCCGCGTCGCGCTAAACATGCTCGCCCTCCCAGCCGTGGGGGTGTATAATGTGACGGTCAATCCCACTATTCGTTGGTAAAATAGTAGCCTGAGAGTTGGCGGTGGGTGGTGATGACTAGCTGCCTTCCCTCTAGTCTTACACTGCTAAATTAGGGATGGCAAGCACAGATAGCCAGTGTGTAGTTTTGCACGAAATTCATACCAAATCAAACCACTGTGTCCTTAGTGTAATAAAAACAAATTCAGTTTCGTATTTCTATGGTGCACTCTATTTTGTATTCATTTTGTGACAGAAAAATGGATAAGTGAAACATTTTTATTATTTTGGTGCAATGAATAATTACAATATTTTACTTCACGTATTGGATATTGCATTTATATTCATTGCTAAAACACTAGAGAGTTATTTCGTCATCTTAATGGTGCACTACGTGAAGAATATTTATATAAATTAATATTTAATATAAACATATGTGAATATTATTATATATTGCACTTAATTAAACATCTTTTTTATGTACAATTAGTATAATTCGTCTTAATTCGTTTATGAAGTATTTAATTTTTTCGTACAGTATATTCATCCGATAATATTTGATGCATAAATCATTCAAATAACATCATAATCTCGTGGTGATAAAGACACTCATTCTATACTTTATTTAAGACACGTATCCTACTATTTCAAGTAAAAAAGGATGGTTACACTGGTCATGGTTCGTGATTAATACATTATACAACTTCTTGTTTTGGTGAGTAAAGGATGTTTACACTGGTCATGGTTCATGATATAATACATTATACACTTCTTGTTTTGGTGAGTAAAGGATGTTTACACTGGTCATGGTTCATAATATAATACATTATACACTTCTTGTTTTGGTGAGTAAAGGATGTTTACACTGGTCATGGTTCATGATATAATACATTATACACTTCTTGTTTTGGTGAGTAAAGGATGTTTACACTGGTTATGGTTCATGATATAATACATTATACACTTCTTGTTTTGGTGAGTAAAGGATGTTTACACTGGTCATGGTTCATAATATAATACATTATACACTTCTTGTTTTGGTGAGTAAAGGATGTTTACACTGGTTATGGTTCATGATATAATACATTATACACTTCTTGTTTTGGTGAGTAAAGGATGTTTACACTGGTCATGGTTCATGATATAATACATTATACACTTCTTGTTTTGGTGAGTAAAGGATGTTTACACTGGTTATGGTTCATGATATAATACATTATACACTTCTTGTTTTGGTGAGTAAAGGATGTTTACACTGGTTATGGTTCATGATATAATACATTATACACTTCTTGTTTTGGTGAGTAAAGGATGTTTACACTGGTTATGGTTCATGATATAATACATTATACACTTCTTGTTTTGGTGAGTAAAGGATGTTTACACTGGTTATGGTTCATGATATAATACATTATACACTTCTTGTTTTGGTGAGTAAAGGATGTTTACACTGGTTATGGTTCATGATATAATACATTATACACTTGTTTTTGTGAATAAAGGATGTTTACAATGCTTATTGTACCAGTAAATTGAACAATATATATGTTTTGGTCAGTAAAGGATGTTTCCAATGTTTATTGTTCATTGTATAAGGCACGTACGTCCTCGTCTGTTGTATACGTCCAGTTTTCATTTTTTGCTACTATTATGGTACAAATATGAAAGAGTTCATTGTATAGATCACTAAACATCTGCCATCTTTTGAAGTCGCATATTAATCTGTTTCAAGCAGTTTCAGCTAAACTCGTTACATTTATTCAGAGTAATTTCAAAGAATTATTTAATAGTTTTATTGATTAGATTTTACCCTTGTACTTTAAAACATTGCCCACCCCTTTCTCCCCATCATTTTAAGAGATTTTCTCTCGAACTTGTTCATCGTTAAGTCACTTTCTGCTGGTTTCTTTTGTTTCATGGCAGTCGGCCCGGTTTGTACTTACGAATGGTGGGCAACGTTGTCTTGATCCTTGGGGATCAGCTCGTAAGCCTCTTCGTTGGTGGAAAAGAATGTCTTGATGATATAATATAGACTCATAGGTTTTATTATACCTATTGATGCTTTGAACCGTCTACGTAAGGAACTATTGGAACTCTCGGTCATATCGAACTTGAAGAAAACAGACGCGCGAAACATCAAGGAAACGGATTTCTGTTCGAGACGAATACGAAAGATTTATAAAGTACTGTGTGTCGCAAACTCGGTGTCTTAAAAAGGTGTAACTTTATACTTTGGAGTAGAATGTGTCGCAAATTGAGTATTTTAAAAAGGTGTAAGTTTAAGTTTTGTGGAATAGAATGTGTTACACATCGATTGTCTTGAGAAGCTACACAGTGAAAATTCGTGGGGTAAAATGTGTAACAGATTAAGTAAGTACCTTGAAGTAATGTTCTTCCCATATTGGAATGTAATGTGTCGTACGTTATTATGAACATTGTAGAATAATGTGTCTAAAGGTGAGTACCTTCAATGGTAGTGTATTCACATGTTTGAAAAGAATGTGTCACTGATGGAGTGTCTTGAAAAGCTGTTAGTTTAATACGTGGAATAGAATGTGTCAATGGTTGAATAACTTGGAAAGATAAGAGCGTCACAGTTTGTCTGGATTGAAACGACGTATTATAATGTGTCAAAGTGTGAACAGTTATTGACACACGAGGTACACACGTGCCTCAAGAATTTAGTTATTGAATAGTAGTTTAGAGAGAGGCCTAAAATTGCATTGAATTAAGTACAAAGCTACATAAAGGGCTGTCTGTGCTCTGCCCACCATGTGTATCGAAACCCGATTTTTAGCGTTGTAAGTCCGCAGTCTAACCGCTGAACCACTGGGGGCACATTCCTAAGATAAAATACACTGTCGATGAAATGACACAGCCGCTCTCCAGTGACACACACAGCAGCGTATCTACAGAATTACAAAGCTAGAAATCGAGTTTCGATACCCCTTATGGAAATGTCACAGATAGCCTTTTGTGCTTACTTTCAAACAAAATAGTTGTTATAAAGTGTGTGAAAAATAGACTATAATAGTAGTGTCCATTGAATGTGGGGTAAAAATATACACGAGTGGGTTGATATGTATAAAATACGTTTAAATATGACACAACAATGTATTGCTGGCCTAATTTATTAATAGAGTAGGTGTTTCGACTAAAAACTTAAATTTTCGACATGTTTAATATGTAATTGTTTAGTTATTAATTTATCATTGCCGAGTCTTTGTTAGTGTCTTAATTTGTTAATAGATTGGTTTTGTTTGCTTGTTTGTTTTTTGAAATTCGCACAGAGCTACTCGAGGGCTATCTATGCTAGCCGTTCCTAATTTAGTTGTGTAAGAATAGAGGGAAGGCAGCTAGTCATCACCACCCACCGTCAACTTTTGGGCTATTCTTTCACCAACGAAAAGTGGGATTGACCGTCACATTATAACGCCCACACGGCTGGGAGGACGAGCATGTTTGGCGCGACCGGGATGCGAACCCGCGACCCTCAGATTACGAGCTCATGCCATAACGCGCTCGGCCATGCCAGGCCCATGGCTTTTGTAATGTTTGAAAACAAAACCAGCGTTATGAAAATAAAATCGAAACTCAATATTGCTATTTCCGTGAAGCCCACCCATGCACTCTCACAGTAATAGTGTATATATATATATCTTTTGTTAATATTCACACCCAAATTGGCCTGACATGACCAGATAGGTTACGGTACTCGACTCGTAATCCGAGGGTTACGTGTTCGGATCTTTCTCACTCCAAACATGCTCGCCCTTTCAGCTGTGGGGTTGTTATAAAGCTACTAACGATTCCACTATTCATTGGTAAAAGAGTAGCCCAAGTGTTAGAGGTGGGTGGTGATGACTAGCTGCCTTCCCTCTCGTCTTACACTGCTAAATTAGGGACGGCTAGCGCAGATAGCCATCGTGTAGCTTTGCGCGTAATTCAAAACAAAAAAAACAAACAAACGAAATACCCGTATTGGTTAATACAGCCACCGGGTTGTGTTCAAACATTCCAACAAAAACAAAACAAACACCCCCAATTGGTTAATACATCCACCGGTTTGTGTTCAAACATTCCAACAAAAACAAAACAAACACCCCCAATTGGTTAATACAGCCACCGGTTTGTGTTCAAACATTCCAACAAAAACAAAACAAACACCCCTATTGGTTAATACAGCCACCGGGTTGTGTTCAAACATTCCAACAAAAAGAAAACAAACACCCGTATTGGTTAATACACCCACCTGGTTTTGTACAAACATTCGAACTCTTATTTTCACTGCCATGCTTGTCTTTCAAACACCTGTATTACCAGCATCAGGTGTTCTCGAATTCAATGTTCGAGTTTTTGAATACGGTTTTAGAAATGTGTGGCTTCAGCAGTATTTATAAATTCAGTAAATACCTGTATTTTTGTGTATTCCTTAAAGGCATACAAGTTACCACAATCAAGCGTACCTGAATCCATGACAGACCAGATCCACCGCGTATGTACGTAATTCTTATGGACATGCGAATTACATCTCCACGTAGGTCCCTTTCTCCCACATATCAGCTCGTACGCTTGCGCAGACTGGTATTCTAGATTGCACGTGTTCTAATGTATCTTGTTGGATAAGCTAATTTTAAACAAGAAATCACGTGCTCCACACTAAATGAACCAGTGTACCTCTTTTCATGGTCTCAGTAACATAATGAAAACTGAACTGTATGCACCGTGTTGATTAAGTCGGTGATCAGCTGTCACCTATGACCCTGGTCTGACGAGTGCTTCACGTGCTAATTAACGCTGAAAGGACTTCTTTGTTAAGTAAGCAACATTTTTCACACTTTCTTCTTCATCTAGTTTGACATCTCTTGCTGTGGCTATCATTGGAGTTGTAGTCCGCTAGGTGGCGCTGGTTCTACTAAGAGTCAAATGAGATTAATGCCATCACGTATAGAACCATGTTTAGCTGCATAAGCCATTGCCAACACAATGCAAGCACGTGACGAAGATAACAACAATGAAGCAGTAATGGCGTTCCATTACTTCTTACAGACGCTTGTCTGTTAACAGTTTTAATTAACCCATTAGTTTTGCCTAAATTTTCATAACCACAGAAACTGAAATAAGTTCGAGACTTCTTTACATTTCTGATCGTGTTAAAATTTTTTATGGAAAAAAAATCCAAATATTAATATGTTGTTTTTCAACGTGGTGTGTGTATCAGTTTTGTCAGAAAGAAATATCTTTACAGAAAGAGAACGCAATAAGAGTTGTGTATAGAAGTCGTTGGGTGAATGGATTTTCTGTCTTTGTTTTTTCCCTACAAGACAAAGGAGAAGACGCTGGATATTCCGTGTGGAGAAGACACATTAAAATAGTAAACATGTATGAATAGTCGAGAATGGAATTTTTGTTTATGTGTGTTTTTTTCATCCATCGAATTTTTTGGTTACTTCTATCTTCCCAGTGGCTCAGCGGTATGTCTGCGGACTTACACGCTAAAATCCGGGTTTCGATACCCGTGGTGGGCAGAGCACAGATAGCCCATCGTGTAGCTTTGTGCTTAATTCTAAACAACCAAAAAAAGGTTTCTTCTAACAATGCTCCATAACATAGCTTAGCTAATAAATGTTTGCCAGTTTTACTCTTTCTTACGTCACTAGCTCCCCAGTGGCACAGCGGCACTGCTAAAATCCGGGTTTCGATACCCGTGATTGGCAGAGAACAGATGGCCCTTTATGCAGCTTTGTGCTTAATTCCAAATAACAAAATATCTTGCGTCATTAATGTAATAAATAGGCTATGGATTATTGTAGAGCCAGTGTGTAACAAACATTTATCTAATATTGTTGTAAAAATACAAATCGGAGGATATCTGTCCATCTCAGAAGTGCTCGAGATCGGTTTCAACACTTGGACACGTTCCGAGACCGATTGAAATGAGAACAAACAAAAATGTCTTTGGTTGAGCATAGATACCCTGAAAAAGTGTTCTCTGGTTTACTGGCATCAGATATACAAATTAAAGGTTTAAAATTATCTCGAAGGAAAGTTGACAAAATATCTCTGAATTTTGCGTAATATGTACGAGTCTCTACAATTTCGATTACGTATTCAGTAGTATATCAATGTAACAACTACTAAACCTGTGTAGGTGACAGTTTGTGTAATCTGGTGAACTGTGTACTATATAACACGTATATCTCGTTTAACATAGCAAGTCTTCTGAATTGTTAAATCTTCAAAGAAATTTTCTCTCTTGTTTCTTCTCCATCAACCATCCGTTGTTGATTGATCATACGAGGACAGAGAATGGGGTCCATCGAAAAAGTCTGTGATGCGCATGCCAATGAGACAGTCGGGTTACTCTTTGTTTTTGTTTTTCATAGCTTTGCCCTTGTCGTTATAAACGGCCTTCTCGTGGAGTTGTTAGTTTCACTCTGGTATCGAGATTAACTCGACGTGGCTGGCGTGATAGTCGCTGAGTTGCTGTTCTCGCGTGGAGCCTACTAAGCACGTGACTGACAAGATATTTGCGTCTGCAAGTTATCTCGCACGTTTGTACTAATTCGTTATTATAAGGATACGACCTGTAGCTATAGAGCTCGGCTCTGTCGAGTCCCTCAGAGTTCTAGTTATCACTTCACACCATAGTTAGTGAACGTAACACTTATGCACACGAGCACTCGAGACCTCTCGGCCTTATCACCCGCTTCTTAATTAAAAGTCTGCCGAACGTACAGTGAGTGAATCACCAGGTTAAATAGTATTAATAAAAAATACAAGTTTGACGAAAATAAATACAAATGGAATAAAAAAGTGTAGTAAAAATCAGGTTTTGATCACTTCTTCGGGTTTTGCATTGTTGAATGTTATCGATTGGCTTATTATATTTGTTTCAGTAAACTTTAGCAAAAGCTGGTTGCTATGTGCCTTTTCTTTTTTCTTTTTGTTGTGGCGCCATCTGTGAGGAAGAGGGAATACTTGATATTATCATGTTTGAGTTGTTCTTTAGTTTACATTTATTTAGTAGCAGTTAAACCATATGATGGACAATTCCATCTCTTGTATTGATAAAGTTGCTTGGGGATATTATATCTGGTGTTAAATACGGCTGGTGCGATACAAAAAATATATTTTTGTAGATTACTTTATCGATATATATGTTTTATTATGTTATCATACTTGAAGTGCAGTTTTTGTTTTGTCACAAAGGAAACTACACTTTCATCTTTTCCAATATTTACCCACCAGAACAAGAACTGCTCGTACCCGTGGTAACCATAGTAACCACATTTGCTGCTTTCCTTTTTAAAACGTACGTACCCACCTGATCAGTTGCTGTTTGTATCCATTAATATTTAGTCTGGTGCTCTGCATTCTCAGCATCCGACACTAGAATTGCAGAAGAAAGATTACAGTTGATTAAATCTAGAATATACCGGTAGGGGTCTATTGACTGCTTAAACACTGCAATTCTATACTATTTATGCACCAAAATATTTCTGGATTCATTAAGTAGTTGATTTACGGGATATAAGATGTCACACAGAGAGGTAAGCAAAAACAAACCCATTAACATCAATGGTTTTAATTGCCTTGAAAGTCTTGTATATATTTTAATGGGTGATTCCCCCCCTTACTTTGTAGTATTTCTTTACAATAAGTGTCGCAACCAGACAAAAACAGAATTATTTAATGTGATATTGTATGTAGACCCTAATTTTAGTAAAATGTCTAGAGTTATGTGGGTTAAAGACAGCTGGTGCTAACCCTTCCATAACTTGTCAGTAGTGATTGTTCTATAATATATCGGACTTATATCTCTTTAGTCGCATCGCTCTATTCAGCATAACAGTGAGTGCTTCTGATGAGGTTTTATACAACTAAACACTTTACTGAAATGAAAATTGTAAGGTATCAGTCCTTAAGGCTTAACATTAACAAATATAACTGTGAAACCGTCAGACGTTCTCCTTTGTCCTCTGTAATCTAAAGGTCGCAGGTTCGAATCCCCATTGCATCAGACATGCTCGCCCTTTCAGCCACGGGGACATTATAATGTTCGATCAATCCCACTATTTGTTGGTAAAAGAGTAGCCCAAGAGTTGGCGGTGGGTGGTGATGACTAGATGTCTTCCTTCTTCCCCCCCAGTGGCTCAGCGGTATGTCTGCGGACTTACACGCTAAAATCCAGGTTTCGATACCCGTGGTGGGCAGAGCACAGATAGCCCATTGTGTAGCTTTGTACTTAATTCAAAACAAAAAAAGTCTTCCTTCTAGTCTTACACTTGAAAATTAGGGACGGCTAGCGCAGATACCCCTCGTGTTGCTTTAAGACAAATTCTTGTTTAATATATTTATAAATAGTGAAAGTTTTGAGGTCAGTATGCTAACATTTGTTGAACGACCTAATCAACTTGATATATACACGTGCTCAACTAGTTGAGAGTAAAAACAAATTATAATTGCAAAGCTCGTGTGGTAACAACCTTACAATAACGATACAAATACGACTAAGGTACACGTGGCTTTCACGTTTGTTTCAAACACACTTGGTCAGTATTTGACCTCGTTTGTTGACTGTTTTGTTTAAGTCTGTTATACATATGTAACTGTTCTAACCCTCTTTTATTTAAAGAACATCATCCAGTGAGGTCGCTTATGTTTTGAGTGGTTTTAATTTTGACCTATACTCGTTTATTTTCCATTGAAACATATTGTCACTATAGAGTTCAAAACTCATTTGCCTGCTGTATGTCTTATAAGATACCAAACATGCTCGCCATTTCAGCCATAGGGGCGTTATAATGTTACGGTCAATCCCACTACTCATTGGCAAAAGAGTAGTTTAACAGTTGGCGGTGAGTAGTGATGACTAGCTGCTTTCCCTCTAGTCTTACACATTACTAAGTCAGGGACGACTAGCGTAGCTTGGCGCGAAATTCAAAAACCGAACAAACAAACAAACAAACAAACCAATCAGTATCAGTGGAGTCCGTTTCGGGTGCTGAAAGTCGTTTAGTTATTCACTTATTCATAGCCAAGTAAAAGGGTTATCTTCGCTTTTCTCACCACAAATATCAAAACCTGGTTGCTATCGTGGTAATTCCTCTGTGCCACTGGGGGACAATATAGTTTTATGTTTATAACTCTCATTATTTTAAGACTCTGACCAACAATGTTCTGTAGCCATTAATAGCAGATTCAAAGTTTAATTATATGGATTAACTGCGTCGTTTGGGTTTTTGTTTTGTTTTTTACTGTGAGGGATCTTGTAACCACAGTTCCACAGGTTGTTTGGTGCACAAATAGCGTCGGAAAAGTTTAACTCTCTGTTGCTCTACCACTGTAATAGAAAACCAAAACCAAAACTGCTTACAAACTGATTTTAATTTAGAAGAGGGTTTGTTATCCAGATGAAATCTGTTGTGTACGAAAACTTTTGAAATGTACGAGAAAACAACAAGAAGATACAAAACGACCACCATTTTTCACTCAAGAATCGACCTTGTGTTTTATACATGAAATTATTTTCTGTTTTGAGATATTTGCGGTAAATTTGCTTCAGTGACATGATGTATTTACAAGTCATCACACTCGAACGAACCTCAGGTTTGTTATACACAGTGATCGTTGTAAATCTTTGTTTCTTGGTACAAGAAACTCGTCTCTGCAAGAAAACCTCCGACTACCTCGTACATTATGACATGCTTGAATGGACTAATACGACCGTTTCATGGGATAGAAAGAAGGTTTGGGGGGGGTAACTTAGATATCCCAGCGTTACTCTGTGTCAACTGGGGGAACTTAGAAATATAAGAGTTACTCTGTGTAAAATGAGTAAAATGAGAAAATCCAGAGTTAATGTGTGTAACGTGCTAATTGTGACGGGTAAGTAGTAACCCTAGTTCTACCGAGTCAGGCTGAGACAAGTAGTAACTCTATTTCTATCGAGTCGGGCTGATGTGAGTGCCAACCCTAGTTCTACCGAGTCAGGCTGAGACAAGTAGTAACCCTAGTTTTACCGAGTCAGGCTGATGTGAGTAGTAACCCTAGTTCTACCGAGTCGGGCTGAGGTAAGTTGTTGTTCGTAAAAAGGGGTCTGAATTCAAACTTTGGGAGTAATTTGTTGTTTTTACGCGTTACTTACTTCAGAATTACATCCTTTGTGATGTCGGTTGTAGTAACGTATTCTAACTGTTTCCATGTAGAGGAAGTAGGCAGAGTCAAGATCCACTTTGTGCAAACTGTCGCACACATTTCGGAGTTCCTCGGTGTGGTTTCGTAACTAGCCGATTCATGGGTAACAACTAGTTAGTTTGTATTCAATGTTTTTAACACATACTTATACATACATTACGATATTCTCTGTTTATTTTCTTGTTTTTTATCAGTTATTCGGTTTGAGTGTGGCCTAGCATTAGTCGTAGTTAGAGTGATTCGCACTGAGAATCCTAGAGACGATCGGTCGAAACCCGATGCCGCAAAAACTGAAAAGTGTTCCACACTATGAGGCCACAGATGGGCTACAAATATTATTTAAGTCCAGTCCTGCTGTTCAGTTAGATAGGCATAGCACAAGAGTTGGCTTTAGGTACGTTTTGATAAGTGCTAATCTTATCATTAGGGTGGTGGGCAGAGCACAGGTAGCCCATTGTGTAGCTTTGTGCTTAATTCAGAACAACAACTTATCATTAGGGCTATGTGTAGCTAGTCCACTGTTTTATTTGTTTTTAAATATTTTGACACAAATAAATAAACAAAAGTTTACCCAGGTACTGTCAGCGCGTGAATTTTGCTGCTAGTGCAGGTTTGTTTTAATCCCCTGTATTTGTAGTCACAGGATATCTGGTTTAAGTTTTGTTTTTGCGGTTGAATTTTGAGTTTCAGTTTTAATATCGTAAGCCCCGTTGCATCAAACATGCTCGCTCTTTCAACGATGGGGACGTTATAATGTTTCGATTAATCCCACTATTCGTTTGTAAAAGAGTAGCCCAAGAGTTGGCGGTGAGTGGTGATGACTGTCTCCCCCCTCTTGTCTTGCACTGATAAATTAGGGACAGCTAGCGCAGATAACCCTATTGTAGCTTTGCGCGAAATAAATAAACGAAACCAATTTTATAAGTAGGTTAGATTTCCAATATCCTTAATAACAGGTTGAAAATCCAGGTTACTATGACTAATGTATTTACCACGAATACAACTTGCACACTAGAGGGTGTTTTAGAAGTAATTGTGTAGTCTTTTTCGCATAAAGATAGGTAACTTTATTTTGCACATATTTTGTGGTTGACGTGAGCCAGATAGTTTACCAATTACAACACAGAGACATATCTCAAAATTGTATCTTGTGATAAGATCAAGGGCTTCCTCCCGTCGTTTGTTTTTATCTCGTTAGTTTTACATGAAGAAGAAAAGTTAGTTTGAAGCTCGACTTCGGAGTTGTGACCTTAAATCTTTCTTCTACCCAATTCCAATAATCTTCACCCCCAGCAGCTGTCCTGACATTCGATACTTGAACTCTCGACCGTTATCTAGAATAGCATCGTGTTATCAGGTGTCTTGTGTTCAATCAGCCAGGGATTTCGTCGATGGAATGCTGTTAAGAAAATTGCCCCGAGTGGTGGGTTATTCACTCATGTACCAGCTCGTTTGAAATGGTAATTTCTCTGTTGCTGGTCTGGAAAAGAATCGTACCGAAATCTTTATGGAGAAAAAAGAAAATCGCCCAAGGCAGGTTCGGATCGAGTCCACTCAGATGTTGTTAAGCTTTCGTTGTGATAAAACAGATGCAATAAAAAAACGGACAATCTTTTATGGATTGTTTGTACATTTTAATACTCGATAAGAAACTCTGTGTTGTGTTACTGTATTGGTAAAGTAGTTAAACACAACAAACTTTGCGCTGTGTGTACTGCAAGTGTTAAGGAAGAAATCCAATAGATGTGCTAATCTTAGGTGTGGGGGATGACATGTCATCGGTTGCGTGTAGCTGTATCCAAATCTCAGGTGTAAGGTGGGGGATGACATGTCATCGGTTGCGTGTAGCTGTATCCAAATCTCAGGTGTAAGGTGGGGGATGACATGTCATCGGTTGCGTGTAGCTGTATCCAAATCTCAGGTGTAAGGTGGGGGATGACATGTCATCGGTTGCGTGTAGCTGTATCCAAATCTCAGGTGTAAGGTGGGGGATGACATGTCATCGGTTGCGTGTAGCTGCATCCAAATCTCAGGTGTAAGGTGGGGGATGACATGTCATCGGTTGCGTGTAGCTGCATCCAAATCTCAGGTGTAAGGTGGGGGATGACATATCATCGGTTGCGTGTAGCTGCATCCAAATCTCAGGTGTAAGATGGGGGATGACATGTCATCGGTTGCGTGTAGCTGTATCCAAATCTCAGGTGTAAGATGGGGGATGACATGTCATCGGTTGCGTGTAGCTGTATCCAAATCTCAGGTGTAAGATGGGGGATGACATGTCATCGGTTGCGTGTAGCTGTATCCAAATCTCAGGTGTAAGGTGGGGGATGACATGTCGTCGGTTGCGTGTAACAAGTGTGACACTGCACATCTTAACATCGAGATTCAAACAGAAGTTTTAATTGGTAACGGTGATAAAGCTTACTTTGAACGTCACGTGTCCCGTTTATACAAATCGGAAATATGTCTTGTGTTCTTAGTTATAGATCACGTTTGTCGTCATGTGTTATCGTGTAACTAACTGGTATGAAATATTGTTTGTTTGTTTTGAATTTCGTGCAAAGCTACACAAGAGCTGTCTTTGCTAGCCTTCTCCAATTTAGCATTGCAAGCTTTAGGGAAGGCCTACCGCCAACAGCTGAGCTACTCTTTTACCAATGAATAGTGGGATTGATTGACACATTATAACGCTCCCACGACTGAAAGGGCGAGAGTATTTTTTGTGATGGGGTATTCGAATCCATGACCTTCACATTACAAGTCGAGCATCCTTGATCACCTAACCTTGTCGGGCTATATAAACAATAATGCGAATTTAATGTCGGTTGCAACTTGTACTATTCTTGACTTTTAAGAGAACAGAAGTACTGGGATGCTCTTATGTGTTGGTCACATATACTGAAAATGTTTAACGTCATTATAGAAATGGGTGGTGGTGGGGTGAAGTGTAAATAAGTTTATTACAATAGAACAATAAGCTTGACCTACCATCATCACAGTACAAACCAATACATAATACAAATAGGATGTCTGGAATTTTTAGTTAATGTTATATCAATGTACGTCTGCGCTTTATGATACTAAACTTACCACAAAGGTAAAGCATTATTGAAGACGGTCAACCTGATCGTAAAAAATAATAATTTTCGTTGCCGTAAAATCGATTTTTAACACATTTTTATTATAACTTTAGTGACCAATCTGAATTTTTTTCTTGTTCAGCACAAATTGCACAATAGGCTATTTGAAATCAACCCGTCACGGGTACTCAGTTTAATAAAGATTATTAAAACCAAAACTTACAGCCACACGAATAAATGACTTAATGCTTTAAGGTGAACCGAACAGCGTTATTAACTGTTACTTTTATAACGCGTTGCGGGAGTGTATGAGACAAAATTTTAAGGGGAGCCAAGATTGTTTTGACGAAGCGAAGTGAGTGAATGTTCCCCAGAAACGACCAAGGTTCAGGACTCGCTTTAGAAACCTGGACCTGTTTTTTTTAGAGCAATTTTCCTAATTTTGATGCATTTTCTTAGACAAATTGAAAAGTGAGGGAACTTGGGACCCTTCTTCCTACACCAGTCTGTTCACAGTTGGAATTATGTAGTCTGTTGAGCAACACACTGCAAAATGAAACTTTGGACCTTGCTATCTGCAGCCCGACAAGCTAATCACTATTATGGGTATAAATAGGTAGTTTTGTTTTTCCGTCATGATTGGAAAATAGTATGATGATACAAGATACACATGATACAAATTATTACTTAAATTACTGTTATTTTTGAAAAAGATGAATTTTTTTCTCTTTGTAATTGCCTTTGCTAGAGAGTTAATTAGACATTTTTGGCATGAATTTTAACCTGTCGAGTTTAAATATGATTTACGTCCAAAATTGACTGAAATGGATCAGATCATATTTGATACTCCGCTAGGTAGCAGCACTGTTGAACGCATTTGGTGATAAAGCCGTATAAAACTCCATTGTGTTATGATTAGTCTGAAACTCCACATTTAATAAACACTACATGAATAGGTTTTCCAAGAACGCCTTGTTTTTTTTAATTTGCCACCAGAGGGTTTTATGGACAAAAACATCTTTATTTTATAATTTAAGGTTTGTTAGGCCGATATTTACAAAGTTTGGAATATTAGTGTATCAATAAAAATAAAGTAAGATTTTTCTTTGGACACCTGAAGAACTATGAATATACCTCTAAGTGGATTATGTTACTAATATTTAAATTTGGTTGTGTTTTGGTATGCAATATTTTTTTATATTTTATATACGAAAGACCAAAGACCAACTTCATCCAGAAATATCTTAAAGGTAAACTGTTTAAGAATCACGAGACCCGGCATGGCGAGGTGATTGTGGCACTCGACTCGTAATCCGAGGTTCGCGAGCTCGAATCCCGGTCGCATCAAACATGCTTACCCTTTCAGCCGTGACGGTCAGTTTTTGGTCAAAGAGTAGCGTAATAGTTGGTGGTGGGTGGTGATGACTAGTTAGCTGCCATCCCTTTAGTCTTACATTCCTAAATTAGTGATCGCTAGCGTAGATAGCCCTCGTATAGCTTTGCGCGAAATTTTAAAAAAACAAAACTCAAAGAAAACCAACTCTCACAATTATTCTATAAATTAATCAATCAGAAAGATTATTTAAACCGTGTGGTGGCGTCTGAGGTTTAAACATGTCGACTCACTGATAAGATATTAAAATATTTATACATCGGATCTCAGAATGCTATAGATACAATAAGCGATAGTTGTATTTAGTTACTGAAATCAAGTGGAAAGTAGGGTGTAATGTTTAAACTACCAATAGAATATCGCTTAGTCAAAGAACTTCCAATAAAATATTAAAAGTTTGCACATGCGCTAATTGGACAACTTCTTGAATTTAATTAATTATGTCAATACAGATGAAGGGGAATGTTTTCGTGTTTTATTTACTCTAGCAACTAGCAAAAAAAACTCGTTTAATTTAACAATTTTAAGGGACTATTTTTCACATCGTGATAATTCTGTGTGTGTTTATTAGAACATGTTATTTGGTCTCCAGGTGTTGCACAGTAGTTGTTCTAACGATTAAAAATCATGGTTAGACCAGCTAGAGTACTTATTCATAATGTTTTTATTTAAATAACTGACATAAAGTCAAGTTGGTGGTGGTTTAGAATTTGTTCCGAGTTTTGTTTATTCCGTTTATGGGATTTAAAGTAGTGTGACTACGAAAAAGTTGAACGAGAAATGTGACATCATTACGCTAGTGTAAGGAACTTATTAATTATCAGCCAGACGTTCCAGTAACCAGTGTAATAAAGTAAAATCGTCCTAGTTAGAATACATATATGTGTGTACGTATACATTAAACCGTCTACATGTAAAGGCAGCAGTTTACCGAACGATGTCCTATGCATTTTTTGTTACGGTTACCAACCCTCATGACTCATGTCGCACTCAAATTGGAAAGGACGTTGATGGAAATGGTGAGCATTATATATAATCCCCAGAGAAAGAGATTCTGAGAACTACAGTGAGGCCCGCCATTCAAAGTATCAAATCTAGCAGTTGAGGCGACTGCTGTTAGAAAGTCATGTTTATAGAAAGGGTTCATCGGGTATTTTCGCGAAAGCTTCGTAACACATCGCTATTCTGAGGCCCTCTGGGAACTGGAGGCTCAACCATTTATCAAGAAACGTGCGAAACTGTCATTTAGTGACACTGCAGCCGTCCATCTTCTTCTCTAAGGTCACCATGCTGCTAAGCCTACTTTACAGGTTTAAAGACTGAATAATATTGTTGAACAAAATTTTGATATGCTTGAAGATAAACTTCATACGGAAAGGTACTACTTTCTCGAGCGTAATAATCTCAACAAGAGTACGCGCTGGGTGATTTCAGAGAAAAGATACGTGTGATTTTAAAACTATATTTCTTTATAACCTGATAAACACAATATTTCTAACCATTAATAATAGTATGTTTATAAAGTAAAGCTTCACTGATTAATATACCCTGTGCGGTGAGGCTTTCTCTTTTTAATTGGTTCACTTTGGTATCTTCATTTATTTGAGGTCCATATCGTAATAAACGGAAACTTTAATATTGTAGATCATTTTTATTGTACTTAAAATTAAAGAAAATATAACGTTATTGGTTTTATAGAAATTATGTCTAACCATGGTATAAATAAGTTGTAATTGTCCTATCATCTCGAAGCAGTTTTTTTGTTTTTTCTTTATGCCAATTTCTGAAGAAATGCGCGTAGATGTAACAATAAATAAGATAATGAAACATTGTAGTTTTGGATAAAAGTAGTTCTGTTACTGGAAAATTACTTTAAGCCTATTTATGATCAGCCTAATGGCAACTTTACGTAAACAACCAAAATAACGAAATAAAACAACATAAAACAATAAAAAGTAAAATCAAACAAAGTAGGCATTTTTTTTTTATATTTACCTCAGATGATTTGATTGGCTTCGGGGAACCAAAGTTTTGATAATTTTGTTTTTCTCTCGTACTGCGAAAAATAACCGTGAACTCTAAGCATTTATTACATATCTATATCAAGATAAAAGATATTTTATTTCCTTTATGAGGTTGAAAAAAGGGACAGAATACGTAAGTGACCAATACAGATCGTACTTTCAGTAAACCAGCGAGTGGGCACTTCCTTATCACGTGGTTGGTACAGCATACAGGAGCTTGTTTACTGAAAGTTTGTTTGTTTTTGAATTTTCCACAAAGCTACTTGAGAGCTATCTGTGCTAGCCGTCCCTAATTTAGCAGTGTAAGACTAGAGGGAATGCAGCTAGTCATCACCACCCGCCGCCAACTCTTGGGCTACTCTTTTACCAACGAATAGTGGGATTGACTGTAACATTATAACGCCCCCACCGCTGAAAGGGCGAACATGTTTAGCGCGACGGGGATGCGAACCCGTGATCCTTTGATTACGAGTCGCATGCCTTAACACGCTTGGCCATGCCGGGCCTTTACTGAAAGTACAATCTGCGTTGGTCAATTTATCATTGTAGGTTTAAGTACATCATTACTAGTTTGGGCTAAGGATGAATGATTGCTAAACCATAATTTTACAACCTCGCTGTTAGCGACATCTTCGGTCGTAATCCCAATAATATCTCATGAAATTTGACCAATTTGGGAGATCTATGCCAGTTATAAATATCCACTTGTGGATGTTGGCAATATTTTTTGAATTTCTTCAGTATACTTAACCAAACATTCACATTATTGTAATAATCCATTTATCTTGATAAGAGGATTACGGAATAGTTATCAAAACCAACAGCGTGTTGCACATGCTCCATCTATGTGCTCAGTTCAAGTCGTCACAGATATGTATAACACGTGTCTTATCGCGTAGGCCTACAAGAATGATGTTGGCCTCTTGGCAGATGGCAACAACTGTACGCTGACAAGTATCATGTTGACATGCGGGAATTACACCTAGAATAATACTTAATCGGTAGGAAATATTTCCTGCTGGACCCATTGCCTTGACTGGATTTTTGCACATACCAGAGCATCCATCACTTTTCTGCTGACCTAAATGTGATAGAGGTTATATCTTAAGATATCTCAAAGAATATAAATATATCGTTAACTGTGTACTGATCACAATAAAGAATGGACGATTTCTTTTAAGGTCTCTAGATAGCAGTGTTGAAAATCCTTATTGGTTGCCAAAGTGATGTGGCATGAACAGTTGGACAAAAAAACAACAACACAATATTGTGTGTTTAATAATTTATTTTTTTGTTTTTTTATCAAATATGATACACCCTGTCTTATGGTATAATAATTATTGTGCTGGTCACATCGAATATTAGCAACGCAAATGTATTCCTGAATTAAACACTATTTCGACTGTCTATCTATCTAACATAGTCATATTTTTTTTTCTCCAAAAGTATTGAGTCGTTCTATAATTAAAGTTATTTTTCAATATATCATACAATCCACTAGAGGGATTTGTTGTTTATAGACTACGATGTCGTTTAAAGATAAATGCAAGGTGTGGAAAATTACTTAAATATTCAAAAAAGTGGACAACATTTGCTGTTTAGGCTACAAATACTTTTTGTGAAATCATAAAATTTTCCGTTTTCCACCTGACAACACCTCAGGTTTTCAAGGTACTTTAATTTAAAATAAACGTGCGAAGACGAAATTCAATTTAACCCATTGGTAGACACTTTACCATCCCTAATACTTTTTAGTCTATCACACACATTAAACTAAAATAGCCTTAAATATATAGTGATATAACTTTTCAAGCTGTTAAGGAATTATTTTCAACATTATAACCAATAAAATTTATTTAAAGTCAACTTATAAGGAGAAATGTTAAGAGTTGTTTAAATTTCGTCCAAAGCTACACAACAGCAATCTGCACATGCTGTACTTTGCTCTCAGTCCTGATTTCCTAGATTTAATAATGCAATTTTATTTCGTAGGTGCCGTGGTTGTTTGATCTGAATAGAAGCTCGCTAATTCGTGTAAATGATAATAAAATCGATTAGAAAGTAATTGGTAAATGAACTTAAATAATTATTGTTAAATTTAAACAAACAAATGAGTAAATAACATTATGTTATTAATTGTCAAGATTGAAACGTGATTTTAAATTACTTCTATGAAGCTGGTAATAAGTAAAATTATCTTGTTTAATCTGTTTCACACCATAACTGTCGTTTTCCCTATACTATAGTATAGTCACTACATCCTTAACTAAAACGTATTATAATCGTTCAGGTAAATCGTAAGAGAAGTTTAAAATGCTATAAAATATCCCCTTTAATTTTACTCATGAATTCTTTCAATTGAAACTTTTTACGCAACTTTCAGGTTAAAATAGGGATTGCGCACTTCGTTGAAAGTTAGTAGATTATTTTTGCGTTTGATCCTAACGTTGCTTATTTTGAAACGTTATCTGAACATGCGAATAAGAAATCGTCACGCTGTGACTGGATGATACGTTTACTCCTCTGAGAGTAGATCTCCAGTTCTAACATAATTTTCTGTTATGATATTACTTTCAATGTGCAATGAACTAATATTTGATGCATGGCGGACGAAAGAAAAGTTAAAATTAACTAATTTTCTTTCACAGTGTCCTGGGTGGGTGCATGTAACTCGTGGATTAAAATTCTAAAAGTAAAATATCAACTGGTGTCAAACACGTGTTTCTTTTTAGCAGTGTAGAGATAGGGATAAGCTAAGATCTTGACAAACATCACTCAGTTTGTCTTTTTCTTTCAACCCTAGTGGCCACTCGACTGTCATTAGTCACGTGCTGTCAGGCAGTTTCTGAGCACATTTATAGATTAGTTCCTTCAGTTTGGAAACGGGAGGGACACATTTGAACTCTGTTTTGCGCATGCTCAAATACAGTTGCTACAAACTTGGTCAGAAAAGAAAAGCATTTTCCTCTATCCAGACAGTTATCAAACATTTCTATTCTACCCTTTTTGTCTATGACATTTGAGAGAAGACACTCGAATTTTGTTTGTTTGTTTTGAATTTAGCACAAAGCTACTCGAGGGCTATCTACGCTAGCCGTCCCTAATTTAGCAGTGTAAGACAAGAGAGAAGGCAACTAGTCATCACCACCCTCCGCCAACTCTTGGGGTCCTCTTTTACCAACGAACAGTGTGATTCACTGTCATATTATAATGCCTCCACAACTGAAAGGGCGAGCATGTTTGCTGTGACGGGGATTCGAATCAGCGACCCTCGGATTACGAGTCGATTGCTTTAACCACCTGGCCATGCCGGGACCCACTCAAGTTTTCCTAATAAGGAACTTACGTATCGTGTCATGACAGTAATGTCGAACATTTATAGTTTTCACTGTTTAATTTACATGGATGTCGTGGATTGCTCAGTGGTCTCGAATACTTAAACACAATGCAGCTCAGCGGTAAGGCTTAAAAGGCTGGAAACCGATGTTTGATACCTGTAGTGGACGGAACACAACATGCCTCGTTGTGCAGCTTTGTGCTGAATTACAAAGAAATAAAAACATGCTGCATTTAATTTCTATTTTATGTTTTATTACAATGCTGTATATAATTAGTTATTTTTAATGAACATTTTACTAACGGTTATCTTATTTTAATTTATTTATAAAACAACCGGTCTGGCATGGCCGAGCGCGTTAAGGCGTGCGCTCGTAATCCGAGGGTCGCGGGTTCGCGCCCGCGTCCCGCTAAAACATGCTCGCCTCCCAGCCGTGGAGGTGTATAATGTGACGGTCAATCCCACTTTTCGTTGGTAAAAGAGTAGCCCAAGAGTTGGCGGTGGGTGGTGATGACTAGCTGCCTTCCCTCTAGTCTTACACTGCTAAATTAGGGACGGCTAGCACAGATAGCCCTCGAGTAGCTTTGTGCGAAATTCCAAAACAAACAAACTATAAAACAACCGCCATCTATAAATGTGCGCGAACGTCAAATGCATAGACTTCGTACTTTAGGTAACCGAAAGATCGGTTATATCCGTTTTAAGCCTAACGTAACTCATATTAATCGTTTCTTAAATTAATGTTTTTAATTTAAATATTTTATGCCTAATTGTGACAAAATTTCCGTTTGTCGAAAATTCTAATTGAATTCTCAAAGCTGAGACCTCATTTTGTACACTTCAAATATAACTCGTCTGTTTGTTAGTCAAGCTTTAAGGTTTAAATTAAGTTTGCTCTGAGTTCACTTTTTTGTTTCGTTTTGTTTTGTTTTTTGGTCAAAATTTAGGCTTACATTTTAATGTTCATAAGTCTATACAATGAAATCAGGGTGCTGTACTCTCTCCAAGCAGGAGATCCATTTTCTGTTTTGTTTTTTTGAGGACTGCGTTTTTAGGATTATTCTTAAATTCAGAGTTGTGTATAAAAAGATAAATCGAAATGATAGCGTTTTAGGTGTCCAGCCTTTGATCTGAAAACAGCTTCTCAGTTTAAGAGTGTAATGTTTTCTTGTTTCGAAATCATTGTGCCACTTTAAAACTAAGCCTAATTAATACACCGACAATAGTAGTATCGAACCTTTTCAGTGTGAAATGAGCCCCTGCATGGCCAGGTGGTTAGGGCACTCGACTTGTAATCTGAGGGTCGCGAGTT
Source organism: Carcinoscorpius rotundicauda (assembly GCA_011833715.1). Classification (NCBI taxonomy): domain Eukaryota; kingdom Metazoa; phylum Arthropoda; class Merostomata; order Xiphosura; family Limulidae; genus Carcinoscorpius; species Carcinoscorpius rotundicauda. Next base: position 5,012,950 of record CM022400.1, read on the forward strand.
CGAATCCTTGTCACACCAAACATGCTCGCCCTTTCAGCCGTGGGAACGTTATAAAGTTACGGTCAATCACACTATTAGTTTATAAAAGAATAATCCAAGATTTGGCGGTGGTGGTGATGGATAGCTGCTTTCCCTCTATTGTTACACTGCTAAATTAGGAACGGCTAGCATAGATAGTCCTCGTGTAGCTTTGCTCGAAAATTTGAAACAAAGAAAAACAAACAATTTCAAATGTCTTAAGAGAAATCGAAGATTATTACTTTGAAAACTGAGTTGTCAGTTATTCCCAGTTGGTAGTTTGCAGTATGAATAACTTGATCTTTACATTTAAGTCACCAGTTCACGCTCTCAAAACTTCTGATAAGCGATAACAGATGGCGACAATTGATGTCTTAGAGTTTTACTAGTAATTTCGGAACGTGTGTTCTCGGGATAAGTCGCAATTTCGGCCAGTTGTTGTGTTTATGTAAACTGGAATGAACTGTTTTATTATGCAGCAGCTACTGTTCTGTAGTCTGTACTAAAATGAACTGCACTTTATTTTACGATACAGTCATGTATCTGTTTATCTGTACACTGTTTCTGTTTATTTCATTCTCTCAACTTGTTTGCTTTTCTTGGGCCATCATCGTTGTTTAAACAACGGTGTACGTTTTATACCAAAGTTAAAGTTGTTGTTTACATATTAGAGTAATTTCTGTTTTTGTTACCTAGGTATGTATTGGAATATATTTATGTTTTTCTTTAAGCAAACTGTTTAACTTGTTTTGTTTTCTGTGACCAACTTTTATTATATTTAAGTTCTAATTCAGAAGGCAGTTGTCTATTAACAAGCACCACGTCGTCCGCTTTTGGGCTACTTTTATTAAAGTGACTATAACTGATATATTATAGCACTCTTGTATCTTATAGAACGAGTGTTTTCGGTTATTGGATTCAAACCCGTGACACTCAGATAACGGGTCGAGCACTCTAACAACCAAGTCTAGAAACGTGTGAAAGGTTTGCTGGATGTGTAATTGTTGTTTGTGTGAAGTGTTTTATGTGTGCAAGTTTCTATTTTTTTTTTCCTCTGCTCAGTTTGATTGTTTCCATATAAATCTTAAAATCCAAGATGGCGCGAAGGTACTTGATGAGTAAATAGATTATTTTAAAAATCTATTGCTCACTCATACGAAATAGAATTCATAGCAGCGACGGATTTGTACGATTACCACTCCAGCCCTATATGCTTAACTTTCATGAACTGACTCGGGCTTTTCACTCAAGTCCTATAAAAACCTTAGACATATTCCCAGTTGAAAGCAGTTAACTGTTCGCCCATCAATATGCCATTAAGATATTGAGCTGCGTTAAAAGAAGAGGAAGAGAAAAAAAAATGTTTGTGAGCTGGTGGTAAAGCAATCACTTCAGAAGAGAACTGACGAAAATATGTAGAATGTCATTACTGAGTGTTCCGTGCTTTTCTATTGATCGCAGATATAATCACATGCATGTATATCGTCATTTTTGAGACATTAATGCTCGAGCCGATAAAGGACCCTCTTGAAGCTCGTTCCTTTTAAAGTCGTTTGCGAGGTTTTTATGGTCATGATGAGGTCTTGAGGGAAAACTCCGATGGTTTGCTAAGCAGATGGTTTTTCACGAGGGACGTTCGAACGATACAAGAGAACGGCAAACTTCCGCAACCAACTTTAAAACGTACATAAAACCACAACCTTATCGAAGGTGACATATACACAGCTAATACTAACACCTTTTAAAGAGACACGCGGGACTGTCCTTTCTGTTCAAGCCCTGTGCATTATATAGCTAGGTATTTCCGTTCGAACGACTAACTGAAAAAGGCAGATATTTATTGATAGCGAAAATCACTTGATGGCATTTGATAGAGACTACATTACACATTGTTTGATATTAGCGGTTAGGCAGCACGAGTCGTATTGTTGACTGAAGTGAACACCTATTGGTTAGATAAAGAAACTTAATGTTTCTATGTAATTCAAGCTACATATAGTGGTTGTCTAAGGAAACACGGGCTGTTAATCAAGGTATTTGTAGCGGTTAAACAGAACTAGTTGGAGCTAAACCTGGTGACTAGATAAGGATACACGGGTGGCGCTTCACCTAGCGGTTAAATAGGATAACTCCCATTACCAACCGTAACACCTGGTGGTTAGATCAGGTAACCCGGGTTGTTAGTCAAAATACTCGTAGCTGTTACATCTTTTTAGTAGCCCCGTTACGGTAGATTATTCTGTAGTGTTTGGGTAGAGAGCCTCATTACGGTAGATTATTCTGTAGTGTTGGGGTAGAGAGCCTCATTACGGTAGATTATTCTGTAGTGTTGGGGTAGAGAGCCTCATTACGGTAGATTATTCTGTAGTGTTGGAGTAGAGAGCCTCATTACGGTAGATCATTCTGTAGTGTTGGGGTAGAGAGCTTCATTACGGTAGATTATTCTGTAGTGTTGGAATAGAGAGCCTCATTACGGTAGATTATTCTGTAATGTTGGAGTAGAGAGCCTCATTACGGTAGATCATTCTGTAGTATTGGAATAGAGAGCCTCATTACGGTAGATTATTCTGTAGTTTGGAATAGAGAGCCTCATTACGGTAGATCATTCTGTAGTGTTGGAGTAGAGAGCCTCATTACGGTAGATTATTCTGTAGTGTTGGGGTAGAGAGCCCCATTACGGTAGATTATTCTGTAGTGTTGGGATAGAGAGCCCCATTACGGTAGATTATTCTGTAGTGTTGGAGTAGAGAGTCCCATTACGGTAGATTATTCTGTAGTGTTGGAGTAGAGAGTCCCATTACGGTAGATCATTCTTAGTGTTGGAGTAGAGAGCCCCATTACGGTAGATTATTCTGTAGTTTTGGGGTAGAGAGCCTCATTACGGTAGATTATTCTGTAGTGTTGGGGTAGAGAGCTTCATTACGGTAGATTATTCTGTAGTGTTGGGGTAGAGAGCCTCATTACGGTAGATTATTCTGTAGTGTTGGGGTAGAGAGCCCCATTACGGTAGATCATTCTTAGTGTTGGAGTAGAGAGCCCCATTACGGTAGATTATTCTGTAGTGGTGGAGAAGAGAGCCTCATTACGGTAGATTATTCTGTAGTGTTGGAGTAGAGAGCTTTATTACGGTAGATTATTCTGTAGTGTTGGAGTAGAGAGCTTTATTACGGTAGATTAATCTGTAGTGTTTGGGTAGAGAGCCTCATTACGGTAGATTATTCTGTAGTGTTGGGGTAGAGAGCCTCATTACGGTAGATCGTTCTGTAGTGTTGGGGTAGAGAGCCTCATTACGGTAGATTATTCTGTAGTGTTGGAATAGAGAGCCTCATTACGGTAGATTATTCTGTAATGTTGGAGTAGAGAGTCTCATTACGGTAGATCATTCTGTAGTGTTGGAATAGAGAGCCTCATTACGGTAGATTATTCTGTAGTTTGGAATAGAGAGCCTCATTACGGTAGATTATTTTGTAGTGTTGAAGTAGAGAGCCTCATTACGGTAGATCATTCTGTAGTGTTGGAGTAGAGAGCCTCATTACGGTAGATTATTCTGTAGTGTTGGGGTAGAGAGCCCCATTACGGTAGATTATTCTGTAGTGTTGGGATAGAGAGCCCCATTACGGTAGATTATTCTGTAGTGTTGGAGTAGAGAGTCCCATTACGGTAGATCATTCTTAGTGTTGGAGTAGAGAGCCCCATTACGGTAGATTATTCTGTAGTGTTGGAGAAGAGAGCCTCATTACGGTAGATTATTCTGTAGTTTTGGGGTAGAGAGCCTCATTACGGTAGATTATTCTGTAGTGTTGGGGTAGAGAGCTTCATTACGGTAGATTATTCTGTAGTGTTGGGGTAGAGAGCCTCATTACGGTAGATTATTCTGTAGTGTTGGGGTAGAGAGCCCCATTACGGTAGATCATTCTTAGTGTTGGAGTAGAGAGCCCCATTACGGTAGATTTTCTGTAGTGGTGGAGAAGAGAGCCTCATTACGGTAGATTATTTTGTAGTTTTGGGGTAGAGAGCCTCATTACGGTAGATTAATCTGTAGTGTTGGGGTAGAGAGCCTCATTACGGTAGATTATTCTGTAGTGTTGGGGTAGAGAGCCTCATTACGGTAGATTATTCTGTAGTGTTGGGGTAGAGAGCCCCATTACGGTAGATTATTCTGTAGTGTTGGGGTAGAGAGCCCCATTACGGTAGATTATTCTGTAGTGTTGGGGTAGAGAGCCTCATTACGGTAGATCATTCTGTAGTGTTGGAGCAGAGAGCCCCCTTATGGCAGGAGACTCACATATATGACAGCAATTTCTAAGCAAACAATCTGTCAAAACATGTAGCACGTATTAAAATATTTCTTTATGATCACAAATCGTTCTGTCTTGTATGTACAATTATTGAATACGTTACACACGAAGGAAATGCTTTTCTAAACAGCATATCTGTTCTTGGCCTATGGTATCACACTGGTGAGTTGCTCTTGTTATAGTATCTATTTTAGTTACCATGCTGGTGAGTTGCTCTTTCTATAGTATCTCTATTTTAGTTACCATGTTGGTGAGTTGATCTCGTTATGGTATCTCTGTTTGAGGTACCACATTGGCGAGTTGCTCTTGTTAATGTATCTGTTTGAGGTACCACATTGGCGAGTTGCTCTTGTTAATGTATCTGTTTGAGGTACCATGCTGAGGACTTGTTTTTGTAACAACTCAGTACCACACTGGTTAGCTGTGATTAGTTTTTCTCATTATATATAAAAATAGATTCCTCGCTGCGAAGTTTTAATACTGAGTCGTTCAGGTTTGGCAAATGCACGAAAATCAACAACAGAAAACAGGATTCGTGTCAACACATCGCGTAGAAGTCTGAGTAGAAATCAAAAGAGTATATAATATACGCTGTGTATGTAAACATAGTAAGTTTGTTTCTCCTTTCAGTTTATACTGTACGTTTTTTATGCTTGTGAAAGCTGTAAACCGTCAAATGCTTAACGAATTGAATAACACTTAAGTTATGCGTCTCACAAGTTTGAAAGCTGTGAACCGTCAAATGGTTAATGAATTGAATAACACTTACGTTATGTGTCTCATAAGTTTTTATTCAATTTATTTTTCACTTCCAGTTTTTCTGAATGTTTGCCACAGCATTAACGATGCCAGTTTGTGTTGTCCTCCCTCTATCGTTTCGTGTTCTGACGACGAAAAGATTTCAGCCTCGGTTTCAATAATTCCTATTTCCAATCGTGCTTTGCACGCCTTTCTTGACGTGTGTCGTCACCTCTGTTCTGGTATCTGACAAGCACGTTTTCCACGTGAGATACTCGACGATATAAATAATCTAGGGCCGTACTTTTAATATTCTCCGGTTCTTGTTATGTTCAACAAATACCAGTATAATTTGACCACTCTTGGTTGTTGGCTCGTTGTTTCTAGTTAAGGCCAAAGCTACAGAATGAGCTATTGTGCTCTGTCTACAACGGGTATCGAAATTCAGTTTCTAGCCTTGCAAGTCCGCAATCTTACTGTTATGCCACTTGGGGCTCTTTTGAAAAAGTTTTCACCATCAAATTAAGTTGTATTCAAAGCCGAAATAGATTGTATTATTCTACCCTTACAACCGAAGGTGGAGATCTGTCAAAGATGTTAGGTTAGAGGGTGTCGTGGGAGTGGCGAACACCCACCACAAAACTGCTGGTTATCAACGAACTCCCATAAGACACGGTCTGTGCCCCACCCATATGGCCGTAAACAGCGTTAAGGCAGGACGAGGTGTTTGTTCTCAGTTGACCTGTCTGAGGACGAGGTGTTTGTACTCGGCTAGTCTGTCTAGAAAGAGTTTAGAACTGGTCAGATGGACTTCGTTACGTCTCTCTTGACATGTGAGGGTGTGGGTTTGGAATGAGTTTACTAAATGACGTATTGTCTCCAGAACTAAGAAAAAGTGAATGGCAGAAGAAAGAGCTGAGTCAGTGGACACGAGGACTGACCCGGCAAATTAAAGCCGGACTTTGTTTTTTCTTTTCTTTTTACGATTCATCGTCTTTAAGAAAGTTAAAAAGAATACATTTTTTGGTATGACGTAATTCCATAGTTTAGTTTAGGAGACTGTAGAAATCGGCATGTGTTTTAAAATTATATATTTAATTTTATAACGTAATGGTTACTTTGGAGATGTTACGGATTTACGTAACAGTAAGAATATCATGTAACACTGTGGATTGCAACTCGAAAATATGAACAGTGGGGATAAAAATTGTTAACTGTTTTTCGTTTTCACTTACATTAGTTCTCAAAGCGCGGGAATGTCTTTTTATTCCCCCCATAAAATTGTACGCTGCGTACAGAGATTGTAAATGGAGCATTGTAAGGAAAAACCATGGCTGTTACAGGGAACTCTGACAGCTGTGGTCAGCCGAGTGTCTGCCGTATTACTTTCTATGCGCCCTGATCACCGGAACGGGCTGCATGCTCCCTTGCGGGCTTTTGCTGCCCCAAACGAGCGCATTGGGAGGAACTTCACCGGAAACTTTTTGCTCAAATGATCTATACCATATTTCAAAGTTGCCATTAAGTGTCGATGTGATGTTTTTTTCATATGGGCCAAGGAGACACAAGGGACAAACGGTGTCCTCATTTGAACACCGAAGTATTAACATAACCACACTGTATTTTTTTTTTGTTCTCTTCTTCTCTCTTTAGGATACATCCAACAAAGTTTATTTTGTGAACATAAAATAACTTTTATATTTCAAAATGATAAAATATTTGATCACGGAACGGCGTATTTGTTCGTTTGCGCTAAACACAAAGCTACACAGCACAGATGTCGAAATATTTAGCGCGATAACTCAACACACTTACATTTCAGTCATAGGGAACAGTTAACAAACGACGTAAAGTCTTGCGGTTTTGAGTATTTGTATTTGTAGTTCTCGAGTTCGGTCCTGTATGCTTGTTGGTAGAAGATACAGGTAATTTAAAATGTCACAGATCTGTCAGAGCGACTCATCTTTGTGTACTTAAGATCTCCCACAATTCCTTGTCCACCAACGTGTCATCCAACGACAGCGACCAAATGTAATTTGTACACATTGTCTCCTTTCACGTTGTAATGGCTGCTGATACTGCAGCTTATGATTAGCCATAAGACGTCCAGAAATCCGTTCGTTAACGTTCAACACGCATTCCGATATGCTGTACAGGTGAACACTGTTATTGCTTGTAATAACGACCTAATAATAGCGTGTACAGGGGAAACTTTATAACTTTCATGTTTTAGCTGGTAAGAACGTCAACTGAAATACTTGTATGTATGTGTGTTACAGAGTAATGTCTTGGTATTTTAACGCGGGCCTGATGAGTGACAAAGTTAATACCCTGGGGAATGAGTTCTGCGAGTTAATATTTCGTTAACCATTAACACGAAATTATGGGCGAAAGTACATTGTGTGATAATGTGTCCACGATGTCATATCTGTTTTATTCAGTGCCGACGAGGCTTTTCGTTGAATACTAGAACCTCACAGTGTGGATAACGACAGATACAGTGGGGTTTGAGACGTCACTTGTTTCAGCAAAGCGCTGTATACACAACTGTTATAAAGTTCGTGAAATATAGTTCTTACTTATGTCGAAACAGAAGAATTATATGACAGTGTGTTATGTTATGATCACAGTGACTTTCTTGATGGCCAAGTTGCACAGCATAATTTACAGTTTATACACTAATGACTGAGGGGAATCATCTCTACCGTTGTAGTTTACAGTTTAACTGTATGCACTCATGACTAAGGGGAATCATCTCTACCGTTGTAGTTTACAGTTTAACTGTATACACTAATGACTGAGGGGAATCATCTCTAACGTTGTAGTTTACAGTTTAAATCTTTACCCTAATGACTGAGGGGAATCATCTCTACCGTTGTAGTTTACAGTTTAACTGTGTACACTAATGACTGAGGGGAATCATCTCTACCGTTGTAGTTTACAGTTTAACTGTATGCACTCATGACTAAGGGGAATCATCTCTACCATTGTAGTTTACAGTTTAACTGTATACACTAATGACTGAGGGGAATCATCTCTACCGTTGTAGTTTACAGTTTAACTGTGTACACTAATGACTGAGGGGAATCATCTCTACCGTTGTAGTTTACAGTTTAACTGTATGCACTCATGACTAAGGGGAATCATCTCTACCGTTGTAGTTTACAGTTTAACTGTATACACTAATGACTGAGGGGAATCATATCTACCGTTGTAGTTTACAGTTTAACTATGTACACTAATGACTGAGGGGAATCATCTCTACCGTTGTAGTTCACAGTTTAACCGTATACACTAAGGACTGAGGGGAATCATCTCTACCGTTGTAGAGTACAGTTTAACTGTATACACTAAGGACTGAGGGGAATCATCTCTACCGTTGCAGTTTACAGTTTATATAGTAATGACTGAGGGGAATCATCTCTACCATTGTAGTTTACAGTTTATAGACTAATGACTGAGGGGAATCATCTCTACCGTTGTAGAGTACAGTTTAACTGTATACACTAATTCCTGAGGGGAATCATTTCTACCGTCGTAGTTTACAGTTTAACTGTATACACTAATGCCTGAGGGGAATCATCTCTACCGTTGTAGTTTACAGTTTAACTGTATACACTAATGACTGAGGGGAATCATCTCTACCGTTGTAGTTTACAGTTTAACTGTATACACTAATGACTGAGGGGAATCATCTCTACCGTTGTAGTTTACAGTTTAACTGTATACACTAATGACTGAGGAGAATAATCTCTACCGTTGTAGTTTACAGTTTAACTCTTTACTATAATGACTGAGGAGAATAATCTCTACCGTTGTAGTTTACAGTTTAACTCTTTACTATAATGACTGAGGAGAATAATCTCTACCGTTGTAGTTCACAGTTTAACTGTATACACTAATGACTGAGGGGTATCATCTCTACCGTCGTAGTTTACAGTTTATATACTAATGACTGAGGGGAATCATCTCTACCGTTGTAGTTTATAGTTTAACTGTATGCACTAATGACTAAGGGGAATCATCTCTACCGTCGTAGTTTACAGTTTAACTGTATACACTAATGCCTGAGGGGAATCATCTCTACCGTTGTAGTTTACAGTTTAACTGTATACACTAATGACTGAGGGGAATCATTTCTACCGTCGTAGTTTACAGTTTAACTGTATACACTAATGCCTGAGGGGAATCATCTCTACCGTTGTAGTTTACAGTTTAACTGTATACACTAATGACTGAGGGGAATCATTTCTACCGTCGTAGTTTACAGTTTAACTGTATACACTAATGCCTGAGGGGAATCATCTCTACCGTTGTAGTTTACAGTTTAACTGTATACACTAATGATTAAGTGAATCATCTCTATAACAATGATATGCAGTCGCTGTGTACGGAATACCTCTTGTAATGACCAGACTAATATTAATTAACAGTTCACAACAATGTAATAAAATTGTTGGATCGACTATATCCAGACTGTTGACCAATTCACCTTAGGCTGTTCACAGTTTGCTTGTAGGTTAGTTTTTAGTAGTTAGAGTGTTAACAGTTGCGAGAACCGAGTGGAGGGGGGGGGATCTAGACGTCGTTTCTGTGCAACGTACTAATTACAACCAAGTGGTTCTCGTCGAGCTCTGATAGAACTCGCTCAACCCTTCTGTGTCTACAGAGGTTCGTACTGTCATTAGACTCGGTCTAGATCAATATAGTTTGGTTTTTCTCTAATCCTGGCTCAGTGTTTATCTTCCCGGCTGCAGGAATATTAGTAGGCAGAGTGGATATTTGGCCTTACCGTTCCCTGCTTGCTCAGACAACACAGTCCACAGTTCATCCAGTTGTGTGTAGAACTGGTTGCTAAGCAATATTGAACAATTCTAGCAACCGCAACTTGCCTAGTAATGCGTCCTTATGAAGTTGGAACAGTTTAGTCAGTACTATAGAACCGAAATAAACTACCGCCTCGAGTGTGTTGATAGTTGCATTTAGTTGTCTTCTCTTCATCGTGTCGTCATCAAACAAACATTTCAGGACACAAAACTCGCCGTGAATAAATCACGTACCAGGGACGCATACGGCAGTGTTACTGTGGTAACGTGCTCGACTCCTTCCTTCCCTGTTACAAAAACGTTTGTTACGGATACCCCAACCATACTTTAAACAGTGTGATTTCTCATAGTCATGTTCGTAACAATTATTTTATTAATATTCCGTTGGAAATTTTGTGAAAATGTTGATCCAGATTTTGAAATAAAACTGGAATCGTAGATTGTGTTTTCTTCCTCTCTCTTGGTTGTCGTAATTATTTATGTCAAAGTAAACTTGGTGGCTTTATCTTATGTTCCGCATTTCACCAGTCCATCACCATTAAGTATATCCATTTCCTTTTCCCCCTGGCGGGTCTCTCCGATCTCAGGCACTGTCAAGTTGCTAGGCAACGCTGGATCACAGAAAGTTTCTGTTATAGAGACTCGGATAATGCCTGCACGTGTGTGTCTATTTCAGCACAAATATCACGTGTCGTTGTTGCATGAATACCTCCCATACTGTTATTATATCAATCAATTTTTGAAATGAGAAAATATACGATAACAATAGTACCGCTAGCTTAAGAAACGAAAGGAAGTTAGTTAGAAACAAGGCAGTGGAAAGTTTGGTGAAACTCTGTTTTTAGTTTTCGCCAATTCTTGTGTGTTTTTGGTTGTCGTTGTTTTTGTTTTTTCCAAAATAAAAACAAACCCTCAGTAATGGAGTACACCAGCGTTTGGATAACTGAAACGAATCCAAGTAGAAAGCGTGGCTCTGTGAAGTTTCCTGGTTAGGAGTTAACGCACGAACATAACTATCTCAGTTTCTCCACATATGCATTTCAGCAAGCCGTGTACCCGTATAACGAATGGATATAAATTGTTAGGTGACACTTATTAAACAAGGCGCTTTGTACTGCTATCTTTGTCTTACCACATGTGTTGACGTCAACAAGACCTGCATGCGGATATTACATACGAATTATAAAGTGACATATATTAAACGTGGCTCTTTGTGTAACTGCAGCCAGTGTTATAAGTCAGTGTCGTGAACCAACGTTTAATTACACGAGTTTTAAAAAAGTAGTAACTGTACTTATTTTATGTAGATATGAAACTTTTGTTCGAAAAACAACAACATAAAATTAATGGTATCCGTGAAAAACAAGGTAAAACCGAGTTGGTTGTGCGTTTCATAGTTGTCCCAGTAATTTGCTTATAAAGTGAAAACATCAAGGGTCGAACGTCATTATTTTTTTGTTCTATTGCTTTTTTTAGATTTATAGATACATAATTCCTCGTGCTCTATATAGACAGTGAAAAGTATGTAGGATAATACTTTTCGATGCTGTTGTAAGGATGTCTATATTGTTATCTTTATGGTTAAAGGGATACATTCTTACGTACTGTCCACCGATTAGACAGTGGTAAAATTCGGGGTTCGATTATTGTCGGTGGACACAGCAAAAAACATCTTCTTGTATACCTAATAGTTGTTTCTTTTGTGTTTTTTTAATCAAGCATAAAACTACACAATTGGCTAGTGATCTCTATTCTGTTCATCACGGGTATCGAAACCCGATTTCTAGAGTTATAAGTCTACAGACATACCGCAGTGCACAAGGGGGCGGGGTCGATTTTATCGACGGTGTTTTTCAGACACATGTTTATGTTTCTAACTAAAACAATTTGAAAGTGTTGGCTTGTTTTAGCCGTTTCTTTGATATCACTTTCACCTTGCATTGCACGTTGGAACGTGCTGCTAACCAATCTGTTGTTGCTATTTAATACACACATACAAGTCGCGTGCATCAGTGTTCGAACCTTCGGATCACTGTGTATGTATATATAAAGTATTGGATAAATCACTATCGTATGTCTTTCGTTTAATGTCTCCCTAATTTTTGAAAACCATCGCTACGTAGTTCATATGCCGAAAAATAAGACATTAACTCCTTTGTGTATCAGAAATATATTTAGTATTTTTTTAACGTAATTGGCATCCTATGCGACACATGGGTTAAACGATCAGGTAACGACCTCTAATTTAAAAATACTGATCAGAGGTTAGGGTATCTAGTTAGCAACACCTCCCTCCTACACAGTTATCTTTAACCTAATAATACGCCCCCTACAGCTCAAAGTGTTATACAAGTTCAGTACAATATCTGGCTTAACCTTTGGCCTGCTGCTTTGCATGAGAACTAGTAGGTCACGCTTGTCACATTATTGTATGAGGAAAATAATGTTATATGATAACTGGTTGGATGTGCACTTGTGAACATACCGTATTTAAGCTGGTTTTATCACTTCTTTTTGCTCTTTTCTTTTACTGTAACGTACGAAATGTTTTACTGATAAGCCTAATAGATCATCAGATATGCAACTGACGAGTCCTGAGATATTGAAAATTAAATAACTTGCATCTTAGGGTTTTGTAACGTAAGAAACTTTTAAAGTGCACTGTTGGTGAGTTTTGGGTCAATGTAAGTATCTTACGAAATGTATAACTTACGACTACTGGGTTTTTGTGGCGTAACAATTTACGAAATGTGTTATTGGTAAGTCTTGGAGTGCGTCAAGCCTTCTATTAAGATATTATTTCTTTCAACATATATATAGCCTAAAGAGATAGGTAAATGCATTCGTAATATTCAGTGCACTGCTGAAAGTGTCGACAAAAGCTGATTGGCGTCTTTTCACGTACACGGTACAGATAATTATTTTACGTTTAAGTTTACATGTTGTGGGAATGTGGATATTGCATTGTCGTCCCTCCTCACTGTTGTTTATGGCAACGAGGTTTATCTAAACACAATATACATAACACTTCGTCAACACCGTTCACGTGATTTGAATTGACAGAAGAAAAAAAAATTCTTTTCTAAGCGAGTTTGTTTTTTGTTGACCAAAGAACACGTTGATACGAAACTCAAGTTTTCATTGTTTAAATGTAGAACTTTGCGGGAAATGATACTTATCACCCTGAGTATTAGTTTCAACCATATATCAGCTCCAAGACATTTAGTACATTAGTTCAGAGGAATCTTTCTTCCTACAATAATCCTCGTGGACGGATACGCACAGCAACATAGAGAGATAAGGATATTTCTAGCCACTTGATAAAGGACTTGGTGGTAAAAATAATGTCGTTATCCATTTCCAAAGACTTTTTCAATCTCCGTTTTGCTTCTTTTTTATTTTTTATTCTTCTATCTGAATTCTTGCCACATGCACACAGCAACTGATTGACAGCAGGAAAACGCGATACGAACTAGGGAGGGGGCGAAATATTTTTCCTTCGTGTTGTGTATTACCCTCGCCTTGACGCGGAGTCATCCGTGTGGCGTCACGCGTGTACAACCTCCTGCCCCCGAGCGCGCGTGCGACACAAAACATTTTGTGTGCTACACTGCAACTAACTACTAAATCGCTCCTTTTAGAAAAAAAAAATACTCGTGTTTCATCAGCTTAGATGTTTATATTGTGCCTAAACCGTACGGACACTGTGGCGAGGGCTATGACTTTCGAATTGGTTCATACAGTAACGGTTCGAATTGTCAATGGATCATCTGTATACTGTAACATATCACCAGGAAAGAATGATTGCATACTATCAGTAAGCGAAAAGGAAATTAAAACCCACAATGTTTTCATCATAAGACACAAGTCTGACTGCGTTTCTGTTCTTGGTAAGATTTCTACTTGGCCTTGTGACCTAGAGGTCACTGATTTCGGCCTTTATGATGTGCGTGAAATATTTCTTAACTCATTTAAAATTATCGAAAATAAACCATGATATTTCTGTGTACTTAAACCATGAGTAGCCCGGCATGGCTACGAGGGTTAAGGCGTTCGACTCGTAATCTGAGGGTCGCGGGTTCGAATCCCCCGTCACACCAAACATGCTCGTCCTTTCAGCCGTGGAGGCGTTATAATGTGACGTTCAATCCCACTATTCGTTGGTAAAAAGAGATGGCGGGGGATAGTGATTACTAGCTGCCTTCCCCTTAAGCTGCTAAATTAAGCAGACAGCCCTCGTGTAGCGTTGCGCAAAATTCGAAAACGAACAATGAGAATAATCCTGGTTGTATACGTAGCCCTGGTTTACAGAAGAGCACTCCATGTTTAGTACCACCTTTTGTATATAATTACAATAAACAAACCAACTTCTGTGTGTTTTGTGTCTCTTGTTTTCGTGTGTTCTTTTTGTTATATCATCATGTTCCTAGCGCCAGTAATAATAATTTTCTGGACTTTTGTCTTTCCACGACGTTTAAAATTACTTTGGATTGTGTCTCTCGATATCTTGTTGTCATAGTTACTTGCAAAGTATCCGTCGTTGCAATAACACCCGCTCAATGCATGCACTCGCTTCTTGGATGTCAGATTCTCTGTGAGTTCCCACATCTCGTTTCTACAAACTGCTACAAGCATTATGTACGTTGGACGACAACTGGATCTCTTTCGTTGCTGTACTGTAATCCTTTCTACAACTGGATTTCTGTCGTTGCTATACTGTCATTCTTATTTAACTGGATTTCTGTCGTTGCTATACTGTCATTCTTATTTAACTGGATTTCTGTCGTTGCTATACTGTCATCCTTAGTTAATTAGATTTCTGTCGTTGCTATACTGTCATCCTTATTTAACTGGATTTCTGTCGTTGCTATACTGTCATCCTTATTTAACTGGATTTCTGTCGTTGCTATACTGTCATCCTTATTTAACTGGATTTCTGTCGTTGCTATACTGTCATCCTTATTTAACTGGATTTCTGTCGTTGCTATACTGTCATCCTTATTTAACTGGATTTCTGTCGTTGCTATACTGTCATTCTTATTTAACTGGATTTCTGTCGTTGCTATACTGTCATTCTTATTTAACTGGATTTCTGTCGTTGCTATACTGTCATTCTTATTTAACTGGATTTCTGTCGTTGCTATACTGTCATCCTTAGTTAATTAGATTTCTGTCGTTGCTATACTGTCATCCTTATTTAACTGGATTTCTGTCGTTGCTATACTGTCATCCTTATTTAACTGGATTTCTTTTCGTTGCTATACTGTCATCCTTATTTAACTGGATTTCTTTTCGTTGCTATACTGTCATCCTTATTTAACTGGATTTCTGTCGTTGCTATACTGTCATCCTTATTTAACTGGATTTCTGTCGTTGCTATACTGTCATCCTTATTTAACTGGATTTCTGTCGTTGCTATACTGTCATCCTTATACAACTGGATTTCTGTCGTTGCTATACTGTCATCCTTATTTAACTGGATTTCTGTTGTTTCTATACTGTCATCCTTATTTAACTGGATTTTTGTCGTTACTATACTGTCATCCTTATACAACTGGATTTTTGTTATTAAACGTTTAACTTCAACGGATAAATATAATGATAATACGGCCCCTCAACATATGTGGTCTTTAACGTTGTATTTAAACAGGTGAAAAGAGTTTTAAAACATAACGAAGAAAAACAGCGTTTTGCACGCGATGACGTAGCATTTGGATGCGCACATCAACGTGCATAATTGGAGTATCTTTAATTAGATTTTCGAAACTGCTAAAACACAAAATTAAAAAGAAAAACACAGCGTATCGCATATGCAAACGAAGTATCTTCATACGAGTGCTTTTTAACCCAAATTTGGGCTATTTTAGTAACTGATAACACAGTCTATGGCTTACCGCTTTTGTAATGATTTTTATGTTTTCATTTTCATTATCTTCGATATTTAGGGTTTAAAGTTCCAGTTCTGTAGATTACAAAACAAGCTGATATTATAACTTATTGAGAAAAAAAACCCATTAAATCTTAAGATCTGATGTGCGAAATGCAAACTTACGTTATACTTCTAGTGGCTCGTTGGTGAGTTTTAGGACTTAAGACCCTAAAAAAGGGGTTCGATTCTTGCACTTGGCACAACACAGGTAACTCAAGCAACTTTGTGGGTACGATGTTTCTCGGTATATGTAGAAATGCTGTACAGGAAGAATCGGTCAGGGGCAGTTTGTCACAAAGTTAACTCAACAAGAATCAACCCAGATCTGTTTATCACAAAATTAACCCTATAAAAATCAACCCACATCTGTGTATCACAAAGTTTATTCTGCAAGAATCAACCCACATCTGTGTATCACAAAGTTTACCCTGCAAGAATCAACCCAGATCTGTGTATCACAAAGTTTACCCTACAAGAATCAACCCACATCTGTGTATCACAAAGTTTACCCTAAAGAATCAACCCAGCTCTGTTTATCACAAAGTTAACCCAACAAGAATCAACCCAGATCTGTGTATCACAAAGTTTACCCTACAAGAATCAACCCAGATCTGTTTATCACAAAATTAACCCTATAAAAATCAACCCACATCTGTGTATCACAAAGTTTACCCTGCAAGAATCAACCCAGATCTGTGTATCACAAAGTTTACCCTGCAAGAATCAACCCAGATCTGTTTATCACAAAATTAACCCTATAAAAATCAACCCACTTCTGTGTATCACAAAGTTTACCCTACAAAAATCAATCCAGATCTGTTTATCACAATTTCAATTCTACAGTAATCAAGCCAGGTTCACCGTATTACAGTTTTAACTTACAATGCTGAAATCAGAAGTTAGATTCCCCTCGGTGGACTCGGCAGATAGTCCAATGTGGCTTTGCTATAAGAAAAAATTACACAATTTAAACTCTACAATGATCAAGCCAGGATCAGATTATTACAAATATTAATTCTACAAGGACCAAGTTATATCAGTCTATAACCAAATTAAACCCAAAATCTTTGTAGTTCCTTTTGTTTTGATTTTTGATAACGGATGACTGATTTCCAATAATTCAGTTACGCAGTATTCGAAAATAATATTTTTTTCCCAATCATATAGGTCCCGGCATGGCCAGGTGGTTGAAACACTTGACTCGTAATCTGAGGGACGCGGGTTCGAGTCCCCATCACATCAAACATTCTCGCTCTTTTAACTCTGGGAGCGTTATAATGTGTCTGTTAATCTCACTATTCGTTGGTAAAAGAGTAGTTCAAGAATTGGCGGTAGGTGGTGATGACCAGCTGTCTTCCCTCTAGTTTTATACTGCTAAATTAGGGACGATTAGAGCAGATAGCCCTCGAGTAGCTTTGCGCGAAATTCAATACAAACAAACGATTCCAATTGTGGCTATTCATTTTAACCACTTGCTTATCAAACCTTAATTCAAACCAGCAAGAAATACGGGGGAGTTAAGTGTTTTTTTTATATAATCGTTTCTTGCCAAACCTTATGTTGTACTCAGTTTTTATGGTCAATAGTAGCCGCAGTAATGCCAAACCCGAACCTAGGTCAACACCACAGGTAACACAAGAGACTCGCAGCCTTTATAGTGTATATTATTTGAAAGTGTCAAACCACGAATTAATGAAGACGATCGTGTGGAATTTTCAACTAATTTTTCAAAACTATGGACATTTCTAAAATCATAATTTTCGAACATCTGAGGAGTTTTGTATTAATGGCTTGAAAATAATTACAGGATGTTAGAGTGCAAGTTTTAATTTGATGTTTATGATGATTTGTTCTTTATTTTCCCATGAAACGTCTTTCAGAACTCGTTATCTAATTACTAATGTAAAATCAACATGGTTTGTCGACTACTGACACGTAAATCCCAGAAAATAAAGGTCATGAGAAGTAACCCTTAAGGTTTCAACTGCCAGTTAGTGACATTAGCTACTTGTTGAAGAAGTGATTGGAAACAGAAGTTTTTCCGTCACGCAATTTGTTTGTTTGTTTTTTATCTTTTTTGGGTCATGACTCACAGTCAAAACCTTTCCTGTTGAAGGTCGTTGCCAGGCAAATCTGAAGTGTTGGATTAACAGCTATATGATTCTTTAAAATCGTTCTAAACACACAAGTTCCTATTTATTTTAATAAGTAGGTTGGTTAGTGGGGACCTTTAGCTGTGGTTTTATGTAATAGTTTGGGTATAAATATTACACGAGAAATCTTATTGTTAGAAGTTCCGTACAAGTTTTACCTCATTTGCTTCTTCTTTGGCAGTTTTTGTATACAAGTACATAATTCTCCCTTTATGAACAATGGACCTCCATGAATATTGTCCGGGCGTAGCTAATAATTAGTGTGCCGAACTGTGAAACCGATGGCCCATCGTTTCTATTCTGTTGTCGTAAAGTGACGCTATCCACCTTGGAGCTTGTGAGTACGTTAAATATTGATGGTTAAACTCACCTATTCATTTAAAGTATTCCAAAATATGGTGGTGTTTAGTAACTGCCTTCCATCTAGCTGACCAGTTCAAAATTAGAGACGGCTAGAGCATATATCTCTCACAAAGAATTCATCGGGCACGGCATGGCCAGGTTGGTTAAGGCGTTCGACTCGTAATCTGAGGGTCGCGAATTCGAATCCCCGTCGCACCAAACATGCCCGCCCTTTCAGTCATAGAAGCGTTATAATGTGACGGTCAATTTCTCTATTCGTTGGTATAAAAGAGTATCCCAAGAGTTGGCGGTGGGTGGTGATGACTTGCTACCTTCCCGCTAGTGTTACACTACTAAATTGGGAGGTTCTCAAAAATGAGGTCACATTTTACAAGTAAGTTCAAAACACTACTTAAACTTACAGTGTTATTGATCATTTCACACGTCTCCCCCTTGCTATTGATCATTTCACACGTCTCCCCCTTGCCATTGATCATTTCACACGTCTCCCCCTTGCCATTGATCATTTCACACGTCTCCCTTTGCCATTGATCATTTCACACGTCTCCCTTTGCCATTGATCATTTCACACGTCTCCCCCTTGCTATTGATCATTTCACAGTCTCCCCCTTGCTATTGATCATTTCACACGTCTCCCCCTTGCTATTGATCATTTCACACGTCTCCCCCTTGCTATTGATCATTTCACACGTCTCCCCCTTGCTATTGATCATTTCACACGTCTCCCCCTTGCCATTGATCATTTCACACGTCTCCCCCTTGCTATTGGTCATTTCACACGTCTCCCCCTTGCTATTGGTCATTTCACACGTCTCCCCTTTGCTATTGGTCATTTCACACGTCTCCCCCTTGCTATTGATCATTTCACACGTCTCCCCTTGCTATTGATCATTTCACACGTCTCCCCCTTGCTATTGATCATTTCACACGTCTCCCTTTGCCATTGATCATTTCACACGTCTCCCTTTGCCATTGATCATTTCACACGTCTCCCTTTGCCATTGATCATTTCACACCTCTCTCCCTTGCTATTGATCATTTCACAGTCTCCCCCTTGCTATTGATAATTTCACACGTCTCCCCCTTGCTATTGATCATTTCACAGTCTCCCCCTTGCTATTGATAATTTCACACGTCTCCCCCTTGCTATTGATCATTTCACACGTCTCCCCCTTGCCATTGATCATTTCACACGTCTCCCCCTTGCCATTGATCATTTCACACGTCTCCCCCTTGCTATTGGTCATTTCACACGTCTCCCCCTTGCTATTGATAATTTCACACGTCTCCCCCTTGCTATTGATCATTTCACACGTCTCCCCCTTGCCATTGATCATTTCACACGTTTCCCCCTTGCTATTGGTCATTTCACACGTCTCCCCCTTGCTATTGATCATTTCACACGTCTCCCCCTTGCTATTGATCATTTCACACGTCTCCCCCTCACCACCAAGCATCTTGCTTCCTCGCCAAACACTTGAACATACCTAACTTGTAGAGATTTGAATCATCCATAGTTATGACTTATTAAAATCTTAATTTTAAGGTGTGGTGAACTTGTTCGTGGCTGTATACCAAGTTATGCGATATAGACCATTCAGTCTAATGTAAAGTGTTATGTTCACTTTGTGAAATGTGATGTATTGAAGGTAACAATAGTGCATAGAGGAAAAAAAACAACAACAAACTAAAATAACTAAAACACATCAATCTGATGGTCCAGGGTTCAAATCCAGTCCCTAAACATTGTCGTTCTTTCAGCCGTAAGGGCGTTATAATGTTACTAACAATCCCACTTTTTGTTAGTAAAGTGTAGATCAAAAGTTTGCAGTTAATGGTATTGACTAGCCAGTTGCCTTCCTTCTAGTCTGTTAGTTCTTTGACTTTTACACTTTGAAGATGTCCAAGTATTAAATGACAATGTTATTATTTAGTCTGTTTGTTTGTTTTTTTAATTTCGCACAAAGCTACTCGAGGGCTATATGTCCTAGCCGTTCCTAACTTGGAAGTGTAAGATTAGAGGGAAGGCAACTAGTCATCATCACCTACCGCCAACTCTTGGGCTACTCTTTTTACCAACGAATAGTGGGATTAACCGTCACATTATAATGCGCACACGGTTGAAAGGGCGAACAAGTTTGGCGCGACTGTTTTCGAACCCGCGACCCTCATATTACGAGTCAGACGCCTTAACCCACCTAACCATGCTATTATTCAGTTAACGTGATAACGTATTTATTACATAAGAATGTTCTGCTTCCTTACTTTCCAACAGAGTTCAACTTGTTTTGTGCATTGTAATTTTCGATATGCGGTCAGCAACCCTCTTTGATGTTTCAATTTTCAATTTTTTTATGCCGAGATTTCGAATAACAAATGCAGGGTAAAGGGTATTCTGGTTGTAAGTCCAGATTTCGGACTTTTTAAAACTGTGACCAAGAAAAGACACCTCGCAGGACAAGGATACGTAACAAGTTAATGAAACACGTACCTCTCGTCCAGTTAACACTCATTACGGTTATCATTCACAGTTATATTTTACCTGCTTTTGTGAAACGTCCTCTGTGTGTTTGAAGTGGAAGGACTTGTGAGATTCATAGTTTGAAATTAATCTTCGAATAGATGAGATGATTTACATCTCACTGAGTAATTAGTGTGAGAGAATACTATTCTTTGATGATATTTGAACAGAAAGCGTGTCGTATTCATCCCTGGATTGTATATTGATGTAATTAGCTGATGTAGTTACGAACCACACTTAGCCACGGTTTGGAAACTCTTCGACGTCGTTAACTAATTACCTTCTCGCTTTGTAAAGTAACAGAACGTGTTGTTTTGTTTTTTTTGTTTTGAAATTTTTCATTATATCTTTAAAAGGAGTACTATTTGAACAAGGCTGGTACAAAACTGGAACTTCATCCATTATTAATGTAGCATTAGTGTTCGCTACCCAGCTAAGCGGTCAGGCATGCCAGATAGCGTAACTCCGTGTAATTAGCAACTCCAATCGACTTTGCTGACACGTAGAGTTTCTTTCGTTTGTTCCAGTGTGCTCCGGACAGGCCTGCGGTTCCGCTGGCTTCAGTTAGGCAGATTTGATTAACGAAAGTATTCGGTCGGTTTCCTGTGCTCCATCTTAAAAACCATCTGCACTGCATCGCGCGCTCGAATGGAACTTTTCCACCCCTAGTGCGCGCGAACATTTACATACTTTTTATTCACGTATTGGGCTCGTTTTATTATCACAGTGAAGACGATTTTTTTTATTAGTCTACGTAACGAATTATTGTCGAAAGTAAAACAAATGTCCTGGCTAGAGTTTTTGGAATGCATCTACTAGTTAACTTGCATCTCTGTTCGAGTGGCAGAAATAAATTGGAGAATTTATAAATTTGAAGGACCAGTTCCCGCTGTTAAAATAATACATTTTAAAGACATTTTAGCACATTAATTTGAAGGACCAGTTCCCGCTGTTAAAATAATACATTTTAAAGACATTTTAGCACATTAATTTGAAGGGCCAGTTCCCGCTGTTAAAATAATACCTTTTAAAGACATTTTAGCACATTAATTTGAAGGACCAGTTCCCGCTGTTAAAATAATTCCTTTTAAAGACATTTTAGCACATTAATTTGAAGGGCCAGTTCCCGCTGTTAAAATAATACCTTTTAAAGACATTTTAGCACATTAATTTGAAGGGCCAGTTCCCGCTGTTAAAATAATACCTTTTAAAGACATTTTAGCACATTAATTTGAAGGACCAGTTCCCGCTGTTAAAATAATACCTTTTAAAGACATTTTAGCACATTAATTTGAAGGGCCAGTTCTCGCTGTTAAAATAATACATTTTAAAGACATTTTAGCACATTAATTTGAAGGGCCAGTTCCCGCTGTTAAAATAATACATTTTTCATTCCAAATCAAGAATGTAAAAACAAGTGAGCGTCGAGAAAGTCCACATATGTTATTCCACTTTTCTTTTTTTCCTTTTCGTTTACGTTCTATTGTGAATGTTCCAACTCTTAGAATGTTTTTCTTGGATTCACTCTTTGCATTCTTTGAAAGTTTATCCTGCTAGAAAATGCGCCCTCACAAAAGCTGACAGCCCATATGGGAGGCATTTAAGAGAAGTTGTACTGTAAAAATAAAAACGTTACATACCTGTCGCGACAACGCCTTAAAGGTATATGACAACGACATTCAAATATTGCAAAATCAGGTTCGAATAACGTACATTCCAAGTTTGAAGGTTGCGTTCCATACAGTTTAAACTAAAACACGGTGAAATGTAAGAAATCTTGAAATTCCAAGAAACCTTTCACTTGTGTACGTAATGTCGAAACATCTGTACATCTGTCTGTCTGTCCGTTTGCCTCCACAGGCTGTTCTTGTTACGTAATCTGTCCAAACAAACCCTGCGCTATGTATGTTGTTATATATGAGAAACACACGTATTCTCCATTTGAAAACGTACTTTAATTTTCAAGTACACCTTGTTCCAAGTGTACATTCGTTACATCACGGTGTGTACGGCTAAGTCCGTACTTTTATCAGTGAATACCTACAATACTTATCAGGGCTTCCTGATGGTATCTGTTACAACTTTTACATCTGTGTAAGTAAGGCAGAGTTAGGACTGATGTAAACCTGTATTGTGTTGTCTTGCCAAGGAAAATTACTGACTTTCGGTTTTGGTTTCCTTATTATTTTTTCCAGTGTTTTGTTTAGTTTTCTCAAGACTTTCTTCTGCTGCTTGTGAAAATAATATTTAAGTGTGTTTCTAATAGCTTGTTTATCGTTCAAGGTAACTACGTGTACATATATGTAGTTAACATTGTACATGTGTAGTGACTTGAGAAACACCGCATCCAACATTTAGTTCACAATGTGCACTTGTAGTGTTTCTCAAGTCAGCACATCCGTACATTTGTGCACTTCCAAGACAATTGTGTAATAACAATTATCTGCTCGCTTTTCTGGAGACGATCAATTTGAGAATGTCTTTATAAAACTTTTAATACATCCAATATCAGGAAATTGACCAATGGTGATATGTTAGTGTGTGGGTGGATTTTGTTGTTGTTGTTATTCTGCACTATTTATCTAAATTAAGATAACATGTATTAACTGGTGTCTACCTAATCAACCTTGAACAAACAAAATGATTTTTAAGTAAATCGCTTTCAATCACTGATATTTCTTGTTTGTAATTCACATCAATATTTGATGTCTGTCGTCTTCAGTACTCTTTGTTTATGCTGCACTTTCAAAAGACTGTTTATGTTACCTCTGACCATGTCGTCATGTTCACCACTCTTTTCTCTTTCTTAATGGAATATCTAATTTTAGTCCTTAGACCTTAAATGTACTGAATATAGAGGAACAGCTAGGGTTAGGGTAACGCACGTAATTTGGCATTTTAAGCTGTTTATACAAGCTGGTAAACGCGTTCATTTTACTCCTAACGTTCGCCTCTTGTCCTTAGAGTTCATCGTAACTTTATGTATTTGGAGGAAACAACACAAAACCTGGATTGTTTCGTAGAGCTCAGTGTTAACCTTGATAAGGTGTGTTTGATTAGTGAAAGCTCGATACAGTGAGCTACTGCTGTTTTCACAGTTCTGTTAATAACTCATCAAATGACAGTCGTTTATCTAACACTTCTAAAGCCGTTAAGCGTCAGCTGTTGGTGCCAGGTTTTAACAGGAGCCTGTGTCAACTGCTACATCTCCTGTGACAGAGAACCCACTGCTAAAGCCGCGCCATTCGTCTTTTCACACCCACATTGTCACACACGTCAATTATGGCGGACTTGTCCACGTTCTCATAGCTCGTGGTCACGTTCTACCTGCTTACTTAACACGTAGAAGCGACACCCTCCGTTGACTTCAGGTTTTAACGTCAAATATGTGACGGGTCAAAGATGTGCCCCCCACCCCACCAGATATTGTTAAGCGAAACACCTTATATGAAGCGGTGAAAAACTTGAGAAGAATGCGAAGTTAATACTATTGTTTCCATGCACTACATAAATACTTGGAGAAAATGATAGCAAATTTTGTTAGACGTTTAACAGAGAAATAGGGAAATTTTGACGTTGAAATGTAAACGTCACTTTTGTTTGTAAGTTAATTATGTTTAATAATGGAGGAAGCGATTTTGGATTTGATAAAAAAAACTCAAAATAGTGGGAGTATATGGACCTCATGAAATGTATGGACCCCAAGGGAAATTTTGAAAAATAGGTGACCTGAGATTGAGTTTTTTGCTGGTTTTAGTATACTTCATTGAAGGGTATTAATTATCTGAAAATATTCTTTATGGTTCACAAAACCAGTTTTCACTAACATACCATATTTATAAACAAGCATTATGTACACTTATAGATTACAATCTATACGTTGTTACACTTATTCATATATACTACTGTAAGCCTATTTATTTAACTAGAAACAACTTTTACCGTGAAAACAATGTTGAACTAGCTGATGTCGGACCTGCGCCGGCGCACGTGTTGTTGCAGTAATATTACATAATGCTTTACTGCCTTTTACTGACACCATTGGTGTTTATAAGATGTTTTATTTAAAGAGACAGAATAAATGGCGCTTTCATATTAGGGGTAGTCATGAGGTAGTTAATTTACAACTCGTATAACACTAAATCTCAGACGGTTTGCTTTGAATGAAGCACAATGTGATCCTGTGCTCTGCCCACCATGAGTATCGAAACTCGGTTTCGGGGGAGGGGGGCAAATCTTGGATGGAATAGCTGCTACTGGGTAAAATTCTTCAATATCTCCCACGTCGTTATGATTGATAACTGCTAAACTATTTTGTAAGAAACAGTCAAATATAAAACTTTGTCGATGCACTTGAACACGAAAAGGTGGTTATTAAACGTGTGGTTTAACTTTAGGGAGTACTGTGTCAGACCGTTGATGACTCGAAGTACTGTGTCAGACCGTTGATGACTCGAAGTACTGTGTCAGACCGTTGATGACTCGGAGTGCTGTGTCAGATCGTTGATGACTCGGAGTGCTGAGTCAGACCGTTGATGACTCGAAGTACTGTGTCAGACCGTTGATGACTCGGAGTGCTGAGTCAGACCGTTGATGACTCGGAGTACTGTATCAGACCGTTAATGACTCGGAGTACTGAGTCAGACCGTTGATGTCTCGAAGTACTTCTTTGTGTTTACGACTTCCAAAATTCGTATTTTCACATCTTGTTTTTGTGGTGTTGCATAAACGGTATGAATTTGGGCGTTTAAATTTGTCTGTTGTTTAACACAGAGCTGGACGACAGGCTTCCTGTGTTGTGCCAATCGTGGATAGTTTTAGTGTTATGTGCCTTCAAATTGTTTCTGAGTTACTGGGGAGCTGGTCGGTTCGGAACGTATTCAGTGTCCATAATGTTCTCTTGGTTTAGTACCATAAATATAAACACAATTACTTGATAAAATGTTGTGTAACTGTGTTGCTTGTGGTGATTAAGCCTCAGATCGGTTCCAGCTGTATCTTGACAAACTTAATCAGCTATACAGGCATACCTCGTTGAGAGTATTGTGTACACACAGGTATACCTTGTTGAGAGTATTGTGTACACACAGGTTTACCTTGTTGAGAGTATTGTGTACACACAGGTTTACCTTGTTGAGAGTATTGTGTACACACAGGTATACCTTGTTGAGAGTATTGTGTACACACAGGTATACCTTGTTGAAAGTATTGTGTACACACAGGCATACCTTGTTGAGAGTATTGTGTACACACAGGTTTACCTTGTTGAGAGTATTGTGTACACACAGGTATACCTTGTTGAGAGTATTGTGTACACACAGGCATACCTTGTTGAAAGTATTGTGTACAGGCATACCTTGTTGAGAGTATTGTGTACACACAGGCATACCTTGTTGAGAGTGTTGTGTACACACAGGCATACCTTGTTGAGAGTGTTGTGTACACACAGGCATACCTTGTTGAGAGTATTGTGTACACACAGGCATACCTTGTTGAGAGTGTTGTGTACACACAGGCATACCTTGTTGAGAGTGTTGTGTACACACAGGCATACCTTGTTGAGAGTGTTGTGTACACACAGGCATACCTTGTTGAGAGTATTGTATACACACAGGTATACCTTGACGAGAGTATTGTGTACAAATTCACCAAAAATAAAATAACGGGTGTGAACTTTCCAACGCATGCAAAGCTAAAACGGTGTCGTTTGGAATTTCTGCTTTGCAGATAAAGAGACGAAAATGTACGTTCGTAAAATGATGTCCATATAGCATTCACATCTTGTCATACATAACTTGTGGTAAGTAGAGTACTGTTCGGATGACCAGCAGCTACAGCAATAATAAAAAAAACAACGGGGAACGTGTCGTAATGGCGTATTTCAGGTTATACATGCCAGGTTTAACTCCGTATAGCTGTAACCGGAAAACACAAGGTCGTCTAGGGACCAAAGAAATCTCATCCGACTCCTTATCTCTGACATTCACCGCTGTTCATTTTAGCCACAGGGCTAAACCTAGTCACAAGGGTGTCGTTTAGAGGCACGGCTAGTGGACATTTACCGTTTTTTAATAACGTATACATCTGAGGATTGGAGCGGTGATATCATTACACTGTCCGTGTCCTCCAACCAATCCGAAGTAACTCTCCTGCAGGAGAGCTCCAAGCCTATTGTCTTCGGGGAACGTGGAGTTATTTGTATAGGCATTAAATGTCAGAGGGACAACATTCGAGAAAACTCAGATTTGTCACAGTTTTTGTTGTCTCTAATGTCGATTTACTGAACTCTATAAAGACCAGATTCCAGAAAACTAGAAATGGTAACAGTAAGTAAGCTCGGTAACTCCCAAGCACAAGTGTACGTACACGTAGATATGTGTCACAAAGTGACCACCTGCGTAGCGAATATGGTGTTAGTCTACGTGTCAGCTGTGTCGTTACAACCGTGTGGACCCACTGCAAGACTTCTTTCTTCTCATTCGATGGCTCCATTAAGAAGCCCTCAACCTTGGCAGTAAATACACTTTGGTGACGGCGTAACGGTCGAACCCACTGGGAGGAAGACGATCGGGCAACTTCATAAATTAAAAGCATAACGGCGCCTAATCATCAAGAAACTATAAACGGTTTTGTGACATACAAAGGCTTTATTGTGTACAGTGCAGTGACCACAAGTTAGCAGCTTTGTGAACGTACTTTCAAACAACGGGGTGGCACTATATAGTGTCTCGGATTTATACATACTCGCACGTTTCAGACAATCAGTAGGTGTAATTATTGTCATTCAAACTAGGGAGTTGAAGCCTCAGACAATTACGTATATTATAAATGTCATCCAGGCTAGACACCTGGAAGCTTCAGACAGCAGCCACTTAGGTTTCCTAGACACCGGGAAAATTCCCGGTGAGCGAGCAGTCCTAAAAAAAAAACTGATTTTTTTACAACACTTTTTAAATCAGATGTTTGAATCACGAGTTAATGTTTATGCGCTTGGTGTAGGTTATTTCGGACGAGCGATATATGAATAACAAATGTACTTTTTTCTTTTCGTGGGGGCGGAGCGGAGTGGGGTAAATTAGTTTCAATTCATGTAATTTTGTAGCTACGTAACTCTATACATTACTGACACATAGCTACGTAACTCTACACATTACTAACACAGGCAATCTTGTAATAAAATTTAAATTGTAAATAAAATGAGAAGTGCACAGTGAATTTTTCTTTAATTTATAAGCGACGTGAATTCTATATATTCAAGACTGTTCACCATTTATCTCGGAAACCTGCTCAGTTTTATTACAAGACACCAGATGTCACTTGTTCCATGGCTTTCATCAGACAACTGAACAGTTATTACAGTACAGACTGGACCCTCTTTAACTATAGACAGCTTGGTAGGTGTAGTTATTACAGTTCAGACTGGAACCCTCTTTAACTATAGACAGCTTGGTAGGTGTAGTTATTACAGTTCAGACTGGACCCTCTTTAACTATAGACAGCTCGGTAGGTGTAGTTATTACAGTTCAGACTGGACTCTTTTTAACTATAGACAGCTTGGTAGGTATAGTTATTACAGTTCAGACTGGACCCTCTTTAACTATAGACAGCTTGGTAGGTGTAGTTATTACAGCTCAGACTGGACTCTTTTTAACTATAGACAGCTCGGTAGGTGTAGTTATTACAGCTCAGACTGGACTCTTTTTAACTATAGACAGCTAGGTAGGTGTAGTTATTACAGTTCAGACTGGACTCTTTTTAACTATAGACAGCTTGGTAGGTGTAGTTATTACAGCTCAGACTGGACTCTTTTTAACTATAGACAGCTAGGTAGGTGTAGTTATTACAGTTCAGACTGGACCCTCTTTAACTATAGACAGCTCGGTAGGTGTAGTTATTACAGTTCAGACTGGACTCTTTTTAACTATAGACAGCTTGGTAGGTGTAGTTATTACAGTTCAGACTGGACCCTTTTTAACTTCAGACAGCTATATAGATGTGGTTATTACAATTCCGACACTTTATAACCTCAGGTAGGTAAGTGTAATTATTATAACTTAGATTGTGACTTAATTATAACTACTGTCTTTGAGGTTACATGCTTGAATGAAACACCTGTGTGTGATTATTGTAATGGTATATTGTACAAAGGAACTAAAAAGATATAATTGAAACTTGTCACGTTATGGTTATAAGAGAGCCAAGTGAGGCCATACGGTTATTGTTTCATAAATGCTCTAACAACAAACTTATAAAAACGCTGTGTCCTGTGAAGGAGTGGTGTTAGTACAACAGTGGTGGTCACATTTTATTATATTTTTAAGTATGATTGGGCAGTGTGTGATGGATGCTAGGTGGCTGGCTTTATTTAAATTGTCCCCTGCTGGGACAGCGGCAAGCTTCGGATTTACAACGCTAAAATAAGAGGTTCGATTCCTCTCGGTGGTCACAGCAGCTAGCCCAATGTGGCTATTACAGATGGCTGGCACGTGTAGCACATTGTGCAGCTTTCTGCAAAATTCAGCGAACGAGCTGTAAAAGTACAATACTAGCTGAAAACTAGTGTTAGGTGTTTTCTAAGTTCAGTGTTATCCAATTCAAGTTTGTGATGTGAGTCTGAGGTGTTTTCTACGGTTTATATATGTAATGGTAGCTCACGGTGTCATTTTTCGTCATTTTGGAGTGAATCACAGCAGTCGAAGTGCTACAAGTTTATGGAGAAACCTGGTTCTATTGAAAGAGGATATTAATATGCTGCCTTAATTATATGGACAGAGCCATATGTTAAATTGAAACCGGCAAGTTTTTGCAGACGTTTGTGGATTTATCGGCTATTAACGTTCTTAGATGAACGTGGAGCAATTTTTAAACTATTGTCCACAGTGCAAGCAGCTGAAAAAGAAACCGTCTGTCGATTCTAGCTCATCAAATTCGTAGGTAGTTCTTCCGAAACTAAATCGTGTCTTCGCAACTCGCAGCCGTATCAACACAAACGACTAGAGATGGATTTTTCAAAGGTTAACTTGTATATAACATGGAAGGTTGTTGTTTCTTTTTTAATTAAGCACAAAGCTACACAATGGGCTATCTGTGCTCTGCCCAGCTATCGGGTATCGAAACCCGAATTTTAGCGTGGGAAGTCCGCAGACACACCACTGAGCCACTGGGGGGTAACATGGAAGGTTCATTTTATTCGTAGCAAGGCACTAAACATGAAGTTGTGTCAGTTTCAGCCAGGCCACGTGGATATTCTCATTTGGAGAGAAATTGGAACCTGATCGAACCCCACGTAGATGCTTTTATGTGGTGATAAAGGAAGTACTTGATACTAAGCCAACCACACCCTGTAATAGTACCACTAAACCACACCCTGTAATAGTACCACTAAACCACACCCTGTAATAGTACCACTAAACCACACCCTGTAATAGTACCACTAAACCACACCCTGTAATAGTACCACTAAACCACACCCTGTAATAGTACCACTAAACCACACCCTGTAATAGTACCACTAAACCACACCCTGTAATAGTACCACTAAACCACACCCTGTAATAGTACCACTAATGACAAACTGACCTTCTGAAGAGATCTGCTCAAGCACGAGCCCAATGGATGGTAAATCTCTCCTTCTATCATGTTAAACTGGTATCCATATTCCTTGAAGAAGAAAGAATAAACAAAATGGAGTGAATTTGTAGACATACGCTCCAATCGGCGAGGATGGTATGCTCCAGGAAGACACGTTGTATCTTGTATATTAACTCAAGGTACTGAATTTGTCTTGGAAACAGTAATCTCACAGGATTGGTCCAGGATACCTTAGGACCTTATCAGCGCTCTCACTTCAAATGTAAAACATTGGAGACAAAATACTTTTTCTGTTCCTTATGACCATACACTTCACGTTCAAGTGTTATGAACTGTAATATATATATATATCAGTTGTTGATCTACAAATGTAATTTCGTTATTCAAGCAGTTTCTCGGGTCATCGTGTGCCCAATTTGTATGTAAAACAAGAATGTTCTTGTTATTTTATGATGGTGTATTTGACAACCGCCCTGTAACTGTTACTATAGACTTCAGTTAGCTAGGAGTGTGTAATAGCTGTTAGGAATCATATTATACAGTTCGGTTGTTGTTTTTTCGTTGTTTTGAATTAAGCACAAAGCTACACAATGGGCTATCTGTGCTCTGCCCACCACGGGTATCGAAACCCGGATTTTGGCGTGTAAGTCCGCAGACATACCGCTGAGCCACTGGGGGGGCTATACCGTTCGGAGTTATGTTCAGTCAGATTATGGATGTTTTCAGGGTTCACTATTAATATATACAGACATGGCTTTAACATGTGTAGACATGACATTAACAAACATAGACCTGATGTTGACATACTTAAATATGACACTGACGTTAACACATCTAGACCTGACACTGACATACACAGACCTGATATTTCCTGGCAGTCAGGAGATTATTCTTAGAATTCATAATTATGATATATTCATAACATATCCATAGTCCGAGTTGATGTGCTAAATCTGTTTCGCTTCTCCAAAAACGCAATTTTCATTCACTTTGGAGTCATGGATATGCTTAAGTGCTTAAGTTCCAATATTCAATCAGATAAAAGCAACCCAAGAGGCAACAACAGAGGGCGCTGTCTTCTCTCTCGTTTTTCAGTTCAAAATTAGGGCTAAGTACAGTTAGTCATTGTGTAACGTTTTGCAGAAACCTGATACAAATAAATAATTTTAGTTTTTAGTATAATAAAATATTAATACTTTTTGTGTTTTCATGTGGTGAAATATTAATGTTTTATTTGCGTTTTCATGTGGTGAAATATTTGTTTTATTTCTGTTTTCATGTGGTGAAATATTGATGTTTTTTGTGTTTTTAATACGGTAAAATATTGATGTTTTTGTGTTTTTAATACGGTAAAATATTGATGTTTTTTGTGTTTTTAATACGGTAAAATATTGATGTTTTTTGTGTTTTTAATACGGTAAAATATTGATGTTTTTTGTGTTTTTAATACGGTAAAATATTGATGCTTCTGTACCTTGGCAGTAATATTCTTATGGACTAAGATATGTTCGTCGTGTTTTAATCTTTAAGTTTTGATGTGTATTTGATGTGTACGGTTCATTGTTTGTTCCTTAGCTTAATGAACTAATGATACTTTAATGATTGCGAAATATCCTGATAAGTTGCTATATACATTAAAATGGATAGCATGTAGTTAGTTATAATAACTTTGAACATTTTAAACCGTTTGACTCTTGTGTCTCGTGCACGTACATTATTGGTGTATAAGTTAATTTCTTGTTAATTGCGAAACTTTATTATTTTTATGGCAACATATATTTTGAAAAAGAAAAATTAACCACCTCTGCGCGATTTTCTTTAATTTTCTGGAACAGTTAATTAAATAAGTTTACCAGTGTTCTGTATCGTTTATCTCGTGTTTAGTATTATATATTTTTCCTTGTTAACGTGTGATTATGGAAGCATTTCCTGGTTAAACTGGTGTTGTTGGATTTTTTTTCTTTCTGATGCTGTGATTTATTTATAATCTGCTGTCTGTTTCCGATATCGGCGTTACGCCTATTTCTACCCACTACTAGATCTCGTTTCTTTAACTTAAAGTATTCATTCACTTATATTCATAACTCATAGACCTCGTCTTAACTGCTGAAAGCTCCCATCATAGAAAGATAGTTGCTTTAAAAACGTGAGCGATGAAAGAAAATGGTTGATTCTGAGTGCTCTGCGGTTTCATCATCTTTTTTTCACATTCTTTCCCATTTCTGAGTGAAACATTTATTAAACAGACAACTTAGCTTGTGGATAAGTAAAAGGAGGGGATTTTTATTTTTTATTTGATGACAGTATCACAGCTACTGCTGGTATTCGCCACAAATCGTCCAAGAACCTTGAAGAACTGAAGTCGATTCGAGTTTCTTTTCTCTTCCATCATCCATGATGACCCCTTTGTTGGCTAAAGTACCAGCCCTCTGCACCGAAGACGTCTTCAGCTTGGTCAAAGTAGCTCGCGAGAGACGAAATGCCAAAAACAACCCCCTCTTAATGGATTTCGCATTAGAGAACGAAGCTGGCAAAAAATCTCAGCCACAAAGCCACCAGAGAGAGCCATGGACGTGTCTGTGCGTGTGTGAATGTAAACGCTACTAGCTCTTTGAGTCTGTGTGTGCACTCTCTCTCTCTCTCTCTGCCCCCTATCCCATCTTTAGTCCTTACCCTCTGGGGAAGGCTGTGTCGTTAGTGTGATTAGGTAATAATGGCTTTCCACTCCGAGGGCCGAGCTTTTATCTTCGTCTCGGTATCGGACACATTTACGAAATGTGTTATTAAAAGGAACAGAATCGTGAAGAAAAGAAGAGAAAAACACAGCGGCAGAAAATGGATGGAGAAGCTTTCAAACTGATGATTTCTCATAGTGTATGTGGTAAAAACTGGGAAAATAAATGTAATGGGAGTGAGCATAAGACGTTTAACTTGTACTTGTTAGATTAATATGTGTATGTAAATATAAACATACACACACGTGTTCATGATGTCATGAAACACGTGAAAAAACGTTTGTGGCGGATGATTTATGTAAGGTGTAGATTCAATTAAAATTATTTGTTGCTGTTTATTAATAAAGATGTAAATATACTAAAGTTTGTCGATATATATTAGTCCACATAGAATGTCCCTTGTTACAACTAAGTCTTTGTTATATGTATTATATAAAATGTTCCTAAATCAACCAATTCACAAAATACCAGAATTGGTTGGTATTTAGCTAGAAAATTCAACCAAGTGTTTCTTCCTCGTTAGAGAACCATGTTTTGTACGTTATTACATAAAGGATTCTTGGTTAGTAGAAGCTTGTGCCATTTTTTCTAGAGAACCATGGTTAGCCAAAAGGTGCTTAAATGTAATACAAGGCCTAATGCTTCGTATAGACTTTGGATATCCATGCTGAGTAGGAAGGAGCCTAGCTCACATGTCACTGTCTTATGCTGAGTAGGAGCCTAGCTCACATGTCACTGTCTTATGCTGAGTAGGAGCCTAGCTCACATGTCACTATCTCAGCGAATCATGTACAGTTGGAATTTATCACGCCACAGTTTTACAGGACAACGTACAATTGTTATACAGCGTCACTCTGTTTCAGAGAACCACGTTCAGTGGGAATATAGTACGTTACAACCGTAGAAATCCACGTTCAGTGGGAATATAGTACGTTACATTTTGTTTGTTTGTTTGTTTTGGAATTTCGCACAAAGCTACTCGAGGGCTATCTGTGCTAGCCGTCCCTAATTTAGCAGTGTAAGACTAGAGGGAAGGCAGCTAGTCATCACTACCCACCGTCAACTCTTGGGCTACTCTTTTACCAAAGAATAGTGGGATTGACCGTAACATTATATACCCCCACGGCTGGGAGGGCGAGCATGTTTAGCGCGACGCGGGCGCGAACCCGCGACCCTCGGATTACGAGTCGCACGCCTTACGCGCTTGGCCATGCCAGGCCAGTACGTTACAACCGTAGAAAACCACGTTCAGTGGGAATGTAGTGTGTTACAACCGTATAAAACTACGTTCACTGTGTATCATATTTTATATTTTTTATTTCACATATAAAGTTTCCACTTGGCTATCAACTGCCTTCTCGTGGTTTTATATTGCATATCAATCTTCTTTTTATGGTTACACTATCACTCTTTTAAAAACAACTTGTCCTCAGTCACCTGAAGTAACCACATAACTCAGTACTGCTTGTTCTCAGTCAACTAAAATAACCACATAACTCTGTAAAATAATCAGTGTTGCTAATAGTACCACAGCTGGTACTGGTACCTGGTTATGATAGTATCACAGTAGGTACTTGTAGTCGCTACAAATTGTCCTAGAACCTTGAATAGCTTCAGTTGAGCTTTTTTTCTCTTCTGTGATGACCCCTTTGTTGGCTAAAGTGCCAGCTGGCCCTCTGCACTGAGGACGTCTTCAGCTTGGACGAAGCAGCTTCTGAGAGAGGAAGTCGTAAGAACTGCTCTTAATGGATTCCACATGAGAGAACCAAGCTGGTTAAAAGCTCAGCCTTGAAGACAAAACACGAGTTGGTTATCTGTGTAGACTCTTCATCTCGGATGTCTGCCACGTTTACTTTATATTTTGACCCAAGCTGTTAATATTCATCTGTTGGACCAAACTTTTAACGTTCATTTTTCCAGTTAAAATGTCTTCTGCCAGTCCAAGTTTGTTACTTTCTCAGTCTAATGTTGCCCTTTTGGCTCAACGGCACCTGGCGGCTTACAAAACTTATTGTGCTCAACTAGAAACGTTCCAAGCTCTGTTCTTAGCCAGACTTTTTTAACGTTTACATCTTGGGGATATAATTGATTTTGCATAACCAAACATCTGATGTTCATAATTTCAGCTAAAATGTCTTATACTTACCCAGATCTCTACCTTAGCCAGACTTGTAACATATCTTCAGGCCGAAATGTCTTCTTATTCAGGTCTTTGTTTTACACCTTTCATCTTCAGTATCGACTTCGTATTATCAACTGTATTTTCCCTCCTTTGAAACATGACGTTAGCCTTTGACGTGTGCTTACGTCATTGCTCCTCAAACAGTAGAATTTCTAAAATTATTATTAAGTAATTTTTATTTAGTAATTTAAATTTATCATCAACTTAATAAACGTTTAAGATTCCAAATTTCATTTGTTTTCTCCATGACACATAGTGTAACTGATTTCCGCTTGTCTTACTCATGGAGGGGATGTCACTGGCCTGCCACAGGGACTAATTTGCATGCTCTGCAAAAAGTTGTAGCGTTAAAAGTGTGGCAGTTAGCTGAAAAAGTTTGGGAACAACTGGTTTACTTTCTTACTTTTGGATGTGGATGTTTTCTGATAATTTATCCGATAGATTCGATTAGCCAAAGTTTCTTTGGATATTTTTCATAATCTTTGACTCAATAATACAAAAAAGATGATAAATAACTGGGTTTAAGAATTAATAAACAGTTATATTTTAATGATTATTTCCGTAATTATGACTTGCAAGCGAATTATTGTACTTCATAACATAAATTGTGGTTCGTATAAATTGATGTAAGAATGTTCTAAATTGTGGTTCGTATAAATTGATGTAAGAATGTTCTGGCTTGATTAGCTCTCAATCAGTTTTTCAGTCATAAATTTCTAGAACTTATAAAGCAATTAATGTCTTATAAATTATTTGCTTGTTTGCTTTCTTGGAGCTTTAGAGTTTCACAATAGACTACGTGCGCTGTGCCCATCGTAAGGATAGAACCACGAGTTTTGGCGTTATAAGCCCCCGAACCTACCGTTGAGCAAGAGAAAGCAGACGAAAAGAAACCCTTCCACAATTTATAGAAATTTTCTTTCATCAAAATCTTAGCACGTTTATTCTTCTGTCTGTGTGATTAAAACAAAAATCATTGCGTTTTGTAACAACCTGATAAAACTGTTTCGTTCGTTGTCACGTATATACGCTTTTGGCATAAATTTAAGTGTTCCAAGGTTTTTATAAAGAATAAAAATCAGTAATTGAGTTTTTTTTTCTTCTTTTATATGTCACTGTTCACTTGTGTTTAAAAAATGAAAAGACCCACTTTTGTTTTGAAGAAGCGACGAAAATGGTTATGCCTAATGAAAATTGATGGAAGATAAGTCTAGAGTTATCTATTTTCACTCCCACTTACACCTTCCACATCTGCACCTCCTTAATAAACTTTAATGTCCTAGGATTTGGTTGGTAATAGAAAGGTGTCATTAGAGGGACACGAGCGACTCTCCAGAAGCGCGTGCTACAAGGCACACCTAGACGTTATGTTCGATCTGAGTGCCAGCGTTCCTTGTTCGTATATGGTGCCTTTCTTATATTCTTTTAAGCGGTATGTGGTTTTAATAGCAGTTTGTTCTTCGACGGTTTTGAACTGTAGCGTATAGCGAACGAATGTATCGTATCTAATATGCTAATGCTCTCCTGTTACCAATATTACAGTGTGTTAGTGTTGACGTTGATCTATGGTAAATAATTAGCTCAGTCGGTAATGTTATACTGGTAACATCGCCTCAAGCTGGAAAGTTTTACACGTCACAAGTATTTTATCTGTTATTCATTTTTAATACTGTCATTCAATTAATATTGACTTTACTCATCATAGATTGCTTAATTTGTATAGTAGACCATAGATGTCAACAACACCCTTCGCCAACTCTTGGGTTATTCTTGTTTAATAGTGAGATTGTACAGCAACGTGATGCGAACCATGAACCCTCGTGTGCGCAGCCAGCGTGGTAACCACTAGACGACGTTAGGGTACTGTATAGCAGTTACGATAGAGGTTGAGTGGTATTCGTACCACACTAATGTTTTTAACGACATCTAGTGGTAATACTGAATTTCAACAGTGAGTTACTTAAATGTAAGTATGTTTGTAATATGTTGGAGGAATGACAT
Organism: Carcinoscorpius rotundicauda; assembly: GCA_011833715.1. Lineage (NCBI taxonomy): Eukaryota > Metazoa > Arthropoda > Merostomata > Xiphosura > Limulidae > Carcinoscorpius > Carcinoscorpius rotundicauda. The sequence continues at coordinate 5,050,305 of CM022400.1, forward strand.
ATTTCTTGCATAAGGATCTGGATTGAAGTGTGTGGAGTACAGTTTCGTCGGTAATCGTTTGTTTCTCCATTAACTGAACGCTATTTCGTGATTGATCACTTTCCAACGATGTTGTCCCCGCTGGAATTGCGGTAAGTCTTCGTATTTATAACGCTAAAATCAGGGGTTCGATTCCCTTCAGTAGACACAGCAGATAGCCAGTTGTGGCTGTGCTGTTTAGAAACGCGCACACACACCACCTTACCTGAAAGGCCCAGGATAACCAGGTGATTAAGGCACTCGTAATCTGAGGGTCGCAGGTTCGAATCCACGAACACCAAACATGCTCGCCCTTTCGGCCCACTATTCGTGGGTAAAAGTGTAGCCCCACAGTTGGCGGTGGGCGGTGTTGATTATCTTCCTTCCTTCTTGTATTATTCTGCAAAATTAGCGACGGCTAGCGCAGATAGCCCTCGTATAGCTTTTTGTGAAATTAAAAACGATATTAGGTTAACATAAACCGTTGTTAATGTAGCATTACTAACTGTTCCATGGCTGTTTTGTGTATGTGACTTGTTGCAGCTCGAAGCCACACACTAGGCTATTTGAGCTCGACCCGTCATTGGGAAATGAACTCCGTGCTTTTACTCAACCCGTAATAGGGAAATGAACTCCGTCTCTTACTCAACCCGTAATAGGGAAATGAACTCCGTGCTCTTACTCAACCCGTCATAGGAAAATGAACTCCGTGCTCTTACTCAACCCGTCATAGGAAAATAAACTCCGTCTCTTACTCAACCCGTCATAGGGAAATAAACTCCGTGCTCTTACTCAACCCGTCAGAGGGAAATGAACTCCGTCTCTTACTCAACTCGTCATAGGGAAATGAACTCCGTGCTCTTACTCAACCCGTCATAGGGAAATGAACTCCGTGCTCTTACTCAACCCGTCATAGGGAAATGAACTCCGTCTCTTACTCAACCCGTCATTGGGAAATGAACTCCGTCTCTTACTCAACCCGTCATAGGGAAATGAACTCCGTCTCTTACTCAACCCGTCATAAGAAAATGAACTCCGTCTCTTACTCAACCCGTCATAAGAAAATGAACTCCGTGCTCTTACTCAACCCGTCATAGGAAAATGAACTCCGTGCTCTTACTCAACCCGTCATAGGAAAATGAACTCCGTGCTCTTACTCAACCCGTCATAGGAAAATGAACTCCGTGCTCTTACTCAACCCGTCATAGGAAAATGAACTCCGTCTCTTACTCAACCCGTCATAGGAAAATGAACTCCGTCTCTTACTCAACCCGTCATAGGGAAATGAACTCCGTGCTCTTACTCAACCCGTCATAGGGAAATGAACTCCGTGCTCTTACTCAACCCGTCATAGGGAAATGAACTCCGTGCTCTTACTCAACCCTTCATAGGGAAATGAAATCCGTGCTCTTACTCAACCCGTCATAGGGAAATAAACTCCGTGCTCTTACTCAACCCTTCATAGGGAAATGAACTCCGTGCTCTTACTCAACCCGTCATAGGAAAATGAACTCCGTGCTCTTACTCAACCCGTCATAGGGAAATGAACTCCGTGCTCTTACTCAACCCGTCATAGGGAAATGAACTCCGTGCTCTTACTCAACCCTTCATAGGGAAATTAACTCCGTGCTCTTACTCAACCCGTCATAGGAAAATGAACTCCGTGCTCTTACTCAACCCGTCATAGGAAAATGAACTCCGTGCTCTTACTCAACCCGTCATAGGAAAATGAACTCCGTGCTCTTACTCAACCCGTCATAGGGAAATGAACTCCGTCTCTTACTCAACCCGTCATAAGGAAATGAACTCCGTGCTCTTACTCAACCCGTCATAAGGAAATAAACTCCGTGCTCTTACTCAACCCGTCATAGGAAAATGAACTCCGTCTCTTACTCAACCCGTCATAGGAAAATGAACTCCGTGCTCTTACTCAACCCTTCATAGGGAAATGAACTCCGTGCTCTTACTCAACCCTTCATAGGAAAATGAACTCCGTGCTCTTACTCAACCCGTCATAGGAAAATGAACTCCGTGCTCTTACTCAACCCGTCATAGGAAAATGAACTCCGTGCTCTTACTCAACCCGTCATAGGAAAATGAACTCCGTGCTCTTACGTTGGAAGTCCGTAAACTTACTGCTGAATTCCTCCTGTTGACCATCAGTCGATAAATTCACTGACCCAACAGGTTAAATGTCGAAGTAAAGTTTTTGCGTTTTGTGTCCCTGACCTTTATAATTGAAGTGACTATAGTGAGACCCGTATGATTAGTGTGACCGGTTATACAGCTTCAAACTTGGCTCCAAGAGATGTTTTCCTTCCCGTGGTACTACATGTATAGTTGTTTGTATCCTTTGACGACAGTGTGCTTCGTTTGGACGTGCGCATCCTTTAACTGCACGCGTTAGGTCATTAATTACGAGATAGCTGAATATTTATGAGTGCATACTAATTAGTTCTGTGTAGTATTCTGTCATGCAAGCCGAAGATATAGTTTTTAGATGACGAAGTTTACGGAAGTTGGAATTCACATCACAGTGGGAGAGGAGGGAGGAACACAGGGGGTTTTAATCTAACCAGCTTCTCTTATCTTATTCTTAAGGAGAGGAGGGGGAACACAGGGGGTTTTAATCTTACCAGCCTCTTCTATCTTATTCTTAAGGATAGGAGGGGGACCACAGAGGGTTTTAATCTCGCCAGCCTCTTCTATCTTATTCTTAAGGAGAGGAGGGGGAACACAGGGGTTTTTAATCTCACCAGCCTCTCCTGTATTATTCTTAAGGAGAGGAGGGGAAACACAGGGGTTTTTAATCTCACCAGCCTCTCCTGTATTATTCTTAAGGATAGGAGGGGGAACACAGGGGGTTTTAATCTCACCAGCCTCTCCTATCTTATTCTTAAGGATAGGAGGGGGACCACAGAGGGTTTTAATCTCACCAGCCTCTCTTATCTTATTCTTAAGGAGAGGAGGAGGAACACAGGGGTTTTAATCTCACCAGCCTTTTGTATCTTATTCTTAAGGATAGGAGGGGAAACACATGGGGTTTTAATCTCACCAGCCTCTTCTATCTTATTCGTACTTTATGTTTTTTTTGTTCTTGTTACCTCTACAGAATTCATTTTGCTTAACTAATACCTCTTTTTCCAAAAGATATACTTTGTACACCCAGGACCCCATCTGTTAGGGTTCACTCTTTATCATGTTGATCGTTGTGTTGGTGTAAAGTCGAGATTTTCCAAAGGGTTTGTTATTAAACCCAAAGCTATACATTGGGCGACATATGGTCTGGTCTGTCCACTTCGGGTTTCGAAACCCAATTATTAGCATCATAAAACTTCAAGTTTCATTGAAATATTACACTCTATTGGTTTCATGGCGGAAAACATTTAACTTCGGGAAACCCGAATATTATTAATTCATGCCATTTCACTTTCAACTATCATAACAATATATATATATATATATTTGTTAAATCAGTTTCGAGAGGCGAAGGAAAAATTAAACAGATCCAAAATATAGGGTTGTCGAAATAGTGACATGATGTATGTTTTAAAATCAGAGGTAGATAATCTCTGTGAACAATTTAACACCTAGAATGTGTTACATACGTACAGATTACACTATATTTGTCTTAAGAATGTTTCCTTTCAAGTTGATTCCAAGTGAAAGTTTTATTCAAATCTGCTTTTGAGACGAAGCTTAATTTTCGATACACTTGTATTTTAGTGCTAATAATCTAGAGCTTTCGATATTAAAGTAGGTAAAAACAATCTATTCGAGTTTTTCCGCCATGAAAAACAGAAATGAGCACATATTTGTTTGTGAAGTTGAAGTAAGAGGGAGGCAACTAACTTGTCACCACTACCCACTTTGGCTCGTGGACTACTTTTCTTCCATGAAAAATTGGGAATGGCAGTCATATTATAAGGTTTGGGAATGGAAGTCATATTATAAGGTTTGGGAATGGCAGTCATATTATAAGGTTTCTTTGGCTAAAAGGAAGAGCACGTTAAGTGATGGGACTCGAACCCACGACTCACAGATTGCAAGTCGAGTGCTCTTATCTACTAAAGTTTAATCTTGATTTGATGAGGAAAGTGATAAGGGTAGAATTGCCTCCCCTCCAGTATTAATGCATATTTAATTTAGGGAAACTATCAAGTCAACACAACACAGTGACACGGGATGACATGAGGACAGATGGCTTGACTCTCATTTAGTTTCTACTGTTTGGTCTTTTGATGTTTATTATAAAAAAAATAGAAGCACAGTTTTCTATCGTTTGTTATAAACAAATTTTTACTTCACCATTCAAACGATCGTTTACTCCATCTAGTATATATGCATGTAAAAATGTTATTGAAACAGTCAAGCAGGTATTAACAACAGTGAGGTCAAACCAGCGATCTAAAACAGAAAGGCAGCATTTTTAATATATCACTAAGATACGGGCTACAGTGTGGGTTGTAAAGTGTGGCTTGAATGTGAGAGGTTGTGGGCACTGACGCAGTTCTTTCTCAACTTGCTTTTAATTTACTCATTTTAGGCTCACACTTCATTCTTTAACATGTGACACTAGTGAACAGAGGTTAAGACTAGTTATCCCCAGAACTACGTGAGTCCTATTTCTTCAGCCACCTCCAAAACCCAGGATACCTCGTACTTCCCACATTACAAATTGGTGATTGTTTAATGTATGGATCATATTTGTTTAGTTTTTATGGCTTATTTAGATCATATTGTGCTCTAAATTATTTAGATGTTGCTCTATATTTAATAAAGGTAGAGCAAACAGGAGCAACTCAATAAAGTTTTAGAACTTTAATGAAATCCAACTGAATGCTGAATAGAATGGAGACAGAGTTTCGGCTTCCATTGTAAGGCCTTTTTCAGAAAGGACTTCAGTCCATTAAAATTCTCAAAATTACTTTGTGTAACTCTGTCTAAATGGGCTTCTTTGTTATCCTTTACTATGTGTAAACTTTTTTCCGGTTAGTTTACTGTGCTCATTAACCTAAAATGGGGGCTTTTCAAGTTTGTATAAACAGCACGTCCGTGATGAATTTGCTTGTCAGATCGCCTCCTACTAGCACAACGGTATGCTTACGGACTCACAACTCTAGAAACCAGGTTTCGATACAAGTGATGGGGATATACCATTTGTGTAGCTTTGTGTTTAGCTCCTGAAAAACAAACCTCGTCAGATCTATGTTATATGTTACTCTGTATATCTTATCCAAAATTACAATCAAGACAACCAACTTAAATTCCATTTAACACATCAACACTTCGAGTATCTCGAGACAAACGTCACCCGCACGTGTTCTGTTCTTTTCCGTCATAACACAAGTTTAAAAATGTCACTCGAGTGCAAATCAGCGTCCACTAAGTACCGAGTAAAGGTATAATTCTTTCACCAAAATAAGTGCTTTACTGACAGGCTAACTTTTGTGAAGGATGTATGTGAACAAAGATGGAAATCAGTTAATAGTACCCGCCAGTATTTCACTTTAGTACAAATCAACTACAGGTACTAACTGTAAACTTCGTGAGTTCTACAGTCTATCTACGTGTTTTACAACATCTCCAACAGACGTTTAATGGATTCTGTTACGATTTAATGCTCTAATGTCCGCTCTGCAAGTCGGAGGACTTAATGTGGTGGCCTTGAAGAGAGAAAACAAAATCACTGAGTTATGATTCTCTAATTCATAATGTAGCAAAGAAAGCTACCAGAGTGATGAGTCAGTTGATGGTTATATTTTAACGTTTTAAAAGGTAATTGTGGAATAAACGTTTGGTCATTTTCTCATGTAGTTAGGCCCGGCATGACCAGGTGGTGAGGGCGCTCGAGTCGCAATCTGAGGGTTGCGGATTCAGATCCCAGTTTCTCCAAACATGCTCACCCATTCAATCGTGGGAGCGTTATCATGTGACGGTCAATACCACTAATCGATGGTAAAAGACTAGTCCAAGAATTTGCGATGGGTGGTGATTACGAGCTGCCTTCCTTTCAGTCTTACACTGCTAAATTAGGGACGGCTAGCGCAGACAGCTCTCGTGTAAATTTGCGCGAAATTCAAAACAAACCAAATACATGTAGCGTTTAGAACGTGCAATAAGCGTTTGGATAGTTTCTCTATATTTTCTAGACTATTTTAAATAGTAACTGTGAAACGACTTTTGAAGCTGAATAAGTTTCCCTTTAGTTTAAACAGTAACTATAAAAACATTCTTCCATGTAGTTTAGATATTATCAATGAAACAAGAGTTTGTAGTTACGACGACTTTTCTCCTTCTGAATATATGGGTAATAAACCGTATGATTACAATATATAAAACCTCATCATTGTGACGAGAGGCAAGCTGTTGTGTTTGGTTACTCAGTGTGTCACACGTTTAGTACATCGTTTGATAATATTCTGTTAATAAAAGATATGTTCATACAGTGCACTGTATTGTGTAATTTCACCTGCTTTAACCACTCCCACCACTTGACAGTAGTGTGTTATCTGCCAGTCAGTTAGTGGGCAGTAAAATGACGTTACAAAAGGAACGTTTAATATAGTAGTTTGTGCTGTCGTGACGTCTGTTAAACGTATGCATGCCGCGAGTCACGAGGAAACTGATGCATCCTGTAGGTTACAGCACAGCATGACATATGATTTACAAATATATAGATTTCTTACTTTTAATTTTGGTTGTGTTTACAGAACACTTTCAGGAACGCTCCTAAAAACATGTAGGTCTAGTCTGTTTACTTGTTTAATTGAAGCTTATTATAGTTGGCTTAACTGTAACATAACATAGTTTTTCTTTCGTGAGAATTTTTGTCATAACTATTGTTCTATGTTTTCAACAAAATCTTTACCCAGTATTCAACCACGATGCATATTTGAAGTTGAAACTTCTGACACAAGGAGCTGTCAATTAAAAAGAAATTGCCTAATAGGTTGTAAAACGTAAAAGCAATGTTTAGTACCTATAGGTACTCGTATTTTACAAATATATACATTGTTATATACACACATTATTTGTGATACTGTTTAATATAACTTGTACACAAAATAAATTTACTGCCTCGCGTTGCTCAAGACACTCACTAAGATTTCTTGAAGTATAATTATTTAGTTTTTTTCAATAGTTACTAAAATCAAAATTATATTAATAAAGTGTTTGCTGGAGTTTGAATGTGCTATATCTATGTACACAGATAGATGAAACTGTTGGATTGGCTAATAACGTACATTTTTTTTTCTTTGCAGGTAGGTCTGTTGTTCTACCACGTGCAACTAACTAATGAAAGGTTGGTGAGACTTTTAAACGACACTGATAAAATTTCACACTAACAATTTATTAGGTTTTTAAATTCATAATTCAATGTTATTTGTGAACGTTTTTGTATGTTGTGTAATACGTTAAACTTCCGTTTTCACACTTTTTTCATCTGATGTATTTAAATCGAATTAGAATTTTCAACCTTTTCATCGATTAGAACAGATAAAATTCTATAAGAGACTACAAAATGCAAAGTGTTCTTGGAATATCGCATCTTCTTAAGGTTTCTTTTCTAGCAACCGAAAGGCAGAAGAAAAGTGCGTATTAGAGTGCATATTAGGACATACAAGACAGTCGATATTATTTTATTAGGGGGGTACAGTACACAGTTTCATTCATACATTACACATACAGGTATTTGTTGGGTTTTTTAATTTTGCGCAAAGCTACACGAGGGCTATCTGCGCTAGCCGTCCCTAATTTAGCAGTGTAAGACTAGAGGGAAGGCAGCTATTCATCACTACGCACTCCCTACTCTTTTACCAACAAATAGTGGTATTGACCGTAACATTATAAAGCCCTCATGGCTGAAAATGCAAGCATGTTTGATGTGACGGGGATTCGAACCTGTTATCCTCAGATTACGAGTGTGGAACGTCTTGATCCACCTTGTCATGCCGGGCCATATTTCATGGATTTATTCAAATAATCCCTTGGAGAATAACCAACGAATGTTTTTTGCAGCATCTGCACTTCCCTCTTAAGGTTTGTTGCTTTGGTATTAATATTTCCGTTTTAGATACTTCCTTCAGATTTATTCTATTTGTCATACTTCTGTTTTAAAATATTACATCAACGTATGTCTTAGGCTCCACCATATCTTTTTAATGATACTGTTTTAAGCTGCTTCATCAAATAACCTCAACAGTACTACCTCAGTGATAGTTGTTTTACGGTGTCAGACATTCGTATCGCAGAGAGCACAAAAATATTTCTTTGGCTTTTCTTTTTCTTCCAACAAATACACCTTTGAATTAAAAAAAAACAGCATAAAGAAGAATAACTTTTAATGTTTGAAAGACACCAGAGTGCTTGTTAAAGGACGAGTCAGTAAGTCCATCCCAACATCAGGTCATGCGAGAATTTAATCCACTTGGATATTCTGTTCAAAGATATCTTAAAAAAAACACATTTAATTATCTACTGTTAACGATAATTATATATTGCAACTGTACCGTTTCAAAGTTCGTTCTTTTATTTTATAAGACGAGATAATCACACCGTAATTGCACGATAATTGCCATTATCATAATATTTCTAAATACCGTCTTCACGTGCGATTTGGTTATTTTTCTACTGACGTAAATAACTGTAAGCATAGTTTCAGAAGTTGAGGGGAGAGGGGGTTCTCTGTGCTGAGAGGAGAGGGGCTTCTCTGTGTATTAAATCATTATTACATTTTATTACCATGCTGATGTGATTACACGTTACCGGTCAGAGCTCTGAAATAAATTGTTCGCAACCGTCAGTTCTGATTTGTAATAAACAGATCTTGAGAACCGTATATAAAAAACTGATAAAACTAAACTTGAGGAAAGTAATGTTAAGTGTATGCGTTTAGGCTGTATGTTTATTTCAACTGTCTTTATAACAGTTTATTTAATATCTGTTACTGTGCGAAAACACATTTTAAAATACTTTTGATAAGACAGAATGACTTAGTACGATTTCTAGGACCGGACTTCCAACGCTAAAATTCGGGGCTCAGTTTCTCGCGGTGGGAAGATCTTGGGTAGTCCATTGTATGGCTTTGGACTAACAACAGATAACACGCTCACACACATAAGATTGAGCACGACCTAGTGTGATGGACTGTGGGACTTGTTTTACTCTTTGAAGCCATAAGTGCATTATAACAGTAACTGTCAAATCCCACAGCTTGGCCTAACAGTATTTCTTAAAATTTGACGGAGGGTGTTATCAACTATATGCCTTACCATTTCTCGTCTGTCGTTTCACAATTTGAAACGGTTAACTCTTTTTCAGCTTCGTAAAACTCCACCGAATAAAGAAACGAATTTCGTGCATTATTTATAAAGTTTTATTTATAAAGGTTAGTACAGTTCTTTTACATGTGACAAATGTATAATTATCTGTGTTCATTAACTGCTCTGTTATTTATTTTGATCAACCTAGGCTTCACTGATGATAACAAAATATCAATTATATTTACACTAATGATATGAAACATTGAACGTGATTTGTTATTATATTTACACTAATGATATGAAACATTGAACGTGATTTGTTATTATAGTTACACTGAAGATATGAAACATGGAACGTGATTTGTTATTATATTTACACTGAAGATATGAAACATTGAACGTGATTTGTTATTATATTTACACTGAAGATATGAAACTTGGAACGTGATTTGTTATTATATTTACACTGAAGATATGAAACATTGAACGTGATTTGTTATTATATTTACACTGAAGATATGAAACATGGAACGTGATTTGTTATTATATTTACACTGAAGATATGAAACATTGAACGTGATTTGTTATTATATTTACACTGAAGATATGAAACATGGAACGTGATTTGTTATTATATTTACACTGAAGATATGAAACATTGAACGTGATTTGTTATTATATTTACACTGAAGATATGAAACATGGAACGTGATTTGTTATTATATTTACACTGAAGATATGAAACATTGAACGTGATTTGTTATTATATTTACACTGAAGATATGAAACATGGAACGTGATTTGTTATTATATTTACACTGAAGATATGAAACATGGAACGTGATTTGTTATTATATTTACACTGAAGATATGAAACATTGAACGTGATTTATTATATTTACACTGAAGATATGAAACATGGAACGTGATTTGTTATTATATTTACACTGAAGATATGAAACATTGAACGTGATTTGTTATTATATTTACACTGAAGATATGAAACATTGAACGTGATTTGTTATTATATTTACACTGAAGATATGAAACATGGAACGTGATTTGTTATTATATTTACACTGAAGATATGAAACATGGAACGTGATTTGTTATTATATTTACACTGAAGATATGAAACATGGAACGTGATTTGTTATTATATTTACACTGAAGATATGAAACATTGAACGTGATTTGTTATTATATTTACACTGAAGATATGAAACATTGAATGTAATGTATTAGATTCTTCCTTTTAAAGCTTTTTGTAAGCTTTTAAAAGTGGTTAATGTGTGTTATCTGCTACAAAATACCTGGTGGATGAGTGTGTTACAACATTTTGATATGTTGTCTATAAAACATATGGTGGATGAATGTGTCAGAATATTTTTATAGGTTATGTGTAAAACACCCGGTGGGTGAGTGTGTTACAACATTTTGATACGTTGTCTGTAAAATATTTGGTGGATGAGTGTGTTACAACATTTTGATATGTTGTCTGTAAAACATATGGTGGATGAATGTGTCAGAATATTTTTACAGGTTATGTGTAAAACACCTGGTGGGTGAGTGTGTTACAACATTTTGATACGTGGACAACTAGTAGACGTGTGAAGGAAACAGAAGATGTGCTACTCTGAGCATATAATTAGATCTGATGGAAAGTTGTCAGAGATTCTGGTGGCTAAAATCGAAGGAAGACGGGCGAGAAGCAAGCATGCAGGCCTGACATCAGATAATGGATTGGAGATGAGGAGGAAAGCTGGTGCAGGAACACCAGAACAGTATGTAGTCGATGACCCTCAGAAATACCGTAATTGATTGATAACATACCTGTTTGATGACTGTTGGAAGAGTTTTTATACGTTACTTAGAACGTGTTTGCTGTGTCGAAACTGTTTTTGTATCAATGCATCTGGTTAGTGAAAGGGACATACCATATGTCTGGAGTTGTTAAGTTTATTGGAAAGTGTGCCTGTTTATCTGTTTAGAAACTTCCACTGTATCTGTAACGTTGAGCATCGTGGTATGAAAGATGAACAAATTCTACTCCAAGTTCGTGTAGGCTAAAATATTTGAAAGCTGTTTTTCTTACAAATCTCCATTAGATGATATTACATACCAGGACCATATAACTTTGAAATAACTTCAAGATGGCTGTAAATGTTTTTTGTTTTTTTTAAACCAAAATATGTTTCATTCTACACCAAGTTGTTAGGCATGCTTAAATGCTATTTCGAAACAAAAGAAATGTAAACTAGAAAATAATACAAACCTTAAGTGGCTTAGTGGTCTGTTTGGGAGTTCATAACGCTAGAGATTATATTTAATACCTGCGGTGGTCTCGGAACGTGTAGCCTGTTGTGTAGATTTGTGCTTAAAAGCAAACAAACGAGGCATTCAAGTACTTCTTAGTTATTTGGAACTCTATGGTGGGAACGCTTATGTCTTTAAAAATCCTTACATTTGTGTGAATAAGCAAAACTAAAACAGTTTATAACGAAGTCTTGTCCAGCCAGGGTTCATCACATTTGGAGAAGAGGCCTTGAACCCTCACAAATGATAAATACTATTCAACTTGTGGTCGCAAACCAGAACGTGCAAAAGATGCCTTACGTTTCATGTTCGTTTACATTCTTGATCCCCCGTTACCCAAACACGGCCTATTGTGTAGTTTTGTGCTGACCAGAGGACAAACAGAAAACTTTGAATTTAACCTCTGTGAATGTCAAATTTCATTTTGATTTGTTCACTGATGGCGCTTGACCAGTCTGTCTCTCGGAAATACTCGCCACGAAATTATGTAAATAGCACATAAATCACTACTTTGTTGTATTTCAGCTCGCCTGATGAGCTCTGGTATTATACGAAACGCCTCGTTGGCACTAGCTATGACAGATATAGTGTGGTTTATGTATTAATATGTTGCCCTTCTTTGCTTTTACTTATAAAATTGCAGACTTGTGTTGTTTTTCTCTCATTGAAGCAATGCTTACATGATTCGCTACAAGTCCGAGATGACCAGCTGGCTCGCCAGTTCATTTGAATGAAAGTAAAGTTAATTTAATTAATAATAAGTAAATGAATATCTGGTGTTAAAATAAGTAACTAGTGGTGTATTACTTTCAAAGAATGAATAATAATTACACTTTACTTATTCCGGTTCACAGTTTTACAACTGGTGTTCATGAAATAAATGACCTAAGCAGCACCTATGTCGCTGTTGTCGTGTGCCAGCCAATCGGATGCTACATTATGATGTTTGTCTGTTGGTGTAAATTCCTTTTTGATTGGTCACTATTTCGTCCATTGTTTTACACGTTTCTTACATTAATACCAGTACACTTTGTACACCGACCTGTAGTTTTCTTAAATCGTTACCAGCACATTTTTTCTCGTTTGTCTAAATTTTCTTTAGACAGGTCCGGTAAACTGTAAATATAATTAATTTCATTTGTCTTACTAAAGAGTTGACTCACCTGTGTTGTAAGAACTTTATTTGTTGCAATATCATTGAATTTTAGGCCCAGCATGGCCAGGTGGTTAAGGTACTCGACTCGTAATCTGGGTGTCACGGGTTTGATTCCCTGTCGCACCAAACGTGCTCGCTTTTTCAGCTCTGAGGGCTTTATAATGTGATGATTAATTCCACTATTCGTTGGTAAAAGAGTAGCCAAAGAGTTGGCGATTGGTAGTGATGAATAGCTGCCTTCCCTCTAGTCTGACACTCCTAAATTAGGGACGACTAGCGCAGATAGCCCTCGTGAAGCTTTGTGCGAAACTAAAAAAAAACAGTCGTTGAATTTTGTACTTATTTTTAACTTTTACTCGGTCCAGTTGACCTCACACTTGTTTTATTGAAACCACTCACTATAAATGAATCATCTGATTTATAATAATCAGATAATAAATAATATAATATACTAATAAACATAATAAACTTGCAAGAGCACACTGTGTAAAAGGAAAACTATGACAGTTTTTAAAAGTTAACTTGTAGTCTATTGGAGTAAATTCGTAGCTTTAAATAAATATTAATAGATTGAGGAAAGAGAAGTGTAATATTACGTAAGATAACATTTTGAGGTGAAATTTATGTGTCAGTTTTTACTTCTGTTCAAGAAAGGTATTTACTAGTTTATTTTTCAAAGAATAAAAATACAACAGTTGACGAACGCCATATTTCGATGGACTTGATTATGGGTTTTGCTGTGTTTGGGCCTCGGTGATTAGAACAATGGAATGTAATATTTCACGTGTTCTTATTTGTGCTCATTGACTTGTAAGTTTTCACCACCCAGTTCTTCAACAGTTTACGTCTAGAATTAACAACAAATTGATTTGTTAGTTTACTTTAATTGTGATGAAATCAACAACTTTGAGTGTTAAAAATCTGGTATCGATTTAAAAAAAATAAAATTGGTAGTGAATGCAAACAGATTTTAAGGATAGAGACTGTGTCTTTAACCAAGTGACGGCCATTGTTTCAATGTTCATTGTTGTGGAATTCTGAAACGATACAGCAAGATGGTGGCACGGTATTATTACTTTAGGTTGTACGAACCTTTAAGCATTAAGCTGCCAAGGGGCTAGCTACATCTCATAAGTAGAGATGTATAGACGTGCCTTTACCGAATCAGCTGTCCCCCGTCACTGACTGTCATTAAAAGACCCGGTCTTCATTTGCATAGGAATGAGAAATTAATGAAGTGGATGATGGAATTCTCGCAAACAACGCTGAATGGAAGGCCCATTAAGCAGCGCTTGCAATTTGAAGCTAGTCCCCTGTAAAATTTAAATGACGAACTCTGTCTTGAGATCCCCCTGGGGGGTTCAGTGTCGCCGTGACGTGCAGGAAACAATAGCAGGTACACGTAGAAAACGGAAGAAACAATAGCTAAATCAGGAAAAAATGTTGATACAAGAACAAGAGACGTTTAGTTTTAATGTGTCCATTCTTAACTTGTATTTTTTCCGTTTCTTTCTGTTCTTTTTCTTAGTTTCACAGAGAGGTTTTAATTTCTTAGATCCTAGTAGATAATGTCTGGAGAATAAAACTTTCCTTCCTTTGGTAAATTAAAATGAGAGTGGGGGGGAAAAACAATTTAAATCTGTATTTAATCAAAAGCAGAGCTCGTGTTAACTGTTTTAACTCAAAGGGAGAACTCGTGTTAACTGTTTTAACTCAAAGGAAGAACTCGTGTTAACTGTTTTAACTCAAAGAGAGAACTCGTGTTAACTGTTTTAACTCAAAGGAAGAACTCGTGTTAACTGTTTTAACTCAAAGAAAGAACTCTTGTTAACTGTTTTAACTCAAAGGGAGAGCTCGTGTTAACTGTTTTAACAGAAGATCAATAACACATTTGTCAATCCGTTATCACTGCTGCTCGTGCATATTAGTTCAAAGTGGTGAGCAGTAACTCCGAGTTTCGGTCAGCTATACAAAGATCACAGTGACTGCTTATTTATTATCTGTGGGTAAATGATATACGTGTTGGTTCTCGTCCGCAGTCGCTCTAAATAAAAATCAACCGAATTTGGATTTCGGTTGTAGTTTATTCTTCGGAGAGTTTTTGTTTTGTTTTTCTTTACAGGTTTCGGTCGTAGCGACTTACAAATTACAAACGAGTACGAGTTGCAACAGCTGAGGAATTTTGAAGCCAATGTGACTTGTAGCAACGCCAGTGTGCGGGTTTCGTTTTGAAGGTGTGAATGGCATTTTGCTGGCTAGATATATGACCTTGGGTCACACACACACACACACACACACACACCTTAAAGAGAAGAAATGCCAGGGGAATGGCGACTTTCGCCGTCGGGCTGTGCCTAATGAAGCTTGCACGTGGCACGCGAACCGCCTTCTGTCTCAGTGGTTCGCTGATGTGGTCTGCCCTTAATGCGTTGTCTGCACACAGTAGATAGGTTTTCTCGCCTGGGCCGCCACCACATTAGCTCCGCCAGTTTCTGTATCATTAGGCAAAAACGGTCCGTCCACTCGCATCCCGTGGCCACATCAAATTCCACTCCACTTTTCAGTCTCCCAGCCCCTCCATTTCGTTGACTTATTCACTGGTCAAATTTTCAGTGACCACATATAGGCTAGCTACCCATTTGTGCTTAATATTCTTATCATTTCCTAACTTGAACTTGTATATATATATATATGTGTGTGTAAATCATTAGTAGTTATTTTGGTGAATACTAGGTTGTCCTTTTGTAATCTAGAGTATAATTTGTACCGATAGAAACAGGTTATATTCCATATATAAATATTGTAAAATATGTCACTTTTTAAAACTTTGTAACTGCAAATAAAGTATGATACGGGTTTAGATGTTTACAGAGGATAACAGTGTAGTACAGTGACTATAACTATCATTGTGCAGTACAGTGTACTACAATAATATCAGTGTACTACAGTGATATCAGTGTGGTACAATAATATCAGACTTCTACAGTGATATCAGTGTGATACAATATTATCAGAGTTCTACAGTGATATCAGTGACTAATATCAGCGTGCTATAGCGATATTGGTGTACTACAATAACATCGGAGTACTTCAATGATATCAGTGTACTACAGTGACGTGTACCACGCTTTACCTCATAGAATATTTCCTTTTATAGACTTTGTTAGATATTCAATCTGAATTTTGCACGTGGACAGTGAACACAAATTTTAACACAACTTTACGATTATTCATGTATATTTAATTAAAACAATGAGCTAACGAATCGTCTGTCCAAACAATTACTACTAATTTCGTGAAGAATTAAATATAATATATTTGTTTATTTTATTTTTTTTTGGAAATAACAACATCCATTCATCGTTTATCACGTCCATACGGATGACCGTAGCACGTTTGTTTTTCCCTTTGACAAATTTTAGTGTAATAGTTCACCGTCAGGTGCTTTTAGACACCATATATTCCCAGACTGGTTGTTCCAAACACGATTTTAGCAAATAAAATGCAGAGACTTTTACAAGTATATGATAAGGTAACCACGCAGGTATGTCGTTGTGGGGAATACCATAGTCATGGTTTGTAGAAGGAATGCTGTCAACTTAGCCCCAGTGACATAAGTGTGCTCTTACTATTACTGGAGAGAGAGGGAAAAAAAAGGGGACCGAACTTCAAAATCTTCAACAACGTAAATAAGTTTTATTTTATTTTTGCGCAAAGTTACGCGAGGGCTATCTATGCTAGTCGTCCCTAATTTAGTAGTGTAAGATTAGAAGGGAAGGCAGCTAGTCATCACCACCCACCGCCAACTCTTGGGTTACCATTTTACCATCGAATAATGGGATTGACCGTCACATTATCACGCCCCCAACGGCTTAAGGGGCGAGCATGTTTGGTGTGACTGGGATTCGAACCCTTGACCTATAGAATGCGAGTCGAGCGCCTTAACCATCTGGCCAGGCCAAATAAGTGTAAAGAGCCCAACATTTTTTTTTGCGTTTGGGCGATCACGTGACTTTCTTTTTTGTAGTTAAGCCCTGCTAATACATTTTATCCTGATTTACTCCTGAAAGTTGTAATCTCACCAAATAATTCATGTCAATAAGCGGGTACAGTTCACGTTTCTTTTACCATTTTGTATTTGTGAAACTTCGATTTCCTATCATGTGGTTTGTATTTGTGAAACTTAGATTTCCTATCATGTGCAAAACCTGCGATAACCCTAAAGCCCCCGCCTCCTCTCTCTCTCGAAAAAAAACAACAACAAAGAAACACCAATATGTTGAGAAACAGTTACTACTACATGCACGTGGGTAACGTGCCCATTATCATCTATATGTGTACTGCAGTCATTTAAATACATCAAGCCTTATAACAACAAAAAATTCTAGCTGTCGGATATTTCACGTGTTTGTTTATATCTTTCTTCACATATGATTGCCTTATGTTTGTTTGTTTGTTTTTCGCACAAAGCTACACGAGGGCTATCTGCGCTAGCTGTCCTTAATTTAGCAGTGAAAGACTGGAAGGAAGCCAGCTAGTTATCATCACCCACAAGTTATCCACAATGGGTCGCTGTGTGGGCACTTATTAGAAATCAGAAAACACTTTCTGGGGGGGGGGTACAGGACTAGTTTGAGAACTTTGGTTTTAAAAGAGACAACACTTTGTTTGGCGGCATGTTCTTCAAACATTTTTGTACATTCTTTTATGGATCTCCTAATTTTCTCTTTTTAATGCTTTTCACTACGTTATAGATTATCGTACTTGTCCCTCGCTGGTACAGCGGTAAGTCTACGGATTTACAACGCTAAAATCAGGGGTTTGATTCCCCTCGGTGGACTCAGCAGATACCCCGATGTAGCTTTGCTATTAGAAGAAGCATAGACACTCATCCGTATTTAAAGCTGGCTTCACATGTACTTTACATCTATAGTGTTTTGCTTTTGGAAAATCTTTCTTTGGAAAAGAAAAAGTGGCATACGTCTGGAACCACGAATGTTCATGTCTCACTGGTGATTGTTAGAAGTTTATCACATTCCAGACAGCGCGGAAAGATGTTTAAGACACTCGTCTTGCACTCTGCGGGTCGCGGTTTCAAATCCTCGTCCCTCCAAACATTCTCACCTTTTCAATTGTGGGAGCGTTATAATGTGACGGTAAATCCCACTATTCGTTGGTAAAAGGGTAGCCCAAGAGTTCGCGGTGGGTGGTGACGACTACCTGTCTTCCCTGTAGTCTTACAATGCTAAATTAGGGACGGCTAGCGCAGATAGCCCTCGAGTAGCTTTGAGCGAAATTCAAAACTAATAAATAAACAAACAAACGCATCGTAAAGTGAATTTTAGAAGTGAACTTTGTAATAAGGGAAGTCACTATATTGAAGTTTAAGCCTCGTAAACATCGTCATTTAAAAACGAGATGGGAAAAACATTTTGACTGCAGTTTAGCTTTGGATGGAACGAGTCTTAGCCTGAAAAAGGTTTCACATTGTTTGTAAAACATATATACAGAATCATCTTTTGTGGTTGTTAGAGTTAGAAGTGTCTTACAGTAATTACTTATGCTAACATTTGGTTGTTATTGATTATTTATTCCGCTGTTAAACGTTCAAAGTTGGCGAAATGGAACAAGTGCGCTGATAATCGTTGGTCGTCTTGTCTTTATTTTTCTCAGTTGGACTATTACAGGTTTCAAATCAGAACCGTGTAATATATAATATATAGACTCCAGTAGATAAAGCTTTGTATCTGGTTATTCCAATGGACGATAGATCTGGAATGCTGTTTTATGCTATTCGAAATCTTGAAGATGGATGTTGTGAGTAATACGTGGTTTATTAGATACGTTCGTTATATTATAAACCCACGAACGTACTCCGTATTTATTCGTTTCCTTGTTTGTGGGGGGAGGCATTATTCACTAGAACAGCCTCTCCCTCTCCTGACAGTAATATTGAGAAATATTTTTTAATTTTGATTTCAAACAAACAAAAAATTAAAAATATATTAAAATTTCGGACAGAATTCTGATGGTACAACATTTTTGTATGTTTTCTTATAGCAAAGCCACATCGGGCTATCTGCTGAGGGGAATCGAACCCCTGATTTTATTGTTGTAAATCCATAGACATACCGCTAATTTTGAACGAAAGTAGATCAAAGTATAATTTACATATTAAACTGAAGATAGCATTTCGTATTGCACTTAAACAAGGGTGTAGGAAATATAGGGTGCTGAGGGCGCGGAAGCCTCCCCTAGCTTGACGCCCGGGTTTGCTCAACATACTTAATCTCCATTATATACATGGATTTCGATTATGTTCAGTGTAGAGCAGCTAATTATCGAGTTTCGTCCAAACATACGCCCCCTATGTAGAACCTCTTTGGGGATTATGAAGTAAATTAATATTAAACAAAGGCCATGTCAACAGGTTAAGCCTAAACTAATACGTTATAGAGTTAAATATTTTGAATGGGGAATCCAGTGAATAATAACGTAAAGATGTGGAAATCGTCAATGGGTGTAAAAGAGCCATAAACTAGGTCGAATGGAAGTATGCGCTGTAATATCGTCTTTATACTAATATCAGAGTAAATTGAAAGTGGGATAAAGAGTGAATCGTTTTATTATGTGCAAGTCAGGGGTTGTGGCCACATAAAAACGTGTTCTTTGAAAGATATTTTCTGCTGTGCTGTGAAATTCTTGAGCTTTTTATGAAGAACATAAAACGTGTATAAACCAGTATGGCTGTGGACTCTCACGTGCAGATGCACGTATTCTTTGAAACAGATAACGGGTGTTGTTTGTGAACTCCCCATTCCTCCCTTAGGAATGGCTGAAGACAGTAACGGTGAGGGCTACTAGCACACACTTGTATATTAACGGATCAATACTCGTCCACCGTAATGGCTTTCTATTAGATTTGCTTTCAGTGTATGATGAAATGGCACATATATATATATATATATACTTGCAGTTTTATATATGTAGAAATACCCTTTCTTTAAATCGTATAAAAATGTGAAAAGCATTCCGTTTTTTCTTTTATTTGTACGTAAATCAAAACAAATTATTTCTTTGCATCTACCTCTTAAATGTTTTAACAGCAATAAGTCACTTGGAAAATCTCTAAGAGTCTTCTTTCGCGTAATTTGGTATTATTATAATTAAATAATGAAGTGGTTGTTTTAACTTTGCTGAAAAGCGTTGTTTTGTTATAATACGATTATATTGTGTACGTGTATCGAATACCGAAGTCTTGAGTAAAAATTCTAACGGTTAATTGAAATATTAAATATAAATATACACTGCCCCCTAGTGGCTCAGCGGTATGTCTGCAGACTTACAACGCTAAAAACCGGGTTTCGATACCCGTGGTGGGCAGAGCACTGATAGCTCCATTGTGCAGCTTTGTGCTTAATTCAAAACAACAACAAATATACACTGAGGTAAATCGTTCGATATCAGTGCCTTCTCAAATTATCCTTAGCAAAATGAATGTGCAAAATTAATTATCTTGGCAAGTGCATTTAGGAATTCGAAAAAGAATAAATAACTTAAAATTATGTTATCCACTTGTCATAAAGGAATCGTAAAACTCGCATAATCTTGGCAGGGAACGTAAAGTTCTTAGCAAACATTTGTTTAGATTCGGTGATTGAATGTGAACAGTGTCGTACTTTCATTTCATCGATACAGCTCACTCAACCGAAGTACTGGTCCAAAGTTAGTACATGTGAGATGAGAAAGAGAATTCTGGATGCGATGGTTCCCAGCTCGAGTCCCGTTACCACAAACTTTACGATCTGTCTGTTACGACAGATGCGGAAACTCGCTTTTGTATGTTTCTTTCTTTCGATGAGTTCTTCACAAATGAAGCTACATATATATATATAAGTTGATCAGAAGTAAGAACGTAACTATTTAGTTACACAGTTGTTTATCTGTCTGAGGATTTATAGTTAGTCAAATATTAATTGTAAAGAAGTTTGTTGTTAAAGCAACCTGTTTGTTCTGTTTAAAATATTAATGGTAAAGAAGTTTGTTGTTAAAGCAACCTGTCTGTTCTGTTTAAAATATTAAGGGTAAAAAAGTTTGTTGTTATAGCAACCTGTCTGTTCTGTTTAAAATATTAAGGGTAAAAAAGTTTGTTGTTATAGCAACCTGTCTGTTCTGTTTAAAATATTAATGGTAAAGAAGTTTGTTGTTATAGCAACCTGTCTGTTCTGTTTAAAATATTAATGGTAAAGAAGTTTGTTGTTATAGCAACCTGTCTGTTCTGTTTAAAATATTAATGGTAAAGAAGTTTGTTGTTATAGCAACCTGTCTGTTCTGTTTAAAATATTAATGGTAAAGAAGTTTGTTGTTATAGCAACCTGTCTGTTCTGTTTAAAGTATTAATGGTAAAAAGTTTGTTGTTACAGTAACCTCTCTGTTCTGTTTAAAATATTAATGGTAAAAAGTTTGTTGTTAGAGTAAGTTATAAATTCGTAGATTAAAAGTAGAATATACATAGTCGTCAGAGTAAAGACATTTACCTAATCCAAAGGAAAAAACAGCAGAAGAGTATTTTTGTTCTTGTACAACTTCTTCAATAAATAGCTAAGTAATATGGGTTGCCAGCTGACAAACCTATTTACTGGGACAAACCAGTAACTGCCATTATGGTTAACGCGTTATGAGTAAAACATAGAAATGATATTTTCATTAAGGATTTCACGTTACCGTCATACACGCTCACGTGTATCCGTCCCGACACGTGAACTACTGGGCCACACCCGACCTTAAAGGTGAAATGTCACATAAAACAATACAATATTCATCTTGGACTGCTTTGTGAAGTAGTTTTAATGACAGGGTTTATTTAGGATTTGCGTCCTTCATAATAATATTAAAGAATTGTTTACTGCGGCCTGTGACTGAGTTAATTAATTAGAAGAAACACGCGCAGCAACGTACATAAAGAACAGCTCAAGTTTTGAGTGAAGAGTGTTGTGTTGTTGATTACAATCTGGTGCAGAAATTCTTCCAGGAGGGTTCAAACTTTTCCGGTAAAAATTGTAAATTGAATAAAAAAAAATTATACACATATTTGTACATGTATGCTGAAAGAATAAATAAAAATTAAGTTTTTCTAATTTTTCCGGGAGAGGGGGTGAGTGTTTTGTCTTGTCCATCGCTCATAAACTGAATTACTTATTATAAAGATACCCAGTTAATTTTCTGTCATTATTCATCATAGCCTTTGTTTCTCGTTCTATCTATCTCTGCATTTACGTTAGACCCCGGGTAGGGTGTTTTTAAGTAGGCCAATCTCTCCTTTCCTCCCAGAAAAAAATGTTTGTTCGCATATAAAACGAAGGATTTTAGTTCTGTATTTTAAAAATTGTCATGAAATGATAAATTGAACATTACTGTGTATAATGATGAATGCCTACGTACTCATGATAATACATGGTTTAATAGTTGTTTTGTGCTTTGGTTAGTTTAGGACCTTTCAATTTCTTTCCCGTGTATGTGATCGTGTGTCTGTGTAAGTATGCATCTTCCTCATGAGACCTCATTGTAAAATATTTCTAGACATAAATCCTTTCAGCTGTGCATGTTTGATGGCCATAGTATTTACTTGGATTTATTTACATAAAATATACCGAGTACTGAGTTTTATTTTTTTGTCCCCCTTTCTTTGGTCGGTATCGTCTTGAATTGTTTCGATATTCCCCCGCCCCCCACGTTCAAAAAGATAAATGACAGAGAGAACTGGGTTAGTCTTAACAACAGTACTAAGATTGCGTGTGCCTGAATTTGGAAGAAATCGTGTATGTCGGCGTTTGGTGATATGCATGTGCGCCACCACACGGGACGCTTGGTAGTTGACAGTCAAAGTAGGCCGTAAAGATCAATGGGTGTGTTGTTACGATCATTTTATCTGGCATAAATTTATTGTATGTAACAATTTGCTTTAAAACGACGCCATGAAACGAAAGTAAATCAGTTTAATTGGGGAAGGGTTAGCGACTGCACGTTTTAGAACCAAATATGCCTTTGTTGAGCGTAGAGAAATCACGTCATAGAGAGAGGTCTTTGAAAATGCATTTTGTTTAGTGTTAAAGTTTTAGTAACCTCAAAGGCCGCTATAAACGTTAAGTTTAACTATCTGTAAGTAATATTATGGGCTTAATTTCCAGGCAGTAACGACAGTTATTAGATAGATAGAAATAACATTTTCTTACCACGTACGTAATCGACTCGCAGGTTATGAGTACAAGAAACATAAGTTTTCATATTCCGAACTTATGTTCTAGTATTTAATTCATTCAGCGATTAAAAAACACAACATACTCGCGTTTATAATTCACTTGTGGCTCAGCGGTAAGTTTGTGATTATAACGCTAAAAATCGGATTTTTAAATACACGGAGGGGCAGGGCACGGATAGCCCATTATGTGGCTTTGCGCCTAACAACACACCATTGGTACGTTTTTGTTGAGTTAATTGTAACATGTTCGGAAAATGTGTTATCATTCTACATGTCAGAGGAACTTGTCTCATTATCCTGTTTATTTAATTACGCGAATAACTTCAGAATGACTTCCAGTAAGTAAACAGTATTTAGTAGCAAATGAACGTATCTTGTAATGGAGCAACTGGACGCTTTACAAAACTTAAAAGGGTGTAGCTTGTTTCGAATGGCTTACTGTGGACATGTTTGTGTGGAATGATTAGATAAAAATAATAAAAAAACAGTGTCAAAATGAAAATAACTAAATAAAGCTATGATTTAAATTCTACTTTAAAAATCTCATTTGTAGATAACTTAAATACCATCCTTACTAAGCACCATTCAATTGTTTAATGTAGTTCACACCATAACAGTCGTTTTTCACAAAAATCTGCTTCACACGTTAGTCGTATACGGAAAGAGTTCTGGTGTTGTCAGAAAGTATTTTCAGCAATGGATTTTGCAAATATTTAGTGGTTAACATGTTATTACACAATTTTATTTGTTTTCAAACACGATTTTTTAAAAATTGACTGTTACTATATTCATTTTATAAAATCACAAATACTGTTATGTAGTTCAAAAATGCAACGTGTTTCGATTTCTCTTACATTATTATATCATAAACAATGACGCATTTAAACATCTTTACTGCGCTAATAGAATGCAGGTCTTGAATTTAGTATTCTAACTCGTAAATAGAAACATTAAACTTACTGTAACGCGGTACAACGAGTCCCACATTAAGAAACACGTGTCCAGCAATATACAACAGTGTGATGTTTTGACGTATTCAAGCTCTTTCGGATGAAAACGATTCTCTTATCAACTTCCAACTTGAAACCAACGTCGTAACTAAGTATTTAACTTTCGAACGTGGTTATTTGTCAACTTCGAAATATCAGACAAAAGAAAGGTTATTTATAGAATTTGTTCTAAACATAAAAGGTCAACATGTTTGTCCATGAACTTGGAATCTTAGAGATTAAGGTGGTTGTATGTCAACTTTAATATCAGAGAGATATCTTATACAGCTAGTATCTTTCAAATCTTGGGGACAAATATGAATTCCAGAGGGCGTCTTGTCTCTGATGGTTCAGCAAACGTATTTCCAAGCATCAATGTTCTTGAGGTTAACACGTTGTATTATAATTCCTCAAATACCATCTTTTACTGTTGAGATCTAATCCTCTGAGTCATGTTATATTAACTGGAGAAATTGATACGTAAACTTATCGAGAAATACGTTATGCTATTCCTTATATGAGGGTTCCTGTTTTTAAAATATCCACACTTATTTACAATCTTTAGCATTATTTATCGACACGAGTAGTCTGTTTGTATTTGTGCCATTACGGTTAGCGAGTTTACGTTTAAATTCAACCTTACCTATCATATGAATGTTTCATGAGTTTTAAGACTGCACACTACACACACTGCACCTGCTTCTGAATAAAGCTAAGCGAAGCCATAAATGATACGACAAATTTGTTTGTGGTCAAGCTCTGTGGTCAGTATAACTTTACAAATGTGCATTTTGTGTACTACTGTTTTTAATGTTTTATTAAAAGTCACGTGAAATTGGCCCGGCATGGCCTGGTGGGTAAGGCACTCGACTCGTAATCCGAGGGTTGCGGGTTCAAATCCCCGTCGCACCAAACATTATCGCCCTTTCAGCCGTGGAGGCGTTCTAATTTTGCGATCAATCCCACTATTTGCTGGTAAAAGAGTAACCTAAGAGTTGGCGGTGGGTGGTGATGACTAGCTGTCTTTCCTCTCGTCTTATATCTCTAAATTAGGGATGACTAGCGCATATAGCCCCCGTGTAGCTTTGCGCGAAATTCAAAACAAACCAAAACAAATCGTTCGAAACCGAATTAGTATCTGAAATAGTTTTATTAACATGCTCATTATACAAGGCCAGGCTTTTATTTGATGATATAGGTATCTTGCAGTTCTGGGATTGCTGTTAAAGTAAATTGAAATTATACATACAAACTTTCACGTTTTTATAAGGATATGTTACGATCGAGATTATGAAAGAACGTTAAAATCGTATATACATTTATTACTTAATTATACGGATATGTTACTGCTATGAACATATAATTAGATCACATTGAAATAACACGCACTTTCACTAATTATACGGCTAATGCGTGTATATGAACTTGCTGATGAAACAGACCGAAATCACACTGACTTGTAAGGTATCGTAATAAAAATTAGGACTGGGTTTTCCTGGTGTTTTGTAGCTTATTGAAGAAATAAGGTCCATTACGGCGTGCGTGAATCGTTCAAAATCAGGATGATGATCGAATCTTTTGCCTGACCATTATATCTAGTTAATGTAACTTGGAAGCAGCCTCTGTTGCTAAGACAACACTTAGAACTCTTCTAGCAGTTCATACATGTTACAGTAGTCACCTGACCTTCGAAAAGTGTCATTTTTTTTTTGCAGGTAACCATAGCAACACAGCCAGCACTAGTACTTGACACGAACCTGCGTCCACAGGTCATATAGTATGCATGTGGATTTGAATGAGAGATGTGTTCCTATATTGGAGAAGATTTCATCCTACAAGAACATGTCACTTCCAACATGGAATTACCTTCTCTGTTTATAAACTGAGGTTGAGTAGCACGTGGTCTAAGTTTCCAAATAAGTCTTGTGATGCATAATGGTTACTGACAGAAAGACACGTATTACGGTAGATTAGGGGTAATCAAACCGACGTAATTACTTTGTGTCTTCCCTGAAGGGCAATGTATGGAGGTAGAGGGCTCCCTCTATATCCGTAAGCGTTTCGTTATAGGTCTGTGTCTTAATGTGCCAGTAATACGTATGTCGAGTGTAGTTGCTACGTGTATTGAGATGTTTTATTACTGAGGTTTTTTATGACTTAATTGTCCAGACCCGCTGTAAAACGTAAATTATCTTCATAATTGTAAAATGGACCAACTCCTGAGACAGAACGTTATCAGTATTTATCCTATGTTGATCGAATAAAGTTATTAAAAATTGTTTGGGTTATTATTGATTTTAAGTGTGGACTCATCACACTTTGAACGTATGTTTTATGAAATAGGCTTAACAGCGAATGCTGACACCATTTTACCATCTCACGTCAATCTACTTGCATATTGGGTAGAAATCAAGATTTTCTAAAGTTGCTCACTTCGAATACGACCCCCCATTTGTCGGCAGCAGTGGGAGGATGTAAAGTGGCTAGCGGGGCGGACTTTGCAGCAAAGGTGTGTGGTTTGCATCTCTTTTCTGTCAAATAGAAAAAGTAAAATATCGTGCTGTTCATTTTTGGGCTGTGGTTGCGTAATAGGAGTGAGTGTCAAGTCACATATTTCTTCTTCCAGTTGTCGGCGGTGGATGATGTTAACTAGATGCTTTCTTGAGTACATCACTAGCTCATTTATACATCCTTTTTCACGTTACGTTACAGTCTAGAGTTTGTGAAGACATTGTACAGTTATTTTACAGCGCTGTTGTCGTTTATTACTTACACTACTTCTGAACGACAGAAGTTTTATTGTAAAATTAAACAATTGTTTCTGAGAGTTATTTCTCCAGGGACAAGATCTTTGTTTACTGGTATTGTTTTGTCCACTGACATGAGTTCTGTAGAACACCAACCAGTTTATTTGT
This sequence comes from Carcinoscorpius rotundicauda, assembly GCA_011833715.1. Taxonomy (NCBI): domain Eukaryota; kingdom Metazoa; phylum Arthropoda; class Merostomata; order Xiphosura; family Limulidae; genus Carcinoscorpius; species Carcinoscorpius rotundicauda. Next base: position 5,077,223 of record CM022400.1, read on the forward strand.
TGTGTACAAGTGTGGTATGGTGTGAAGGGTAAAACATTGTTTGTTTAATTGTGATATTAGTTATAATAAGTTTGGGTATACAGAAATACAGTTTTCTAAGCTGAAAATATGTTCTTTTTATTTGAAATATATATTTAATATACTGGAATGTCTGTTTAATACGTATATTCTTATCCTACCAGTCACTTGAAAACATGTTCTGTTTGTTTATAATAGATAATTAATGTTTGAATGTCTGTTTAATACGTATATTCTTATCCTACCAGTCACTTGAAAACATGTTCTGTTTGTTTATAATAGACAATTAATGTTGGAATGTCTGTTTAATACGTATATTCTTATCCTACCAGCCATCATAGTGACTGTGAAGTTTAGTCAGTTTTTTATTCACCACATTTAGCAGTTTTGATGGTCATGGTAATTTGCTTCGTTTTTAGAAATCTTTTTTTTTATTTTTCTTCAAAGAGAAAAGAATCTCTTAACTTTTAAAACTGAATAAGTGACTTCTGTGAACGGTGCGATGTTCACTCAGATTCTCAGATATCTTGTAGAGTTGTATTCTGAATAAGTGACTTCTGTGAACGGTGAGATGTTCACTTAGATTTTCAGATATCTTGTAGAGTTGTATTCTGAATAAGTGACTTCTGTGAACGGTGAGATGTTCACTCAGATTCTCAGATATCTTTTAGAGTTGTATTCTGAATAAGTGACTTCTGTGAACGGTGCGATGTTCACTCAGATTCTCAGATATCTTTTAGAGTTGTATTCTGAATAAGTGACTTTTGTGAACGGTGAGATGTTCACTAAGATTCTCAGATATCTTGTAGAGTTGTATTCTGAATAAGTGACTTCTGTGAACGGTGAGATGTTCACTCAGATTCTCAGATATCTTGTAGAGTTGTATTCTGAATAAGTGACTTCTGTGAACGGTGCGATGTTCACTTAGATTCTCAGATATCTTGTAGAGTTGTATTCTGAATAAGTGACTTCTGTGAACGGTGAGATGTTCACTTAGATTCTCAGATATCTTGTTGAGTTGTATTCTAATAACCCGATCGACGTATTATTGCATGTAAGGTCTAAAAAACCAGGTTAAAGTCCCGGATTCAGACGTAGCTGTTCCTAATTTGGAAATGCTGGCAAGACAGAGAGAGGAAACAACCTCTCAGTAGCGCCCTCTGCCGAAACGGAATAGAGGAGTTGTTTTTACACTTTGTTAAAAGGTGGAGCATGCTTAGTGGCATCTCGATGTTCAGATCTTGAAAATTTTCCACTGGTGTTTGAATCTGAACGTTAGTAACTAGGTTACATTCCATCAAACCAGTTTAGTTTTTCATACAGCGAACGTACCAGTGTATTTATATTTGTTAATTATATTTTCTCTTAATAAAACAGCAGAAATTGTATTTGTTCAACTATTTGTACAACACTTCGTGTACACAATCGCCTAAACAGCCAGGTCAGACACCATAGGTAGGCCCATAGTGAGGAGAGTGGTTGAGAATATTGCTGGAGTACCACCGCCCACCAGGAGGCCCAGGAGAAAAGCAAAAATATCTTCGTAACGTTTAAAATCAGAACGGAACATTTAAGCAAACTTTAACCGCACCTTCAGTCACGTGTGTGTCTGCACGACGTATTTCCAAAAATCATTTGATGACGGAGGAGGGCTGTCTCCAGGCAGCCCTCGGTACAGTTACCCATAATTTTAAACTGTTGATCAGAGGAAGGGTAATTAATTGGTAGGACAGATTAAACCTTAGCTGGATGTCTGAAGTTTGTTTGATACCGCTAACTCTCGTATCCCTAATCAGATAGGATAAGTATGAAGCTATGCTTGGATCATCTTTAAAAAAAAAAAGCCTCCTAGTTGAGATATTTGTAACTACCATAGAATATTCGTATTTCTTCAACAGTGGAGCGAAAATGCTAGTGTCGACCACGAGGTCTCGGGATCATTTAGGCTTGAACTCTAGGTTTCAGAAGATCTGGCGAATCGAACAATACCACAAAATATCTCCCTATCCGTTACAAGCTCTGTTTGCGTTATAAGAGTGATAGTTAATTCCCTAACCTGAATAGTAGGTAGGAGGTCCTCAAACGAATAGCGATCTTCCCTCTGGTCAGCGATTCGAAGTCAGGGACAACAGAAGACGAATAGCTTTAGTAGCCGCAACAAAATTCTTTCATGATCTTTGAAATTGATTTTAAAGAAATGTATACAGGACACACTTAAAACACGGGAACCACGTGATTTGATGACATTAAATTTTAAAATTAACATTTTAGATCTACCTTGGACATTCTTTCTTCCTTACAAATGCTATCGACACTCAGTATTTAGTGTATGTGGTAAATAATTGTTTCGATGCTAGAAGAATATCTCGGTTAATGTAATCAGTCTCCATCTAAACGATATGGCTTCAAGAGAAAGCCCTAGCAGAGCGTAATAAGTTGAGAGATGTTTTCACAAAATACTTTCTGGATTATCTGGTTGCACACATAAATATTGTTATGCATTGTACCAAACCGGAATTTTCCTTTTTTCATGTCTGTTTTGCTTCGACTCCTCAACTTTCTGTTGTGCCTGAATTTCTTTTTACATATCGTTAAGTCTCCCCGGTGGGTCAACGGTACGTTTAGCCGTACAATGCTAAAATACGAGGCTCGATTCCAGCGATGAACACAGCTGTTTTAGCCCATTATTCAACGTTGCGATTGCTCGACATGGCCAGGTGGTTAAGTCGCTCGACTCGTAATCCGAGGGTCGCGAGTTCGAAACCCTGTCGCAACAAACATTATTGCCATTTCAACCCTGAGGGCGTTATAAAGTGATGGTCAATCCCACTATTCGTTGGTAGCCCAAGAGCTGGCAGTGGGTGATGATGACTAGTTGCCTTCCCTCTTGTCTTACACTGATAAATCAAGGATAGCTAACACAGATTGTCCTCGAGTAGCTTTGTGCGAAATTCAAAAACAAACAAAACAATATATAAAAAACGTGGTATTTAACCGCGCGATTTCGTGAAACCTGTCAATTAATTTTAATCTTTGTTATCAACTAACTAAATCAATTTTCACCTTTGTTATCAACTTACTAAATCAATTTTAACCTTTGTTATCAACTAACTAAATCAATTTTAACCTTTGTTATCAACTTACTAAATCAATTTTAACCTTTGTTATCAACTTACTAAATCAATTTTAGCCTTTGTTATCAACTTACTAAATCAATTTTAGCCTTTGTTATCAACTTACTAAAGAAGGATATAAAAATTCTTTTTTTTTCTTGACATGTAAAACATTAAAAGCATAATAAAAATATATAAATATACCAATGCAGAAAACAAAGACATACTGTTTTCAGTAATTCTATTAATATGAAACTTGTGGGTGTAAATGAATTGCTTCAAAACAAATCGGTGATTCTGTTTCAACAGTCTAACAGACACTGGTCAAACTATCGTGAGAACTGAGAGTTAGCTGGGTGTGTATGTTTTTTAATTCGAATGCAACGTATTAAGTCAGGCAAACTTTCGAATTTGTGTCTGGGCCCTCCGGGGATCGCACAATATGCAAATTTTACGTCCCATGGTGCCGTTGTGGCAGTAATGAAATCCAATGTATGACACCGATCGACTCGTACAGGTTCCTTCGGATGGGTTATCAACCGTAACTCTAGTAAAGCTTTTCCCCGTGTTTAGTCATCATTGATGCAGTTGAACCCCAGAGGTTATTGCTTATGCAAGCATTTGGAACTCAGCCCCTGAACCCTGCGGCTGTGGTCCGCTAGTTTAAATTTGATCCTACAGTGTGGCAGGGCTCAGAGAATAATTACTTAGATACATGAAGTAGGAGACATTACAGAAGCTTGGTTTCGATTAAACTAATAGCGAAACGGTGTCTCTTGGAACATTAAACACAGCGCTACGGTAGAAAGACGTCCTTGCAGTGAGAAGAAAGCCCACTGACGACTGTCGTTATGTTGTACTCACCACCGGGCATGGCAGTAGAAAGGGCTGTTTTTTTAATGTACACCGAACAGGATTTGATGAAGCCTGCTTTGTCTGTAACGAATCGGTTCCTTAATTTATGCACCATGGGACTGTTTCCACTATCTCTTGGTCACGAACGTGCACGGCTGGTAGTTAGCTCCGTAATGCATTGAAAACAAGTGATGAGGGCGAATAAGTGTTTGTGATGTAGTGTCCGAAGTGCTGATAAGAGTATCGACCATACACATTTTATGTATCTCATCTTTTGGAAAGTGCTGTGGGTGACGACTTAGAAACTCTGTTATTATTGTGGTATCAAATGTGGGTGATATGTGTAACATAATAATGTGTACTGTGTTACGAATAACATGTTTGAACAGATGTAGAACACAATATTTATAATATTGTGTCAGTTTTCTAAACGATAGCGCCTTAATTTTACAAATTACAATAATGAGAGAGACGTAACCTGATTATTAGTAGCATCTTAGTACGATCACTATTGACACTCAGTTCACACAGTAGTAGCAACTTGACGTGAACAACAGCGGCACTTCGGTTCACTTAGTTATGTTACCTTAACGTTAACAGTAGCAGCACTTCACCTCACTTAGTTATGTTACCTTAATGTGAATAGTAGCGGCACTTCGGTTCACTTAGTTATGTTACCTTAACGTTAATAGTAGCAGCACTTCGGTTCACTTAGTTATGTTACCTTAACGTGAATAGTAGCGGCACTTCGGTTCACTTAGTTATGTAACCTTAACGTTAATAGTAGCAGCACTTCGGTTCACTTAGTTATGTTACCTTAACGTGAATAGTAGCGGCACTTCGGTTCACTTAGTTATGTAACCTTAACGTTAATAGTAGCAGCACTTCGGTTCACATAGTTATGTTACCTTAACGTGAATAGTAGCGGCACTTCGGTTCACTTAGTTATGTAACCTTAACGTGAATAGTAGCAGCACTTTGGTTCACTTAGTTATGTTACCTTAACGTGAAAGTAGCAGCACTTTGGTTCACTTAGTTATGTTACCTTAACAAGAAATACACCACACGTCTTCTGTTTAAAATCGGAAAGTTTAAAGTAATGCTCGTTTCATTGTTTTAATTCAATATACTTTAGTTCAAGCTGGTTATTTTTTACTGAAAACTTAAACTTAATAGCTATATGTGTTTCACTAATTAAGCCTAAAATGCTACTTAGAGCTTTCTTATTAGATTATGGCTTCTGTTTTTCTAATGTACATATTTTTATATATATGTATATCTTTCGATATTTTAAACATGTTATATCTTACAAACTTTTCCCCCATTTCAATAAAGTCAGATTGAGAAATCAGAGTCCAAACAAATCCAACTCTTATATTTTATTAGATTTCTTTTCTATAGCAATAATAAAAAAAACGTACAAAGTGTAATAGTCATCCACTGATAGTGACACGCAGCTCGTATAAAGTTCTGTATTGAAAGTACTTTCTTACTAGGAGAACAAAAAGCAGTTATAAAGAATGGAGCTTTCCATACATTTAGGCAAAAACTGCATCACAGTTCGCTTTCGCCCATAGTAACAGATGGTTTATTGTATAGCTTTCGTTGGACAGAGACAGAAATTACACGACAGGATTGATTGTTCCAAGTACAGTATAGAATAGTTAAGGGGTGGGGGTAGGGGGTAGGCTTTAAATCTTTTGTAGAACGGAGAACATGGTTTCTTTCTTCTCTTGCTGCCATTAGGGTCGAAAGTGGCCACAGAAGCAAGATTGCCGCCAGAAATGGCCAAACACAATGGTCTTCGGCCTTCGAAGGGAAGGAATCTATCCTATGTTGACCCCTTCCATTCAGTCACAATTGTGTCGGGGCTCCGCCGAACATGAAGCAGACCATGCTTCACCTTAATGGGTCTACTCATTTCACTGTTCATGTCGGTTCTTCTGATGTATGATTGTCCTCCCCTGACTCGAGACGGTTACCAGCTCGCACGAGGAAAGAGTTGATAGCACACCGGAACTTGGCGATCCAGTTTCTTCCGGTACAGATCCTTTGTGGTGGAATAAAGGAGTTAATCTCTTATATCCTGATTAGGATTAGGACCTTATATCTTGATTAGGACCTCGTTCACGTGCTTAATGGTTTGTGGATCAATTTTGTACGTCTGTCTGTCCAGTATGGCTTCCAGTCATTGGTTTAATGTTTTGTTTTATAGTGTATGCCCTTAAAGTCCCGCAGTGTCAGTAGTAACTTCACAAACTCAAAACCTAAAATCCGAGGTTCAGTTCTCCCGCTGTGGACAGAATTTTTCTGCTAAAATCATGAACCAAAAGTTTAAAACATATATTAAACATATATAGCGAGGAGTTATGTTCCATTTTATGGGGCTTGGCATAGTCAAGTAATTAAGGCACTCGACTCGTAATGCTAAGGTCGCGGGTTCGAATTCCGTCATACCAAATATGCTCGCCCTTTCAATTGTGGGGACGTTATAAAGTTCCTATCAATTCCACTATTCTTTGGTAGCCCAAGAGTTGGTGGTGGGTGGTGATGACTAGCCGTCTTCCCGTCCAGTGGTTCCCAACCTTTTTCATGCCCCGCACCCCTAAAAAATTTTAATATGTTCTCGTACCCCTCACAGTAATTATTTATTTAAGAATAAAGGTGAAGGTGACCAAAACAAATTCTTATAATTAGTTTTTAATGATATATAAACAAAAAAGAAACATTTAGAAAAGAAAAAAATGTTATCTCGCACCCTCTAGAACGTTATCTCGCATCCATGGTAGGGAACCACTGCTCTTGTCCTACACTGAAAAATTAGGAACGGCTAGTGCAGATGACCCTCGTGTAGCTTTACGGGAATTTCAAAAACAAACAAATGAACCATTCTGTGGCATTTTGACTTTGTGTGTGTGTGTGTGTGGAAATTCTTTAAATTGTCTAGTTTTGAGGTTAGCTTCATGAAAACAGACTTACATTTGAAAAACTTACTGTTCATAATTTCAAAATAATCTATTTCAAAAATTTTTAAAAATATAATTAAACCACTGGATGTTTCATGTTGAAATTACAGCGTTGATTTACAATAATCTAGCCCGTTCATTTTTCAGGACACGCGACGTTTTAAATGCATGGGGTTCAAAAATTGTTTCTTGCCATGTTAACAGTTTAGCATAGGAGAAGAAGAAAGAACGTTGTGTCTTGAACAATGCTGTGTCGTTAAAAAATTTGGCATAGAAACAGCAAAAATTATTCTTGCACAATAGTGTGTTGTTAACAATTTATTGCGAATCTTGGAATGGTGAAAAGGACAAAAATACCAAACCTTGTTATGTGTTTGGGCCCAAAGATCGTAAGAATTCATTGTCTTCAATCAGATAAGCGAGTCTCGCGGGTGTGATTTAGCTGGTCCATCTCCCCACAGACTCGCATCAGTAATTAGAAATGAAAATGTGGGAGCAGAACTTCTGCTCTTGCCATCAGAATAGGAAAAGAAAGAAAGTTGACCTTTCAGTGTTGAAGTAGCAAGTTTTGGATTCCTTCATATCACAATAATGAGAAAACCACATTCTTAATAATTTTCTTTGTTAGCCATCAGCCTGGTGAGGGCTCTTGAGATCTCCTACCCAGAGGACTTATGTGTACTTAATGTGATGTGGATATGATATTGGGAAAAGAAGATCGATATATATATATATATAACTACGAGTCCAAACACACCAACAAAATCATCAGTAAATGTTCTCTTTGATGTGTTTGGACCTCTGTTTCGTAAACTTTGCTTGAAGATCACTAGATAAAAATGTGAAAAAATGAGGTTTAAAAAAATGTCGTATTTTAAAACAATGGTTTTAACCTGTTTAAAATATCGTTATGGAAATTTCGAGAAATAATGTTGTTGTTTTATTAGTACTAAACTGTACATTATGCAACTCGCGTGGAAATGAAGGTAAGCCTTGTTCTGGATTATACTTAAAGGAAATTTTGATAAAATTATCATTACGACGGTGGATATTTTCATGAACTTTATTTCATGTTTATTATCTCAGATCGCTTCGTATTTGTATTGTGGCTGATGTCTTTATGTGTGTTATTTGTTAAACCGATTTCTCTTCTTTTGGTGTAACATTTTGTCTTTATGGGTTTGATTTTAACGTTTTTAGTGCAGGTTAGCGACGAACACGACAAACGAGATTGAAAAAACAAAACAAAACTGAATTTGATGTACTGAATGATAAGGTTATCAGAACTGGTTGCACGTGCTATTTTAAGCACATCTTTCTATACAGAAAATAAACAGTAATAATAATCTCGGGATAGGAATCGTTTTTATACTTGTCTCCCTTATTCGGAGGTACAACGGGTAAATCTTTGGAATTATAGTGCTAAAATCCGTGATTCGATTCCATCAGTGAACAGAGTACAAACAGCTTGTTGTGTAACCTTAGTAATAACAAACAAATAGAAAATCGTCGTTTTTTAAGTATAGGTGGCGGGGGAGGTCTTCGGTTTTATTAGTACATTTTTTTAAACATCTGTGTACCTTAATTAGCTACAGGGCCCGTCATATATGTTACACACAAGTCACAGACAACATTATAAACAAATGCCGTTAATTTGCAATTAATGTCACTTGAAATCAAACCTCACACTATATTTTTTACAGATTCTGCGCCTCAAAGGTACAGATATTATGTCGTTTTTTCATCTTTACTAAGTGAAATCGCTAAACGTTTCGTTTCTCCAATAACTTTCTGAAGATATTCAACTCCATATAACCTACTTTGAAATCTTTAATAAATTGAAACACCCAATAGTTCTACAGGATGTCTTCGCATTAGCACCGACAAACCGAAACATTTTGGCTGAGTCTGCGCGTTGACGTGTTCCGATTCGATAGAGTTGTTTGTTATTGCGACAAAATTATTCGAAGGGCTATCTATGCTTTGCCCGCCGCCAGTATCGAAACCCGGTTTCTAGTAGTATATGTCCGCAGACATAACTTTACTTGGATAGACGAAACCGATTCTGTAAGGATCAGAAACCTGTAATTATAGAGGGATGTGTTAAGGGGGGATTTTAATTCAAATAAAATAATAATAATGTTTTAAATCTACATAATGTGTGCGAGCAATCCTTACCCAAAAACTGATTTATAAATTACTTGTAGGAGACTGACAAACAATACAATTAATTTACTTAATATGGTTCACACTTCAACAGTCGTGACTTAAATAAAACTTTCAGATAATTTACTCAATATCGTTCACACTACAACAGTCGTGACTTAAGTAAAACTTTCAGATAATTTACTCACTATTGTTCACACTACAACAGTCGTGACTTAAGTAAAACTTTCAGATAATTTACTCACTATGGTTCACACTACAACAGTCGTGACTTAAATAAAACTTTCAGATAATTTACTCAATATGGTTCACACTACAACAGTCGTGACTTAAATAAAACATTCAGATAATTTACTCAATATGGTTCACACTACAACAGTCGTGACTTAAGTAAAACTTTCAATTAATTTACTCACTATGGTTTACACTACAACAGTCGTGACTTAAATAGAACTTTCAGATAATTTAATCACTATGGTTCACACTACAACAGTCGTGACTTAAGTAAAACTTTCAGATAATTTATTCACTATGGTTCACACTACAACAGTTGTGACTTAAATAAAACATTCAGATAATTTACTTAATATGGTTCACACTACAACAGTCGTGACTTAAATAAAACTTTCAGATAATTTACTCAATATCGTTCACACTACAACAGTCGTGATTTAAATAAAACTCAGATAATTTACTCAGTATCGTTCACACTACAACAGTCGTGACTTAAATAAAACTTTCAGATAATTTATTCACTATGGTTCACACTACAACAGTCGTGACTTAAGTAAAACTTTCAGATAATTTACTCACTATGGTTCAAACTACAACAGTCGTGATCTAAATAAAACTTTCAGATAATTTACTCACTATGGTTCACACTACAACAGTCGTGACTTAAGTAAAACTTTCAGATAATTTATTCACTATGGTTCACACTACAACAGTCGTGACTTAAGTAAAACTTTTAGATAATTTACTCACTATGGTTCACACTATAACACTCGTGTCTTAAGTAAAACTTTCAGATAAATTACTCACTATGGTTCACACTACAACAGTCGTGACTTAAAGAAAACTTTCAGATAATTTACTCACTATGGTTCACACTACAACAGTCGTGACTTAAGTAAAACTTTCAATTAATTTACTTACTATGGTTCACACTACAACAGTCGTGACTTAAGTAAAACTTTCAGATAATTTACTCACTATGGTTCACACTACAACAGTCGTGATTTAAATAAAACTTTCTGATAATTTACTCACTATGGTTCACACTACAAGAATCGTGACTTAAGTAAAAGTTTCAATTAATTTACTCAATATGGTTCACACTACAACAGTCGTGACTTAAATAAAACTTTCAGATAATTTACTCAATATGGTTCACACTACAACAGTCGTGACTTAAGTAAAACTTTCAGATAATTTACTCAATATGGTTCACACTACAACAGTCGTGACTTAAGTAAAACTTTCAGATAATTTACTCACTATGGTTCACACTGCAACAGTCGTGACTTAAGTAAAACTTTCAGATAATTTACTCACTATGGTTCACACCACAACAGTCGTGACTTAAGTAAAACTTTCAGATAATTTACTCACTATGGTTCACACTGCAACAGTCGTGACTTAAATAAAACTTGTTTATAATGACTCACATCACAACAGTTGTTGTTTGTCATAGCTGATATTTTGAATAACATCAACACCACTATATATGCACTTCGGTTCATCTGGTGAACTGCAGAACTATTTGAAAAGTCTTATCGGTACCGGATAGGGCAGATGAAGTGTGACGTATGATCACGTGTGCTTCCTTGCTCTTTCAGTTATTAATTTACAGCATTTATTAGAATCGAGTGTCTCTTTCTTATGATATTCTACAATAATCTACCAGTCAACCTTGTGTGTTTCTATACTATCAAGAACAGGGAACCATAGGTGACACAATGCGTGTTGAACTAAACATTATCACTTAACGAATGAAATTACTTGTTATAATGGAAATGGTAAGACTGATTTTTTGTAAGATTATTAAATTCCTAGTAATTAGCAAAATAACTAAATAAAAGAAATTGCCTATTATTTAAATTATTAGTTAGCAGGCAAATACAGCACAAAATTTTGTATTTTACCTCGTATTCCAGGGCTTTAAAGTCAAATTTTGTGGGTGGTTAATAAAGTAGTTTAACCCTAAAATTCCTAACTGCATTATCTTTAGTCAGTGCGCAACAATAGCTGAAAAACTTTGTATTCTATTGTGTATTTCAGGGAGTCCAGAGTCAACTCTTTGTTTGTGTGGATAATGGTCATTTAACCCTAGAATTACCAAAGTATCGACTATGAACCGTTAAGCGCTTTTAAAGTACATTTAGGCATCAAATTGCTTGTGGGTCCACGACTCGCTTTTTTACAGGACCCTAGTAACATACGACACAGATAAAACGTAGAATAAAACCATCATGAGTATTGCAATGGTTACTGGATGAGGGTCCTCTGTATTTCACATAGAAGTTGAGCTAATCGCTTCTTTACACTGGGTGTTGTAAACAAAAAAATTAAGATTTCTCCGTGTTATTTCACAAGTAGTCGACAGCCCCCCCCCCGATGGTTGTGAACTGTATAGAAACAAGTTGATACTTGAGAGTTGATCGAAGAATAGCATTCTAGGTCCGTTTTATTTAAGTGATAGTTTAACGAACGTTTTGCCTGGTACGCAAATCGACAAATTATAAAACTTGTTGAGTTACGACGCGCTACATAAACTAACCAATCATGAAGGTTGTTGTTAACGACATAAATTGTGAAGACTTCGAGCGTTTTGGTGGTTGGAGAAACACTTTATCCTACGTTAATACACACGTTGTGATGTGTGAATTTCTTTGTCTGAGAGCTTCTTTCTTAATATTGGAGCTAGCAGACCAAATCTATTAGGCTGATCCTAAGTGGGCTTATCTACATGGAGTATTTGTTGTTGACGGGGGGCTTTATGGGGGTGTAGGAATATATTTTCAGTAGGTGGCGTCACCTTGAAAATGTGTTCATATCCTCACTCACTGTTACAAAAAGTAACACGTTGTTACAAGTTCTAGCGGGGTTCTAATTCGGGTTTTATCTCTTCCCCCTCTCTGGTTAACTATAGAAATAATTGGAAATCATGGAGGATTCTGGTCTGTACATTAGTGGCACCAGTGTTATAATGAATACTGTTAGTAAAGTTTAGTTTTAGTGGCACCAGTGTTATAATGAATACTGTTAGTAAAGTATAGTAAAGTTTAGTTTTAGTGGCACCAGTGTTATAATGAATACTGTTAGTAAAGTATAGTAAAGTTTAGTTTTAGTGGCACCAGTGTTATAATGAATACTGTTAGTAAAGTATAGTAAAGTTTAGTTTTAATGGCACCAGTGTTATAATGAATACTGTTAGTAAAGTTTAGTTTTAGTGGCACCAGTGTTATAATGAATACTGTTAGTAAAGTTTAGTTTTAGTGGCACCAGTGTTATAATGAATACTGTTAGTAAAGTATATATAGTAAAGTTTAGTTTTAGTGGCACCAGTGTTATAATGAATACTGTTAGTAAAGTATAGTTGAAGTTTAGTTTTAGTGGCACCAGTGTTATAATGAATACTGTTAGTAAAGTTTAGTTTTAGTGGCACCAGTGTTATAATGAATACTGTTAGTAAAGTATATATAGTAAAGTTTAGTTTTAGTGGCACCAGTGTTATAATGAATACTGTTAGTAAAGTATATATAGTAAAGTTTAGTTTTAGTGGCACCAGTGTTATAATGAATACTGTTAGTAAACTACAGTTAAAGTTTAATTTTAGTGGCACCAGTGTTATAATAAATACTGTTTGTAAACTATAGCTGAAGTTTAGTTTTACTGGCACCAGTGTTATAATGAATACTGTTAGTAAAGTATAGTTGAAGTTTAGTTTCAGTGGCACCAGTATTATAATGAATACTGTTAGTAAAGTATATATAGTAAAGTTTAGTTTTAGTGGCACAAGTGTTATAATGAATACTGTTAGTAAAGTATAGTTGAAGTTTAGTTTTAGTGGCACCAGTGTTATAATGAATACTGTTAGTAAAGTATAGTTGAAGTTTAGTTTTAGTGGCACCAGTGTTATAATGAATACTGTTAGTAAAGTTTAGTTGAAGTTTAGTTTTAGTGGCACCAGTGTTATAATGAATACTGTATTCCAGGGCTTTAGAGTCAAGTAAAGTTTAGTTTTAGTAGCACCAGTGTTATAATGAATACTGTTAGTAAAGTTTAGTTTTAGTGGCACCAATGTTATAATGAATACTGTTAGTAAAGTATATATAGTAAAGTTTAGTTTTAGTGGCACCAGTGTTATAATGAATACTGTTTGTAAACTATAGTTGAAGTTTAGTTTTAGTGGCACCAGTGTTATAATGAATACTGTTAGTAAACTTTTGTTGAAGTTTAGTTTTAGTGGCACAAGTTTTATAATGAATACTGTTTGTAAACTATAGTTGAAGTTTAGTTTTAGTGGCACCAGTGTTATAATGAATACTGTTAGTAAAGTATAGTTGAAGTTTAGTTTTAGTGGCACCAGTGTTATAATGAATACTGTTAGTAAAGTATAGTTGAAGTTTAGTTTTAGTGGCACCAGTGTTATAATGAATACTGTTAGTAAAGTTTAGTTTTAGTGGCACCAGTGTTATAATGAATACTGTTAGTAAAGTATATATAGTAAAGTTTAGTTTTAGTGGCACCAGTGTTATAATGAATACTGTTAGTAAAGTATATATAGCTGAAGTTTAGTTTTAGTGGCACCAGTGTTATAATGAATACTGTTAGTAAACTACAGTTAAAGTTTAGTTTTAGTGGCACCAGTGTTATAATAAATACTGTTTGTAAACTATAGTTGAAGTTTAGTTTTAGTGGCACCAGTGTTATAATGAATACTGTTAGTAAATTTTTGTTGAAGTTTAATTTTAGTGGCACAAGTGTTATAATGAATACTGTTTGTAAACTATAGCTGAAGTTTAGTTTTAGTGGCACAAGTGTTATAATGAATACTGTTTGTAAACTATAGTTGAAGTTTAGTTTTACTGGCACCAGTGTTATAATGAATACTGTTAGTAAAGTATAGTTGAAGTTTAGTTTCAGTGGCACCAGTATTATAATGAATACTGTTAGTAAAGTATATATAGTAAAGTTTAGTTTTAGTGGCACAAGTGTTATAATGAATACTGTTTGTAAACTATAGCTGAAGTTTAGTTTCAGTGGCACCAGTGTTATCAGTTTATTTGTTTCGCGATGTGTGTTAAGCCACTTATAAAATCATGACGTGATAACTATTTATCTTGGAGTGTTGTAGCAGGAAATATTCCAAGTACAGTGTGTAGTGTGGAATACAAGATTCACTGGTGTAAATTTGCTGGTCAGCATATAAGAAGTAGTAATGTTTTTATATGGAGACACTATCAGACACATTTGCAGACTGAAGTCCAAATACAAGTCGTTGTTACAGCTTCGAGCTAACTTAATATGAATTTCACTCCGCGGCTTTATTGTCGCCTTTCCGCGAATGAGTAATTAGCATGGTTTTAAAACCGTTTCTGAACACTCTATAAGTAAGTGTATGTTTTATTTTGATTGATTAATGAGTGTGTTCAGGGTCGTGACTGGTAGTTGGTGTAGGCGTGGAGACGACTGTGACAAATTGATTCGTTTTGTTTCGCGTTTTAAGCCTCTTTTCTTCATGGTGATAGGCTGCTTTCCCATACAGCAGATATGCTTGCTTGTTAAAAGTAAAGTAAAAAAGCGGAACGTGTGATTATTTCATCTACTGGTATGTTTTGAATGAAAAGTTGACCCCACCCTGTGTTAATGATGGATATCATTCAAATAACCAATGTGCTCTTTTGGAAGAAACAAAAAAAACGTCCCGTGTTGCATTCGCTTTACGTATTTTCCACTGGCTCAGCATTAATGCTGAAGGCTTGTGACGCTAAAATCTGGGTTTTGACACCCGTCACGAGCACGGCACAGAAGGTCCATTTTGTAGCTTTGTGCCTAGCATGGAAATAAAAATTTATATTACGAAACTGTGTTGCCCCCCAGTGGCTCAGCGGTATGTCTGCGGACTTACACGCTAAAATCCGGGTTTCGATACCCGTGGTGGGCAGAGCACAGATAGCCCATTGTGCAGCTTTGTGCTTAATTCTAAACAACAACAATACGAAACTGTGCCATTATCGAACTCGTACGAGTCGCAGCTCTACTCTTTCTGTGTTAAACTGGCTGTCTAGTTAGTTGCAAAGATACTCGTAATTTAACAGTATAGTTTTTTTTTTTTGTTTTTTTCTCTGAGGCTGTAATTTAATTTGTAATAAGGTTTTAAAACTCATTCTGTTATTATTAGAACGCTAATTTTATTTCTATTTAGCTTAAAAGTATGTGGAACGTCTTGTAAACATATGACACTGTTCAGACATGTTCAGATAGTTTAACGTAGTTTTACTCTAATTGTAAGAATATCCATTGAGAAGTTGGGCAGGGCGTGGCCTAGTGGTTAACCGGCTCAGATTGTAAATCCTATGATTCGTAAAACTTTAGGGCCGCGAGTGCCCTAAAAAGGCCGTTAAACCCTATTTTTCGTCCAGACAAGAATAACTCAATAGAATACAAAGGTTGAGACAAAAATAGCCTCCCCCTACGCTGGTACAGCGGTAAGTTTACAGATTTATAAAGCTAAAATCAGGGGTTCGATTCCCCTTACTGGACTCAGCAGATAGCCCGATGTAGTTTTGCTATAAGAAAACACACATATAAGACGAGAATAACTTAAGGGAAGAGAATGGGTGCTTATAAGTGGTTTACCTTCTTCCCTCAGTTTATCAGTTTAAAATTAGCGATGACTCTTTGCTTGGACAGACATGAAACAAACTGATAAGTCAGTTATTACAAAGTATCTGATCTCGGTGTAAACTCTTTTGTTTTCTAATTCTGAAAGCAATGCTGTGTATAGTCACACGCATAATACTTAGGATAATAACATTCATTAAACTTGTATTCTAGTAAAGAACGGATGAAACGTGGGTGGTTACACTAGAGAATTGTGAGCTATATATATGTACGGTTAAGTACGTCTTGTTACTATTTGTTTTCCTTATTGTTGAGCGTAAAGTTACACAATGCGCTATGTGTACTCTGCCCACCATGGGTATCGAAGTCCGGTTTTTAGCGTCATTAATCTGTAGACTTGTCGCTGAGTTACTTGAGGCGTGGCTAACTAAACCTCCTGTAATTTCATTGGTCTGATCAGTGCGTTTCATTAGAGCTTCACACCTTTTACATGTGTGTATCATTTAATGTCACCTGTGCTCGTGTATTTATAATGTAACATTACACATAAAATTATCATGGGCCACGTTACGAACGAGTGCACGCTACACTGCATTCGTATTCTGATACGTACCTTTATTAGAGTTATCGGTCAAGGCTCGGTGGGTTTTATTATTATTATTATACGTTTCTACGTTTGCATGTGAAAAATAAAATACAACTAAATTAATATCCCATATTTTTTGTTTGTATCCGTTTCAATATCGGATTGAAAATCTTAACATTGTTCACAGGAAATAGCTCAGTGCGTCCCGTTTTCTCTAATGCTCTTAGGGACTTATTTCTTGTAAAAATAGTGACCATTACGTCTTGACATTGTCTTTCACTACTGAAGCTGGCCGTGTTGTTCGTCAAGCCTCAAAGGATTATAGATCGCAGGGTTTTTCCCTTTATTAGATTTGGGTTCAGGTCCCATTAACCAGTGCAAGATTACTCTTCATTAGGTCTGCTGTTATTGCTGGCAAGACATTACCTTCTTCACCCTAGTTTCAAGGCGGTTATGATTTCCTTGGAACCTGAGAATCCAGCCTCGACGGCTGACTGACTGACTGAACGCTCTAAGTTTGTACTTAGGGGTAAAATAAACCACACTAAGAGAATAACTGAACGGTGTTTCTTGAGTAAAAAGTACAGACGCGCGCGAGTCTATGTGTATTGTAAATGGTTTCCTGTTTTCAGGTACAAGTCGTGTATATATATATATACGTGTGTGTGTGTGTGCGCGCGTGTGTTATTTAACTGGGCGTGGGAAAGACTTTTAGCACAGTTAGAACGAATGACGTAAAACATGCATTTTTTGTGAATTTATTTATTCCAATAGTATTTTCAGTTACGGTTTTTACTCCGCATGCATGCGTTTGTTTGTGACATTAAAGAAATGCTGTCTTTTCTCTTCGCGCTTGCACACATAACAGATTGACGTAAAAATTCTGTGGTCTGTCTACAAACAAGAACCTACTGCATACAGAGTTTGAGTGTAATCTCCACAAATAACAATAACGGACGCTGTATGTTAAATGCGCTACAAGTGATAACATCCCAGTACTGAGCACTTTGGGATTTCGTACATTTAAACACATTTCATGTATCTTCACTTTACTTAATGGAACTAAACACAAGTCATAGCGAGTTTATTCAAGCCTGTAGTTACTGGCCCAACACATAAGTAGCGACATCTACTGGTAGGAATGTTATAAGTAGCGACATCTACTGGTAAGAATAATCCCTATCAAGAAGCCCTACGAGCAGACAAATGAAGAATGACCGTGATATTTTCCCACATTCCTGCTGCCTGGTTACTCAACTTGGATGCTGACAAGAAAAAGGCCTCAGTTGTACATAGGAGGAGAGCTTGCTCGTGATAACGGATGTTTTCGCGTGCTATGTTATCAAACCACCTTTTAATCAAACCTGGTCGTCCTGGCTACGTGTTTCATGTAAACTAATTCATGAATTCTTTTTATTTTATTGAAGTTCCTCTTGTAATTACGTACCTCGCATTGACGAGAGACCACAGGGCGACTTCGACATGGATATTAAATGTTGTGGTTTCCTTGATTGGGCAACTGTATTCTACACGGTCACGTGATCTGGTTATCAGTTCGTACAATGAAACCGATCTGAAATGATTTTTATGTCGGCTAGACAACACATAAAACGAATTTCTAGAACCGTCACTGTCACTTCTTCTTTTACTCGTAGAGAAACAAAGACGAGGAAGGGGGTAAATAAGCAGACTGAATGAACAAAATATACTATTAAATGTTTTATACACGTTAAACAGATGAAAATACACATCGGTCAACTTCGGGATTTATTACGTTAAAATTCGAGGTTCGATTTACTTAGGTCCAGTTTTTTTTATTAAGTCCACACATTTAAAGAAACAACTAAATTCGTATTTTTTGACAATAAATCAATGAAAAAAATATAATATAAGAATTCAGCTATTTTTATGTTAATAGTCTGGTGGTTAGGTCACTTGGCTCGTTTTGTTTTGAAATTTCGCACAAAGCTACTCGAGGGCTATCTGTGCTAGCCGTCCCTAATTTAGCAGTGTAAGACTAGAGGGAAGGCAGCTAGTCATCACCACCCACCGCCAACTCTTGGGCTACTCTTTTATCAACGAATAGTGGGATTGACCGTCACATTATACACCCCCACGGCTGGGAGGGCGAGCATGTTTAGCGCGACGCGGGCGCGAACCCGCGACCCTCGGATTACGAGCGCATGCCTTAACGCGCTCGGCCATGCCAGGCCCACTTGGCTCGTAATCTGTTGGTTCGAATCCTTTCGTCGAGTTTTATCCGCTCTTTCAGCGCTGGCCAAGTGGGTAGGGCACTCGGCTCGTAATTTGGGGGTGCGAGTTCGAATCCCTGTCCTACCAAACGTGTTTACCCTTTCAGCAGTGGGGGCGTTATAAAATCATGGTGAATCCCATTATGAATTGATAAAGGAGTAGCCCAAGAGTTGGCAGTAGGTAATGAGGACGAACTTCCTACTCTGCAATCTCTTGCTGGTAAATTTAAGATGGCTATCGCAGATAGTCCTCCTATAGCTTTGCGTAAAAATGCAAAAGAAAATTTCAGCCATGGATGCGTTATAATGTTGTAATCAATTTCACTTTTCGTTGGTAAGGAGTAGCTCGAGCGACAGCATTGCTTTCTGTTGACTGCTTGCCTTCACCCTAGTCTATTTCTTTTAAATTAGGTATGGCTGTAATGGATAGTTCGCGGGTAGCTTTACGTGAAATTCCACAAATAAATCTAATTTTGAATTACGTTTGTGGCCTAACAAATGACACCACATCCTTTTTACATTTTGTTCTTTCTATTTTATTATCTCTGCCGTGTTCTTAGATTCCCTATTTTATGGTTAAAAGTTTCGCTTTTAACCTTTGTGTTTGAAATCTAATTAGAATAGTTGATTTTCAGTCGCTGCGTAACGTCTCTTAGAACGGATCTGAGTTGTTTTGTGTGTGTGTGTCGAGTACAAAGTCTTAGTTCATAGTTTCGTCATCTCTTTACCGATTTGAGATCCAATTACAGTTTTCGACTCTTTCGATTGATGAAATTGACCACGCCCACAGTTTCGTAGATTGATATATTCTAATCCTAACTGAAATAATTTCCAGTTGCACGCGGCTATTGAGGATTACCTCTTGTTCATAAATAAATCTTTTTAATATATTAGAGAATGTTCGTTATTATTAAGACCTAGGACTGGGCGTGGCTTATTAGTTTTCATACCACACTGCATCCGAGAATTATGTGTTCGCGTCTCGTTTCCGCACTTTAGGTCAAAGGAAGAATTTATTGAAAGTCTATTTCTTACACTCACAGTAGAAAAAAAAAAGACGAAAGGAAGCAACCAATGAACATAGAATATAGTTTATTTTTCAGTTTGGCACCAGACAGATTTTTAACTTTACAATGTTAAAAAATGAGTTTAAATACCCGTGATGGATAGACCACATGTAGCCTATAGAGAAGCTATTTGCCTGACAATAATTATCACATTGTTGAATTTTGTTTTATTCTTACGAGTTTTGTGAGTGGTCAATAATTTTTTTCGTTTATTAGAGTTACTTTGTTTAAAGTTAAGCACAAAGCAGTACAAGAGACTATCTGTGCTCTGCCAACCACGGGTATCGAAACTCTGATTTTGGCGTTTTAAGTCTAGACATACCGCTTTGTCATTGGAGGGTAGGGCCACTTTGTTCAGGTTGTCCGGCAGTTATGATAAAAAGAAAGACGATAAGTAATAAATTCGATAGCACAGCGGTAAGTTATTAGGTTTATAACGTTAAAAATCGGGTTTCGATACCCGCTGTGGGCAGACTACAGATAGCAGCACATCGTATAGCTGTGTGCCTTACAACAAACAGGCAGACAAAAATATAGACCTAATTCTCCAGTTTATTGTTCTTGTGTTTCCAAACTCGAGTGAATTTCATTTGTAATTCGTGCTTTCAACAGTGAGGGCGTTGAAGCTGTAACCTTGTTATTCGGTGAATAGTCGTTGTCTAGGTAGCACGGCTGGTAACTAGTTTCTCTCCTGTAGTCAGCAATTCGAATTTAGGAATTGTTATTTATGGACTAGGTCATAAAATATCACAAAGTACTTCTCAGGTAGCAATACAAATTACCAGTAATAATAATAAAGTCTAGTAAAATTTGACGTGTTTTCTCAGCATTGTCAATGATCTAGTCCTACCAAACTTATTAGAAACCGGTCACACTTACTACTATAACATTTTCTAAGTTTTAACACGTAATCCACAAGGGATACGTGGTGTATCTTCACTGGAAAACGAATATTATTAAATCAAAACCTTTCATGGTGTTTACATAACACTTTTAAACGCTATTTGTCGGCGTCCCTAATTGTTAAACTATGACCAGAAGAAAACCAGCATCCTCCTACACATTTGTGTTGAGGGATTGATTGCGAGGAATATTTTGTGATTTTATACGGATTCGAACCCATTTTGCAAAGCTCTATCATAGGGAGATGGCTGGTCACCTGGATAGCTCGGGGCCACGTGATAATTGCTCATAACTCATTCCACATCTTTTTTTCTAGGACAGACGTTTTCTTTACCATGCACGATGGGGATTGTACCTTCTCATTTGGGAATGAGAGAGATGCACCCCAGAAATTTAATATTAATACAACATTCATTGGTCCGACGCCTCTGTATGCAAGGATGCTATTTAGAATTTTCCTGTTGGTCTCTCTGTTTGTTTTTGCTGTTGTTTTTATATCGTCCAGTAACTTTTCTGCGGCCCCCCAGTGGCTCAGCGGTATGTCTGCGGACTTACACGCTAAAATCCGGGTTTCGATACCCGTGGTGGGCAGAGCACAGATAGCCCATTGTGTAGCTTTGTGCTTAATTCAAAACAACAACAACAACTTTGCTGCGAGACAAAGGTTAGAATATTGAATAGCCTGGAGACCTTTCCCAGTGCCTCTTTTAAAATTCGATATTCATTGAGAGTTGGCCTTCTGAGTGTAAGATATTTTGTTGTCAACGGCAGAGTGCACGAATCCTCGATCAACAACGCCACCTGTGGCTACCATTGAAACTGTTTGAACTTGCGGCAGTTAATATGTTCTGATATCTTATTTTCTGCTTTAAACAGGCGTCCGTATTACTTCGCTCACGTCTTGTGTTGGGTCAGTTTTAATATAGTGTCGTGCCTTTCAGCTACTGTCGTCTCTATAGAAAGACTTATCAGATAACTCAAAGCCCCAGTGACTTACGAGACCAGAATTGGGTAATCACAATTTGCTGCGACCGTGCAGAAGGACCACGCCACCCTTAGTTTCCTCTTTGGACGTGCCGTCACATTACTTCTTGACGCTTTTCGTCTTTAGAGAGAGGAAGAATTGGCTTCGAGGTACACAAGGACCAAGAACTAAATTCACACAAATCACTGCGCCACTTCCTGCTGGTCGCCTGGATAGCTCGGGGCCACGTGATGATCGCTCGTAACTCATTCCACACCTTTTTTTCTAGGACAGACGTTTTCTTTACCATGCACGATGGGGATTGTACCTTCCGGACATAGACACACGACCAAACACTGGCATGCCTCCATTTCTACATAATCTCGTATCTTTCATTGGTACTTCAACATCCCCTAGTCTAACCCTAGATTATATGTAGATGCAAACAAGTTTGAAAGATTCTCTCTCAAAGGATTTACAACGGCTATAAATTGTGCGTCAGTAATATTTTAACGATAACTTATGAGGAGATATCTCAGCAGGAGAAACAGATATCTCCTCATGGTTAACTTTCTTTCTGAATGTTGTGATGTATGTTCGTCTGTCAGGTTTTACTTTTAAATTTTATGAAACGGTAACACAATACGACAGTTGCTATATATATATATATATATATATGAACTTCTGTGGTTTGATTGAGGGGGTGATAACATAGAACTGTCCAGTTGAAACTAATTTAAAATAATCATTAGAAAAACATAACACGTGAGATCGACGTGGTCATATATAGGTGGCACAATATCGCAATAACAAAAATAAAATGTAAAATGTGAGGGTCGCTGGTTCGAATCCCATCCCACCAAAGATGCTCGCCCTTTCAACCGTGGGGGCGTTATAAACTAACGGTCAATCTCACTATTCGTTGGTAAAAAAGTAGCCTAAGAGTTGGCGGCGGGTTGTGATGACTAGCTGCTTTCCCTCTGATCTTACACTACTAAATTAGGGACGGCTAGCGCAGATAGCCCTCGTGTTGCTTTGCGCGAAATTCCAGAAAAAAAAACCAAACAAAATGTAAAATGAGAGAAACTCCCCTTAAAAAAAAAAGCAGGTCTTCCTTTAATCGGCCGTTTAAATTTCGATAGTGAAAAACATTATATAAAGTCCAAAACCTGGCACCAACTTTAACTCCTTCGATTCCAAATTAAGAAATAGTCCAAAAGTAATATGCAAAGTTTTATTTTTTACTTAAACCTAACGCTCTATTTTTACAAACCGTCTATCCTAGTTGGAATTATCGAGTCAAAACGTATTGTGAAATGTATTCAAGTTACTACGGGGTTTCAAAGCGATGTAGAGGAGAATAAACATAATTCGGTTTGAATCGGTTTCATATGCAAATTAATTCAGTTCTACAGATCGTGGAACAAAAATTACCTTCATAGACAAGAACTGAACAGTTTCTCTTATTTGTACGTCGAAATGACGTCAATGTGGAAATTGTTTTGAGCGATCAAAAATGAAATGAGTCATCGTATGTATTAGGACTTACTGTTTGAATGTACGTGTGTTTTCTCTTTGTCAAACAACTTTTGCTAGGCTGAGGTATTGTAAAACTAAAGAACTAATTTGCCACACTGACAAGAGAGATTATACAAAGACGACACAGATTCACTTAGTTCTGGAGAGTACAAACGCACTGAACTGCATGTTTACTCTTAGAACTGACCGACGATCATAATCTGAACGTATCGTCGGTTTGTCTTTGAAACTAAGAACAAGAAATGGGCGGCCATCCTCGGATACTAAGCTTTGAAGGCAAAATACCGGGTACCTTTTCTCGACTTTGAGTTAAAATAATGTAACCCAGACTGAATAGATTAACAGTTTTCATGGCTTCGTAACACGTGGAGAGCATGGAGGCGTGACGCACGTTAACATCACGTATACGGCTTGTGACTGTGTTTTTGTTGTTTGTTTTTCTCGTACTTTTGTGTAGCCACACGTATGAATTTTTATGAATACAGCAAAAAAAAACCCAAAAACTGCGGGTCTGTGACACGTCTATAACACGTCGTGTCAAAACTCGGTAACGTTTTAGGTATTAAAGTCGATGTGAGCAGAGAGGCAGAAGAAAGCCAGATATTTATACAGCGACGTGATGGTATTTTTATTTAAATGTTGTCTAATCCAGCAACACATTTTCCATGGTTTAGGATTTTCACGGCTTGTTACGTTTACATCATCATTACACTTCGACTATCACTGACGACGCGCGAACCTCCAAATTGATGAAGGCATATATTAAAATTATGTGGAATCAATCCACTTACGGCTGCCTTGAGCTTTAGGGTGATTTGAATAGATTCGGATGCTGGCGGATGTAGTCTTTATGAGATTTCACGCTTTGGGCCACTCTGAAGATCCAGACATTTTCAGCCTTTCATTCAACTTCTACGACTGTGACGTTTGATACTTTTATTTCCCCTTATACCAGTATAAATTTTAAACCCGCCCATATATCTTAAAGTGCTGAGAAACAAGACGAGTATTCGTGCAAGTATTAATATGACAGACTTGGCAGGAAAATTGGCTGTTGTCAGGATACTTCACCATAACTTCTGTATGAATTCACTAATGAATCTGAGATTGTTGATAAAAATATTAGTTGTTGTTTTTTGTACCAGGGGGAAAGCAAGAACTCGGGAATTCGTACGAATAAAATTGTATTGGACATTACTTTTTTACATAATGCGTTATATAAATGTACAGCTTTGGACAATATTTAACTATAGTCTGGAGTGGAAAACAGGTGTTAACCATGTAGTAAGTTTGGACCGCCTTTATATTACACAACAGTGAAAGTTGTAGTTTCATGTGTCAACAAGAGTAAGTGGACAACAGTGTTCATACATCAACAAGAGTGAATGGACAACAGTGTTCATACGTTATCAAGACTCAACGAACAAGTGTACATACATCAACAAGAGTGAATGGACAACAGTGTTCATACGTTATCAAGACTCAACGAACAAGTGTACATACATCAACAAAAATGAATGGACAACAGTGTTCATACATCAACAAGAGTGAATGGACAACAGTATTCACATGTCAACAGGAGTGATTTGTTTCTTCGTTTGTTATAAATTACGCGCAAAGCTACATGAGAGCTATCTGCGCTAACCGTCCCTAATTTAGCAGAGGGAAGGCAGCTAGTCATCACCACCCACCGCCAACTCTTGGGCTACTCTTTTACCAACGAATAGTGGGATTCATAGTAATATTGTAACGCCCCAACGGTTGAATGGGCGATCATGTTTTATGTGACGGGGACTCGAACACGCGACCCTCAGATTACGAGTCGAGTGCCTTAACCACCTGGCCACGCAAGAGTGAATGGATAACAGTGCCCATACGTCACCAACCGTTAATGGACAACAATTTTGTGTTGTATCGACACCATGCGGTTACAGTACTTGTGCGACACCAACTGCTTCTCGAAACATATTTCTGAGTTTTATGATTAATCACATGTGTAGAAGAAGGAATTTAGGGTTAATACAACTTATAAATTTACCTTACGGGCATCCGTCGTTTGCTTCATTTAAAATTTATACACTAGCATTAGGAATAATTGATAGTATGTAAATTGACTGGTGGAATCTATTTAAGCTGTTCCGTCATTAGATTTATTGTTTAATTATTGTGAAACTTCCTAGAAACTCTTTCTTCAAATCAATAATTTACATTTTATATAAATTTGAGAAGAAATTTTCTCTCTATATGAATCAATAGTCTGTCTTTAGTAGGAACTGATAGTAAAATTTCTCTCTGTATAGATCAATAGTCTGTCTTTAGCAGGAACTGATAGTAAAATTTCTCTCTGTATAGATCAATAGTCTGTCTTTAGTAGGAACTGATAGTAAAATTTCTCTCTGTATAGATCAATAGTCTGTCTTTAGTAGGAACTGATAGTAAAATTTCTCTCTGTATAGATCAATAGTCTGTCTTTAGTAGGAACTGATAGTAAAATTTCTCTGTATAGATCAATAGTCTGTCTTTAGTAGGAACTGATAGTAAAATTTCTCTGTATAGATCAATAGTCTGTCTTTAGTAGGAACTGATAGTAAAATTTCTCTCTGTATAGATCAATAGTCTGTCTTTAGTAGGAACTGATAGTAAAATTTCTCTCTGTATAGATCAATAGTCTGTCTTTAGTAGGAACTGATAGTAAAATTTCTCTCTGTATAGATCAATAGTCTGTCTTTAGCAGGAACTGATAGTAAAATTTCTCTGTATAGATCAATAGTCTGTCTTTAGTAGGAACTGATAGTAAAATTTCTCTCTGTATAGATCAATAGTCTGTCTTTAGTAGGAACTGATAGTAAAATTTCTCTCTGTATAGATCAATAGTCTGTCTTTAGTAGGAACTGATAGTAAAATTTCTCTCTGTATAGATCAATAGTCTGTCTTTAGTAGGAACTGATAGTAAAATTTCTCTCTGTATAGATCAATAGTCTGTCTTTAGTAGGAACTGATAGTAAAATTTCTCTCTGTATAGATCAATAGTCTGTCTTTAGTAGGAACTGATAGTAAAATTTCTCTCTGTATAGATCAATAGTCTGTCTTTAGTAGGAACTGATAGTAAAATTTCTCTCTGTATAGATCAATAGTCTGTCTTTAGTAGGAACTGATAGTAAAATTTCTCTCTGTATAGATCAATAGTCTGTCTTTAGTAGGAACTGATAGTAAAATTTCTCTCTGTATAGATCAATAGTCTGTCTTTAGTAGGAACTGATAGTAAAATTTCTCTCTGTATAGATCAATAGTCTGTCTTTAGTAGGAACTGATAGTAAAATTTCTCTCTGTATAGATCAATAGTCTGTCTTTAGTAGGAACTGATAGTAAAATTTCTCTCTGTATAGATCAATAGTCTGTCTTTAGTAGGAACTGATAGTAAAATTTCTCTCTGTATAGATCAATAGTCTGTCTTTAGCAGGAACTGATAGTAAAATTTCTCTCTGTATAGATCAATAGTCTGTCTTTAGTAGGAACTGATAGTAAAATTTCTCTCTGTATAGATCAATAGTCTGTCTTTAGTAGGAACTGATAGTAAAATTTCTCTCTGTATAGATCAATAGTCTGTCTTTAGTAGGAACTGATAGTAAAATTTCTCTCTGTATAGATCAATAGTCTGTCTTTAGTAGGAACTGATAGTAAAATTTCTCTCTGTATAGATCAATAGTCTGTCTTTAGTAGGAACTGATAGTAAAATTTCTCTCTGTATAGATCAATAGTCTGTCTTTAGTAGGAACTGATAGTAAAATTTCTCTCTGTATAGATCAATAGTCTGTCTTTAGTAGGAACTGATAGTAAAATTTCTCTCTGTATAGATCAATAGTCTGTCTTTAGTAGGAACTGATAGTAAAATTTCTCTCTGTATAGATCAATAGTCTGTCTTTAGTAGGAACTGATAGTAAAATTTCTCTCTGTATAGATCAATAGTCTGTCTTTAGCAGGAACTGATAGTAAAATTTCTCTCTGTATAGATCAATAGTCTGTCTTTAGTAGGAACTGATAGTAAAATTTCTCTCTGTATAGATCAATAGTCTGTCTTTAGCAGGAACTGATAGTAAAATTTCTCTCTGTATAGATCAATAGTCTGTCTTTAGTAGGAACTGATAGTAAAATTTCTCTCTGTATAGATCAATAGTCTGTCTTTAGTAGGAACTGATAGTAAAATTTCTCTCTGTATAGATCAATAGTCTGTCTTTAGTAGGAACTGATAGTAAAATTTCTCTCTGTATAGATCAATAGTCTGTCTTTAGTAGGAACTGATAGTAAAATTTCTCTCTGTATAGATCAATAGTCTGTCTTTAGCAGGAACTGATAGTAAAATTTCTCTCTGTATAGATCAATAGTCTGTCTTTAGTAGGAACTGATAGTAAAATTTCTCTCTGTATAGATCAATAGTCTGTCTTTAGTAGGAACTGATAGTAAAATTTCTCTCTGTATAGATCAATAGTCTGTCTTTAGTAGGAACTGATAGTAAAATTTCTCTCTGTATAGATCAATAGTCTGTCTTTAGTAGGAACTGACAGTGGAAGTGATGCTATTAGATCAGTAGCTTAAGTCTGTATATTTATAGTGGAAGTCTTGTTATTAGATCCATAACTAAAGCCACTATACATTGATAGTGAAGTCCTGTCTTGATCTGTGCTGCAAGTCTTATGACCTTCAAGATAAGATGTGGCTCTTTAGGTTTTATTATTATCAGCATAATTTATAACAACAAATCACCAAACATGTAATTCAAATATATAAATGACAATTGTTTAATATGAGGTGTATTAGGATAAACAACTGTGTGCTCTGTAGACATGTTAATCCATGTATGATATCAAGTTATGATTGTAATTCAAACCTTAATTTAGTTCTTTGGGCAATTTTATGTAATCACCTGAACTGTTAACCTTGGCCCCACGTGCTGTGTTTGTTTCACACCACATGTGGCATCGAGCTGATCATATGTACCAAAATAATTAAGTACAGTTGTTAACCCGTATGCTGTGTTTGTTTCACACCACATGTGGCTTCTAGCTGACCATATGTACCAAAATAATTAAGTACAGTTGTTAACTCGTATGCTGTGTTTGTTTCACACCACATGTGGCTTCGAACTGATCATATGTACCAAAATAATTAAGTACAGTTGTTAACTCGTATGCTGTTTTTGTTTCACACCACATGTGGCTTCTAGCTGACCATATGTACCAAAATAATTAAGTGCAGTTGTTAACCCGTATGCTGTGTTTGTTTCACACCACATGTGGCTTCGAACTGATCATATGTACCAAAATAATTAAGTACAGTTGTTAACTCGTATGCTGTGTTTGTTTCACACCACATGTGGCTTCTAGCTGACCATATGTACCAAAATAATTAAGTACAGTTGTTAACCCGTATGCTGTGTTTGTTTCACACCACATGTGGCTTCGAGCTGATCATATGTACCAAAATAATTAAGTACAGTTGTTAACTCGTATGCTGTTTTTGTTTCACACCACATGTGGCTTCTAGCTGACCATATGTACCAAAATAATTAAGTACAGTTGTTAACCCGTATGCTGTGTTTGTTTCACACCACATGTGGCTTCGAGCTGATCATATGTACCAAAATAATTAAGTACAGTTGTTAACCCGTATGCTGTGTTTGTTTCACACCACATGTGGCTTCGAGCTGATCATATGTACCAAAATAATTAAGTACAGTTGTTAACCCGTATGCTGTGTTTATTTCACACCACATGTAGCTTCGAGCTGACCATATGTACCAAAATAATTAAGTGCAGTTGTTAACCCGTATGCTGTGTTTATTTCACACCACATGTAGCTTCGAGCTGACCATATGTACCAAGATAATTACGCAGAGTTGTTAATCCATATACTTTTGTTTCTGTGTTTCCTTCACACCGAACGTTGCTTCGACTTAAACCACATTAAACAACAGTGGAATAATTTTATATCAT
This sequence comes from Carcinoscorpius rotundicauda, assembly GCA_011833715.1. Classification (NCBI taxonomy): domain Eukaryota; kingdom Metazoa; phylum Arthropoda; class Merostomata; order Xiphosura; family Limulidae; genus Carcinoscorpius; species Carcinoscorpius rotundicauda. The sequence continues at coordinate 5,106,491 of CM022400.1, forward strand.
TTGAATTTCAGAATAATTGTTTGTCTTCTCATTAAAGCTACGTCAGCTTTCCAGAACCGTAATTGACCCCCAAACTGCAGGCCTCCGTACCTAATAACCACAGAAACTGAAAGGTAGGCTTCAATCACCGCGTAATGTGCCATCGACTTGACTGACATTTGGACAAAACGCGTGTTTATCCCCCCCTTTTTTTTTGCAAGGATGCGGAAACGTCAAAAGACACGAGATCATGGTCACCCTGTCGCCCTGACAGCTACAAATCCGCCCGTTTCTTCACGGGATAGCAAGCAGTGTAGCATCCGGCAGGGCGGCCATACGCGCCTGCTTTCTTAGGAGCGGCTGTTAATGAAGGAATACTGGATGCACAAAACGAAATCCGTAAAACCCGCGTGTCATGTCGTCCCTCCCTCGGTATAAGGTCGGTTTCAGTGCGAGGTTTAGACTAGAACTAATTCTTACGTTCGTTCTCCGTTGTACGTGTACGTAATGTACGACTGTTAATCTCAAGGTGTAACTACACTTCGTTACGCTGTTTACCTGTATCGGTAAGATACCGCGGATTTGTTTCGTTGGAATTAATGGTTTGTGTGTGAACAGTTCACCGTAACTCACGCCTGTGAAGCTCTCGTGAATCTAAACGAACATTTTGAGATATTCCTGGAAAATTAAAATCGTCCGATTAAAAAAAAATACAAAAAACCTCGCGAATGAGTCGGTAGAAAAAAAAAGACGACAGTGACACTAACAGTACCCGGATGATCACATGACTTACGTTTAACATAAAATACAAGATTGGTTGTTGAGAGTTGTTACTTTTCATGATGTCATTTAACAAAATTCTGTTGTTGTTGTTGTTGTTGTTTATGTACATAATAATTTATTTACGGACTTAGCTGTACAACTGCTTATGGAAGAGGTGTTTATATGAAATACGTGAAAACAATTTTTCTTTTTTATTCGGTGAAGAAGTCATCGTTTCTGCCATTAGGAGTTAAATATTGAAACGTGCCCTGACTCTATGAAGTGCTTCATACATACAGCGCCGCCTATAGCAAATATGGGTAATGATAAGTATCCAGACCTATTGGAAAAAAATACATTTTAGGCCCCCGAAAACAAACTTAATGGTAAATCGCCTTTTCGTGAAGATTCCAAGTAAACGGTTTCTGTTTTGTTTTTTTCAGTTCAGCTAAAGTATTCCTTTCCATATCTCAACTTGAACTTATGCACACGCACGCACGCACAGGGTGTGGGCAGAGTGTAGTCACAGAAGATGGATGGTTGGTCGCAGCTTTATCAACAAGTTCCGACCAGATTTTCATTAATTACGTTCCACTGTGATGCAGACAGGATCGGGTTGCCAGGCTTGTTAGACACGCCGTTACGTACGCGTTATCTGGACGCAAAAACAATCTATAAATACACGTAAAATTGGCAGAATGCTTAGATCCAGTGTCTCCGAATTCATTACGACCCTTAATACAACACACTGGATTTACAGTTTTGTTTCTTTAAGTTTTAAGGTAACCAACCTTTCTTTTACAATGACCCACGTAAGTGACAACATCAGGGACGCGAGTGGATTCCCAGGTACTTTTACCAATTGTCGGCCTTTATTGTGCATCGATGAAGTGTCTCATCAGTCGTGTGTAGAGGGAGGTGCCTAATGCCATTAAACACAGTCATACAAACAGAAGTTCTTTATTGTTAAACCGGACTCAGGACTAAATACGTGACCGCATTACGACGTCTTTTTATTGTTATGTCAGCTGGAAACCCCTAGAGATCATTTCTGCCTTCTGCAATCCTTCAGAATGAATTGAGGTTGTAGCTTCCTTATGTTTCTGTTGTAGTCCTTCAGTGTATTGGTTTTCCGGACTACTTGTCTTTAGTTTGATGCATGTAAAATTTTTCCGGCTTCAGCCCCTTTTGTACATTACTGGAAAAATACCCAATTCATTACTTGAAATAAAAACTTGTCTACATCACTGTGCATGCGTAATGAATTTCGGTTATCTTATAGTTTCGCTTTTCTTGTGCAGAATTACAATCACACCGTTTACACTTCTGGTAAGTGTGTTTAAATTAGTGTTCAGGGATTGTAATTTGTACTCGTTTTGGTATAGTATAACATATTTGTTTTTGTTTTGTTTTTGAATTTCGCACGAAGCTACTCGAAGGCTATCTGTACTAGACATCCCTAATTTAGCAGTGTAAGACTAGAGGGAAGGCAGCTAGTCATCACCACCCACCGCCAACTGTTGGGCTACTCTTTTACCAACGAATAATGGGATTGACCGTCACATTATATAACGCCCCCATGGCTGAAATTGCGAGCATGTTTTAGCGCGACCCACAGATTACGAGTCCCACGTTTCAACACGCTTGGCCATGCCGGGCCAGTAGAACAGAATAACAAGCGAAATTGTACAAGTGAACGTTCGTGAACGAGGTTGTGAATGGCGATTCGGATCTCTATTTGGTTTAGTTGTAAGTTCGAATTCGTCCCTCTATTGGTTCATAGGTCGAATTCATGTCGAATTTAGCTGTGCGTTTGAGTCCATTTCTAGTTTGATTTAGAGTTCGAATTCTTTCCAGTTTTGTTTTTTAATGTTTGATTCCATGTCTAGTTGTGTGTGTGTTTAAATCTATGTGTGATTGTTTGTGTGTTTAAATTCGTGTTTGTCTTCTATTGTTTGTTCATATTCATATTTAGCTGATTACTAATTCGAATACATTTCTAATTTGGTTGTCAGTTTCAATCACACCCTCATGTTTCGTTATCTCTGAACTCCCACCTTATTGTTAAAGGTGGCGTTCTTTTTACAAGTGTAACGAACACTTTGGTACAAAGACATCTCTAGAACAGAGTAACCACAACGTTTCTTGAACATTTCTTGTGTTCAAACGAAGTGATTAAAACATAAATCCGTCTTTGTTACGTCGACACTGATTTGTGTTTTGTGTTCAATTATTTTCCTTCTCAGATTTTGGTAACACAACCGCGTCACAAAGCAGTGTTTGATAAATTGTTGGTTGTGGACACTTTTGGCATAACTAAAAATAATAATAATGTGAAATAAATATAACTTCGCGTGTTGTCTTGAATATCTTTATACAAATAAATAATAAATTATTAACTCATGTTCTTAAAGAAAAAAATATTTCTTATCTTGAGATTACCGATGAACCTGTAGATACTTAGTGTGTTATGTTCATTGAAAACAAGTTTTTATTTTGAGACTTGTGGAATTTAACTGCTTTAGTTTTACTTTAAAAAATAACAACATTCACATATAAATTTATTTTGTAACAAAATCTTGTGTATTTTCTCCGCCTACCCTAAGAAAAACGTTTCGAGAGACTTCAGTTTGAGGAACCCTGGATTACAATATGGCTCACAGTTTTGGTGACAGTGTACTTTGAGAGAGTAACTTTGGTTGTTTACGGTGAATACAATTTTCTAGGTATATTTTGTTAAGTTCTTGTGCTGGTTAGCATAAAGCTACACAATTAATCACCTGCATTCGGTTCATAGAGGGAAATCCAGTCCCCGGATATTAGCATTGTAAATCCAGAAATTTATCGCGGACTCACCAGTTATGTTGTGTGCTTTGCGGATTATCGCCCGCTGCTCAGCGTAAATTAAATGTGTGATGAAACTTTGCGTTAATATAGATGGCGTTTAAAAGCTGCATGGTTCGTGTTAGCGTCGTTAGGTGGTGATGCAGTTCAAATACAAATATTTTAGTTGGTAAAAAATATTTGATAAATAATATGAACGCCGCGCTTTATTTTCTCTATTGCTACCTGAGATGAGCGTTTAGATTGCGTTCGCAGAACAGAATGATTCGTATTGCTGCGATTAGAAAACATAAAGAACGGTTTTCAAACTTCGTTACGTATTGTAATGTTGGTTGCAGTAAAGCATACTCGAAGAATCCATTTAATTATACGTAATGTGGCGAAATTTTAGTATTATTTTGCAAACCGTATTTTAATCCTACGTTTGTACGTGAATCGCGTACACTGTATACCCTCGGGCTAATGACCCTAGGGAGTTAGTTTTCTATAGGCGGAGTGCATGTATGAATGCCGTAATCAACTCGGCGAAAACGAGCGCAACGTTCGGTTTAGGTTTACATTTAATGTGGGCATTCCTCGCCTAACGCAGTGGTGGACAAATATCATCAGAATGGCCCTATATCGTAAAAATCAGATAAATATATAACAGTAGTATGATTAACAATACGAAATAAGTGTCTTAAGAATGAATATTACTTAGTTACACTCATATTTACACAACTGGAAGAAACGTTTTTTATCATATTTATCTGTTGTTGTTTCCTCTTACGGCTTTTACTTCTGTAATATAAAGACTACTGCTGTAATACGACAAGAAAAAGAGTTTACTTAATGCACTTATTTACCGTATTATGAATATGAACTTTGTTTTCATTGATCGATAACTGTAAACAAACATTATGTGTGGAGATTGTTCTGTGTTAGACAGGTTTACGCTGGTGTGTACTTGATTTCTTTAAGAGATTCGCTCCCAGTATGACCTCACTCACCTATTCACTAGCTTGGAGACAAATATTTCTCATTATTTACCTTTACTAGAGGTGCTTAAAATCCACGCGTTTAGTCCAAAGGTTAGAATATCGTGAATAGTGAAAAGATAGGAGTTCATCTGTTCTTGTGTGGCTACCGATAATGTATGAACTACTTACTGATTTAAGGTAAACTTGTAAGTTAATAGATGTAGTTATACTGTTACTAAATAATTACTTAAAGAGTTAACATGTTGTTTAGTTAAACAGTTGTCTTGAGCCTGTTTTTCTTCTGTTATCATTCACACATCGCAAGGTAAAAGTTTTCCATCTTATATGTTCGTAATTTATTTACCACAGACACTTATCTGCTACATATGTTTGTATTTATTTTCTAATTCAATCGGCGTTGGCTCAAATGTAATTCTCGAGGCTTATAACACTAAAAAATAAGATTCGATACCCGTGGTGAGCATAGCACAGATATCCAATTGTGTGGCTGTTGCGCTTAGCAACAAACAAACCGAAACGACGTGTCCGTACTTCGATTGGGCCTCTTCCCAATAAACCTAGGATAAGATCTTCCCTTAATAAAATATACAAGAATCGTGTGTCCGTACTTCGATTTGGGCCTCTTCCTAATAAACCTAGGATAAGATCTTCCCTTAATAAAATATACAAGAATCGTGTGTCCGTACTCCGATTGGGCCTCTTCCCAATAAACCGAGGATAAGATCTTCCCTTAATAAAATATACGGGAACCATGTGTGCGTATTTTGATTGGGTTTTTTCCCCTTAAATCTATGATAGGACCTTCCTTCAATTGAGCCCCCTCCTAGTAGCACAATGGCATATCTCCGGACTTACACTGCTAAAATCCGGAGTTCGATTATTGTGGTGTAGGTTTCTGCTTAACGACAAAGGATCGAACCCTACCCTTCAGTAGAATATGTAACAAGTCAGGAAAATGTAACATTTTTAATACTTATGTAATCAAACTTTCATTTTTTTCCTAGTTTCTAGGAATCCAGAATATCCAGTCGTAAGAAAGGTTTACCTGGATTGTTATCAGAACTGGAATAAACCGGTTGTGGTTGCCACTTTTTACCTCTACAATACTAACCGATTTTCTAGTGCGGTAAATCATAATGTAGCAATATCACCATATCCTGTTATTACGATAACAAGTAACAGTATCATTACACCCTGTTATTATGACGCACAATCTTTCTAGGTCACCGAGTCTCGACATTCTGATGACAGTATTTATAAAGGAAAATATAGTCGCTAATATTTTGTCCGATGGCTCTTTTCGCAAACTGGAATAATAATTCTAACAAACATTCGCATAACGTAAAATATTGCATAGTCCAAGAAACTTTACACACAATGTCTTTTAGGGTTAGCTCTCTTCCACAGCTATAGTTTAAGCAGCAAACCAACGAAACCAATCGTAATTATATTCAAGTTTGTGTGTGTATGTGTGTGTGTGTGTGTGTATTCTGACCGGCATGGCCTACTGGTTTGTTTTCTGGGCTGTCAATAGGAGGGTCCAAGGTTCGAAATGTGGTACCACCTATCACGTTCAACCCATTCAAATGACACTTTCAGCTAACAGGTGCTGCCAACTGATTGACTCTCGACTGGTCAGTAATTAAAAATCTGAGAGAGATATGTCTGAGTCTTTCTGGATGGTTTTATGCTCACTAATGAAAGTGTTAAGATTCTATATAGCCACTTTGTATTTTCCTATAAACATGTATATTCAATTGAAATATGTGAGATTAAGTTGCAGGCTGTGATTTTAATTTGCTATTTTATGTCTCAGTTCGACTGCTTTAAAATTACATTCCAGGTAAAAGAACCAGAAAAATCGAGGTCGTCACGTCGATACAACACCGGTTTAAGAACGTCTTTCACGAACATCTTGGTTTGAAAACAGTTTCACGACGTGGATATGCGCTGTGAAATTTTATAAACCAGCAAAATGCGCATTACGCTCTTTAATGATTTGTCCATACATAAACTACATGGATTTTCATGAACCTTCACCACAAGAAGTAGGTTTTATATCAATCGTTTTAGCCGCTCATATGTAACTATAGACATCACCTAAATAACTACTCTCGTGTATTCGGCCTTTACTTTTCCTTTTTTTGTTGCAATATTTAGCTGGGCATGGCCTGATGATTTTAACGTGTCCGGTTGGCGGAAAATCTCGCTCCATGGGTCCGTTGTAAGAGTGGCCGTGAGGCAAGGTTTTGTAAAACGACCATTCTTTGGGGTCAATCTTCAGCTCACGGAGCCTGTTTCATTTTAGAGTTAAGACGAGTTTTCTGAAGCCGAGAAAAGTTGTACAGCCAGTCGTTTACACTTCAAGTTACATGACATCTGTCTGTCTTGCATAAAAAATGAACGGGAAATTGACACTTATTTTGTATCAGTGGTTTCTACCTTGTCATTAACTGTGACGTCAGGAACTACGTCTATTATTCGATAATAAGTTATTCCGAAGTTTTCAATTCTTTTTTATCTTCTTTCCTTTCAATGGGAGGGGAATAAAAAAGTGGAAAGTTTCAAGTGTGAATTTCACACATTTCACACCTACTTTAGGTTCCCTTTTCACTCTAAAACAAGTGCAGCGACTATAAACTAAGAATATCTTCCACCACAGGTAACAGTTGTACTGTCGTTACTGGCTCGTTTTATAACTTTACTTTAAATTCAGTTGTCACATTTTGTACTTCCTCCACCACAGGTAACAGTTGTACTATCATTAGTGGCTCGTTTCATTTCTTTACATTAAATTCAGTTGTCACATTTTGTACTTCCTCCACCACAGGTAACAGTTGTACTGTCGTTACTGGCTCGTTTTATAACTTTACTTTAAATTCAGTTGTCACATTTTGTACTTCCTCCACCACAGGTAACAGTTGTACTATCATTAGTGGCTCGTTTCATTTCTTTACATTAAATTCAGTTGTCACATTTTGTACTTCCTCCACCACAGGTAACAGTTGTACTGTCATTAGTGGCTCATTTCATAACTTTACATTAAATTCAGTTGTCACATTTTGTACTTCCTCCACCACAGGTAACAGTTGTACTATCATTAGTGGCTCGTTTCATAACTTTACTTTAAATTCAGTTGTCACATTTTGTACTTCCTCCACCACAGGTAACAGTTGTACTATCATTAGTGGCTCGTTTCATAACTTTACTTTAAATTCAGTTGTCACATTTTGTACTTCCTCCACCACAGGTAACAGTTGTACTGTCATTAGTGGCTCGTTTCATTTCTTTACATTAAATTCAGTTGTCACATTTTGTACTTCCTCCACCACAGGTAACAGTTGTACTATCATTAGTGGCTCGTTTCATAACTTTACATTAAATTCAGTTGTCACATTTTGTACTTCCTCCACCACAGGTAACAGTTGTACTGTCATTAGTGGCTCGTTTCATAACTTTACATTAAATTCAGTTGTCACATTTTGTACTTCCTCCACCACAGGTAACAGTTGTACTATCATTAGTGGCTCGTTTCATTTCTTTACATTAAATTCAGTTGTCACATTTTGTACTTCCTCCACCACAGGTAACAGTTGTACTGTCTTAAGTGGCTCGTTTCATAACTTTACATTAAATTCAGTTGTCACATTTTGTACTTCCTCCACCACAGGTAACAGTTGTACTATCATTAGTGGCTCGTTTCATAACTTTACATTAAATTCAGTTGTCACATTTTGTACTTCCTCCACCACAGGTAACAGTTGTACTGTCATTAGTGGCTCATTTCATAACTTTACATTAAATTCAGTTGTCACATTTTGTACTTCCTCCACCACAGGTAACAGTTGTACTATCATTAGTGGCTCGTTTCATAACTTTACTTTAAATTCAGTTGTCACATTTTGTACTTCCTCCACCACAGGTAACAGTTGTACTATCATTAGTGGCTCGTTTCATAACTTTACTTTAAATTCAGTTGTCACATTTTGTACTTCCTCCACCACAGGTAACAGTTGTACTGTCATTAGTGGCTCGTTTCATTTCTTTACATTAAATTCAGTTGTCACATTTTGTACTTCCTCCACCACAGGTAACAGTTGTACTATCATTAGTGGCTCGTTCATAACTTTACATTAAATTCAGTTGTCACATTTTGTACTTCCTCCACCACAGGTAACAGTTGTACTGTCATTAGTGGCTCGTTTCATAACTTTACATTAAATTCAGTTGTCACATTTTGTACTTCCTCCACCACAGGTAACAGTTGTACTATCATTAGTGGCTCGTTTCATAACTTTACTTTAAATTCAGTTGTCACATTTTGTACTTCCTCCACCACAGGTAACAGTTGTACTGTCATTAGTGGCTCGTTTAATTTCTTTACATTAAATTCAGTTGTCACATTTTGTACTTCCTCCACCACAGGTAACAGTTGTACTATCATTAGTGGCTCGTTTCATAACTTTACATTAAATTCAGTTGTCACATTTTGTACTTCCTCCACCACAGGTAACAGTTGTACTATCATTAGTGGCTCGTTTCATAACTTTACATTAAATTCAGTTGTCACATTTTGTACTTCCTCCACCACAGGTAACAGTTGTACTATCATTAGTGGCTCGTTTCATAACTTTACTTTAAATTCAGTTGTCACATTTTGTACTTCCTCCACCACAGGTAACAGTTGTACTGTCATTAGTGGCTCGTTTCATTTCTTTACATTAAATTCAGTTGTCACATTTTGTACTTCCTCCACCACAGGTAACAGTTGTACTATCATTAGTGGCTCGTTTCATAACTTTACATTAAATTCAGTTGTCACATTTTGTACTTCCTCCGCCACAGGTAACAGTTGTACTGTCATTAGTGGCTCGTTTCATAACTTTACATTAAATTCAGTTGTCACATTTTGTACTTCCTCCACCACAGGTAACAGTTGTACTATCATTAGTGGCTCGTTTCATAACTTTACTTTAAATTCAGTTGTCACATTTTGTACTTCCTCCACCACAGGTAACAGTTGTACTGTCATTAGTGGCTCGTTTCATTTCTTTACATTAAATTCAGTTGTCACATTTTGTACTTCCTCCACCACAGGTAACAGTTGTATTATCATTAGTGGCTCGTTTCATTTCTTTACATTAAATTCAGTTGTCACATTTTGTACTTCCTCCACCACAGGTAACAGTTGTACTATCATTAGTGGCTCGTTTCATTTTTTAACATTAAATTCAGTTGTCACATTTTGTACTTCCTCCACCACAGGTAACAGTTGTACTATCATTAGTGGCTCGTTTCATAACTTTACTTTAAATTCAGTTGTCACATTTTGTACTTCCTCCACCACAGGTAACAGTTGTACTATCATTAGTGGCTCGTTTCATAACTTTACATTAAATTCAGTTGTCACATTTTGTACTTCCTCCACCACAGGTAACAGTTGTACTGTCATTAGTGGCTCGTTTCATTTCTTTACATTAAATTCAGTTGTCACATTTTGTACTTCCTCCACCACAGGTAACAGTTGTACTATCATTAGTGGCTCGTTTCATAACTTTACATTAAATTCAGTTGTCACATTTTGTACTTCCTCCACCACAGGTAACAGTTGTACTGTCATTAGTGGCTCGTTTCATAACTTTACATTAAATTCCAGGTGGGTTAAGGCTCGTAATCTGAGAGTTGCACCAAACATGCTCGCACTTTCAACCGTGAGGGCGTTGTAAAGTTACGGTCAATCCCACTATTCGTTGGTAAAAAGAGTAACCCAAGAGTTGTCGATGGGTGGTGATGACTAGCTGCCTTCCCTTTAATCTTAAATCATTAAATTAGAGACGACTAGCGCAGATAGCCCTTAGGTAGCTTTGCGCTTAATTCAAACAAACAAACAATCTAATTAACGTATGAATCAAAATTTTCTCTTCCCTCCATAAGGGATCTAGAAGGGATCAGAAGATGATTAGTCAACAGCACCCATCATTAACTCTTATATCCCCCATTCTTTCCCAGGGCCTCAGCGATAAGTCTGAAGGCTTGTGACAGTAAAACACGAGTAACGACACCCGTGACAGACACAGCACAGCTAGTTCGGGGTGTAGCCCATGACAGACACAGCACATCTAGCTCGTGATGTAGCTAGGTGTTTTAATCAGAAAACATCCATATGGCACAGCCCCATTATTTGGATAGTATTATATTAACTGTTAGAATCTGAATTCATGCATTAAATTTTAAAGCGCTGTTAACATTTTTGTCCAATAAAATATCGCAAATCGTGGATTTCTACTGCACTTTTAATCTTTACTGTACGTGTTGTGAGAAAAACCTTTTTTCAGTCAGTATTATGTGCACTAACATAAAAAAAGCACACGAGTTTCTACTGTCACATTCCATTTAATACGTGCAACAATAATGAATTTTTCAGTGTTTTGATACAATATTAGAATGTTATGTCTAACGAATATATTTAACAGAAAGAACGCAGTTAACATTGCACAAACAAATCAGTTTGTATGATTTACTTTGTACTCGGAAATAAAACTTCTTGTATTCTTAGCAGTACTGTAGTCAGTGCTGTATTTAACACTCGAGTGTATTTTCACGTATATTTCTTGTCGTTTAAACAAATACATTTTTGACATAATATCTGTGATTAATATAATCGGTGTTTTGTTTCTTTTGATAACTCTTCCAAAGTTTGTTTCTGTCTTCTTTATTTTTTTTTCAATCTTTTCGTGCGCAAAGTTCTGGCACTGAATTTCAAAGATAGTTTCCAAGTGGTGAAAACTTCTCACAGTACATTTCAGGAATAAGTGTTCTATGATCGACATTACTTGGATGTATGAACTTCTGTTGACGATGAAGTGCAGTCTTGTTTTTTGTAATTCACCGAGTTTTCTAACAGTGTCCATATCTATCTAAATGCTGTCAATAAATTCAGAGATATATTGGTCACCAGGCACTGAGAACCACCAGCTGGATAACCGTTTTACCAGACGACGGGTAAGTAATTTAAGGGGAAAACAACATACATACAGGTTGTCTACTTGTTGTTGTTGATGTTTCTCCCCCCCCTTCACTTCGGTGTTTTTAATCATGAAGCAAATTTTTTTTTCTTTTTCCTACGGTAGCCGAACTAATTTCAGGCACTGATTCTAAAACCTTGTTTTCTTCAACAGTAATTTCTGAGAAAAGCTACCTGACTTATTGACTGTCTTTGATTTCCTAATGCGCTGTTCTACATAGTTCCATAGGTAATTTAGTTTTCCAAATAAATTCCCATCTTTGTCTGAGCGAAAACTTCAAAAATAATTTTCCTTTTCATTTGGCTTGTGTTTTGTTTGTGTGATTCAAAGTGAACTCCGTTAGAACTTCTGATGAAAGTATCCAAGGGGTCAAACTCCATTACCGGTTTGGAAAGTTATATGGCGTATCCAACTTAGTCAATAATTAGAAACATTGTGCTGAAAATTATAAGTAATTGTAACGATATTATATACAGGTACAATGAACAGTGTGAAATACCTGATATCATATTAGTATCTTATATGTTATGTGGCTAAAGGTAACGGATAACTTAATATTGTGTAAAAGTTATATTTATATATTATTGAGGTACGTTCAACCGAGTGGTCAGTTTTATATTGTATCAATATGGGGAAAGTATAGAACGTTGGACCTTTGTTCTCACTTGAATTCTTTTAAGCTGACGAATATAACGTGTGTTTTACCTTCAAACACCCGATTTTGTCTTTGATGTACTACACGTTAATTGTTCTCGACCAATCTGGGTGTAGTAACATATGGAAATTAACAAGCAGGAGACGTTCCTTATTCGTCGTACAAATCCACAATATTTCTTACGTGATAAGTAGTCCAAAATATTTTTACGTGATACGTAAAGTAGTCCACAATATTTCTTACGTGATAAGTAAAGTAATCCACAATGTTTTTACGTGATAAGTAAAGTAATCCACAATGTTTCTTACGTGATAAGTGAAGTAATCCACAGTATTTCTTACGTGATAAGTAAAGTAGTTCACAATGTTTTTTACGTGATAAGTAAAGTAGTCCACAATGTTTTTACGTGATAAGTAAAGTAGTCCACAATGTTTCTTACGTGATAAGTAAAATAGTCTACAGTATTTGTTACGTGATAAGTAAAGTAATCCACAGTATTTCTTACGTGATAAGTAAAGTGGTCCACAATGTTTTTACGTGATAAGTAAAGTAGTCCAAAATGTTTTTTACGTGGTAAGTAAAGTAGTCCACAATATTTTTTACGTGATAAGTAAAGTAACTGATGTTTATTTGACGCACCCAGTCGTAAATAAACAGTAATTTTCGTGTGTCACGCGAACAAGGTGTGCATTAACGTTGTTTTAATTCTGCGGGAAATATTTTTATTGCTCACGCAAAAGTTGTATAAGTAACAAAACTTACAATCTGATAAGTTTCAGCTATTTTGAAACATAATTTCAATGTTTATGTAGTTTAATTTTAGGATGACAAACACGTGTGGCTAGTATAATATGGTTTTTTTTCTGTTTTGTTTTTTGGGGGAAGACACCAAATTACTAATTGTGTATATAAACGTTATACTGAAGCTAGAAAGAAATATAAAAAGGTTAACCGCAAACTACAAGATAAATCTATGTGTATATACATATAAGTATTCATCGACCATTTCAAGTGACAGTAACTTTCATTTTGTTATCTCAATCGACATTCAAATTGATGCTTTCTGTCAAAATTAACAGAAAACATGGCAGGCGGTAGATTAGATAACCATTAAATAAGTGTATATATGGCGGGTTCACCAAGGGGCTGCCTCATCATTTCATAAGTGATTCGTGTACCTAGTTTTGTGTGTTCCTTTTATTCTTCTGTTTTTGTAAAATAAACCTTTCTCTTGCTTGTATCGAGAATCAAATGTATTTGTGTAATTTTGAAAATTCGATATTCATATGACAGTCGTCATATGCACGACCAACGGTAAACAGTATTTGTTGTATTAACTTAAAGTACGTCTATTTGATGAGAAAAACTGATACCTTGTTAACTTGTGTTGCCTGGATACCAGTTGCCACTTCGACTACCTTTTTATTGTATTATTTTAGTTCGAATTCTAATGATAAGATTTGTTTTTTTTTACTCCAAATAAGGTCACTTTTCCTTGTGACTGAAATACTAATATATGAATCCATCGTCTACAACTAAATTCACCATCGTGTCATTTAATAGGAATTCGTATTCAGAATTTTTACGTGTGTTATAAACAAGTGTTTAACACATTTTATACTCAAAGAAATATCTCCCCATTGTGGCACAGCGACATGTCTGCAGACTCGCACCGCTAAAATCCGTGTTTTGATGCTGGGCAGAGCACAAATAGTCCATTGTGCAGCTTTGGACTTAATTTCAAAAACAAACCATAGAAATTAACTGTAGGTGAAGAATTAAAAATACATACCAAACCCATGCACGAGGTCTTCAGTGGAATGAGAAACTACAGTTGTTTTGAATTCATCTTTCTTAACAGGCCCATTACGGTATTCTATACTGGTAATACTCTAAACTCAGAGCATTTATAATCTGAGAATGGTAATTCATAGAGGTTTTGCATTATCTCACCCTCTACAGAGTTGTGACTGAAAAACATTATAAAAAAGTGTCCCTTCCAGAGAATTACACCCTTGTGCAAATTAATTGAAAAAAATGGTCATTTTACAATATTTTAGCATGGCGGCCAATGTACGCTCGCTGGACCCACTGATTTCCTTTAATAGTCATTTTTTCTCATAGACGGCGTCATTAACCGTGTTTTGCAGTACGGTCGATCTATTTTGGGGATATATGACAACATTTTGAGGAATATTATGTCATTCTAAATTGTGTTAGAAGGGCAAGGAGACCAGTCAAAAAACAACTTCTTACAAACTCAATGAAGGAAAAAAGTATCAGTGGGGTCTGAAATACAAGAACTGGATGCAAGAACAATGGAGGAAGGTGTTATCCAGTGACACATTTTTTCATACAGGGTCAAAGAAGTCTGCATGTTCGCAGATCTCCAGGTGAGAAACTGAGAATCTCACATCAATCAGTTCGTAAAACATCCCTTGAAGAATATGTTTTGGGGCTTTTTCAGCTACTATGGCGTCGGAGGCTTACATATCGTAGAAGGTGTGATGCAAGGACCACGGTACATCAAATTTTTGCAGAGAAGAGTCGTTCCAGAATTGAAAAAAGAGATTTCCAGATAGATCTGGCATTTTTAGCAAGATCTGACTCCATGCCACACATCGAAACTTGTGAAGAATTTTATGATTACAACACGAATAAAGATGCTGGACTGGTCTGGAAAATCTCTGGACTTAAATCCTATTGAATATCTTTGGGCGATTTGTAAAGAAGGACTTTGGGAGAAAAAACTGTACTACGAAATATAAGCTAATTGAGGCCATAATTCAGATGTGGTACCGCGATCCAAAAATTAGTAAAGATTGCAATCAACTCGTGGACTCGACGCCAAAGCGGATTAATGATTTTGTGAAAAATAAAGGTGGTCGCATCACGAATTAATTTGTGAGTAACTTTTTTGGTTCTCAGAAATAAAACGCAAAAAAATCATAATTTTCCGTCTTGTTTCAATTAATTTGCACAAGGATGTAATCTCGAGAACAGTGTTCGAAGTTTCTCTGCAGAATTAACACTGGGAACAGTTATTTTAACTGTCTCCCTTTACAGAACCGATTCTAAGAAGAGTTATTCAAAGTGCCTCTGCTATCCTCCACAGCAGTAAGACACACACAACCACACATACTATAATTTCTTTTGTTCCATCAGATTTTATTTCAAAAATGATGTCGCACTTCGCTTCTAACCCAGCTGAACACCGAGTTCATCTCTTAGAAAATCTCAACTCACAGACACGTGTTATTTGCATTATCTCAGCTAAGTATTTCGTAATTTATGATTGCTTTCTGTATCAACAGCAAAGCGCAATTTTTCTCTATCTGTTTAGATTCGTTATTTCCACATTAATATAATAGGTAATTATGTGCACGTACATTAACGCTTTTAAGCAGAAACATACACTGTACGTTCCTATTTATTTCTATTTGTAGACGTTTTCAGCAAGTCTCACGCTACTGCATTAACTTGCATCTATAATCAATACTTAGAATATTAAGTACAGAGAAACTGTAAAACACTGAGCTGAACCAGAAATTTGCCCTCACTAACGGGGTTCCTCAGTAGTAACAGTCCTCAGATAAAGACCGTGACGAATGACAGAAGGGATTACTACACTGGAAACTATCGTGTCTCTGCTCAAAGATAACCAAGTGTTACACGGGGCGAAAAGGTATGATTTAGTATGCTCCAGAGAACAGTAACTGGAAATCACAATATCTCCTGTTTATGAAAGCAGTGGACTTCTCAGAGTTACGGTACCTTGTCTACGCACGATAATGGTAGGCTTGCAACTCTTCTGATATATGTTTATGTATACATATATTTAAACAAACACGAGTACTTAGCTTCTGTGTTTCAGTAGAGTTCTGTTATCTCTGTGGAGCTTTACAAGGTTATGAAGCAGGCGTTATAATTGGATTAGCCTTTGCTGTTCAAGACCTATCAGTGTTACTAAGCCAAGAATGCACAGTTCGCACACAGTTCAATACGTTTAGAGCAGAATAAAGACAGCTACTAAAGTGTACAGTATAGATTAGAGAAGTGATGTTTTCATCAGATTCGATCGTGATTCAATCGTGTATAATAACCGTTAAGTTCATGAAGTCTTTCTTTTCTCTTTATTACCATTTTGTTACGTGTTTATTTTGATAAATGTTGCTATTGTTAGACGTTTGAACAACCCTCACTCTGGCTTCCTCGATCTCTAGTTGTTAAAGACTAGGCCTCATAAATGAGGTGTGAAATGTGTGGTTTATTATTTATTTAAGTGCTTTTAAAACAGTTGGTAATATGACTTTTTCACTATCGCGGGGACATATGTGTCCCCTTCTTGTGCACTGAGGGAAGATCATTTCCATTAAAACCTCCCCTGAATTACCGGGTTTATGTTTTAGATAAATATTAAAACACCAGTCGTTTTGTGTTTTTTATTTTGTGTTTAAAATCGAATCTGCACTGGGGGGGGGGTGTCTACCTGTATTTTTAGCAGTGGAAGATTTAACTTTCTTTAAAATCATTGTTCAACTCAATTGTTTACAAACCACGAAGGTCAAAGTTGTTTGTTATTTTAACAGTTCTGAGTCTACGTAACACACAAGAGGAGGAACCCCCAGACCCACAGTTGATGCGGTTAGACAATATGTTAATAGCTGAGGGCGTGGCGGGACCAGAGAAAGGTGGAGGTGCTGGTGCAGCTACGAATGCCTCAGCTGCGACCTCTGGTGGACCAGGACAAACTGAAAATGCAATTGAACATTCAGATTATCGAGCAAAACTAGCTCAGATAAGACAGATATATCATCAGGAATTAGAAAAATATGAACAGGTAGGTAATGAATTGGGCATCAACCCAATAGACTTAGTATTAGAAACACTTTAATAGTTTTACAATAATGTTTGCTGTTTTAGACTTCCTTACCTATAGAGATAGGCCTAATACACTTTCTCGTTTTAAGTTGTATGTTTAATATGATGTCTTATAACCACTCTGGACGTTCTTCTTGGATGATTTGATTATTTTTTTTATTACTTGCAAACTTTCTGAAGTGTGTGTTCTGATACTTCTTATTGGAGACTTTCTGAAGTGTGTGTTCTGATACTTCTTATTGGAGACTCTCTGAAGTGTGTGTTCTGATACTTGTTATTGGAGACTTTCTGAAGTATGTGTTCTGATACTTATTATTGGAGACTTTCTGAAGTATGTGTTCTGATACTTGTTATTGGAGACTTTCTGAAGTGTGTGTTCTGATACTTGTTATTGGAGACTTTCTGAAGTGTGTGTTCTGATACTTGTTATTGGAGACTTTCTGAAGTATGTGTTCTGATACTTCTTATTGGAGACTTTCTGAAGTATGTGTTCTGATACTTTATATTGGAGACTTTTTGAAGTGTGTGTTCTGATACTTGTTATTGGAGACTTTCTGGAGTGTGTGTTCTGATACTTGTTATTGGAGACTTTCTGAAGTATGTGTTCTGATACTTGTTATTGGAGACTTTCTGAAGTATGTGTTCTGATACTTGTTATTGGAGACTTTCTGAAGTATGTGTTCTGATACTTGTTATTGGAGACTTTCTGAAGTATGTGTTCTGATACTTGTTATTGGAGACTTTCTGGAGTGTGTGTTCTGATACTTGTTATTGGAGACTTTCTGAAGTGTGTGTTCTGATACTTGTTATTGGAGACTGTTTTTCGCATATTTGTGTACCGTATAAACAATAAGCAAATTCAATAACTTTGAATTATATCATGAAATGTCAGAAGTATTGTGTGACTTTCTGGTTTCCGTTTCTAAACAATTCCTTTAAAAACAATCAGTTATTTGCTAAAAGTCTCCTTCTTGAAACCTGCGGTCTCATCGGTGAGAAACGAGCCTTTAAGATAAGCTATTGTGTTCAAGCGATACCAAACTTTGAGATGTGACTATACCTCAATAAAATAGTTACATTCATTAGGATACAGTAACCTCGAAAGTAACACTTTTCTAAGGGTATGTTATCCCATGGAAAACACGAATTTTTGATGTGTTTCTATCATTTCTAAAATAGCCAAACTATTGAATATAATACAATCCTGTATGTTAATTGAACCCTTTGAGATACACTAACTTTGAAAGTAACCGTTTTTTCAGCTGTCGTATCCTCATGGGAATAACCAGAACCATTAACGTGTTCAATCCTTTTAAAAATAGCCAAACCCTTGGATATAAATATACAGGTCAGCTGAACCTGTAGAGCGTTTTATTTGCTGTTATGTGAAAAGCTTCCTATAACCTGTCCAACACTTGTTATTAAAACATGCTTTTTTAAGCTGAGTCAACGGGCGGGGCGGAAGAATGAACATTGTATTTATAAATAAAACTGTTTATAGTTTTAAACGTATTATGACCACTTGGAAAAAACCAGATCTGTGGATATCTTTATATTTTTCGAGAAAATGTGAAGTACTTTTTGAATTCCATCCACTTGAAATGAAACGAAATACTGATAGGTGTATGTATACGCACACACACACACACATGTATGTATTTAAAAACTGGCCAAATTTATTCGCAAGGGTACATCTACATTTTAACGTATGGTTCAGGATAATGTGTATTTTGCCCCCCAGTGGCTCAGCGGTTTGTCTGCGTACTTACACGCTAAAATCCGGGTTTCGATACCCGTGGTGGGCAGAGCACAGATAGCCCATTGTGAAGCTTTGTGCTTAATTCAAAACAACAACAACAACAAATGTGTACTTTTGTTCCGTTTCCCTGTTTTTCACTGAGAAGTAGATAAAAACAAAATTGAAAAGGCACTCATAGTAATTCCTTATTATACAGCAAGAATAAACCAGAAAAGTGATGAATATATTCAACGGAATTTATTTTAACTTTTAACCGCGAAATGTGACTTATTTCCATGGGTTTACTACGCATGCGCGTCCCTCCGATATTTTTTTTTTTTTTTCTGCCTCGAGTTTCGTTATTGGATGATCAAAAACTCTGGTCAAACGTTTTTAATAAAATATTTGTTTGTCTTGGAAGTTAACAAATTGATAATAAAGATGATAAAACTATCAAAATAATTATTTTTCTAGTGTAACGAAGGAATTTGAAATGTTTGAAAATTTAGGGAAAAAAATCGAAGATAAAAGACGTTCACGCCATATGTATTTGTTCTCTGCTGATAGTTATCGGTCGTTTGATATGGTAGCGTCTTCTTAGGCTTAGCACTGATTATGGCGCCACCTATTTAACCTGCTAACGTGTAAAATAATTGAGGGGGAACGACATTGTTCCTTCTAAGTGGTTTTTATACCCTACTGGAATGGTTGATAACCTTTTTGGAAACGTGGATCAGTAATTTCTATGATAATCCAAAGTTTCAATCACTGACGGTGCTCACATCTAGCGGCAGTTTGGGTAATTACAGTGTCATGTGATCCATCACATTTGGCCTCATAACTGTCTTCGTACTAAAAAACTGACAGTATTTTACACTCGTGACGTTTAAACATACAAATCCAATCACTCCGAGATTCTGTAAAATTTAACCAACTGTGAAACTAATCGCATACGAGTTGATGGCCTTGAACGGGCATGAACCGTAACCAAACTACGAAAAGACAGATTGGCGGATTTTTAACATTAATTTAGAACTGTTAGCGAGGATATTTCTGTGTATGCATTTACTTCCTAATGCTACTTCTCATTCAACAGTTCTGGTAAGAAAGACCTGCGAATTTAAACTACATAAAAGTTCTTTTGGTTCTAAGAAAGGATTTCAAATATTTAACTTCGCAGATTTCGAAAATAATATATTCATTTTTTTCTATCACTTAAGGATTTTTTTACAAATCGGGATGAAACAAAAGCTCTCACTCACATCAAATTTACTACAAATATAACAAAATATGTTTGGGTTATTCACACAGTCTCTTGTAACCAATAGTAACGAATAAATCGCATAAACAAATGTTGTGCAGAAATATCACGTCACGTGACCTTTTAACCGTTAATTTACAAGCGGTGCATTTCTCGTAGGTTCTAAAACGATCGATAAAGTGCTCACATCGTGATTGGTCTAGAGAAATATATAGCTAGTGTTTATTGGTATTGTTGGCAAAGGGTGATCCAATTTCAATGAAAAAGATTTATTTACGTGAAAGAACCTACGATGTTTTGTGAAAAATCTATACGTGATCGAGAATACTGAACATTACTTTTGGATTCGGTGTACAAGAATTATTGTATAACGTAAAAATTTCAAGAGAATAAAACCATCACTGGTTTCTGTTATTGAATATTAGTATTGGCAAATTATTTTTTTGAAGTGAAGTTTCATCCAGACATTGTTTTCTTTATGATGTATTTAAGTACTGTGTCTTATTAAACAAAGTGCCTCACCAGCAGTTGCTCCCCGCTAGTACAACGGTAAGTCTCCAGATTTACAACGCTAAAATCAGGGGTTCGATTTCCCTCGGTGAGCTCAGCAGATAGATCAATGTGGCTTTGCTATAAGCAAAAATAACCAAAAATTAACATTTGCTGGTGGGTTAAACCTTTCGCTCAATTTGTAGAGCATTCGTTTGTCGTTCGAGATTCCCAGGTTCGATTCTGAGTCGAATAAATGAAAGCATTGGCTGAACACATCATGTTAATCTGCGTGAGAAAATAGTCTAAATTAATATCGTCACGCATTATTAATTATTATTCCTATGTAATCAGGAAACTATATTATACTAGGTCCACGTTATCACGTGCTATGAATTATTCTAGGTTCATGTCAAGATGCACTGTGAAGTCTGATAATGAACAGTAGGTAGGTTCATGTCATGATGCACTGTGAAGTCTGATAATGAACAGTAGGTTCATGGCAACAACTGTAAACATCTTTAACGATATTCCATTTTCAGCAAATCTATGGAAACAACAAACTGAACAATCTTTATATTGTAATTACTGACATTAAAAATACAATTAAATGTTTAATTAAAAATGAGAGAAAACTACCTGAATAGAACAAAAGAAAACGAATCTGAGTTTATACTGACAGTATACAACTACCTGAATAAAACAAGAGAGAACGAACATGAGTTTATACTGACAGTATAAAACTACCTGAATAGAACAAAAGAGAACGAACATGAGTTTATACTCACAGTATAAAACTACCTGAATAAAACAAGAGAGAACGAACCTCGGTTTATACTCACAGTATAAAACTACCTGAATAGAACAAGAGAGAACGAACCTCAGTTAAAACTGACAGTATAAAACTACCTGAATAGAACAAGAGAGAACGAACATGAGTTTATACTGACAGTATGAAACTACCTGAATAAAACAAGAGAGAACGAACATGAGTTTATACTGACAGTATAAATCTACCTGAATAGAACAAGAGAGAACGAACATGAGTTTATACTCACAGTATAAAACTACCTGAATAGAACAAGAGAGAACGAACATGAGTTTATACTCACAGTATAAAACTACCTGAATAAAACAAGAGAGAACGAACATGAGTTTATACTCACAGTATAAAACTACCTGAATAAAACAAGAGAGAACGAACCTCAGTTTATACTCACAGTATAAAACTACCTGAATAAAACAAGAGAGAACGAACCTCAGTTAAAACTGACAGTATAAAACTACCTGAATAGAACAAGAGAGAACGAACATGAGTTTATACTGACAGTATGAAACTACCTGAATAAAACAAGAGAGAACGAACCTCAGTTTATTCTGACAGTATAAAACTACCTGAATAAAGCAAGAGAGAACGAACCTTAGTTTATACTGACAGTATAAAACTACCTGAATAGAACAAGAGAGAACGAACATGAGTTTATACTGACAGTATGAAACTACCTGAATAAAACAAGAGAGAACGAACCTCAGTTTATACTGACAGTATAAAACTACCTGAACAGAACAAGAGAGAACGAACATGAGTTTATACTCACAGTATAAAACTACCTGAATAGAACAAGAGAGAACGAACCTCAGTTTATACTGACAGTATAAAACTACCTGAATAGAACAAGAGAGAACGAACATGAGTTTATACTCACAGTATAAAACTACCTGAATAGAACAAGAGAGAACGAACATGAGTTTATACTGACAGTATAAAACTATCTGAATAGAACAAGAGAGAACGAACATGAGTTTATACTGATAGTATGAAACTACCTGAATAAAACAAGAGAGAACGAACCTCAGTTTATACTGACAGTATAAAACTACCTGAACAGAACAAGAGAGAACGAACATGAGTTTATACTCACAGTATAAAACTACCTGAATAGAACAAGAGAGAACGAACCTCAGTTTATACTGACAGTATAAAACTACCTGAATAGAACAAGAGAGAACGAACATGAGTTTATACTCACAGTATAAAACTACCTGAATAGAACAAGAGAGAACGAACATGAGTTTATACTGACAGTATAAAACTATCTGAATAGAACAAGAGAGAACGAACATGAGTTTATACTGATAGTATGAAACTACCTGAATAAAACAAGAGAGAACGAACCTCAGTTTATACTGACAGTATAAAACTACCTGAACAGAACAAGAGAGAACGAACATGAGTTTATACTGAAAGTATAAAACTACCTGAATAGAACAAGAGAGAACGAACCTCAGTTTATACTGACAATATAAAACTACCTGAATAGAACAAGAGAGAACGAACATGAGTTTATACTGACAGTATAAAACTACCTGAATAGAACGAGAGAACGAACATGAGTTTATACTGACAGTATACCTGAATAAAACAAGAGAGAACGAACCTCAGTTTATACTCACAATATAAAACTACCTGAATAAAACAAGAGAGAACGAACCTCAGTTTATACTGACAGTATAAAACTACCTGAATAGAACAAGAGAGAACGAACATGAGTTTATACTGACAGTAGATTATAGTTTATTATATGGCGACTTCCTTTCTTCAACAGTTCGTGATAATTACATTAATAACTTGGAAGTGAAAAGTCTTCTAAATTAATGGGATGTGATAACGTTTCGTTGTGAGAATATATATGTGAGAGTTACGTGGAGTTTGAAGATTTAAATTCCAGTCATGTTAGAAGCTCCCATTTGTTCCAAGACGAGCATTTGTAAATGATAAGTCTTGTTAATATAATATGAAGAATAGATATGGCACTGTTCACCATGTGTAGATATGGCACTGTTCACCATGTGTAGATATGGCACTGTTCACCATATGTAGATATGGCACTGTTCACCATGTGTAGATATGGTACTGTTCACCATGTGTAGATATGGCACTGTTCACCATGTGTAGATATGGCACTGTTCACCATGTGTAGATATGGCACTGTTCACCATGTGTAGATATGGCACTGTTCACCATGTGTAGATATGGCACTGTTCACCATGTGTAGATATGGTACTGTTCACCATGTGTAGATATGGCACTGTTCACCATGTGTAGATATGGCACTGTTCACCATGTGTAGATATGGTACTGTTCACCATGTGCAGGACATTTCAACACTTCAATTTTTAACAGTGGGACTCTTTTCCCAGGTTAAATAAAACAATTGTTAGAGAGAATGTGGAACACGATTGGATATTATACTGTGGAGTTCTTAATAACGAAGTTACGTGTTAAGTTTTCTACTAAAAAGAAAGATGTACTGAAGGAAAACTTTCATTGTAACTAGAGATATAACCCGAGCACATCGATTAGGCCATGCCCAGAGGAGTTAAGACCACGTTTGTGTGAATGGTTGGGGTAGGAAACTTTCAAAGCGTTTCTACAAACCAGCAAAAGTTTTCTTAACGGAGCTGATTTCGTTGTTACTTGAACATCAAGGAAAGAAAATTGTTTGTTTTGATTTTCACTTTTATGTGTGAATTTTATACAAGGGTGTTGATAATTTAAGTGGTTAGGTAAACTTTCAATGTGTTAAAGAACGTGTAATCTAGATGTATAATCTAGAGTAAGATGGTGACGTTAGAAAGACACTATATTAGTCACGTGCACTGCATGGTGACAAAAATAATACTAGCTAGCGAGGGTCTTAGTGGTGAACCTCTTGTGTAACGCCATCTATGTGTTCATACAACTGCCTTTTAAAGACAGTGATTTTCTTTTAAAGCTAAGTATAGTAGTTGTGTAAGTTGTTTTTTTTAACCAAGCTCTCAGGTTATCGATACCAGGAAATATTTTGTTAAGATTGATTTTTATGTTAGTAAAAGTAGATCTGTTTAGTCTCAAAACTTCCCACAGTATTCTAGTCGGCGTCTGGAAATTGAGAAATTTCACGTGCGAAAAATATTACAAAAAGAATTCATTGAATACGTAAACGTTTGTAAGACTAGAGGGAAGGCAACTAGTCATCACCCACCGCAAACTCTTGGGCTACTTTTTTACAAATGAATAGTAGGATTTACCATTACATTATAACGACCCCACTGCTGAAAGGGCGAGCATATTTGGTGTGACAGGGATTCGAACAAATGGTCTTCAGATTATGAGTCGAACGCCTTAATCCACCTGGCCATGCCGTGCCAAAATATGTAAACGATAGTTGTTAGTGAGTTAACAATAAGTTTGATTGTTTGTTTTGAAATCTCGCAAAGCTACACGAGGGCTATCTGCGCTAGCCGTCTCTAGAGGAAAAGCAGTTAGTCATCATTCACAGACAACTGTTGGACTACTCTTTTACCAACAAATAGTGGGATTGACCATCACATTATAACGCCCCCACGGCTGAAAGGGACGAGCATGTTTGGTGTGATGGGGATTCGAACCCTCGACCCTCAGATTACGAGTCGAATTCTCTCTTCATCCAGCCATGCCGGACCGTTGACAATAGCAAGTGTGTAAGTGTAGGTATCCATGATGGAAAGGACACATCTGAGTGGGAAATTCTGTTTGTGAATTTTGGGGAGGCCAAATTTAATACTAGAGGAGAAACCTGAAAGATAAAGTTTATTGAAAGTGTATTTAAAGGCTTATTAGTGTCTCGTGTAATGTGTGCCATTTTGCCAACGTAATCCTATTGTTTTATAAATACAATGTCACTACTCTTATCAGGCCAGGCAACAAAGACATATTTATTGTTAACTAGTTCTTTAAGAGCTAAAAAATTTTCTTCTGGACAGAGGAAAGGAAATCTTCAGAGAGTTTTGTAGTGAAATGATAACTCAATATTTTTGCGGTAGTTACAATGAAATTATAAACTTCAAGGGCGCTTAGTACATTGTATCTTCACTTTTACTTTCAAAGGTCATATATAAATATACGTGTGATCTACCAACTTCTCGCCCTTTCAAGTGTGAGAGCGTTATTATGTTGAGATCAATCCCACTATTTGTTGGTAAAAGAGTAGCCCAAGAGTTGGCGGTGGGCGGTGATGACTAGTTCCCTTCCCTCTAGTCTTATACTGCTAAATTAGGGACGGCTAGCACAGATAGCCCTCGAGTAGCTTTGTGTGAAATTCAAAAACAACAAATATGCTTCTCACCATGTGAAACTACGCTGCTTGGAACATGTGGGAGCTTCTAACATGACTGGAATTTAAATCTTCAAACTCCACCTAACTCTCACATATATATTCTCACAACGAAACGTTATCGCATCCCATTTATTTAGAAGCTATGGATGTAATTATCACGAACTGTTGATAAAAGGAGGTCGCCATATTATGAACTAAAATCTACTGTCATTATAAACTCAGGTTCGTTCTCTCTTGTTCTATTCAGGTAATTTTCTCTCATTTTTAATTCAACATTTAATTGTATTTTTATATCAGTAATTACAATATAAAGATTTTTAAGTTTGTTGTTTCCATAGATTTGCTGAAGATGGAATATATATATAATTCCGAAATATTCCTTAAAGATATTTGCAGTTGTTGTCATGCGCTGTTTTTATGTTGATGTTCTATATTTCAGTTTACTCACATCTGCTGTTTTAAATAAGGTAAAAGTGTGACAGGCTTTACTGACGACCTTTTTGGAAGCAACACCAACTTTGTCGAGACTTAAAAGTGCCATATCTTATTTATTGGCTCGACTTAGCCATGTGGTAAGAGCGTTCGACTCGTAATCTGAAGGGTCACGGGTTCAAATCCCCGTCACACCAAATATATTTTTGCTCTTTCAGTTGTGGGGAAGTTATAATGTGATGCTATGTCCCACTATTCGTTGGTAAAAGAGTAGTCTAAGAGTTGGCGGTGAGTGGTGATCACTAACTGCCTTCCATCTAGTTTTACATCGCTGACTTAGAGACGGCTAGCGCAAGTAGCCCTCGTGTAGCTCGGCGCTAAATTAAAAAACAAATACAAATCTTATTTAGCTGGCCGATGTGTCAGAACTGTCATAGCGACGTGTGGCAATATCTACCTCACGAGGGTCCAGCCTTAGGCCTTGGTTGTACAGCCGAGAAACTTGACAGCCTGCTTGTTGGACCACATGTGTCGGCAGAGACTGGGGAGAAACACAATTGATCTGTTTAAATTTTTCATTGGGATCCCCAGCTGTGGACCTTTCGAGTTCTACCCTGGCTTAGGTGCTCGTGGGAAGAGTCACCTGCGACCAAGTGGGTTTGCATCTCGAATCTATTGGATCGTAAAACTTCCTATCCAGTTCAACCTCCTAGCGGTTTGGAACAATAGAGGCGCTGTCAAAAATGAAATCTTTCGACTGGAGGAATTTTTCAGCTCCTTCATTAGGATCAAGATGGATCGGTCTGCCAATACACAGGAGCTGGTCACGTGATAGGACCCAAGCTTATGTTGCTTTCTTTCTCGTATCTATCACGTGCGTGAAACACGTAAACTGACAGATGGAAGCTGTACACGCGCAGATGTCTTAATAATGTTGACCACCAAGTGAACCGGTCGTAAGGTGTGAGTACCGGTAAATTGTCGGTACCCGTAATGAGCATTCGAAAACTTTTATACCGGAAATACGTGTAACACACGTTTTTCATTGCGTATAATTCGTTTGTAACTGTTATTGTGTAATTGTCCAGAGAAAGAAAGACACGTAACGTATATCAGTACGGTAAAGTACTAAAACCTTTTTACACAATAGTAATACGTACTCTTATAAATCAACATATACCCCTATTTATAGTCACACACGCCTGCGTACTGTCACGCCACAAAAAATAATTTTTAAATATATATATGCATATAAGAAATCGTAAAATGTATCATAGGTTTTTCTACCCCTTGGCATCTCTATGTTGTGAAACACTTTGTTACAGCTGTTGGTATATAATTAATTATAGAAACCATTGCTAATCAGCGTTCTTGTTATTTGCATATGAAAATGAAAAGAAGTAAACAATTTGCTCGGAAAAGTTTTATTTATTGCTGAACAAAACACTGGAAGAGGTTCGTTTTCCTGTCTGACAGTAGAGTCAGAAGGAGATGTTTACCACCAGGGGCAGCTACACTGTGATGGACGGCTATAGTCAGTGGAACATCCGTTGTAACTCATGTCCGAATAACTGAGCTCTCCGTTGGGAATGAGACACATATTTCACTAACAAAGGCTTGCAACAAGGAAACATGTTATTAGAGGTAGGATGGCACTGTCCACTTGCTAGTAATAATAGCCGTTAGTCTCTGGACTTCCTGAACCGACCTCGGATTGATGTCCAATTAAGTCAGGCGGCAGTAGTACATTAGGTCCCAGTCCGAGACAGGCCGGTGTCAGTTTGCAGTGACATACGGCCGGCAACCTTTGCTAGAATGGAATGTGTCGTTGGTTTCTTGTCTCTGTCGGTCTGTACGTTCGGCGTGTGTGTATGTGCAGTGCTTCTTAGCGAAGGTAAAGTACACCCTTTCCCGCCTTATATTAACGGGCAGGCAATTTTTGGTAACTAGCTTCCTTTTTCAAATTACCCGTGACGTAAGCCCTAATCGTATTCTTGTTTCACGTCTTCATAACATCATCAAGATCCCCTCCCCCCCTCTTACAGCTCCGGATCATCAAGATCCCCCCCCCTCTTACAGCTCCGGCTAATTCATTAAAACCAATCTCTCAGGGGAGTTACCGACATAATAATACGGCTGCCAGCCCGGCACGGTCTCTTCAGTCTCATCAATCTTCAAGCTAACTTAATGTCATTAGTTGCGGGCCGGTAGACGGCAAATGTGAATATTTCATAAGAGATTTTAAAGCAGAAAATGGAAAGGTTATTATACCGGGGTTGTAGCCAAGCCACTGTCTCTACAAATGTGATTACAAAGTGAAGAAATGGATGGAAGTGTTGGGCTTTTTTTTTGTTATTTAAATCTTTTAAAACAACAGTATGTACGAGGTGTGTAATATATGCATCTAAACATTTTTTCAGAGGTCATTATCTATGCATATGTAAAAGCCTAAAACCTATTCACTTAACGTTACGGTGTGAGGGTGTCTTTACATCGAGACACTTAAAATGTCATTGGACGAAAAAAAACAAACTGAGCCCTACCTTTCCAAATTTCAAATTGGTGAGAACCAAACCACCTAAAATATGACACCCAAAGCTCTGTGCGTTTTAGTAGTAAAAATATTTAAGATTAGATAAAGAACTGAGATTTTACTCGAGAGCTGTAGAGGGATGCACACTCGTAGGAACACGTGCAGCGACATGAATAAATAATCCAATTTATAAACATGCCGTGTAAAGTTAAGTGCAACATGCTGTTTCATCAAGAAATAAAGATACTGTTGCATGTCTAGATTTTTTTTCCTCGGCAATCCTGTTTATATTACAGTACGTTATTTAGGCAAAAAGTGAATCCCTCAGATAGCATCTGAAAATAACTTGTTAACAATAATCGATGCAAATGATAATTTTCACAGTTCTCTCCATTGTGGCGGAAAGGGTTTTAATTCCCACACGTACATTAAGTTCTTCTCGTAATCTCTGTCTTTCAAAATTTAAGGATTAATTCGTCAGAAAACTGTTTCCTTCTTCAGGTTCTAGGTTGTTTTATATTTACCTTAAGTTATTTCGATCGAGTATAATATTTACTTTTAAACGTCGACCAAGAATTCGTTGTTCTGTTCAACAGTCTTTATAAAACTGTTTAGAACTATCAGTTTCTCTCGTTTGCAAGTATCTGTGCTGCTATTGGTCTGAAGAGTACCTACTAAAATAGTATCAAGGCTAAAGAATACACATATTCAATTAGTAGCGGCTCTCCTATTGGCTTAGCTGGTTCTTCTGAACATATTCAAATAATATCAGGGCTAATCACTTCATATTTGAGCAGTTGCATCCCTCTGTGTACTTATTGAGGTGTACATATTCTAGAATTATTTCAATGCAAGTCAACATGACTCACCAGTCTGTCTCTATAACTGATTGAGTAATACTTACATGAATACTATTGAATACTATGGAGTTTCAGTCAGTCGAGCTGGGTTAATAAAACTATTCATTGTATACTCTTGATTTAAATCTTTTGCTATCACTTAATGGGAGAAAGTTATTTCGACAGTGTTTAGTTTCTTTGTTTTTAAAATTTACTCTGTGTACATTCAAATAAAAAGGGTGTTAGTACAACGTTATGAAGCTTTGAAAGTTGAACAATAGTTTTTAAGCCAAAACATGGCCTCAAACTCTCCTAAAACAAAATCGTATCTATTTTCGTTCAAAAAAAGCTGAAATACCAAGTTGCTAAATTTGTATTACTGGTATTTAAAACAACTTTAATCACTTTGTATTTTATTTTAGTTTTTAATAACTCGTGTACAGAGAAGTTCTACCTTTAAAAAATGTTCTAACTCCGAAATTTTGTTGTCTCCAAATCCGTATTAAAAAGCAAAGAATGAAAGTGGTATAATTTTATGGATTCTAACTTTGAATTTTATGTACTATATGAAATACTACGTTTTAATTCTGACAAACCTTTAGCAAACACGTGATCACCAAACCCCGAATCAGAGTCAGTGGTCAAATTTTTGATTAAACACTGTTCTAGTATAGGTCACGCTTTCATCAAACACTTTGGCCCCTGGTTTGCTTAGGACTCTGATCCTAACATGTATATAATGCGGAGTTCAGTTTTTAAGTTTTATGTATTTTGAAAGGTTTGGACATGAAAATGTTCTCAGGGCTCAGTGTTACGTAGAAACTATTTTACATGTAAAGATCAATGTCAGGTCCAGTTTGAGCCATGAGGTGATCGTTTATCTGGACGTTGTACTGATGAGAAAATTTTAAGGTTAGACCTCTAGAAACAGTTGTTTTGAAATAGCTACATCTCTTTTCTAGTGAAAGTCAACCGATGCGGGAACACGGGTGTGTTGTGGTTAACGTGATGCACAACATACCTCAAGAGGATGTGACGTCATCGTTTATTATAGTTTAAGATTTTTGGAAGGACCAATGATTAACCTCCGGATAAAATAATCATTTGATTCACAGGCTGAGGGTCTGAAATCAATATGGTTAGTTCCCCAAAAGGCCTAGTTTGTTCAAGAGAAAACGTGGTGGGCGTAATGTACTTCTTTGTGGATTAAAAATATTTCTACATGGAAAAGTGTGTTAAAACGTACATGTTTTACTGTATTCTAAAATCGTACAAAAGAATGACAACATTATTTCAAACAACTAACAATGACACCTGAGTTGTTCGTAAACAGCACTACCGTGTTCACGTGGGAAACAGGCCCGAAAGAGACCTCCAAGGAAGATCCCTTTATCAACACATGTAATAACACCGGTTCTTTTTACTCATTTTCTCCCGTACGTGCAGGTTACCCTATCTTATTTTTACTTACCCATACCTCCTCGAACTGGTGTCTAAAACACGTTGGGCTGCTAGCTAAATGATAGGGGATTATGGCTCTGCCCTGTGAGAATGGAAAAAAATTTGAACTATAAATCAAAAGCCTTGATTAATACGTGATAATACGTATCTCGTTGAAACGTATTGTTATTAATCACAGCACGTGATAGAAGAATTAGAGCCAAGTGCACTTTAAGCACCCACTGAAAATAATCAGTATCGCTGCTAAATGCTGCTTTAAGTAAACAAATAAAACACACACGAAAAAACACGTGGTCTCTTGCGTCTGTTTCTAAATGAATGAGGAAGCCACGGGTTTGAGGTCAGTACGGTTATAGAAGTATTAACAGACCACTTAATATGGATTGCGAAAGGAGGAAGAAACAGACGGTTTGTAACGAGGTTTATTTAAATTTTAATAGAAAATAATTTATAATTATCTTAAACGTGGAGTAAAACGTATGTTATCAATCCTTTCTGTCCCCCTAGTGAATTTCGGTATGTCTGTGGACTTGCAACGATTAAAACCGGGTTTCGATACCATTACCTGTGGTGGGCAGAACACAGATAGCCCATTGTGTAACTTTCGTGCTTAACTTCAAATCACAAAAATCTTGAACTCAAATAAACTGGATTTTGTTCATATTTTCTTTTCATAGTTTCATTTTATTTCTATATGCTTCGAACTACCTGACAATTGAGGGACTCGACTCGCAGTGTGCGAGTCCCGAGATCGAAACCTATCTTCGAATATGCTAGTTTTTTCATCCGTCAGTCTCGCTGCCCACTGTTTAAAGTGGTGCAGTAGTTGGTAGGAAATGGTGTTGACTGGCTGCCTTAAATGTGGTCAATCATTTGAAAATTAGGGCTGTTCTCGAGTAGTGAAATTCGACAAACTAATTTATTTCTTTCGCTTGTATTAAGTTTCAACAGACAACTTTATTGGTATTTTAATACATTACGATATGAGTTAACAAACCGTCAGTTACAAACTTATTATCAGGGGAGTTTCATTTTCCGTTTGTATTAATACTGATTGTGTGTAAAGTACACATCTCAGAATTTTTTATATTAAAAAAATTTATAATCTTCAATTTGATTTTATTGGCTTTATCCTGGAATTGTGACGTAAATGTCGCTTTCCTTTTCAGGATGTAGAAATAAACTACCTTACAACACCAAATGTGTGGTTTTTACTGAAGAGTGAACGTTTCGTTTTACAATTTCTTCGGGAGTGTTCCGCTAAACTATTAACCCTAACTGACAGCTTCAGTTGGGTTACTGTAGTCACGCTTTGTTTTCCCTTTCTTGTAGAGCCCAGTATGGTCATGTGGTTAGGGTGGTCGACTCCCAATCTGAAGGTTACGGCTTCGAATCCCAGTTATATTAGACATCCTCGACCTTTCAGCCGTGAGAGCGTTATAATATTACAATCAATCTCACTTTTTGTTAATCTGAAAATGACCTAGGAAGGTCGAAACGTTGTTTTCTGTTTTATTAGTAAAAGTATTAATATTAGCTGAGATACATTATCAATCCCATTATTCGTTGATGAAAGAGTAGCCCAACAGTTGACGGTACGTGTTAATAACTATTTTCCTTCCCTCTAGTTCTACACTTATAAATTCAGGACGGCTAGTGCAGATAGCCCTCGTGTAGGTTTGCGGGAAATTTAAAAAAGCAGACAAACCCTTCTTTTGACCAACAACTTTATTTTGGTTGTACATATTCCAATAAGGAATTGTCTCATACCACTGTAAACCTAATAAACTCGTGTGTATTACTACAACTCAGTAACGCAGATTAGCAAATAAGTTTTCAGTTTCGTAATATCAACATATTACCTTCTTCGTCCTTTTTTCTTGTCCATCTGGTCCCCCGGTAAGACAGTGGTGTGTCCTACGGATTTACAATGCTAAAATCAGGGATTCGATTCCAGTCGTTGGACACGGCAGACAGCCCGGTGTGTCTTTCTTATAACAAAAACCTATTCTTGTACATCCGGGCTTTTTCGTCGAACCGGTCGCTTTGTTTTCGACGCTGCATCTTGTTCGAGTATATCTAACTACAAGTTTCTCTAACCAAACAGGTCTTGTAGCCTCTGTACTGACTGAATTCAGAAAATAACTTGTGCGAATGGTGACAATGGTTACAGACTATGTATTACTTTTACTGTAACACTCCTAAAGAAGCTGTATTAGAACACTTTCTTAAGAAACTCTTGAGCAAAACGTTCAGTATCCAGTTAAATAAAAAATAAGATTGATTATTTCTAAGTTAATATTTTTCGCACTCTAGTGAGTGTTACAGGAACTAAAGTACTTATGCCTTTATTGCACTTTGTAACACACTGATATCAAATCTATTATTATTGTTTAATACGCATACAAACGGTTCAGTTCTATGCTTGAATGTCCGTATTTCTAGGACACAGTCTAAATAAATCATAGCATTGTTCTAATATATTCCTCGTTTGAACAATGCTATTCCAAAGTAACATACACACTTATGACCTACCAAAATATATTCCACCAAGACATTTAATCTGTGCAACGTTGACATATCTAAGTAAAAATTTAAAAGAAAACGTGTTTTCCTCGACGTATTTCCATAACGCGTACAATAGACAATTAAATATGTTTTCTCGTTTGTTTTCCAGAAAGCCCAAACGTAATGAAAGACGCCATTTTTTAAACACCCAGTAAACTTGTGCACTTCTTTAAAAAAAAAAAAAGTATTTGTTTCTGCTATCTACAAGAACGTATATGGTGAAATCTAAGAACGTGTAATAACAGAGACCTCATGCAAGAGACGTAAAAATAGACCCACGGTTACACTGGTGAAACACTTAGCAACGACATATTGTGTATTAATCACAGACTTGTGTGAGTTCTAGTGGCCGGTCTGTGTGATATATGTAAGAGTCCATCCTGAGTGCCATGAGGACTTATGCAGGCGAAAATCATTGTCATTTTCTCCGCTATGATTGATGATCTGGAAGGCTCGTGTTCGAGGGTGTAATTAGCACCCTCTGTTAGCGAGGCTTTGTGCTCTTGTGACATGGGAGACAGCTCGAGACGAGCACTTTCAAGAGGTGGGACCAACCGCCCCCTGCCGAGACCATTAATTACCACTTCCAAAGACTCAGCGACCAAGTGCCATTGCAGTCAGACAGATCATAATTTACAATCATGCATTCTCCTTTTTCGACACCAGTGAAGGACTTATCGTTAGGTTTAAGCCTACAAATAAATCCACAACAGAGGAGTGAGGGCCCAACACCAAGTGGTATTTCTTGTCTGAGAGGTGCATTAATTCAGACGACACCCTGACCCGTGGCTGGTGGGTGCCGACTTTCGCCCTTCCGTAACTGCCTTTATATGGTCATCACTTCATATTTTTGTTCACTTCATTTACTCCACGCACGTGCACGAGTCTTTCTCTTTCAACCCACTTCCGTCAACTCGCAAGAGAGGAATGACTCTTAAAATGTCTAATTACATATTGTAGATGATTATAAGTGACATGTTTTGTTGTGGGCTGTGTATCAGTTTCAAAAGAAATATTTTGTTAACTACGTCCGTGTAATAACGGTAGGATTACTCGGGGTTTTGTCTTTAATGGAAAATATATTCCGCGTATGATCGTATTTGTAATACCCAGACAGTTGTTTCCGTTTCACTAAACATTTACTTCCCGAGCGCGTTAGGCGTGCGACTCGTAATCCGAGGGTCGCGGGTTCGATTCGCGTTCGCACCAAACATGCTCGCCCTTTCCTCCGTGGGGGCGTTATAATGTAACGTTCAATCCCACTATTCGTTGGTAAAAGAGTAGCCCAAGAGTTGGCGGTGGGTGGTGATGACTAGCTGCCTTCCCTCTAGTCTTACACTGCTAAATTAGGGAAGGCTAGCGCAGATAGCCCTCGTGTAGCTTTGTGCGAAATTCAAAAACAAACACATTTTCTTCAATTTTTATGCTCTTTGTGTTTCTTAATATTTGTCTATTTTATTATTAACCTTTAACCTACGCAAAGCATTGCTCGTGCTGTGCCCACTGCAGGGATCCTACTCCAATAATTGACGTTATATTCCCTCAGGCTAACTGCTGAGCCTTATTATAAGCGATAAAAATGTTGGACGGTAAAGCAAACAGTAGCAAACTTTTATCTGAAAACGATACTGATAATTTATAAAACACTTCCTCCCAAAAATATCTATCGAACTACTTGTAAATGGATTCAAGTTAATGTCCGGCGTTTATCGTTAAAACCAGCGGAAACTGCGAGTCCAATATCACCGGAAGTGGTTCACACGAGGTCTCTACCTAGCAGCTCGGAGTGCTTACTTACCTGCCATAATTAAGGGAGAATTGTAATTATTGTTCGTAAGTTCTGGACTCCTTGTCGTCATCCTGTTTTACTGCCAAAGTTGGAGAGCAAACAAACAGCGCGTTCTCTTCACATCAATTGGTGCTTCTATTCCTGACCGGAAAATCGTAAAACTGAAGTTGAAGTTTATTGGTGTTTTATGCCCACCTAGGCTATCTATGGCTGACCCGTACGTTTCCTGGCAATTTGGGTCCTTAGCCGGTGATGTGATTTAGTTGTTCTGGTTGGCCAGAACTGTTGCTAATGCATTTTGTACGGATGCTCGATTAACAGTGTGTGTATATTAAACACCAGCAGTGACCAGTTCTGTAGTAAGTCGTGTCAATAAATTTATATAAGTAGCCTATTTAGCGGTTTCTATTTCAAAAACCCTCTTGAAACCAAAACACTTTATCTGAAACCCTCATCGAATATTCCAAATATTTCTCTTTTCTACTTTGTGTCCACTTTCATAGTTGTTGTGAAAACGCATTTGATTTTAGAATGCATCCAACGGATGTATAAAAAAACATTTTATACATTTTAAAAATCAGTGTATTTTTTATATTTGAAATGTTCAATAAATATATAAATATACATCACCCGAAATGACACAAGTTTGTCATTGTTTAACAGTGACGTAGATTAGCGCGCTCAGGAAGTTAGGCGTTCGAGAAGGTAAAGACAGTAATTTGTTGTGGATAAAGTAGTCAAAGAACGTCACTAAAAAAAATCTAGGGAGCTTTGAAAGTAAAATGGAGTGTAATATGTGTATAATACAGAGGTTTAATATGTGTTCCTCCAGCAGGTTGTAACACTGTGAGTTCGAACAATGAAAACCCGATAAAATGAATGAGTAATTGGATTTAGCTGGTGCGTGTTAAATATACCTAGAGCCAACCAGGGCTTCATACACCATAACACACTCACTGATTAAATTTGGAAGAACTTACATTGAGAAGTGGGTTAGTCTCTCTGTAAACATGTTGTTCTATAGCTAATTATCATTATGATGTTGTATGTCACTTCTGTGTTATCATTATTACAATAACTGAGAGGCAATACCTTGAGATGTCTCATTTGTTATCTGTTTCATTCTGGTGGAACTGACCATGTAAGCTTTCCTTCACAATAACTCGAAAATAACGCAATTAGATTGTTAATTACGTTTGAAGAGAGACGAGTATTTTGCTAAAGTAGGGTTTAAGCTATCGGTGTGTGGAAGATACTGCTCTCTGTTTTTACTGTTCTCTTAATGTGCGGATATTCCTATGGAATTTTCCAAATAACTTGGTCCGTCTTCGCGCACACATTTTAGAAACGAGCACGCGAAATACTAGCGAACTGTATAAATTTAACTTCGACAACACGTGGTCCAGGCGTGCCTGAATCGTTTAAATTGTTGGATTGTGAATCTCAGGGTTCGTCATTCGCGTCACGTGGCCGTAAAATCCTTCGTATTTAAAAGATGGTTCGTAATTGTAGACTAGTATTACAACACATGGCTTAAGATATTTGTGTGTGTGTTGTATGCCTAACTTGGTTAATCTACAAGCCCGGTGGCTTAGAGCTGTAAGCCTCACAGCTTACCACGCTAAAATTCTGGTTTATATATTTGCAGTGGACAGAGCACAGATAAGCTACTGTGTAGCTTTATATTTAATACCAAACAAACAAAATTATATACAAAATAGAAACTACTTTAAGAGACGTAAACAAACAATAACTATATTATCAGCATAATAATATGTATTTCCCCGTACTACAACTGTTGTCGACGTAACAATGTGTTCCTCCCCCGTACTACAACTGTTGTCGACGTAACAATGTGTTCCTCCCCCGTACTACAACTATTGTCAACATAAAGTGTTCCCGTACTACAACTATTGTTAACATAAGAATGTGTTCTTCCCCATGTTACCATAATTGTCAATATAATAGTGTGTGTTCCTCTCCTATCACAACTATTGTTTACATAAAGTGTTCCCGTACTACAACTGTTGTTAACATAACAATGTGTTCTTCCCCATGTTACCACAATTGTCAATATAATAGTGTGTGTTCCTCTCCTATCACAACTATTGTTTACATAAAGTGTTCCCGTACTACAACTATTGTTAACATAACAATGTGTTCTTCCCCATGTTACCATAATTGTCAATATAATAGTGTGTGTTCCTCTCCTATCACAACTATTGTTTACATAAAGTGTTCCCGTACTACAACTGTTGTTAACATAACAATGTGTTCTTCCCCATGTTACCACAATTGTCAATATAATAGTGTGTGTTCCTCTCCTATCACAACTATTGTTTACATAAAGTGTTCCCGTACTACAACTATTGTTAACATAACAATGTGTTCTTCCCCATGTTACCATAATTGTCAATATAATAGTGTGTGTTCCTCTCCTATCACAACTATTGTTTACATAAAGTGTTCCCGTACTACAACTGTTGTTAACATAAGAATGTGTTCTTCCCCATGTTACCATAATTGTCAATATAATAGTGTGTGTTCCTCTCCTATCACAACTATTGTTTACATAAAGTGTTCCCGTACTACAACTGTTGTTAACATAAGAATGTGTTCTTCCCCATGTTACCATAATTGTCAATATAATAGTGTGTGTTCCTCTCCTATCACAACTATTGTTTACATAAAGTGTTCCCGTACTACAACTATTGTTAACATAAGAATGTGTTCTTCCCCATGTTACCACAATTGTCAATATAATAGTGTGTGTTCCTCTCCTATCACAACTATTGTTTACATAAAGTGTTCCCGTACTACAACTATTGTTAACATAAGAATGTGTTCTTCCCCATGTTACCATAATTGTCAATATAATAGTGTGTGTTCCTCTCCTATCACAACTATTGTTTACATAAAGTGTTCCCGTACTACAACTGTTGTTAACATAAGAATGTGTTCTTCCCCATGTTACCATAATTGTCAATATAATAGTGTGTGTTCCTCTCCTATCACAACTATTGTTTACATAAAGTGTTCCCGTACTACAACTGTTGTTAACATAAGAATGTGTTCTTCCCCATGTTACCATAATTGTCAATATAATAGTGTGTGTTCCTCTCCTATCACAACTATTGTTTACATAAAGTGTTCCCGTACTACAACTATTGTTAACATAAGAATGTGTTCTTCCCCATGTTACCATAATTGTCAATATAATAGTGTGTGTTCCTCTCCTATCACAACTATTGTTTACATAAAGTGTTCCCGTACTACAACTGTTGTTAACATAAGAATGTGTTCTTCCCCATGTTACCATAATTGTCAATATAATAGTGTGTGTTCCTCTCCTATCACAACTATTGTTTACATAAAGTGTTCCCGTACTACAACTATTGTTAACATAAGAATGTGTTCTTCCCCATGTTACCACAATTGTCAATATAATAGTGTGTGTTCCTCTCCTATCACAACTATTGTTTACATAAAGTGTTCCCGTACTACAACTATTGTTAACATAACAATGTGTTCTTCCCCATGTTACCATAATTGTCAATATAATAGTGTGTGTTCCTCTCCTATCACAACTATTGTTTACATAAAGTGTTCCCGTACTACAACTGTTGTTAACATAAGAATGTGTTCTTCCCCATGTTACCATAATTGTCAATATAATAGTGTGTGTTCCTCTCCTATCACAACTATTGTTTACATAAAGTGTTCCCGTACTACAACTGTTGTTAACATAAGAATGTGTTCTTCCCCATGTTACCATAATTGTCAATATAATAGTGTGTGTTCCTCTCCTATCACAACTATTGTTTACATAAAGTGTTCCCGTACTACAACTATTGTTAACATAAGAATGTGTTCTTCCCCATGTTACCACAATTGTCAATATAATAGTGTGTGTTCCTCTCCTATCACAACTATTGTTTACATAAAGTGTTCCCCGAATGTTTTCATGTAGAGGGCAGAAAACGAGCATTAGTTTACATGTGTAACGCAAGTGATAGTTTAAATGCGTGACGCTCTAGGCCTTACAAGTGGTCTTTTAATGGAAATTTGAATTACTTTCCACGTTTCAGGCTCGCGATTAGAGGTTTAGCGTCATAGATAGCGTATGCTCACCAGTATCACTTCTCATCTCAGGTTCTGTACTTTGTCTGTGGTTGAACTCGTGTTTTTTATCTGTACGTCCTTAGGCTTGATTGCACGATAAAAATTTAGAT
Organism: Carcinoscorpius rotundicauda; assembly: GCA_011833715.1. NCBI lineage: Eukaryota > Metazoa > Arthropoda > Merostomata > Xiphosura > Limulidae > Carcinoscorpius > Carcinoscorpius rotundicauda. The sequence goes on from CM022400.1 coordinate 5,146,097, forward strand.
GTGTAAATATCTGTAGTTTTTTCACAGTGGAAATGTAGGTTGTAACTGAGGGGTTTAAAAGGGGTCGTATTATATGTTGTTATTGTCATAATTGATCATGTTTTAATGCCACATTTCCTTTTTTTTAATTTTTATCTTTAGGCTTGCAACGAGTTTACGACTCACGTGATGAACCTACTCCGAGAACAAAGCCGGACTCGACCCATTACTCCGAAGGAAATCGAACGGATGGTTCAAATCATCCACAAAAAGTTCAACTCCATCCAGGTGCAACTGAAGCAGAGCACGTGCGAAGCCGTCATGATTCTCAGGTCTAGGTTTCTGGACGCTAGGTTTGTGTTTATTGTGCATACATGATAAAAAAATTGTTTCATTCTTTAGCCAAAAACGATTACGGGGGTGTTATTGTATGTGAAAGTGCTTAGTTTTTCACAGGTGTTAAAAATGAATGTAATATTTTACCTATCACATCAAATATCATTTCGCTTAAAAAAACAACGACAAATAATACAAGAAGAATTCTCAGTAACTGCGACACTCAAAATTTGATAGGTAGGATTAGAGTAAATTAACCTATGACTCGTTGGTCATCGTCAAAAACAAGTGTTTACAATTTATTTGGACCAATAATAACAACATTGAACCTTACTGTTAATGTCCACTAACAGGTTCCCAACCTTTTTTTGCCCCCAACCCTAAAAAAAAAATTAATATGTTTTTTCACCCCTTACAGTAATTATTTATTTAAGAATAAAGGTGAAGGTGGCCAAAACAAATTTTTATAATTAGTTTTTAATGATATATAAACAAAAAATATAGAAAAGAAAAAATATTACGACAAACCATGACTTCCTGAGTCCAAAATTCTAATTGGTTCTCAACTCGGTCAAGAGATGACGAAGCTATGAACTTAAAGTTTGTTATTGAAGTATGTAAACAGCCAAACAAACTCGGAGCCATTCTATGAGCCGTTTTGCCCCGGCTGATAAAGAGGGAATAATCTATTTGGGTAGGGCTGTTGGTATCAATACTGGAACACGAGCACGAAAGTTCTCGAATAGAAGTTAAGCCTCGTACACACACACACACACCATATAAAAACAAAATCTGGATGTACTTCATAATATTTACATCATGTAAAATAAATGTAAGATGTGCCTTAGAAAGAGTTTATTTGTTTTGGAATTCTCTGTTTAATTACAAATGGTGCTGACCTTGTAAGTAGGCGGACATGTTTTATGTTTTCTCTTTATGTCCTGCGGTTGCTCTTAATTTATGTTCTAGTTTTCACTATTTCAGATGCAGCTACTACAAACAGTTTTGGCTGTAAATGATAATCGAAACTGTTTGTGCTAGTATGCACGTGTATGGATAAGTATGCACGTGTGTTAGCTGATGCAAATGACGTAAACATGTTTTATATTGTAAAACAAGGTAATGCCATCACTGTACTTAGGCACCACTTAACACTACAGCCCAGCGACGGGATGAAGGAAGAATGAAACACGTCTAAATCTCCACCACATCCTTGTACAGCTTTTATACATACGGGTTTATACTGGTAAAAATCAGGTTTCGATACCCGTGGTGGGCAGAGCACAGATAGCCCTTTGTTTAGCTTTGTGGTTAATTACAAATGACACACAACACTTTTTGTACTATGTAGTTAGATTTGTCACAACCGAGCAATACTAGGCCTTACATCATTCTACATAGACTGAGTACTGTCTGATTTCTTGGCGTACTTCAAGCTCTATAGACTCTCGCTTCCTCTAACTGCAGATAAAGTAAATTTCAATGCAGAGGCCGAAACCCATATAAATTTTAATGATTGCCCTCAATTATTTACAACAAAGCGGTGACTTGAACAAGTTAGATTTTGTTAAAGTTATCTTTGCTTCACAACAAGCCACTGATTGCGTGGTTAATTTGGTGACCCAAGAATAAACATCTGAGATTAATTTGTGGCCAAGAGAACAGAAACCAAAAAACACGATAGATTTTTTATGTGTGGAGGGATTGGGCGTAGTGAGATCTACCTCTGTTTAGTGGTTTTGAATTTCGTACAAAACTACACGAGGTCTATCTGCGCTAGCCGTCCCTAATTTAGCAAGGCTAGAGGGTTGGCAGCTGTTCATTACCACCAACCGTCAACTCTTGGACTGCTATTACCAACGAATAATGGGATCGACTGTTATTATATAACCTTCACGGCTGAAAGAACGAGCATGTTTTGTGTGACGGGATTCGAACCCGCAACCCTCGGATTACGAGTCGAGCGCTCAAACTACCTGGCCATGATGATACACCTCTGTGAAGAAAAATAAACAGTTGTTTCTTATACAAATAACATTGCAAGAATTATCTTACAGTATTTTTTAAACATGGTATGTTGTTACCGATAATTGTTGATTAACATTTTGACTTGTGAAGACATGGGCTTTCTGCTTTTGCAGACGGAAAAGGCGAAACTTCAGTAAGCAAGCAACAGAAATTCTTAACGAATATTTCTACTCTCACCTGAGTAATCCTTATCCTAGCGAAGAAGCCAAAGAGGAGTTATCCAGAAAATGTGGCATCACAGTGTCACAGGTAGAATCTGTTATAATACCGTGTAACTTTCTCTTTTCATTCGCATGCATATATATTTTGGCAGAAATTTTGAACAAACAATGTAATAAAAATTATCAAAATTTTTATTATAAAGCGTAATGCAATCTCATAAAATAGTATCGTAAGCAGGTTTGTTCATAGTATTAAGCACGATAAGGTTTAGTCCTAACTAAATTAAAGTAAAATAAAAAAAACTAAATTTGTTTTTTTATTGAATACAGACTGTACTTAGTAAAGAGTTAATTAACTTTAGGCCTTGTACAAGTGGACTTTTAGATTTTGGAATCTGCGGTTAAAATTCTTTAGTATTCTAAAACTCCAGAATTTAAATAAATAATGGTGCAATAAAAACATTTTTTATCCCAGTATTTATTGATGTTTAATTCCTTGTATCGTCGCTAGGGCATGACGGACATTGTATCAGTGCTCTTATTTGTCAATTTGTGTGTCATCAATTTGCACACTGTCTGAAGTATTGAACGTTAGATTTTCATCTAACTTGGTAGAATGTGAGATCATGGCGATTTTGTTTTAAAATAAGGAAAACAATTGATTAATATATTGATGAATATATGTCAAAATGTTTATCTTTTTTACTGTTATTAAAGAAACCCAAATTATTTCAAGGTTTTGTAAAATTTTCTTTAAATAACTGATTTCCTACCCTTAAACACAGTGTTATGTTTTTCTCCAATAATTTATTTATTTAAAGATATCGAACGATGGTTGAATAAAAGCGTAGATGTTTGTTCTGTATGACAGTTATGTTGTTATCAAACAAATTCTCAGTGGTGCATAACAACAACTGAGGTATCTTGTAACATGTTATCAAAGTCATGTTATGTAATATTCATAGTGGTAAGAGTTTGAAACTTCTGATTAGTCTGGGTTTTTGATTTGGAACAGTTTCAAAACAGATTAATATAACTTTCATTGCATTACGAGTTTCGAATATATGATGTATCAGTTTCTTTGTAATCTTCTTCCAGTTGAATTCATTGTATTTGAGTCTGCCTAAAGAAAAATATTTCTTTCTGCAGGTTTCCAACTGGTTCGGCAATAAGCGAATTAGGTATAAAAAGAATATAAACAAGGCTCAAGAAGAGGCCAATTTGTATGCAGCCAAGAAAGCAGGTTGGTCTCAATTATTTATCATTTTCATCTTCCTCTGATTTCACTGAGGTTCATTTTCCTAAGAAGCTTTGGTGGCTTCTGGTCACTTTAGCCGAGTCCACAATGAATATCTAACTGCCTCATCTTTGGATAATTCTTTATCATTAAGCTCTTTCTTGAAATTCTGTGTTCTTTCTCCTTTTATTTTTGGAACTCTTATGATTAACTGATAAATTCACGTATTCGACTATGTTGGTCAGTTTATACAAGGAATCTGTTCTTTCTAGTGAAACGGAGTAGCCCTTACTGCCCCTGGAGACAGCCCAGTGGGGAAGCAACACTGACAGCTGAAGAGTGGAGCCCCGAAACACCAGATTGTAAGTTCTAGAGTTGGGGAAAATAGTTAATTTTCCCCACAAATTAATATGTACCTCTTATTTAAAGTTGTTTACGTGTGTGGTGTATGTTGTGTAACAAAGGACCAGAAGATTGGTACGAACATGCGTTTTCTTACAGCAAAGTCACATCGGGATATCTGCTGCGTCCACAAAGAGGACTCGAACCCCTGGTTTTAGCGTTATAAATTCGTAGACTTATCGTCGAAAAATGGTGTAAAGGAATACACTTTCTAGTCAAAAACTGTTCTGTGTTGTTTGTATTAAAAAGTGCGTGGTTATTATTTTAATACCCTGTTGAATGTAGTTAGCTAATTCATGTAGTGTAAACCTTGTGAAGTGAATAATGTACTTGGATCTGTTCGAGTTAAATCATAATGTAATATCCATCGAACCCTTCGTGGTTTCAAAACTCGTTGATTTGCAGGAGTATATTTTAAGCAATGTTTGAAGAAGCTACTGACGATTCATAGGTAAGTTTATTTGTTTTTGAATTTCGCGCAAAGCTTCACGAAGCCTATCTGCGCTAGCCGTCCCTAATTTATCAGTGTAAGACTAGAGAGAAGGTAGCTAGTCATCACCATCCACCGCTAATTCTTGGGCTACTCTTTTACCAAAGAATAGTGGGATTTACCGTAACATTATAATGCCCCTACGGCTGAAAGGCATGTTTGGTGTGACGGGGATTATAACCCGCGACCCTGGGATAACGAATCGAGTGCCTTAACCATCTGGTCATGCCGGACCTCATTGGTAAGTTATCAAACAATAACTTATAGTCGTGGCCAGCTCTATTTTGACCTCTGAACTTCGAGTTCAAGGCGAAACATAGCATGCCCTTACGTGCTCGCCTTACTTCTGATAATTGACATGGTTATCCGAAATAATGCAGTGATCAACAGAAGTAAAAAAAAGTTTATTTCCAAGTCGACGTCGTGATTTTTGTGTGTAATTTTTGGTTAACTGACAACTTAATAAGTACCATAGTTTTCAAACATCTGTTGGGACTACATGACTTTTCAAGTATGTTGAATGTTGATTAACGAACTCAGCTAAATTTGCTTCTTAACCATTGATATTATTGGTCTATGTTCATTTGTATGTCGGGCTTTTGTGTTAGTTTCAATGTCACGTGTCAATCAAAACTGTTATTTCCCATGCAGCAATCAGGCCCCGCCCCTAACTGCAGCCCCACCTACCGAGCTATTAGCCAGAAAACAAAAGGAATTCAAGACTTAAGGATTATAATTACGTTATTATGGTTACCTTGACTTAGCTAGTCAGTAGTATAGAAATATTTGACCATGACATATGTAGCTAGGTTTTTAAATGTTTCCATAGCCTGCCAGCAGGTGTCTCACTACCTTAGGCTAAATTTACTAAGGCGTAGATACGAAAGGTATTTCACAAAATGTCATGGTTGTCTATTGACGTTTATTTCAGGTATTAACGTTACTACTCGAGTTTTCTAGCAGTCTAACCTATATTGTTTTATTCCATTTCTAGCATTTCTGACTCGTAACTTAATAAACGCCATCTCGACAGTAGCTGCAGTTATTCTGTGCATAGCCTCGTGCCAGGTTTTCACGGTCGATAAGAATTAATGGAAGGGGGCTGAAAACAAAAATTCATTTACGTTTCTCAGCTGCGTAAATAGAAATAATTAATAAAGCTATCACTGTCGCGAATATTGTTTCACTGTTGTGATGAACAGAAAAACCATTATAAATACATTGGTACAGAACTATGAACATCTTTCATAAGTTAATTGTTTAGGACTGTAATTCGCGAACCCCTTATCGCCTAAACAAAATTTCGCGCTCTGCTATTTGGGCTATGCTTGCGTTAGAGTAAGAAGTTACAATCAAATCTTGTTGTTCGGTTTAACAAGAGTAACTGAAGGAATTAGCGGTGGGTTGTTGTTGTTGTTTAGAATTAAGCACAAAGCTACACAATGGGCTATCTGTGCTCTGCCCACCACGGGTATCGAAACCCGGATTTTAGCGTGTAAGTCCGCAGACATACCGCTGAGCCACTGGGGGGCTTAGCGGTGGGAGATGATGACCAGCTCTCTTCAATATTAGCGATGGATAGCGCAGAAAGCCCTTAAGTAGCTTTCGCGAAATTCAGCATCCAAAATTAAAATTTAAAAAAACAAACAAACGAACAGTGTTCTTTCTTTAATCTGGTTTGGATCTTTTCCGGTTGTCTATAACCACGCGCAAAACTGAACAACAACGAGCTAAAACGCTTTGTTCATCGCATGAATCGAATTTCGAATTTTAGAATTATAAACCCTCAATCTCAACGCGAAAGGAGGGAACGTAAAAGGAAAGGCAGCTGTTATTTGTGTCTAAGTACTTACGTTAAATTGACTGTTATCTGGTTGAAGTTAATTTCGATACTGGTTAACGAATTAGATTTTCACGTGACGTACAATACAATAGTTAACTAATGAGAAGTGTGCACGCAGATATTTGCACAAATATCATGGAGACAGATGTTTTATTTAAAACAACAATAGAACAAACCAATAACAAATAAATGCCGAAAGAGACGAATAAAAAATTATTGCTACTAAAAGCATGCGCCTTAGTGTTATTTATTAACAAAATAACAGATTTTATCTCGTTAATTATTATTTTAATTCGGATCTAATGATCTATAAATCCCTTTAGTTGCTTGTGTAGTCTTAAAAAAAATCGACAGAAAAGAAGCGTTTTCTTTTAAACAATAACTTATTGCAAATCGGTATTGACTCTAAAGCATCGTAATTGAATACGGATCAAAATTCTCAAAACTCACTTTACTGGAGGAAATATAATACGTTACCAGGGGCAACCACACCCCCTGCTTCATGCAGATAAATGTGCCAGTTTCTACGGTAAATCTAACCCTAGTCCCAGTTCTGTTTACTCTTATATGTAAAGCGCTACGCTCTGGAAGATAATATATGGGACCGTCAAGCTGTGTAAGCTATTGGACTATATAGGAACTTTTGCTTGTATGTTGGTTGCTATGGTTCGGCTTTGTTGGAGATAAGTTCCCTTTACACTGTCAGTACCTTATCAGACCTGACCAGAACTTCGTTCTTATCAAACTTTTAGCCAGCCGTGAATATTCTATAAAGCCTAAAAATTGAATCTTTGCTTATGTAAAAATTTCGGGAAGAAACAATGTAGTTTTTATTTCAGTCTGTGTAATACCAGTTCAAGAAATGTTTTGAATGTGTAAGAGAATGACATGTTATTTTGATTTGTTTTCAGTTAAATGTTTGTTTGTTTGTTTGTTTTGGTATTACTATTATCACTTGGAGACTATGAGTAATAAAGAGGCCCCGGCATGGCCAGGTTGATAAGGCGCTCGACTCATAATCCTAGGGTCGCGGGTTCGAATCCCCATCACACTAAACATGCTCGCCCTTTCAGCCGTGGAGGCGTGATAATGTAACAATGAATCTCAGTATTCGTTAGTAAAATAGTAGCCCAACAGTTGGCCGTAGGTGGTGATGTCTAGCTGCCTTCCCTCTCGTTTTACGCCGCTAAATTAGGAACGGCTGGAGCAGATAGTTCCCGTGTAGCTTTGCGCGAAATTCAAATCAAAACAAACCTTATAGTAAAGAATTTGTTTTTCTTGTCAAATTGCATGAATGTGTTGTAATTTTGTATTTTTTTCCGAGGTGCAGAAGCCCCCCTGATGGGCTTAGCGGTAAGTCTGAAAACTTATAAACACTTAAAATCAATGTTCGTTTTATTCCATTGGCACAGACAGCGAATTTACCCTATCGCGTAGCTTCGTGCTGAAGTAGTCTTAAACACAACACAAAGATTTGCACTGGGTTAATTCCAACATTGAAAAACAATCCATGGGAACGTTTTTTTTGGTTAGCGATATATCTAATCAAGTTTTACAGTGTTTAACGTAATTGTATAACGATTGGTTACGTGAAGGTAAATTTTCACTGTTTTAATAATTTAACCAGATTTATGCTGAAAAAGTGATTATGTCTATTTCTTTGTTTCTCGATCATAAGTTTTATGAAAAATTAATTTTTAATTTTTCTTGTGGGCCAGTAAGGCTTAGAGGTTAGCGTGCTGAACAGCGGATTCGAGTATCGGTGATTCGTAGCCAGAATAATAATAATTTTACATTCTCATTTTTTAGCCGTATGTGTGTTATAAGAATAGACAGATCCCACTATTCAGTTAAAGTGCCTAAAAATTGGCAGTGTGTGCTGCCTTTCTTTAGCTCCAAATAAGGAACGGATAACGCAGAGAGCCCTTGTGTATCTTTGCGCGAAACAAATGAAACCTGAGCTTCCAACTCTTCTGTATAGTGGTTACATTTCGTTCTATTTATTAAAGACCCAGCATGGCTAAATGGTTAGGGCGCTTGACTCGCAAATCTGTGGGTCGAGGGTTCAAACCCCGTCACACCAAATATGCTCGCCCTTTCATTCGTGGGGGCTATATAATGTGTCGGTCAATTCCACTATTCGTTGGTAAAAGAATAGCCCAAGAGTTGGCGGTGGGTGGTGATGACTAGCTGCCTTCCATCTAGCCTTACACTGCTAAATTAGGAACGGCTAGTAAAGATAGCCCTTGTGTAACTTTGCGCGGAATTCAAAACAAACTATTTGTTAAATAAACGCCCATAGTTTTATATGAAATAAATGTTGTTTAGTAACCCCTCTTTCCATCTCCTCCACCCCACGTATACAACTGTAAGTTGAAAGGCTTATTTAAAACGATAAAAATATCCGGGTTTCGATACCCGTAGTTGTTAAATAACAGATATCGAAACCCGATTTTTAACGTTATAAACAAACAAACAAACAACTTTTCTCAGAAATGCTATACCTAAGCGTTCTAATCTTGACCAAAAAAATCGATTATCTGTTTCCGGAGATTTTTATTAGAAAAAGTAACTAAAGGATATTCAGTTTGAAGTGTAATAAGATTAAAAAATAAAATACAAATGGCCCAGCAAAGAGTGCGCTAAACATCTGACTAAATGTTCCTATCTCTTATTTTCTCGTGATTACGATATAAATTACTTGAAGTCCATTCTCTAGGAACGTCGCTGGTTACTTAGGAATCTGGTTACATGGGTAGCTTGGGTACAGCCTCGAACTTTCTGGTATCTAAAACACGCTTACTTAAGAGTGTGTTGCTACACGAGCCACGACTTCTCCCGCCGCAGCAATACAACTAGGTCTCCGCATACTTTAGACTTTCTCTCCGGTATTTGTGTTGGCACATTCCCCGTCTCTAGATACCCTAAAGTTTGGAATTACGAGACCAACAAGGACAGCAGATTAACAAAATCAAGAACCCCCCCCCCTCTGTGTGTGCGTGTTTAAATGAACTAATATCCAGTGACATTAGATTCTTTATTTATTAATATTATTATTTTAAGCGTGCTAGTCTATTTACACAAACTAGGGGAAAGGAAATCTTACTTGTTTACTTTCCAGGAATGTTTACTTAAACATTTATCACGACGTTATTATCACGTGTATATTCTGCCTTCTACTTATGACCAGCTCTCATCCATTTTCGTTCCTGGTTTTTGTTTCTAATTTCGTAACGTACAAAATCCGCTTTAGTTTTGAAAAGAAGACTTCTGTTCCACGTTAACTGAAACTGTTTTTTTGCTATTAGAATGTGTGCTTGTTTTATCGTATTTTGTCAGTTTGAACTGTGTTTTGGTTGAAATTTGTTTTCCATTTGAACTGCCTTCTAATATTACCGAAACGTTGCGGGCTTCCTCGCCTGTTAATTTAACGTTGCGGATTTTCTCGGCTGTTAATTTATTAATGCTTGTTATTTCGTTTTTTTGTTTTTAATTGGTTTCTTTTGTATGTAAATTAACCGTATTCCGAAAGAAAAACTTTTCAGTCAGTGCCTCAGAAACAAAAATTGAGATTTCACGTACGATTTCTGAGAACGTAAAATTTAAATCACGTTGATGGAATCAGCGTTTTACTCAGCAGAAAAGACACCATCGTTACCAGCAGTACAATAACAGAGCTTACTGTATGTAATATGTTATATTTATTAGAGCCTCACCATTTGTCTACACCCTCTCCACTAACAGTTTCCTCTCAACCATTTCTCTCCTGCAAGTAATTCATCATACTTTCTCTGCTTGGCCTGGTATTATCCCCACGTGGCCCCCAAATCCCCATCTCTCGTCTATGACAATTTCTGACAAGATTTCGGCCCAGTAATTGAATGGCCAGTCTGCTTTGGAACGCTCCGTTAAGGGCTTCGGCGAGGCCTAGCTGCTTTTCTCACAAGCTACGTGTTATAGGTTCTTTAATAAATTTTTATCCCTCGTCTTCTAAAATGGATTTCAATCCAACCGTTTGCATTTCGTGCGTGCATTTAGAAAGCTAAAGCCACTGGTTGTGTGAAATAAATTGTAATGTGCATTCAGACGAAAACCTGGGCATTAGGATTTCACAGGCGAGAATGGATGGAAATCGAACGTGTCTGCCAGGGGAACCGAACGATGTATGACACGCCGTATGCTCCACTGCGAATTTAAAGAGTGAATATTCATCTGCGAAAGTCAACATATATTTACCCGTGATGACAGAGTGAGGATTCTTACACTTCATACCCTTTCTTCGAAATCAAACCATCTGGGACCCGCTGCACTTTGAAGCCTGCCATCCGAAAGCACGAAGGCTTGTCAAAACTCATTAAGTTTGTAATTTTGTAGTTGGTTCTACTGCCATTTTTTCCCATACTCACAAGCTCTATGATTCTGATTGCATGCATGTCTTTTATGTAATTTTATTTCAGGAATGAATTTCTGTTCCGTTCTGAGAAATTACAAAAGTGTTCGAAAATACCATAACAGCTGCTTTGAAAAATGAAGAATTCTCTGACAGAGACGAGCAAAATTTAAAAGAGTTTTCTCCCAGCGCACGTGCCTCTCTGAAAAAACAACATACAAAACAGTATGGGTTTGATGTTTGTTTACGTAAAGTCATAATTTTAGGAACTGGATATTTTGAAACATAAATTCTTGCCTTATCAGCAAATTGACACGAACTTCTGGTAAAAAAAAGAACATTTTTTTACGAAACTTCTTAAAGAATAATTGAGAAAATAAAACACAAACAGAAAATTGTGTTAAGCGTGTTATTAGTGCCTGAATGTGATTTGTGTGCTAATGGTGTAAACAGTACTGTGAACGAACATTTGGAAATAACTTCTAACAAAACACAACATTCCGGTAAACACCAAATCTATGCAAATGCTAGGTACACAACTAAAGTCCATACTATGTAAAAAAAACTACACTGACAAACACAACACAAACATAATTTGTAAAATACAATATAACAACTGCCACGACTTTTATATTAGAGAAACAAGCAGAAAAATGGAAACTGGATTAAAAAACAAAAAAAAACACCACACGTTTTTGAACACTGCTAATCAAATAAACACAACATAACCATATAAAACACCCAGATACTAAGTATGGAAACAAATAAAATAAACGTAAAATCAAATAAGTCCAACTATATAAGAACTAAACCCAAATTAAACACATATATAAAGGGACATCTTTATACCTATATTAGTTTGTAACCTAACATCCAACTGCAACGCCCCTATACTCGTGTACCAGTTTACACTCTCGTCCCTAAGACATGTTCTCAACAACTATTATTTGCAAACTCTGTTAACCTGAAGATGACGTAAGAAGATCGTAATGTTGTTCTGTACTTTATTTTAATTAAAGTTTTAACACCCATACCAGTGGTCTTGAGAACACAGAACTAGGAATAACTGTTTGTTATTTTGCCATAGTGCAAAGCTTCAACAGGGGTATTCACAATAACGAATCAAACCCCGGATGTTGGCGATGACAGTTGGTAAACTTACCGCTCAACCACTAGGCAACTGTTAAAACTTTAATATTTCATGTTGGGACTGTTGAAACTTTAATATTTCATGTAGGGACTGTTGAAACTTTAATATTTCATGTTGGGACTGTTGAAACTTTAATATTTCATGTAGGGACTGTTGAAACTTTAATATTTCGTGTTGGGACTGTTGAAACTTTAATATTTCATGTTGGAACTGTTGAAACTTTAATATTTCATGTAGGAACTGTTGAAACTTTAATATTTCATGTAGGGACTGTTAAAACTTTAATATTTCATGTAGGAACTGTTGAAACTTTAATATTTCATGTAGGGACTGTAGCCAGCGGTTTGCCACGCTGTGTAACTTGGGGTCTTCGTAAACTGTTGACGAGAACCGACGCTTGTCGCTGTTTATCTGTTGTATCAGTTTAAATCTTGAAACATCTGTCACAGATAGCACTTGTACCGCTGTTTGAAACATCACAGATAGCACTTGTACCGCTGTTTGAAACATCTGTCACAGATAGCACTTGTACCGCTGTTTGAAACATCACAGCTAGCACTTGTACCGCTGTTTGAAACATCTGTCACAGATAGCACTTGTACCGCTGTTTGAAACATCTGTCACAGATAGCACTTGTACCGCTGTTTGAAACATCTATCACAGATAGCACTTGTACCGCTGTTTGAAACATCTGTCACAGCTAGCACTCTACCGCTGTTTGAAACATCTGTCACAGCTAGCACTTGTACCGCTGTTTGAAACATCTGTCACAGATAGCACTTGTACCGCTGTTTGAAACATCTGTCACAGATAGCACTTGTACCGCTGTTTGAAACATCTGTCACAGATAGCACTTGTACCGCTGTTTGAAACATCTGTCACAGCTAGCACTCTACCGCTGTTTGAAACATCTGTCACAGATAGCACTTGTACCGCTGTTTGAAACATCTGTCACAGATAGCACTTGTACCGCTGTTTGAAACATCTATCACAGATAGCACTCTACCGCTGTTTGAAACATCTATCACAGATAGCACTTGTACCGCTGTTTGAAACATCTGTCACAGATAGCACTCTACCGCTGTTTGAAACATCTGTCACAGATAGCACTTGTACCGCTGTTTGAAACATCACAGATAGCACTCTACCGCTGTTTGAAACATCACAGATAGCACTCTACCGCTGTTTGAAACATCACAGATAGCACTTGTACCGCTGTTTGAAACATCACAGATAGCACTCTACCGCTGTTTGAAACATCACAGATAGCACTCTACCGCTGTTTGAAACATCACAGATAGCACTCTACCGCTGTTTGAAACATCACAGATAGCACTTGTACCGCTGTTTGAAACATCACAGATAGCACTTGTACCGCTGTTTGAAACATCACAGATAGCACTCTACCGCTGTTTGAAACATCACAGATAGCACTTGTACCGCTGTTTGAAACATCACAGATAGCACTCTACCGCTGTTTGAAACATCACAGATAGCACTTGTACCGCTGTTTGAAACATCACAGATAGCACTTGTACCGCTGTTTGAAACATCACAGATAGCACTTGTACCGCTGTTTGAAACATCACAGATAGCACTTGTACCGCTGTTTGAAACATCACAGATAGCACTTGTACCGCTGTTTGAAACATCACAGATAGCACTTGTACCGCTGTTTGAAACATCACAGATAGCACTTGTACCGCTGTTTGAAACATCACAGATAGCACTTGTACCGCTGTTTGAAACATCACAGATAGCACTCTACCGCTGTTTGAAACATCACAGATAGCACTTGTACCGCTGTTTGAAACATCACAGATAGCACTTGTACCGCTGTTTGAAACATCACAGATAGCACTCTACCGCTGTTTGAGATTTTCTTAAATTAAATGAAGATTTTGATTAATTTTATAAAAGGAGGAGACAGTGAAATAACTCGGTTTCAGTTTCCTTTTTATACAAAGCGCGACAAACTTCGAATTAAAATGAAAGAAAACCAACAATCGCTACTAACAGCATGCAGCACGTGTCAAAACTTTTATCCTACAAAAGCAAAATATTTTAATTTACGAGGCGTAATACGTAATATTAAACAGAAAAGTGATCTGATTTTACACACTGTATTCGAGAGTATACCAAGTTCTTTGCACACTGTATTCGAGAGTGTACCAAGTTCTTTATCTTGACAAGTCACTCATTTCGTGTACAATAGTAGAGCATTTACAAGAGGAAAACATGCATGTTTGTTGGGGGACGTATATCCCCATAAAGCCCTTATTTAACTACAACAATTCCCGTAGCCTTATGACCCGATGATAGGAGAGTTTACGTTTATGACCCCATCATTCTAAGCCTCGCAAGCCATATTGGTCACCATTTCCAGAATATATTGTCATTTATAGCTCGTAGCCAATGTAGACATGTAAATTTTAGAAGTCACGCACCACTTCAAACTTGGCCACCCCACAGCGCGAGACGATGAAAGTGTGACGGTCTCTCCACATTGTCGGAAGTCAGTCGGTGTTAAATTCATAGCTGGCATCCATTCTTCGAGTGCTCGTGCACCGTCATAACAGGAATATTTGCCAGAGACCAAGGCGTATTAAAGACTGCTATTGTATTCAGTCCGCATATATTTATGGGATCGTTTTATTTCATGTTCCATCTCTACCCCTAAGCATTGCTTCCGAGCCGAACCATTTATCTAACTCTGACACAAAGAAATGGAATGGTATTAATACATCAAAGTTTTTGACACTCAGGATGGATCTACGTTATTCATATATCATGTTATGTACCATCCACAACCCTTTCACCCCTTTATCGGGTTTGTCCACGCTATGGACGGCCATTGAAGATATTGGAACAATTTTTTTCTTTCGTTTTTGTTTAGGTTTTTCTTTTTTTCTCGACTCTCTCTTTCATCGTGTTTTTTATATATGTACACATACCCCAAAGTTCTTTAGCTGAGTGCCTCTAGTTTTAAACATTAAACCTGAACACTTCCTTCGTTTTCATTTCATCTCTTGATGGCTCCGGCTTTCCAATATTTCTTCAGCCCAGACACCCTTTGAAAGGGGGGGGGAACTTTAGAATAAGGGGGGGATAAAGTTCCAGTAAGGAATGATTGTCATACGAGATTGAAAGGAGGGAGAAGGGAATTCAATCCCGAAAATGGGAAACCTTTCCAGCTAACAGAAATTTTGCCAATCATTTTAAATCTAGAACTGCATTGTTGATTGAAATAAAACTGACATTGTAAGATTTCACATTAAAACCATTGGATAAATTGTGAACTGTTAAAATAAACATGAGGAAACTGATTCAAACTGCGTCAATATTTTGAAATTATTCAGCAAAACAACAATAAGGTTGATGTTGTTTTAAAGTAAGCACAAAGATACACAGTGGGCTATCTGTACACTGCCCACCACGGTAATAGAAACCCGGATGTTCTAGCGTTGTAAGTTGACAAACATATCGCTATCTCTCTGAGGGAGGGGGGGTCAAAATAACATGGAAGTTGCCATGTATGTACCTTGTAAAGTCGAATATCGAGCAAATAAACCATCTTTCAGGTATAACTGAAACACAGTTTTTACAATAACTTCTATAACTTGTATATTTAATTGATATTTGTCTAAATGACGACATTTCAATTTTACACCTAGTAGGTGGCATGTCAAACTGCAGATAAAGTGATCCAAAGTTCGAGACTGTTTGTTTTGTTTTTGAATTTCGCACAAAGTTACTCGAGGGTTATCTGTGCTAGCCGTCCTTAATTTAACAGTGTAAGACTAGAGGGAAGGCAGCTAGTCATCACCACCCACCGCCAACTTTTGGGCTACTCTTTTACCAACGAATAGTGGGATTCACCGTAACATTATAACACCTCCACGGCTGAAAGGGCGAGCATGTTTAGCGAGACGGGGATGGGAACCCGCGACCCTCAGATTACGAGTCGCACGCCTTAACACGCTTGGCTATGCCGGGCGAGTTCGATAAACGCTTCTACACTTTTAGATATAGGTGTATCATAAAAGTGGTAGTCAGTCCCATTTTTAGTAGTTCGAAGTTATGAATGTCTGTGCGTGAATGCTAGAGATCTTTGACTTAGCTGTTAAGTTCACGTGCACATTAGATGTCTTTCGGGTTTTAAAAAAATCAGTTTTCTCGGATGTTTTAATATTTCGTATTTTACATGCAACAGAGTCAAGTTAAAATTTACGTGTAAAGAATGGTGTAGCTATTCTGTAAGTACAGTGATTGTATATCTCGTGCTCAGCTGTTTTAGGTCAGAATTCAGGATAAAACGTAAGAAAGGAACGCTTCCAACGACGTCTTATCTATTTATGGCTTCTTTTATTCAATTTTGTAAATAGCTTTTAGTTTAATAATTTTTCAACTATTTTATAATAAGCCTCACACGTGTCTAATTGTCATTACAGAAATTTGCATAATGAAGGAAAAAAAACTATTTTACCCAAGTGACACGAGAATTTTCTTCTTTCTGGTTCGTTATGTAAGCAGTGTGTCCCTGGAAGAGGGGGGGCAAATGGCAGTTTTTGTGAGATAGTTCAAGTCAGTCCGGATTAAAACACATGTGAAAATTACTCCACAGCGTAATGCCCCCCAGCTGGATTAGAGCCTCCCGAGAGATGAGCCTTATTTGTTCTTCCTTCTCCCAAGCCTTTTGTGGAATAAACCTCCACACAAATGTTGAAATTTACTGATGCTTGTTAGCGCGTGGTCCGTTTCTTTGTCATCTTTTCCTCTTTAAACAATCCCCACACTAGTACAGCAGTATGTCCACAGATTTACAACGCTAAAATCAGGGGTTCGATTTCCCTCGGTGGACTCAGAAGAAGGCCTGATGAGGCTTTGCTGTAAGAAAACACACACACACACAACTCTTTAAACGAATTACGCATTTTGATTTATTACTAACAGTGCGTGCATTAATCGGACATTAAACCATAAGATGAACGTATTCGCCAAAAACAGCATTTGGAGTTTTAATAACATCTAGACCAATTTTGTACTAAGATGTATATATATATATATATATAATTCAGAAAACGACAGCGAACCAGTTTGACATGGCTAATGGAAGCTACCTTCACCTCACTTTCCTTCACACTAACTACTCTTTGATGGTCCACAGATTCTCGATCTCTACAGTCACGGGGAAAGGGAGCAGGGGCTCATCAGGTGGTTAAAAGGAAGTTAGTTTTGTGAAAAACGCCCAGAAAGCTGTAGGTCATTAAACTCGCGTTAACGAGATCTGGGTCTTTTACTGCACTCTTATTCACTCTTCTCTCACGAGTTTTAAAAACAGTTTTTATCAAACTTTATGAAGACCTTGGGGTTTTTAATGAGTAAGAAAATTGTTATTTACCGTGTAAGTAATAGATTGATTGATTGTTCTTTTTTTTAGCTTTCAGTTTCTTCTCACGAAACTGGCGGATATTTTATCCTCTTATTTCAAGTTTAAACAAAAAGGTATACTTTAATAGATGGAACGCTGTGGGTGGATACAGTAAAAAAAACTGTAAGATTGTTTGTTTTGTTTTTGAATTTCGCACAAAGCTACTAGAAGGCTATCTGTGCCAGCCGTCTCTAATTTACCAGTGTGAGACTAAGAGGGAAGGCAACTAGTCATCACCACCCACCGCCAACTCTTGGGCTACTTTTTTACCAACGAATAGTGGTATTCACCGTCACATTATAACGCCCCCACGGCTGAAAGGGCGAGCATGTTTGGCGCGATGAGGATACGAACCCGCGACCCTCAGATTACGAGTCGCACGTCTTAACACGCTTGTCTGTGCCGGGCCGAAAAATTGTAAGACAATTAATTGCATGATTGTGATTCACGTAAACTTTCAGAGCGTTTGTTTAGTCCTGTATATCAGCAATGTTCCCTCGTGGTTCAGCTGTATGTTTACGAACGTAAGACGCTAACTCCATGAAATTTTGTGCTAAATCGAATAGTATCACCAAGGTCAAAATCAACTGGGTGAATATTCCAGATTTTTTGGGCTCCCGTTTACTTAACCAATCAAAGAAACGACGTTGTGAGACAATACCTACACGGCAGTTGTTACTCCATTACGTGTTTTAATAACTATGTTCTTAATGGCGTCCGAATATGTTTCATCATTGAAACTCGTGCAACACCATATTTAAGCGCCACGTGAATTCTTTATCATGCACGAGGTGTCTCATTTAAACATTAAATCAGATGTTTCGAACTTCAGTTATTTTTTATCAGTTTTTATTTTATTTGTGTCTTCTAGAAACTAATATAAGAGTCCGTAATAATGTTTATTTTTAATTATATTTTTCTGTACACCTAGCGCCCTCTATTAATAATATTCGTTGTCACGTAAGGGAGCTTTAAAAACACTGCAAGTCATCTATCTTCCTTTTATATAGTTTTGAACATTTAGGTATTTTAAAACTTGATAGAATCTTTAACCGATTGTCTCCCAAATCCAACTACTTATTTTGCCAAATAACATTGATGCAAAAACGAAAGAGATTGTTACACACGTTTCGATGTGTAACTAAACGATATAAGATTGTTATACGGTTAGTATTTCAATTGCTAGGTGTCAAGGAAATAATAGAGGCAGGATGTTTTTTGCGCTTAGAAAATTTCATATTTTCGGATTTATTTTCTTCTAAGAGATTTGTTAACCGTTCGTGATAAATAAGAAATTATTTAAAAATCAAGCATGCTAAAAATAAATCTATAATAACATAATTCGTAATAAGATTTCTTTTATGTTATTCAAGTTCACTAGTTTGTTTCCTTCAGAACCGATGATTCCATTCATTAATGACCCGGCTCGACTCGTAATCCGATGGTCGCGGGTTCGAAACCCTGCTACACCAAACATGCTCGTCTTTTCAGCCGTGGGGGCGTTATAATGTCACGGGCAATTCCATTATTCATTGATAAAAGAGTAGCCCAAGAGTTGACGGTGGATGGTGATGACTAGCTGCTTTCCCTTTAGTCTTAAACTGCTAAATTAAGGATAGCTAGCGCAGATAGCCTTCGTGTAGCTTTGCGCGAAATTCAAAATAAAACCAGACCAAACTATTGATTACTAGTTAGGCTTCATTGTATGTTTTCTTTTAGTTTGCCGTTTTTCGGTTGTAGTGCCACCTGTTGAATTTTTTTTTATAATTTTTATGTTTAATTCCCATGAAAATTTTAATCACTTATACCCGGCATTTTGTAACATAACGAACTGATAATTGTTTACAAGTTCTGGAATCGTGTAATAAGACGAATCTGTTTCCCAAGCATCCGGCCCTGGGGTTTATAGTATGGGGCCAACCACACAGGGGCAGATGATAAGTCCTCCACCTCCACCTGGGGCAGCTCCTCCCAGTGATGGTCTTTACAACATGAGTATGAACGGTGGCGACTCCTATCAACCAGTCTCCTCCATGGGAGCGAACGTCCAATCACAAGTATGTATTATTATTGCTTATAGCTATATTAAAATTTGTGTCGTACTATTGAAAGTAACACCACGTTACACAATGTAGCCAAATTCCACATCACATCCATGGGATGAACTATTAAGACGTGTTTCTGTGTATCAGCTACTGTATCAACACATTTCTTCTTGTAAAACACCTCGACAGAAATTGTAAATCAGTGGATAATAATACTTATAAGCATTATTATAGATGTATATTTACTGACCAGAAGTTAACAGTAACGTTAAGCTTAAATTGTTTTTATTAACTCTTTTGGAATGAAAATGTACTGTATTAGGTAGTATAACACGAGATAAAATCCCGACGTCAGCCATGTTAGGCTTAGCTGGTCAGAGAGCAGCGTGTTTTCCAAGTGATCATCGTCCTATTTGTGTTTCGCATGTAAAGGTGTAAATAATTAGAGATTTAATGAAGATAACATTTCGTAAAGCCCTGTTATTAATTTTCATTGTATCTTTTTTTTCACTTTTATTTCAACAGTTTCGTGTTCATTCATTAAAAGTGTTAATATTTTTCCATGTTCACGTGTAAGTTGAATAAATTAACAGCAGTACTCCTTTGAGCAGAGATTAAAAAAACTAAGGCAACTGAACAGTACTAATTAAACTACTGGTAATATATAATATATATATATATATATATATATATATATATATATACACGACATTTCTAAGCCTCCGATTGGCTTAGCGATAAGTCTGAGGGCTTTCAAAGCGACAAATTAGGTTTTGATACACAAGACAGATACACAAGTAGCCAATAACATAGATTAATAACAAACAAATATGTAGGATAATTTTTATAGGAACTTTAGATAGATATAAAGGTTATTCACTATCTCTAGTGAAAACCTGTCATTAATCTGTCTCAGTAAGATGCTTTACTCTAATAATTTTTTATTTTTTTGATTGTTTATCAAAATTTAAACTTAAAAAGTAGGCCGTCCTATCTAAACACATGGATAACTTCATGTTATTCAAGTGTTGGTTGAACTGTTTATCGTCACTTGCATCTAAGTTACTTATTAACGTATTTTGTTTGGAGACACCAACATGTATCACTTGCATCTAAGTTACTTATTAACGTTTTTTGCTTGGAGACACCAACATGTATCACTTGCATCTAAGTGTACTTATTAACGTATTTTGTTTGGAGACACCAACATGTAGGCTTAGCTTCAGTTTTCTTCAGAGGTAACGCTTGAGTTTATTAGTTAAGTGATTTTGAACACATATTTTAGTTTCAACATTTTTGAAGATAACATTTTACGTTAATCTAGAAACGTCTGAGTATACTATTTTAGTCGTATTTCATTGTGTTTGAGTATAATACGTTGATTTGGTTTCGGTATGCTTGAGTATAATACTTTGATTTGGTTTCAGTATTCTTGAGTATAATACTTTGATTTGGTTTAGGTATGCTTGAGTATAATACTTTGATTTGGTTTAGGTATGCTTGAGTATAATACGTTGATTTGGTTTCGGTATGCTTGAGTATAATACTTTGATTTGGTTTCGGTATGCTTGAGTATAATACTTTGATTTGGTTTAGGTATGCTTGAGTATAATACGTTGATTTGGTTCCAGTATGCTTGAGTATAATACTTTGATTTGGTTTAGGTATGCTTGAGTATAATACTTTGATATGGTTTCGGTATGCTTGAGTATAATACTTTGATTTGGTTTAGGTATGCTTGAGTATAATACGTTGATTTGGTTTCGGTATGCTTGAGTATAATACGTTGATTTGGTTTCGGTATGATTGAGTATAATACTTTGATTTGGTTCCAGTATGCTTGAGTATAATACTTTGATTTGGTTTAGGTATGCTTGAGTATAATACTTTGATTTGGTTTAGGTATGCTTGAGTATAATACGTTGATTTGGTTTCGGTATGCTTGAGTATAATACTTTGATTTGGTTTCGGTATGCTTGAGTATAATACTTTGATTTGGTTTAGGTATGCTTGAGTATAATACGTTGATTTGGTTCCAGTATGCTTGAGTATAATACTTTGATTTGGTTTAGGTATGCTTGAGTATAATACGTTGATTTGGTTTAGGTATGCTTGAGTATAATACTTTGATTTGGTTCCAGTATGCTTGAGTATAATACTTTGATTTGGTTTAGGTATGCTTGAGTATAATACGTTGATTTGTTTTAGGTATGCTTGAGTATAATACTTTGATTTGGTTCCAGTATGCTTGAGTATAATACTTTGATTTGGTTTCGGTCTGCTTGAGTATAATACGTTGATTTGGTTTCGGTATGATTGAGTATAATACTTTGATTTGGTTTCAGTATGCTTGAGTATAATACGTTGATTTGGTTTCGGTATGCTTGAGTATAATACTTTGATTTGGTTTAGGTATGCTTGAGTATAATACGTTGATTTGGTTCCAGTATGCTTGAGTATAATACTTTGATTTGGTTTCGGTCTGCTTGAGTATAATACGTTGATTTGGTTTCGGTATGATTGAGTATAATACTTTGATTTGGTTCCAGTATGCTTGAGTATAATACTTTGATTTGGTTTAGGTATGCTTGAGTATAATACGTTGATTTGGTTTCGGTATGCTTGAGTATAATACTTTGATTTGGTTCCAGTATGCTTGAGTATAATACTTTGATTTGGTTTCGGTATGCTTGAGTATAATACTTTGATTTGGTTTCGGTATGCTTGAGTATAATACGTTGATTTGTTTTAGGTATGCTTGAGTATAATACGTTGATTTGGTTTCAGTATGCTTGAGTATAATACTTTGATTTGTTTTAGGTATGCTTGAGTATAATACGTTGATTTGGTTTCAGTATGCTTGAGTATAATACGTTGATTTGGTTTAGGTATGCTTGAGTATAATACGTTGATTTGGTTTTGGTATGCTTGAGTATAATACTTTGATTTGGTTTCAGTATGCTTGAGTATAATACGTTGATTTGGTTTCGGTATGCTTGAGTATAATACTTTGATTTGGTTTAGGTATGCTTGAGTATAATACTTTGATTTGGTTCCAGTAAGTTTAATGATCATAATAACAGGTTAACCTATGGATGTTGATGGCTGCATCCGGTATTTTTCTGATGTATTTGATGAAATCTAAGTATTCCCTATGATTATTGGATGGTTTATTTCTAGTTTGTCTGGTGAACGCATATTAGTGTACTTTAAGTATTTCTTCTGGCTGTTCTGTTTTACAAAAAGTCATTGATGGATGTACCTGGTTTGTATCTGATGAAAGTACACCGAACCAGTTTAAGTATTCTGAAATGCTGGATCAGGTTAAATACCTTATTCCTCTGACCGTATTATACACCATGATAGTATGAATGCTGTTCAGTTGTTGTTTTACATTTCCTTTGTTATAACTAGGACTGAATATACCAAAGAAAGCATCTCTTGTGGTTCTCTGATTGTATATAGTTCCTATTTCCCACTGCATGTTAAGTGTGTCTCCATTTCGTAGCATTAATTAGCTCTGATAACGTACGGATGTTGGAATAATAAATGGCAGATATTTTAACCAAATCTTGAAATGTTGCCATAAAATATAAACTTCGTAAATACTTGTGAAATCAGTAAAACACCTGAATGATAGACACGTGTTTTTTTGAACTCTCGCAGTTCCTTGTACTTGTTATGTGTTGTTTTTATTTTGCTTCCGACTTTATGATTAGTTTTACCCGTATCTGTTTAACATCACCAAATTGACGGTTCTTAGTTATACATGACAAGATATAATTTTTGGTATTATTATTTTCCCCATTGTGATTAAACAAACAGTGAAAATTACTTGTTTTCAGTAGGTAATGTACGAAAGCAACAATAACAGTAGACTCATGTTTATTGATTTTGTCGATGCATAAGTTCATATTGCACGACTGTGCAAACTTTCCAGGTCAGCAAGTTCGCATTAGTTAATGAACAATCGCACGAAGACGGCTGCACAATAAGCAGTCATTACGAACCGTCTTCCCTTTGTTAGTGAGTCAACTTTACATTTGAGAAGAAAGTGTTTCTTGTGTTTGTGGAGTAAGTAGCTTTCGATGTGTTTTCATTTCTCAGGCGAACGCTCTAAGACACGTGATCAGCCAGACTGGAGGCTATACGGAGGGCTTGACAGCACAGCCGGCAACGGGCATGTACGACCACCAGGTACAATTCTGACGAAATAGATACGCTTCTTATGTTTTAGTAGCATGGGCTGGAGCATGTTGGTGGTTGGCTGTGTGCTGGTGGTGTTGTATGTTAACTTAATTAGTAGCAGATGCACGTTGCATGGCAGCCTGATCTTTGTTCTTAGCGATTGTGGTGCAGTTATAGTGTTGTTAAGATGTTAAAGTAAGTTGTGCTTTACATATCTTCTTATCCTCTTCACAATACATAGCTGGGTATTCTGCCAATAACCTAATATACCAGTTAACTAGACAGTTCCGTCGTTCTACGATAGCCACTTATTGATAATTAATCACGTGGTGATGGTGAATTGACTTTTAAAGTTTGTTACTTGGTGGTTTCAGTTGTCTTCTAGAGTAGTACCATATGTGGTGATGGTTGGACGTCTTTTTTAGCGATACTATGTATGGTGATACTGGGATGTCTCATATAATAGTAACATATGTGATGGTGGAATGTTTTGTATAGTACTAACATAGGTCATGATGATGGGATGCCTTCTAGAGTACTCACATACATGGTGGTGGTGGAATGAATATCTTATATAGTAATAACATACATAGTGATGGTGGGATGTCTTGTATAGTACTAACATATGTAGTAATGGTGGGATGTCTTGTATAGTACTAACATATGTAGTAATGGTGGGATGCCTTTTAGAATACTCACATACATGGTGATGGTAGGATGTCTTATATAGTAGTAACATACATGGTGATGGTGGGATGTGTTATATAGTGATAACGTACATGGTAATGGTGTAGTAATATACATGGTGATGATGGGATGTGTTATATAGTAATAACGTACATGGTAATGGTGTAGTAATATACATGGTGATGATGGGATGTGTTATATAGTAATAACGTACATGGTAATGGTGTAGTAATATACATGGTGATGATGGGGTGCCTTCTAGATTAGTAAAGTACGTGTTGGTGGTTAGTTGACGTTTACATTAATAATTAATTAATTTTCATTTTTAGTAGTGAACTCATGGTAACAGCAAACTGTGTTGAATATTCAATGAGATTTATCTCATATCTTGTAGCTAAATTTTTGTGCGATAAGTTGTGTCTATATACGTAAACATTCGGTTCGTACGTTGTGTGTATTATACAATCTGGTTATGCGTTGTTCTTTAGTAGTTATACGTCTCTCTGGTATGTTTTGTATATAGTACTTTTACAATCGGTTGTACACAATAAGTTATGTATATAATACTTGTACATTTTATTTATACACTGTATATATACAGTTAACTGGTAAGGTGTGTACGGATAACCATTATGGTTACAAATTGTGTCTATAATTATACACTTAGAGAAATTTATACAGATCACAGTGAGTGAAGATATTAATACAGATTAAAAACACATTAACGTTGGTAGAGTAAGGAATTGAGACTTAGTAACACTACAGGGATGTATGTAGTGTAAGAGTTAACACAAAATACTTCAGTTAGTAGTATAAGAGTTAACACAGAATACTTCAGTTAATAGCGTAAGAGTTAACACAGAATACTTCAGTTAGTAGCGTAAGAGTTAAGACAGAATACTTCAGTTAGTAGCGTAAGAGTTAATACAGAATACTTCAGTTAGTAGCGTAAGAGTTAACACAGAATACTTCAGTTAGTAGTGTGAGAGTGAATACAGAATACTTCAGTTAGTAGTGAGAGAGTGAATACAGAATACTTCAGTTAGTAGTGTGAGTGTGAATACAGAATACTTCAGTTAGTAGTGAGAGAGTGAATACAGAATACTTCAGTTAGTAGTGAGAGAGTGAATACAGAATACTTCAGTTAGTAGTGAGAGAGTTAACACAGGATACTTCAGTTAGTAGTGAGAGAGTGAATACAGAATACTTCAGTTAGTAGTGAGAGAGTGAATACAGAATACTTCAGTTAGTAGTGAGAGAGTGAACACAGAATACTTCAGTTAGTAGTGAGAGAGTGAATACAGAATACTTCAGTTAGTAGTGAGTGTGAATACAGAATACTTCAGTTAGTAGTGAGAGAGTTAACACAGAATACCTCAGTTAGTAGTGAGAGAGTGAATACAGAATACTTCAGTTAGTAGTGAGAGAGTGAATACAGAATACTTCAGTTAGTAGTGAGAGAGTGAATACAGAATACTTCAGTCAGTAGTGTGAGAGTTAATACAGAATACTTCAGTTAGTAGTGAGAGAGTGAATACAGAATACTTCAGTTAGTAGTGAGTGTGAATACAGAATACTTCAGTTAGTAGTGAGAGAGTTAACACAGAATACCTCAGTTAGTAGTGAGAGAGTGAATACAAAATACTTCAATTAGTAGTGAGAGAGTGAATACAGAATACTTCAGTTAGTAGTGAGAGAGTGAATACAGAATACTTCAGTTAGTAGTGTGAGTGTTAATACAGAATACTTCAGTTAGTAGTGAGAGAGTGAATACAGAATACTTCAGTTAGTAGTGAGTGTGAATACAGAATACTTCAGTTAGTAGTGAGAGAGTTAACACAGAATACCTCAGTTAGTAGTGAGAGAGTGAATACAGAATACTTCAGTTAGTAGTGAGAGAGTGAATACAGAATACTTCAGTTAGTAGTGAGAGAGTGAATACAGAATACTTCAGTTAGTAGTGTGAGAGTTAACACAGAATACTTCAGTTAGTAGTGTGAGTGTGAATACAGAATACTTCAGTTAGTAGTGAGAGAGTGAATACAGAATACTTCAGTTAGTAGTGAGAGAGTGAATACAGAATACTTCAGTCAGTTAGTAAAGAACTTTGTTAGGATGCTTGAATGACAGTATCTAAAGAATATTTTCAATGTATTTAATAATTTGTATAACTAATGTAACAATTTATTTTAATAGTGAGTTTGTTTCTTGTTTAATGAATACAATTCAGTTATGTATGTGAGATTGTTATAGGAAGAGGCAATAGAGCTACGTTATGTGAGTGTTTGTAATATTCCTTATGATAGTAATAGAATTCCTTTGCGTATAAACTGAGAGAACGTACCTCGTATTGGTATAAAGTAAAAGTTCAGTTAAACAACGAATCAGTAGTTTAAATTCATTGTTGTGATGAAAAATAATTTTTCCAGTGAACGTTAATTAATCATATGTGATTGCGAATAATTGAATCACACCCTAACGTGACTGTTAGTATGGCTTTACTTTTGTTTTATATAATTAAAAACGTACCATGCTTTATTTTCAAGTGTCCAGTTCTCGGTATCTTATAATTCACGTGCTGGTTTCGTAACATTCTTTTTAGTTCTTCATTTAAATTTTCTAGATTCCTGAACACCATCTTTAGCGACTTCTGGCGGGAAATTCTTCTAAAGTATCCAATTTCTACTCCGTCGTCACAGAACGGTCTTTTTTATTGTGTCAACATTGTTGAGAGGTCATGGACTGGACACTAAGAGATTACCGGACTTTTTAGAAACCGGACAGGAAAAGAACACCAGAATCCTCGTGCCATAACCACATCTCCTGTTAAAGCACGCCCGGAGCCCGCTGTATATCTCGTATCTGTAGTGTTTGTTTAACTTTCTATTTGTCATTTATGATGTTCGATCAAAACGTAAAACAACAACAACAAAAACAAACGGAACCCATTTCAACTAATTCAAAGCATTTCCGGAAAGAAGGAGACAGATAAAAAGATTTTTGTCTGACTTTGTTTTTTGAACATCTGACGGATTGAAAAAAACCCTTCCTTAGTTGTTCGGTTGAAGAAAAAACACAAACGTACTCGAAACTTTAGCAGCCATGTTTAAACTCTAACCATTACTTCAATTTTAACGACTACTGATTGTTTTGTTTTTGTTTTTTTTAAAACCGTTTTTGTAAACTTTGAAGTAAGTCGGCTGTAGCATTCAGCAGAAAGAAGCAATTGTTACGAAAGCAAGGTGATTGGACTGATTGTACATTCGTTACAACCAAACTTTAGTGATATTTTTGTGGACGTGATCTTTCCAAATATTAATTGTCTCTCTTTTTACTCTTTGGAAGGAAATTTATTTGTATAAAGCAACATTAAGGTATTTGAACATTTTTCCATCTTTAAAGAAAATAGTTTCTGTTTTGTTTTCCGTCTCGCTAAAGCGACTGACCAGAATAGAATAAATTATGCTACATTGGTCAGTATTGTTTCAGATAATGTTTTTATTCTTGTTAAATCAGGTTTTCGAAGAATGTTTCAGGGAATATAAAGGTGAGGTGAATATATGTTTAGTATGTTTTAAAGAGAAACGTTTGAAACTGTCACGACGGACGCGTATAGATTAATTGTAAACAGTATTGACTCTATTGTTTGAAAACGAAACTTTCAACAGATGTCACTTTTAAAACACGTTTTTATCTTGAGTTTCTTATGCTTATTTTTATATTATAGTTTTTCTGAAAGTACTGTCCGAGTTTCACAGTGTTGCTTAAAGAATCTATAAGTGAACCCATGACTGAATTGGCCATGTGAAAACTGAAAGGTCGTTGGAAAAGATACCGTGAATGATGTAAATATTGTAGTTACGTACGTCATCCCAGGTCAGTATTCACGACTGAACTGATCTTTGATCTAACCTTTTCCTGTATGGTCGTTATGTTGATAAAATGTTTCACAGTTCAAACATGTTGTGTGTTTCTTAATGTCTGGTAGAAACATAAAATCACATTTATCCATTACTCTTCAATTACCGTGCAGTAAAATCTTATAACACACAGTGCAATTTTAATCTAAACTTCTACTCTTATAACGTCCGTATAACTGGAGATGACATTCATTCAGCTCCGATATTACGTTTTAAAACTAATATCATTGTGTAATTACAGGTATGCCACTTACGTAGTAAGTTATGTCTGTTTAAATGTCTTTTTCAGTACTACATTTTACAATACTCTCTACCATACGATATCTTGTTCTCATGTTACTCTAGTACACTGTCTACCATACGATATCTTGTTCTCATCTTACTCTAGTACACTGTCTACCATACGATATCTTGTTCTCATGTTACTCTAGTACACTGTCTACCATACGATATTTTGTTCCCATGTTACTGATTCTAGTACACTGTCTACCATACGTTATCTTGCTCTCATGTTACTGATTCTAGTACACTGTCTACCATACGTTATCTTGTTCTCATCTTACTCTAGTACACTGTCTACCATACGATATCTTGTTCTCATGTTACTCTAGTACACTGTCTACCATACGATATCTTGTTCTCATGTTACTGATTCTAGTACACTGTCT
Organism: Carcinoscorpius rotundicauda; assembly: GCA_011833715.1. NCBI lineage: Eukaryota > Metazoa > Arthropoda > Merostomata > Xiphosura > Limulidae > Carcinoscorpius > Carcinoscorpius rotundicauda. Next base: position 5,175,052 of record CM022400.1, read on the forward strand.
ACCATACGATATCTTGCTCTCATGTTACTGATTCTAGTACACTGTCTACCATACGTTATCTTGTTCTCATGTTACTGATTCTAGTACACTGTCTACCATACGATATTTTGTTCTCATGCTACTGATTCTAGTACACTGTCTACCATACGATATCTTGTTCTCATGTTACTGATTCTAGTACACTGTCTACCATACGATATCTTGTCCTCATGTTACTGATTCTAGTACACTGTCTACCACACGTTATCTTGTTCCCATGTTAGTGATTTTAGTACACTGTTTACCATACGTTATCTTGTTCTCATGTTACTGATTCTAGTACACTGTCTTCCATACGATATCTTGTTCCCATGTTAGTGATTTTAGTACACTGTCTACCATACGATATCTTGTTCCCATGTTAGTGATTTTAGTACACTGTCTACCATACGATATCTTGGTGTAGCCAGTGTATAGTCTTTTAACAAAGACTGTTATTTGTTTCTCAAACTCTTTGAAAACAAAAGACAAAACTCACAATTTTTGGTTTTTTTGTTTCTCATTGACAATCAGCAAGCAGTTACGAAGAAAGCAAAGAAAGGGTGTGGAGGCGAAGGGGCTTTTGCCCTATATATTCTGTGAACATGCCTGAACATGCCAGTGTAATTATCAGAAATTTTAAAAACAAATACCAGAGAAATTTATATTTTATTCTGTGTGCCTTCAGACATTTGAACATCACACATAGGGTTCGAATGTTCCGACTTTAAAATGGTGGGCCTAAGAATGATAATTATGTTAAAATTAAAATTCAAACTATGAGATATGAACAAATAATACTTTGTTCCTCTGACAGTGGAACTTTTTTCAAACGAACTGTTTTTGTTTATATTTTGTTGTTTTCGTTGGGAGAAGCGGAAACTAGTGGTTAAAGAGTTTTGTATGACAGGTTGAAAAAAACAAAAACAGACTCAGCCGTTATGCAGCCCGTGGGACAGGTGCTTGAGCGCCAAGCTGTTACTTTTAAATTTCCGCATGACTTCTTTCCATAGCGTCATCGCTTAGCAACTACCGTGCATATCAAGCAGAAAGTGCCTATTGGTTCCTAGTTTTGCCGCTATGAATATTTGGATGTGAGGAGGCACGGAAACAAGTGCAAAGGTCACTTGTAATAGGAGGGGCTCGTGCATGGGGTAAAGGAACGAAACGTAAAAGGAACGTAAACAGAGAAAGTGAATACACTTAGGCCTAATGGAACCATATGTGGTGTTTCTTACAGCAAAAAAAAAAAATTCCTATTTCACTGTCGAGATTCCTGTAAGCAGTTGATTTTACGAGGTTTTGGTTGTTATTTACAGTTAATCCTGTAAATCAGAAACTGATTTAACATTGATAAGAACAGCCACGAGTATTTTTAAATACAAAAGAAATAGATTTTTGGGCTCTTAATAAGGGTTTATTTATTCCGTCTAATTATAAAAAATAACGAAATTATCTCGGATTTTTTTTTTGCAGTTTTGCGATAGTATGAAGCTATTTGAAACAGGGACAATGATTGCGGGGATTAAAGGACCTCTCCAAAGTTTTTGGAGGTCCATATTTTAAACATTTAATGTTCGGGTTATTTGTATAGAAGAAAAAGTCGAGACTGTTTTGGAGAAAAAGACCCAGCACTTTGTAGTGCTGTTTGTGTCCCTGGCCTTAAATCAATCAACAGGTTACTTTTCTCCATTGAAGTTACGCAGTACAACTTACCCCCTACCCCACCTTTCCGATCCCCGGTGGATTGTGTGCGTATTTAAACCGCTGAGAACTGGACAGAGTACTGATAACCCTTTGTTGTGTGTTTAGTTCCAAACAAACAATACCACCCGTCTCACAAAATTAACACTTTTTATGACAGTGGGAACTGCGATGTACATGGGACAAAAGACTGAACCAGATATGGAACTGCTGAGAGGTATGCAGAGTTCCCAAGTTGGAGGTTTGTCCTCCCCTCGCCACCCCTCTGTGAAAGAGATATTGAGGTTATTCATAATTCGCATTTCCAGTTGAATTTGCAGTCAAATTTATTACCATTTGATGTTTCAAGTTGTAAAAAAGGAAAACATTTTCATTTTACCATCCAGTGTTGATAAATGTCTTCGTGTGTAGTGGTATTCATATTACACAAAATATCTAAAATAGAAAACTCTGCGCTATTTTGTAAAAGAAATGCTTTGGTTGTACTCTGTCTTTTGTTTGTAAACCTTCCCTTTTCTATAACCATCTAGGTCTATATTAAAAGTTAGAATAAAGTATTGGGCGGGGATAGTAACAATAGGAGGACTTGTCATTGACTAAGCGATGTTGAATGTTGCTACGCATGTCAACATCTGAAAGAGGGCAGAGAAGGCGACCCTCTGTGAAACGTAATCTCTCATCCCCCATTTCTTCCATCACCACCATTAGATATATGGATTGTCAGTGTTTAAAAACACGTGGACCTATACCGCTCAGCATCTACCATCAATTTCAAATTATCACTACGCCACCTATAAATGTTAGAAATGTTAGTTTACACTTCGACTATTTTCTAAATAGTTTTCTTACGCATTTGTGATTTAAAGTGCGACATTCTCACAAGTCAGACAAAAACTACGTTAAAGAGTTGTTAATTTGGTGACAGGCAATTGTGTATTTTCTTATCTAGTTTTATCTTTAGTTAAAAACAAATGTATACTAAGTGACTGTACACAGTATACAGCTATGGGTTTACCCTACATAGCTGAGACCAGTTCGGGTGATATGTGTTGTCTTATAGATCGTTGTATTAACCACAAACTCAGGGGATATCTGCGCATACACGACCCTATTCTTTAAACTGTCGGACCAAAGGGAAGCCAGTAGCTACAGAATTTTAATACAATCCTACAACAAGAGATATCTGCAGATACTCGTTTTCATTTTGTAAACATTCAGATTAAAGGGAAGCCAGTAGTTACAGAATTTTAATGCAGACCTGTAACAAGAGATATCTGCGCATGCTTGTTTCTATTTTTTAAACTGTCGGACTAAAGGAAAGCCAGTAGCTACAGACTCCAAGGCTGCTTTACAAGGCCCTACATTGCCAGGTGATTAGAATGTTAGTTTCTCAATTTGTGGGTCGCCGGTTCGAATCCTCGTCCCACTAAACATTACAGATTTTTTAGCTATGAGGGCGTTACAATGGACAACCAATCCTACTATTCGTTCGTAAAAGTGTTGCCCAAAGGTTGGCGATAGGTGGTGACGTCTATCTGCCTTCTCTTTAGTCCTACACTTCCAAGTTAGGGATGGCTAGCGTAGATATCTTTCTTATGGCTTTGCGCGAAATTAAAACAAACAACCCAACTTTACATGACTAAACAGCTCTAGTCACAGAATGCGTTCATTTTTTCAGCAACGGGATGCAAACAGTGCACCTTCAGACTCACACTTCGGACTCAAACGTTTAGATCTGGCCCGAACCCACATTAAGTGTAAGAGCGGATTTGCTCAGTTAAGTGATTTTTCTTCTATCTTACACCGTCCTAAGTCTAGAGTTTATGTTAACCTCCTCAATATTTCTTTATCTTAACTCCACCTCAAGCTTTAAATTATATTATTATTTATTTAACTTCATTTTTATTTGAATTACAACAAATCCTGTCATTTATACTCGGCCTCTTTATATTGATGTGTTTAGGCGTTCGCCTCGTAACCCGCGGGTCGCGGGTTCGAATCCCAGTCACACCAAACATGCTCGCCCTTTCAGCCGCGAGGGCATTATAATGTTACGGTCAATCCACTATTCGTTGGTAAAAGAGTAGCCCAAGAGTTGGCGCTGGGTGGTGATGACTAGCTGTCTTCCCTCTAATCTTACACTGCTAAATTAGGGACGGCTTGCATAGATAGCCCTCGTGTACCTTTATGCGAAATTCAAAAACAAACAATGAAACAAATAACCTTTAATTGATGTTTTTATTTTTGCCGTTTCTGCGCAGCTCTGTCCTTTATCTGTTAGTAAAACATTCATGGATTACATATTACATACAAATTCGATTTTTTTATTATATTGGTAAAGAATTAAAATACAATCAAACCTTTTTCTTACTAAATCCACGAAGTAATAAAAGAATACAATATGGTATGTAGCAGTCAGTGAAAAACATCAGAAAATGAAACAGACTGTCAGAGGACTTGAAGTGAGTTTCGATCCCTGCTTGTGCTTTCTTCAGTTTCTCTAATTTAATAGTTCGTTCCTTTTTCTGTTATTTTTTTCACCAAATTCCAGAACCTCATCGTATTGTAATGCCGACACATAAAATACTCCAAAACGTATGGAAACAGGATATTTATCCAGTTTAACTCCGGCATATTCCTACTTATTAACACGATACTTCATTCGACTATCATCCAGTTTCCAAAATTTCATTTCTCAAGTCGTAGAGTTGGAGAAATTTATATTACATTAAAGTTCTTCGACCTTTCCCTGCCACTTCTAAAAAAAATACAAAGTATTGTGAGCGTCATTACATCCGGGTTTTGTGTACTGTTTTAGATGAATTGTTTGATGACACAACCACGTTACAGATCTGTTAAGAAGAATCAACCGATGGGCCTAAACGAGATCTAGGGCCAATATCTGTCACTTTAAAGTTACGTTGGTAAACACGACCGAATACTGGATCGTGCTCACTAATAACATGGTCTTCGTAAGTACGTATACCTTCGCTAATTAAATAGTCCCTACATGACGTCTTATCGGTTTTCACACATAGTTGTTCCAATAGCTCAAATTACTCAATCAACGTTGATGCAAGTGCATTCTTTGCACGGGTAATAACGCAGTACGTTTCAACATATATGTAACTTAACACGAAACGTTGCATCTCCATGTTTCATATGATAACATGAAATACGCTGTACTATGGTACGACCCGAAACGTGATTACACTTCTGTTTTCACCAAATCAATGAAAGTCGAAAATCGTTTGGTGTCATAGTATTAGTTCCTTCAAATTATAGCCCTAAACGTATTGAACAAAAGCTTTTATGAGAAAAAGAATTATCATTTTTTAGCATACAGTTTCTGACCAAGGACCAGATGTGGCCTGGTGTGTTCTTCTTACGTGTTCCGACTGTCATTCCAAACATTGCGCTCTGTAGTCTAGTAAAAAAAAAAGTGTAATCCAAAAATTAATGGTGGGTGACTAGCTGTCCACCCCAAGTATGTAACAGATGGTTATGTAACAAAAATTGTTTAACGATTTCTTATTAATGAACTTAAATTTTAGCACTCCCTCTACCTGACAAGTTCACAACTAAAAAGGAAGAAAAAAGTTACCAAAAGTACATGTCAAGATGCATTAAATTCTCATATTTGCTAACAATATTTGATACACATGTGGTTTTCTTTCTTAATAAAATTACATATTAATATACAAACAATAATACAATTTATAATAACAGTTATTACAAATATTTGTTACACATACAAACAATACTGAGTCTTCTGCCTTATCTGGAATTAAATATTTTATGGACGGTTCACGATGATCGAAGTTCTTTAGATTTGTCATCAGTGTAGTTCACTGTAGTATGTTAGCTTGCTCTCTGTTCTTGGTTGGTCTCACGTAAGACATTCACTGACGACAACATCAAATGTCCTCGTAGAAAAACCAACATCCAGAGATGATTTACTAAAGTTTAACTGATTGTAATGTTTGAAATCTATAAATATTCCTGGTGAAATATCTGTAATTTCCTGATTGATAAAAGTTTATCACAGTCATAACTTCCGCAATTTATAGTTTACCAATTGTAGCAAACCAAAAATGTAAAACTGTCTCTCGGCGCGACTATTCTTAAAGTTTAGGCGAGGTTCTCGAAAGTTCAGTTGGCAACAATACTGGCAATCACTAGTATGTTACATACTCACGTAGTAAATACATTGTTGTTTCTTACACTCGAGAATCCTCATGCAATATCAGTGACTGAAGACCCTCAGTTAGAGTGTTTTGAACTTATATAGAAACAATGAACAGTATATACAGATATGTGTATAGAAATTAACAAGGAAAGAAACCAACAATAACTGGTTTCTTTGTTTCTACTACATTGTTTAATATCATATAAAATTTCATATTTTCGTAGCTTTTTGTGAGTTTACGATAAAATACTGAAACAGAATACATGAATGAATAAAAGAAAACACAAGAGCTTGGTGTTCACGGTAATGAGGGGCAATACGCTGACAAAATACAAAAAGGGCAATACGCTGACAGTTTCCTTCTTTGACCCACCAAAGGAAAGTTAAATCACCTTCTTTAAAGTGCATAAATTCGTAGTAATAAAAATGTAAACTTGGGATAAAAATGGCGGTAAAGTTGACTACCTCATTAGGGAAAAACTTAATTTCTTTCTACAAGATCCATAAATACACGTTATTAGAATCGCAGACTTGGGCTAAAAATGGCGCCAAAGTAGAACACGCCATTATAAACAGTTAATATATTTCTATACTGTTCATAAATACGTACTGATAAACCCATAGCCATGGGATAAAGATGGCGGTAAAGTTGACTACCTCATTAAGGAAAAAATTATTTTTCTCTAAAGAACAGAAATATTTATTTGTTTCAGATGCATTTTACGTCATTTCCGATTTAGAATGTTATTTTTGTCAATAACTGTACTTTGTATGGTAATAAGAAATTAAGTTATTTACATTATCTCATTTCTGATGACATAATTCTTTCTAGCATTTATAGTAGTTTCTACATTGCAAGATCTGGCATGGCCAGGTTGTTAAGGTACTCGACTCGTAATCTGAGGGTCGCAGATTCGAATCCCCGTCACTCCAAGTATACTCGCCCTTTTAATCGTGGGGGCGTTATATTGTGATTGTCAATTTCACTATTCGTTGGTAAAAGAGTAACTCCTGAGTTGGCGGTGGGTGGTGATGATTATCTGCCTTCCCTCTAGTATCACACTGCTAAATTACGGACGGCTAGCGCAGATAACCCTCGTGCAACTTTGCACGAAGTTCAGAAACAAACAATCTTTGCAAAGATAATTGAAGTTTATGTTGTGTAACACAATTTAGTCTTCTATTCATTGGACTGTGCATGGCCTATTAGCGCACTGGACGTCAGATCTTTGAGCATTCAACAGTTGACAAATTATTAAATTGAAAGTTAATCCCTTTAATTAGTTATAGGATCAGGAAAAACCTAATGTGGCGGCAAGTCCTACTGACTGCCTTCACCAGGCTTGTAGATCAAAGCTAGAGAAAACTGTCAGGTCATCTCTCAAGTAATGTCTGGTTTTAGGTTCAGAAAAAAAAAGTGATTTCAAACGATTTTAATGTTATTTAATCAATAATGTATGTTTAATTATTATTAATTACTTCCTGCCAATGATTCACAAGCTTACTTCCTGCCAATGATTCACAAGCTTACTTCCTGCCAATGATTCACAAGCTTACTTCCTGCCAATGATTTACAAGCTTACTTCCTGCCAATGATTCACAAGCTTACTTCCTGCCAATGATTCACAAGCTTACTTCCTGCCAATGATTCACAAGCTTACTTCCTGCCAATGATTCACAAGCTTCTGAATGTCACTTCTATAAAATTCTTGGGGTTTGGAGGAAAAGAATGTAGAGAGGGTAGTTTTGGCATCTTCGTGTGTTCCAAGCTCTTTTCCATCAAGATAGTTCTGCAAATCTCAGAATAGATGATAACACTGGTTTACAAAAAAATATTTTTTGTCTGAGGCAAGAATGTGAATAGGTGTTTTTTACAAATTTGGGTGTGCTGAATTCAAATTTATAAACAGGTTTGCTATATCACCTCTAGTTTTCTGGCTTTTAAATAGTCTCATTTTAGTATATACAGAGTATATACGTGCTTATTTCAACAGTTGCAGCAGCTTATTACAGATGAAACAGGATAGATAAAGAACATTGACGGAATAAATATACTTGGATGACACAATGTACACAATTCATAGTACCGCAGACAGTTAGAAGTGTGTTTTCTTAGATGATCTGGTGTATTTTGCCTCCGGGATGTCACACAAGAGCATCCAGCAGAAGTCTCCCATCATGCTGGGGTTCCACTTGCCTTGGTAGTTGCTCTCCATCTTCGTAATGTCTTGGTGGAATCTTTCTCCGTGCTCATTACTCACTGTTCCAAGGTTTGGAGGGAAGAAGTTGAGGTGGGAATGGAGAAAATGAATTTTGAGTGACATTCGGAATCCCATATCCTCATAAGTCTTCAGAAACTTCTCAATACAGGCTTGGTAATTTGGTACGCGTGTGTTACCAAGGAAGTCACTACAGACTGACTTAAATGCTTCCCATGCTCTCAGTTCCTTTAAGGTAAGAAGCTCCTCAAAATCAGTATCCTTCAGCACTTCTTGGATTTGAGGTCCGACAAAGATGCCCTCTTTGAGCTTAGCAGCACTGAGACCTGGGAACACAGTAGACAAGTGTTGGAAGGCAGCACCATTTTTGTCCATGTCCTTCACGAAATTCTTCATCAAACCAAGCTTGATGTGAAGGGGAGGAAGAAGCACCTTCTTCATGTCAACCAGAGGATTTTCCTTGACGCTGTGTTCGCCAGGAACGAAAATGCTTCTAGACCCCCAGTCTTTCTGCTTGTAATGCTGGGATACAGCTCGACTATCCCAGAGACAGAGAAAGCAACAGTACTTTGTGAAGCCCACTTGCATACCCATAAGAAGACCATTGACCTTGAGGTCCCCACACAGACTCCACTGGTACTGGTTGTACTTAACAGCTTCTAAAAGAAGTTCCATATTGTCATAGGACTCCTTTAGATGGACAGAGTGTGGAATGCTGGGATATTTATTCCCATTGTGCAGAAGCACAGCCTTGAGACTTCGCTTGGAAGAGTCTACGAAAAGACGCCAGTCTGAAGGATTATGTGGCAAACCAAGGAAAGTGAACAAGCCAGGTACATTTGTGCAGTAGCACAACTTGTTTTCCATGTCAAAAAATGAAGCAAGGTCTTTGTTCTGATTCCTGAAACTGGTGATCCGTCTTGATATGTAGCTATATATATATATAATGTAATGATATCACTTACATTTATTGCATAATAACTAAAAAAGAAGAAAGAAGACATAAGTCACACAATATTAGAAATTAACCCTGAATGCATATACGCCTTTATGTACAGTATGCATATCTAAAAAACTAGAGGTGATGAGTAAAAACGGATTTCAAATATGAATTCAGCACCCCCAAATTAGGTTAAAACAGCTATTTTTGTGCTTGCCTCAATTTCTTTGTAAACCAGTGGAAAGATTTGTTTCAAAAACTAGATATTCGTCAAAGTTGTGACAATAAAATGTGTCGTGTTTTTAAAATAAATTGAACAAAATCACATATATATATATATATATAAAAGTATACTGACCCTTCCCTGTTGAGAGACCTTTGCTAGAAGGTGCATAAAATCAAGCACACAGCCATGCAATCTTCAAAGACAAACTTGGTAGTCGAATGGGTCGTAATAAAAAGCTCAGTGACATTCAGCGTGGCACTAACATAGGATACCACCTTTCTAACAAGTAAGTTTTTCACATTTCTCTCCTGCTAGAGCTGCCTCAGTCAACTGTAAGTGCTGTTATTGTGAAGACGTCTAGGAGCAAAAATACCTCTGCCACGAAGCGGTGTGCCTCACACGTTCACCAAAAGGGACCGCCGAATGCTGAAGCGCGTAGTGCTTAAAAAAATCATCTGTTTACAGTTGCAACACTCACTACCAAGTTCCAAACTGTCTATGGAGACAAAGTCAGCACAAGAAATGTTCGTCAGGAGTTTCCATGGAAATAGGTTTCCATGGCTAAGCAGTTGCAAGCAAAATGCCAAGTGTCAACTGGAGTTGCGTAAAGGACACCAACATTCCACTCTGGAACAGTGGAAACGCGTTCTCTATGGTGATGAATCACGCTTCACTATCTGGCAATCTGAAGGACTGACATGGGTTTCGCAGATGCCAGGAAAATACTACATGCCTGAATGCACAGTGCCGACTGTAAAGTTTTGTGGAGGTGGGATAATGGTTTGGGGCTGTTTTTTCATGGTTTAGGTTAAGTGTTTTTAGTTTCAGTGAGATAAATCTTAATGTTACAGCATATATTGTTGTTTGTTGTTTTGAATTAAGCACAAAGCTACACAATGGGCTATCTGTGCTATGCCCACCACGGGTATCGAAACCCGGATTTTAGCATGTCAGTCCGCAGACAAACTGCTGAGCCACTGGTGGCATTACAGCATATAATGACATTCTTAAGAATTGTGTGCTTCAAACTTTGTGGCGATAGTTCGGGAAAGGAAGGACATAGTTTGCCGGGGTTGATGTGGAAGAATTTGACTTGCTTTCACAGATCTCTGATCTCTATCACACCGAATATCTTTGGGATATACTGGATCACCGACTACGAGCTAAGCCTTCTCGCTAACGCTCTAGTACTAAACAGAAACGAATCTTCGCAGCCATATTCCAAAATCTAGTAAAAAGCCTTCCCAGAACTCCATATTAATACTCATGGTTTTGGAATGAGATGTTCAACATATGGGTGTGATGGTCGGGTGTCCACGTGCTTTGGGCCATGTGGTGTATATCTAACAACATGGTACTTATATAAAAATTATAAGTCTTAATTAAGTAGAAAGACTAAGTTATTAGTTCTTGTTTTTTTTACTAGTTAATGCTGGTTGTACCACTATATACAATGATCGCCCACGTTATTAGGTTTTACTAGTTAATGCTGGTTGTACCACTACATACAATGACTAGCCACGTTATACGGTTTGTTTTTTCAGTGAATGCTAGTCGTACCGCTACATACAATTTTAGTTTTCCCCAACTAATATTGGTTGTACCCCCTTTTGTGATAATATTACTGTAAACTTGGCCTGACGTTTGCACCACATAACAGCCCATTCTTTGACGTGTACTGTCTGAAATTGTTTGACAGATGTTGACAAAGATTTACAATGATAAATCCATTATTCAAACTCGTTAATTGTTTGAGAAATGTTGACAGAGAATCACAATGATAAATCCATTATTCAAACTCGTTAATTGTTTGAGAAATGTTGACAGAGAATCACAATGATAAATCCATCGTTCAAACCGGGTACAAAGCTGGATAGGATTGAAGTCTCAAGACAGGAAGTAAATCTCTGTCCTGCCGAGACGTCGTTTTACCATAAAGACAGGTCGGAGCAGTCCATTAAGGACTGGATCTTATCGAAAACAGTATTCAGGACCACAAAAGTATCATTCACACCATTACACTTCGTCCTATTGAAAACTGATAGGAAACAAGATAGGAGGAATATCCCACAATAAAATTAGCTATTCTTCCGGTGTTCATTAATTAATTTTTAAATAATGTAGACAAATTGGTATCAGACCATTGTAGTAATATTTTCCTAATGGATTTTAAGCTTTGATAGTGTTTTATCTAACATGATCACAAACATAAAAATTCAATGTTTTTCAAAATGAGAGCTTGGAACCCAGAAATTACACTTGAAAAAAGGAAAAAACAAACCAGCAAAATTTGAAGTGGTTCAACTCAGTTATCATTCCCAAACCTTTGACCCCAAAATAACCCGATACAAGTGGCTATTCTTCTCTCTCATGGTGTTTCTTGATGTAGTATCTCCTTCGGGTTTCCAGCAGGGATAATTACACAGTGGGATATCTCTAAATGTATGACCACATAAAAACTCCTGACTGTTTGGTAGCTTAGACTGAGATCACTAACCCTTGTAAAAGTTTATCTTCTAACTTGTGTTGTGTGTTTCAACAGGACTGAAAAACAAACTTAAATACACACTGATTCATGTATATATATGTATTAAATATAATATTTGTTTCTCAGCGCTGTTCATACGAAATGCAATAATTGCTTGAAAAAATATATCGATTACTTAAATTCTCAAATACACACCATATAACAGGAGTAATGTTACATTATCTATGTTACATTATCATAATGTTACATTATCTATGATGTCATCAAATTATTATTTATTATCCGGTTTCACAAAGATAACGTTACCTTTATGATCCAACTAAGTAATGTTTATTAACAGGTTTTCCAACATCACGTTACATCAGTGATTATCAAAGTGATATTTGTCAGGAGGTTCCAATGACATTATGTAATGTTAATGACCCATCAAAGTGACATTTGTCAGGAGGTTCCAATGATATTATGTAATATTAATGACCCATCAAAGTGGTATTTCTCAGGAGGTTCCAATGATATGATGTAATGTTAATAACCCATCAAAGTGGTATTTGTCAGGAGGTTCCAATTATATGATGTAATGTTAATGACCCATCAAAGTGGTATTTGTCAGGAGGTTCCAATGATGTGATGTAATGTTAATAACCCATCAAAGTGGTATTTGTCAGGAGGTTCCAATTATATGATGTAATGTTAATGACCCATCAAAGTGGTATTTGTCAGGAGGTTCCAATTATATGATGTAATGTTAATGACCCATCAAAGTGGTATTTGTCAGGAGGTTCCAATGATATGATGTAATGTTAATAACCCATCAAAGTGGTATTTGTCAGGAGGTTCCAATTATATGATGTAATGTTAATGACCCATCAAAGTGGTATTTGTCAGGAGGTTCCAATTATATGATGTAATGTTAATGACCCATCAAAGTGGTATTTGTCAAGTAGTTCAACTAAAATCATCAAAGTGATGTTTGTCATCAAGTTTTATTAATAATAAATATTCGTCAAATTGATTTCGTTTTGTCTTTGAATGGTTTTAGTTTCACATTGCAGTTAATTATGTTATTTTTAATTTTGTGGAGTTAACTTATGCAACGTAAAGTGGTATAGAGTGGTGTAAGTGTTGTACTTTTTACCAAATAATCTGATCAGTGAAAGTCAACGGGTAAATTATTTTACTAGTAAAGGTTCAGATTTATTAATCCCATACATGACACTAATGTCTTGATTAGACTTCCTATTTAATTAGTTTAATCATTTGGCTGATATATGCCTCACTGGTTCAGTTCTGTAGGATCCAAGGGTCTGGAGAGAAGATACATCCAGTATGTACTGATAAAACGTGTTCTGACTTCAAGTTCAACATCTCTGTTTCCAACAATAGAACAGATCAGTACATTCCGGAATATTTGATTCTGTGATATATAATTGGTTGCATTCCTTTACGTCTGCTTGTCCAGTGTGTTATTTAACCATGTGATATTGACTCAGTTACACTCCTTATTAGTCCTAGTAGCATATCACTTCTTTTTAGTACGTTCATGCAGTTTCCCCTATGCCAACCAAAAGTACCACGGTATAACTTTGTTGGTAATCCTTTTACACAATACAACGTTTCGGTGTTGCACTGTATCATGTCAACCGCAGTAACCATGGGTATACGATAAAACATGATGGAAGCCACGTAACCCTGGTTTAAGTATCACATAACATTGCTGAATAATCTCTTGAATAGTATTGAAGAATTCCACACACCTGGTAAGCTGGTGTATCCATCAAACTGATGAAAATCTTTATCTTTTGGTCTCTTAGATACCCAACAGTGAAGGAAGGGTTCTTCAGTTCTCTGTTCAGATGAACTTGACATTATTACTGGTAGTATTGAATATTGTTGAGTGATTACAATGCACCACGTTATACCGTTATTGGGATAACTACTCTCATCCATAATTTGGATGGATGCTTAGATGGCCAGGTTGTTGGAAGAGTTCCTTCTGGTAAGAAAAACAGTTCCTCCTTTTCAGTTCTGTTGTCTTCATAGCAGAGATTAGTGAAGCTAAGAACCTGAAACCTTATAAATTGGATAACCTCAGCTTTTGAAACTTGTCTTCTTTGATATGGTAAGAGTAATAAACATCATAATTCAGTTGACCAGCATTAAGTCAGAAGATGACTGATGATTGATGCCAAGGTGGCTTTCGTCACATTTGGTGTACCACCATATCAAACTGCTTAAAGGGCGAGCATGTTTGGTGCGAAGGGGATTCGAATTCGCGACCCTCAGATTACGATTCGGGTGCCTTAACCACCTGGCCGTGACGGACCCTGTAGTAATACGAAAAGATTGTCTAATTTTGAAGCCTGGACACGTTGAATTTTTCAGATCTTAAAACTGAGATACATTTTCGATGTAAATTATAAACAGTCATTTACGAACTAAGAACTATCATCAAGTGAACACGATATTTTATTACCTTTACAGATATCCTTCTGTGACGAGTGGGCATTTCTCGAGAAGCTTCTAATTGGCCACGAGTTTGTTCTTTAAGCTTCTAATTGGCCAGAAGTTTTTTGACTCAGTAATTACCATCAACGCTCATCTTTGACTTACTTTAAGAAAGGCTCCACTGTTTCAAAGTAAAACTGAGAACAACAGCTGTCGTTTACCTTAAACTTGTCTTTCTTGTTTTGGTAGGTGCAAAATCACGTGCTCAAAGGTTGCACTGAAATCATATTTTCTGCTACAGTCTTCCTTACAGCCCATTTCGAGAGATCTAGTAAAGGCTGCGTGAGTCTAGTATAGTTGTTGAAAAGCACGAAGCTAAACCATGAGTATCGAAACCCAGTTTTTATCACCGCGTCCTTCTGAATCATGCAACAATTTTCTTACTCTACAAAGAAAACTGGTATCCTTTGAGTTACGGTTTTCAAAAGTTCAAAATGCAGAACGTACGTATAATAAAGTTAGAGAATACAGATATAAATGAAATCTAACACATTTAGGCACCCTGAAAGTAATCTATCGTGATACTAGGTTATCATCCTAAACTTGGAACTTATTAATTTTAGTTTACTGGTTGCTCTTTGTGTTTTTACTGAGAAAAAGGTCTTTCACTTTATTTTATGTTTCTATTCTTTCTTTTCAGCAACAAATAAATATAGACACTTATAATCAATTCATTTTATCACCTCGATGGACATCTTAACATTTTAGTTATTATAATATAACTTCCCTTAAAGAGACACATCCCACAGATTCTGAACCATTGCAGTGTAAACAGTGTGTTAAGCATATACGTGAAACTTTTGTGTTGTGGTGGTGTAAAACACATAATGAAATTCATGGACCTAACATTCGCGAGGTCTCGTGGTTAAAGCACTCGAGCTGCGATATGAGTGTCACAAGTTTGAATTTCCGCTACGCAGAGCATGCTCTTTCAATCGTAGGGATGTTGTAATGTGGTAGACAATCCCATTATTCGTTGGTAAAGAGTAGCCCAAGAATTGGTGGTGGGTGGTACTGACTAGCTGCCATTCCTCGAGTTTTTCGCTGCTAAATTACGTCCTCGTGTAATTTTGCGTGAAATTCATAAACAAACAAACCGAAGACGAAGAGCCAAATCGCCGAGGAACACAAAGCTTATAAAACGAACCGTAAGGTACATCTGTTATCTTGTAAACTGTGGAATGTCATTGTTATTAGACATTTTTTTCCTTTACTCACATCTTGTATTGAGTCAGCCGTCACCCAGAGGTTAGTGCGCCAAAAATGTGATTCTGAGAGTTCCTGGTTCTGAAGAAAACCCTCCTTACTACTGGGCTGTAGTGTGTCATGAAAATCGGTCAAATCCTATCATTTGATCATATAAAAGTATACCGAGAGTTAGAGATGGACCAAAAAAATAAAATCAAAAGTTCGACGACCATGCGTAGTTTGTTTTTTTGTAGATTCACAGAAAAGTTTGAAACAAAAAGTTTCAAAAATGTTAACTGTACATTCCACTGTTTTGTGTAGTTATACACCTTACATTTTAACTACCGTTTTCTGGTGTAGTTATACTTTTTACTTTTCACAACTAACACTAGTTTTGTGTAATTATACACCTTACATTTTAACTACCGTTTTCTGGTGTAGTTATACCTTTTACTTTTCACAACTAACACTAGTTATGTGTAATTATACACCTTACATTTTAACTACCGTTTTCTGGTGTAGTTATACCTTTTACTTTTCACAACTAACACTAGTTTTGTGTAATTATACACCTTACATTTTAACTACCGTTTTCTGGTGTAGTTATACCTTTTACTTTTCACAACTAACACTAGTTTTGTGTAATTATACACCTTACTTTTAACAACCATCACTGATTTTGTGTAATTATGCATCTTACTTTTAACAACCATCACTGGTTTTGTGTAGTTATGCATCTTACTTTTAACAAGTATCACTCTCCATGTGTAGTTACACACCTTACTTTACTTTCATCACAGTGAGATAAGGAACTCGACATACTGGAGCGACTATAGTCCGTGATACAGCAGACGTGATTATGTTTGATTTTCGCAATTAAACTTCATGTGCCTGAATAATGTTCCCGATACAATAATCATGACATAATGTGCTCAGAAGAAGTCTGAAATACCGATGAGCTGTCAAGAAATGTAACAAAGATGTGCAAAGGACATTACATCAAACAATACGAAATCTCAAGCTTTAGTGAGACTTGAAAACCCCGAATCAAGAATATGATAGCTAAGACCTTTAACATATGTTATTAGTGTCACGCGAGTAACACCTCCGAAATTACGATTAACATTTGTAATATATTTATCTCAGTAATTTACACACCTACAATTTCATTGGTCAGATACTAAATAATATTGAATGTTTCATTAATTAAAAAAAAATAAACGAGTAATGTGTGTATTTAATTGAGTTTAAAAGAGTCCCTGTCCATGAGGTCAAAGTTCAAAGTTGTACAATATGTCAGCACTCTCGCGTCCATGGCTGGGATCGAACATCGAATCCTAGCGTTATAAGCCTTCGAGCTCACACATAAGCTGCTGGTAGGCATCCAGAAAGACACAATGACATACGAAGAATAAATATTTTCCAACACTTGAGAACCATGAAATGAATTTTGATGTCCAGTTTGAAATATTTACTTCAATGGAAGTGGAACACTTCATATAAAACACGATGTTTTAAAACACACATAAAATTAAAGATCTACATTCAGTTTTTCATGACGTCTGTTGTTTCCCTTCTCTTCAGATGACAAGACATTTTTTTTTCTTTTGTCACACGAGCACAATCAATGTTTTCCCGTAATGTGGTGGGTCGACACTAATTTTTACTTCATAATTATCCTTTCTCAGTTCTCGTGTATGTGTGTAAAATTAACTTGTCAAAAATATGAGTTATACTACCCCGCCGGGAATCAATATCGATAAGGTAGCAGTTTTGTCTTTATGAACTCCTGTCAAACTATGATGCATTAATTACGAGAATCAATGAAAGAGTGGGCCTCCGTCGCCTCCCCCACTTATGCGTTGATTGATTTCGTATATAGAAGGCAATGTTTCTGGACGCCTGGCTTGTGTAATGGTTGTGTTAAGCGCCTACTCTGACCCTGCTAATTGCTAGATTTTTTTTCCTTATTTTCAAATCTGTCTTAACAAGCCCAGGGCTGGGTGGAAAACCATGTCACACTACCGTGACGTATGGTCTTTTGAAACTGACTAGCACTTGGCGGATGATGAATCCATTTCTTGACAAGAAACCTTGCGAAAAATAACGCAAAGTTGTTTAAAACTGAGCTCCCACACTCCTCTTTTGTTGACAATCCCACAGATGGCTGTAATTGATTGGTGGAAAATTTTCTCTGTTACTTTTTATAAGTTATGTTAGTAACACGCCGCATATAACCTCCAACAAATGTTCTGACGTATGTCATTGTAGTTTGGTGCTGCACAAGGTGTTCTTCATTACATACCATCCCTGAAGATTAGAGTAGTTGACAAAAGAAAACAATACTTATCCACATTTGACGACTTAGTCAGTTAAGAACACAATAGCAACTTATTTTTACATTTAATGCTGGTGGGGGTGAACATGTGTGAGGGGAATCTAAGTATCCTAAGAATTTTACCTTTTCTAACTTATAGGAAAATTATATGGTGGTTACTTTGGTTAGAAACTTAGAGAAACTATACGATTTATAGTTTTTACTGGCTTTTTACTACTGTTTTGCTTTTGTTTATTGGTATTTAATGGATATGGAAGACATTACGTTTTCTCAATGAGTTACCAGTGTTTTGGAATAATTATATGTTGAGAAAAATTGCAAGATATAACGTTTTATCAGTGAGTTACCAATGTTAAGTTGTAGTTATATATTTAGAAGAATTGCAAGATATCAAGTCTTCTCAATCAGTTACCAGAGTTTTGGTGTACTTATGTATTCAGAAGATTTACAATTTATCAGGTTTTGCCACGAGTTATCAGTGTTTTGGTGTACTTATCAATGTTTTGGTGTAGTTAACAGTGTTTTGGTGTGATTATCAATGTTTTGACGTAGTTATCAATGTTTTGGTGTAGTTATCAATGGTTTGGTTTATTTATCAGTGTTTTGGTGAAATTATCATAGTTTTGGTATAGTTATCAATGTTCTGATGTAGTTCGCAGTGGTTTGATGTAGTTATCAATGTTTTGGTGTAGTTATCAGTGTTTTGGTGTAGTTATCAATGTTTTGGTGTAGTTATCAGTGTTTTGGTGTAGTTATCAATGTTTTGGTGTGGTTATTAATGTTTTGATGTAGTTATCAATGTTTTGATGTAGTTATCAATGTTTTGATGTAGATGTCAATGTTTTGGTGTAGTTATCAATGTTTTGATGTAGTTATCAATGTTTTGGTGTGGTTATTAATGTTTTGATGTAGTTATCAATGTTTTGATGTAGATGTCAATGTTTTGGTGTAGTTATCAATGTTTTGATGTAGTTATCAATGTTTTGGTGTGGTTATTAATGTTTTGATGTAGTTATCAATGTTTTGATGTAATTATCAGTGTTTTGGTGTGGTTATTAATGTTTTGATGTAGTTATCAATGTTTTGATGTAGTTATCAATGTTTTGGTGTGGTTATTAATGTTTTGATGTAGTTATCAATGTTTTGATGTAGATGTTAATGTTTTGTTGTAGTTATCAATGTTTTGATGTAGTTATCAATGTTTTGATGTAGTTATCAATGTTTTGATGTAATTATCAATGTTTTGGTGTGGTTATTAATGTTTTGATGTAGTTATCAGTGTTTTGGTGTAGTTATCAATGTTTTGGTGTGGTTATTAATGTTTTGGTGTAGTTATCAATGGTTTGGTTTATTTATCAGTGTTTTGGTGAAATTATCATAGTTTTGGTATAGTTATCAATGTTCTGATGTAGTTCGCAGTGGTTTGATGTAGTTATCAATGTTTTGGTGTAGTTATCAGTGTTTTGGTGTAGTTATCAATGTTTTGGTGTAGTTATCAGTGTTTTGGTGTAGTTATCAATGTTTTGGTGTGGTTATTAATGTTTTGATGTAGTTATCAATGTTTTGATGTAGATGTCAATGTTTTGGTGTAGTTATCAATGTTTTGATGTAGTTATCAATGTTTTGGTGTGGTTATTAATGTTTTGATGTAGTTATCAATGTTTTGATGTAGTTATCAATGTTTTGATGTAGATGTCAATGTTTTGGTGTAGTTATCAATGTTTTGATGTAATTATCAATGTTTTGGTGTACTTATCAATGTTTTGGTGTAGTTAACAGTGTTTTGGTGTACTTATCAATGTTTTGGTGTAGTTAACAGTGTTTTGGTGTGGTTATCAATGTTTTGATGTAGTTATCAATGTTTTGATGTAGTTATCAATGTTTTGATGTAATTATCAATGTTTTGATGTAGTTATCAATGTTTTGGTGTAGTTATCAATGTTTTGATGTAGTTATCAATGTTTTGATGTAGTTATCAATGTTTTGATGTAGATGTCAGAGTTTTGGTGTGGTTATCAATGTTTTGATGTAGTTATCAATGTTTTGATGTAGTTATCAATGTTTTGATGTAATTATCAATGTTTTGATGTAATTATCAATGTTTTGATGTAATTATCAATGTTTTGGTGTGGTTATCAATGTTTTGATGTAGTTATCAATGGTTTCGTTTATTTATCAGTGTTTTGGTGAAATTATCATAGTTTTGGTATAGTTATCAATGTTCTGATGTAGTTCGCAGTGGTTTGATGTAGTTATCAATGTTTTGGTGTAGTTATCAGTGTTTTGGTGTAGTTATCAATGTTTTGGTGTAGTTATCAGTGTTTTGGTGTAGTTATCAATGTTTTGGTGTGGTTATTAATGTTTTGATGTAGTTATCAATGTTTTGATGTAGATGTCAATGTTTTGGTGTAGTTATCAATGTTTTGATGTAGTTATCAATGTTTTGATGTAGTTATCAATGTTTTGATGTAGATGTCAATGTTTTGGTGTAGTTATCAATGTTTTGATGTAATTATCAATGTTTTGGTGTACTTATCAATGTTTTGGTGTAGTTAACAGTGTTTTGGTGTACTTATCAATGTTTTGGTGTAGTTAACAGTGTTTTGGTGTGGTTATCAATGTTTTGATGTAGTTATCAATGTTTTGATGTAGTTATCAATGTTTTGATGTAATTATCAATGTTTTGGTGTAGTTATCAATGTTTTGGTGTAGTTATCAGTGTTTTGGTGTGGTTATCATAGTTTTGATGTAGTTATCAATGTTTTGATATAGTTATCAATGTTTTGATGTAGTTATCAATGTTTTGATGTAATTATCAATGTTTTGATGTAATTATCAATGTTTTGGTGTAGTTATCAATGTTTTGATGTAGTTATCAATGTTTTGATGTAGATGTCAGTGTTTTGGTGTGGTTATCAATGTTTTGATGTAGTTATCAATGTTTTGATGTAATTATCAATGTTTTGATGTAATTATCAATGTTTTGGTGTAGTTATCAATGTTTTGGTGTAGTTATCAATGTTTTGATGTAGTTATCAATGTTTTGATGTAATTATCAATGTTTTGATGTAATTATCAATGTTTTGGTGTAGTTATCAATGGTTTGGTTTATTTATCAGTGTTTTGGTGAAATTATCATAGTTTTGGTATAGTTATCAATGTTCTGATGTAGTTCGCAATGGTTTGATGTAGTTATCAATGTTTTGGTGTAGTTATCAGTGTTTTGGTGTAGTTATCAATGTTTTGGTGTAGTTATCAGTGTTTTGGTGTAGTTATCAATGTTTTGGTGTGGTTATTAATGTTTTGATGTAGTTATCAATGTTTTGGTGTAGTTATCAATGTTTTGGTGTGGTTATTAATGTTTTGATGTAGTTATCAATGTTTTGATGTAGATGTCAATGTTTTGGTGTAGTTATCAATGTTTTGATGTAATTATCAATGTTTTGGTGTACTTATCAATGTTTTGGTGTAGTTAACAGTGTTTTGGTGTGGTTATCAATGTTTAGGTGTAGTTATCAATGTTTTGGTGTAGTTATCAATGTTTTGATGTAGTTATCAATGTTTTGATGTAATTATCAATGTTTTGATGTAATTATCAATGTTTTGGTGTAGTTATCAATGTTTTGATGTAGTTATCAATGTTTTGATGTAGATGTCAGTGTTTTGGTGTAGTTATCAATGTTTTGATGTAATTATCAGTGTTTTGATGTAATTATCAATGTTTTGATGTAATTATCAATGTTTTGGTGTGGTTATTAATGTTTTGATGTAGTTATCAATGTTTTGATGTAGTTATCAATGTTTTGATGTAGATGTCAATGTTTTGGTGTAGTTATCAATGTTTTGATGTAATTATCAATGTTTTGGTGTACTTATCAATGTTTTGGTGTAGTTAACAGTGTTTTGGTGTACTTATCAATGTTTTGGTGTAGTTAACAGTGTTTTGGTGTGGTTATCAATGTTTTGATGTAGTTATCAATGTTTTGATGTAGTTATCAATGTTTTGATGTAATTATCAATGTTTTGATGTAGTTATCAATGTTTTGGTGTAGTTATCAATGTTTTGATGTAGTTATCAATGTTTTGATGTAGTTATCAATGTTTTGATGTAGATGTCAGAGTTTTGGTGTGGTTATCAATGTTTTGATGTAGTTATCAATGTTTTGATGTAATTATCAATGTTTTGATGTAATTATCAATGTTTTGATGTAATTATCAATGTTTTGATGTAATTATCAATGTTTTGGTGTGGTTATCAATGTTTTGATGTAGTTATCAATGGTTTGGTTTATTTATCAGTGTTTTGGTGAAATTATCATAGTTTTGGTATAGTTATCAATGTTCTGATGTAGTTCGCAGTGGTTTGATTTAGTTATCAATGTTTTGGTGTAGTTATCAGTGTTTTGGTGTAGTTATCAATGTTTTGGTGTAGTTATCAGTGTTTTGGTGTAGTTATCAATGTTTTGGTGTGGTTATTAATGTTTTCATGTAGTTATCAATGTTTTGATGTAGATGTCAATGTTTTGGTGTAGTTATCAATGTTTTGATGTAGTTATCAATGTTTTGGTGTAGTTATCAATGTTTTGATGTAGATGTCAATGTTTTGGTGTAGTTATCAATGTTTTGATGTAATTATCAATGTTTTGGTGTACTTATCAATGTTTTGGTGTAGTTAACAGTGTTTTGGTGTACTTATCAATGTTTTGGTGTAGTTAACAGTGTTTTGGTGTGGTTATCAATGTTTTGATGTAGTTATCAATGTTTTGATGTAGTTATCAATGTTTTGATGTAATTATCAATGTTTTGGTGTAGTTATCAATGTTTTGGTGTAGTTATCAGTGTTTTGGTGTGGTTATCAATGTTTTGATGTAGTTATCAATGTTTTGATGTAGTTATCAATGTTTTGATGTAGTTATCAATGTTTTGATGTAATTATCAATGTTTTGATGTAATTATCAATGTTTTGGTGTAGTTATCAATGTTTTGATGTAGTTATCAATGTTTTGATGTAGATGTCAGTGTTTTGGTGTGGTTATCAATGTTTTGATGTAGTTATCAATGTTTTGATGTAATTATCAATGTTTTGATGTAATTATCAATGTTTTGGTGTGGTTATCAATGTTTTGATGTAGTTATCAATGTTTTGATGTAATTATCAGTGTTTTGATGTAATTATCAATGTTTTGATGTAATTATCAATGTTTTGGTGTGGTTATCAATGTTTTGATGTAGTTATCAATGGTTTGGTTTATTTATCAGTGTTTTGGTGAAATTATCATAGTTTTGGTATAGTTATCAATGTTCTGATGTAGTTCGCAATGGTTTGATGTAGTTATCAATGTTTTGGTGTAGTTATCAGTGTTTTGGTGTAGTTATCAATGTTTTGGTGTAGTTATCAGTGTTTTGGTGTAGTTATCAATGTTTTGGTGTGGTTATTAATGTTTTGATGTAGTTATCAGTGTTTTGGTGTAGTTATCAATGTTTTGGTGTGGTTATTAATGTTTTGATGTAGTTATCAATGTTTTGATGTAGATGTCAATGTTTTGGTGTAGTTATCAATGTTTTGATGTAATTATCAATGTTTTGGTGTACTTATCAATGTTTTGGTGTAGTTAACAGTGTTTTGGTGTGGTTATCAATGTTTAGGTGTAGTTATCAATGTTTTGGTGTAGTTATCAATGTTTTGATGTAGTTATCAATGTTTTGATGTAATTATCAATGTTTTGATGTAATTATCAATGTTTTGGTGTAGTTATCAATGTTTTGATGTAGTTATCAATGTTTTGATGTAGATGTCAGTGTTTTGGTGTAGTTATCAATGTTTTGATGTAATTATCAGTGTTTTGATGTAATTATCAATGTTTTGATGTAATTATCAATGTTTTGGTGTGGTTATTAATGTTTTGGTGTAGTTATCAATGGTTTGGTTTATTTATCAGTGTTTTGGTGAAATTATCATAGTTTTGGTATAGTTATCAATGTTTTGGTGTAGTTATCAGTGTTTTGGTGTTGTTATCAATGTTTTGGTGTAGTTATCAGTGTTTTGGTGTAGTTATCAATGTTTTGGTGTGGTTATTAATGTTTTGATGTAGTTATCAATGTTTTGATGTAGATGTCAATGTTTTGGTGTAGTTATCAATGTTTTGATGTAGTTATCAATGTTTTGGTGTAGTTATCAGTGTTTTGGTGTAGTTATCAATGTTTTGGTGTAGTTATCAGTGTTTTGGTGTAGTTATCAATGTTTTGATGTAGTTATCAATGTTTTGATGTAGTTATCAATGTTTTGATGTAGTTGTCAATGTTTTGATGTAATTATCAATGTTTTGGTGTAGTTATCAGTGTTTTTGTGTAGTTATCAATGTTTTTGTGTAGTTATCAGTGTTTTGGTGTAGTTATCAATGTTTTGATGTAGTTATCAATGTTTTGATGTAGTTGTCAATGTTTTGATGTAGTTATCAATGTTTTGATGTAGTTATCAATGTTTTGATGTAGATGTCAATGTTTTGGTGTAGTTATCAGTGTTTTGGTGTAGTTATCAATGTTTTGGTGTGGTTATTAATGTTTTGATGTAGTTATCAATGTTTTGGTGTAGTTATCAATGTTTTGATGTAGTTATCAATGTTTTGATGTAGTTGTCAATGTTTTGATGTAGTTATCAATGTTTTGATGTAGTTATCAATGTTTTGATGTAGATGTCAATGTTTTGGTGTAGTTATCAATGTTTTGGTGTAGTTATCAGTGTTTTGGTGTAGTTATCAATGTTTTGGTGTAGTTATCAATGTTTTGATGTAGTTATCAATGTTTTGATGTAGTTGTCAATGTTTTGATGTAGTTATCAATGTTTTGATGTAGTTATCAATGTTTTGGTGTAGTTATCAGTGTTTTGGTGTAGTTATCAATGTTTTGATGTAGTTATCAATGTTTTGATGTAGATGTCAATGTTTTGGTGTAGTTATCAATGTTTTGGTGTAGTTATCAATGTTTTGATGTAGATGTCAATGTTTTGGTGTAGTTATCAGTGTTTTGGTGTAGTTATCAATGTTTTGGTGTAGTTATCAATGTTTTGATGTAGTTATCAATGTTTTGGTGTAGTTATCAATGTTTTGATGTAGTTATCAATGTTTTGATGTAGTTATCAATGTTTTGATGTAGATGTCAATGTTTTGGTGTAGTTATCAGTGTTTTGGTGTAGTTATCAATGTTTTGATGTAGTTATCAATGTTTTGATGTAGTTGTCAATGTTTTGATGTAATTATCAATGTTTTGGTGTAGTTATCAGTGTTTTGGTGTAGTTATCAATGTTTTGGTGTAGTTATCAGTGTTTTGGTGTAGTTATCAATGTTTTAGTGTAGTTATCAGTGTTTTGGTGTAGTTATCAATGTTTTGATGTAGTTATCAATGTTTTTGTGTAGTTATCAGTGTTTTGGTGTAGTTATCAATGTTTTGATGTAGTTATCAATGTTTTGGTGTGGTTATTAATGTTTTGATGTAGTTATCAATGTTTTGGTGTAGTTATCAGTGTTTTGGTGTAGTTATCAGTGTTTTGGTGTAGTTATCAATGTTTTGATGTAGTTATCAATGTTTTGGTGTGGTTATTAATGTTTTGATGTAGTTATCAATGTTTTGATGTAGTTATCAATGTTTTGATGTAGATGTCAATGTTTTGGTGTAGTTATCAATGTTTTGATGTAGTTATCAATGTTTTGATGTAATTATCAATGTTTTGGTGTAGTTATCAGTGTTTTGGTGTAGTTATTAACGTTTTGATGTAGTTATCAATGTTTTGGTGTAGTTATCAGTGTTTTGGTGTAGTTATCAATGTTTTGATGTAGTTATTAATGTTTTGATGTAGTTATCAATGTTTTGGTGTAGTTATCAGTGTTTTGGTGTAGTTATCAGTGTTTTGGTGTAGTTATCAATGTTTTGATGTAGTTATCAATGTTTTGGTGTGGTTATTAATGTTTTGATGTAGTTATCAATGTTTTGATGTAGATGTCAATGTTTTGGTGTAGTTATCAATGTTTTGATGTAGTTATCAATGTTTTGATGTAATTATCAATGTTTTGGTGTAGTTATCAGTGTTTTGGTGTAGTTATCAATGTTTTGGTGTAGTTATCAGTGTTTTGATGTAGTTATCAATGTTTTGGTGTAGTTATATGTACGCTGAGAAACCAAACTGATCAATCTTCATGTTGAAATTATTTCTTACTGTTACGTTTTTTAGACTGAACGCAACAGAAAGACACAGATAACAGCTTATATAATTTATTACAATAAACTATTATATATGTAACAGATATAACATAAATTATATAATAACAATGACAGATATTCAGTTTAAAATTAATTACAACACAAAATAGTACTGGCCTGTGTCCAATATAATGATTCAGAGTGAAAGTCCAAAAGTCTAGATCAGAAATCCACAATTCCAGTCTAGGATGTGAATTTGGTCCCACGAAGAAATTCCGAAGTTTGAATGGAGAAGTTCAGAAACAATTCACAGTTCAATAAATTTGACGAAGTTCTTTTTACGATGAATGTCTCAAATTTGTCGTTTTCCAACTTTTCCGGTCTCCCCTAAACAGTCCTGTACGTGTTGACCTTCAGTATAACCACTAATTCGTAAAGAATCGTAAAGATTGACGAAATAAAATCACAGCTTCTGTAGATCTAGCTTCAGTTACAAATCCAAGTTGAAAACAGCAAACGTTGAAAAGTTTTCAAACAAAGACAACATCTCTTGAATCGAAAGTAAAAACGAATGACTGACTCTTCTAATCTCTTCTCGCGTCACCGTCTGTTTTTATACCAGTAGGCCTACTGTTTTCTCGAACAATCGCGTAACGTACACAGAATTCTATAGCAATCCGCGCATGTCTGTTTTAGCACGAGACTCGTCGTCTAGACACCAAGGCCGACATACACATTATATTTATAAACATATGATTTATCTACCTAATTCTAGAAATTTCTAAATGTTATTTTAAATGAATAACAACATATTTTATTGTTTTGAACTTCGAAACAATAATATAAATATGGATATATAAATAATAGATATCGAAATCCAAACACAACACGACATGGCATTCCAAACGCTTTATACATAACACTTACCATTGTCTTACTAAATGTCACATATTTTATGTTAAAACACACTTCATTTTACAAAATCATATATAAATAGTATGAAAAGACGTCAATGAAATAATTTAGTGTTGAAAATGTGGAGACCAACGATCTTTAGTGTCACCTTAAACCTTTTTGACATTCACTGTTTTTGTTCGAAAGACAAGATGAGCCTCAGAAGATGGCCTCCATTCTGCTCCTTGTAATGTTATTATCCAGTTCGCGACAACGGTTTTGCAGGTCCGTGTAACAGTTGAACTTGAAGCTGTTTTTATGAGGGTGTGTACAACTAGAATACAGCTTTTTGTTTAGTTCGTGTTCGACACATTCACAGTGAATTAGGCCGGTGGGGAGTCGACCGCAGCGACACCTCCCGGTATTTACCATAATTAGTAAGCTTTAAGTGAGACCTGTGG
The DNA here is from genome assembly GCA_011833715.1 of Carcinoscorpius rotundicauda. Taxonomy (NCBI): domain Eukaryota; kingdom Metazoa; phylum Arthropoda; class Merostomata; order Xiphosura; family Limulidae; genus Carcinoscorpius; species Carcinoscorpius rotundicauda. The sequence continues at coordinate 5,202,415 of CM022400.1, forward strand.
TCGTGACGCCCTCATAGTAACATATAAGTATTCTTTTTATAAATTTCGCGGAAAGCTACTCGAGGGCTATCTGTGCTAGCCGATAATAATATAGCAGTGTAAGACAAGAGGGAAGGCAACGAGCACCACCTACCCCCCACTCTTAAGCTACTCTTTCACCAACGAATAGTGGGATTAACCAACACATTACAACGCTCCTACGGCTGAAAGGGCGAGCATGTTTGGTGCGACAGGGATTCGAACACAAGACCCTCAGATTACGAGTCGAACGCTTTAACCCACCTAGCCATGCTGGGTCCTAGTAACGTAGAGAAACCGAGCAGAGCTTGTGCTACAAAGTGTTATTAGATAAATTCAAACTTTAGAAGCAAACCTGGTGTAATCAACATTATCTTATTATTACTCGCTAGTAGACACTGATTTATACTAATTCAACTAATCAAAAACACACACTTTAATAGAATAATTGGTTTTATAATGTATAGTATTTCTATTTTTCTGGACAAAAGTCACCCTCAGAAGAAAACTACATTCCTCTCTCTTTGAACCGATGGAACGAATATGTGACAAAACTAGTATTAGACGATCCCGTTTGGCACAAACTATGAAAACTAGCTTGTAATTTTTTACATGTTTATTCCTTAAACTTAGGAAAACGATATTAGAGAACATGTGAATTACAAACGAGAATGTGTTAATATTTCAAAATGAAATAATTATTTTCAGAACTAATAATCCCTCCACGCATATTTCTCTCACATTCTTTGATACATAACATGAGGCGTCTACTTCATATGTTTTACAAATTAAACCTAAATGTTGAAAACTGAAACCAAAAAGCGCCACCTCAGAATACATTCTATAGCTAGTCGAGTGACAGGTCGTTTCTTGAAAAATGAAACAAGTGAAACAACGTTACTGCAATAATGAGTCAATAACACATAGATACTGTAGTAATGAGTCAATGACGCATTGTTACTGTAGTAATGAGTCAATGAAACATCGGTAATACAATAATGGCTCAAGAGACACGTCGTTCCTTTCTGAAACAAAATATAGAACAATAGAGCCATCTGCAGTGAACGTTTTTCAGATACATAAAACCTACACTGTTTTACAGGAAACCCAAGTAATAGCACCATTTCTATATTGACAAAAATGAGTTTAAAACATCCATTAATACAGTAATATTATATACATATATATTCTGTTACAATATTAATGATTGCCAGTTTTAACAGTATATATATATATATAAATATATTTATGTAATGTGTCAAAAACAACATTTATTAATTTATTAACAGTATATATGTATATATACTGATAAATCTAGCATTCATTAACATAATAACAATATACATATACTGTCAAAACTAGCATACATTAACATAATAACAATATACATATACTGTCAAAACTGGCATACATTAACATAATAACAATATACATATACTGTCAAAACTAGCATACATTAACATAATAACAATATACATATACTGTCAAAACTAGCATACATTAACATAATAACAATATACATATACTGTCAAAACTAGCATACATTAACATAATAACAATATACATATACTGTCAAAACTAGCATACATTAACATAATAACAATATACATATACTGTCAAAACTAGCATACATTAACATAATAACAATATACATATACTGTCAAAACTAGCATACATTAACATAATAACAATATACATATACTGTCAAAACTAGCATACATTAACATAATAACAATATACATATGCTGTCAAAACTAGCATACATTAACATAATAACAAAATACATATACTGTCAAAACTAGCATACATTAACATAATAACAAAATACATATACTGTCAAAACTAGCATACATTAACATAATAACAATATACATATACTGTCAAAACTAGCATACATTAACATAATAACAATATACATATACTGTCAAAACTAGCATACATTAACATAATAACAATATACATATACTGTCAAAACTAGCATACATTAACATAATAACAATATACATATACTGTCAAAACTAGCATACATTAACATAATAACAATATACATATACTGTCAAAACTAGCATACATTAACATAATAACAATATACATATACTGTCAAAACTAGCATACATTAACATAATAACAATATACATATACTGTCAAAACTAGCATACATTAACATAATAACAATATACATATACTGTCAAAACTAGCATACATTAACATAATAACAATATACATATACTGTCAAAACTAGCATACATTAACATAATAACAATATACATATACTGTCAAAACTAGCATACATTAACATAATAACAATATACATATACTGTCAAAACTAGCATACATTAACATAATAACAAAATACATATGCTGTCAAAACTAGCATACATTAACATAATAACAAAATACATATACTGTCAAAACTAGCATACATTAACATAATAACAAAATACATATACTGTCAAAACTAGCATACATTAACATAATAACAATATACATATACTGTCAAAACTAGCATACATTAACATAATAACAATATACATATATTGTCAAAACTAGCGTTCGTTAACATGGTAATAATGGTGAAATCTAGAACGAAGTACATACAGGTAGCTTTGAAATCGAGTGCATACGAATCGCCAATCTTTACGTTAAAGTTTTGTATTAACGACTCTTGCATCAGATGTTTTAAAAATGATAACAGATGTAACACAACTGTCTTCACTGTCACATAACAACACTGCTTATTCTTACTTTCAGTGAAGTTGCTCAGAAAGAGAGACAGAAAAATGTAGAACGCGCTGGAAACTGTAAATTATGTAAACAGCAACAAGAATTTCCAAAAACAGTTTGAAAACTAAAGTCCATATTCTGTAAACAAATTACACTGACAAACACAAACCAACATTATTTTAAAAATACAATATAGTAAGTGGCAAAATTTCTATATTGAAGAGAGAAATAAAAAAAAATGGAAACCAGATTTAAAGGGAAAAAAAAAACCAAACCTTCGCAGATTTTTGAAAAGTGCAAATCAAATAAATACAACATAATTATATAAAAAGCCAAAATACTAAGTAGGGAAACAAATATGAACAAACGCAAAATCAAAAAGTCTTAATTGTACGAGAACTGAAATCAAAAGTAAACCAATACAAAAGAACACCGTTATTAATTGATAAGATATTAATTAATAACCTAACATTGAACTGCAGCGCACCCTACAATCTCCTATCCACGCAAGTAGAAACATTGTTTTTCACTTTAAATAAACTTTTAATGCCCATACCAGAAGTCTTGAGAATACACGAGACTTCGTGTGGGTTTTTCGTCATCAAGAATTTGTTTGCACTCTCGTCTCTAAGTTGGAAACAATAAGTTGCAACTCTGTTTGTCAACCTGAAGAGGACTTGAGATCAAACCATTGGTCTGAATTATATTTTAATATCCATGCTAGCCATCTTAAAATACAGCAACAAAGAGCTTACTAAGCATTAAAGCAGACAATACATAACTCAGACGTTATTGTGATGGTCTTTAAATTCAACAGATATGTTCACGTTAGATCTTTCAGATTTTAAACTAAAAACATGGCACGTAGTTAACAATACCTTCTATTCGACGAAACTAAACGCGTTGTAGGACATACACTATCGAAGTTCCCAAAAGGCGGAGAGCAATTTTACGGCAACGGGACGTGAACCATGCAACTTTCGGTTTATATACGACGCACGTTACCTACTCGAACCAGAATGATAATATTTAAACGCAGTAATATTAAGAACAAGTTTATTAGTGTCACAAGACGTACAGCTCTGTTCAGATAAGATGATTAACAGGTGAGTTAGGTCACGTGCGTTATTACACAAACGTCTTTTAGTTCAAATAAATATAAGAGAAATTTTTCCTGATGTTTCACACATTTACTATTCAAAAATTAAGGCCATATGCTAAAACATTATGTCGAGTAAGTAACGTTTCTTTTCCTATCTTTTTCTACAACTACCTTATTATTATTGTGGTCTACACAGGTTGACAACACTCTGATATTATTGTTAGTACATTTCTCTACACTACCTTATTTCTGGGCTGTTCTAAACAGGTTGACAACACACTGATATTATTGTTAGTAAAATTCTTACAACTACTTTATTGTTGAAAATGTTCTACACACTTTGACAACACACTGATATTATTGTTAGTACATTTCTCTACAACTACCTTATATTTGAAACTGTTCTTCACAGGTTGACAACACACTGATATTAGTGTTAGTACATTTCTCTAAAAGTATTTGATTTTTCAAACTGTTCTACACAGGTTGACAACACACTGATATTATTGTTAGTATATTTCTCTACAGCAACGTTATTGTTGGTACTGTTCTACACAGTTTGACAACACAATGATATTATTGTTAGTAAATTTCTCTACAACTACTTTATTGTTGGTACTGTTCTACACAGTTTGACAACACACTGATATTATTGTTAGTAAATTTTTCTACAACTACCTTATTGTTGGTACTGATCTAAAGCGGTTGACAACACACTGATATTATTGTTAGTACATTTCTCTACAGCTACGTTATTGTATGTACTGTTCTAGACAGGTTGATAACACACTGATATTATTGTTAGTACATTTCTCTACAGCTACTTTATTGTATGTACTGTTCTACACAGTTTGACAACACACTGATATTATTGTTACTACATTTCTCTACAACTACTTTATTGTTGGTACTGTTCTACACAGTTTGACAACACATTGATATTAGTGTTACTACATTTCTCTACAACTACCTTATTGTTGGTACTGATCTAAAGCGGTTGACAACACACTGATATTATTGTTAGTACATTTCTCTACAGCTACGTTATTGTATGTACTGTTCTAGACAGGTTGATAACACACTGATATTATTGTTAGTACATTTCTCTACAGCTACTTTATTGTATGTACTGTTTTACACAGTTTGACAACACACTGATATTATTGTTAGTAAATTTTTCTACAACTACCTTATTGTTGGTACTGATCTAAAGCGGTTGACAACACACTGATATTATTGTTAGTACATTTCTCTACAGCTACGTTATTGTATGTACTGTTCTACACAGGTTGATAACACAATGATATTATTGTTAGTACATTTCTCTACAACTACCTTATTGTTGGTACTGTTTTACACAGGTTGACAACACACTGATATTAGTGTTACTACATTTCTCTACAACTACGTTATTGTTGGTACTGTTCTACACAGGTTGATAACACAATGATATTATTGTTAGTACATTTCTCTACAGCTACGTTATTGTATGTACTGTTCTACACAGGTTGATAACACAATGATATTATTGTTAGTAAATTTTTCTACAACTACCTTATTGTTGGTGCTGATCTAAAGCGGTTGACAACACACTGATATTATTGTTAGTACATTTCTCTACAGCTACGTTATTGTATGTACTGTTCTACACAGGTTGATAACACAATGATATTATTGTTAGTACATTTCTCTACAACTACCTTATTGTTGGTACTGTTTTACACAGGTTGATAACACAATGATATTATTGTTAGTAAATTTTTCTACAACTACCTTATTGTTGGTACTGATCTAAAGCGGTTGACAACACACTGATATTATTGTTAGTACATTTCTCTACAGCTACGTTATTGTATGTACTGTTCTACACAGGTTGATAACACAATGATATTATTGTTAGTACATTTCTCTACAACTACCTTATTGTTGGTACTGTTTTACACAGGTTGACAACACACTGATATTAGTGTTACTACATTTCTCTACAACTACGTTATTGTTGGTACTGTTCTACACAGGTTGATAACACACTGATATTATTGTTAGTACATTTCTCTACAGCTACTTTATTGTATGTACTGTTCTACACAGGTTGATAACATAATGATATTATTGTTAGTACATTTCTCTACAGCTACTTTATTGTATGTACTGTTCTACACAGGTTGATAACACAATGATATTATTGTTAGTAGAAAATTATTTTAATTGTTGTTGGTGTTTTCTGTGTGTGAAAAGTTATATTTATTTCATGTCTTTAACAGGCTGGTAGAGAGGTCGATTCCGAATATGATATTTACGAGTTCGAATCCTTGTTACACTTTAATTTTTTTGTCTTTCCAGCCTTTGAGTCGTTAGAATGTGCTCTCAATCGCACTATTTGTTGAGAAAATCGTATGTAGCCCAAGATTTGTCCAGTTGTTTTCTCTTTAGCCCTACACTTTTAAATTGGGATGGCTTACGCAGATGGTCCTCGCGCAGATTTGGGTGAAATAAGGAAAAAAACCCAGCATTTCTTGCAATACAGCCTTTAACCTCTTTTTAAATTATTTGAACTTATATACAGCAACACAGTGCTAGAAATGTTCTATTCAATAAGGATGTCATTATAAATTACTACTGTTCGTAGATATGTCCAAGCTATGTCAAGAACAGAAAGCACAGATACGGTATTGTCTACCGTATTGTCCAGATTCGCAGGATAGTTATAATGTTGTTTGTTGAGATATTAAAATAGAACTTTAGTAATGTTAGTACGGTTCTATCAGACAACACTTGGTAGAACTTTATTAATGTTAGTACGGTTCTATCAGACAACACTTGGTAGAACTTTAGTAATGTTAGTACGGTTCTATCAGACAACACTTGGTAGAACTTTAGTAATGTTAGTACGGTTCTATCAGACAACACTTGGTAGAACTTTAGTAGTGTTAGTACGGTTCTATCAGACAACACTTAGTAATATTTTAGTAATGTTAGTACGGTTCTATCAGAGAACACTTGGTAGAACTTTAGTATTGTTAGGACGGTTTTATACGACAACACTTAGTGGAACTTTAGTAGTGTTAGTACGGTTCTATCAGCAACACTTAGTAGGACTTTAGTGGTGTTAGTACGGTTCCATCAGACAACACTTGGTGGAACTTTATTAGTGTTAGTACAGTTCTATCAGACAACACTTAGTAGAACTTTAGTAGTATTAGTACGGTTTTGTCAGACAACACTTAGTAGAACTTTAGTAGTATTAGTACGGTTTTGTCAGACAACACTTAGTAGAACTTTAGTATTGTTAGTACTGTTCCATCAGACAACACTTAGTAGAACTTTAGTAGTATTAGTACGGTTTCGTCAGACAACACTTAGTTGAACTTTAGTATTGTTAGCAGATAATTTTTGATAGCATAGCTATGGACGAGTATGCGAATCTTTTATTCAGTGTAGAAAAACAAAGTTATATACACATAAAGAAAGACTGATACAAAAAAACAAAGTTATATACACATAAAGAAAGACTGATACAAAAAACAAAGTTATATACACATAAAGAAAGACTGATATAAAATATGACCGTTTGTTAAAACTACTGGAAATGTTCAGGTTTACAGCCCTGGTGTTTGTTACAACTACTTAGTTATTGTTCAGGTTTACAGCCCTGGTGTTTGTTACAACTACTTAGTTATATATCTAAGAATATGCATCATCTGAGATCGTGCGTGAATTCTTTCTCAAGTAAACATCTCTGGAATTTCTTAATTAGAGAGAATAAACATACTTCACGAGGTGGTAATACATCTGATGTTTGGCTCAACTGTTTGTTACTCGAAGTATGTGTGGAAACAACGTAAAATCAGGAGAAATTATTTCATTTGCTGCTCAGCTTTTATAAACATCTATAAATCGGTTTCAATCTGAAATATGTTTTTGTTTTGTGTTGATATTCTTGTAAATGGCGGTAGGTCGGAGGTGATTGACACAGCTCCATGTGAGGTTTGATGGTGGTGAAATTTCCGTTTTATAAGAATTATATTGTTCAAATCTTCCTTTAGTACTTTTTCCGTTGTGACGCGATTATGCCTTTCATAAAATGTGTATCAAAGTGACTGAAATCTACTTTGAAGAGGGAATTTTTACGTAGTTCTAAAACGCGTTAACTGCTAAGACTCGTTTTTCAATGTTTTGGTGATAATGAATCTTAACTCTGTTTGTAAAGGTATAAGTTAGATGCAAATTAAGTTTCTTTAATGAGCACAGTTCTGTGGAGGTTAGGAAGTAAAATCTTTCACGAATTATAAAGTTTGGAAGATTCACATTATTGATAATTTAACATATAGTGAGAACTTAATGTTCAGAAGGTTTAGATGTGTAGATAAACCAACATGTTCTAAGAATGTCGTGATACAGAAGGTTCAGATGTGTACATAAGCCAAAAGGTTTTAAGAATGTCACACTTCAGAAGGTTGAAGTGTGTAGATAATACAACGGATTGTCGTATTTCTAATCTTCAGAAAATTCCATTTCTTAGATAATTTAACATATTGCAGGATTTACAAAACTGCTGAAAGTGTAAATGTTTTAAAATACGTTTTACAATCTATTGATATTTAGAAAAATCAAATCTTTTGAAAAACCCTTAATTGATTTAGTTGCAACAATACAGAGTTTACTTCTTTTCCTTTAATTGATTAAGTTACAACAATACAGACTTTACTTTATTTCCTTTAATTGATTGAGTTACAACAATAGACTTTACCTCTTTTCCTTTAATTGATTAAGTTGCAACTATACAGACTTGTTATTCATTAAGTGATTAACTCGGAGCTAAGAATATTCTACTTGGACTTTTATAACCGATAAGGTACGAAAATAGATATTGCGTTTAGCCTCCTGTTACAGGTTAAATTGGAAGAATGCTTTTGACTTTTATTCTTCCTGTATTGAAGCTCACGATTGGTTAACTTGTTGTGACATCATCAATTTAAATTGATACCTTGATTAGCTGTACAAAAGAAATTAATACATAGAAACACTTACTTCAAAGAGGTCCAACTGTGTTCTGCTTTAAAATACGTTGATTTATTTCTCTTGATATGTCTTAGTGGAATGAATGGCATGATAACAATGAATGGGTTTTATGTACTGCTATGTTTCAGAGTCACTAAATGTCCATAGTTTTATCTTAATGTATTATATAGAGCTAACTTCAATAAACTATTTTTGACTCTATGGAAGTCATAGTTAGTTGAGCGTCTCATCAAATTATAGTCAATATAAATAAAACAACGTAGTTTGTGCATCGTTTTGACGGAAATGACAATTAGCACACGATATTGTTTGTTTGTTTGTTTGTTTGAATTTCGCGCAAAGCTACACGAGGGCTATCTGCACTATCCGTTCCTAATTTTGCAGTATAACACTATGGAGAAGGCAGCTAGTCATCACCACTTACCGCCAACTCTTGGGCTACTCTTTTACCAACGAATAATGGCATTGATCGTGACATTATAACGACCCCACGGCTAAAAGGGCGAGCATGTTTGGCGTCACGATGCTGGTAAAGAAGATATAATTATTTTCCTATAGTTTGTTTCCTAAGAAGTGCCGACACAACTCTTTAACACAAATAACGATTTACAAAAATTATTTGTGTGAAAATAGGTTATTTTTTAGTAGATGTACTTCTTATGTTTTGAATGCTGTCCGTGATAACGACTCCTACCTGTCAGAAGACGAAATAAATCTGTTATTCTACAGATGGTTGATTTAAAGGGTTATATGTTATTCTATATGCTATCTCTATTAATTTATTATTATTTATTAATCTTAGCATAAAGTCAATATCAGAATCTGTAAAAGTCACTTCCAGTTCAAAGGTCTCGACAGGCTTGGTGATTATAAAATTACTAAATTACTGACGAAATTAATCTATTTCTGACATCATCTCATAAACTGCGTGTACCCGTCATGGCCAGGCGGGTTAAGGCGTTCGACTCGTAATCTGAGGGTCGCAGGTTCCAATCGCTGTCGCACCAAACTTGCTTGCTCTTTCGGCCGTGGGGACGTTATAATGTTACGGTCAATCCCACTATTCGTTAGTAAAAGAGTAGCCCATGATGACTAGCTGTCTACCCTCTAGTCTTACTCTACTAAATTAGGGACGGCTAGCGAAGATAGCCCTCGTGTAGCTTTGCGCGAAATTAAACAAAACAAAACCAACAATAAAAGCGTAGCAATGAAGATATTGTTGGATTAATTGTTGTAAGGTTAAGATTTAAAGACCTATCGTTAGTACATTAACTTTGGCCAACAGTTTAAGAAACGTATTTGCATTCGTGCAATATGATGTTGCCTTATCTTGGATATTTGTAATTCTGCTAAGCCTTTTGTATTATTTATTAAGACTGTTTTAACTTCGATGCATGGTTTAGATGGTGCCATGTTTTAAAATGAAATCTATTTTGAACCTTTGACTGTTTAAACGCGACACCCGAAACGTTCAGATTAAACATTCAAAATTCGAGACTAGTGAGTTATGCTCACCAGTGCGTCAATTCAAACTGTTTCCAAGAGCTCATGGTGACTGAATATTGACGTTCATTAATAACACACACACAGACAAAACTCAACTCGCAGAACAGTGTCTCGTTTAATGTAGTTACGGCCTCTAATCAGATTACTTTGACAATAAGGCGATATTTTGTAATCAGATATGAGGAAAATCAGTCGATCAGGTGCTTTGAATCTCGGTGATTACATCGCTCTGAAGTGTAATTTTGGAAGAAACAGGGATTCTCTTGATTCGGCGTGAGATGCTAGTATCAAGGTAGTTTATTCAAGGGGAATAAGGAAGGGGTTCATGTATGTATGAATAAACATACGGGCGTAGATTGTTCCCTTAACTACGTACCGTTATTGATGGCTGGCTGGACACCGTCTGATACAAGAAAGCTTCGTCGTCTTAATTTGCATTTGATAGCTTTAGAGCATTATTCCGCATTTTGATAACAAGGCTTCAGAGGGCGCTAATGTCTTCCGCAAGAACTGACATCGACCTATTCATATAAAGCAGTCTTCGTTTTACCTTCTTAGGCCTCACAGAGAGGGCGGAGGAAATGGGTGGGATGAGACTTTTTATTGGAATAAGTTAGAAATATTTTTGTCAAACAGACCGAAGTGATCTAATTCTGTAGGTTTTCAGTGATGTTGTTTTTTTTTAACGTTCGTTCATCTTTGTTTACACCGACAATTCATATAAAAATCTTAGAAACGTATATAATACGCTTATGAATGCGTAATCGTGATTTTATTAAAGTGATAACCTGGAAACAAACCATTTCTCATTTGTTTACGTGTTTGGAATTAAGCACGAAACTACACAACATATCTATCCACCACGGGTATTCAAACCCGGTTTCTCACGGTGCGAGACCCAGACACGCCGCTATTATACAATTTTTAGACCTTTTAAAATGTAAATATCTTTTTATTTTTTTAATGTCCAACAGTTTAGAAAAAACATCTCATAAAATATTTTATATGAACATCTTACACATTAGTTGTGGATGAAATAAGTTTATCCTTCATAATAAAAATTCCATTTTGTTCTTTTACAGGATGGTACAGAGCGAGAAAGAGAGACATGAAGTTTGCTATTCCAAGAATTTGGCGTGAACCCACTGACCATTCAACCAATTGCTACTTCTGTATGGTGGACCATTCCAAACATCGGGTTGGTAATGATGCATCTGCTATCATGTATCCGGACCTTCCATCATCCATCGCCCCAGTGCCACACTGCCCTGAGTTCAATCTATCCACTCATCCAGAGACAAAGCAGCCATCTTCAGAAGAGAGCAGCAAATCAGAAGAGGAGGTAGACCTTGAAGATCCAGATTACAATTTGTGAGGTGCAGATGGTGAGAGAAACCCATACTACTCCAACCAAAGAGACCTCAATAACTTAATCAGAGATCGTGGTCTAACAAAGTCGAATGCCAAGACTATATCTGGGAGCTGATACGTGAAAGTGATTTATATTACAGTCGCAAATCTCGATAAACTACTCACTTCTAAACATTTTTGTATAACTTTTGTATAAATACATGTAAATCTTGATTCATGTGTTGTTTTATTCAGACCTTATGTAAACGAAAATGTGCAAATCTGTCCGTTTTTACATATAAAACAGGCTAATTTCTAAATTTCATTATCCAGGTGACAAAAATAAAGTTTGAAGGAAATAATTGCCACTTATTGTACTTTTACAACATAAGCTACTAAGAAATAATACATGCTGTCCAGGAAAAAAATATGTGTTACATAGTGTTATTAATGTAACAAAATATGTGTTACATAGTGTTATTAATGTAACAAAATATGTGTTACATAGTGTTATTAATGTAACAAAATATGTGTTACATAGTGTTATTAATGTAACAAAATATGTGTTACATAGTGTTATTAATGTAACAAAATATGTATTACATAGTGTTATTGTTATACTAAGAAGAACCTTGTGTTATTTATACGACAGGTTATTCCGTCTATCAGGATGGATAATTTTTGTTTCCGGTTATTTGAAGGGTGAGTTGAAGTTGTGTTTACGTAATAAGATGAGTTTCATTGCACTGCTGGAAAATGTCCTAGAAAATCAGTTAGGCCTACTTCTGAGTTTTTTTGAACCGAACAAAATAATTTTGTTTTATGTTCGGAGTATTCTGAAAATATTAAATCCTCAAATTAATATTGTTAAAGTGGGTGTTTAAAAACAGTATATTTCAAATTAACGTGAGCAAGAGAACCTTAAATCAGTTTCATTTCAACAGAATCCCTGTTTCTTTCTGTCGTTCCAAGCTTATATACTTGTATAACAAACGTTTCCCACAAAAAGGGCATGCTATTCATAAATAAATGGACCAATGACTGTAGTGTATATTTTTTATCACATGCTACCCTACAAAACACCATTTCATCATGACACCCTTGAAGCAATAGTCCCAGTTTATCATAATATAATTATGAAAGCTGCGTTTCGTTAATTAGCAAGATTAAAACTTATAATTAATTAAAAGAGCAGGGAGAAACGTACTTACTTAATTCACAGATAAAAAAAAAAAAGCCCGACACACGTTATCGCTTAGCGCACGCGTTTACCTCAAGAAGACGAAGGGCCTTATCAGTAAAAATATTCATCTCGAAATAATCGAATTAACCATTAAGCACTGCACAGTTTCTGCCATGTTAACAGCATTTTGGTGGAACTATAGATTGTGTTATAAGATATTTAAATTTGAAATAAAGTTACCAGGAACTTCAAGTGAGCTGTTTGGTTTAGTCGTTGTTAAACACAAAGGTACACAACAGCCATCTGCACTTGCTCACCACGGGTATTAAAACCCGAATTTTAGCGTCGGAAACCTGCACATTTACTGCTAAGCTGCTGAGATGAAATTAAAGATACGTTTAATACGGACAAACATCACGGTTTAGTTACGTATTACTGCACTCGATGTCAGAATTATATTAATACAAAAACTGAAATTATTTTCATAATGACACTGACGGAAAGCACTTAAAAATGAACAGCTTAATAGGTTACGCAGTGTAACAAATGTTATCCGAGCGAAATGTTGTTCGACACCCTACATAATATATTTATACTAGATACATTTGTAATTATTATGCTATTTCAGTAAAATAAGGTCTCCAAAGTCAGCTGTGAGATTTCGTAAAGTCGAGTTGTTGTTTTGCATTAAGCACAAAGTTACAGAATGGGCTATCTGTGTTCTGCTCACCACGGGTATCGAAACCCTGTTTTTAGCGATGTAAGTCCGCAGACATACTGCTGAGCCACTGGGGAGCTCGTAAGAAAAAAATAAACTTGTGGTTAATAAGTTATAAACTCTTATAAAAGTTTCTTCTACCATATATGTTTACGATCGGGTCACGGGAGCCAGGGAACCCGGCTCGGAGCGGGATATCCGTGCACGCCCCAGAAAATTCTCTACACTCGACTGCGTTCGGAGATCGGCCAGAGGAGAATCGACGGTTTTGTTCTTCATCGAAAATTACAGTGAAGCTAATGGTGTTTCTTGGTGCGGCTCGGAAACTATCTAGCATTATCGTCAGCAATAACTTCCAACCACTGTGGGGAGGATGGTGTTGGTGTTGGTGTGATATCGGGTCTGCTTAAGCTAGCTGTTAAACTACCAGTCATGGAAGCAAAGATATTGACTGCCAATTTACCCGCGGCCACGAGCTAGGTGGACTTGTTTGAGAAATGAAGAACAAGTGATTTCCTTTCCGAGAAAAACTGTGTTTAAAGTGCTTTCTGCGAAACAAATGAAACATTTCTCAGCCGCGAGGTAATACCGTACGTCGCGAGGTAATACCGTACGTCGCGAGGTAATACCGTAAGCCGCGAGGTAATACCGTACGTCGCTGGTAGATTAAATGTTTTGCAATCGGTAATTTCTTGTTCCCTCTGTTCCACCCCACCCCATCCGTTACTCCCTGCGGCAGATGCTGTTGTTGTACACTGAGGTGAATTTGGATAGCAGGCTTGAATATTAACAGGTGTGTAGGGGCTGTAATGGTGAGTGTTTATATGTTTCGTGATGACGATTGTTTCATTTGAACGTAGAAAATATAGAACTGTCGATGGTCACACGTTTCAACAACGATATGGTGACCTTAGAATACTGGTCGTATTAACTTCTTTGTTTTGAAAGTAGCTGAGTTTTATATGGAGCTAAGATTTTATGGACTTTATATCCTTAATAACACCAGAAAATATTTATCTTCAGGATTAAACATTAGAATTATTATCTGAATTATCAAGCTTATAAACTCTGAGGTAAAAAGTCACATAGGTTTTTGTGTTGTTGTTTTCGACAGAGAACATTACTTGACATTATAGTAGAACAGTCAGTAGATAAAAAGGTGTCACGTGAGTTATTCTCCTGTTGGTAACATGTTTAACATTTCTGTCATCATAACAGTAAACAAAGAAAGGTGTAAACTGTTAACGAACTCATGTACTGTGAGTACGTTTTACAATCATGATGGCCCGGCATGGCCAAGCGCCTTAAGGCGTGCGACTCGTAGTCTGAGGGTCGCGGGTTCGTGTCGCGCCAAACATGCTTGCTCTTTCAGCCGTGAAGGCGTTATAATGTTACGGTCAATCCCACTATTCGTTGGTAAAAGAGTAGTCCAAGAGTTGGCGGTGGGTGGTGATGACTAGCTGCCTTCCCTCTAGTCTTACACTGCTAAATTAGGGACGGCTAGCAGAGATAGCCCTAGGGTAGCTTTGTGCGAAATTCGAAAAACAAACAATATTATCATGATACCACATTTGTAAATGGGATGGATATAAGGTGATATATAGGAAGTCTTTACTGTTAAAACAAAGCGTTAATCCATCAATATCACACATGTAAATGGGGATATAAAGTGTTATATTGGAGTACCTAACCTGCAACAGTAAAAATCCTTTGGACTCGTTTGTAACGGAAGTATTCATTGAGTGTCATCAAGTAATCGTTAAGTCGAAATGTTGTAATAATATCTCCTGTTATAAACATTATAGTTAACGTTTTAGTCGGTTAAGTATGAATCTATATACTTAAATGATGGAGTAAAAACAGGTGTTAAGTTCAACAGCTAGATTCTGCCAATAGTTAGATCTGATGTTAAGCTCTTGGATTCTGTCAATAGCTAGATCTAATGTTAAGTTCTTAGATTCTGTCACTAGTTAGACCTGATGTTAAGCTTTTAGATTCTGTCACTAGTTAGACCTGATGTTAAGCTCTTAGTTTCTGTCACTAGTTAGACCTGATGTTAAGCTCTTAGTTTCTGTCACTAGTTAGACCTGATGTTAAGCTCTTAGATTCTGTCAATAGTTAGACCTGATGTTAAGCTTTTAGATTCTGTCACTAGTTAGACCTGATGTTAAGCTTTTAGATTCTGTCACTAGTTAGACCTGATGTTAAGCTTTTAGTTTCTGTCACTAGTTAGACCTGATGTTAAGCTCTTAGATTCTGTCACTAGTTAGACCTGATGTTAAGCTCTTGGATTCTTCCAACAGCTAGGTTTGATACTCAGCTCCTAGATTCTGTTAATGTTTAGACCTGGTGTAAAGTTCTTAGATTCTGTTAATGTTTAGACCTGGTGTAAAGTTCTTATATTCTGTTAATGTTTAGACCTGGTGTAAAGTTCTTATATTCTGTTAATGTTTAGACCTGATGTGAAGCAGTTTACAATTTTGTATGTTTCAGAGACATCATTGTCGGAATATAATGTTTATGTTTTCACATAAGTAAGTTAAATGTGATAAAACGATCATATTCTAAAGATGTATTTTTCGTGGACTGCTTCCGATGGTAAGAAGTTCCCTCCACACTTATAAGAAAAACTTAACGTCATGGTCCAAGAAGGAAAATATCCTTTCCATAAAGTGACCAATTAAGACATTTATAATCAATCAGTATTATTAAATATAAACGACTAGTGAAGGAATGTAACACTGGTTACTTAACAGTTGACGATCTTTATAAATCAGTCGACAAAGAACCTACATTAACACAATATAACTGAATACAACAAACCAACAAGTGCTGTCGTCACAAGCCTTACATTAGGCTTCATACTGAAAACTAAATGTTTGTTTTGAATTTCACGCAAAGCTACACGAGGGCTATCTGACCTAACCGTCTTTAAGACTAGAGGAAAGTCAGTTATTTATCACCACCCACCGCCAACACCTGGCTGCTCTTTTACCAACGAATAGTGGGATTAACCGTCACATTATAACGCCCCCACGACTGAAAGGGTGAGCATGTTTGGTGTGACCGGGATTCGAACCCGCGACCCTCGGATTACGAGTCGAACGCCTTAACACGCTTGGCCATGCCGGGCCGTGAGTAATAAATCTGGCAGTTCCTCGTGGAAATGAAAGAAGTTAAGAAATTAACCAAAATATCACTAAATGTTCTCTTGTTTTATCCTCTTCTGTTTAAAGTAAAATTAACCAGAGTAGGAATTCTTTTAGGGTGCTTTGACAATGTTGTTGATTCTTATTTGTTTAGTTAAAAATCGTGACAACAAGTCATATACCCATTTTTCATAATTTAAACGTTATTTGTCACAATTTATTTTCATTGTTATTTTATCTGTATCAGTACCACGACAACTGTTCTAATGTTTTTATTTCTATTGTAAATGAAACGCACCTTAAGACTTCTATTGTCTTGTGATGTGCGTGTGCGTTACGTCATGAGGCACGCCAGCTTTCTTTTCCATTTTTACAGCATTGCTTCATGATGCGGAGAAAATCAAGCCCCATCTAGCGGAAAGTAAAATAAAGACCATTGGTACAGTGAAACATTAAACGAAATATTCTAACATCCATTTTAAACATTCTCGCTTTGATAAGTAAAACAAGTGTGAAAAACAACAAGAAAAACAAAACATAAGCATTCTAAGGGCTTAGAATGTAACACACGTAATAATAAAAACAATTCGATTTCTCAAAGATTTTCATGGCGAATATTTATATAACTGAGATTATATATTATTAAAATGTTACTACATTTGGGTATCTCTAAGGTAACTGCTGTTTTAAGAAGAAAATAATGCAGTTTAGTGAAAATAATTTTTGTCTATTTTTAAACATGACTTGAGAATCGTCAGTCTCGTTATATCCCAGTATTACCCACAGCAGTGGTCGTTCTGAGACGAAGCTAGTGTCCTCTAGTAGCGACGTAATACTTTATACTCTTGGGTAATACATCAGCAAAAATAACCCGTTAAATCTGGGTTTAATCTTCATTTTAGTATTATGTAAATTTATATTATTTTAAAATAAATTGGACACTATTATTTAATATGAAACATCGTGTTAGACAGAAAATTCAAATTCAATAGTCTGGAAGTAACAGGCCCCAGTATCTGACACATGAAATCCAATTAAAGAACAATGATGTATCAGTGTCTGGATCTAAACTACGATTGGACCGCAAAATATAATACAAATATAAGCAGATATGACGTCAGTTTTAAAGTTCAATAAGATTGATACATTATTTCGAAAAAAGTGTGATCTGGAACTGAAATCCCATAAATATGAGAGAAAACACTTTTTAACAATAAAGATAAAAATTACCAGAGAACACAATAGAGAAGTTAAGGGACAGACACGTGGAAGAAACATATCTGAAGCAAACATTGATATTAAAAACAATAACTGCTGAGAACATAAATACGTCCTGTGTACACTATTTAAATGGAAATTATGTTTCAAATTCGGTGATATACTTTCTTTTTACGTAGTTAAATTTGAAATGATATTCCGAGTAATGACATACTTTCTCTGTACACTGTTTAATTCAAATCTTTTTGTGTAGACTGTTTAAGTGGAAGAATAGTGTCTAGTAATGATATACTTTTTGTATACACGGTTTAACTGCAAGTTTAGTGTCTAGTAACGATATATTTTTTGTGTACAATGTTTAACTCAAAGTTTATTGTCTAGTAATGATAAATTTTTTGTGTACATTGTTTAAGTGGAAGTTTAGTGTCTAGTAATGATATACTTTTGTGTACACTGTTTAACTGGAAGATTAGTGTCTAGTAATGATATAATTTTTGTGTACACTGTTCAACTGCAAGTTTAGTGTCTAGAAATGATATACTTCATGTGTACGTTGTTTAACTGCAAGTTTAAGGTCTAGTAATGATATAATTTCTGGGTACACTGTTTAACTACAAGTTTAGTGTCTAGTAATGATATCTTTTTTGTGTAAACTGTTCAAATGGAAGTTAAGTGTCTAGTAATGATACATTTTTATGTACACTGTTTAACTGCAAGTTAAATGTCTAGTAATGATATACTTTCTGTGTACACTGTTAAACTGCAAGATAAGTGTCTAGTAATGATATACTTTTGTGGAAACTTTTTAACTACAAGTTTAGTGTCTAGTAATGATATACTTTTTCTGTACACTGTTTAACAGCAAGTTTAAAGTCTAGAAATGATATACTTCATGTGTACATTGTTTAACTGCAAGTTTAAGGTCTAATAATGACATACTTTTTGTGTACACTGTTTAAATGCAAATTTAGTGTCTAGCAATGATATACTTTTTGTGTAGACTGTTTAAGTGGAAGAATAGTGTTTAATAATGATGTACTTTTTATGTACATTGTTTAACTACAAGTTTAGTGTCTAGAAATGATATACTTTTTGTGTACATTGTTCAACTGCAAGTTTAAGGTCTAGTAATGATATAATTTCTGAATACACTGTTTAAATGCAAGTTTAGTGTCTTATAATGATATACTTTTTGTGTAGACTGTTTAAGTGGAAGATTAGTGTTTAATAATGATGTACTTTTTGTGTACACTGTTTAACTGAAAGATTAGTGTCTAGTAATGATATTCTTTTTCTTTGCACTTTTAAACTGGATGTTTAGGGTCTAGTAATAACATACTTTTGTGTACACTGTTTAAATGCAAATTTAGTGTCTAGTAACAAAATACTTTTTGTGTACACTGTTTAACTGCAAGTTTAGTGTCTAGTAATCATATACTTTTTGTGTACACTGTTAAACTGGAAGTTTAGTGTCTTGTAATGATATACTTTTTCTTTGCACTTTTTAACTGGATGTTTATTGTCTAGTAATGATATACTTTTGTATACACTGCTTAACTGGAAGTTTAGTAATGGCATACTTTTTGTGTACACTGTTGAAATGGAAGTTTAGTGTCTAGTAATGATATACTTTTGTGGAAACTTTTTAACTACAAGTTTAGTGTCTAGTAATGATATACTTTTTCTGTACACTGTTTAACTGCAAGTTTAAAGTGTAGAAATGATATACTTCATGTGTACATTGTTTAACTCCAAATTTAAGGTCTAGTAATGATATAATTTCTGGGTACACTGTTTAACTGCAAGTTTAGTGTCTAGTAATGATATACTTTTTCTGTAAACTGTTTAACTGGAAGTTTAGTGTCTAATAATGACATACTTTTTGTGTAAACTGTTTAAATGGAAGATTAGTGTCTAGTAATAATACATTTTTTATGTACACTGTTTAAGTGGAAGTTTAATATCTACTGATGATATACTTTTTGTGTACACTGTTTAACTGCAAGTTAAGTGTCTAGTAATGATATACTTTTCGTAAACTTTCTTTAACTGCAAATTTAGTGTCTAGTAATGATATACTTTCTCGGTACACTGTTTAACTGCAAGTTAAGTGTTTAGTAATGACATACTTTTTGTGTACACTGTTTAAATGCAAATTTAGTGTCTAGCAATGATATACTTTTTGTGTAGACTGTTTAAGTGGAAGAATAGTGTTTAATAATGATGTACTTTTTATGTACATTGTTTAACTACAAGTTTAGTGTCTAGAAATAATATATTTTCTGTGTACACTGTTAAACTGCAAGATAAGTGTCTAGTAATGATATACTTTTTGTGTAGACTGTTTAAGTGGAAAAATAGTGTTTAATAATGATGTACTTTTTATGTACATTGTTTAACTACAAGTTTAGTGTCTAGAAATGATATACTTTTTGTGTACACTGTTTAACTGAAAGTCTAATGTTTAGTAATGATATAATTTTTAAATACACTGTTTAAATGCAAGTTTAATATCTGATAATGATATACTTTTTGTGTAGACTGTTTAAGTGGAAGATTAGTGATTAATAATGATGTACTTTTTGTGAACACTGTTTAACTGGAAGATTAGTGTCTAGTAATGATATACTTTTTCTTTGCACTTTTAAACTGGATGTTTAGTGTCTAGTAATAACATACTTTTGTGTAAACAGTTTAACTGCAAATTTAGTGTCGAGTAATGATATACTTTTTGTGTACACTGTTTAACTGGAAGTTTAGTGTTTAGTAATGATATACTTTCTGTGTACACTGTTTAACTGAAAGTCTAGTGTCTAGTAATGATATACTTTTTGTGAACACTCTTTAACTACAAGTTTAGTATCTAGTAATGAAATACTTTTTCTGTACACTATTTAACTGGAAGTTTAGTGTCTAGTAATGATATACTTTCTGTGTACACTGTTAAACTGCAAGTTAAGTGTCTAGCAATGATATACTTTTTCTGTACAATGTTTAACTGGAAGTTTAGTGTCTAGTAATGATATACTTTTTGTGTACACAGTTTAACTGGAAGTTTAGTGTCTTGTAATGATATACTTTTTCTTTGCACTTTATAACTGGATGTTTAGTGTCTTGTAATGATATACTTTTTCTTTGCACTTTATAACTGGATGTTTAGTGTCTAGTAATGATATACTTTTGTATACACTGCTTAACTGGAAGTTTAGTAATGGCATACTTTTTGTGTACATTGTTGAAATGGAAGTTTAGTGTCTAGTAATGATATAATTTTGTGGAAACTTTTTAACTACAAGTTTAGTGTCTAGTAATGATATACTTTTTCTGTACACTGTTTAACTGCAAGTTTAAAGTCTAGAAATGATATACTTAATGTGTACATTGTTTAACTGCAAGTTTAAGGTCTAGTAATGATATAATTTCTGGGTACACTGTTTAACTGCAAGTTTAGTGTCTAGTAATGATATACTTTCTCTGTACACTGTTTAAATGCAAATTTAGTGTCTAGCAATGATATACTTTTTGTGTAGACTGTTTAAGTGGAAGAATAGTGTTTAATAATGATGTACTTTTTATGTACATTGTTTAACTACAAGTTTAGTGTCTAGAAATGATATAATTTTTGTGTACATTGTTCAGCTGCAAGTTTAAGGTCTAGTAATGATATAATTTCTGAATACACTGTTTAAATGCAAGTTTAGTGTCTTATAATGATATTCTTTTTCTTTGCACTTTTAAACTGGATGTTTAGTGTCTAGTAATAACATACTTTTGTGTACACTGTTTAAATGCAAATTTAGTGTCTAGTAACGAAATACTTTTTGTGTACACTGTTTAACTGCAAGTTTAGTGTCTAGTAATCATATACTTTTGGGTACACTGTTAAACTGGAAGTTTAGTGTCTAGTAATGACATACTTTTTGTGTACACTGTTTAACTGCATGTTAAATGTATATTAATGATATACTTTTTCTGTACACTGTTTAACTGGAAGTTTAGTGTCTAGTAATGATATACTTTTCGTAAACTTTCTTTAACTGCAAATTTAGTGTCTAGTAATGACATACTTTTTGTGTACACTGTTTAAATAAAAATTTAGTGTCTCGCAATGATATACTTTTTGTGTAGACTGTTTAAGTGGAAGAATACTGTTTAATAATGATGAACTTTTTATGTACATTGTTTAACTACAAGTTTAGTGTCTAGAAATGATATATTTTTTGTGTACATTGTTGAAATGGAAGTTTAGTGTCTAGTAATGATATACTTTTGTGGAAACTTTTTAACTACAAGTTTAGTGTCTAGTAATGATATACTTTTTCTGTACACTGTCTAACTGCAAGTTTAAAGTCTAGAAATGATATACTTCATGTGTACATTGTTTAACTGCAAGTTTAAGGTCTAGTAATGATATAATTTCTGGGTACACTGTTTAACTGCAAGTTTAAGGTCTAGTAATGATATAATTTCTGGGTACACTGTTTAACTGCAAGTTTAGTGTCTAGTAATGACATACTTTTTGTGTAAACTGTTTAAATGGAAGTTTAGTGTCTAGTAATAATACATTTTTTATGTACACTGTTTAAGTGGAAGTTTAGTATCTACTGATGATATACTTTTTGTGTACACTGTTTAACTGCAAGTTAAGTGTCTAGTAATGATATACTTTTCGTAAACTTTCTTTAACTGCAAATTTAGTGTCTAGTAATGATATACTTTCTCTGTACACTGTTTAACTGGAAGTTAAGGGTTTAGTAATGACATACTTTTTGTGTACACTGTTTAAATGCAAATTTAGTGTCTAGCAATGATATACTTTCTCTGTACACTGTTTAACTGGAAGTTAAGTGTTTAGTAATGACATACTTTTTGTGTACACTGTTTAAATGCAAATTTAGTGTCTAGCAATGATATACTTTTTATGTAGACTGTTTAAGTGGAAGAATAGTGTTTAATAATGATGTACTTTTTATGTATATTGTTTAACTACAAGTTTAGTGTCTAGAAATGATATACTTTTTGTGTACATTGTTCAACTGCAAGTTTAAGATCTAGTAATGATATAATTTCTGGGTACACTGTTTAACTGAAAGTTTAATGTCTATTAATGATATACTTTCTGTGTACACTTTTTAAGTGCATGTCTAATGTCTAGTAATGACATACTTTTTGTGTACACTGTTTAACTGGAAGTTTAGTTTCTAGAAATGATATACTTCTTGTGTAAACTGTTTAACTGGAAGTTTAGTGTTTAATAATGATATACTTTCTACGTACACTGTTTAATAGGAAATTTATTATCTAGTAATGATATACTTTTAGTGTTCATTGCTTAACTGCAATTTTAGTGTCTTGTAACAATATACTTTTGTGTACACTGATTAACTGGAGGTTTAGTGTCTAGTAATGATATACTTTTTCTGTTTACTGTTTAACTGGAAGTTTATTGTATAGTAATAATACACTTTTTGTGTACACTTTTTAACTGGAAGTTTAGTGTCTAGTAATGATATACTGTTTCTGAACATTGTTTAACTAGAAGTTTAGTGTCTAGTAATGGCATACTTTTTCTGTACAATGTTTAAATGGAAGTTTAGTGTCTAGTAATAATATAATTTTTGTGTACACTGTTTAACTTGAAGTTTATTGTGTAGTAATGATATACTTTTTCTGTACACTGTTTAACTGGATGTTTTGTGTCTAGTAATGATATACTTTTTGTTTGCACTCTTCAACTGGATGTTTAGTGTCTAGTAATAATATACTTTTTGTGTACACTGTTTAACTAAAAGTTTAGTGTCTAGTAATGAAATACTTTTTGTGTACACTGTTTAACTGCAAATAAAGAGTCTAGTAATGATATACTTTTTGTGTACACTGTTTAACTGAAAGTTTAGTGTCTAGTAATAATATACTTTCTGGGTACACTGTTTAACTGAAAGTTTAATGTCTATTAATGATATACTTTCTGTGTACACTGTTTTAGTGGAAGTTTAATGTCTAGTTATGACATACTTTTTGTGTACATTGTTCAACTGGAAGTTTAGTGTCTGGTAATGACATTCTTTTGTGGACATTGTTTAACTGGAACTTTTTTGTCTAGTAATGATATACTTTTTGTGTTCATTACTTAACTGCAATTTTAATGTCTAGTAATAATATACTTTTTGTGTTCATTACTTAACTGCAATTTTAATATCTAGTAATAATATACTTTTTGTGTACACTGTTTACCTAAAAGTTTAGTTTCTAGAAATAATATACTTCTTCTGTAAACTGTTTAACTGGAAGTTTAGTGTTTAATAATGATATACTTTCTATGTACACTGGTTAATATGAAATTTATTATCTAGTAATGATATACTTTTATTGTTCATTGCTTAACTGCAATTTTAGTGTCTTGTAAGAATATACTTTTGTGTACACGGATTAACTGGAGGTTTAGTGTCTAGTAATGATATACTTTTTGTGTTTACTGTTTAACTGGAAGTTTATTGTATAGTAATCATATACTTTTTGTGTACACTGTTTAACTGGATGTTTTGTGTCTAGTAATGATATAGATTCTATGTACATTGTTTAACTGCAAGTTTAGTGTCTAGTAATGATATACTTTTTCTTTACACTGTTTAAGTGGAAGTTTAGTGTCTAGTAATGATATAATTTTGTGTACTCTTTCTAACTGGAAGTCTAAAGTCTAGTAATGATACACTTTTTATGTACACTGTTAAACTGGAAGTTTTGTGTCTAGTAATGATATAGATTCTATGTACATTGTTAAACTGCAAGTTAAGTGTCTAGTAATGATATAGTTTTTGTGTATACAGTTTAACTGGAAGTTTAGTGTCTAGTAATGATATACTTTGCGTGTACTTTGTTTAAATGCAAGTTTAGTGTCTAGTAATGATATACTTTTGTGTACACTGTCTAACTGGAAGTTTAAAGTCTAGTAATGATACACTTTTTATGTACACTGTTTAACTGGAAGTTAAGTGTCTAGTAATGATATACTTTTTGTGTACATTGTTTAAGTGGATGTTTAGTGTGTAGTAATAATAAAATTTTGTGTACACTGTATAACTGCAAATTTAGTGTCTAGCAATGATATACTTTTTGTGTACACTGTTTAACTTCAAGATTAATGTCTAGTAATGATATACTTTTGTGTACACTATTTAACTAGAACATTTGTGTCTAGTAATGATATACTTTTGTGTACACTGTCTAACTGGAAGTTTAAAGTCTAGTAATGATACACTTTTTATGTACACTGTTTAACTGGAAGTTAAGTGTCTAGTAATGATATACTTTTTATGTACACCCTTTAAGTGGAAGTTTAGGGTGTAGTAATAATATACTTTTTGTCTACACTCTTTAACTAGAAGTTTAGTGTCTAGTAATGATACACTTTTTATGTACACTGTTTAAGTGGAAATTTAGTGTCTAGTAATAATATACTTATTCTGTACACTGTTTAAGTGGAAGTTTAATGTCTAGTAATGACATACTTTTTGTGTACATTACTTAACTGCAAGTTTAGTGTCTTGTAATAATATACTATTTGTGTACACTGTTTAACTGAAAGTTTAGTATCTAGGAATAATATACTTTTTGTGTACATTGTTTATCTGGAAGTTTAGTGTCTAGTAATGACAAACTTTTTGTATATATACTCTTTAACTACAAGTTTAGTGTCTAGTAATGATATACTATTTGTGTACACTGTTTAACTCCAAGTTAAGTGTCTAGTAATGATATACTTTTTGTGTACAATGTTTAACTGGAAGTTTAGTGTCTGGTAATGACAAACGTTTTGTGTATACTCTTTAACTACAAGTTTAGTGTCTAGTAATAATATACTCTTTGTGTACACTGAATAAATGCAAGTTTAGTGTCTAGTAATGGTATACTTTTTGTGTACACTGTTTAACTGAAAGTATAGTGCCTAGTAATGATATACTTTTTGTGTATACTGTTTAACTGGAAGTTTAGTGTCTAGTAATGATATACTTTTTGTGTAAACTGTTTAACTGTAAGTTTGGTGTCTAGTAATCACATACGTTTTGTGTACATTGTTCAACTGGAAGTTTAGTGTCTAGTAATGATATACTTTTTATGTACACTGTTTAAGTGGAAATTTAGTGTCTAGTAATAATATACTTATTCTGTACACTGTTTAAGTGGAAGTTTAATGTCTAGTAATGACATACTTTTTGTGTACATTACTTAACTGCAAGTTTAGTGTCTTGTAATAATATACTATTTGTGTACACTGTTTAACTGAAAGTTTAGTATCTAGGAATAATATACTTTTTGTGTACATTGTTTATCTGGAAGTTTAGTGTCTAGTAATGACAAACTTTTTGTATATATACTCTTTAACTACAAGTTTAGTGTCTAGTAATGATATACTATTTGTGTACACTGTTTAACTCCAAGTTAAGTGTCTAGTAATGATATACTTTTTGTGTACAATGTTTAACTGGAAGTTTAGTGTCTGGTAATGACAAACGTTTTGTGTATACTCTTTAACTACAAGTTTAGTGTCTAGTAATAATATACTCTTTGTGTACACTGAATAAATGCAAGTTTAGTGTCTAGTAATGGTATACTTTTTGTGTACACTGTTTAACTGAAAGTATAGTGCCTAGTAATGATATACTTTTTGTGTATACTGTTTAACTGGAAGTTTAATATCTACTAATGATATACTTTTTGTGTACACTGATTAACTGCATGTTAAGTGTCTAGTAATGATATACTTTTCGTAAACTTTCTTTAACTGCAAATTTAGTGTCTAGTAATGATATACTTTCTCTGTACACTGTTTAACTGGAAGTTAAGTGTCTAGTAATGATATACTTTTTGTGCAGACTGTTTATGTGGAAGAATAGTGTTTAATAATGATATACTTTTTGTGTAAACTGTTTATGTGGAAGAATAGTTTTTAATAATGATATACTTTTTGTGTACACTTTTTAACTGGAAGTTTAGTGTCTAGTAATGATATACTTTTTATGTACACTGTTTAACTCCAAGTTAAGTGTCTAGTAATGATATACTTTTTGTGTACACTTTTTAACTGGAAGTTTAGTGTCTAGTAATGATATACTATTTGTGTACACTGTTTAAGTGGAAGTTTAGTGTCTAGTAATGACATACTTTTTGTGTACACTGTTTAACTAAAAGTTTCGTGTCTGGTTATGATATACTTTTTGTGTACACTGTTTAACTGCAAGTTTAGTGTGTAGTAATGATATACTTTTTGTTTACAATGTTTAACTGGAAGTTTAGTGTCTAGTAATGATATACGTTTTGTGTACACTGTTTAAGTGGAAATTTAGTGTCTAGTAATAATATACTTTTTGTGTACACTGTTTAACTAGAAGTTAAGGGTTTTAGTTATGATATACTTTTTGTATACACTGTTTAACTGGAAGTTTACTGTCTGATAATGATATACTTTTTGTGTCCAATTTTTGGCGTCAGTACCGTCTCACTTTGACATGTTTGTGGTATTGTGGTTCTTGCCAGGTGAATGTTATGTTATTTCTCTTGTGGAAAATCTTAATTTATATGTTGTTGTGTAGAATAAATTTTGATTTGACTTACAGATAAATGTGTAGGTGAAGGTAGTTGTAGGTAGATAGATAAGTATGTTATTAGATAAATAGATGGAAAATAGGTTCTTACGTAGATGTGCATTTGAGTTATCAGATATATGTATTCGTTTTTTAGTAGTTAGGTTGATGGGGAGATGTGTATTTAAGTTAACAGACATAAATAACGACTGTGTATGTAGATGAATGGTTAGTTACGTAAATAGATAGATATGCATGTAGGTAAGTGTCTATGTTGACAAATAGGTCATTGTATAGCTGAAAAGATAGCTAAATAGGTTCCTGGATAATTAATGAAACATGTAGAAAACTTAATAGATATCTCAATATTTTACGGCGAATATAGAATAATTAGAATAAATTACAAGGGATTTAAGGCTGACTATACAGTTTTAGTGTTGGTCGATTTACTGTTTTGAACAGGATTTGATGTTTTATGTTAAACCCAGATTCTATTAAGAATAAAACTGGCCGTGTTTATATTATGTATTTTGGTATTGCTAATATATGCCGATGTTCTATAAGGAACCTTGTATGAAGACAAATCATTTCACACCACTTCTATATTGCATGTCGTCAAACATATAGCTACACATCGCTCTGGCTTCTATCTATAAACCCTGGGACAAAAGGGGTCTAATAGTCTTTCATAGAATATTTTCTTTGGTTTATACCTATTTCATAGCTGATAGGACTTTTTTTTATAAAGAACAGCGTTGATAAATTTCCGTTTAAATCCATTTGTATGTAAACAGTTGAGCATGTCGTGGTTTAACTCCGTGCAACGTTCGTGCTATGTAGTGGGATTTCAAGCAGTTTCGGAGAAGACAGTAATCACAGAAACTGACATGCTAGCGGTCACTTTACATTCACATTTCGCGTGCGAGCAGCCAACCACACTGTAAAAGTGTGAACACGCGCAAAGAGATAAAGTGAAACTTCCTTTTCTTGCATAAATTGAACTTTTTTTACTTTCGTGTTTACTTCAACGTAATGGTTTTCTTCAGTAAATCCTTCTTCTCTGAGTTCGTCATTTAAATCTCGTGGTGCTAGCTACTTTAGTTTCTGAGTTTGTTGGTTGATTTTTAAGCACAAAGCCACACGATGGACGACATGCGTTGTGCTCGTCATGAGTATGGAACTTTAGATTTGGTTTGTTTTAACTCTCGCGTAAAGCTATAAGAGGGCTATATGCGCTAGCCGTCCCTAATTTTGCAGTGTAAGACAAGAGGGAAGGCAACTAGTCATCACCACACACCGCTAACTCTTAGGCTATTCTTTTACCAACGAATAAGTGGATTGGCCGTCACATTATAACGTTCCCATGGCTGAAAAGGCGAGCATGTTTGGATTGACGGGGATTCGAACCCGCGACTCTCAGATTACGAGTCCAGTACTTTAACCACCTGGCCATGCGTGGCCAAGTATGGAATGAAACCCGGTTTTTTATGTTATAAGTCTTCAGACGTGTCACAGGCTAAGAGGGTAACCACCTGGCCATGCGTGGCCAAGTATGGAATGAAACCCGGTTTTTTATAAGTCTTCAGACGTGTCACAGGCTAAGAGGGTAACCACCTGGCCATGCGTGGCCAAGTATGGAATGAAACCCAGTTTTTTATGTTATAAGTCTTCAGACGTGTCACAGGCTAAGAGGGTAACCACCTGGCCATGCGTGGCCAAGTATGGAATGAAACCCGGTTTTTTATAAGTCTTCAGACGTGTCACAGGCTAAGAGGGTAACCACCTGGCCATGCGTGGCCAAGTATGGAATGAAATCCGGTTTTTTATAAGTCTTCAGACGTGTCACAGGCTAAGAGGGTAACCACCTGGCCATGCGTGGCCAAGTATGGAATGAAACCTGGTTTTTTATAAGTCTTAAGTCGTGTCAAAGGCTAAGGGGGAAGCAGATGTTTCGAAATCAGTCCTCTTCTGAGTCAGATGTTTCGGAATCAGTCCTTTACTGAGTCACAGGTTTTCGGTTTTTAAAAATTGATTATAAATATTTTCTGGATGTTAAACCTCAATTATATCTTTTTTTCAACATACTTTAATACTAAAATTTGTCCAGTGTCAATATATGTAAGTTATAATAACGGAAACGACTTTAGCCGATGTGAAACTGAGAAGGTGTTGCATTACTGACATAACATGGTCTCTTTTTGTTCAACTTAGTGTGTTTGAAAAATAGCCATTCAAGACCCCCAGGTTTCAAGTATAGCCATCTCTAGTATTCACCTTCTGGTCAGTAGAAATCTTGGATCAAGGGCTTTACAGAGTTATGTTGAATTGAATAATAAAAACACGGAGCGTGTCCAGCAAACTGGGGTTTCGAACCTCGAACCATTCGTTACGCTTTCCCCGATCCCGGCCTAATAAAACTGTTAAATTTTTATCTTGTAATGAAACTCCAAAGAGCAACTCAGTCTCTCAGTGTATAACATGAATCATCTTGTCAGTGTATAACATGAATCATCTTGTCAGTGTATAACATGAATCATCTTGTCACTGTATAACATGAATCATTTTGTCAGTGTATAACATGAATCATTTTGTCACTGTATAACATGAATCTTTTTGTCACTGTATAACATGAATCACTTTGTTACTGTATAACATGAATCACTTTGTCACTGTATAACATGAATCATTTTGTCAGTGTATAACATGAATCATCTTGTCACTGTATAACATGAATAATTTTGTCACTGTATAACATGAATCACTTTGTCACTGTATAACATGAATCACTTTGGCACTGTATAACATGAATCACTTTGTCACTGTATAACATGAATCACTTTGGCACTGTATAACATGAATCATTTTGTCACTGTATAACATGAATCATTTTGTCAGTGTATAACATGAATAATTTGTCACTGTATAACATGAATCACTTTGTCACTGTATAACATGAATCATCTTGTCACTGTATAACATGAATCATTTTGTCACTGTATAACATGAATCATTTTGTCAATGTATAACATGAATCATTTTGTCAGTAGATAACATGAATCATTTTGTCAGTAGATAACATAAATTGCTCTGTCATTAGATAACATAAATCATCTTGTCAGTGGATAAAGTGAATGAGTCAGTCTGATATTAGATAACATGAATCATCTTGTCAGTGGATAAAGTGAATGAGTCAGTCTGATATTAGATAACATGAATCATCTTGTCAGTGGATAGAGTGAATGAGTCAGTCTGATATTAGATAACATGAATCATCTTGTCAGTGGATAAAGTGAATGAGTCAGTCTGATATTAGATAACATAAATCATCTTGTCAGTGGATAAAGTGAATGAGTCAGTCTGATATTAGATAACATGAATCATCTTGTCAGTGGATAAAGTGAATGAGTCAGTCTGATATTAGATAACATGAATCATCTTGTCAGTGGATAAAGTGAATGAGTCAGTCTGATATTAGATAACATGAATCATCTTGTCAGTGGATAAAGTGAATGAGTCAGTCTGATATTAGATAACATAAATCATCTTGTCAGTGGATAAAGTGAATGAGTCAGTCTGATATTAGATAACATGAATCATCTTGTCAGTGGATAAAGTGAATGAGTCAGTCTGATATTAGATAACATGAATCATCTTGTCAGTGGATAAAGTGAATGAGTCAGTCTGATATTAGATAACATGAATCATCTTGTCAGTGGATAAAGTGAATGAGTCAGTCTGATATTAGATAACATGAATCATCTTGTCAGTGGTTAAAGTGAATGAGTCAGTCTGATATTAGATAACATGAATCATCTTGTCAGTGGATAAAGTGAATGAGTCAGTCTGATATTAGATAACATGAATCATCTTGTCAGTGGATAAAGTGAATGAGTCAGTCTGATATTAGATAACATGAATCATCTTGTCAGTGGATAAAGTGAATGAGTCAGTCTGATATTAGATAACATGAATCATCTTGTCAGTGGATAAAGTGAATGAGTCATTCTGATATTAGATAACATGAATCATCTTGTCAGTGGATAAAGTGAATGAGTCAGTCTGATATTAGATAACATAAATCATCTTGTCAGTGGATAAAGTGAATGAGTCAGTCTGATATTAGATAACATGAATCATCTTGTCAGTGGATAAAGTGAATGAGTCAGTCTGATATTAGATAACATGAATCATCTTGTCAGTGGATAAAGTGAATGAGTCAGTCTGATATTAGATAACATGAATCATCTTGTCAGTGGATAAAGTGAATGAGTCAGTCTGATATTAGATAACATGAATCATCTTGTCAGTGGATAAAGTGAATGAGTCAGTCTGATATTAGATAACATGAATCATCTTGTCAGTGGATAAAGTGAATGAGTCATTCTGATATTAGATAACATGAATCATCTTGTCAGTGGATAAAGTGAATGAGTCAGTCTGATATTAGATAACATAAATCATCTTGTCAGTGGATAAAGTGAATGAGTCAGTCTGATATTAGATAACATGAATCATCTTGTCAGTGGATAAAGTGAATGAGTCAGTCTGATATTAGATAACATGAATCATCTTGTCAGTGGATAAAGTGAATGAGTCAGTCTGATATTAGATAACATGAATCATCTTGTCAGTGGTTAAAGTGAATGAGTCAGTCTGATATTAGATAACATGAATCATCTTGTCAGTGGATAAAGTGAATGAGTCAGTCTGATATTAGATAACATGAATCATCTTGTCAGTGGATAAAGTGAATGAGTCAGTCTGATATTAGATAACATGAATCATCTTGTCAGTGGATAAAGTGAATGAGTCAGTCTGATATTAGATAACATGAATCATCTTGTCAGTGGATAAAGTGAATGAGTCAGTCTGATATTAGATAACATGAATCATCTTGTCAGTGGATAAAGTGAATGAGTCAGTCTGATATTAGATAACATAAATCATCTTGTCAGTGGATAAAGTGAATGAGTCAGTCTGATATTAGATAACATGAATCATCTTGTCAGTGGATAAAGTGAATGAGTCAGTCTGATATTAGATAACATGAATCATCTTGTCAGTGGATAAAGTGAATGAGTCAGTCTGATATTAGATAACATGAATCATCTTGTCAGTGGTTAAAGTGAATGAGTCAGTCTGATATTAGATAACATGAATCATCTTGTCAGTGGATAAAGTGAATGAGTCAGTCTGATATTAGATAACATGAATCATCTTGTCAGTGGATAAAGTGAATGAGTCAGTCTGATATTAGATAACATGAATCATCTTGTCAGTGGATAGAGTGAATGAGTCAGTCTGATATTAGATAACATGAATCATCTTGTCAGTGGATAAAGTGAATGAGTCATTCTGATATTAGATAACA
The DNA here is from genome assembly GCA_011833715.1 of Carcinoscorpius rotundicauda. Taxonomy (NCBI): domain Eukaryota; kingdom Metazoa; phylum Arthropoda; class Merostomata; order Xiphosura; family Limulidae; genus Carcinoscorpius; species Carcinoscorpius rotundicauda. The sequence continues at coordinate 5,235,357 of CM022400.1, forward strand.
TGAATCATCTTGTCAGTGGATAAAGAGAATGAGTCAGTCTGATATTAGATAACATGAATCATCTTGTCAGTGGATAAAGTGAATGAGTCAGTCTGATATTAGATAACATGAATCATCTTGTCAGTGGATAAAGTGAATGAGTCAGTCTGATATTAGATAACATGAATCATCTTGTCAGTGGATAAAGTGAATGAGTCAGTCTGATATTAGATAACATGAATCATCTTGTCAGTGGATAGAGTGAATGAGTCAGTCTGATATTAGATAACATGAATCATCTTGTCAGTGGATAAAGAGAATGAGTCAGTCTGATATTAGATAACATGAATCATCTTGTCAGTGGATAAAGTGAATGAGTCAGTCTGATATTAGATAACATGAATCATCTTGTCAGTGGATAAAGTGAATGAGTCAGTCTGATATTAGATAACATGAATCATCTTGTCAGTGGATAGAGTGAATGAGTCAGTCTGATATTAGATAACATGAATCATCTTGTCAATGGATAAAGTGAATGAGTCAGTCTGATATTAGATAACATAAATCATCTTGTCAGTGGATAAAGTGAATGAGTCAGTCTGATATTAGATAACATGAATCATCTTGTCAGTGGATAAAGTGAATGAGTCAGTCTGATATTAGATAACATGAATCATCTTGTCAGTGGATAAAGTGAATGAGTCAGTCTGATATTAGATAACATGAATCATCTTGTCAGTGGATAAGTGAATGAGTCAGTCTGATATTAGATAACATGAATCATCTTGTCAGTGGATAAAGTGAATGAGTCAGTCTGATATTAGATAACATGAATCATCTTGTCAGTGGATAAAGTGAATGAGTCAGTCTGATATTAGATAACATGAATCATCTTGTCAGTGGATAAAGTGAATGAGTCAGTCTGATATTAGATAACATGAATCATCTTGTCAGTGGATAAAGTGAATGAGTCATTCTGATATTAGATAACATGAATCATCTTGTCAGTGGATAAAGTGAATGAGTCAGTCTGATATTAGATAACATGAATCATCTTGTCAGTGGATAAAGTGAATGAGTCAGTCTGATATTAGATAACATGAATCATCTTGTCAGTGGATAAAGTGAATGAGTCAGTCTGATATTAGATAACATGAATCATCTTGTCAGTGGATAAAGTGAATGAGTCAGTCTGATATTAGATAACATGAATCATCTTGTCAGTGGATAAAGTGAATGAGTCAGTCTGATATTAGATAACATGAATCATCTTGTCAGTGGATAAAGTGAATGAGTCAGTCTGATATTAGATAACATGAATCATCTTGTCAGTGGATAGAGTGAATGAGTCAGTCTGATATTAGATAACATGAATCATCTTGTCAGTGGATAAAGAGAATGAGTCAGTCTGATATTAGATAACATGAATCATCTTGTCAGTGGATAGAGTGAATGAGTCATTCTGATATTAGATAACATGAATCATCTTGTCAGTGGATAAAGTGAATGAGTCAGTTTGATATTAGATAACATAAATCATCTTGTCAGTGGATAAAGTGAATGAGTCAGTCTGATATTAGATAACATGAATCATCTTGTCAGTGGATAAAGTGAATGAGTCAGTCTGATATTAGATAACATGAATCATCTTGTCAGTGGATAGAGTGAATGAGTCAGTCTGATATTAGATAACATGAATCATCTTGTCAGTGGATAAAGTGAATGAGTCAGTCTGATATTAGATAACATGAATCATCTTGTCAGTGGATAAAGAGAATGAGTCAGTCTGATATTAGATAACATGAATCATCTTGTCAGTGGATAAAGTGAATGAGTCAGTCTGATATTAGATAACATGAATCATCTTGTCAGTGGACAGCTTCTCCCCAGTGGCTCAGAGATTTGTCTGTGGCCTTACAACGCTAAAAACTGGTTTTCGATACCCGTGGTGAGCAGAGCACAGATCGCCCATTGAATAGCTTTGTACTAAACTAAAAAACAAACAGTGAGTGGACAACGTGGATAATTCTGTGATTCAAGAACACACTTATTTCATTCCATGTAAATAAAGCCAGACTGATGACATGAAAAGTTGAATGTTTTTATCTTCACATTTCGTTCAAAATGTAACCTGTTAGTCGTTTCACTAAACCAATTTGTAATACATTTTTGAATTCTCTGTAGATGTGAAGAAACTTTCCGATATCCAGAAATGTTTTTCTCTGAATAACTCATCAAGGCCTGTCTGTCTGAAATTACAAGTGTCTTTACTTGACAATAGAACACATGTGTATTAGTTTAATACACATGAAACACATTAGTAGATGCGTTTTCTCTTTGCAATAGCATTTTGTCATTTCAAGATAATTTCTGAAAAGCAAGTTCCCAACTTTCACTATATTCATTTGTCGTTATTGTTTAGTCCGAATTAACGCACGTGTTTCAGTTCTTTAGGTTCGGTGTTGAAGAGTGGTTCGTTATAAATAAAATATTCGTTAAATTATATATTAAATTGGTTTTATTTACGTGATTCCCTACAATACTAAACGCTTTGCCGGATATACTTTAATTTGAAGTCACTTTCTTTCACAACAAATGTTTTTAACAGACTCACGTCTCTCAGGACCCATAATATAAACCATCGTAGTGCCTATTAACTCTTGGTTGTACAGAATATATATTTTGCTTTCTAATGTTTTCGTGAGATTCTCTCTTCTGATAACAACCTAAGTAACTGTATTTGATTCGTGCTGCTCACATATGTGGTAAGAAAGTAAAAAAACATATAAGTAGGTAAAGGTCTGGTTGTTTTCCAATTATTGCTACATAACTCTCTCATCTAAATATGAAATGTTTCATAAATTAACATTTTATTGGCCCCCCTATCACGTGCAATTCAGGATGATACGCCTACCACTGCCTTGGCCCGCCCTTCGTGACATCTGAAAATTAATTGGTTTCTTCATTTTGAAACATGAAACTGGATTATTATATGACTACATATAAACCTGCTCAGAATAAATAAGGAAATATGAATAACAATCTAATATATCTCTTAATACACTTGGGATAAGTATGCAAAAAATGTATCACTTATTACAAACAAATATAGTTATAATACCTATGATAATAAAAAAACAAACGTTTTATTTTGTATAAAAACGCTAGGAATAGATATGAAAATAGAACAAATATGTTATATACAAACTTACGTACAATAGATATGATAATAAAACAAATATGTTATATATAAACTTAGAATAGATATGATAGTAAAATCAAATACCGCTTTCAAATACTCTTTAATCGGTCAACATAAATACAATTATATAGCTAACATTAATCGTCGATAAAGTTATACTTAAACTAATGTTACACAAAGAAATATTAAAAAATCACTTTAATTTTACACCTTATTCTGTTTCTCCTTCATTTTCTATCAGTTCCCAAGGGCAGAATAGTTTTACGAACTTCCATATCTGTGAGTGTTAAAGGCGGGAAAAGAGGTATTGTTAATGTGAGTGTTGTAAATACGTCATCCTTTTTCGTATATTACGGTTCATCATGTTATTAAACGCAAGGATATTTGGACCCGACAGCTATCAGAGCTGTAAGACTAGAGGGAAAGCAGCTAGTCATCACCACCCACCGCCAACTCTTGAGGTCCTCTTTTGCCAACGAATAGTGGGATTGACCGTCACTTTAAACCCCTCTCACACACATACACGGATGAAAGGGCGAGCATGTTTGGTGAGACCGAGATTCCAACTCGCAGATTACGAGTTGTACGCCTTAAACATCTGGCCATGTCGGGCTTCAGTAACATGAACTGAACATTATTCTTATAGAATATTCATGGCTCCAATGTGCGGTTTGCGTTTTTATAGTAACCCCATGAGGAGCATTATCCAATGGACAACTTCCTGCCTGCTCGTTATTTATGTAATAAATAAAACTTTCATCTAAAACGAAGATATTTAGTTGAAAATTCAACTCATTTTAGGTTTCAGTTCTCTTGTGTATTAATAAGTTGTACTTCTAGCCAGTTTGTTTTAGGTTGTAGTTCTCTTGTGTATTAATAAGTTGTACTTCTAGCCAGTTTGTTTTAGGTTGTAGTTCTCTTGTGTATTAATAAGTTGTACTTCTAGCCAGTTTGTTTTAGGTTGTAGTTCTCTTGTGTATTAATAAGTTGTACTTCTAGCTAGTTTGTTTTAGGTTGTAGTTCTCTTGTGTATTAATAAGTTGTACTTCTAGCCAGTTTGTTTTAGGTTGTAGTTCTTCTGTGTATTAATAAGTTGTACTTCTAGCCAGTTTGTTTTAGGTTGTAGTTCTCTTGTGTATTAATAAGTTGTACTTCTAGCCAATTTGGTTTAGGTTGTAGTTCTCTTGTGTATTAATAAGTTGTACTTCTAGCCAGTTTGTTTTAGGTTGTAGTTCTCTTGTGTATTAATAAGTTGTACTTCTAGCCAATTTGGTTTAGGTTGTAGTTCTCTTGTGTATTAATAAGTTGTACTTCTAGCCAATTTGGTTTAGGTTGTAGTTCTCTTGTGTATTAATAAGTTGTACTTCTAGCCAGTTTGTTTTAGGTTGTAGTTCTCTTGTGTATTAATAAGTTGTACTTCTAGCTGGGTTTTATCTCAAGGTTAACTTCATTAATCTAAAATTTATCTTGGGTTCTAATTAACACAATTGTGATAAATACTTGTTTATCTCTCTTTCAAAACCCAAAAACTAAATACCTCTCACTTACCATCTAATGTAAACGTTATTGAAGATACTGGGTCATCATTCCTTTAATGTGCTCCAACATTTTGATTTATCTTTCAATTTATATAGAACCTATGAATGTTCTAATTCGTAAGTAATCCAGTTTAAGTTCTGTCTCCTCCTTCATCTAATATTCATGTGGGTTACGGGTCTTTTTCATGTGATATAACTAAGTCTAAGCATATATCTAAATTACGTCATAACATATTAAAGTGGTTCAAAATTAAACATGAAACAAGCATTTATTTTTCTACAGATACAAACACACGCATATTTTACTTTACACGTGCTACAAGGGAAACGTGTCTTGCCTCGCATGTTGGATATGGAAAAAATTCTCAGTTACGCATGTTCATGTAGAAATCATTTCTTGTTTTACCTGTTAAATAGATGGATATATATGAGGTTATGCACGTGGAACAGGATAACGTATTTTGACACATCAGACACAATTGGCATTGTCGTCATGCACGTGGAAATTAAATAACTTAGTTTAACATGTTGGGAATGGGGATAAATACACATTGTTAACACATGGAGAGGCGTAAAATACACATTGTTAACACACAGGGAGGCGTAAAAATACACATTGTTAACACACGGGGAAGCGTAAAAATAGCATATTATGCATACACTACGTAACACAGATTTTGTTCCTGGATAGTATGCGTTGTTTCTTAATAGCTTGTGTTGTAAAAGTACAGAAAATGGCCATTATTCCCTTCAAACTTTGTTTTTGTGTCCTGGATAATGAAATTTAGAAATTAACCTATTTTATATGTAAAAACGGGCAAATTTGCACATTTTCATTAACATAAGGTCTGAATAAAACAACATATAAATCGAGATTTACATGTATTTATACTAAAGTTATACAAAAATGTTTATAAGTGAGTAGTTTTTTGAGATTTACGACTGTAACGTAAATAACTTTCACGTATCAGCCCCCAAATATAGTCTCCCATCATGTTTCCATTATTTGCTCCCAGGTCATGAAAACAAAGTTTGAAAAAAAAAAGGTCTTTTTCATTCACTTTAGGCATAAGCAATTGGGAAATAACACTTTCTGTCCAGGAACAAGAAAAGTAAATATTATATGGTGTTATATTGTGTATTAATAAGTTGTACTTCCAGCCAGTTTGTTTTGGGTTGTAGTTCTCTTATAAAGACGTACAACATTCTGTACAATACGGAAAACAATTCTTCACATACTGGAGGGAAGAGAAAGTTTTGATTCAAACGTTAATTAAATTATTTGTTTGCTTGTTTGAACTTCGCACAAAGCTACACGAGGGACATCCGCGTTAGCTGTCCCTAATTTAGCAGTGTAAGACTAGAGGGAAGGCAGCTAGTCATCACCACCCACCGCCAGTTCTTGGACTACTCTTTTACCAACGAATAGTGGGATTGACCATCACTTCATAACGCCCCCACGGCTGAAAGGGCGAGTATGTTTGGTGTGATGGGGATTCTAACCCACGACCCTCAGATTACGAGTCGAACGTCTTAACCCACCTGGCCATACCGGGCTTTGTTAATTACCTGAAACATATCTTGTTATCTCGTTTAACATGTTAATCATAAGATGCCAGCCTTATGTTACATGCATGATACATTGAATCGTATTTCTATTTCAAGTACAAAGAACTGGTAGGTTCATGTTTTACTCGGAGATGCAAGGTTATTTTTAAATTGCCAGATAATGTGAATTTTCTTTTACCCGATGTGTTGAAGGAAAGGTATTATTCTATATTGTAAACACGACACAATAAACATGACAAAATAGCGTAATTTCCCACATGCTGAGAATCGTTAACCTTTTCTACAAGTTGGATAAGCAGGCGAAACTTGTCGATTTAATAAACGGGATATTACATACACCGCTTTTATCACTGATATGTCAGACAATGCGCTAGTTTAGTGTGATCACCGCAAGTTGCGTATAATATTTTCATTAAATCGAATAAAAATTAATAACAAAAAAATGTAAACTTGTTAGGCTTAGAAGTTTCGCTCTGTGCGAAAAACAAAACACAAATGTAAACTTGTTAGGCTTAGAAGTTTCGCTCTGTGCGAAAAACAAAACACAAATGTAAACTTGTCAAGCTTAGAAGTTTCGTTCTGTGCGAAAAACAAACACAAATGTAAACTTGTTAAGCTTAGAAGTTTCGCTCTGTGCGAAAAACAAAACACAAACTTCTCAAAGTATTCTTCTTCCTGTATACTTTTTCGAGCAGTTAGGTTTCTTGCAACATTTGAAATATAACCTCTTTCTCTGTCGAAACGCAAGTAAACGCGAAGAGCAAAGAAAAATGGGATAAACATTTCTACCTGGAAGAAACAGAAAATATATTGCATGAAATAACCTAGCGGCAAAAAACGTATTTCATAGAACGTCAAAGGGCGAACAGCAATCATTAATCTCACTTTACACTACTGGAAGGTACGTTCGTGCTGATAAATCATTTTTGGGGGGAGTTAAAATTTACAAGTGGGGGGAAGAAAAAAAAACTAGAAAGTTTGTTAATAGCAAAAGTAAAACCGAACGACCAGAAATACTTTGTATCTACAATGGAAGCTACCGAAAGGTAGAGAAGGCTTACAACTTATTAGTGTAAAAGATAGGCCTTATTTCTATGGGACGACTTCAGATGTTGCAGAATATACCAGAATATTATATTTTATATAGTATATAAAATTAGAGTAAACAGTGTATCAAGAAAAATACTTAAAAAAAACAAAAAAATGGAACCTAAACGATAAACGAAGAAGTTCCTTGACAATATGTTTAAAGGTATTTCTCCAGAAAATAAATATCTCCACGAAAACAACAATCATTCATTTACTATAACTCACAATATGAGAGAAAAACACTTAATTGCCCCCCAGTGGCTCAGCGGTATGTCTGCGGACTTACACGCTAAAATCCGGGTTTCGATACCCGTGGTGGGCAGAGCCCATTGTGTAGCTTTGTGCTTAATTCAAAAACAACAACTACAACACTTAACTTGTGAAATAGTCTTCACATGTTACGGCAAGTTAGATAAGCTAATTTAGAATATGTATTATAATTGATGAAGCGTGTAAAGTAACGAAAACAGTTTTAATATATTAATCAACCGACTCGATTCTGTTCAATATGCCTGTAGTTTGAAGAAACTTTGCAGAATGGACGACAGCTGCCAGTTGTGGAGATACAGGACGGTTGAAATTCTTCTGTCTTTCTTCTTCAAGGCGGAAGACTTTCGAAACGTCGTCCTCTACACTTGTGTCTCCACGACAGGCAGTTGCCGTCCATTCTACAAAGTTTATTCATAAATACTCCGCCTAAGCAATCTATCACGGAAGGCCTATTGTTTACTTTAGAGTGTAGTTAATGTGTAATGAATGTAACACTTTAAGAACGGGTCAACTAACAAAACAAAACTTTAAATCCAGTCCATATACAACTTTTAAATTTCTGGGATTATTTCATTTATTTCTTTATCTGGATTAAAATAAGAGGCCTGTTTTCTCACATCTTTAGTTCAATATGCTTTATTTTTTATTCATTTGAAAGGCCTACTTTCTAAAAACTATGGTTCAACTTCTTATATATTGCTTCAACTAGTTTCGTTTAAAAGGCCTATTTTCTAACATGTCTGGTTGAGTGCTTGGTATTTTTTGGATTATTTAAAGAGGTCTATTTTATCTCTGGTTGAATGCTTTATACAAATATCTGTGGATTCACTTGTAACGTCTATTTTATAACATCTCTGGTTTAGTGCTTTATACAGATGTCCATGGATTCACTTGTAACGTCTATTTTATAACATCTCTGGTTTAGTGCTTTATACAGATGTCCATGGATTCACTTGCAGGATTTGTTTTATAAAATGTTTGGTTTAGTGCTTTATACAGATGTCCATGGATTCACTTGCACGATCTGTTTTATAACATCTGTGGTTTAGTGCTCAATGTATATTATATGGCACTTTGATCCTGAAGGTCCAGCGGCTTTCTTCACGGACTTGTACTGCTACAATTCAACTTTCCTTTTCCCGACCTTAACAGAAAACTAACATCTCATCGTGTGGCTTAGCGCTAAAATAATCACCAGAGTTCTATTAAGAAGTTCTAATATTCTTCATATTGGATTACATGTTTTGTTCTGTTCGAGAAATATACTAACTCGGTGATGCTGTTATCCAATAAGACTTTGGAATAAATGTTGATCGTGAAGCGAGTTTAAAAGTTAGTTAGTATGACGTATAATTTCTGGTTTATGTCCCGTGTGAGTTTCTTCACAGTCACCTTTATTCCTGTTTGCAGTTTTCATTGAAATATAGATGGTTTAGACTATTTTCCTGTTTTTAGTTCATCACGAACAAAATTTTGCAAAACAAGTTCTCCATGAATAAAACATAATATCCACGTTCTGATCAAGAAAACAGAGCTTTGCATTTAATCAGTTGCTTGTGACGAATGCATCTATTTAAAAAAAATGTTTAGAACTGATTTTTCAGTAAACATAGAATCTCACAAATAAATAGAACTTTCAATAAAAATTATACGATTGTTCCAAGCAATTCGAGAAAAGTTTATTTGTTCGTTTGTTTGCTTTTAATTTCGCACAAAACTACACGAGAGATATTTGAACCGATCTTCCTTAATTTAGAAGTGTAAAACTAGAGATAAGGCAGCCAGTCAGCACCACTAACCACCGACTCTAAAGGCTATTTGTTTATATCAATGAATAATGGGATTGACCTTACTTTATATCGCCCCCATGGTTGAAAGGTCGATCATGCTAAATGATGAGATTAAAAGTCGTGACCACCAGACTGCAATTCGATTACCATAATTACCAGGCCTTGCCAGGCCTCGTGAAAACAATCAAGTTGAAATGGCTTTAACATAACAATAATTATGTGTCTAATTGATTTAAAGTAACAATAATTATGTGTCTAATTGATTTAAAGTAACAATAATTATGTCTGTAATTGATTCAAGGTAACAATAATTATGTTTTTAATCGCTTCAAGGTAACAATAATTATGTCTCTAATCGCTTCAAGGTAACAATAATTATGTCTCTAATCGCTTTAAGGTAACAATAATTATGCCTGTAAATGATTTAAGGTAACAATAATTATGTTTGTAAATGATTTAAGGTAACAATAATTATGTCTGTAATTGATTGAAGGAAAAAAATTGCATGGGACTTACCTCAACTATTTTATTAGAAAACTTAAACACAAAACTAAATAAAAATTCGAATAGTCTTGAGGATAATTAAAGTCACAAACTTGCTTCAAGTGTAAATAAGTCAGGTCAAGGTGACAACAAGGTTATAAAAACGACATAGAAATAACTGTATATCATTCAAATTGAAGTCTTCTCTATATTTATACCTCTCAGTTTATTAAGAGTAAATGATTGTAATATTAAACATCTGTTTAACTGTTTATCCTATTACTGTCGATCAGCCTGTTTTGTCTTCAGAACGTTCGTTAACGGATAAATTGTTTTAGTTTTGTTTCTTTAAACATGTGAACAAACTTGTCGATTGCACATTTTGCGAATGATCTCAACTGTTGAATTTGGCTCTAAATATAAGTTTATTTACGAAACAAATCTTTATAAATACACTTTTCATCAATATTATAACACACTGAATAGTGTTCAGCTGTGTAAAACATCATTTGAATACATGGTAACCGCTTTAGTTGTGGAAGTTATTGTACACCAGTAGTTCCGAGTACGATAAGCATTTCAGTTTTGTGGATTGTTTTTGTTTTTGAATTTCGCACAAAGCTACTCGAGGGCTATCTGTACTAGCCGTCCCTAATTTAGCAGTGTAAGACTAGAGAGAAGGCAGCTAGTCATCACCACCCGCCGCCAACTCTTGGGCTACTCTTTTAATAACGAATAGTGGGATTGGCCGTCACATAATAACGCCCACACGGCTAAAAGGGCAGGCATGTTTGGCGCGACGGGGATGCGAACCCGCGACCCTTCAGATTACGAGTCGCACGCCTTAACACGCTTGGCCATGCCGGGTCCCCTAGTTTTGTGGAAATCACTACTGATCGATATTTCCGTATTCCATTTGTTGTTTTGTTTTTCCTTCGTGGAAACCATTCTTGGTCGATATATCTGGAAACGATATAAGTTTGGTTTAAAACATCAATGTTAATTTACATTTCACTACGGAATGTATGTTTAGTTCAGAGTAGTGTTTACCCTCAGAAGGTTCGCGGACACCTGGAGGTTCGAGATATAATTTTGAGGGGTTCACAAGAAACATTTGGTTGACATCTTTTTCATTTTTGTGGTTCTACGGTTCTTACCAATAAGTTCAATTTCCTTCTAATTCATCATAATAATTACAGAGTAAGTGGACAAATGTCTGATTCATCAGAATAATTACAGAGTAAGTGGACAAATGCATAGCCGTATATTTCTTCTGTTCAGACTAATCTTAAAATACTGTGTTTTAGAAGTTTATGTTTTGTGTGTTTTTGCTTATAGCAAAGCTACACCAGGCTATCTGCTGAGCCCACCGAGGGGGAATCGAACCCCTGATTTTAGCGTTGGAAATCCGTAGACGTACCGCTGTACTGGGGGGGCGTACTGTGTGTTACAGAAACATTTCGTTTTTTATAAATTCAATAGTTCCAAAACTTATTTTATAAAAAAAATTACTACTACTTAACAGGGGTCGCTGCGAAGGTTTTTATGATTATTCTAAGGGTTCGCGAAGATAAAAGAGGTTAGAGAAGCATTGTTGGTTTATATTCTATTATACACTATGTATTTCGTTATGTGAAACATTGTTGGTTTATATTCTATTATACACTATGTATTTCGTTATGTGAAACATTGTTGGTTTATATTCTATTATATACCATGTATTTCGTTATGTGAAACATTGTTGGTTTATATTCTATTATACACTATGTATTTCGTTATGTGAAACATTGTTGGTTTATATTCTATTATATACCATGTATTTCGTTATGTGAAACATTGTTGGTTTATATTCTATTATACACTATGTATTTCGTTATGTTAAACATTGTTGGTTTATATTCTATTATACACTATGTATTTCGTTATGTGAAACACTGTTGGTTTATATTCTATTATACACTATGTATTTCGTTATGTGAAACATTGTTGGTTTATATTCTATTATACACTATGTATTTCGTTATGTGAAACATTGTTGGTTTATATTCTATTATACACTATGTATTTCGTTATGTGAAACATTGTTGGTTTATATTCTATTATACACTATGTATTTCGTTATGTGAAACATTGTTGGTTTATATTCTATTATACACTATGTATTTCGTTATGTGAAACATTGTTGGTTTATATTCTATTATATACTATGTATTTCGTTATGTGAAACACTGTTGGTTTATATTATATTATACACTATGTATTTCGTTGTTGGAAGCGTTGTTAGTTTATATTCTATTAAAGACTATGTATTTCGTTATGTGAAACATTGTTAGTTTATATTCTATTAAAGACTATGTATTTCGTTATGTGAAACATTGTTGGTTTATATTCTATTATACACTATGTATTTCGTTATGTGAAACATTGTTGGTTTATATTCTATTATATACTATGTATTTCGTTATGTGAAACACTGTTGGTTTATATTATATTATACACTATGTATTTCGTTGTTGGAAGCGTTGTTAGTTTATATTCTATTAAAGACTATGTATTTCGTTGTGTGAAGCATTGTTGGTCAATGGTTTAGTATAACCAACGAAGATAAAATTATTCGAGTAGGGCATGATTTTTTTAGTCTTACTGTAACATCACCATTGACGTATATTTTTGCACTGATTCGAACATTCTTTAGTTTGTCAGTATGTCCGTAAGAGATCTATTAATAACCACAGCAAGGCGGTACTGTTATTGTTTATGTCTGTACAGGAAGACACGTGTTTCATTAAAAGTACTTGGAATTGTAGGACCATATTCATTGGTTTCAAAATATAGTTCTTAAATGTTACTTGTCCCCCCCCGCCAGTACAACGGTAAGTCTACGGATTTACAACGCTAAAATTAGGGGTTTGATTCCCCTCAGTGGACTCAGCAGATAGCCAGATATGGCTTTGAAACACGAAAAACACACATAAATGTTACTTAAGCTGAATTAGCTCGATGCATTGACATTATAATGTAATGAGTATTTCAAAGAACAAGGAAAATCGTCATATATATTTTAATACAAACAAGACAATCTGTGAAATACTTTAATTAATTAATTTCTAATTAGAGTCATACTAATAATAATGGGCATATAATTGATTTACTGATATGGAAATCAAAGATGATCATATTATTAACATATTAATATGGAGATCTGGTAATAATGATGTGTAACTGATGATTAAGAGAGAATTCGTTGGTAAAAGAGTAGCCCAAGAGTTGGCGGTGGGTGGTGATGACTAGCTGCCTTCCCTCTGGTCTTACACTGCTAAATTAGGGACGGCTAGCACAGATAGCCCTCGAGTAGCTTTGTGCGAAATTCCGAAAAAAACAAACAAAAAACCGTTTAATATTTAAAAATAAGTAAATGAATGAATTAAACTGATATATCGCGCAGAACACACAAACTCGAGCAATGTTTCACTAGCATGTAACAATATAGGTATAAACCTCCAATGATTATATGAATCTAACTGGTAGACCAACATTTCTCTTTGTGACTCAGTACAAGCAAGGACTTAAAAGGCTAAAACTCAGCGTTCGATCCTTTTCATAGCCCATCGTATAGCTTCGTGCTTAACAACAAACAAATGTATCGATATGAAACTTTATTAACTATGTATATATGAGTGTACAAATAAGACACAAATATCGTGGACGTGGTAGATAGGTCAAGGCAAACACTTATTGGCACAAGACATCACTATATGTATACCAGTGTGTCGCACACTGTCTGTATTTCTTATTATTTCATCGAAATGAATGCAGAGAACTTAATTTTTTCGCTTAGTAATTTTAGCTCTATGTTTAGAATAACTATCTAGTATGATATAAAATATACATATATGTGTGTGTGTGTACATATATATATGTATGTATACCCAGCGATTTACAATGTTTAAATATATATACACACACGCGCACATGTACTATTCTTGTATAAGAACGCGACACTCTAAGTAACAAAATAATAAGTTAATTTGAAGCGGTCTGAGACGACATGGATTCATTAAGTTCAACTGTCATGGTTCTTCGTGAAATAAGGACAAATGCACGTGCCCACCGGATAGCTTAGGTATCGTTTTTCGTTATTACCTGGAAAAGACGCTGTCTGCTCGACTTATCGGGGCTTCAACTCCGAACATCCCATAATTCCTAGACCTCTTAGCTGTCCACCTGATCCCGAAATCAATGTGCGGAAAATATATTTTCTCCATTATCTAGAGTCTTTAATCGGGAAGAGTCTCTTAGCCTGAAAAGTAGCCAACCATTTCTGCTAAATCACCCACCACAGGAGGGCGCTGCGTGTCAACGTTACCTAATCCGACCGGTAAATCTTCATCTGAGCAACTGGAGTTAAATTTCCTGGTGTCCACTGAAAGAACTACCAGCATTCTTCCACATTACTACAAAACCAAGGTATTGGTTTCAGGGATATTTGCGCAACAGTTACGACGAATGAAACTGAGCAGACACAGTAATTTCGTTTAAGTAACTTTTGTTGTAAACTCACTCTTTTCAAATCAGCGTATATAAACATTTGCTATTTGCACCAGTCGAGAGAAAGCTTTTTTAAGAAAAAGTTTTTGTTTTGTTTTTCTATTGTTTTTGCAAAGTTATACAGATTGGGCTATCTGTTCAGTGCCCATTGCGGGCATAGAGATCAGGTTTTAGCGTTATAAACTGGTTCATCGAGCGAGCCAATGGGAGATGAAGCTTTTATACAGTTATAAAAAATGTAGATGTTTTTAATAAATTATTGTCATGAAATATAGTCAGTTCATTTAATTGTTGGTGTTTATGTGGATTAAAATTCATTTACAAATTAATTTTATAGAGGGTGTTAGTGTGGAAAAACAGACCAGCTTGCTGTTGGTGAATCACACAGAAAAGGACTTGCAAAAAGTCTTACCTTACGGTCATAAACCTATTTTTGGAAAGTTATTATGTAAAAAATGTACTAAAAGTCTGCTTTCTGAGTTGATATGTTTTTATTTGTTTGTTTAAAAATAAACACAAAGTTACACATTGAGCTATCTGTACGCTGTCAACCACGTGTATCGAAACCCGGTTAATTGCGGTATAATGCGGAATGATCGTACAAAAAGGTTTGTTATCACACGACTGTAATATATTAATTTAAATATATATTTATTTGCTTTTATTGTTGTTTTGAAGCGTTATGTTACAGGTTTGACCATCACCTATAGATATAGAATCATGTTTTTATTACTACTAAATATTATTAGATCAAGATACGTATTATCGTGAATTTTCATGTAAGTTTTGCTCACTTTATTTGTCATTGCAAATTAATGACGACATTAAATCAGAAATGGTGTAAATCAATCCCAAACACCCTGAAGTGTAGAATACGAGGGTCGCGGGTTCGAATCCCCGTCGCACCAAACATGCTCGCCCTTTCAGCGGTGAGGGCGTTATAACGTGAAAGTCAATCCCACTATTAGTTGGTAAAAGAGTAGCCCAAGAGTTGGTGATGACTAGCTGCCTTCCCTCTATTCATACAGTGCTAAATTAGGGGCGGATAGCCCTTGAGAAGCTTTGCGCAAAATTCCAAACAAACCAAATCTGAAGTGTAGAACAAGTGAGAAACTATTTGTAAAGTACAGAAAGATAAGTGAGGTAGAAAATCTAACAGTTTGTGTAATTATAATTACATAATATAGACACTAGAAGGCACGTGCATAAATGGGTGGTTGAGGTCAAGACGTTGACATTACACCCTTTCCCTCAATCGTGAACATTTTTCAACAGGTACTAAAAACACACCTGGTTCTGCACCTTGTTTGTAAATCTCCCTGTTTTTGGCTGCTGTTTTCAGTGAGATCAAAATTATTGGCTAAATGAGTGCGCGCTCGCGCGTGTGTGTTTTCTTACAACAAAACCGCATCGGGCTGTCTGCTGAGTCTACTTAGTTGAACGAACATTCCGAAACAAGTGAGACAATTGCGAGTGACAAGATATTTGAAAAACAAAGTTAGCTGTTTTTAAACAAAATAATTAGCTCTGGTCATAAAAATGCATTAAAATGTTTAAATGGATCTCAAGCCTTCAATTATAGTTCGTTGACGTCTTTATCGAGTTAATAATATAACGTCTTTAGTACAGTTAGCTTAACACAGTTTTAAATACATTCGTGTTACATTTTTCCATTCATCGACACCATTTTATTGAGTTTATCATTTAGTTACGTCAACCTGGACACACAATTTACATTTCACAAAAGACCAAACGACTGTTTCTCGAAGTTTTGCCAGTCAGCCATGTTCAAACGAATGAGGAATTGCACTGGAATTCCATAATAGTGTGTATTGTCCACTTCTGGTAGGACCCAAGCTGAGTGTCTGTACTCACAATATTCAAGCTGCTTACTCTCTCGAGTCTGGAAAAAACTGATGACGTATCTATTACGGGGGTATAACAATTCGTTCTGTAATCAGAACACTCTTAAATAACCAATCATTTAAGTACAACAAGAGATAAAAACCAATCATCAGCAGGCTTCCAACATGCTTCCTTGTGCTGTAATGGGAATATGTAATTTGGTGACGTCAAGTCGTTTTAGTTCTAAAATCCAACACATTGAGCAAGACATTGTGTACGTCATCACAGAGATAATTTGATGACGTCACGTTGTTTTAGTTCTAAAATCTCACACACAGAACAAGACATTGTGTACGTCATCACAGAGATAATTTGATGACGTCACGTTGTTTTAGTTCTAAAATCTAACACATAGAACAAGACGTTATCTATATCATTGCAGAATCGATGACGTCATGTTGGTTTAGTTCTAAACTCTAACACATAGAGCAAGACATTGTCCATGTCATCACAAAGACAATTTCAAAACCTCATCAAGGAAGACGTACATATAAATCGTAATTCATCAGATTTCTAGTAAGTTTAAAAATGTTGATACCTGCTACGGGCAGAACACAGAAGTTCTATTGTAAATCATTGCACTTAACAATAAAAACAATCAGTTTGTCCAATCCTATAATATTAATAAGAATTACTTTTAGAATTAAAAATGAGGGAATTCTTGGCACAAAAAACTGCATGCTTGTTGAACTTTTCCTAACCTAATTAAGGCAACATTGTAAACATATGTAAAATAAATTATACATTAATGAGGTCATTTTTAGCACTATTTAGCTTGATATGTACTAATACAATATTGTACTGTTGGTTAAAGGAACCTAATAACATGCTGTAGAATATGGAGTTTGTGATTGTAATGATTAACTGTCTCTTATTATACACCGAACAGTGTAGAACATATAATAGTTTGTTATTGTAATGATTAACTGTCTGTTATTATATACCGAACAGTGTATAACATATGGTAGTTTGTTATTGTACTGATTAACTCTCTGTTATTATATACCGAACAGTGTATAACATATGGTAGTTTGTGATTGTAATGATTAACTGTCTGTTATTATATACCGAACAGTGTATAACATATGGTAGTTTGTTATTGTAATGATTAACTCTCTGTTATTATATACAGAACAGTGTAGAACATATAATAGTTTGTTATTGTACTGATTAACTGTCTGTTATTATATACCGAACAGTGTAGAACATATAGTAGTTTGTGATTGTAATGATTAACTGTCTGTTATTATATACAGAACAGTGTACAACATATGGTAGTTTGTTATTGTACTGATTAACTCTCTGTTATTATATACCGAACAGTGTATAACATATGGTAGTTTGTTATTGTACTGATTAACTCTCTGTTATTATATACCGAACAGTGTAGAACATATGGTAGTTTGTTATTGTACTGATTAACTGTCTGTTATTATATACCGAACAGTGTAGAACATATAGTAGTTTGTGATTGTAATGATTAACTGTCTGTTATTATATACAGAACAGTGTAGAACATATGGTAGTTTGTTATTGTACTGATTAACTCTCTGTTATTATATACAGAACAGTGTAGAACATATGGTAGTTTGTTATTGTACTGATTATCTCTCTGTTATTATATACAGAACAGTGTAGAACATATGGTAGTTTGTTATTGTACTGATTAACTCTCTGTTATTATATACCGAACAGTGTATAACATATGGTAGTTTGTGATTGTACTGATTAACTGTCTGTTATTATATACCGAACAGTGTAGAACATATAATAGTTTGTTATTGTACTGATTAACTGTCTGTTATTACATACCGAACAGTGTATAACATATGGTAGTTTGTGATTGTAATGATTAACTGTCTGTTATTATATACCGAACAGTGTATAACATATGGTAGTTTGTTATTGTAATGATTAACTCTCTGTTATTATATACCGAACAGTGTAGAACATATGGTAGTTTGTGATTGTAATGATTAACTGTCTGTTATTATATACCGAACAGTGTATAACATATAGTAGTTTGTTATTGTACTGATTAACTGTCTGTTATTATATACAGAATAGTGTAGAACATATAGTAGTTTGTTATTGTAATGATTAACTGTCTGTTATTATATACAGAACAGTGTAGAACATATAATAGTTTGTTATTGTACTGATTAACTGTCTGTTATTATATACCGAACAGTGTAGAACATATAGTAGTTTGTTATTGTACTGATTAACTGTCTGTTATTATATACAGAATAGTGTAGAACATATAGTAGTTTGTTATTGTACTGATTAACTGTCTGTTATTATATACAGAATAGTGTAGAACATATAATAGTTTGTTATTGTACTGATTAACTGTCTGTTATTATATACCGAACAGTGTATAACATATGGTAGTTTGTGATTGTAATGATTAACTGTCTGTTATTATATACCGAACAGTGTATAACATATGGTAGTTTGTTATTGTAATGATTAACTCTCTGTTATTATATACCGAACAGTGTAGAACATATGGTAGTTTGTTATTGTAATGATTAACTGTCTGTTATTATATACCGAACAGTGTATAACATATGGTAGTTTGTTATTGTAATGATTAACTATCTTTTATTATATACAGAACAGTGTAGAACATATAATAGTTTGTTATTGTACTGATTAACTGTCTGTTATTATATACAGAACAGTGTAGAACATATGGTAGTTTGTTATTGTACTGATTAACTGTCTGTTATTATATACCGAACAGTGTAGAACATATAGTAGTTTGTTATTGTACTGATTAACTGTCTGTTATTATATACAGAACAGAGTATAACATATGGTAGTTTGTTATTGTAATGATTAACTGTCTGTTATTATATACCGAACAGTGTAGAACATATAATAGTTTGTTATTGTAATGATTAACTGTCTGTTATTATATACCGAACAGTGTAGAACATATAGTAGTTTGTTATTGTACTGATTAACTGTCTGTTATTATATACAGAATAGTGTAGAACATATAGTAGTTTGTGATTGTAATGATTAACTGTCTGTTATTATATACAGAATAGTGTAGAACATATAATAGTTTGTTATTGTACTGATTAACTGTCTGTTATTATATACCGAACAGTGTAGAACATATAGTAGTTTGTTATTGTACTGATTAACTCTCTGTTATTATATACCGAACAGTGTATAACATATGGTAGTTTGTTATTGTAATGATTAACTATCTATTATTATATACAGAACAGTGTAGAACATATAATAGTTTGTTATTGTACTGATTAACTGTCTGTTATTATATACAGAACAGTGTAGAACATATGGTAGTTTGTTATTGTACTGATTAACTGTCTGTTATTATATACCGAACAGTGTAGAACATATAGTAGTTTGTTATTGTACTGATTAACTGTCTGTTATTATATACAGAACAGAGTATAACATATGGTAGTTTGTTATTGTAATGATTAACTGTCTGTTATTATATACCGAACAGTGTATAACATATGGTAGTTTGTTATTGTAATGATTAACTATCTGTTATTATATACAGAACAGTGTAGAACATATAATAGTTTGTTATTGTACTGATTAACTGTCTGTTATTATATACAGAACAGTGTAGAACATATGGTAGTTTGTTATTGTACTGATTAACTCTCTGTTATTATATACAGAACAGTGTAGAACATATGGTAGTTTGTTATTGTACTGATTAACTCTCTGTTATTATATACAGAACAGTGTAGAACATATGGTAGTTTGTTATTGTACTGATTAACTCTCTGTTATTATATACAGAGCAGTGTAGAACATATGGTAGTTTGTTATTGTACTGATTAACTCTCTGTTATTATATACAGAACAGTGTAGAACATATGGTAGTTTGTGATTGTAATGATTAACTGTCTGTTATTATATACCGAACAGTGTAGAGCATATGGTAGTTTGTGATTGTACTGATTAACTGTCTGTTATTATATACCGAACAGTGTATAACATATGGTAGTTTGTGATTGTACTGATTAACTGTCTGTTAGTATATACCGAACAGTGTATAACATATGGTAGTTTGTTATTGTAATGATTAACTGTCTGTTATTATATACCGAACAGTGTAGAACATATAGTAGTTTGTGATTGTAATGATTAACTGTCTGTTATTATATGCAGAACAGTGTAGAACATATGGTAGTTTGTTATTGTACTGATTAACTCTCTGTTATTATATACAGAACAGTGTAGAACATATGGTAGTTTGTTATTGTACTGATTAACTCTCTGTTATTATATACAGAATAGTGTAGAACATATAATAGTTTGTTATTGTACTGATTAACTCTCTGTTATTATATACAGAACAGTGTAGAACATATGGTAGTTTGTTATTGTACTGATTAACTCTCTGTTATTATATACAGAACAGTGTAGAACATATGGTAGTTTGTTATTGTACTGATTAACTCTCTGTTATTATATACAGAACAGTGTAGAACATATGGTAGTTTGTTATTGTACTGATTAACTCTCTGTTATTATATACAGAACAGTGTAGAACATATGGTAGTTTGTTATTGTACTGATTAACTCTCTGTTATTATATACAGAACAGTGTAGAACATATGGTAGTTTGTTATTGTACTGATTAACTCTCTGTTATTATATACAGAACAGTGTAGAACATATGGTAGTTTGTTATTGTACTGATTAACTCTCTGTTATTATATACAGAACAGTGTAGAACATATGGTAGTTTGTTATTGTACTGATTAACTCTCTGTTATTATATACAGAACAGTGTAGAACATATGGTAGTTTGTTATTGTACTGATTAACTCTCTGTTATTATATACAGAACAGTGTAGAACATATAATAGTTTGTTATTGTACTGATTAACTCTCTGTTATTATATACCGAACAGTGTAGAGCATATGGTAGTTTGTTATTGTACTGATTAACTCTCTGTTATTATATACAGAACAGTGTAGAACATATGGTAGTTTGTTATTGTACTGATTAACTCTCTGTTATTATATACAGAACAGTGTAGAACATATGGTAGTTTGTTATTGTACTGATTAACTCTCTGTTATTATATACAGAACAGTGTAGAACATATAATAGTTTGTTATTGTACTGATTAACTCTCTGTTATTATATACCGAACAGTGTATAACATATAATAGTTTGTTATTGTACTGATTAACTCTCTGTTATTATATACAGAACAGTGTAGAACATATGGTAGTTTGTTATTGTACTGATTAACTCTCTGTTATTATATACAGAACAGTGTAGAACATATAATAGTTTGTTATTGTACTGATTAACTCTCTGTTATTATATACAGAACAGTGTAGAACATATAATAGTTTGTTATTGTACTGATTAACTGTCTGTTATTATATACAGAACAGTGTAGAATATACAGTAGTTTCAATTAAAGAATTCCTTTTGTTTGTTGTTAGTATTAGCTTTCTTTGTTTATCTTTAAATATTTTTTACTTCGAGATACTAAACAGACTTTTGAAACATATTTTCCAAAGATGGGTGCCAAATCGTGCAAAACGTCCGTTCAAGAGAAGAGACGTTATTTTAGGAAATCACGTTTATTAGGAATGAAACCCCAAAATTCCAGTTCTGTCAGTTGTTGAATCAATTTATTTATTTAAGAATTTTTTTTAAGTTAGTTCTTGATGACGAGAAACCTACTTGAAATAAAAATGTATTTCCAAACAGCTGGTGTTGGTATTAACACTTTTATTGATGAGCGGAGAACAACGTTTCGACCTTCCTTGGTCATCTTCAGGTTAAGAAAGAGAGAGCTGAATGTGACCGTTGACGGACACATGTCTTAGGAACGAGAGTGGAAACGGGTATGGGATTATAGAGGGCGTTGCAGGTGTTCCTTTATATTACCTTTTTTTATATTATACATTTTAATTTTATAATATTTTTTACATCAGCTAATTTTGGTTTTAGTATAAGCAGGGTTTCTTTGATAACCCAAAGATGACTAAGGAAGATCGAAACGTTTTTCTCCGCTCATCAATAAAAGTGTTAATACTCATACCAGAAGTTCAGAGATACATGTTTGAAGTTAAGCACAAATCGAAACAATGGGCTTGTTGTGCTCTGCCCACCTCGAATATACAAACCTATATTCTAGAGTTAAAAGTCCGCTCTGCCCCTGGGAGGCGACTCAAGACATATAACAGCAACAATGAATGCTTAACTAACAACTGACACGAGGCTTGCGTTTCTTTCGTCTGTTTCGACTATTTTTATGTATTTCTCTGAAACGTTTCACTCATTTTATTTTCACACTCTCGGCTTCGAATTCCTGTTTACGAAGCTTATGCAGACACATGAAATTGATTCAACAACCATGCATTTAAACTCACGTGTATGATACCCGCAAAAAAAGGGAAAACACGTGCAAATTACGAAACAAAACCTGAATGATTGTGTTTTCTATTCCACAGCGCAACGACTTTCCATTTTAAATAAATCCATTTTTCACTTTTTTTATTTCGCGATTTACTCGCCTAAAGATGTCGTGCAGATCGCAACTTTACGATCATTTCTCATCAACTTCATTTCACTAAAAACTAAAATGTTTTTTTCATTACTCTTTCCTGAATAAGTTCTTTAGATTTTAACACTTTCAATTAATTACAAATTCGTTTAGTTGTTTTAGTTTCTGTGTTATTTTTTCTTCTGATTCTCTCTTTGCTCAGAATTGTCCAAATTATTATTGCTTATTGTTTAACGTTGGAGATATCTTAAAACACCGTACAAATATTTAGATATTTTATCGCTGAGACAAACTTAAAACACCGTACAAATATTTAGATATTTTATCGCTGAGACAAACTTAAAATACCGTACAAATATTTAGATATTTTATCGCTGAGACAAACTTAAAACACCGTACGAATATTTGGATATTTTACCACTGAGACAAATTTTCTTCATCAGTGGACAGCAATCGATTTGTCGTTTTGGTGACCTGGTAATGAAATCCAGTCACGCAGCATCGTATTTACAGCACGCGCCTTCACCCGAATTTTGTATGAGACTCATTAAAATATTACTGCTTATCTGTTTGTTAATAGAGACGCTACTTTTTAATCTGTTCAAAGAAATGCGAATCATACATAACAAATGATAAAACTTTCTTGTCCAGACATGGCCAGGTGGCTGGGGGCGTTCGACTCGTAAACTGAGGGTCGCAAGTCAATCCCACGATTCGTTGGTTAAAGAGTAGCCCAAGAGTTGGCGATGGTTGATAATGACTAGCTGCCTTTCCTGTAGTCTTACACTGATAAACTAGGGACGGCTAGCGCAGATAGTCCTCGTGTAGCTTTGCGAGAAATTCATAAAACAAACAAACAGAAAAGACTTTCTAATTGTATTTCGAGAAAACGATTCGAGCTCCATGTGTTACTTTGTTAATAGCTAATCGTCATATCGATTACGATTAGAAAAAAGAAAACTGATTTCTAAAGTAACTAGAATGTGGCCACTCATTGTATCTCTAGATTTCTGGGCTGACCAGACATGTAAGTCCCTTAACGTGGGTGGTAGGGTGTATTCTTGACTGTAGCCTAGTACTTTTAGTTAAGATAGAAATACGTTTATAGCGTACAACAGTTTTAGAGTCACATTACACTTTTGCAAACGTTTTGAGTTTTATTAACAGACGTTTTACTATGTTCATTTACATATTTTTTTTTCCCAGTTACTGATTTTTGCATTCAACGTGATATAATCAGGGTTGTGTTTTCGAATTTCGACAGTGGGATTGGTGATATATATATTCGTAAACTTTTACGTCTTACGAACTGAAATGTGGTTGTTATAGAACTGAGTCATTCTAGCGGTAGGCCCGGCATGGCCAAGCGTATTAAGGCGTGCGACTCGTAATACGACGGTCACGGGTTCGCATCCCCGTCGCGCCAAACATGCTTGCCCTTTCAGCCGTGGGTGCGTTATAACGTTACGGTCAATCGCACTATTCGTTAGTAAAAGAGTAGCCCAAGAGTTGGCGGTGGGTGGTGATGACTAGCTGCCTTCCCTCTAGTCTGACACTACGAAATTAGGGACGGCTAGCGCAGATAGTCCTCGTGTAGCTTTGCACGAAATTCAAACAAATCAACAAACATTCTAGCGGTAAGTTTAACGAATTACCAAAACAACTTTAGCAAAAAAAAAATCGCTCTGTAAACAAAAGGCTGTGATCAGAAACTGTCTGTGTTCAGATAAATGAAACTTAAAGAGTTTTTGAGTCCTTTATAATTCATCACATAGAAACCTAAGTTAATTCAGATGTGTCAATAATATATTGGCAACGTAGTTCAACAGTCTATACTGTGTTCGATTTTGTTTTCACCAGAAATAAAATAGAAAATTTAATTAATTACTTAAATGTAATGTTTCATTGTTCCAACAACAAGTTATCACCGCATCCAAATAACATATTATACCCCTTAAAAACACTAAATAAATTAAAAAAAACAAACATGTTAACAACCATAAATTGTTGACCTGTTTGTTTGTTTTTAATTTTACGCACGGCTACTAGATGGCTATCTGTGCTAGCCGTCCCTAATTTAGCAGTGTAAGACCAGAAGGAAGGTAGCTAGTCATCACCACCCACCGCCAACTAGTCTTGGGCTACTCTTTTACAACGAATAGTTGTCAGTAGTGGGATTGACGGAAAAATTATAACATCCCCATGGCTGTAAGGGCGAGCATATTTGGTGCGACAGGGATTCGAATCCGCGACCCTCAGAATACGAGTCGAACGCCTTAGCCCACCTGGCCGTGCCGGGTCCCGCTGACTTATAGAAAGTTCATTATTTTTAGGCGTTCAACAGTCACATCAAGGATAAATAAAACACCGTCAGTGCGCTTCAATTACTATTAAACAGAATCAGAACAGTTCAGTTGTTATTAAACAGAATCAGAACAGTTCAGTTGTTATTAAACAGGGCCAGATCATTTAGTTTGTTATCAAACAAAACCAGATCGGTTCAGTTGTTATTAAACAAAGCCAGAACGGTTCAGTTGTTATTAAACAGGGCCAGAGCGGTTCAGTTGTTATTAAACAGAATCAGAACAGTTCAGTTGTTATTAAACAGGGCCAGATCGGTACAGTTGTTATTAAACAAACCCAGAACGGTTCAGTTGTTATTAAACAGGGCCAGATCGGTTCAGTTGTTATTAAACAGGGCCAGATCGGTTCAGTTGTTATTAAACAGGGCCAGATCGGTTCAGTTGTTATTAAACAGGGCCAGAACGGTTCAGTTGTTATTAAACAGAGCCAAATCTGTTCAGTTGTTATTAAACAGGGCCAGATCGGTACAGTTGTTATTAAACAAAGCCAGATCGGTTCAGTTGTTATTAAACAAAGCCAGATCGGTTCAGTTGTTATTAAACAGGGCCAGATCGGTTCAATTGTTATTAAACAGGGCCAGATCGGTTCAGTTGTTATTAAACAGAGCCAAATCGGTTCAGTTGTTATTAAACAGGGCCAAATCGGTTCAGTTGTTATTAAACAGGGCCAGAACGGTTCAGTTGTTATTAAACAGGGCCAGAACGGTTCAGTTGTTATTAAACAGAGCCAAATCGGTTCAGTTGTTATTAAACAGGGCCAAATCGGTTCAGTTGTTATTAAACAGGGCCAGATCGGTTCAGTTGTTATTAAACAAAGTCAAATCGGTTCAGTTGTTATTAAACAGGGCCAGATCACTTCAGTGATGGGACTTCATAGAGCAAGCTATTCAGACTTAGAGAGATTATAAGAATATTCCTGATGTTAGAAAAATACGTAGGTAAAAACGACTTGGTAGAAATGAATAAAAAAATCTATAACCCTGAGCACTTTGGAAGGGTGGACACTTCCTCTTCTGGGACAAGCCTCAGACATCCAGGCAAGTAGATTAGCTACTTATAACTAGTACACCAAATAAAAGTCAAAGCCAATTTTTTTTTAAATCCATCACTTCACTCATCATTTAAGACCATGGCGTCATCTAGTGGCAGAATCTACAAAACGTATATATTTACTGTTAAACATGGCATTTATCAGAGAATCACAAGTTTGTTATATTGATTAGAGAATCACAAACCAGCCTTGTTGGCTAGAGAACCATGAACCAGTCATGGTGGTTAGAAAATCACGAACCAGCCATGTTAGATATAGGTGAACCGACAATCACGATGTTTTACATCAACTTTGAATGTTTCAGTTCATTCGTGTATTTGTATGTAATTATATATTTTTGATGCTGTGGTTTGCGAAGTGAAACGAAACAAACACAACTAAACTACCTGGCATTAGTCAGTTATAACTGAAACTAATAATTGACATCAACGTGTTCTAAACAAAGCTGGTGTGGCGAGACTACCTGGCATTAGTCAGTTATAACATTTATCGTTTGGACTATATTTTACTAAGACTAATTTTCTTTATGAATGTTTCGTCTTCGACTTCAAGTTAAATCAGAAAATATAAGATATTTTCGACGTTTTTGTAGTTGAAACTAATATTTTAACTAATCTGTAAAGAACTACTTAAAACTCGATCGTTTTCGTATGGATAAACTACCTTATATACATTGGAATGTGGTCTAGTGGTTAATACACCGTGAGGAATCCTAGGTTCTGGGGCCGTAGGTATGCTCTTAAAATACTGGTTAGCTCACGTTATTTGGCCAGACTAGAATAGCTCAATATTTGTCTGTGGGAACGTCTAACTGTCTGCCCGACATTCAGTCTTTCACTTCATAGTTAGGCACGACTATGTGTAAAGATTCCTTATTTAGTTCGATTCCCCTTGGTTTTCAGTGAACACACGCATTAATAATTTATTAACTTCTAGTATATTTCCATTTAGTGGTCACAACCCATACACATTTTTTCTTTCTATTACTACTATCTGTTTATTTCAAGTGACCACAACCCACGCATGATCAGAATACAGCGATTAAACACCAAAATGTCAGTTTATAATTTGTCCATGGCCCGGTATGGCCATGTTAAGGCCATGTATATGTTAAGGCGTGCGACTCGTAATACGACGGTCACGGATTCGCATCCCCGTCGCGCCAAACATGCTCGCCCTTTCAGCCGTGGGGCGTTATAACGTACGGTCAATCCCACTATTCTTTGGTAAAAGAGTAGCCCAAGAGTTGACGATGGGTGGTGATGACTAGCTGCCTTCCCTCTAGTTTTACACTGCTAACTTAGGGACGGCTAGCGCAGATAGCCCTCGAGTAGCTTTGTGCGAAATTTCAAAACAAACCATTTGTCCCCCTAGTGAGCACAGCTCTCAGTGTTCTCCTATTTCCTCTGTCACTACTGTTTGCCTACATGGAGTGTTCATTCATTTATTTATTATTTATCTGTGTATCAAATGAGTTAATTTTATTTTCTCTTTGTGCTCTTGTTAATGTTATTATTAATTTCTCTGCGTGTAATCAGACTTCCAATGAATCACAGAATTTAAAGCCTTCGTATCAGAGAAAAGCCTTTGATAATAATAAGTTTTCAATTAAGAAAGTCCCAGCTGGAAAACCGTTTGGGAATACCAAGCTGGTGAAAAACAGTTACTTCCCAAAGACGCGCGCACACACACACCTGCAAGGTGGACCAATTTTTGATTACCCTTATCTGACCGGGTCTGTAAAGCGCACTTGGAAGCTCTCCGTAGGAAGCCATGGTATCGAAGCCGCTAACCAATCAGGTTAAGCGTTCTACGTCAGCTGTAACAGTAAATCTGCCCGCACATCATCACGACAGGTACGGCCTTTAAGTTGCAGGCCTCCCGTAGTTTCTTGGACCGCGTGTCGCCACCTCCCACTGGGCCGTGAAACGACTGCCTTGCTTATGCCTTAGTTGGCCTTTTCACTTTGATACTTTTGTATATAATTTTTCTCCAAGTGACTGTTTAAAATGTAATCCATAAGATAGGTCCCTGAGTATCGTGAGCTCGTGCTACTGACATCGACCCATGTTCGTGTACAAAAAAATATTTACTTAAAGACGTCGAGTAAAAGATACGAAAATTTGTCACATTCTTAAAGAGTCCGTCAGAAATAGTTATGAAGAGATTTTAGTTATTGAAACAACTTGAAGAATGTTCGCTAAAATTCAACAAAGGTTTTGTGTACTTAAAATTTTAGGAAACTGGTTTTATGTGCGTTGAATGTATGATAAACAGAGACAAAGTTTTCAAAATGTGAGTGTGGGGATGGCTAATGTAAACGTCTGAGAAACAAGATAACAGGATCAACATCTGTACAATTCCTGCATGATAGCACAGGCAAACAGGAAAAAACAGGCTTTACAGAAACTTCCAGAACCTGCCACTTAGTTAGCACAGGCAAACAGGAAAAAACAGGCTTTACAGAGACTTCCAAAACCTGCCACTTAGTCACTACAATGATGTTGTTACGAAAGGAAACCCCATGTATCATCGTAAAGTTATGATGACCTGTTGAGAAGATATTAAAAATACCATTTCGAATAATAATCACAGCCATCCCTACGTAGACAGTGCTGCCACCTGCACGATACACTGAAATATCTACTGAATGAAAACTAGGAAGAGAACACAGAACACAATGAAAAATGGAGGTAGTTGATGTAATACTACACGTAATACACACTACAGACACAATACTACACGCTATGATACACACTACAGACACAATACCACACGCTATGATACACACCATAATTTTCAGTATAGTGTACTTTTAACAACCACTTTGTTTATACTATTAAGAAAAGCAGCCACCTAGTGTCTAAAACCATGATTAGCTGTGTTATTTTCTGAACAAAATACATCGGTATCACTGTATAAAAAGTCCTATACGGCTTAGTAATGTTGTATATTTAGATAAACCTCGGGTTTCGATACCTGTAGTGGGCAGAGCACATTTAGTCTACTTTGGAGCTGTACAGTTAACAGCAACTAAAGTGTAGCATAAAAATAATTGGAATATCTGTAACAGGAGTGGGAGACAAAGACGACTACTTATTCACATGTTTAAACTGTTCAGCAGAGTTCATAACATTAGACTGTTTGTTTGTTTCTGAAGTTCGCGCAAACTGCACGAGGGCTATCTGCGCTTGTCGTCCCTAATTTAGCAGTGTAAGACTACAGGGAAAAAAGCTGGTCATCACCACCCACCGCCAATTCTTGGGTTACTCTTTTTACGAAGAGTGGAATTGACCATCACATTATAACGTCCTCTGAAAGGGTGAGCATGTTTGTTGTGACGGGGATTCGAACCCTTGGATTACGAGTCGATCATCTTAACACAACTGGCCATGCCGGGCCTGCATAACATTTCATAATAAAGTAATTTAATTTTTCGAACTAGAGTTATTTTAAAGATTGATTGGGTTACATTTTATTTTTTTATGCGTGACATCTGCTTTATATGTCACACGGAATGTTAACATATTTAAAATATAGAAATTTGAAGATGTCATATTTTGTTTGTGATCACCAGAGGGATGCTAAAGAAATCAGAATTGATGTGTGATTTTGAAAAACAAACAGAGACAAACAAGGTAATAGAACTTTGTCTTCTGAATCTCGAATGTAATATAAAGTATGAATAAAGTACATTACTTACAAAAACTTTAAAACATTACTAAAATAAATTTAAAGTTTGCAAAACACCTAGTGAGTAATTGATAAAAAAACAAAAGTTACCGCATGAAGCACGTGTTATAAATGGAAAAAATATCGACTTGATGTTCCAACGAAAATCGCTTCCTGTCATACTTCTAAAGCGCCATCTAGTGACTTATTAAGAAACAAAATAAGAGTCTAAATAATTTAAATAATCATTTATTCCCAATCGGTAGTGTGGGGGGCAGACCCCCATAGGATTAATTTTGCCTATTACCCTCCCATCATAAATATCAGGATTTACTATTTTCAGATCTCCGTACAAAGTGCAACTTTCAGAAAATTAGAAAATAAATTCATACAAGGTGTCTTGAACCTGCAGAAGTTCTTCCACTCATAAGAAACTTAGAATGGATTGTTGTTGTTGTTTTGAATTAAGCACAAAACCACACAATGGGCTATCTGTGCACTGACCACCACAGGTATCGAAACCCGGATTTTAGCGTGTGAGTCCACAGACATACCGCTGAGCCACTGGGAGGCACTTAGAGTGGAACACTGAAACAAGAACAGGTATGCGTGAAGGTGTGTTGAGAAATCGTGGGGTTATATCAACTTTATATGTTAATTACAAAGAACAACTATATCATTCTTTGGTATTCAATGAAATATCACCCCCCATTCCTGCCCCATTTGTTCCTTATGCCCCACCTAACGTTGTTAGTAAACATTATATAATGCAAGAGTGAGGCTGTTACTATGGTAAGCTTTCGTTAGTAGATGACCATCGTCTTCTTTCGTTGTTTGTTTACATTTTCCATTATTTCTCTGACACTTTCTCAGCGGCGTTCTGCATTAATTACCAAAGAAATTATTTGAAGTTTTATGAACTAACATTTTAAACTGTTTATTTGCTGACATTCACCCAAAGGTCTTCGAGATACATCTTCATTAATCGTCCATCATTTTGAAGTGACACACAAGATGAACACTTCGGAACACTTTCGATACCAGGAAGCGGTCTTCTGTCTAAATGATGAATAAACAACAAGAGTAACCCAAGTGTTGGCGGCGGGTAGTGATGACTAGCCTCATACTGCTAAATTAAGGACGGGTAGCGCAGATAGCCCTCGTGTAGTTTTGCGCGAAATTCAAAACAAACCAATGTTTGCATTCCAATATTCGTTAAAGATTTAAAACCAAAAGCTAGGTGATGATTGGATGATCACCGGACCTTGTCAGACTTATCGTAAACACGATGATTCATAAGTGAAAAAGCCCATCACTATAGCGAGCTCGGCCTAATCGACAGTAGGTGGTTAAAGTTGTAACTTATGTTAACTATTGTTCCAAGTGAGTGTACACATTTATCATAACTGTTCCTTTCTACTTGCTGAAGGTGGTTCATTTTTATACGGGGTGAGATAGTAGATTAGGGGCTAATACCAAAGAAGTATAATAGGAAATGGAAAGGGTTAGGGTAAAGATTGCTTTAAAGGTAATGAAAATGAATGTCAGACATGGAGTTAAAGTTGTTTGTAGTGGGTTGTATATTAAGACTAGGGCTAGAATTTGTGTATCTTGTACTACGGTGTGGTGGAGTGTGTAGATAGTTTAGTTACTGGTACCTGGGGGTATTAGTGTGTTGACAATTTAGTTACTGGTAACCAGGGGTATTAGTATGTAGACAATTTAGTTACTGGTACCTCGGGGTATTAGTGTGTAGACAGTTTAGTTACTGGTAACCAGGGGTATTAGTGTGTTGACAATTTAGTTACTGGTAACCAGGAGTATTAGTGTGTAGACAGTTTAGTTACTGGTACCTCGGGGTATTAGTGTGTAGACAGTTTAGTTACTGGTACCTCGGGGTATTAGTGTGTAGACAGTTTAGTTACTGGTAACCAGGGGTATTAGTGTGTTGACAGTTTTGTTGCTGGTACCTAGGGGTATTATTGTGTTGACAGTTTAGTTACTGGTACCTAGGGGTATTATTGTGTTGACAGTTTAGTTACTGGTACCTAGGGGTATTAGTGTGTCAACAGTTTAGTTACTGGTACCTCGGGGTATTAGTGTGTTGACAGTTTAGTTACTGGTACCACGGGGTATTAGTGTGTCAACAGTTTAGTTACTGGTACCTAGGGGTATTATTGTGTTGACAGTTTAGTTACTGGTACCTAGGGGTATTAGTGTGTTGACAGTTTAGTTACTGGTACCTAGGGGTATTAGTGTATTGACAAGTACCTAGGGGTATTAGTGTGTTGACAGTTTAGTTACTGGTACCTAGGGGTATTAGTGTATTGACAAGTACCTAGGGGTATTAGTGTGTTGACAGTTTAGTTACTGGTACCCAGGGGTATTAGTGTGTTGACAGTTTTGTTGCTGGTACCTAGGGGTATTATTGTGTTGACAGTTTAGTTACTGGTACCTAGGGGTATTATTGTGTTGACAGTTTAGTTACTGGTACCTCGGGGTATTATTGTGTTGACAGTTTTGTTGCTGGTACTAAGATGTATTCTCTTTTTGGTAGAACTTGTGATTTATTTTACAAACTGTACATGAGAATAGTTGTTTGAAAGGTATATGTCTTGTTCAGATGTCTATAAACAAATATAGATGTATGAACTCTCTTGAGATAGAGGCAGGAACTAGTTATATATCATGGTCAAACGTCTATATGACAGATTGAGTGGAATATGCTTAGAGTAACTGGTTGAACCAGTATGGAACTCTTATGGTAATGTTAAAGAGTATGGTAGAGATGGATTACATTTAAACAGTCGGATATTTGGGAAAGTTCTAAGTTTACAGTCAAGTTGGAAGATTTACACCACGTTAAAGAATCTAGAAACCTGGTTTAAAATAAGTAAGATATTCAGAAAGGATTGTAAGAACCAGGTGGTTTATAATGTTAAACACCAACACCAAGGGTGTTTTAAATATATGTATATTTATATATAAGAAAACCATTAGGTTGAGGATGAGACCCTTTATACTGTTGAGACTCATCATATGGTGATACCCTTTATACTGTTGATACCCTGTAGACTATTGAAACCCTTTACACTGTTGAGACCCTTTATAATGTTGAGACCCTTCAGACTGCTAAATGGTTAATCTTTTATATCTCTCCTCTTTTCAAAGGAAAAGTTATTAGCAATAATTATAATCCAGAGACTCCTATGTATATTAACTCCTAGGTTTTAGTTAGTAAGGCTGAAAGACTCTAAGTAGATAAAACACTTGCTTCTGATTGGGTGTTTTAGAAATCAGCCAGTTTACAGTAGTTGGTGCTGTAGGTGACTGACATTGTATCTAGTACTTAATGTTTACAGTGGCTAGTACAGTAAGTGACTGACATTGTATTTAGTACTTAATGTTTACAGTGGCTAGTACTGTAAGTGACTGACATTGTATTTAGTACTTAATGTTTACAGTGGCTAGTACTGTAAGTAGTCTGTGATCTACAGATAATAGGTAGGAACTAATCTGTGATCTACAGGTAATAAGTAGTTACTAATCTGTGATATACAGGTAATAGGTAGTAACTAATCTGTGATCTGCAAGTAATAAGTAGTAACTAATCTGTGATATACAGGTAATAGGTTGTAACTAATCTGTGATCTACAGGAAATAAGTAGTAACTAATCTGTGATCTACAGGTAATAAGTAGTAACTAATCTGTGATCTACAGGTAATAAGTAGTAACTAATCTGTGATCTACAGGTAATAGGTAGTAACTAATCTGTGATCTACATGTAATAAGTAGTAACTAATCTGTGATCTACAGGTAATAAGTAGTAACTAATCTGTGATATACAGGTAATAAGTAGTAACTAATCTGAGATCTACGGGTAATAAGTAGTAACTAATCTGTGATCTACAGGTAATAAGTAATAACTAATCTGTGATCTACAGGTAATAGGTAGTAACTAATCTGTGATCTACAGGTAATAAGTAGTAACTAATCTGTGATCTACAGGTAATAAGTAGTAACTAATCTGTGATCTACAGGTAATAGGTAGTAACTAATCTGTGATATACAGGTAATAAGTAGTAACTAATCTGTGATATACAGGTAATAAGTAGTAACTAATCTGAGATCTACAGGTAATAAGTAGTAACTAATCTGTGATCTACAGGTAATAAGTAATAACTAATCTGTGATCTACAGGTAATAAGTAGTAACTAATCTGTGATCTACAGGTAATAAGTAGTAACTAATCTGTGATCTACAGGTAATAGGTAGTAACTAATCTGTGATATACAGGTAATAAGTAGTAACTAATCTGTGATATACAGGTAATAAGTAGTAACTAATCTGTGATCTACAGGTAATAAGTAGTAACTAATCTGTGATATACAGGTAATAAGTAGTCTCACAATCAGTATTAACGATGTATTAAAGGTTTAGAATTTTCAGAATGAAAACAAAAATTCATTTTTCAAATCCCTTTAAACAATATTTCATTTTAAATTTCTTGCAAGGCAGATAATTTTGAGCTGCTGACCAGAGGGAAGGTAACCAGCTATGCCAAAAAAATCAATTGTATTCAGTTATATTGTAATTATATCTATCAAATATACATTTATTCTAATTATTTTCTTGAAGGTTCCAGATTAGTGGCTATTATTTAACACCTGCCTGGATTTAGAATAATAAAAATAGTTTAATTTGGTTTAGTTTCCACGTTCAGTTTTCACTTTCGAGAAGGTAGTTTATGTAAACCTGTTTTGTTTAGTGCTAGTATTCGTGGGAATCGTCTGGGCTTTTCAGGAAAGTAGAGGTCCGGTGTGGCCAGTTAGTTAAGGCACTCGACTCGTAATCCGAGGGTTGCGGGTTCGAATCCACGTCATACCAAACATGCTCGCCCTTTCAGCCGTGGGAGTGTTATAATACTACTAACAATCCCACTATTCGTTGGTAAAAGAGTAGCCCAGGAGTTGGCGGTGGGTGGAGATGAATAGCTGACCTCACTCTAGTCTTACACTACTAAATTAGGGACGACCAACGCAGACAGCCCTTGGTTTTTCGCTTTTTTATTTGTGGAACATGCTAGCATCTGCTTGTTGGCTTGCCTTCTTTATGAAACATAATGAGATTGGTTTTTGCTTGTACTATTTGTGGAACATGGTATCATTAGTTTGTTGGTTTTCCTCCTTTATGGAACACGTAGGTAATGATTTGGTGGATTTTCTTCTTTAAGAAAAATGATGACATGGTTTTTTTGCTTTTTTAATTTATAGTACATAACATTGGGTGACCTACTTTATCGAACATGGTAACATTGGCTGACATACTTTGTCGAATATGGTAACATTGACTGACTTACTTTTGTGGAACATGGTAACATTCGCTGACTTACTTTATGGAACATGGTAACATTGGCTGACCTACTTTATGGAACATGGTAACATTGGCTGACTTACTTTATCGAATATGGTAACATTGACTGACTTACTTTTGTGGAACATGGTAACATTCGCTGACTTACTTTATGGAACATGGTAACATTGGCTGACCTACTTTATCGAATATGGTAACATTGACTGACTTACTTTTGTGGAACATGGTAACATTGGCTGACATACTTTTGTGGAACATGGTAACATTGGCAGACTTACTTTATGGAACATGGTAACATTGGCTGACCTACTTTATCGAATATGGTAACATCGGCTGACCAAATTCACGGAACATGGTGATATTGGCTGACCTACTTTATGGAACATGGTAACATCGGCTGACCAAATTCACAGAACATGGTAACATTGAGTGACCTACTTTATGGAACATGGTAATATTGGCTGACATACTTTTGTGGAACATGGTAACATTGGCAGACTTACTTTATGGAATATGGTAACATTGCCTGACCTACTTTATGGAACATGGTAATATTGGCTGACCTACTTTATGGAACATCGTGACATTGCCTGACCTACTTCATGGAACATCGTGACATTGCCTGACCTACTTCATGGAACATCGTGACATTGGCAGACTTACTTTATGGAATATGGTAACATTGCCTGACCTACTTTATGGAACATGGTAATATTGGCTGACCTACTTTATGGAACATCGTGACATTGCCTGACCTACTTCATGGAACATGGTGACATTGGCTGAACTACTTAATGGAACATGGTGACATTGGCTGAACTACTTCATGGAACATGGTAATATTGGCTGACCTACTTTATGGAACATCGTGACATTGCCTGACCTACTTCATGGAACATGGTAATATTGGCTGACCTACTTTATGGAACATGGTAACATTGGCTGAACTACTTTATGGAACATGATAATATTGGCTGAACTACTTAATGGAACATGGTGATATTGGCTGACCAAATTCACGGAACATCGTGACATTGCCTGACCTACTTCATGGAACATGGTGACATTGGCTGAACTACTTAATGGAACATGGTAACATTGGCTGAACTACTTCATGGAACATGGTAATATTGGCTGACCTACTTTATGGAACATCGTGACATTGCCTGACCTACTTCATGGAACATGGTGACATTGGCAGACTTACTTCATGGAACATGGTGACATTGGCAGACTTACTTCATGGAACATGGTGACATTGACAGACTTACTTTATGGAACATAGTGATACTGGCTGACCTACTTTATGGAACATGTAATATTGGCTGACCTACTTTATGGAACATGGTAATATTGGCTGACCTACTTTATGGAACATCGTGACACTGCCTGACCTACTTCATGGAACATGGTGACATTGGATTGTTGATTTTCCTTGTTTATGAAACTTAGCAACGTTGTATTGCTTTCAAGAGTTTAGTATATAACCTAATTTTAGCGATAGCTAAAAACTGAGTTGCTGGTTATTCATATAATCTCAGAGTTTATTTGTTTTTAATATCAATATTCTGTGCTTTTTCGTGGACAGCAGTTTATGTCCCACATTGTTCGTCGTTTTACTGTACACACTTCACGTACGTTTTGAAAATTCAAATATTTTGGTATGTTTCTACTTTGAATGCAATTTGCAGAAATAAAGTAAACAAATAAATTCTGTGCCCCCTTGACCCAGCGGTATGTTTGCAGACTTAACAACGCTAGAAACTGGGTTTCGATAACAGTGGTGGGCATAGCACAGATAGCCCTCGAGTAGCTCTGTACATAATATCAAATATAAGTAATCAAATTCATGCTCTCTGTCAACCAATAAAATGTGATTTAGCTATACGCGGATCGTCTTGGCGGTGTACTCGTAAAAATAAACACAATTAAAAATTTTAAGCATCTTTTTTATTGCGAAGTAATTGTGTTCGTTTGTTTTTGAGGCCCGGCATGGCCAGGTGGGTTAAGGCGCTCGACTCGTAATCTGAGGGTCGCGGGTAGAATCCCTGTCTCACCAAATATGCTCGCCCTTTCAGCCGTGGGTTCGTTAAAATGTGACGGTCAATCCTACTATTCGTTGGTAAAAGAGTAGTCTAAGAGTTGACGATGGGTAATGATGTATAGTTGCCTTACCTCTCGTCTTACACTGCTAAATTAGAAATGGCTAGCGCAGATGGCCCTCTAGTAGCTTTGCGTGAAACTTGAAAGAACCAAACAGTCGTTTATTTTTTAATTTTGCGCAAAGCTACACGAGGGTTGCCTACACTAGCTGATCTTAATTTAGCAGTGTAACTAGAGGAAAGGCAGCTAGTCATCACTACCCACCGCCAACTCTTGGACTACTCTCTTACCAACTAATAGTGAGATTGACCAATTGGCGGTGGGTGGTGATGACTAGCTGCCTTCCCTCTAGTCTTACACTGCTAAATTAGGGACGGCTAGCGCGGGTAGCCTTCGTTTAGCTTTGCGCGAAATTTAAAAACAAAAGCATAGCTTATTTTTCCTGGCTAAGGGCTACATGTCAGTGTCATCTTGTTATATTAATTTAACACTAACAACCACGTGTAATCAGTCAGACGTTGCCACATTGCTCGTTTCCGTATGGGTTTCGTGTTCTATTTTCATCCTGGCGGAGAATTAGTGAGCTTTAATGCAAATAACTGTACGTGTACTTATGTTAAGCTGTTATAACGCACACTGAAATATATTTACGAAGCCCAAATTAGATGACTGGTGTTTCTTATATTCTTAAATTGGATCGTACAGGACCTGTATATTCTAAGCGAAAAAGTCCATGTGGCATATAGATCTTACAGCTGAAAAGACTTAGCCAGCGTTAATTCACGTGAAACTACGCAACAGACAACTAGTTCTCTGTTCATCAAGAAAAATCGAATCAAAGGTTTAGCTCCCTGAACATGCCGCTGACCCACTGGGGAGCATTTCTGTAAAACGTAACTTCATTTATCTTTGCTTGTTTGTTCTTCGAATTTAGCTCATAATTACACGAGAACTATATGTCCTATCCCTTCCTAATTTAGCAGTGAACCACTAGAGGAAAGTAGCTGGTAATCACCACCTATCGCCAACTTATGGGCTACTCTTTTTACCAACAAATAATTGGATTGACGGTCACATTATAACGCCCTCAGAGCGAGCACATTTCATGTGATGGGGATTCGAAACCGCAACTCTCACATTACGAGTCGAGCATCTTAATTAAGTGGTTCAGTTTTAGTTTTGTATTTCATCACAATGTGAATTTCAGTGAAGAAAACACATTGCAGATTTTAATCTATTTAATGTTGCTTGGAATTATGACAGTGCATCACACGTTACTGGAAACAAAAGTACTTTATATTATTAATTGTATAAAACAGACAATGCATCTGATACTAAACAAAGTATGATACTTACTCTAATGTTACAAACTTACATATATATGTTTATTTGTTTTGGAATTTCGCAAAAAGCTACACGAAAAAGCTGTGTGTATGTGTGTCTACTAAGCTTGCCTGGATTTAACTCTTCAAAATGCTATCAAGACAGAGTTAGTAACTTAAACGTGAGACGTTGGCTTTCAGTTACTTTCGACAGAGTGAAAGTGTGTAATTTTAGTTTTTGATCTTCAAATGATACTAAACAAAAGAAGGTATTATAAATATCTTAAACGGACTTGATCGAATTGACTTTTGAATTGTATAATAACAACGTTAAGAAGAATTTTTAATAATCTTACTTAAGCTGTAATAGTAATGACATTCTAGTGTCCAAATTCAGCTCTATGTATTTTCATGGCCCGATATCACAGTGCTATCCTTGGAACTTTATGTCGCGTTTTCTAATGAAATATTTGTTTACTCCAAGTCATTCCCTCCCTTGTGGCTCAGCGGTAGATCTGATAACGTACGTCGCGGAAAATTGGGTTTTGATGCCGTGGTGAAAAAAAAAAAAAGTCTGCCCCGTGTGTAGCTTTGTGGTTAACAACAAACAATAACCGTGCAACATAATATTATATTGTGTATAGTTTGTACACTGTAATCATATATCGTGAAGTCCACTGGACTGTTGTCAAGTATATACATCAGTTGTAAAGCGATATTATGCAAGATTCGTAGGTTTTCGTTAACAACGCGTTTTGTCCTGTCAAAGTTCGTCGAAACTACAGAAGGTATAAATAGGTTTATATTAAACGTAAGAAGTCATTACTGGATTACTGCGAATTCATAACCCACGAAAATAGTTAACAAGATGGACTGGGTGTGGCCAGCGTACTTGGCTGAGGATCGTAAGGTCAACTAACCGCAGGTGTACCATAAAAGTAACAGCCAATCGAATTATCCGGCTCAAAGCCAGAGAAGGTAAACTCCTTGTAGGAATAGGACCTAGTGATTGACCGCCTTTCTTTTAATCAGTAGTGTAAAATTAGATACAAATATATATATATATATATATATATACCTATGCCCAAAGGTCTTAAATTTAACCTGACCGTTTAGCTGATATGTGCACAGCGTGTCGTTCATGTTGGAAAGAGACGACGAATTAATCACATGGTCTGAAGTTTAGATGTAGTAACTTGTGTGTAAGAGATTAGGCTTTATATAAAGTTCTCGGCTGTTGTGCAGGGTGGCCCGTAAGTTTCTACCCATCCATATGTTATTATGAACAGAATTATAACATTAATGATGAGTTGAAGACAGCTGTTACCGCGGCATTTAGAACACTAACCCCTATTATGTTGAGGAAAATGTCTCACAGAACATGGCGTCGCATAATATTATGCAGCGAGAATGAGGGACAGCACACAGATACACACGATATATGGATGGGTAGAGACTTTCGGACCATCCTGTATATTAAAATAGTTTAACGGTCTGATTGGATGATGCTTATTAGTACGACGAAGTAACGCAATTTTGCGCAATTTCCACCGTTTATACGTTCTCGCCCTGAACGAGATTTTACGTTAAAAAACAAAACAGGACATGAAACTTTTATCTGACGTAATTTATTTCTCGGTTTATTATTATTCTTGGGAAATAAAAGTTGTTATAAACAGGGCCCTCTATCTTCTGAGACGTAGGATAGTTTTGTGAAACAAGACGTGAAGACAGAACATAATATAATGTAAGAAATTGCGAGCCTGGTGTGATTTATTCCAAATTACGTAACATGAAACAGAAAGTGAAACATGCAGACGTGCTCTGTTCGTAACGCTGCATCGAACTGTTTTTTTTTCTTTCTCTTTCTCCAGTTTTTCAAAAGAGGAACAAATCGTAAACTTAGATAATTTGCTAGTTTAGTGTTTGTTTCTTTATTTATTGGTATAACTGATGGGCGCTCTACGGCGTTTTTGTTCGTGACACAAGCAACATATGGACCTCGGTTTGTATTAATGACATAAGAGATAACTAGCTAAGAAGAAAGACT
Source organism: Carcinoscorpius rotundicauda (assembly GCA_011833715.1). NCBI lineage: Eukaryota > Metazoa > Arthropoda > Merostomata > Xiphosura > Limulidae > Carcinoscorpius > Carcinoscorpius rotundicauda. Next base: position 5,276,201 of record CM022400.1, read on the forward strand.
TTGGTCGAAATAGAGTTATCAAAATATTTCCTTCACGCAGTTGACATGACGAATGGCCTCTAGAAATGCTATTGTAGGTGAGCGCAGCTTGAGTGCTGGTGCTAGTAATTGGGCGGTGGTGGGTGGGAAAGGGTATGCCTCACCTTTTGTTCGTGTATACCACTAATGGACTTATCCAGGTACCATTCTCTCCAAGACACCTTTTCTGGTGTGAAAACTAGGCCGATGCACATTTATCAAAGTTTAGATATTGGCATGGTCGCAGGCGGCAAGAGCTTTCATTGCTTTTCTGCAAAGTGTATTATATACACAAAACCCCGGCGTGTATGTCTGTCTGCCCGCGTGTACGAGCAACGCACATAAGTTTACACAAGTAGCCTCACGCACTGAGCTACAGACTTTCTCTTCGTGCCCGTCACGTGGAGAAGGAAACAGACGTGATGAATGAGCTTTAAATGAAAATAACAACCACAGGTTACCATAGAAGCTGATTCATGCAGGGCGGGGTAATTAGTCTTTATCGCCAAGTAATTTACTTGTTGAGATACCATTAAAATAATCGAACACCGGCTGTAGTTTTTACAGCAGTGACTGCAGAAAAACTTTCAAGCACTATGTTACTGGTAATGAAGAAAAGGACAGATATCTGACAATACTCTTTCACGGTATCAAGCGTCTAATGATCATTTGTTGTCAATATGGCTGAGATGACGATTCTGTGACAAGTTATTTTTGGTTGATGATAGATAGAAAAATAAAGGAGTCAGTCGTTTCATCTCACTTCAAAGACCAAAATCACACCTTTAATCAAAAACCAAAACCACACCTTTACATCAAAGACCAAAAACACACCTTTACTTCAAAAACCAAGACCACACCTTTACTCAAAACCGAAAACCACACCTTTATTTCAAAAACCAAAACCACATCTTTACTTCAAAAACCTAAACCACACCTTTACATCAAAGACCAAAAACACACCTTTAATTCCAAAACCAAAACCACATCTTTACATCAAAGACCAAAAACACAACTTTACTTCAAACACCAAAACCACACTTTTACATCAAAAACCAAAACCACGTCTTTACTTCAAAAACCAAAACCACACCTTTACATCAAAAACCATATTCACACCTCTACTTCAAAAACCAAAACCACACCTTTAAATCAAAGACCAAAAACACACCTTTACTTCAAAAACCAAAACCACACCTTTACTTCCAAAACCAAAGCCACATCTTTACATCAAAGACCAAAACCACACTTTCACTTCAAAAACCAAAACCACGCCTTTACTTCAAAAACCAAAACCACACCTTTACATCAAAAACCAAACCCACACCTTTACATCAAAAACCAAAAACACACTTTACTTCAAAGACCAAAACCCTGTGTTAACTAATCCTAGAGAATCCTATGTTAATTCTAGTTAACACTGTAACTATATTTCTGTATCACGGTCGATTCATCTCACTTGATTAGCAGTTGTATCAACATACGACAGATATCAAACAGATAGCTTACATGCAAGAAGGTAAGAGTAACCAAAGTTCAGTACTGGATTAACTTGGACCATCTAACGAAACGTGATCTGGCCAGTATTAAAACTCAAATACTTCAACGCTGAATTAAACTGGACCATCTAACGAAGCGTGATCTGGCCAGTATTAAAACTCCAATATTTCAACACTGGATTAAATTTGACCATCTAACGAAGCGTGATCTGGCCAGTATTAAAACTCAAATATTTCAACATTGAATTAAATTGGACCATCTAACGAAGCGTGATCTGGCCCGTGTCAAAGTTCAAATATTTCAACACTGGATTAAATTTGACCATCTAACGAAACGTGATCTGGCCAGTATTAAAACTCAAATACTTCAGCAGTGAATTAAACTGGACTATCTAACGAAACGTGATCCGGCCCGTGTCAAAGTTAAATATTTCAACACTGGATTAAATTTGACCATCTAACGAAGAGTGATCTGGCCAGTATTAAAACTCAAATATTTCAACATCGAATTAAATTGGACCATCTAACGAAGCGTGATCTGGCCCGTGTCAAAGTTTAAATATTTCAACACTGGATTAAGTTTGACCATGTAACGAAGCGTGATCTGGCCAGTATTGAAACTCAAATATTTCAACATCGAATTAAATTGGACTATCTAACGAAACGTGATCCGGCCCGTGTCAAAGTTTAAATATTTCAACACTGGATTAAATTTGACCATCTAACGAAGAGTGATCTGGCCAGTATTAAAACTCAACTATTTAAACACTGGATTAAATTTGACCATCTAACGAAACGTGATCTGGCCCGAGTCAAAGTTCAAATGCAGTAAAAAACTTTAGTCGTAAATAATTTAAATAGGAGAGATTCATTCCATCAGTTCCCTTTGAGCTACGAAGGTTGAAAAAGGCCTGAAACGTACATGCGTGTTTCTACTTTTTACCACAACAAAACCACCCGTAATATACCGTCTTTTCTACAATAATAACACAAAATCCATACTATACTTTTGTCTCATTTCCCATAGGCTGATTATATGTTACCTTTAACACAAAATCGATAATAATAGATCAACCAGACAAAAATACGTTAAAAACGGAGTAACATAGCAAAACAGAAGAATTCTACCAAACACACGTTTACTTCAAACAATGTTGATATAACAGAAGTGTTACAATCTATAGTGAGTGTTATTAATATTAATATACATACACAACAAACACGGAATTATGGGAGGAGACAAGAGACATCATTGATTCCCTCTTTGATTTTCCAGTGGGACATAAAATGCACGTGATATTTACAATAAGTAAGTGAGACTCCCCCGTCCGACACACACATTAACTTACAAAACCCGTCCATGGAAGAAAGCGATAAACACGTTCTTATTATAAACAGCGGACCAAAAGGTGACTCTCGTGTTGTATATTCTGGAACGTTTTATTTCTACCACCTTACTCTGGAACAAATAATAATTCAGTTGGTTTCAACTGTCTTTGTGATATTTTTACCCCACCCTGTACCGTTCTACCGACTAGTCTGTTAATAATTGTTTAACTCAATTGACTAACCATTTTGTAATGAAATAAGTTTGTACGATATTATAAAGGTCAAAGCAAACATTCCTGTGCTGTCTGGTCTCACTCGTTCGTATTGATATAATAATATTTGAGCTGTTTGATATTCTTCGAAATATTTTGTAGTTTGGTTTGTTTTGAATTTCGCACAAAGCTACACAAAGGCTATCTGCGCTAGCCGTCCCTAATTTAGCAGTGTAAGACTAGAGGGAAGGCTGCTAGTCATCACCACCCACCGCCAACTCTTGGGCTACTCTTTTACCTTTTAATAGTGGGATTTACCATCACTTTATAATGCTCACATGGCTGAAATGGCGAGCACATTTGGTGTGACAGAGATTCAAACCCGCGACCCTCAGATTACGAGTCGAACCTGTCCATGCCGGGCCGTATGTTTGTGTTACTAAGAAACACCGTATCCGTTATCTTTTACAAAGGAGCGGCGCTTCTCTTATGTAAATTTTCAAGGCTAGATATACAGGTTTGTATATATCTGTTTTAATAACGAGCACTAAAGCATAACGGGGCCGGGCGTGGCCTAGTAGTTAGCATGCCGGTTCGTGGTTCTCGTTCCATCAGTGTAAAATCGTACTCTAAATTTCGGGGACAATAGAGTAAGTATGGTGCTTGCCATCCCTGTAGTGTGTCAGTTCCACAGGTTCCAGGGGTTACTCGGGGGGCTCTTTTGTAATGTTACACAGGTTACTCGGGGGACTCTTTTGTAATGTTACACAGACATCTGAAGCAAGCTAAAAGCTACTCATAATTTATTGTGGATCACGTAATGTTTCAAATGTCTACTTTTATGAAATAAAAAAGTATAGAAGAAAGCCAAAACCCACTCCCGAATATGGTTATTCACCCCTTACGGTCAATCCCACTATTCGTTGGTAAAATAGCAGCCCAAGAGTTGGCGGTGGGTAGTGATGACTTGCTGCCTTTCCTCTGGTCTTGCACTGCTAAATTAGGGACGGCTAGCGCAGATAGCCCTTTAGTAGTTTTGTTCCAAACTCGAAACAAACAAACGACAGAAATTTATTTGTTTGTGATTTTGATTATTTGGCTTAGGACGATATCCTAATAACAAAACTAATATTTATTAGGTGTTACATGCTGTAATAAGATAAGGCCTTGAAACAGTACCACAGATTTTAAAGTGTCGATAATCAAAGGTATCTTCCAATAAAGTCTAGGGGCCGTACCAAAGATAATATAAAGTCCCGATAATTAACGGTACCTTTCAATATAAAATATAAAAACATTATTAGAGACGTAATTTATGAGTATAGAGTTCATGGTATATTTCAAGAAAGACAGTAGATATCAGTGACATAACATACCGTGTTAACAATTCATGATATATCTAAATATTTTATGTACAATACGACAGGTAATACGTGGCGTGTTTGATTTCGTGAATGTGTCAGTAATACGAGCATTTTGTCCACTTCTATTCAGTTATATTCTAATTAATTATTTAGACATGCTACTGTTCTACAGACTTGCTATATGAGATTTATTGTTGTAGACTTTTATTTATAATTTTGTGTATAGTAAATCGTACAATTTGGATATTGAATGACATACCACGTATAACACAATTGTTCAACGTATTTAAATACAGTATATATTACAACAGTTCTCACTGGCTGTGAATGAAGTAGTTTCATTTCTTGAAAAAACGAAAATTTCTGGACTTAAAGTTAGAGCTAATTCTCTATTTATTTTGAAGTTGTTATAGAATAGCCTTGTTGATCTAACTGTTAGTCATGGTACTATAAACATTTATAATTGATCTAACTATTAGTTATGGTACTATAAACATTTATAATTGATCTAACTATTAGTTATGGTACTATAAACATTTATAATTGATCTAACTATTAGTCAAGGTACTTTAAAGATTTATAATTGATCTAACTAGTAGTCAAGGTACTATAAAGATTTATAATACATGTAACTATTAGTTATGGTACAATAAACATTTATAATAAATCTAACTATTAGTTATGATACTATAAAGATTTATAATTGATCTGAGTGTTAGTTATGGTACTATAAAGAGTTATAATTGATCTAACTGTTAGTTATGATACTATAAAGATTTATAATTGATCTAACTGTTAGTTATGGTACTATAAAGATATATAATTGATCTAAGTGTCAGTTATGGTACTATAAACATTTATAATTGACCTAACTGTTAGTCATGGTACTATAAACATTTATAATTGATCTACGTGTTATTTATGATGCTATAAAGATTTAAAATTGATCTAACTGTTAGTTATGATACTATAAAGATTTATAATTCATCTAAGTGTTAGTTATGGTACTATAAAGATTTATAATTGATCTAGCTATTAGTCAAGGTACTATAAAGATTTATAATTGATCTAACTGTTAGTTATGGTACTATAAAGATTTATAATTGATCTAACTGTTAGTCATGGTACTATAAAGATTTAAAATAAATCTAACTATTAGTTATGATACTATAAAGATTTATAATTGATCTACGTGTTATTTATGATGCTATAAAGATTTAAAATTGATCTAACTGTTAGTTATGATACTATAAAGATTTATAATTGATCTAACTCTTAGTCATGGTACTATAAAGATTTAAAATAAATCTAACTATTAGTTATGATACTATAAAGATTTATAATTGATCTAACTGTTAGTTATGGTACTATAAAGATTTAAAATTGATCTAACTGTTAGTTATGATACTATAAAGATTTATAATTGATCTAAGTGTCAGTTATGGTACTATAAACATTTATAATTGATCTAACTGTTAGTCATGGTACTATAAAGATTTAAAATAAATCTAACTATTAGTTATGATACTATAAAGATTTATAATTGATCTAAGTGTTAGTTATGGTACTATAAAGAGTTATAATTGATCTAACTGTTAGTTATGATACTATAAAGATTTATAATTGATCTAACTGTTAGTTATGGTACTATAAAGATTTAAAATTGATCTAACTGTTAGTTATGATACTATAAAGATTTATAATTGATCTAAGTGTCAGTTATGGTACTATAAACATTTATAATTGATCTAACTGTTAGTCATGGTACTATAAAGATTTAAAATAAATCTAACTATTAGTTATGATACTATAAAGATTTATAATTGATCTAACTGTTAGTTATGGTACTATAAAGATTTAAAATTGATCTAGTTATTAGTCAAGGTACTATAAAGATTTATAATTCATCTAAGTGTTAGTTATGGTACTATAAACATTTATAATTGATCTAACAGTTATTTATGGTACTATAATTATAATTGATCTAAGTGTTATTTATGGTACTATAAATAATTATAATTGATCTAAGTGTTATTTATGGTACTATAAATAATTATAATTGATCTAACAGTTATTTATGGTACTATAAATAATTATAATTGATCTAAGTGTTAGTTATGGTACTATAAACATTTATAATTGATCTATGTGTTATTTATGGTACTATAATTATAATTGATCTAAGTGTTATTTATGGTACTATAAATAATTATAATTGATCTAAGTGTTATTTATGGTACTATAAATAATTATAATTGATCTAACAGTTATTTATGGTACTATAAATAATTATAATTGATCTAAGTGTTATTTATGGTACTATAAATAATTATAATTGATCTAACAGTTATTTATGGTACTATAAATAATTATAATTGATCTAAGTGTTATTTATGGTACTATAAATAATTATAATTGATCTAAGTGTTATTTATGGTACTATAAATAATTATAATTGATCTAAGTGTTATTTATGGTACTATAAATAATTATAATTGATCTAAGTGTTATTTATGGTACTATAAATAATTATAATTGATCTAAGTGTTATTTATGGTACTATAAATAATTATAATTGATCTAACAGTTATTTATGGTACTATAAATAATTATAATTGATCTAAGTGTTATTTATGGTACTATAAATAATTATAATTGATCTAAGTGTTATTTATGGTACTATAAATAATTATAATTGATCTAAGTGTTATTTATGGTACTATAAATAATTATAATTGATCTAAGTGTTATTTATGGTACTATAAATAATTATAATTGATCTAAGTGTTATTTATGGTACTATAAATAATTATAATACTATTGATATTTATTAAAGTTTTTTTAGATTACACATCTGAGTAGAAACGTGTTAAAACCATCTTTAAACTTTCCACAAGATTTTATTCACCTATTTGTATGGAAGCTCCCATCTGTTTCAGTTCCCTGTGAGCATGTTACTTACTCAACTCAATTGGCACTAAAATCTTCAGTTATACGTTTGTAATAGTTCTTGAAAACCCAGTTCGCCTCAGGTTTTTTTATCAATATTTTAGGGTATAAAACACGGTAATCCGATATGTGAAGAACTTGGCAGTTGGAATTCCCCACGAAACGTAAAGATAATGGGGCGAAAAAAGAACGAAGGGGGAAAAAACTGAGTTGTAAACACGTTCTGCCATGTTTAAAAGTTCTTCCAGCGATCATGCTAAATCCGTTTGCTTAACTTATTTGGATGCTCGCGGGACAGTTTGGTGATTATACCGTGTATCAGAACACAGATAATGAGATATATAATTTAGATCTGACAGACAACCAGATAGGAAGAGAGCCTTTGACGACTGTGGAACTTCTTATTAGAGATCACGAGCCCAGCGGGAACAGCCGACAGCTGTCAGTTAGCTCGCTTTCGGAGTAGTTTGGGTCATGTGAAAATGTTCAAAATAAAAGGCATCCATGTGAACACCTTGGAAACTGATTGCAGGGCGAATCGTGGAATCTATAGCTCTTCTGTTACGTTCCTGTACGCTACGCACCCTGGGATACAGACTCCATTTGCAGATCGGTCATAAAAAAAATAAACAAATTTCGCTTCTAGCGCATTGCTTTTGGGCAGGATTTGCTTATTCCCTGCCCAAGTAGACTTGGGTTCGGTGGTTTAGCAGTTCTGCCCTTTACCTTATCTGCATCGAGTCCGGTCCGAGTGTAATAGGCCTTTTAACATGAGCATAAGGGAAGGTTGCAAGGTTGGTTCTAAAACCATAATATTTCTAGGAAACAAAAATATATCAGGGGAACACAACTGTGAAAGAACACAGTAATGAAACGAAGGACAGTCAGTGGTAACTTAATTGTACTTCAGGCTTGACGAGGTGATGCGAGTTATCACAAAAGAACTTGAATGAGTCGCGCTTTTATACAATAACTGTACGCGTTATCTTTTCTAGTGTGACTACATTCAGTTCGTTCCGACAACGCTTGGGTTGTCTCGTATCATTTTTTAACAACATCTAAAGTATCTTTACTTCGTTATGCACCTGGACGGTCTATTTTATTCTTTCTCTTCACTTTCGTTCTTTTTTTTTGCGCCCCCTTTTTTCTGAAACTAATTTTAAATCATTACTGCAGATGGAGACGACTTTTCTTTTTAATTTACATAGTTGCTAGCCAACTCCGGGATCGTCTCAATAGTTCTTGTTTGAAATATTATGCGAAAAAGAACACGAGTTCAACATTACAAAACGTCGTATCTGTTTCTAAACTTGCCTGCTTCTTTTGAATTTTGCGCAATGCTACTCGAGGGCTATCTGCGCTAGCAGTTTCTTATTTAACAGTTTAAGACTAGAGGGACGGCAGCTAGTCACCACCATCCACCGCCAACTCTTGGACTACTCTTTTACAAACGAATAGTGGGATTGACCGTGACATTATAACGCCTTCACGGCTGAAAGGGCAAGCATATTTGGCGCGACGGGGATACGAACCCGCGACCCTCAGATTACGAGTCGCACGCCTTAAGGCGCTTGGCCATGCCGGGCCATCATGATTGTAAAACGTACTCACAGTACATGAGTTCGTTAACAGTTTACACCTTTCTTTGTTTACTGTTATGACGGCAGAAATGTTAAACATGTTACCAACGGGAGAATAACTCACGTGACACCTTTTTATCTACTGACTGTTCTACTATAATGTCAAGTAATGTTCTCTGTCGAAAACAACAACAAAACAACGTATGTGACTTTTTACCTCAGAGTTTATAAGCTTGATAATTCAGATAATACTACTCCTTTAGCAACGAATAGTTTAATAGACCCTCACTTATGATGCCTTCATGGCTGAAAAAGTTTGTTTGTTTGTTGTTGTTTTTTTAATTTTGCGCAATGCTATACGAGGGCTATCTGCGTTAGGAGTCCCTAATTTAGCAGTGTAAGACCAGAGGGAAGGCAGCTAGTCATCACCACCCACCGACAACCCGTAGACTACTCTTTCACCAACAAATAGCGGGATTGACCGTTACATTATAACGCCCTCACGGCTCAAAGGGCGAGCACGTTTGGTGCCACCGGGATTCGAGCCCGGGCTAAAAACATACGCGTGTTTTGCGTAACGGGGATTGTAACCCGCGATCCAACAAGTACGAGTTAAGAGCCCTAACCGCTTAGCCATGCAGGGCTAGTTTAAAATAAATTATGAGTTTAATATTCACGTTAAATGACTGACAGGTACTGGGTTTGAGATTAAGAAAGTGATCAAGAGAAAGGGGTAGAGCCAAGTGGTGAATTTTATGGGGTTTATTTCTGTTCATATTTAGCCCTATATTAGATGTGAAAATGAAACCAATCTGGTGTTTATATGTGTATAATAAGAACCAGAAAAAAATTACCTCGACCATATAAATTTTATCTTGCTACTTTCATCATATGTCTAATTCATACAAGGGTAGATAAAGAATTTTATTCACAATCTGAGAGCCGAGGGTTGGAATCCCTGTCATAAAGACATGTTCGCCATTTCCTTCTTGGGGGCGTTATAATATTGCGGTGAATCCCATCATTTGTTTGTTAAAGAATGAAAATTCATTGTTTTATCACTTTTTTGCTTTTCCTGTTAACGATATTTTTGGCCACAATTCCAATAATGTCACAAGGTTCGGTTATCGTACGGAATTTAGGTTCTTCCTAAATATGTATATTGAGATAATAATTCAAGGCAAACTCAAACAGGGCAAACACCAATGAAATAAGATCAATTCAATTCTAACCGAATGCTATTAATGAAATTAAGAACAAAGATATAATAAAGTATACGTTACAGAAAACAAAAACACCAGGTGGCGTCGTGGACTTAATGTTTGTTGAACAATGTAGCCTCGGTATAACCGCGTTTAAGTAAAACTTTACACAATCGTCTTGTAACCTATAAACATCCATGAAGCAGAAACAGTGTAGCTTCAGAGAAACGTAAGGTCTGAAATAAGTTACTATCAAACATCTCAAGTAGCAGGACGTAACAATAAGATATAGGAAAGTACTGAAAGACAATAAGAAATGAATACCCGAATTATACAGGAACCAGCTAGAACACTGGTTCTGTAATTAAGATATAATATTGTAGTAGGAGAAATATTATAAGTTCGACAACTTGGAAGATCTTCCATGTCATACAACACAAGCAGGAAGTAATAAAGTAACAGATTTAATAATATAAACTTGTTAAACTTTGTGAATGTTCAGTAGTAGTAATAACACCAGAAACTAAAGTTACAACACTTGTAAACATGGCAAAGAAAATAATAGTTTCAAACTAAGGTAAATTGACTAATAATACAGTGTTATACTATATGCATAACTGTTGTGGAGCTAGCATAAATGAAACGTAACAAAATTGACTAATGATACATTGTTATGCATAACTGTTGTGTTAATGAAACGTAACAGGCGGTTAAAGTAACGGTAAACGAAACTAAAAGTGGACAACACGATAAGACGATTATCTAATATCCTTAAACTATCCAATTAAAATAAAGCCTAGACGTCATATTTTTAGACTTCTGTGTAACTTATAAACCTGTTATCTATAGGAACCTTATAACTTGTAAACCTGTTATCTGTAGAAAACTGTGTAACTTGTAAACCTCTTATCTATAGGAAACTGTATAACTTGTAAACCTCTTATCTATAGGAAACTGTGTAGCATGTAAACCTCTTATCTTCACGAAACTGTGTAACTTGTAAACCTCTTATCTATAGGAACCTGTGTAACTTGTAAACCTGTTATCTATAGGAACATGTGTAACTTGTAAACCTGTTATCTATAGGAACATGTGTAACTTGTAAACCTCTTATCTATAGGAACCTGTGTAACTTGTAAACCTGTTATCTATAGAAAACTGTGTAACTTGTAAACCTCTTATCTATAGGAAACTGTGTAACTTTTAAACCTCTTATCTACAGGAAACTGTGTAACTTGTAAACCTGTTATCTATAGGAAACTGTGTAACTTGTAAACCTGTTATCTATAGGAAAGTGTGTAACTTGTAAACCTCTTATCTATAGGAAACTGTGTAACTTGTAAACATTTATCCATAGGAAAGTGTGTAACTTGTAAACCTCTTATCAAAAGGAAACTGTGTAACTTGTAAACCTCTTATCTATAGAAACCTGTGTAGCTTGTAAACCTGTTATCTATAAAAAACTGTGTAACTTGTAAACCTCTTATCTACAGGAAACTGTCTAACTTGTAAACCTGTTATCTATAGGAACCAGTGTAACTTGTAAACCTGTTATCTATAGGAACCTGTGTAACTTGTAAACCTGTTATCTATAAAAAACTGTGTAACTTGTAAACCTGTTATCTATAGGAACATGTGTAACTTGTAAACCTGTTATCTATAGGAAACTGTGTAACTTGTAAACCTCTTATCTATAGGAAACTGTGTAACTTGTAAACCTGTTATCTACAGGAACATGTGTAACTTGTAAACCTGTTATCTATAGGAACATGTGTAACTTGTAAACCTGTTATCTGTAAGAAACTGTGTAACTTGTAAACCTCTTATCTATAGGAAACTGTGTAACTTGTAAACCTGTTATCTATAGGAAACTGTGTAACTTGTAAACCTCTTATCTATAGGAAACTGTGTAACATGTAAACCTCTTATCTATAGGAAACTTTGTAACTTGTAAACCTCTTATCTTTACGAAACTGTGTAACTTGTAAACCTCTTATCTACAGGAAACTGTCTAACTTGTAAACCTCTTATCTATAGGAAAGTGTGTAACTTGTAAACATTTATCTATAGGAAAGTGTGTAACTTGTAAACCTCTTATCAAAAGGAAACTGTGTAACTTGTAAACCTCTTATCTATAGGAACCTGTGTAACTTGTAAACCTCTTATCTATAGGAAACTGTGTAACTTGTAAACCTCTTATCTACAGGAAACTGTGTAACTTGTAAACCTGTTATCTATAGGAGCCTGTGTAACTTGTAAACCTGTTATCTATAGGAAAGTGTGTAACTTGTAAACCTCTTTTCTATAGGAAACTGTGTAACTTGTTAACCTCTTATCTACAGGAAACTGTCTAACTTGTAAACCTGTTATCTATAGGAGCCTGTGTAACTTGTAAACCTCTTATCTACAGGAAACTGTCTAACTTGTAAACCTGTTATCTATAGGAACCAGTGTAACTTGTAAACCTCTTATCTATAGGAACCTGTGTAACTTGTAAACCTGTTATCTATAGGAACATGTGTAACTTGTAAACCTGTTATCTGTAAGAAACTGTGTAACTTGTAAACCTCTTATCTATAGGAAACTGTGTAACTTGTAAACCTGTTATCTATAGGAAACTGTGTAACTTGTAAACCTGTTATCTATAGGAGCCTGTGTAATTTGTAAACCTCTTATCTACAGGAAACTGTCTAGCTTGTAAATCTGTTATCTATAGGAACCAGTGTAACTTGTAAACCTCTTATCTATAGGAACCTGTGTAACTTGTAAACCTGTTATCTATAGGAACATGTGTAACTTGTAAACCTGTTATCTATAGGAACATGTGTAACTTGTAAACCTCTTATCTACAGGAAACTGTCTAACTTGTAAACCTGTTATCTATAGGAACCAGTGTAACTTGTAAACCTGTTATCTATAGGAAACTGTGTAACTTGTAAACATTTATCTATAGGAAAGTGTGTAACTTGTAAACCTGTTATCTATAGGAGCCTGTGTAACTTGTAAACCTGTTATCTATAGGAGCCTGTGTAACTTGTAAACCTCTTATCTATAGGAAACTGTGTAACTTGTAAACCTCTTATCTATGGGAAACTGTGTAACTTGTAAACCTCTTATCTATGGGAAACTGTGTAACTTGTAAACCTCTTATCTATAGGAAACTGTGTAACATGTAAACCTCTTATCTATAGGAAACTGTGTAACATGTAAACCTCTTATCTATAGGAAACTGTGTAACTTGTAAACCTCTTATCTTTACGAAACTGTGTAACTTGTTAACCTCTTATCTACAGGAAACTGTCTAACTTGTAAACCTGTTATCTATAGGAGCCTGTGTAACTTGTAAACCTCTTATCTACAGGAAACTGTCTAACTTGTAAACCTGTTATCTATAGGAACCAGTGTAACTTGTAAACCTCTTATCTATAGGAACCTGTGTAACTTGTAAACCTGTTATCTATAGGAACATGTGTAACTTGTAAACCTGTTATCTATAGGAAAATGTGTAACTTGTAAACCTCTTATCTATAGGAAACTGTGTAACTTGTAAATCTCTCATCTACAGGAAACTGTGTAACTTGTAAACCTCTCATCTACAGGAAACTGTGTAACTTGTAAACCTCTTATCTATATAAACCTCTGTAGCTTGTAAACCTCTTATCTATAAGAAACTATGTAACTTGAAAACCTCTTATCTATAGGAAACTGTGTAACTTGTAAACCTCTTATCTATAGGAAACTGTGTAACTTGTAAACCTCTTATCTTTAGGAAACGGTGTAACTTGTAAACCTCTTATCTATAGGAACCTGTGTAACTTGTAAACCTGTTATCTACAGGAACATGTGTAACTTGTAAACCTGTTATCTATAGGAAAGTGTGTAACTTGTAAACCTGTTATCTATAAGAAACTGTGTAACTTGTAAACCTGTTATCTATAGGAACCAGTGTAACTTGTAAACCTGTTATCTATAGGAAACTGCGACCAAGAATTAATGTGCCATAACTTACTGAATATATTCACTCTGTGAAGGGAAAGTTACGAGTTCAAAGTTGGTAGTGTCCGTTTTATGAACTCGAATGTCTGATTGATACTTATATCCATGTGAAAGGTGTTGTTTTTTCTAGAGCGAGCTCTGGTGGATGAATTTATTCACTTATTCGAATCTGTCAAGCAATCCTTGGTAACGGAGAATACGGCTGTATCAAAGTACCTACAGTGCCACTGATGGTGCCCCCCAGTGGCTCAGCGGTATGTCTGCGGACTTACACGGTAAAATCCGCGTTTCGATACCCGTGGTGGGCAGAGCACAGATAGTCCATTATGTAGCTTTGTGCTTAATTCAAAACAACAGCCACTGATGTATAAGGTTTTACCGGTTTGTTTGTTTTTTAAACCATTATTTGTTATACATATATATATATATTTGAAAACTCCTGTCCGATAAATATAAATCAGTACATCACATTCAATCCATTGATATTTTTGGAATATATGTTAGCAAGGTTTTGCTAATGAATTATTGCTGTTAGAATATTGAAATAACGATTGGACGGCGTAATTGTAGCCAGTGTATTTTTGTAACTAGTTTAACAACAGGTTGTTCATAAATAATACATTTAAGTAACGGTGCGCCATCTTTTGGAAGTTTCCTGCTATTTTCAAACAAAGACTGATTGTAATTTGAGGTAATGAATAATTAAAACAAACCTTCTTCTGCTACATATTAGACAGTTCCATGGTGTTTTTTTATCTTTTATATTCTGGAATCCTCATTAGAGAATAATCAGACCTACATATGTAAATTGGCCGGAAATGAAGCCATGGGTTCCTACTTTACTTGTCAATGCTGAATTCAAAGAACCTATTACAGAAGTTATAATTGGGACCACATGCTGAGAAGGATACTGTAAGTCTTAGCATGAGGTCTTCCAAACAGCGGGAAGTTAGCGAGTGAAGAGAAATGATTATATAGTTATGGTGGTTTTTGTCATTGAAATGGTAATGTTATCTTTACAACCCTCTCGAAGGAAGAAACACGAGTAATTTCATTTCAAATACAACCTGACTATGCATCACCGGTCACGTGTACTTGTTCAAAAACCAGTTACAACAAGTACTGTTTAAAATGTAGATCTGTGAGCTAAATCTTTTTAAATAAATTTTATTCCGTATCTTTCTTTTGTTTACTAAGCTTATGTGTCACGACATTATACGAATTTATGTAAACTGCAGTGAAATGTAACCATCTCATACTTGTGTGATGTTCCAGAGAAAACTTATTACATCTTGAAACGGAAGAATTTTTATCAATAAAATCTATAAGAAAATAGAAATGTTCCCTTATATATCTTATACTTTTGTCGTGATGCTGTGTTACAGACTGTTAACAGACCACAATGACTGTCACAAATATCCCCCCCCCACCATTAACCAACCGTAATATAAAGACTCTTTGAATTAGAACAGAAACTGTTGAATTGACGGAAGCTATAAATCTGTTCACATCACTGAACAAGATACTATCGCAAAGCTCTACGTTAATAAAATACCAAATGTTTTCTTCGTTACTTCTGACTGATTTTTTAATTCATTATCTCAGCTGGTTTTTTTTTACACAGTAATATTTGTTGTTGTTAACGCAGAGCTACTCAATAGGCTACTTTTGTCGTCCTCACATCAGGTATCTAAACTCAATTTCTAGCATTACAAGCCTTCAGAATTATTGTTCAGTTACCGGGTGAAGGAAAGTGTAATAGAAGAATATTTATCACGCGTCTTGATGATGTCATACATTCTCATTACAAATCCAAATGTGATAACGTGCTCTGGATTATTCTATTATTTAGCCTTTTAAAATGTGCTCATCTTGTGACAGTTACATGCATAATGTTATGCATTATAACTTTAATAAGAGTAGACTCAGTTAAATCTCAATTTACATTTAGTAATTAATTAAATGTTGATGTGTATTCAATTTTTGACACTTGCCAATAAGATTGATACACGTGCTTACTTTTTAACACAAACAATAATACAATTTACAATAATGGATGGTGCGAATAATTAGCCATGTACAAAAGTATTACAAACTTACAATCAATATTGAGTTTTATTTCTGGTCTGGAACTTCCTTGATGCTTTATCGATATTTCACGATAATCGAATTAATTTCGAGTTGATGTAGGTACAATTCAATTAACCGGAAGCTTATTAGTTCTATGTTGATCACACGCTGAGTTTTCTTCCGCTAAAGTGATACAGTGTTATCGTAAAAATGATAATGTCCGATGTAAATCCGCTGAAGTTGAATAGTCTGTAATGCTCAAAATTTATAAACATTTCGATTCAAATATTCGAAGTTCTCCATTAAAAATGTTAATCACAGTTATAAGTTTTGAAGTTTATAGTGTGATAATTGCAGCAAAATAACAGTATATATACTGTGTCTTGGCACGTCGCATTGGTTACATTCATAGGCGTGAGGAGAATTTCTTGAAATTTGAGCATGTACAACAATACTGACGATACACAAGTGTTTATGTACAACACATATGTTGTTGATGCTTACACTCGAGAATCTTCTACAACTGTAGTCAACAGGCTAGAATTTCGCAACACACGTGTAACAGTATAAGTTATGTACATTTCTGAACAGCATTACACAGACATTGATATTAAAATACATGTATAACAGTAAATCCCTCACAACAGATAATCGTTATAAGAATTATGACTTTTTATTAAATTAATAATTACGCGATAAACGTGCTTTCTTCTTGAATAAGAACATTACAATAAGAATCATCATCCCGTTTTTATTTCATTTTTAAAAGAACAAAAATAACATATTGAACAGACTTACATGAATAAATAACTGTCTTTACCGATTTCTAAAGGGAACAACCTTCTATTTTAAAATTTGTTTATTTTTCAACCGCAAAAGTAATTTTAATTAGCTCACATACATTGCAAAGAATGAAGTCAGCATTTTTATTGTACTCATATTTATTTAATACATTACCGAATTCATCATAGAAATTTAAAAAAACACGTCTAAATTCGTTTAACAATAGTGAATTTTTTTGTTTTGAATTTCGCGCAAAGCTACTCGAGGGCTATCTGCGCTAGCCGTCCCTAATTTAGCAGTGTAAGACTAGAGGGAAGGCAGCTAGTCATCATCACCACCCACAGCCAACTCTTGGGCTACTCTTTTACCAACGAATAGTGGGGTGGACCGCACATTATAACGCTCCCATGGCTGAAAGGGCAAGGATGTTTGGTGCGGCCTGGATTCGAACCCGCGACCCTCGGATTACGAGTGGAACACCTTAACACGCTTAGCAGTGAAAGTCTATAAAGTGATTATATTAAATGGAACTTCTTTCTCCAGTTAACTGATGAAACTTGAATGTAAGTAACTTGTTGGAAATGATTTATTAAACGAGAAACAAATGGCGGGAATAACAATTTTCTTTTCGTTAGCCAAACAGTTTTATTAATGCATTTGTAACAAATTATTTAAAATGTAAATGAAACGTTCATTATTGAAACGCCCCCTTAATTTGCACATTGAGCGGTAGGCCGAATATCTCTCGTGTCATGTATTTAACAAGGAGATATGATAATTCCTACTTAATTGTCAGATGCCAGGTGCAGGAATCTCACCACCTAATTAATGGCCAAGTGAACAGAAGAGGAAGGAGATGTGGTGTTTTTCTCTTTTGTGAACGTAAGAATTTGTATTCACTTCCAGTTTAAACAAAACACATCGTCTGTTATTTATTGCACATAAGACAAATATTCTGGTAATGAGTTACTTGACCAAGTAATGTCAATGTATCGTCGTTCCAATTGTTTACCATAACTACGTTTATACCACAGAATGGACAGATGCTTTCCACAGAAGAACCTTAATGTGTTTCCCTAAATTCTGGTTAGCTACCTTTATACCACGGGTTGGACGTGTCAGAATGGTCAGATGCTTTCCACAGAAGAACCTTAACGTGTTTCCCTAATATTCTGGTTAACTACCTTTATACCACAGGTTGGACGTGTCAGAATAGTCAGATTCTTTCCACAGAAGAACCTTAATGTGTTTCCCTAAATTCTGGTTAACTACCTTTATACCACGGGTTGGACGTGTCAGAATAGTCAGATGCTTTCCACAGAAGAACCTTAACGTGTTTCCCTAATATTCTGGTTAACTACCTTTATACCACGGGTTGGACGTGTCAGAATAGTCAGATGCTTTCCACAGAAGAACCTTAATGTGTTTCCCTAAATTCTGGTTAACTATCTTGAAACCACGGGTTGGACGTGTCAGAATGGTCAGATGCTTTCCACAGAAGAACCTTAACGTGTTTCCCTAATATTCTGATTAACTACCTTTATACCACTGATTGGACGTGTCAGAATAGTCAGATGCTTTCCACAGAAGAACCTTAATGTGTTTCCCTAAATTCTGGTTAACTATCTTGAAACCACGGGTTGGACGTGTCAGAATGGTCAGATGCTTTCCACAGAAGAACCTTAACGTGTTTCCCTAATATTCTGATTAACTACCTTTATACCACTGATTGGACGTGTCAGAATGGTTAGATGCTTTCCACAGAAGAACCTTAACGTGTTTCCCTAATATTCTGGTTAACTACCTTTATACCACGGGTTGGACGTGTCAGAATAGTCAGATGCTTTCCACAGAAGAACCTTAATGTGTTTCCCTAAATTCTGGTTAACTATCTTGAAACCACGGGTTGGACGTGTCAGAATGGTCAGATGCTTTCCACAGAAGAACCTTAACGTGTTTCCCTAATATTCTGATTAACTACCTTTATACCACTGATTGGACGTGTCAGAATAGTCAGATGCTTTCCACAGAAGAACCTTAATGTGTTTCCCTAAATTCTGGTTAACTATCTTGAAACCACGGGTTGGACGTGTCAGAATGGTCAGATGCTTTCCACAGAAGAACCTTAACGTGTTTCCCTAATATTCTGATTAACTACCTTTATACCACTGATTGGACGTGTCAGAATGGTTAGATGCTTTCCACAGAACAACCTTAACGTGTTTCCGTAAACTTCTGGCTACATCATTCCAGACTAAGGTAGCGCCAATAGACGGAAAAAAAAACCTGAAACTAAAGGATAAGTAAACTTAAAATATTCTTGCTTATACCTCCCCCCCCACTGTCGCAGTGGTATGTAAGGGGACTTACAACGTTAGAAACTGGGTTTCGAAACCCGTGGGGGGACAAAGCACAGATAGCCCGTTGGGTAGCTTTCAACTTAACCAGAAGCAAAATTTCACAATGATAAAAATTATAGTATTTAATTCACTGAACTAGATGTTTTCTATTAATGTATTTTGAACGTTTTCTTATGTGCACGAACACTAATATAATTTAGAATGTCAGATATTCTAGTATTACTTAAAACTTACTCTTTTTATTATTTAAGTAAGTTATCATTCTTCGGTCACAATAGAAGTAATTTTTATGACTATTTAGGCTTATCACTCACACGAAATGTCATATCTTCTGAGCAGTAGTTTTTCCATCGGTTAGTCACACGAAAAAGTTACATCTACTGAGTAATATTACTGTAAATGATTAATCGCATAATATTAATAAATCTTTTATTAATTATTGGATTTTAACATATACTTCTTAAGACTAACCAAATTAGGTAATTTAATTAGATAACCCTAATTATTTGTACTTTGTTGTCAATGCTTCCACTTGTCCCTACATCTCAAATCTTTAATATTTCTTGACACGATTCCTGTTGGAAAACTGGAGTTCCAATGCTAGTTATGAGTCACACATGTTTTTGATGTTCCACAGGTCATTCTGAGGATTAGCAGATTCTACTGGTCAGTCACTCAGAATGTGCATATTATTTTTACAATTCAGGTTGAAAATGCAGTGTCTTTATTAGTCGCTCACTTTAGAAATCAATCGTACCATTGATCAATCGCGTGCTTTGTCCACCACGAGTATCGAAACCCGATATTAGCAAGCAAGGACGTTCGTAAATTTTTCAAAAACAAAAATACTAGTTAACAGCACTCAAATTTGACATTTGAATCTGTAATAGAAAGAGCTCTAAATTGGATATAACGAGGTGTATTAAATTATGTGGAGACCGTAAAGAGGATGTTGTTGTTTTGAATTTAGCACAAAGCTACACAATGGGCTATCTGTGCTCTGCCCACCACGGGTATCGAAACCCGGATTTTAGCGTGTAAGTCCGCAGACATACCGCTGAGCCACTAGGAACCCGTATTAAACTCCACCTTCAATGACTCAAGCAGCAATGAAAACCCTTGAAAAGGATGCCACTCGATCGTAGGTTAAACCTTAGCCACCAGCTGAATCAATTAAGGTAAAGTATCTTGCTCGAGAGCAAGAATCGAACTCTCAAACTGACCATACTAAACACTCCTTTGATATCAATGTCGATGCACTCGAAGTTAAAACGATACAGTTTCACTGCATATTGGTGAGTGATAACAAGTCTGGTACATGACTGCAATTGTATATTGCCTCCAAAAGACTGAAAATGATGTATGTTATTTAAGAGTGTATGATTAATAATTACAGCTTAAACTAAACGGGATACAAGGTTATCCTCTGATCACAACATCCTCAAGATTTACACCTTTGTAGATACCATTGCTAACCCAGATTAGAAAAGGTCGGGAACACCTCTCGAACAGTCCCATTTCTTTTGTGTCATATCAATAACAAACTGCAAATAATGCCAAAGCGAATACAACCATTAAGAAGGAAACTTTAGAACAAAAAGCAGTGAAAGTGTTTGCTTAAAGCTCCTGGCCTGGCATGGCCGAGCGCGTTAAGGCGTGCACTCGTAATCCGAGGGTCGCGGGTTCGCGCCCGAGTCGCGCTAAACATGCTCGCCCTCCCAGCCGTGGGGGTGTATAATGTGACGGTCAATCCCACTTTTCGTTGGTAAAAGAGTAGCCCAAGAGTTGGCGGTGGGTGGTGATGACTAGCTGCCTTCCCTCTAGTCTTACACTGCTAAATTAGGGACGGCTAGCACAGACAGCCCTCGAGTAGCTTTGTGCGAAATTCCAAAACAAACAAACAAAAGCTTAAAGCTGGTAAACAAGATAGTACGGTTACAACTTATTCATTGTTGTCGTACACAAGATAGTACTGTTATAACTGATTTATTTCTGCCTTACACAAGACAGTACTGTTACAACCGGTTTATTTCTCTCACACAAGACAGTACTGTTACAACTGGTTTATTTCTGTCTTACACAAGACAGTACTGTTATAATTGGTTTATTTCTGCCTTACATAAGACAGTACTGTTACAACTGGTTTATTTCTGTCTCACACAAGACAGTACTGTTACAACTGGTTTATTTCTGCCTTACATAAGACAGTACTGTTACAACTGGTTTATTTCTGTCTTACACAAGACAGTACTGTTACAACTGGTTTATTTCTATCTTACACAAAGCAATACCGTTACAA
Source organism: Carcinoscorpius rotundicauda (assembly GCA_011833715.1). Classification (NCBI taxonomy): domain Eukaryota; kingdom Metazoa; phylum Arthropoda; class Merostomata; order Xiphosura; family Limulidae; genus Carcinoscorpius; species Carcinoscorpius rotundicauda. The sequence continues at coordinate 5,297,862 of CM022400.1, forward strand.
CTGGTTTATTTCTGTCTTACACAAGACAGTACTGTTACAACTGGTTTGTTTCTGTCTTACACAAGACAGTACTGTTACAACAGGTTTATTTCTGTCTTACACAAGACAGTACTGTTACAACTGGTTTATTTCTGCCTTACACAAGACAGTACTGTTACAACTGGTTTGTTTCTGTCTTACACAAGACAGTACTGTTACAACTGGTTTATTTCTGTCTTACACAAGACAGTACTGTTACAACTGGTTTATTTCTGTCTTACACAAGACAGTAGTGTTACAACTGGTTTATTTCTACTTTACACAAGACAGTACTGTTACAACTGATTTATTTGTGTTTTACACAAAGCAATACCGTTACAACTGGTTTATTTCTGTCTAATACAAGACAGTACTGTTACAACTGGTTTACTTCTACTTTACACAAGAAAGTACTGTTACAACTGGTTTATTTCTGTCTTACACAAGGCAGTATTGTTACAACTGGTTTATTTCTGCCTTAAACAAGACAGTACTGTTACAGCTGGTTTATTTCTGTCTTACACAAGACAGTACTGTTACAACTGGTTTATTTCTGTCTTACACAAGACAGTACTGTTACAACTAATTTATTTTTGTCTTACACAAAGCAATACAGTTACAACTGGTTTATTTCTGCCTTACACAAGACAGTACTGTTACAACTGGTTTATTTCTGTCTTACACAAGACAGTACTGTTACAACTAATTTATTTCTGTCGTACATAAGACAGTACTGTTACAGCTGGTTTATTTCTGTCTTACACAAGACAGTACTGTTACAACTGGTTTATTTCTGTCTTACACAAGACAGTACTGTTACAACTGGTTTATTTCTGTCTTACAGAAGACACTACTGTTACAACTGATTTATTTCTGTCTTACACAAGACAGTACTGTTACAGCTGGTTTATTTCTGTCTTACACAAGACAGTACTGTTATAACTGGTTTATTTCTGTCTTACACAAGACAGTACTGTTACAACTGGTTTATTTCTACTTTACACAAGACAGTACTGTTACAACTGGTTTATTTCTGCCTTACACAAGACAGTACTGTTATAACTGATTTATTTCTGCCTTACACAAGACAGTACCGTTACAACTGGTTTATTTCTGCCTTACACAAGACAGTACTGTTACAACTGGTTTATTTCTGCCTTACACAAGACAGTACTGTTATAACTGGTTTATTTCTGCCTTACACAAGACAGTATTGTTACAACTGGTTTATTTCTGTCTTACACAAGACAGTACTGTTACAACTAATTTATTTCTGTCGTACATAAGACAGTACTGTTACAGCTGGTTTATTTCTGTCTTACACAAGACAGTACTGTTACAACTGGTTTATTTCTGTCTTACACAAGACAGTACTGTTACAACTGGTTTATTTCTGCCTTACACAAGACAGTACTGTTATAACTGATTTATTTCTGCCTTACACAAGACAGTACCGTTACAACTGGTTTATTTCTGCCTTACACAAGACAGTACTGTTACAACTGGTTTATTTCTGCCTTACACAAGACAGTACTGTTATAACTGGTTTATTTCTGCCTTACACAAGACAGTATTGTTACAACTGGTTTATTTCTGTCTTACACAAGACAGTACTGTTACAACTAATTTATTTCTGTCGTACATAAGACAGTACTGTTACAGCTGGTTTATTTCTGTCTTACACAAGACAGTACTGTTACAACTGGTTTATTTCTGTCTTACACAAGACAGTACTGTTACAACTGGTTTATTTCTGTCTTACACAAGACAGGTTAGGTAAACCTGAATTCCCAAAGAAGTCCAAGGCAAAACAGTGATCATAAAATGTTTTTGTATTTAAATATTGTTGTTGTTTTTATATTCGCTGTGAAACTGTCTCAGTTTAATGTAACTAATAAATTTCTTATACTCAACAAGTTAAAAAGTATTAATATTATAACTTCTCTCTTATAAATCACGGAATAAAATAGTTTAGAATTTCGGTGATGACCCCTCTTGGTTATTTTAGCTCTCGATACAATTTCTAGGTACACATTTGTTGACTCGGATTGTCGGATGTAAAGAGACAATTTATTATTGATATTTCTATTTTGTCCAGTAGGAGTTCTGCATATCCCTCTCTACATACACAGTTCAGGAATACAGATTTGAGAAAATGAATTTGCGAATGACTGAGGTTCGCTTCTCAGCCTTTGGCCTATCTGAATAATTGACGACTTGTGGCAAACCCAGATGAAATGAATGTGGAGCTAGGAAAAGGGGCGTGGCTCCTGACGGATGGCTTCTATTTAGTTACCTAGAATGTTAGGATCTGAACATTTAATACCATGGTGGAATTAATCGATTATAGCAGGCGTTTTCTTCAGAGAGCAGTGAAAGCTTATTAAAGTTTTGGTAGAAGCTTTGGGTTTCTGTTCGTTTTAACTCTCTGAGTTGTTCTTTAAGTAACAAAAGACTGCCGTGATGTATTGAAAAAGTTAGGTAATATAATTACTTTCTAGAAAATTGAACGTGATCTGACTTTTTAGTTTTATTTTAAGGGTTTACCTGAACGATTCTGTCAGATAGTTTCAGTGATCAGGCAAGGCCCAACAATGACGACGCAAGTTTTCTCAAGCCTAATCATTATTAACTTTGCAACAGAGACACAAAACACCAAACGAATGTTTCTTCTCGCCAGCCAGATTTGGATAACTATATCTGGCTGTTTATAATCCTTCGTATAATTTAGTTTTAAATCATTGTGACTTAATACAGAAATGGCAAAACACAATCCGCCTCAACTCGCCGTAAGAATATGCCAAAATTAAATAAAGTAGGCTTCAAATGCTGGAATATTACTGTAGCTCTAATCGACCTCTTTAGACGTTTATGTGGTAAACAATTTGTTTTGGGAATTTCGCGAAAAGGTACACAAGGACTATCTGCGTTTACTGTCTCTATTTTAGAAGTGACAAGTCAGAGAAGACTGGTAGTGAAAACTAACTACCGTCATCACTTGGGTTACTTTACCAACGAAAAATGGGCTTAACCGTCACATTATAGTGTTCCCACTGCTGAAATGACGAGCGTATTTGGTGACGGGACTCGAACCCACGACCCACAGGTCGAGCGTTCTTAACCATCAGACCATGCCAGGCCCAGATTAAACACCATTATTTAAATGTACACACAAATATACATATATATATGTTATATCATAGGTATATATATATATATATATAACTTAAATGTTACACATTGTAAGATTTCGCTTCTACGCATCAGTTGCTTCGAAGGAATAAAATTGGAGTAAGTAAAATACGTTGATCAAGTCTGAAAGAACATAGAGTTCTATCAAGGCTTCATCTAGTTTGAGAACGTTTTCCTACGCAAGAAATATAAACAAGCTATAGTAATCCGAGGGTCGCAGGTTCGATTCCCCGTCGCGCCAAACATGCTCGCCCTTTCAGCCGTGGGAACATTATAATATTATGGTTAATCCCACTATTCGTTGGTAAAAGAGTAGCCTAAGAGTTGGCGGTGAGTGGTGATGACTATCTGCTTTCCCTCTAGTCCTACGCTGCAAAATTAGGGACGGGTAGCGCAGATAACCCTAGCGTAGCTTTGCACAAAATTCAAAAACAAACAAACTAATAAACAAGCTAAATACGTCTAGCAGTTAAATGTTTTCCAGTCAAACAGTATCACTAAACGTTCACGAAGTTGAAGAGCAAAACACGCCCTGAAACTTAAGGGTACGTGTCTTTGTAGTGTCACACCCATTGTGACCCTCATATTATCCTTCGCAGAAAAACCTAACACAGTTATTGGCCTGTTTCAATTTATAATCGGTTTCTATGTTTAACAAACAAAGTAAAAAAACAAACTTATTTACTTGAAATAACCAAAGAAACGTGCACGTGAATGTTTGGCCCTGTCTCCATTCACTTCGAAGTCTACACACACAAATGGTACGTGTTTTACAGCTTGGAAATTAGCTATCTGATTGTGACACGCTAGAATGAAAGGATGACATTAAAGTTGACAGAAACTCTACACTGGTTAATATACGATGTGACTTGTTGTTGTGCATCCAAATCACTTGAGATCTCGAATCCTGGTGCCACAAGACGTTAACTAGATAATACGATTTATGATCTTGTTGTTACAAAACTTTCTCTTACAGTGTTACAGTGTTTTTTTAAATCTTATTTTGACGTTTTTTGTTAGCACTTTTGATTGGTTTTCAGCCTATGACGTCAATTGCTAGTTGACAGTGTAGAAGTAACTGATGTTGGGTTGACAGTGTACAAGTGACTTGATGTTGGCTTGACAGTGTACAAGTGACTTGATGTTGAGTTGACAGTATACAAGTGATATGATGTTGGGTTGACAGTGTAGAAGTGACTGATGTTGGATTGACAGTGTAAAAGTGACTTGATGTTGGGTTGAAAGTGTACAAGTGACTTGATGTTGGGTTGACAGTGTACAAGTGACTTGATGTTGGGTTGACAATGTACAAGTGACTTTATGTTGGGTTGACAGTGTACAAGTGACTTGATGTTGGGTTGACAGTGTAGAAGTGATTTGATGTTGGGTTGACAGTGTACAAGTGACTTGATGTTGGGTTGACAGTGTACAAGTGACTTGATGTTGGGTTGACAGTGTACAAGTGACTGATGTTGGGTTGACAGTGTACAAGTGACTTGATGTTCGGTTGATGATGTTCGCGTAGCTTTTCTCGTTTCGACACAAAACGAACTGTCACATGAACTGGAAGATTAGTAACGAACCGCTTTACGTCGTGAACTGAGTTTTAATTTTCTAAATATGGGAGAACAAAATGCGCGCTCAAGTTCATTCATCACAGTTGCTGGTTTATTTATATCCGTGGTGAGTAATGAACTGATAGCATATTACGTCGTTTCATGTTTTATAACAAACAGTTGTTAGAAATCTGATGTAGCGGGCCGAGTGTTGGTAAGTGGTTATGGGACGTTGAATCTTATGGTTTACACGTTGGATCTTGTTTCCACTTTGCACTTAGGGGATACGGATGAACTTCAATTAATAACGTCACTCAAATCCCACTGTTCCATTAAATCAGAGTAACCCACGAGTTTTCGGGAGTTCAACTGGCTATTTGCTTTTCTTATAATCTCTAACAACCTGATTAAGATTATGAAATGTAAATATATATTGTGTAGCATAAACCTTCTGAAGTATGCAAGCAAACGTTCGTGTATTTTACAGAGTGTAAACTACAAGGTATTCAAATAGTTAACACAACAGTTGTTTTTTCACATATACCCCCTCTGTACTTGAGTTGACAGACTAGCCGAAAATATGTTTACTGTGATTAGTTTTTATTATTTTTAGAATTTCGCGCAAAGCTACGCAATGTGCTATCTGTGCTCTGCCCACAACGGGTATCGAAATACGAATTCTATCGGTGTGAGTTTACAGTTATTCCACTATGTCACTGAGAGTAACTGGACGAAAATTATTATCTGGCAGGGGATTCACGATCCTAAAGCGTGGAAGCAACGGAGATTGAACAATGGACCCTTATATTCACACTCCAATAACAAGACCAGTTGTAAACTCCAATGGTGACAAGTTCTTACTGAGTACTCAAGGTAAATAATTAATAAGAGCTAAAAATCAAACCAACAAAAACTATTAATTAAAGAAACAACAAATTAACTAAACACAAACAAATCAATACACGAGAAAACTAAAAATAATGGCGATTGTATTTTAGTTGGGGACCTTCACTGCTAAAATACATCTTCCTGCATCAGTTGATCAAAGTTGATCTCTGTGTGGATTTAGATGTCGAAAATATTGTAGTGTAGGTTTTGGGTACGTACGTTAACATTCGTTCATTTTAAAATACATACTGACGCAGCTCAACATTATGCCGTATATATTCTAAAACGTGTAAGATTAACTTCATTACTAGCAGGCCCCGGCATGGCCAGGTGGTTAAGGTTAAGGTGGTTAGTAATCTGAAGGTCACGGGTTCAAATCCCCGTCACGCCAAATACGCTCGCTCTTTCATCCGTGGGGGCATTATAATATTAATAATATTACATTCAATCCCACCATTCATTGGTAAAAAAGCATCCCAAGAGTTGGCGGTGGATGGTGATGACTAGCTACCTTTTCTATTGTCTTACACTACAAAATTAGGAACAGCTAGCGCAGATAGCCCTCGCGAAATTCAAAACAAAACAAACCAATCATTTATACTCATGTAATCTCCAACCAGTCGATGATATGCTTAGCACTAAAATATAACATTTTACTACAAGCTCGAACATAATTTTCCTGGTAGAGATATTACCATAAATACTGTTCATTGAAGCTGTATATTCGTATATTTATAGTATATAACACTATAAGTCTAATGAGCTCAAAACCTTTGGCATTCATGGTTACTCTGGTTTGTTTTTGAGTGCAACTCGTAATCTGAGGGTTGCGGGTTCGCATCCCCGTTGCGCCGTAGGGGCGTTACAACGTGACGGTCAATCCCACTATTCGTTGGTAAAAGAGTAGCCCAAGAGTTGGCGGTGAGTGGTGATGACTAGCTTCCTTCCCTCTAGTCTTACACGGCTAAATTAGGGACGGCTAGCGCAGATAGCCCTGGAGTAGCTTTGTGCGAAATTTAATAAAAACAAACATTTGTTTTTTCCGTATTATTTTTATTATTAAGAAAATGCCGTTTATGAAAGCTTATATCTCCAATAAATATCTGATCTCACGAGTGAAAACTTGTTTTGTGCAGAAATAAAAACGACACCAATAAGAAAGTCTTATTCTGAGCTCAGAACTCCCACGCGACAGTCCGAACTTTAAGGTTGAGGGGTAGGGGAGTGTAACCCTACTTCAAGGTTGAAGGGTAGGGGAGCGTAACCCCACGTATGACAGCGAACTGAGAACAAAAACTATTGTTACAAATAATTTTCTTTTTATTCGTCTCATTCACGTGCCTTTCTGGCACTTCTACAATTATGATAAATGACTGTTTTTTTTAATCTTCACCTCTAGTCTATGAATATTAACAGACTGTATAGCTGCCAACGCAATGAGGGATCGACCAACTATTTCTCCACTGTCTTTTTGTTTGCCATGGTTTGGAAAAACTTCGGGCGAATCCATTTATGTATGAGATATCTGTTGTTAGCTACGACTTTTGAAATATAGGTATCATGCACAAGAGGTTCCTTTCCACCAGAGGGAGATAATCGATTAAATGTTAAATAGGCCTAGAGGCTGTGTACGTGTCCCACGTTAGGGATAACATAAATTATACCCACAACCTAGTTATTTTAATTGCATATGTATATTTAAATATATTATTAAAGTAGAATAAAAAAATCTTAAAGCACTTTCTCAAAATAATCAAATTTAGTTTGAATAACTGAGATTTCTCGAAGAACTGATAATGTTGTTGTTATAAGAGACGAATCTCATGAATCTCCTGTAATTATGACGAAATCCAATTTCGTTCGATAAGTAATCGTCGTTATTGTCTGAAACACAAGTAATGGAAAAATTAGAACTGGGGTCCATAGTGCGAGAATTTCCTTTCGCAAATCTCGTTTAAGATATTTACAAGTTTTCAGCTGTTGGACTCACGTGTTATCACTTCACAACAAACATGCATGCATCGTCATCCGTTTTTCGAGCCACATCATAGCCCTGATGTCAAGAGTACTGAATTCTAAATATTTTGAATATTTACTAACCTTCCCTCAGGCCGTCCGGAGATCTCCATCTTCCAATCCACTCGACAAACCCTTCTTTGTTTTACTATGTAATGTGTCGTATATTAATCATCATTCATCCTGTTTAGCACATTTCTACTTCAGTAAAACACTTTTTTTCCAAACCACCGTGTGACACTTTTTCCTTCTTGTGTAAAAATCATAATTTATGGAATTACTCCAGACATTAATTGATTTCTATTCTGGGATAATGCACGAGTGATACGTTTTGTTGCTTTTTTTTTCAGCCTACGTGATTTTTATCGAGTTTTTAATTTTTTTTCTTACCTTCATTAGATCGATTTGTCGTCTTTCTGTCGGTAAGTATATAAATTAAAAATTAATATACGTATTTTTTTTTACACTTTATATGGTGCCAGCTTCTGTGTTATTGTGCAGACATATACTTTATTCGTTTTCCACGAATAAACTTTTTTCTCCTGTATGTAAATTTATTTTCCTTCTCTTGAACACTGTACAAATCATTATTTCGACATCGCTGTATTCATTTGTCGTTTTCTTTTGCAGCACTACATAAACCATTATTTTCGTATTGCTTAAAAATTAATTATATTCTATGCAACACTCATGTAAAACATTATAATATACATATGTGTATGTATAACATTTTCGTATTAGTCTGTATAAAACATTATTTTCGTATTATTCTATACACGTCTATTGTTTTCCGTTGGCAGTGTATAAATCATTCTTTCCGTATCATTCCACACATTAATTACAATTTACACAGTGTTCGATTTATGAGGCCTACTGTAGTGATAACACCCACGTGACTTCAGTTGTTATGTCTCACATTGGACATGCACATTCAGTTGTCCAGAATGTGTATTTACTAGTCTAACAAACACATAACAATCTACAATTTGGTTCATAAATGATCAGTCCATTTTCTATTCATAACCACTTAGTTTTCACGCTGATATTTACTTGACAGGTCCGGCATGGCCAGGTAAGTTAAGGCGTGAGACTCGTAATCTAAGGAACACGGGTTCCCATCCCCGTCACACTAAACACGCTCGTACTTTCAGCCATCGGGGCATTAGAATATGACGGTCAATCCCACTATTCGTTGGTAAAAAAGTAGTCCGAGAGTTGGCGGTGGGTCGTGATGACTAGATCATTTCCCACTGCAAAATTAGGGACGGCGACTCCATATAACCCTCGTATAATTTTGCTTGAAATTAAAAAAAACAAAAAAAATTTTTGACCAAATAGATCTAGTAATGTTTGAAAGTTATTTGTGGGCAAAGTAAAAAATAAAATATACGTCACTAAAACTAACATGACCATTAATTTAGACTTGTCTAAGACCTTTAGCGGCTCAGTTATAAACTTGAGAATTATAGCGCTAAAATTCTGTGTTCGATCTCTGCAATGGATACAGCATAGATAGCTCGTTGTGTAGGTTTGTGCCTTGACAACAAACAGTAGTTTCTAAAGCCTTCTAACATGACAAGAACAAAACTGATGTTTCGTCTGCACTTTAGCTTCATCAAGAATTAACTCAAGGAAAACTTTTTTATTTCTTGTCAAACCTAAATTAGTATAAACATAAATTATCTCTATCAATAGTCTTACAACTTACGGATACTTTAAGTTTCCATAAAAATATATCTTGAATATTATATAATCCTTATATTCAAAAATGTTTGTGGAATGTTATTTTCCAACCTTACTTACGCATTACAGGAAATATTTTATTAAAAAACTATGGCGATTACGCGTTGTTTATACGCATATATCCTAAACAGGCTTATATCTACCCAGTGACAAAGCGGTAAGTCTGAGAACGAGGTGGGCAGAGCACTGAGAGCCCATTGCATAGCTTTTGTTTTGACAACAAAACAAACAAACAGGCCTTTAAAGGTTCCGAGGTCCTGCCTAACTGTTCCACTCAACCAATAAGCATTTAAAAGAGCAATGTTTTGAACATATGACAGGGGGTAATGATGAGCCTTGAGAGTTACTTAATAAATTACTTAAAGTTTAGTTTCTGTTTAATAGTTTAAACTATAAAGTGTTGTTACTACATAGGAATAGAAAATTAAGTTTTGGATTTCAGTAAAATCTCTACAATTTGTGTTGGAAATTGAAGATTTATTAAAATTGGAGAAAATAAAACTTGGGGGTCATCTTTGATGTTCATGAAATTAATGCTGGTATTTTTAACAGAGAAAAAAACACGTTAATTAGACCAATAACGAAATAAATAAGTGTTCTCATTCTTCTAGAAGTAAAGCAACGTTGGTCACACAAATGGTTTATTTGTTTTAAATTTCGCGCAAAGCTACACGAGGGCTATCTGCGCTAGCCGTCCCTAATTTAGCGGTGTAAGACAAGGGTTATCACCACCCACCGACAACTCTCGGGCTGTTCTTTTAGCAACGAATAATGGGATTGACTATCAATTATAACGCCCCCACGGTTTGGTATGACGGGGATTCGAACCTGCGACTCTCGAATTACGGGTCGAGTGCCTTAACCACCTGGCCATGCAAGGCCCGTACAAATGGAAAGAATGTTGTCATTATGTTAAAAGTGAGGCACACTAGTCTCATCAGTAAACATAAGCTGTCGTTTTTCATGATACTTTTATTGGACAAATGCAAGTATTCTGACTCAATATTAAGCCTGCCTCGTGAAATATTGTTTAAAATTTGAGTCGAATAAAAAAATGAACTGCTTTACAATTTACCGACAGCTCTTAAACTCTACGGTTAGTGTACTTTATTGTAACCAGAACGTCCGCAGTCATTCCAATTTGCAATTATGCGTAATCACTGTACTTACATGCTAATGTTTACATTGTAGCCTTCTGCTACGCAATAGGATAAGATTCTTTCTTTCTGAGTACACTAATTTAGCTGCCCCTAACTTACATAAATTACAATTTTAAAATCGTATACGTATAATGAGTCAAGGATTTTCCAGATGTAATTTTTCTTATGACATCTGACATAAGTTCTCAGGTGTTATCATGTGATTATATTTACCAGTTTTCGAACTAATTTAATTCTGGAATGCTCGGAATTACCTCAGGTCATGAAAGATATTTAATAACTGTAAAAAAAAACAACAACTAAGGTTATTTATGATCTTCCAAGAGGACTAAACTTTAAAAGTTCATTATCAATATCATAGTCATTGGTCCGAGGACTTGAGGCCAATTGAAGAACTGTTTAAAAAACAAAACACGTGTACAAACAATGAAGTATTGTTCCAGAAATGTTACACTCACACGTTCAATTTGCTGCCTTACTTATTTTTTCACATTTCTTCTTTTACGAAACATAAATTCTTTTTTCTTTTCACAACCGTTTATCCTCAGAGTCCACCTGAGACCTCATACTGTGTCACTGACAAACACGAGCTCACACTGTGTCACTGACAAACACGAGCTCATACTGTGTCACTGACAAACACGAGCTCATACTGTGTCACTGACAAACACGAGCTCATACTGTGTTACTGACAAACACGAGCTCATACTGTGTCACTGACAAACACGAGCTCATACTGTGTCACTGACAAACACGAGCTCATACTGTGTCACTGACAAACACGAGCTCATACTGTGTCACTGACAAACACGAGCTCATACTGTGTTACTGACAAACACGAGCTCATACTGTGTCACTGACAAACACGAGCTCATACTGTGTTACTGACAAACACGAGCTCATACTGTGTCACTGACAAACACGAGCTCATACTGTGTCACTGACAAACACGAGCTCATTTCTGCATTATATTGTGGCTTGTGGCTAAGACCGGTCAATGTGTGTTTCCTTATAGCAAAGCCGTTGTTGTTGTTTTGAATTAAGCACAAAGCTACACAATGGGCTATCTGTGCTCTGCCCACCACGGGTATCGAAACCCGGATTTTAGCGTGTAAGATAGCAAAGCCACATCGGGGGGAATCGAGCCCCTGATTTTCGCATTGTAAATCCGGAGATATACCGCTGTAGTAGTCAATAAAGCACATACCATGACAAGTGTAAACAGCATTTTGGAATTGTATCCATTATATTCCAACAGCTAAGTTGGTTAGAGCACCTTACTTCATTAAATGAGCTACACCTCGTGCATTAAGTTTCTTTACTGTTGGTAGTAATATGAAGCCAATGTTATCTGATGTTACAACAAAGCTACTATTAAGATCTACTTAAGTGGCTTCTCATCAACCATAACTTTCGTCTGTATAGATGATTCCACACTAGACTGTTACAAGTTGATCACACGTACCCTAAAGTTCACTGTACCCTTTCAGTTATCAGTAAGTTGGTGTGGTTTAGCTTCACATTCCAAGACCAACACCGAGTATCTTCCACAACTTCTATGGATTACTGCGTGACAGGCTGGTTTAAAGAGTGTTCCCTTTGGAAAAGAATGTGAAAAATTGGTTTAAGTGCTGTCTGTGAGTTAACCTGAGCCACGTTGTTTTTTGTGTAGGTTAAAAGGTTTTACGGCCTCTTCGTTTGGATACCACATTGGACAATAGTTCTAATCACGCTGATCTTATCTGGACGACTTACCTCGAGACGATGCAAGGAAGGACAGCCGCCATGAAGCACCGCGGGCTTCTGTTGCTCCGTGGGGTATAAATTTGCCATTTCATTCATCATCAACACCAATTGATCTCGGGTATACGTAGGAAAAGCTGGGCGATCGGAGTCGAAATTCGTCCTTAAGGTATTCAACAGTCACAACGATAACGTAACGTTAATCATTTTGATTTTAATCAGGCCCGTAAAAAACAAAACAGACTCGTCTTTACGTGAAGATGTTTCACTGTTGACACTTTGAGCAAAACTGGCATCGCCATCTGTAGAAACCGAAACGATATTAAAACCTCTGAAATTCGAACGAAGTTTAATTAAACACGCACAAGATAACTCGAAAAGACTTTCCATATACCACTGGTGTTTACTCTTCAGAGATACGTCAGAAAATACGCTAATACAGACCACGGACTTATCCGCAGCATTTCATTCATCAAAATATACTTGTATTTCTTGAAATGAATATTTTGTCGTTTGTTTGCTGGTAAGCACAAAGTTACACAATGAACTGTGACCACTGCAGAGAATCGAGCCTCGGACTTTAACGCTATAGTTTCTGTAAATTTACTGCTTTTTCATTCGAGAAAAAGTAGTGAACGTGAGGGCCTATAACACTACAAATTAGCGTAGTAGAGAGCCCAATGGGACTTTGCTTTGAAACCTTTGAACCACTGATGTGGTGAGAAAGGACAAAAATAAGAGTTTGACATTTGAACATGGTTTTAAAGACACATTATGTTCCTCACAAACGATAATTATGTGAAGTAAAAGTAGTTAGTAAAGCAGTGGGTGATATTCATGTTTTCTTTATGTAACGGATACGGCATAGTCACGTGGTTAGGGCACTCGACTCGTAACCTGCCGATAAGAGGTTCGAATCCCTGTCACATCAAATATGATCGCCCTTTCTGGCATGCGGGCTTTATGATGTGACGGTCAATCCCACTGTTCGTTGGTAAACGAGTAGCTCAGGAGTTGGCGGTGGGTGGTGATGACTAGCTGCCTTCCCTCTAGTCTTACATTGCTAAATTAGGGATAGCTCGCGCAGATAGCCCTCGTGTAGCTTAGCGCGAAATTTAAAAACCGGCAAACAAACATTATGTTCAAAAAATCAATTCTGTAAGAAGAAATAAAAAATATATTCTTTTTATGAGTGCATTATTGACACGGTAAGATTTGTCATAAAACTCATGTTGTCTCAATGCACAAGCGGTCTCACACATAGAAAAACATAGTTCCCATAAGTGCAAATTATTTACAGTTTCCTCAATGGTAAATATAGAAATGAGTAAAGTGTTTCCCCTTCCTTGTTCGCCGAAATTTCTACTTCTGCCAAGCCAGAGCACTTGAGGCTCAATCTATTTTTGGATTTGTCACGTGTCATCAAAAGTTAACCCTCATTGGTGACCCTGAACAACATTCTGTGGTACTGTGTTGTTTTTTTCAATAAAAAATACAAAATAATCAGTGATAATTATGTTATATAATATTCAAATAGTTGTAAAAATTTAGATTAATTGAGACAGGTGAATAATAGTGTAAAAATCTTCTGTATTTCATTTAAAAACTCAGAACTGATTATGTTATAATTATGTTGTGATATAAACTTGCTCACTTAAGTTCGTGTTGTCGGTGTGAATAAGCTAATCAGAGACAAGCAATATTAAAATAATATAATTCTAGTTACGATGTAATAACCATCTTTATATTGTAATTTCTCTTTGTAAAGTAAGACCCGATTTATCACGATTGGATCATTTCTATCCTAAAACAAACATTTAACTAAAGTTTACTTTAGAATAGTTTTGCTTCACTAATTATACTAGATTTCTGATCTAGTCTTTCACATATATTTCAATTAGACTTACGAACTTAAGAATACACGTCACACAAATATATATATATATATAAAGTTACATAGCTATGCTTAAATTTATATATTGTGTTCGACCTCTACGGACCTGACATGACCAGGTAATTAGGGCGCTCGAATGGTAATCTGAGGGTCGTGTGTTCGAATACCCGTCAACTAAACCTACTTGCCCTTTCAACCATGGGGGTGTTATAACGTGACAGTAAATCCCACTATTCGTTGGTAAAAAGTAGCCCAATGACTAGCTTAGTCTTAAGCTGGTAAATTAGGGACGGCTAGCGCAGATAGCCCTCGTGTAGCTTTGTGCAAAAATAAAACAAACAAAAAACACAACAAAATCAACTTTATAGTATATCAACATATGTTATTTTTTAAGTTCTTAAACGTTTATAAATTAATCTCTAAAACGCCAGCTAATTATTTTCGGTTAAGCTCTTTTTGTTTCTTAAATTTTAAAAACTTCAAGACTCAAGTTAGTTCTTTCTCAATATTTTTTATTCACGTGTGTTTCAAGACCAGTCTTGAAGACCTTTGCCACAGTCCCCTAATGACTAACGAATGCAGTTTCTTTGTGTCTCAGAACTAGTTGAGTTGTTGCTATATTTCTATATATGTCCGGTATATGTAGGTTCTTTTTATAATACTGATTGGTTTCTACGTGTCTCACAACTGGTCAAGTCCTGTGTTTTCATGACGAATGCATGTTCACGGAAAACTACTCGTACTACAATCTATTAAGTGAATGTAAGATATGTTTATTATATAAATAATACGTTTCATAATTTAAAAACGATCTGGCGTAATCAGGTCGATTCGTATTTTGAGAGTCGCATGTTCGAATCCCCGTCGCACCAAACATGTTCGCTCTTTCAGCCTAGGAGCGTTATAATGTCACGGGCAATCCCATTATACGTTGGTAAAAGAGTAGCCCTTCCCTCTAGTCTTACACTGCTAAATTATGGATGGCTCGCGCAGATGGATCTCGCGTAGCTTTGCGTGAAATTCAAAAAACAAAACAACAATTTAAAACAACACTTTATCATCTCGAGATAGGCTATACTGGGACTATAGAGATTTGGTAACATCTATTGCGTTAAATTACGTTCAAATTTCTAGCCTCGTGATAAGTATGAAAGGCCTGACGGCAACTCATTTTTAAAATATGAAACTATATATTTCAAAAGTAAAGTAACAATGTTCGTTTCAGTTCTACCTTCGCCCCTCGCTAGAACAGCGGTGAGCTCAGCAGATAGAAGTAAAAATCCCCTCATATATCATTAATAAAATAGAGTTTTCAGCTTTTAACAGAGAAAATTCTTAGTCCTTTTGCAAAATTTAAACAACCAGTGTTTAGTTTTTTTCAGTATTCAGAATCAATCGTCACTAGAAGGTTATATACACGAGTCGTCACCAATTTAGAAATAATAGGTTAAAGGAAACCCACCCACTGCCCATTCTTACGTGTTCTTTTACACACGAAAAGCTGTATTGACGGATACATTATATAACGCCTCCACGCCTAGAATTCGACCTCACATTTCGCATGTTGTGAGTCCAGTGTGATAACTACAAGACCACCCACGCTACAGCCCCTTCCACTTATAATTGTCACAATAGTCAGACAAAAGTGCAAACAATTGTTACAATAAAAGCATATTAAGGTGTCAGATATACAACATTTTATCGAGCCGTATCTGTAGAAAGCGTTCCCCACAATGTTTGTGTGTTTGTTTCTACAAAGCTACTCAATGGACTACCGACTACAGCGAAATGTTTACTCAAATTTATTAACTTGCTTAAAAATTCCAGTAATATTTTCAGAGAACAACAGTTCTCGTCTCTTAGAGCGAATCTGTGTTCAATTTAATAATTATTAGTAACGGGCAGGTTTCATTATTTCGGAAATTTGGACGGTCTGCGAATAACCTGGGCTCACGTGCTAAACTGAAAAATGGAGCACAACATAAACGATTTAAATAAGGAAAACACCTTATATTGGTCGTTTCCTTTCAGATGATTGTTCTTGGATACTTACGTTACCACCACATAATCGTATGATTTGTGTTAAAAGAGGCCTATAATTTATAGATAAGTTTATCGACCTTCATTGTCTAGCGCAAAGCTACACGATGGACAGTCTGTGATTTGCCCATCTCGACTATCAAACTTTGTTTTTAGTGTTCTAATCTTTCAGATTTAGCGTCGAGCTACTGAGAGAATCAGGGAGAGAGAAATGTTTAAAGATTAGCGAAATATAAGATTACATCATATTAGCGATTCGACCGTTTATCATATCAAAATCTGTTTAACTGTTTATTAACTGTTGATTAAAGTCTTAAGATTTTACTTAATATAATTTCATGTCGTACTGTGGGTTTATCTTCGCGCCCGGTCCGTAACAACTGTTCCTCCGCACCCGATTTCCCCGTAAAAGAACAGTTTGGCTAAGGACAGACTTTGAATGCTGTGAAATGTTTAGTGGCCCTCTACCCGACAGTAGAGAGACTTTAAACGTTATGCAACACGTGATGGACAAAATAAATAAAATATTTATAATTTATTTTAACTCCACCAATCTTACATACGTTGTGCCTATTGCTCTCAGGAATTGTCTCGTACTTAAGTAAACATAACAAGCTATTGATAACTGATAATCAATGGAACAGCGTCCTATTTAACTTATGTTTCTTACTG
This sequence comes from Carcinoscorpius rotundicauda, assembly GCA_011833715.1. Classification (NCBI taxonomy): domain Eukaryota; kingdom Metazoa; phylum Arthropoda; class Merostomata; order Xiphosura; family Limulidae; genus Carcinoscorpius; species Carcinoscorpius rotundicauda. Next base: position 5,314,784 of record CM022400.1, read on the forward strand.
ATAATATGGCCCGCCATGGCCAAGCGTGTTAAAGCGTTCAACTCGTAATCTGAGGGTCGCGGGTTCGCATCCCCATCGCACCAAACATGCTCGCTCTTTCAGCCGTGAGGGCGTTAAAATGTAATGGTCAATCCCGCTATTCGTTGGTAAAAGAGTAGTCCAAGAGTTAACGGTGAGTTGACGGACTATCTGCCTTCCCTCTAGTCTTACGCCGCTAAATTAGGGACGGCTAGTGCAGATAGCCCTCGAGTAGCTTTGTGCGAAATTCAAAAAACAAACAAACTTACTGACGATACATTACTTTCTTTCTTCGTCTCTTTTGGTTCATTCGTTCATTTTCACATCTCGCGGTTTTTTCTTATATTTTTGTTGAACTTCTGTCTTTCACATTCCTTTCCCAAACCAGTCTCTAGCGTTAGAAGTCCGCAAACGTACCTTTGTGTTAGTGTGGGGGTACGAGGCAGATTTCTGTACCACTGGAGAGCAGGTGTCATAAGCAGTCGCTTATGACACGATATTTTCGGTCGCACCAAATCCTTTGTGAGGGAATCGCCTCAAGAAATATAAAAAATGTTTTAACTTTCGTAGTGACGAGAAACCCACTTGAAGTAAAAATGTGTCTCAGGACGGCTGGTATGGATATTAACACTTTTATTAAATTAAAGGAGAGAACAACGTTTCGAACTTCTGAGGTCATCTTCAAGTTAACAAAGAGATGTTAACCTGAAGATGGCCTAAGGAGGACGAAACGTTGTTCTCTGCTTTATCAGTAAAAGTGTTAATACCCATACCAGCCGTCCTGAATTATATGTTTCAACTTTGCATGGCTCGGCATGGCCAAGCGCGTAAGGCGCGCGATTCGTAATTCGAGGGTCGCGGGTTCGCGCCCTCGTCGCGCCAAACATGCTCGCCCTCCCAGCCGTGGGGGCGTTATAATGTGACGGTCAATTCCACTTTTCGTTGGTAAAAGAGTAGCCCAAGAGTTAGTGGTGGGTGGTGATGACTAGCTGCCTTCCCTCTAGACTTACACTGCTAAATTAGGGACGGCTAGCACAGATAGCCCTCGAGTAGCTTTGTGCGAAATTCCAAAACAAACAAACAATTCAACTTTGCAACTTGGATCCCCTGGTGGTTCAGCGACAAATTTAGGGAGTTACAATGGAAAAATCCCGTGTTAGATTTCGCGCCGTAAATAAAACACATATAGATCGTTGTGTAGCTAGCCTTGCGCTTAAAACGGCGACAATAACTTGTGAGCTGACCAGAATCCATCAACTGATTCTGTTAAGTCGTATCTTAAACAATGCTAGAGATGACTGACAAATCGCGTCGCACGCGATCGCATCAGGTAGCGTACAATGAGTTTTACAAATAATATTTGGAACTTAAATAATACATGTATTACGTGCATGAAATAACCACGTAAAACTACTCTCCAACCCAGCGAAATGATCATTCGAAACTACTCTCCAATCTGTATGTTCTTAAACCTATTTTTTTAATAATATCTTTCCTGATTATGTACTTTTTTATCTTCTGGCTGTTGTTTGTGCGGACTTGTGATTGTAAGCTTAAATTGTAAATTTTATTATAATATTACTATGCAGATACTGTTGTAATAATAATCGCTATAACGCAAATCATATAATTTGGTTTTGGTTTTCTTAACACAATACATAGAGAAAAATCAATATTTCGTATAGAAAGAAAGCAGATAATACTGATAAATCCACCCTTTTCTTGTTAGTCAGTGTTCAGTCAGGTGCTCCACCTACCAAGTGGTTTTCTTACGGTGAACATGTAAGACAGTAAACGGTAGCATTGGACAGTTTCACTGTCAACGTTCCACGTTTGCAAAGTCACACTCTGATAGAAGCAAACTCGGTCAGCTCTCACGCAATATTCTAATTTCATTTAGCTGAAGTAACTCGGGCCTCGTCGTCACGAAAGATAGTTTAAAATACAGCATAACCGTGGCATAGTGTAAACACCACGAAGGGTTTTGAAGGTAAGAGGAAGTGAGGATATCGGGAAGGTTGTAAAGCAGTTTGTCTCTGTTTTAAACCATGAAAGAGACTGTGCATGTCCTGTTAACGGCCCGGCATGGCTAGGTCGGTAAGGTATAAGACTCGTAATCCGAGGGTCTCGGGTTCGAATCCCCGTCACACCAAACATGCACGACCTTTCAGCCGTGGGCGGTGCATACTGTAACGGTCAGTCCCACGATTTGTTGGTAAAAGAGTAGTCCAAGAGTTTGCATGGGTGGTGATGACCAGCTGCCTTCCCTTTAGTTTCAACCTACTAAATAGTTTTACTCTAGTCTTACACTGCTAAATTAGGGACGGCTAGCACAGATAGCCCTCGAGTAGCTTTGCCCGAAATTCAAATCAAACCAAATTTCCAGTTTAAGGTGTGTTACTATGTGTATCCCTGTAAAAACAAAATACCACATTATAACCAAGACAACTTTACACTGCTGAGAAAAGATTAAATGTATGACACCCCGTGCCCAAACACAAATACATACAAAAGTTACCTTGGTTTTTATTTTATATTGTGAATAGGTTGTGATTATAAAGAACATTTATATCAGTCTTAACATCCTCCATGAATAAACATGTAGAGTTCTCTATGAATAATTAATTATATATTACAATAACAGCAGTTTTAACAGCATGCAAGTCACCATCGATACCGTGGGTTGAATCGCTTTAATCAGTAGAATCGCGACTGACCTATTGTGAGAGTTATTATTATTCAAGTAAACGTTGTGTTTTATCAAATGGTGCACATCTTTGTTGGTCCTATAACTTCTGCTATAAATACCACAAGGATAAGACGAGAAAACACGATGTATTTTTATTTATGAGGTTCGAACGTTTCGGGATCCAGGTGTTCCATTTTCAGCGGAAGTCATCTTTAAAACAATTCTAATGTATGCCATCTTTAACACAATTCTAATGTAGGCCATCTTAAAAACAATTCTAATGTAGGTCATCTTAAAAACAATTCTAATGAAAGTCATCTTTAAAACAATTCTAATGTAGGCCATCTTAAAAACAATTCTAATGTAGGTCATCTTAAAAACAATTCTAATGAAAGTCATCTTTAAAACAATTCTAATGTAGGCCATCTTAAAAACAATTCTAATGTAGGTCATCTTAAAAACAATCCCAATGAAAGTCATCTTTAAAACAATTCTAATGTAGGTCATCTTTAAAACAATTCTAATGTAGGCCATCTTAAAAACAATTCTAATGTAGGTCATCTTTAAAACAATTCTAATGAAAGTCATCTTTAAAACAATTCTAATGTAGGTCATCTTTAAAACAATTCTAATGTAGGCCATCTTAAAAACAATTCTAATGTAGGTCATCTTAAAAACAATGCTAATGAAAGTCATCTTTAAAACAATTCTAATGAAGGCCATCTTTAAAACAATTCTAATGTAGGCCATCTTTAAAACAATTCTAATGTAGGCCATCTTTAAAACAATTCTAATGTAGGCCATCTTAAAAACAATTCTAATGAAAGTCATCTTTAAAACAATTCTAATGTAGGCCATCTTAAAAACAATTCTAATGTAGGTCATCTTTAAAACAATTCTAATGAAAGTCATCTTTAAAACAATTCTAATGAAAGTCATCTTTAAAACAATTCTAATGAAGGTCATCTTTAAAACAATTCTAATGAAAGTCATCTTTAAAACAATTCTAATGAAAGTCATCTTTAAAACAATTCTAATGAAGGTCATCTTTAAAACGTGCGTCTTCAGTGAATGTCATATCAGAAATGTCATATCGTCAAAATCAATATTAAACATACGGCATTTATACACAATACGCAAATAAAGTAACATTTAAAAGTATTATTTGTATTTTCTAATTATTTGGAACTTTAACACAAAAGTATCATCGTAATTTGTGCTTCAGGTCTTTCGTAAAGACTATCTATCGACATTATACTTATAGATTAGTCCAATACGGATGTTTTAACGAAAGAGGGCAGCACCTTCCAGAGTTAGCGGACGAGACATGAATTAATTTCGAGTTGCTAAGCAGACAAGTTATAAACAAATGTTTAAAGTAATATTTTTTCACCACTAAAATGTTTGAATTAGCCATTTAAACCACACATGAGGTTTGAAGGTTTCATATTTACTGTAATATCTAATAAATATTTTCATACTTTATATAAAAAGTTAATTTATGGTTATCGTTGAGTTTTATTAAATATGTTTTGTTTTTTTTCCTATTTCAATACTCTTTAATAACTAGGGACTAAGAAATCTGTTTCAATTAACTGTTTCTATATTTTTATTTTTGTAAGCTGGGAAATTATTCTTTATAACGAACTCCATTAAATATAAAACATTTTACGTCGTGTGAAAAGTTGCAGTTGTAGTAGTTTATAATTGGTTCAGGTGCATTGAATGCAATGTATATTTATTATTCAAAGTGTAGCTCGAGGAACGTTCATTTGTAGAACTGTTGACTAAAGAATATATCGAAATTTGGACGTTCAATAAACAGCATTAAAAAGTGGCGTTCCTTAACGAGTGGTAGAACTTTTCACAGTGTATTCTTCACGTCTCTCATTTAGTTGGCTTAGCTTCAGTCAGCAACGTTCTGGCTGCGAAAATAAACAGTTTTTACATCTGTCACAGTTAGAAAACGTAAATCGTCCCACGCCGAGGCTTCTACGCTGATGCTTCAAGGCCCATAGCAACCATTCAAGGTCTCTTTTCTGTACTTCACTATGAAGATCACGCCTTAGTCCCGCCTATTTTGTCTAGCCCTGCCCACTGACCTGTCAAATTATAAAGGAGACGCCCAGTCTTTCCGGCTAAGGACGCCATTAAAGTTTGTACTTGGTGGGGGGGGGGGAGTAAAGAGAAAAACGAGTGGAGAAAAATAGTAAAATCCAATGGCTCATAACGACTAGTCCGTTACCTCACCCTAAAGAGTAAATTGAGGGCGCTTCAGATAAGCGATACTTTATATTTAAATAAAATATTATTTATTTGTAAGCTGAAAGCAACAGCGAATCGGAAAACATAAGACCTGTTGTTAACGTTGGAAGAATCGTTGGAGGTTTGAGTTTTAACATTACACTTGTAATAAGAATAATTCTTATAGAGTTCTTCATCACACTCGCAACAATAGCAACTCTTACATAGTTTGTATGTTTACACTGAATTCTGTCAAACAAATTTGGGGAGTAGAGTTATGCTCATCTATCGAAGGCCTGGAATAACTCCGTACTTGCCTTAAAATTACTGAATAGCCTTCTCTTTTCCTCTGATAATTATTTTTTGAAATAACACAACCTCAGACTACGTGAGATTCGAACCCATGCCAGTTGGCCTCTAGAGGTTAAAATCAACTTTTGATAAGAGGTATAGAAATGAACTTTAAACATGTTCAACAAATGTCATTAACTGAAGACACGTGGTTCTATGTCGTTTTCGAAGGTTTGGAAAAATTCAAAACTGAGACCGAACAGGACTATACCCAGCGTTTCTGTCAAGTATTCCAACCAGCTCAGGTACAGACTCGAGTATTAATCTCTAGTTTTCATTCCATTTCTTTGTAACAGCGGATATTAAACACACTACAAATTGATATAACATTACGTTCACTTTTATAGCTTAGAATTAACAACCTGCCATTTCTGCTAGGATGTGATGAGATTAGGTCTTCCAACTTCAGTAACTATTGCCTGTTTGTCATTAACGCCGAATAAACAAGTAAAGACAGCCCAAAAACTCCTATTCGCCAGAGCATTTGTCCACCGTTAGGAGGCGCTAGTTACAATCCTGGCTGGTTTTATTTTTAATACAATCCTAAGATGCACAACATTACAGAACGATGGTTTGTTACAACTTATCCATTTCTCTACACACACTCGTATTCATATTTCGGGAAAAATAGAAAAGAACACGGTATCTTTGAAGATTAAGTTAGTATTTCTGGCTATTACTTTGTAAGGAACATCTTAAATAATTAAAATATGCCTTCAACTGGACTTATCTCCGACAAAAGTGTATACGAATCAAACTGAACAGTTCTCTCTCGTTCGAGCACAAGGTATAGAAATTATTTCATTAACACTATCATATCAATCTTTCATAGCTACACTCTATCTCTTGTAACTTGATTTTCAAGTATTACATTAATATTCCAACGTAATCTGTTCAAGAAATCTACTTATACGAGTACAAAACAAAACTACAATATTAATTTTCCAGGTATTTTATTAGGTAACGATTATGGTTCAATAATCAATCTCTCTCATTAGTTCCTTTATATTCTATTGTATTCTTTCCACTCATATATTACGTTCGTCTCTGTTATGTTTCACTTTCTTTTGTTATGTTCACACTAAGACTTACATCAAACATTTTTCTTACTCCTTACCTGAATATTTTAACAGTTTCCCATCGTAATTTCCAGTTAAATCTTTTTAGATCCCGCAGATCTTGTTCCTTCCCCACTATTACATAACACTGTTTTATTTGTTCTTCTTCCTACCCCACTCTGACCTTATACTGTTTTATTTGTTCTTCTTCCTACTCCACTCTTACCTCACACTGTTTTATTTGTTCTTCTTCCTACCCCACTCTGACCTTATACTGTTTTATTTGTTCTTCTTCCTACCCCACACTGACGTTATACTGTTTTATTTGTTCTTCTTCCTACCCCACTCTTACCTCACACTGTTTTATTTGTTCTTCTTCTTACCCCACTCGTACCTTACACTGTTTTATTTGTTCTTCTTCATACCTCACTCTTACCTTATACTGTTTTATTTGTTCTTCTTCCGACCCCACTCTTACCTCACACTGTTTTATTTGTTATTCTTCCTACCCCACTCTTACGTCACTGTTTTATTTGTTCTTCTTCCTACCCCACTCGTACCTCACACTGTTTTATTTGTTCTTCTTCATACCTCACTCTTACCTTATACTGTTTTATTTGTTCTTCTTCATATCCCACTCTGAACTCACACTGTTTGATTTGTTCTTCTTCCTACCCCACTCTGACCTTATACTGTTTTATTTGTTCTTCTTCCTACTCCACTCTTACCTCACACTGTTTTATTTGTTCTTCATCCTACCCCATTCTTACCTCATACTGTTTTATTTGTTCTTCTTCCTACCCCACTCTGACCTTATACTATTTTATTTGTTCTTCTTCCTACCCCACTCTTACCTCACACTGTTTTATTTGTTCTTCTTCCTACCCCACTCTTACCTCACACTGTTTTATTTGTTCTTCTTCCTACCCCACTCGTACCTCACACTGTTTTATTTGTTCTTCTTCCTACCCCACTCTGACCTTATAGTTTTATTTGTTCTTCTTCCTACCCCATTCTGACCTTATAGTTTTATTTATTATTATTCGTACCTCACTTTGATCTTATACAGTTTTATTTGTTCTTCTTACCTTTCATTCATATTTTTGGATATATAAAGCATTTAGTCTCACCCATCACTTGTGCGTTCCTTCACGTCCTGCCTGTGCACTGTTCTAGTCGTCTTTATTGTTTTCTATCTGAACTTTGTAAAATTTGAGGCTGGTCTCATATGACGTCTTTTTTTCACCATCCTAGAAACGCTTTGTTTTGGTGTCTTTACCATCATATTTACTGCAATGAAGCAAGTGTAGACGAGTTTTGTTTTCTCCTGGCGATTGCCATCAGTTCGAAGAAACGTAGACCTAAGGTAGAAATGTATGCACTTCTTTTATTTATTTTACTATTTTATTCTATTGTAAGAAATCGTTATTTATATGTTTTATAAATCACATATGCAGTTAGGCTAAGTACAACGTTGAAAATTACAGTGTACAAACCCATAAGCATAACGCGTAACATAACATATACCGTAGGCCTAAAGCTAGCGATAATCGCCCGGGTTACCGATGTTATTATTCCTAACTTGTTTAATACAAAATTAAGTTTATAAATAAATATATATATATTAAGCCAATTAAAATAACGAATTATCACCCCCAAATAGATCATTATTTGTTAATATTTCGATATTTCTGTTTCGTAAAAAGCTCTCGATAACGTACACATTTATTAATCATGTTGTTTTAGTCGTCCGGCATTAATACGTGTGTCTGAATGGTAAGCAACACATTACAAATGTTATTAAACGTTACTCACTTGATGTTGAACTAACTTTCTTATTATACGTATAATTTTACTTCACGTTACGACTTTTACAGCAGGGAAGAATATTTTTAACAACTGGTAGGAATTTTCGGCGTCTGTTGGTATCACTCCTGTGTACTCTAGAACGATAGAAACGCCCTCCCTGTTTTTCTAAATATTATTTCTGGTTGTGAAAGCTATAACTCGTAAAAAATAATATTAAACATTATTGAAGTTAAACTGTTCAAAAAATTTTGTGAATCAACAAGTTAAGTGTTAAAACTGCAGGATTTAGAAAAGAACACGTTAACTATATATAATATAAAAACGTCAACCGTTTTTCTAAAGCATATCTACAGATCTATCCTATTATAAAAATACGAACACATTGATGTGTTAACGTGCCACAGAATACACATCACATCTGTATACTGGAGGCCAGTATTTGTATTTGTTCATTTTAAATTTATTTTTATATTTATTAAAATGGATTATTTTAATTTTTCGGTCAAATAACTGTCATTTAGATAAGATCCTTATATCCGATAAAACGTTATTTACTTGTTCTATTCCATTTCCGTTTCTACAATGTTCAAAAATGGCACTGTTTCTTCAGACTTGTTAGTTGTCACGTACATCTTCAATATTCTACCATGTACGGGTCGTTAGGTTTCTACCGTATACGTAAAACATCTCGCTCAAGTTACTTATTAAAACCGTTCTTCCCTGATTATGTGGTCCACATTAAGCGGCCGTGCCGTTACCTTCCACATTGTGTTTCTTTTTTATATGCTGAATGTCTTATTAATAATGTCTGGTTTAGGTATTACAGTACTATTTAATACTGATGTTGTAATTACTGTCGTCAGTTTGTCAGCAGTATTATTACTTATATACTGTATCACCCAAGTGACATGAGCTCTATTTATTTCCATGGTTTCAGGGAAAGTGCATGTTTCGTTTTCGTCCAACAAAATCGCTTATGTTTTGTACAGTCTCGTAGATAAATTTTCCCAAGCCTCCCTCTGTACTTCCTTGTTACAAAAGAAGGTAACCAATAATTACGCTTGCAGGTGGATGTTATGAGTGTATATATCTCTAGTAGCTAACTTCTTAATAATACCACTAATTAGCAATATCCAATTAAAATTGTTAAATTTATATCTGGCGTGGCATACACAAGTGTGAGTTATATGGATGGATAGACGTGCTTTTCAGCCACTCATTGCTTGGAATTTAGCGCAAAGCTACACAATTGGCTATTTGTGTTATGCTCACAACGGGTATCGAAACCAGATTTCTTGCAGTGTAAGTCTGCCGACATACCGCTGTGCCACTAGAGGGGCCACTCTCCAAGTACTCATCTTTGAATCTGCACCAGATTGATGGTCCCACATTTACTCCAGTTTTCAAATAATTAAATATATTCATAGCTGTTACATCTAAGACTACCGCTAATTTATTCTTCATTGACATACCTTTAATTTCATTGTAAGACACCTATTTAAATAATTAAATATATTCATAGCTATTACAGCTAAGACTATCGCTAATTTATTCTTCGTTGACATACCTTTAATTTCATTGTAAGACACCTATTTAAATCTTACGTACCTATTACTTAATAAAAATCTCAGAACTCATTGAACCAACTGAGTTACTTAAAGGTTCTAAGTCACCTCTGTTTTCTCTTATCGTGGTTATAACCTAATCTGCACTTTCTTCAATCCGGGTATTTAACTAACCAACATCCATTGTAACATAACAGGATTATCGTAAAGCAGATTCGAGACATTATTTGTCCTGTTTAAACGAATATGGTCTAAGTTAAGACAATATATCCTAGCCTTATGATATACCTTCTGTTGGAGGTACACAAGCAGATGCTATGTGTCTAAGGGGTGAATGAAAAATATCGTTTTTAGAACAGCTGATGGAATTCGAGGACTCGACTATTATTTGGTTTTAAATTATTCACTAGTTGTGGAAGTATCTAAGTATCTTCTTTTGAGCCTTCGATTCCCTTTGGTGAACACAGCAGATAGTCCGTTGTGGCTTTGTTATAAGATTAACACACTCGTATTGTTGTTTGGCACTGCATGGCCAAGTATGGTAAGGCGTGCGACTCGTAATCTGAGGGTCGCGGGTTCGCATCCCCGTCGAGCCAAATATGCTCGCCCTCCCCGCCGTGGGGGCGTTATAATGTTACGGTCAATCCCATTATTCGTTGATAAAAGAGTAGCCCAAGAGTTGGCGGTGGGTGGTGATGACTAGCTCCCTTTCCTCTGGTCTTTAACTACTAAATTAGAGACAGCTGGCACAGATAGCCCTCGATTAGCTTTGTGCGAAATTAAAACAACAATAAAAAAAAACATTTGAGCCATTTAAAGTAACTGTACTTTTGCTTACGAGTAGTTTAGAAAAATGTGGTTATTTTTCTACATAGATGTTCTCATTTAATAAACGAATATAGATATAAATTTTGCCCATAAACAATAATTCCCGAAAACTATGAGTACCAAGCTTTTTTCGATTTAATTAACTGTAACGTAACTGTTAATTTTAACTTATACAAAGCTTGCTTCTCCTGAGAACGTAAATTAAGTGCAAACGTTTTAATTATGAACGTTTCCAGAAATTACTGGCATTTTAAAAGAAAGTTTTGTTATAGCGTCTTCTGATACGTTCTGTGTTTCCATTGCTGCGTGATGTTTAAGGACAATCAAAAAAAAGATGATATTGGTCGTTATTTTACTTACATAAAGATAAATACCTACTGATACTGACGTAAAACTGACTCAGCTGTCGAAGATGCTACAAAAAGACAGAATAACACAGTTTACAATACGGTTAGATAATGCAGTCTTCAAAATAATTATTTTGTTTACTTGGTTGTGTGACATCTCGCCTGCGTTTTACTTTAGGTTAGATCTGGGAGCCCACATTTTGCCACAAAAGTTACGCCTAGTTAGATCTGGGCTCCCACATTTTGAAACAAAAGTTAAGCCTGGTCAAATATGGGTTCCCACATCTTGTAACAAAAGTTAAACCTAGGAATAGAACGACAGCACTCTGCAGATATACGTAGCCATGTTAAAAGGCTAAATGTAGCAAAATATTATTGTAGTAACGTTTGAGGAATTATGAAAAGTTCCTTCTCTGAGCGAGACCAGCTTGAAGTTACTCGACTAACGAATCGCTAATGTGACTTGGCTGAATGTTTTGCATAACAGTATCCTGTAACACACAGACTTAATCATTTTTGTTTGAAATTTTAATACCTTATCATTTAACTTTTTTACCTTTTGAGATTTCAGTATCATCCTTTCGTCAGTTCTTATTAACATTGCTTCTACACTTTAGCAAACATTTTTATCTTTTTCGTAACATTTTTACTCTCCAACCAGCTATTGTCTACCCCTTATGGGGTTTTTAACTCTCCAACCAGCTCTTATACTGCTCCATATATTATTTTTACCTTCTTCCCATCGCTTACCAAGTTTCTTATGCCCATGAAACATTCATCTTATCTTTCTTACTCTGACATGACCTGTTAGTTATCATCGCGAGATCAAAACTCATTGACGAGCATGCGCATCATGGACGCTATAATGCCACGACCAGTCCCACTATTCGTTGTTAAAGATTAGTCTAAGGTTGGACGATCGGTAGTTTTAACTAGCTGCTTTCCCTTTAGTTTATCACTTCAAGATAGTTAGGCCCGGCATGACCAAGTATGTTAAGGCGTGCGGCTCGTAATCTGAGGGTCGCGGGTTCGCATCCCCGTCGAGCCAAACATGCTCGCTCTTGTAGCCGTGGGGGCATTATAATGTGACGGTCAATCCCACTATTCGTTGGTAAAAGAGTAGCCCAACACTTGGCTGTGGGTGGTGATGACTAGCTGCCTTCCCTCTAGTCTTACACTGCTAAATTAGGGACGGCTAGCACAGATAGCCCTCTTGTAACTTTGTGCGAAATTTAAAAAAAAACATCAAGATAGTTTTTGAGTAGCTTTGCCTCAAAATAAAACAAATAATACCTAATTTAATCTGCAATCAGACCTTATCAAGTACTTCTATAGTTAGCTATTGTTATATTCCATGTGTCATTCTATTGCTCACCCTATTTTTGTAAAGTTTTCCACTCTGACCAGTTGACAGACTTCTCCCTCTCAAATCAAACTATTTTCCACGAGATAATCTTTAATGGTGAATAATTTTTTGTATTTTATTTTACGATAGATTTGGTTCTTTTTACATGATGTACGGAAATAATCTCATAAAAAGGAAATTGTATGTGCGTGTTTTTTTTATAGCAAAGCCACATCAGACTATCTGCTGAGCTCACCGAGTGGAATCGAAGCCCTGATTTTAGCGTTGTAAACCTGTATATTTACCGCTCTACTAGCGGGAGGCGAAAGGGAATTGAATTGAAGGCATATTAAGAGTAAAATATTCCTAAATACGTTTTCAACGATATAAGGTTTGATTAAATTTCGCGCAAAACTACACACGGGCTATTGTAATCGATAAGTTAGGAATAGTTACAAGAGCTGACGATAAGAAACCGCTGATAATCCAAGAAAGTCAAGTGATTGCTCCGGTTAAGCTGGTCTTAAATCAACATAACTGCAACTTTTTCCATTTTAAGAACGTTTTCACCAGAGATTCTCATGAAGGCACAACTATCTTTAAGTGTTTTTGGTTTGTTTTGAATTTCACTCGAAGCTACACGAAGGCTATCTGTGCTAGCCGTCCCTAATTTAGCAGTGTAAGACTAGAGGGAAGGTAGAAGGGAACAAAGTAACGAACATTCTAATCTTTCGTATGATGATTCAGTTTAAGTTTTATGTTGAAGTTGAAGGGAAAACAAGGTTACAAAAGAGATACACTTTTCAGCAAATTTTTCTTCAACACTAAAACACTGCATATTTTAACGTAGTGGAAATATACATATATTTTGTTTGTTTCTTACTGAAATTCGTGTGTATAATAGACGAGAAATGTATCAGAAGTTGTTTGTGTGTTTGAAGACGGCACAACAGAAATAAACCATCACGTTCTTTCTTTGAAAGCTGCCTCGAACTGACTGTTGTATAGTTTCTGTAAAATCTACGTACATCGTTTGGCGTACACTTAATCTAAATAACTATGTAAATACGTGTGGATGCAACAAAGAAGTTACCCATGAGACTTGAAAAGACAAACAGATAGAATGAACCCAACCTGGCTTCTGTTTATCAAAAGTTAGACAGGCAATAGGAAAACATCTTATCACAGTAGGATATCTCTTGTCACCTCGAGTAGGGAGATAACAGATGTGACAGATGATACCTCGGGTTTGCTGGTGATTGTAGAGACACAGCAACCTATTTTGACCGAAATATCTACTAAGAACTTAACACACGTTTTGCTAGTCTTACAGCTTCCAAGAAATAATGGAAATCACCCGACCGCCGCTCGAGGGCGACCCTAACTCAGTTAGAAACAGCACTGTGCCCTCACAGATGATAGTAATTATTAGTTTCACAGCAGTTGATTGTCAACTTCACCCACAATTACAAAGGAAGGACATAAGTTATTGTCAGACATTACAGGCTATAGTGATATGACAAAAGTATTCATTTTTTGTAGGATGTACCCAGATAATTTGTAGTCTTAACGCTATCTTAAACTACATAACGGTTTATTTTACTTCTAATAATGAAGGAGTGTGTGAAGCGTGGGGTAAAATTAAATTTGTTGGAAGTGTTGTAGCGAACCATAGACAGACTCTTCAAATTATAAAGTAATGAATTTTAAATTATAAATTCAATCAGGTTAATAATGATCATGACAGTGATAGCGACTTTAAAAAAACAAACTAAGTGTGTAACAAAGGAACTCTGAGGGCGTTAGACATCGAAATGTAACTCCTTTAAGATTTCTTGCTGTCGTTGTATGATTATTTACTTTTATTTATTTAAGTTTCTTAAATAAATGATACAGGAACAACTTAAGGGATGAATTTTATGAAAACGTGAAGCTTTTGAGGTTAGTATGAGAACCAAAAATTTGTTTGTTTGTGAAATTCGCGCAAAGCTACTCGAGGACTATCTGTGCTAGCCGTCCCTAATTTAGGAGTGTAAGACTAGAGGAAAGACAGATAGTTATCACCGCTTACCGCCAACTCTTGGGCTACTCTTTTACCAACAAATAGTGGGATTGCCCGTCCCATTATAACGCCTTCACGGTTGAAAGGAGAGAGCATGTTTGGTGTAAAGGGGATTCGATCCCTGGACCCTCAGATTATGAGTCGAGTGTCTTTACCATCTAGCCATACCAGGCCATACCTAAAAATTATTATAAAATTAAATACTGATAACCGTATGAAAGACAAGAACAAGCATTTCATTAAAGAAGCTTGGGATGAAGATAATTGTTTGTTTATTTATTATTACCCTCAAGAGTGCACATTGAACTATGTTTATTTATTATTACCCTCAAGAGTGCACATTGAACTATGTTTATTTATTATTACCCTCAAGAGTGCACATTGAACTATGTTTATTTAGCGAGTTGTCAGCTCTCAAAATTTCTGCTGAGCCACCGAAGAGGTGGGGCATCACAAAGATGAATTTTAATAAAGTATTTCACAAAAAAACAAGAAACTGCCATATTTATATAGAACCCACCCCCCCCCCCGAGTTCCTTGTTCAGTATGTGAGAAAAACTAAAAGACACATTTTATAATTTATTTCTTGAACTACTCGAAACTTTGGGAAGTTGAAATAGAAATGTCCCTTCATCGTAGTAGTAAATAGTTTTAATATGGATCGTAGCAGTAAATAGTTTTAATCTCGTATATGGTAAATATTGCTTCTCTCGAGGCTAAAACTAAGTCTCAGTGAGTGGAAGATACGTTAACCCAGCAGTATTCCAGATACGTTCACCCAGCAGTGTTACAGATACGTTCACCCAGCAGTGTTACAGAAGGGAGTATGCTTCCTTCCAGTGACTCAACAGTAAGTCTGGTGTTGCACAACACAGCTCATTGTGCAGTTTTGTGCTGAACAACAAATACACAAACAAAAAGGAGGTACGGGACATGTACTTGGGGGGTGAAAGTGATAACAAGAACTCTTATGAAAAAAAGTGCTAACATTAAAAATGAACAATAATTAAGAAAACGTGAGATAATGTGAAGAAATGAGTAATAGACCAGAAACTCTGATAACTTAATAAGAATATAAAACAATAGAGAAAACATCCTAAGAAAAAACACACTGTATGTCAAAACAACCAGATGTGACTAGAAACTGAATAGCATATGAAAGGTATTAGGTTTAGTACATCTGTATCACTTCAGTCGTACTTTTAAAAGTCGTTTAAATCTTCAAAACACGTGATTTATCTGCACCTTTTTCATTGTTTAAACTACAATCATAGCCGGAATATTTCTCAATCTCAGGCAATCTCATTGTACGTAATTACGAATTTATTCTATAGTTTAACAGACATCTGGTATAATACCTCTGTTCCTTTGATGTACATAGTCATATCATGAAGTTATCCTAAAGGCTAACAAGTATCTGGTACATGTGTGGTCCTTTATTGACATATCGTACATAATCTAATCGTTATCTTATTCTAATAGTTTACAAACATCTGGTATACCTATATTTTTATTATCTCGACAATATCAACGTGAGATACCCACGCGTTTCTCAAAATGAATTTGTGTAAAAATTATAAAATATATAAACGAACCTCACTGGACATTACAAGCTTTAAGAAATTGCCCGCAGATATAAACGGTTTTCAGCTCTTCAGCTAACGCGAGTTTCTGTTTAATTACTGTTGCACTCGTTTCTCAGAGTTTTAGAAAGTAGACTCACTCAGGGCAAGATTAATTTTAGTAGTTGACACAAACATTTGGTTGCATAGCTGGATTTGGACGTTAATATGTATGTTCTAATAAAAACCTTAATTTAGACTGAACAGGTGTTAACATTCATGATCTAATAATAATGTTCTTTCCGTGATCTGGGTTTGAAATATTTATGGTTTATTTGTCTTTCAACCAAATTACAAAATATTTATTGCTGAAAATAACTTATTGGGTAAAATGGACACGCGATCTCGTGAAATTCCTCGTGTTTTTTGTTTTGTTTTTTGCTGAGAAAAAAACACTTTTTCATTGTAGTTTTTTCGATATAAAAATAAGCTATTACTGTCAAGTAAAGAAAAGAGATTCTGGAATAAGTGATGAATCTCTGTGTTATTAGTTCTTTGCATGTTTCCCAAGATTGTTTTAATATAATATCAGGTGAGGAGATTTTCCCGTGGAAAGGCTACCCCGATTTTGTCCTCATGTGTGTTTGCTTTTCATTGTATTCTGTCAATATATTCCGTATTCTGAAGTATTATACGTAAAATAAACCGTCAACATAAATTAGCGTGCCTATAATAAACATACGTACTTACAACTCACTAGAATTCGCATATACGTTATCATGGCAACAAGCGACTTGTGTGGTACAAAATGTTTAATGTAAGAAGTTTTTTTTGTTTACAAAGACACTGCCCGGTCCGGCATGGTCAAGCGTGCGACTCGTAATCTGAGGGTTCGCATCCCCGTCACGCCAAACATGCTCGCCCTTTCAGCCGTGGGGGCGTTATAATGTGACGGCAAATTCCCCTATTCGTTGATAAAAGAGCAGCTCAAGAATTGGCGGTGGGTGGTGATGACTAGCAGCCTTGCCTCTAGTCTTACGCTACTAAAGTAGGGACGGCTGACACAGATAGCCCTCGAGTAGCTTTGTGCGAAATTTATGGCCTGGCATGGCCAAGCGCGTAAGGCGTGCGACTCGTAATCCGAGGGTCGCGGGTTCGCGCCCGCGTCGCGCTAAACATGCTCGCCCTCCCAGCCGTGGGGGTGTATAATGTGACGGTCAATCCCACTATTCGTTGGTAAAAGAGTAGCCCAAGAGTTGGCGGTGGGTGGTGATGACTAGCTACCTTCCCTCTAGTCTTACACTGATAAATTAGGGACGGCTAGCACAGATAGCCCTCGAGTAGCTTTGTGCGAAATTAAAGAAACAAACAAACAACAAACAAGACACTGTCACAGAAAAGACCAAACAAGCAATGTCTGTAGGTACAAAAAATTGTCCGTTTTTTGTTTCTTTCTTTGTTTGTTGAATGTTTATTGTTATAATCAGCAATTCATTCATCTGTGTTCAAACTCGTCAACTCAACTGAACCAGTAGTGAGACGTTTTGTAAGCCTAAATTTATAGACACAAAGTACTAATTAGCCACATGTGAATGAAAATAAGTCTTTTATATGTTTACTACGAGTATGTGATGCCGTAAAATCGAGAACCTTTAATAATAATACATTGTAATCATTAATACATTTCACATAGGAATATATGCTATAAGGAATGTGTTATACACATATACATAAACTAAAACATTGTGTTCCACATATAAACGTAAGCTGTTAACATTGTGTTCCACAAATAAACGTAAGCCAGATTTTTTAATCATATTGTTTTGTTTCGTTTATCTATTTTAATTATTTGTTTGTAGAAACATTTCTTGTTAATTTATTGGAAGTTGAGTGGTATCTGTCTGGTTTCATATTCCAAGCTGACAAAAACTTAAAGTATGAGGGAAGGGAATGGGTCTCAGGCCCTCCATCCAACAATGGAACCAACTAATAGATATTATATATTTGTACAGTGATTCATGTAACAGCCGTTTGGGTGTATCTTTACAATCTCACAAGCGTATCACTAATTAAACCATTAAATTAAGTAGCATACGAAAATCTGTTGTGAGATAGAATAGTTTAGTTTTTAAAATGTATGTTCTAACTTTGTAGTTATTTAAAGTGAGAAAATAATGATTTGTTAGAATTCTATATATCTCACGTCTGTTCGTTTTAAAAAATCCGAAACAAGTAGCCTTCTCGAAACTGTAAAAACGTACCTGATGGGTGAGTGTAGCGTCATTTAATAGCTATCCCGCAAGCAGTGTACTCTCTTTTTGCTTGGTAATGGCAGAGTGAAGTTTCAATATAACTATACTTATCCTATCCTTTGGCCTCGCTCGCGCGTTACAATTATAGCCTTCCGTTAACAACTGCTTACCAAAGGCTGGAACCCTCTTTAAGAGCCCTGTTATTTTTCAAGTTCAGCATATTAGCAGAATGAGAGGTTTTTCTACCAAAATGGCTACTCTCTAAAGCTGCATCCACACGAAGACATGAAATAAACTCTATGACTGATTGCCAGCACTATCGACCCTCCCCTGAGAAAAAATAAAAAAGCAAAAGTTCCTGTCAACTGCAGGCGGCCGAAACTTGTTAATGTTGAACAGAACTTGAAAATAACAAAAAAACTTCTGTATTTGTCTTCATTAATTGATAAAACGAACAACTAGTGTATTACAGACACTCACTCTTTGGCAGGAGATATACCACCTTCTTGACCATCTTAACAATTGATTAAGATGTTCAAACGTAATGTACATGATTTACAAGTTTTCTTAGTTTTGTAGTTTTAACTGCTGATATGAATAACTTTTACACATAGAACGAAACTAACAGCCAGCCTGGCCATCACTGAAGATATTTAAATGTTCTTTTATTTCCGTTTCCGCTTATGAAGATTATGATGTATTATTTAATAAGCTGGCTCTTATTTTATGCTATCAACGATGAGTTAATAAATATAATAATATATTGTATTTATATTGTATTTATAACCTTTCGTATTGTTAAGTTATTACACTTGCTTTGATTGAACTATTGTTTTTAGATATATATATAAGTATTTTGAACACAGTTAATCATATATTCGTGCACGTGTGCAAAGCATTTAGTAAGGGAGAAGAGATTGCTCACCCATGGCCTATATAGTTATGACATCTCTGCTCTGACCCAGTCCTTAAAATATGGTGTCAACTATTACATCTTTAAATCACGATCCGACTACCAAAATTTGGACTCAAAACTAACTGCGAAAATCCTAGAAATAAACACAAAAATTTGTAATCGCAGTTCCGTTTCCTCAGCTTGATAAATTTTAATACTAAACATCTGGGGTTCGATTTCAGCGTTCAGCATGGCGCTGATAGCCCATTGCGCAATTTCTATTGAACACAAACTAAGTCCTCAGTTCCAATATTCTATTGAACACAAACTAAGTCCTCAGTTCCAATATTCTGTTGAACAACAAACTAAGTCCTCAGTTCCAATATTCTATTGAACACAAACTAAGTCCTCAGTTCCAATATTCTATTGAACACAAACTAAGTCCTCAGTTCCAATATTCTGTTGAACAACAAACTAAGTCCTCAGTTCCAATATTCTATTGAACACAAACTAAGTCCTCAGTTCCAATATTCTATTGAACACAAACTAAGTCCTCAGTTCCAATATTCTGTTGAACAACAAACTAAGTCCTCAGTTCCAATATTCTATTGAACAACAAACTAAGTCCTCAGTTCCAATATTCTGTCAGTCTTTAACATCTTCGCAGCTTGAACTGTTACTGAGATTGTACAACTCAGACATCTGACAAATATTGAAAGTTAAATGATAAATGTAGTGAAAATAATGAGATGCTTCCATTAAGTTTGTAAGACATCGAGAAAAATAGTAACAAAATAGCACTAACAGGGTTTGAGTTTCATGAAAATAGAAGTGTGTTAATTCAGTCATCGTTAGCTCACGTTATATTATCCACAGACAGTGTACACAACTTGATTTAGTCATCGTTAGCTCACGTTATATTATCCACAGACAGTGTACACAATCTGATTTAGTCATCGTTAGCTCACGTTATATTATCCACAGACAGTGTACACAACTTGATTTAGTCATCGTTAGCTCACCTTATATTATCCACAAACAGTGTACACAACTTGATTTAGTCATCGTTAGCTCACGTTATATTATCCACAGACAGTGTACACAACTTGATTTAGTCATCGTTAGCTCACGTTATATTATCCACAGACAGTGTACACAACTTGATTTAGTCATCGTTAGCTCACGTTATATTATCCACAGACAGTGTACACAACTTGATTTAGTCATCGTTAGCTCACCTTATATTATCCATAAACAGTGTACACAACTTGATTTAGTCATCGTTAGCTCACCTTATATTATCCACAGACAGTGTACACAACTTGATTTAGTCATCGTTAGCTCACGTTATATTAACAGTTCATTTATTTAGGGCTTTTTTTGTTTAAGGAAGACCCACATCCTAGAACTCCCAGTATGTATACTCACAAACTAACTACTTACTAAACAAATTTTAACTGAAAACTTAAGAACATCATTTTATTGGGACCTTATGGTTTATTTGTTACTCGTAGTTTAAACAATAAACTTGTTTCGACCCATAAACTAGTTATATCATCAAAAGTATCTAACTCAGCTACAGTCTCAACTGGTTATTAGACCCATGACACAATCAAGCTCATAACCTAGGAATTCCATAAGTCTAGTAATGGGGTCATGGATGCGACTGCCCGATCTACTAAAGATGTTATAAATGTCCGTTAATCCCATTCGTTAGAAAAAGAGTAGCCCAAGTTTTGACGGTGTGTAGTTATGAGTAGTTGCCTTCTCTGTAGTTTATAACAGCCAAATTATAGATTGCTAGCGAAGACAAAAGCCCTCGTACAGCTTTGTTTAAAGCTATTCAAAAGAAACCTAAACCCTTATTAATAATCTAAAGCACGTGATCTTTCAAAGTACTTGTACCCGTGACTGTTAACTCCATTCAGCACTATAAGCCAGACATTTTTCCAGACACATAACCTAAACATCGAGTTAATTACAGCTCCCTATAATACAAAAATATGTTTTCTTGCCATACAGTCAGTCTCTTTGATCAAAATCACCAAATATAACATGAAACAGATGTAGGTGAGTGTCATGTTCTCAACATGAAATCTCATAATGCATTGTTTGCTTATTTCATTTTGTATCTTTTTACAGTTTCTTCTCTAATAACTTGTTATAAATGTCATGAAAATTGGACGTGGGACAGTTTCAACATCATGAGATCCCACCAGGTTCGTGATAACTGGGTACTTCTAAATGTGTGTATAGCTTCAGCAACGTGTATATTTGTGATATTAGAGTACTTCCAAATGTGTGTATAGCTTCAGCAACGTGTATATTTGTGATATTAGAGTACTTCTAAATGTGTGTATAGCTTCAGGAACGTGTATATTTGTGATATTAGAGTACTTCCAAATGTGTGTATAGCTTCAGGAACGTGTACATTTGTGATATTAGAATACTTTTAAATGTGTGTATAGCTTCAGGAACGTGTATATTTGTGATATTAGAATACTTTTAAATGTGTGTATAGCTTCAGGAACGTGTATATTTGTGATATTAGAATACTTCTAAATGTGTGTATAGCTTCAAGAACGCGTATATTTGTGATATTAGAATACTTCTAAATGTGTGTATAGCTTCAAGAACGCATATATTTGTGATATTAGAATACTTTTAAATGTGTGTATAGCTTCAAGAACGTGTATATTTGTGATATTAGAATACTTTTAAATGTGTGTATAGCTTCAGGAACGTGTATATTTGTGAAACTGGAGTAATTTCAAGTGTGTGTGAATTCAACAGAAATACTTAATAACTGTTTGTATATAATTGTGATAACGGGGAGTTTCCACAGAAACAGTTTCTTAAAGAACTATTCCATAGAAGTCGAAATAAAAAAAGAAATGAAAATTACGGCGCTTGAATCCCACTGTTTTCTTAGTTAAAACAGGCAATTCTACTGAAAGATGTGAATGTTGTTTAGTTTCTGGAAATGTTTTAAATATTATAAAGAATGTTCGTCATGAGTTTATTCTTCAGAAGGTGTGACGTCAGAAGGTGTGACGGTGATGCTGAGAAACATAAATTACACTTTTATTCATAACAACCTTTATTATATTTTAAATATAAGGATGTATAACGAGGTTACCCTAGTTGTACCCTGGAAGTGATCCCAAATTTTAGGGTTATAATCCCCAGGTTTACCCGAGTCACCACAGGTCTTCTTAAAAACTCTTTTATCAATAAACTATCTAGCATAGTCTTTAAAATATTCGTAATTCTGAATACGCCTCAATATAAATATGTAATGAAGACGCACATGACAAAGATAATAAATCGACTTTGAAGCCTGTATTAGTTTACTGAATTTTTTGACGTGACAAATTCTAAATTCTGTTTTGTTTGTTTTTGGAATTTCGCACAAAGCTACTCGAGGGCTATCTGTGCTAGCCGTCCCTAATTTAGTAGTGTAAGACTAGAGGGAAGGCAGCTAGTCATCACCACCCACCGCCAACTCTTGGGCTACTCTTTTACCAATGAATAGTGGGATTGACCGTCAAATTATAGCGCCCCCACGGCTGAGAGGGCGAGCATGTTTGGCGCGACCCTCAGATCACGAGTCGCACGCCTTAACGCACTTGACCATGCCGGGCCGATTCTAAATCATGTTTGTGTCATAAAAGTTGAAATTCTGGACAGTTAGTGCAGTTTTAGACTAAAACCACCCTGGAGAGTAAAGTAATAGAGATTATTGGTTGTGATTTTTATTTATAATTGGAAACTTTCAATGAAGTTTTTGAGAGGAACACAATCACACATGTCGGTACCAAACAGTTTGTATTCTTCACTTTTATGAAGTCCTAAGACGTTTGCTTTGACTCCTATGAATTACTACATCAAACCACTTATAAACGTATATTTTATACACAAAAAAGGTTTTTTTTATTAATTACTTTCATATATATTTTAAAACATGCACACAACTGCAGTATAACAAGTGTTTGATGGTTTGTGGCCGCTTTGCGATCGGAGGTCGTGGGTACACTATTGAAGTAACAAACTTCATTATTCGATTCCACAAGGGTAGATAGCCCAAGAGTTAACAGTGAGAGTGACTAGAAGTCTTCCCGCTTCAAATTTATTGTGGGATCGCGAAATTGTAGAACAAAAAACAAACTTACCGTCTTTTAAAACTTTATGACAATATGAACGGCTCAGATCATTAATCCATCAACAACCAGGATAGTCAGGGAGAATTGTATTTTCTGGTGTTAACTTATTAAAATCACCAAAAAACTTGCAGGAGTAAACAGATTTCTGGTGCTTTAAGATGCACCAGGAATTTTCAAAATACATCTGTTACGATGTTCGCCATTTCTACATCCGCGATAGATGGATGGATTTCCTGAAACATTACCTTAAAAATATAAAGTTCTGTTTAATTTAAATTTTCATATGAATTTATATATATATAAATAGTGAAGCAACCGTGTTGTCCCCAATCTCAGTGGCATTTTCTACAGACTTACGACGCTAGAAACCTGAATCAGATACCTGTGGTGGATAGAGCACAGACAGCTCATTGTGTAACTACGAACATTACGAAAACTGGACATAAATCACTTGAAAGTAAAAGTAAACTAAATATTGATGTTCACAGTATGAAATACATCTAAATACTACATGCAAAAACGGCTCGTTTGGGTTGAGAAAATGTTTTACATAGAGGAGCGAACAACGTTTCGACCTTCTTCGGTCATCGTCAGGTTCACAAAGGTTTGTGACGATGACGATGACCGAAGAAGGTCGAAACGTTGTTCGCTGTTCTATGTAAAATATTTTCTCAACCCAAACGAGCCGTTTTTGCATATAAAATTCTCAACAAGTGGGTTTCTCGACATCACTGACATCTAAATAGTGATGTTTATAGCATGAAATAATCTGAATATTGATGTTTATGAAATACATCTAAATTTCACGTATTCCTTTCTTGGAGCCCCCTAGTGGCTCAGCAGTATGTCTGCGGACTTACAATGCTAGAAACCGAGTTTCAATACTCGTGGTGGGCAGAGAACAGATAGCCCATTGTGTAGCTTTGTGCTTAATTCAAAAATAACAACAACACCATCTCTTAACGAAATGTATGCTTTTTGTTTATAAGGCTTCAAAACTAACAATATTCTATAAAAGTTTATTTCTCTATGGGAAACCAAAGTAATAAGTAATTTTAATAGTAATTAATAATTTAAGTAATAACTGATTCGTTTCAATATTAACAGCTGATAATTTATATTAGGGTTAAAATATATTTAACTCAGATGATCGACTTGTTTCCATTCCGTCTGGAAATGGCGCTCACACTTGTGATAATGATTGTATTTTCGTTTCTTTAGTTGTTTACGTTAGATCCGGAATGGCCAGGTGGGTTAAGGCGTTCGACTCCTTCTCTGAGGGTTGCGGGTTCGAATGCCCATCGCATCAAAGATGCTCGACTTTTCAGTTGTGGGGGCGTTATAATGTCACGGTCAATCCCACTATTCGTTGATAAAAGAGTAGCCCAATAGGTGGCGGTGGGTGGTGATAAGTGGCTGCCTTCCCTCTAGTCTTGCACTACTAAATTACAGACGGCTGGCGTAGGTGGCTCTCGTGTAGCTTTGCGAGAAATTCAATAAAATAATTTTGTTTGCGTTTCATATGTTGCTACAGATACTGTAATAAACAAAACCGTGGACTCATAAGTACCATGTTGCACTAATAGTTGGTAGAAATAAGGAACCCGATTAATTCTATATATGCCTTTCTTTTTGTAATCCCAGGGCTGACACTTTATGTAAATGAAATGTACAAGAAACCACGTAATAAATGTGTCATGAATTATTTACGTATGTCTAAAACAATGAATTCTTAGAACCTGGTCATATTTACGTATGTGTTGCAAGCCCTAATTAAGTATTCAAACCATCATTATTAAATATAATTTAGTGCAATTTGTTTTGAGATTTTACCGGGTAATAAAACTGTCACGTGGTAATAGACAACCGCATTGAATTACGGAAATGTTATGGCTTTTGAAGAAATTCGCAAACAATTTCTGTAATTTACTTTGTTTCAATGTTTTATAGGCCGGGCATGCGAGGCAGTTGAGACACTTGACTCGTAATCCGTCACACCAAACATGTTCGACATTTAGCCGTGGTGGGCGTTATATGGCGGTCAATCCCACTATTTGTTGATAAAAGAGTAGCTCAAGAGTTAGCAGTAACTAGTGGTGATTGGTTGCCTTCCCTCTAGTCTTACACTGCTAAATTAGGGACGACTAACGCAGATAGCCCTCGTGTAGCTTAGCGCCAAATTCAAACCAAATCGGCCCGGCATGACCAAGCGTGTTAAGGCGTACTACTCATAATCTGAGGGTCGCAGGTTTGCATCCCGGTCGCGCCAAACATGCTCGCCATTTCAGCCGTGGGGGCGTTATAATGTGACGGTCAACCCCACTATTCGTTGGTAAAAGAGTAGCCCAAGAGTTGGCGGTGGGTGGTGATGACTAGCTGCCTTCCTTCTAGTCTTGCACTGCTAAATTAGGAACGGCTAGCACAGGTAGCCCTCGAGTAGCTTTGTGCAAAATTTAAAAAACAAACAAACAATTCAAACCAAATCAAATGAATATTTATACAAAACCTGTTAGAATAGAGCTGAGTAATAGAGAAGGCCACGTTGTTGGGTTTTTTTTCAAACGGATGAGGTTTGTTTGTTTGTAGTTAAGTGCAAAGCTGCACAATGGGCTGTCTGTGTTCTGCCTAACACAGGTATCGAAACCCGATTTCTGGTGTTGTAAATCTGCAGACATATTGCTGTGCCACTGAGGGTGGGGGCCACGGGTAAGAAGTGTCGTATTCTCATTTAATGCATATTTCTTTAATACGCCGTATTCCAGTTGTTTAAAGAAGTTCTGAGGTAAACAGATACTTTTCAAGATATTTTTAAAAACAATTACTGAAGTTTTATAGTTTTGAAAGCCACAAAGAGGCTGACATTTAAATATACAACATGTATAACCTTACCCTTCCTATGGTATATGTCACGTCACGCTTTATTTCTCGTAATAAGAGGTGTTACAAAAGCTAGAATGCATTCTTCGAGGTAAAATAGTTTCATTACTGTGTGACCATTGCGATTTTAGTGACGGGAGTGAAAGTGAGTCGTGAAACCTTACAAGTGTTGTGAGTGTTGGTATAATAAGCTTAAAGTGAAGACGTAGTGTGGGATCATCTAGCCTAGAGCCAACTGCATAAAATTTATCATAAAAGTAAATATATCGAATCAACTCTAAATTTAGATTTTTTTAAAAAATTAAGCTTTAAGTTAAGAAATCAACTGTTTTTCTTTTTCCAGTTTTGTTGTCAATAGATTCCATTTTACGCTTTTCAATACACAAACAAACGACAGTATCGAATTATAGTTATGTCGCTAAGCAACAAGACATAAAAGCCATTGTTGGAACGCAGTATTACCAAAACACACTGGCTTTTATATATGTATTAGAAGTTGTTCATTTAACTGATTTTAACCAATAATCAATTTACGAACAAGCCACGAATTCATTTCATGAATGATCTTAATTTTGATTGGTTCACGAAGTAATTCACCGACGTTTGATTGGCTCACGATGTAATTTATCGACGTTTGATTGGCTCGACTACACTTTTCTGCTTTATTGTTGGTCAAACTTGATAACATAAACTTTACTTCTTTCAGTTAGCTATGAAATGTGAGGTTAGATGTATTTAATACTATAAACATCAATATTTAGTTTAATTTTACTTTCAAGTGATTACTGTCTAGTTATATACACACACACACACACACACACAAATATATATTTGTTATCAAAATACTCTATAGATGGAGCTTATATCTTAAAACTACGATGATTGTATTTCTATTAATTAATTTAATATTCAGATCCATTATCTTTGCAAGAAACAAAAAAAATCGTTTATGTTATATTTTTCTTGGAGGGCGTGGAGGATGGGAGTTAGACAATGTAATGTCCCGATCGTAGCTCCCCCTGCAGTCAGGGGTTAAAAGTTTCTTACAGGGGGTGTTGACTTTAGGTGAATCTAGCTAATCTTCTGCACAATATCTGAACTTCTAACTGACGTTTGTGTACATTTTATTGTATCTCTTTGTTACGACTTTAATCCAAACTAGTTTGGGGTCGGTATGCTGTTGGCACACTCGACAACCATATACGACGAGCTTGTTCGGTGACAGAGATTCGTCCCTCACATTGTGAGCCTAGAGTCCTGACCGTAAGGCCATGTCAGGTTGCTACACGCTCTATATCTAAATGTGCACAAGCTTAAAATTGCACACTAAGCAAAGCACTAGAAATGACTTTTAGAATTTTCCAAAAATGCTACGCATTGTTTCATACAGACGTTATTGTGTAAACTGCAAACATTAGACACGACTCAAAATAGACCTTATTGTACACACTAAAAAAACACTAGACATGGCTTAGCATAGAGTTTATTGTAAACATACAAATACCAGACATAGCTTAGCATAGAGTTTATTGTAAACATACAAATACCAGACATGGCTTGGCATAGACTTTATTGTAAACATACAAATACCAGACATGGCTTACCATAGACTTTATTGTAAACATGATTTAATAATGTTCGTAAGCCAAAACAGACAACTTATTTACTTTCACAGGTAGTTTCTTACAGAATTTACTTCAACAATTGTTTACCTTTTATTTTTCTATAACCTAAAGAGATTTTATAGTAACAAACAAATTAAAATAAAACATTCAACAGGCTTGTTGCAAAATAGACTTCAAAGACCTTTCTACTGTAGAAGTTTGAAGGCATGTCTTTAACGATAGCTGACGCCAGAGCTCTCAAGTCCGTGATCTTAACTTGAGGCAAAAGGCAGTAAAACTACTATTTTTCCGGAACTCCGGAAAACTTCCATTTTTGCTCCACTTGACAGTATTCGTTTTCCAACTACAGTGTTTATAATTTCGTTATCATTGGATGCTGTCGTCCTCGTATTAATCGAATTTTCGCTCACCACACACACCCAAGTTAGTCGTACCCTAATCTGTCATGGAATAAGTCAAACTACAAGTACCGTACAGTTCGATATTTTTCTTTATCCGTTAGAAATTACTCAGCAGTACGTTACCGACTGTATCGTATACGTTAACTACTGTCACGTTTTGGTTATATTTATATTTCATTTTACGGCTTACAATTTAACGACTCTCGTATTTTTACGTACGTGCTTCGAGTACGTTTTATTGGTTACCTCAAAATAACGCTAAAAATATAATTCATTATAGAAACGTAATTTATATACGAGATAACAAAAGCCACTAAAGTTCATTACTGACGAAATGTAAAATTCTTAGGCTGATAATAAGAGTATGTAATAGGTATATTGGGATCACAGTTGTAATGGCTGACTTCGCTTTAAGACTCGTAACGTTGCATTCAATTGTGTTTATAACTTATCGAAATTTAAGTGCAAACGCGAAGCATATACCTATTTATAGAGTAGGATATATATATTTGTGTGTACGAATGTGCACTGTTATATAGTCTCCACATGTTCTAGTGGGATTCTATATATATGTATACACATACTGTACACATTACGAGCGTACTTACATCTTATTTCGCTTGTAAGACTACTTTGCTCGTTATTGAGATAATGAAAGACTCAACAATTTGTTCTTTCACGTGCAAATAATGCACGCGGTACACGAGCAATGTCTCACCCAATTATATTTTTTGTATGGTCTACCTTTTTAGTTATTGTTTACTACATTTTGAAAGTTTGTTTCTTTGTAATATTAGGTTTGTTTGTTTTAAAATGAGAATATAATTACGTCATAAAAATTACTCGGAAAGAGAGTTTGTTTTAAAGTGAGAATCTAATTACGTCATAAAAATTACTCGGAAAGAGAGTTTGTTTTAAAGTGAGAATCTAATTAGGTAGATAATTTGGTTATTATAG
Source organism: Carcinoscorpius rotundicauda (assembly GCA_011833715.1). NCBI lineage: Eukaryota > Metazoa > Arthropoda > Merostomata > Xiphosura > Limulidae > Carcinoscorpius > Carcinoscorpius rotundicauda. The sequence continues at coordinate 5,343,832 of CM022400.1, forward strand.
CTTTATGATTTTTCAAGATGAGAAATTACGCATTGGTGCAAAAATTCGCTACTTTGTTGCATAAAACTGGCGTCCCCTTAGAAAGAAATGGTTCTATTTCAATAAAACATGGTCAAACACATTTTTCAGTCGAATGCACGAGACCAAAAATTTTCAAAAATGTTTTTAAAAACATAAAATACATACTTATAGTGAGAAAAACAATTTTGTCTGAACACAAAACATAAAAATATGACGATTCAGTTCATGTAAAGAAAAACTTGTAGGGACATCGTTCAAAAATCTCTTGAATATTTATAAAAATTAGAGACATTTTGGTGGTCGACTTCGTTTGGTTACCATATTCAAGTCTTATTGCTACAAAGTTGTTCACAAAATATACATCTCATGCTTTATTAAAGTAACGCCAAATTTTTGCAACAGTATACTAGGTTTTCGCAAAAATCTGTATTTATGAAATGGATTGCAATATGAAAAATTAGTTTGTTTTAAAGCGAGAGTCAGTCAGTGATCACGGACCATTGTTCTGGATCTACCCACCGCCAACTCTTGGGCTACTCTTTTACCAACGAATAGAGGGATTGACAGTCACTTTATAACGACCCCACGGCTGAAAGGGTCAGCATGTTTGGTGTCACAAAATCCACGATCTGGAAGCATACCAAACATGGAAATATTTGTATAACGGAGAGCCCAGTGACAGAGCTATACTGAAAGAAGTTATGGTACCCACTAAGGAAATTCTCAGCCTCTCTTTCAGATGATTGTGTTGGTGAATACATTGAAGACTATTGGTGTATTTTCAGATGATTGTGTTGGTGAATACATTGAAGACTATTGGTGTATTTTCAGATGATTGTGTTGGTGAATACATTGAAGACTATTGGTGTATTTTCAGATGATTGTGTTTGTGAATACATTGAAGACTATTGGTGTATTTTCAGATGATTGTGTTGGTGAATACATTGAAGACTATTGGTGTATTTTCAGATGATTGTGTTGGTGAATACATTGAAGACTATTGGTGTATTTTCAGATAATTGTGTTGGTGAATACATTGAAGACTATTGGTGTATTTCCTATGCTTCGCCACTGATACTTAAAATAGATAACTTTAACGTGCAACCCCCTAAAAATGAAAAATAAAATACAACAGAAAGTTGATTCTTATCAACATAAATGTCTTACGTAGATTAAATAAACGCATTACTGTATGCCTTGTGTTTTATTATGTAATGTACAGAGCTTTATATGTCGTGTTTTAAAATCCGACGTATGTCAAATTAAAACGACGTTTGAATTTTAATGAACCATTAGTGTATTTTATAAGTGCAACAAGTGACACGATTTCTAATCGCACGATGAGAGACAGACCAGTTGTAAACCAATCAAACTGACTATTTGAAGAAAGCTTTGAGACAAACACCAGTAAAGTGACTAGAGAAATGTAGCAAGCGTTAAGTCAGTTTTATTTTTGCTACAGATTGACGAATCTTCAGCAGTAATAAGATTATTCGATATACCAGAATTATTTATATATACTTTTGGTTCTTTATTTATTCTATATTATGCAAAAGTCAGAATTGCAGGCTGTTGTGAACATGTTCTAAACAATATAGAGATGATACAGCAGGCTGCACAATTGTTCTATACAGTGGATTGGGGCAGGAATTATAGGCTATCACGAATCTATTCTACACACTGGTGTTGAAAGCGTATATTTTCATTTGTTATGATTAGTATCTTCGGCTACACGTCTACCGTGTTGCAGCTGACCAAAGCACGATGTCTAGAATATAAATATATTTAGTATGCACGTGAATTTCATAGCATCTTTAACTACACACACTCACGCGCACAAGGAACGACAAAAAGATGAATACTAGCAATAGTACACAAGATATATGAACTACTCAGTACAACCTAATGAAAGCATACATTATAAATGGGAGTTAGAACGAAACGGGCAGGTGGTTCTTTTATCTGTAAGCTGGATTATATTTATCTGTGGTCGTCTAAAACCCAAGACTCGTACAGTAAATAATTTTAGGACTGATGAAAAAAATTATGGGTACATTTTTATCACTAAGCATCGAATGTTTATCAAAAAACTTCTTTTTAAATCTTATACGCGGTAAGCTCGTCGTACGAAATGCATTGTAAAATAATGAAAAACAGTACAAACGATAACACATATTTCATGTAAAGCTGACAACGTGGTCCCAACATAGACGCTGCTCTTGTAAAGTTCATTTTTAAAATTATTTTCCTAGAGTCTGGTTTGGTTTAAATTTCACGCAAACCTGCACGTGGGCTATCTGCACTGTGTCCACTCTCATACAATAAACGCATTAGTACTATAGTACCACTATCATACAATAAACACATTAGTGCTATAGTACCACTATCATACAATAAACACATTAGTACTATAGTACCACTCTTATACAATAAACACATTAGTACTATAGTACCACTATCATACAATAAACACATTAGTACTATAGTACCACTCTTATACAATAAACACATTAGTACTATAGTACCACTATCATACAATAAACACATTAGTGCTATAGTACCACTCTTATACAATAAACACATTAGTGCTATAGTACCACTCTTATACAATAAACACATTAGTACTATAGTACCACCCTCATACAATAAACACATTAGTACTATAGTATCACTCTTATACAATAAACACATTAGTACTATAGTACCACCCTCATACAATAAACACATTAGTACTATAGTATCACTCTTATACAATAAACACATTAGTACTATAGTACCACTCTCATACAATAAACACATTAGTACTATAGTAACACCCTCATACAATATTTCGAAATTCCCTTACATTTTATTTCTACTACGGTAGAGACCAAAGAATAATATGAACCAATAGTAACTTTCACTTTAACAACACCCAAGTTAACACAAAAAATTACACGATAAGCAATGTACCGGTATAAATAAACACGGATAAGATGAGCTGAGAATCCTATGTAAAGACAGCTAAGTGTGGAGATAGTTGTCATTCTAAAACGAATCTTTCAAGAGTTGCGTGATATTTGTTTTAAAAACCGCTAACGTAACGATTTTCCAAGTCTCTAAGACTGGGTTACAATGACGTGTTTCTAAAACTGTGATACAATAACGTGTTTCTAAGACTGTGTTACAATGACGTGTTTCTAAGACTGTGATACAATGACGTGTTTCTAAGACTGTGTTACAATAACGTGTTTCTAAGACTGTGATACAATAACGTGTTTCTAAGACTGTGTTACAATGACGTGTGATAAGGCAGATAACGTAAAAAAACACCTGGGATTCAACACAAGTTAGAAGAATAATATTAAATTATATCATTTTGTTCCATCGATATTACACAAACATATTATTACCAAATTCGTAGTATTTCATTTTTCAAACGCCATATATATTCTATTCATTTTTCGTGTTCGTTTATTCTCAAAATTCAAGAAAGCTCAAATTTAACCAAAGCTGTTTGGCAGTACCCACGTGCTGGTGTTCTATTTACACTAGACGATTCTCGAGGTTTGTTTTTATGCACTACCAACATGTTTCGATCTGGTTCTAGTATTTCCTAACTTGCAATGGTCAAATTGGCCTTTATGTACCGATGGGAAAGATGTGAATCCACCATTTTTACCACGGCGCTGTTCCGTTTCTGGTGGAGACTTATTAACATCAACATAACTAGACGGAGAAAGTTTGATGGTTATATAATCCGGCAAACTCGGTCCTGCGCCAACCGTGTTCGTCTGTTCCTGGGCGTTTCCACTTCAGTTTACAGGTACACAAACGTCGAGATGGCCGAACCTTAGAGGAAGGACAGGTTGTGTTACAAAGTGAAAAACTCGGGGGTGAAGTTCCCCATCTGAGGGGCTCCAGCTCATGCCGAGTCGTCCTTGGAATATAGACTGCCCCAGTAGATTAGATGATAAGGTCGCCTCTTCTCTTCTCTTAATCTGACCATCTAGATGGCCAGTGTTGCTGTGTTATTTTTATAGTCTCAAACATGGAGGCGGGTTTGGTCTGTCGTTCAAAGTAGGCACTATTTCATAAATGTTTGCACGTTTTGTTGCCAAGGTGATAGCGAATGCATAAAAACGTGATAGAATTTTTCGCCCTCGCAGATGTATGTAATTTTTTTTTTACTTTTACCTCATAAAATGAACCAAATGCCAAAGAGAAATAGAGACTTATATAAAAATACTTTTATCAATAGGGAAAGAGCAAATATATTGTGTCTTTAATTAAGCAGCCGTATTTAATGTGTTAGAACCCCAGATCATGAATTCTCAAGTCACCTGGTCATTTCACAGCATGATATGCTTTAGAAAAAGCAGTAACTTTATCACTCGCAGTGTATTCATCCGCGGCTTTTATCCAGAACGAACCACTCTTTAATTTAACTATCTGGTAAAAGACACCATCTAACTTTTTAAACTTATATTTTAAATTAATAAAAAAAGCTCCGAATGTTGATGGGCTAACTGAAAATTAAAAAAGGCTAAGTTCTAACTGAAAATTAAAAAAAGGCTAAGTTCTAATTGAAAATTAAAAAGCCTAAGTTCTAACTGAAAATTAAAAAAAGGCTAAGTTCTAACTGAAAATTAAAAAAGGCTAAATTCTAACCGAAAATTAAAAAAGGCTAAATTCTAACTGAAAATTAAAAAAGGCTAAGTTCTAACTGAAAATTAAAAAAGGCTAAGTTCTAACTGAAAATTAAAAAGCCTAAGTTCTAACTGAAAATTAAAAAAGGCTAAGTTCTAACTGAAAATTAAAAAAGGCTAAATTCTAACCGAAAATTAAAAAAGGCTAAATTCTAACTGAAAATTAAAAAAGGCTAAGTTCTAACTGAAAATTAAAAAAGGCTAAGTTCTAACTGAAAATTAAAAAGCCTAAGTTCTAACTGAAAATTAAAAAAGGCTAAATTCTAACTGAAAATTAAAAAAGGCTAAGTTCTAACTGAAAATTAAAAAAGGCTTAGTTTTAACCATGTTGTCAACTGGATGTACACCTCCAAATCATCGACTTAAATGTGTCTTTACTTTTATCATTATCTTTCTACTAGATAGTTTAGTGTGGGCCTGACCTTTAAAACTAAAATAAGGTAAGCTACTAGTTTCTAGTATCAAACATATTCACTGTATATGTGGTCTCACAAAGTAACTAAATAACTAACCAAACGGCCTCATAACAATACTCTCAATCAATATAAAACAAACTTGTTTTCTGAATAAATACCAGTTTTATACAAAACAAATTTATAACGGAAAACATTTTAAAAAAATATATCTCGATCTATAAGCTACAACTGAAAAGTTAACGTTCCGCGTCACCGTTTCTGAATATCTGTGACGTGAAACTGGGTCCAATACTGTATTCTGGAAAATACGGAGTACTTCTGATTACCAATGGGAAACTAACTTGTGTGTTCTTCTGTCGAATAAGATCGTGACAAACAAGTTTATTAATATCACAGTAACACTGAGAAGAATACGCATTTAACTCCCGATAATACATACGATAAAAATACACGATATTCAAAAGAATCACAATAAAACTCTTATGAATGTATGGCATACCTCAATAACAATAAAACTGTTATGAATGTATGAAATACCCCAATCACAATAAAACTGTTATGAATGTATGAAATACCCCAATCACAATAAAACTGTTATGAATGTATGAAATACCCCAATCACAATAAAACTGTTATGAATGTATGAAATACCCCAATCACAATAAAACTCTTATGGGTATATGACATTTTACAATAACAATGAAATTGCTATGAATATATGACATTTTATGATTACAGTAAAACTATTGTTAATACACGACTTTCTACAATCACAATAAAACTATTATGGGTGTTTGATGTTCGACTATCACAATAAATCTGTTTTGAATATATGACATTTTATAATAACAATAAATCTCCTACGAATATATGGCAATCTAAAACGGCAATAAAACTGTGACGCAATTTGAATTGTTTTGATAAACAAGGTATTGTTTCAATCTTTCTTCTGCAAACTAAGCTTTAACATTTTTCGAAAACATTAAATGGGTCAAGTGGTCAGCCTACCCCGATGGTGAATCAAGGATTCTTGATTAGTGGCCCGTTCTCGAGAAACGCTCTCCACACACCACTGAAGCCATATAATCACTACAGTATGTCAAACCTTCTATTTAGTTGGACAACTGTTTGTTTGGAATTACGTACAGAAGATAGTATATTAGTTATCGGATTCTTGCCCACCACGGGTATCAAAACCCGGTCTCTAGCTTTGTGTGTGTATTTTTTTATAACAAAGCTACATTCGACTATCTGCTGAGTCTACTGAGTGGAATCGAACCCCTAATTTTAGCGTTGTAAATCCATAGACTTACGGCTGAACCAGCGAGAGACCTTGCGATGGGAGTCCGCGGACACACCGCTGTTCCAATGATAGGCAGTTGTCACACAAGAATAGATTGGTTTGTTTTGAATTTCACGCAAAGCTACACAAGGACTATCTGCGCTAGTCGTCCCTAATTTAGCAGTGCAATACTAGTGGGAAGACAATTAGTCATTACTACTCACCACCAACTCTTGGGCTACTCTTTTTACCAACGAAGAGTGGGATTGCCCGTCACATTATAACGTCTCCATAGCTGAAAGGGCGAGCATGTTTGTTGTGACGGGGATTCGAACCCTTGACCTTATGATTACAAGTCAGGTGCCTTAACCACCTGGCCACGCTGGGCGCACAAGAGTAAATCAAACAATTTTATTTATGGTCCCAAGTACGTACTTTCATTTCACTCTGGTCTATCAGTTCAAAATTCAGAACAATCATTCCGAATAGCTCTCCTAACTTTTTAAAACAAAGAAAACGAAAACGTCAACATTACTTGGCCGACTAAGTCCGTACACAAAAACTTTGTACCAGTTACAAGCGAATGAATAACCATCGCTGGAAATTTTCCACGAAGTAACGGTTTCCAGCTTCTCTTGTTAATTCTTCTGTATGTGCCTTCTGTCGCACTAGTATCACAATACCAGCTAATGAAAGAAGTTATTACACTTGATCATTTTTAAATTTCACACTTTTTCTGATGACTGGTCAGTTGGTGATTCAGTCACCATGTAACTTCTCAAAACCTTATTTATACTCCGAATCTGTTTAATTATTTATCTTGCTTCTTACATACGAGATTATCCAAAAAAATATGTACTTAAATTTAGAAGTTTAGTACATCCCAACAGCATTACGTAGTTAGCACTAATTATTATAAAGCTTCCATAGTACCATTTTTATTACCAATACCTGACCAGTACCAGTTACTATAAAGTGTCCACAGTGCCATGTTTATTAACAATAAGTGGCCAGCACTAATTATTGTAATTTGTTTAGTGTCATGTTGATTAGCAGTGTTTAACTAGCTTGTTCCTAAGTGATGCGTAGTGTTATGGAATACTGCATAGTTATTCAATGAATGTTTCTGGAGTATGTGTTTTCTAAAAAAAAATAAAGGTCACAGGTTAGTCACGAGGTGGTGAACTGTGTTTCCGAGTTGGCGTTAAATCCAAACAATATCATAAAATATCTTCGCGCACTTTCAGTTGCCCGCTAGGTGTTAGAGAAGCACTCAGTCATTTAAGATGTATGGTGTATATTTTTTTTTAAATTAGGGGTCCCAGCAGACAGCTGTAGTAGCTTGAAACCTAATAACAAGCCGACGAAGCTCGATGTACTTTATAAATGGAAGGCTAAATATGTTTCAAATACTGCATAAAAACCACATATTTCATACGCATATTTTAAACAGACGTGAACAGTTGGTTACCATGGGAAACTGAGGTTCCGTGGCTCTCGTCCCGTCACCATCAAAAATATGTGTTAAAAACCTCACTTTCGGTGCGCCATGAGACTGATTGTCAAATCCTAGTATTCAGCGTGAGAAAAGGTAGTCAAACATTTGGCGGAAGGAGGTGATGACTACTTGCCTTCCTTCTTATTTACCACTTCAACATTAGGAGAGGTTAGTGTGGGTGACCTTCTGTAAGTCTCTGCACGAAAATCAGTAAGAAAACAAACCTGCAAACCTTATTAAAATGTGCTATCAATATTACATTATATATATTGCTCACGTAATTGATGGTTTTTACGAATTAATATCATTAACTTAAAAATTAAATATTCAAGCAAAAAAGAAAAGGTTTTAAAATACATGATTACAATTAGAAATATATTTTAAAATTCTATCAGAAATAAAACCTACAACAACAGAGGTTTCAGAACGAAGTAGCTTAATTTCTTCTTAAGATAGACAGAAAGATATAGAATAAACAGACAAGTAAGTATAAGATAGCTAATTAATAATTAAGAACGTTTTAAGATGTTATTTAAACGTATTGTGCGGGTCTTCTCAAGTCTTGATTCATAGTAGACATATTTGTTACTTAAGACTTCAAGAAAACTAACCTTCACTCAACTAATCGTTTAAATTACAAGAAGGTGGAAACTCGTGAAGGGATAAATCTTTATTTACTCCTGTAACCAGTTGAATATATCTGTAGACTTACTCTTGTAACCAGTTGTATATATAACAGAACGATATCTGTAGACTTACTCTTGTAACCAGTTGTATATATTACAAAACTCTAACGTTTTTATACATTTTGAAATCTTATTGTAAACTAAATCTATCAATGAAACTGTCTCTACAATTTCGGTTATTTTGTGAAAAACGTTTAAGAACATCACGTACGTCACAACAACAAACACCATGCTGTTAGTATGGTTACTATTTCTGTTCGATGTTTTCATTCTTAACAGACACTCTAGTCTCTGCTAGTCCTCATATTGTTGCACCAGTGACCAATATACAGTCTTTTTTAGTCTTTAAACACAGTAATCTTTGAAGGTTTCGGGAGAGGTTGAATTGTGTTTGACACATTCATGTTTAACATGAAACATCTACAGGAACGCCAATATTTCCTTAACGTTTATTGGGATTTTTAATGTTGTTTATTTATTTATTTTTATGTAATTTTTATTTAATTTATTTTTTGTGTGTTTTATTTTTATTTTATTTTAGCGTTATTTTTCATCTGAGCGCCACCTTCAACGATGTGTGGACTAAATCGTAATACCAGTGACGTCAGAGTTCAGGCACAGTCGTATTTTGTTATGAATTCATAACCACAGAGTGAATCATCGCACAGTCAACAACGTTCCCTGCTTGGACAACTGTAAGTCTTGGGATTTTCAACTCTGAAATTAAGGGTTCGATTCCCCTCGGTGGACATAGCAGATAGCCCGATGTGTCTTTCTTATAAGAAAACACACAGTCAATAGCATCCTCTGGTCCAAGGTTACTCTTTATCGAACAGCGAGACTGACTGTCGCTTTTATAACGCACTCATGACCAAGGTTGCATAACGTGTTAAGCGGCATATCGGTGACTCTAACTTTGGACTTCATGGCCCCATTTCTGAACGCTAACACTACAGCACGTCTGACAAAAAGCTCAACACACTATTTAAACAAGTTGCCACAGACAGTAGTGACATTTCAGAGAAACTAAAATAAGTAAATTACACACTGAATGTACGATAAGATACCGTTTAATTACAAGGGTTATGTTGCAAGTATATGTGACAGGCCAGGCCTACATTTATGGGCCCAGCATGGCCAGGTGGTTAAGGTACACGATTCGTTATCCGATGGTCGCGGATTCAAATCCCCCGTCACACCAAACATGCTTGCTCTTTCAGCCGTGGGGGCGTTATAATGTTACGGTCAATCCCACTATTCGTTGGTAAAAGAGTAGCCCAAGAGTTGGCGGTGGGTGGTGATGACTAGCTGTCTTCCCTCTAGTCTTACACTGATAAATTAGGGATGGCTAGCACAGATAGCCCTCGAGTAGCTTTGTGCTAAATTCAAAACAAACAAGCAAACAAATTCGTGTGCTCTTACGACAGCCTTGTTAAATGAATGTCTGAAGATCGTAAATATGTCATATTATTTTTACTTAAGTGCGGTTTACACTGAGCAACTGTTAGAATCTTTTAACATTTTAACCCCATGTCTGTGCCAAATCCGTAAATATGCCGCCGTGGCAGTGGGGGAAGGTAAGGGACGGAAGCCCGTCTCAAGAGGTGATATAAACACTTGTGCTAACTGATATAAGTTGCGTTGTTTTTTTTCTTTCATATATGTGTTGCATAGAATCAACTCATGGTGTATCCAGCTTGAAATTATGGTTTACTCGACTTTTTAATTATTATTTGATTTTAAAACGAAGCATAACAGACATATTTCTGTATCTGGCCCATGAAAGATCTGCCTTGACTTGATGGTTAGGGCGTTCGATTTACAACCAGTGGTGAGTGCGGGTTCGAATCCCTGTTGCCCAATGTGCTTGCATTTTGAGCCGCTAAAGTTCTGTAATGTGACACTCCCCCCCAATCCCACTATTCGTTAGTAAGAGAATGGATCAAGGGTTGGCGGCGGGTGGTGATGACTAGCCGCCTTTCCTTTAGTCTTTCACTACCTATTTAGGGACGCCTTCCACAGACAGTTGGACCTTTTCACACCTTTGTGCAAAATTCGAAACAAACCAAACGTGTGGTGAAATTCTCCAATCAGAGTGGCCGCTTTACACACAAACAATTAATAATTCATTCGCTATGAAAATATTCCCAGGTTTGCGTTCAGCTTATTCTATTCTTAACAATCACGTGTCTCCATTTCTTCGAATAATTTTAGGCATCCGCTAAACTATTAGAACTTGAATGTCTCATTGGATGAAGAAATAGTAAGCAGATGAAAGTGATTTGTACAACTTATTGAGAAATTAAAATTTATGTGCAGCATAGTCGAAACAACGTGTTTATTTCGATGCTATTTCAATATGAACTTATCACAATTTAATATTTTAAAGTCATACGCGTATTTTTATACGCGTATCGTGCATAAACTTTCTGTGAATTTTGTTAATTGTAAAGTTAACATTAACTTTGTCTAGTGATGTTTATATTCATTTTTTGATTAACGAGTCAAGGGTTAACTTAAAATCATCAGATAAAGTTTGTGTAAGATTACCACCTTGGGATAATTAATCGGACATCTTTACCAAAACTTTTATTTCTCTAATCAGAGAAGAAAAAGATAATAAAACAACTTATAAAAGTTACTTATAATGACTAGTTTGTTACTTAAAATGACTGAGACTTAACTGTGGTAAGTTTCTCTGCATCGGATTATTTGGGTTTGGAGATGACGAAGAGTTTCGTGGGAAGGCGGGCGACGCGAAACGTAAAGATGGGTTTTCCTTGAATTATAACTGCCCCGAATAGTAAAAATTAACGAAAAAAAAAAGTCGTTATTTATGATATATGATGCTGGATGTATCCTCGGGTAAAGAGAACTTTGATTGTATTGGTCCATTTTAACCCTCAAGTTTGGGAACAATCAAGTTACAGTGTGTCCCCCTGGAGGAACAAGGCTTTCTCCTTTTACACCAATTCTGAAAATAGCATTCCTTCAGCAAGAAGTCCCGCTGAGAGAACCATTAAGTGGTTTCACCGCCAGGAGGCAGTATTTGAAGTTTGTTCGTGTTTTTTCCCTCCCTTCTATTTTAGAACTTGGTGAATCTAAGAAACAGCGTTAAACGGAACGTAGCCCAAAGCGCTTGGCCCCAATTTTAATAACCAAGTGCTGTGTGATCGCAACATTAACTGACACTCTTTCATCTTACATTTAGTGCACTCTGTGTTGTTTCAAGTAGCGACTTGTGTCGATTTCGTTAAAAGATTTCAAATAAATTATCTTCCTAATAACATCTTTTTCTTTTTCTCTTTGTCAGTCTTCAATAAACCACAACAAATCGTGAGTTATGACATAATCTTACTAGGTGTTAATTACCTATTAACATTAGAACAATCCATTCAGTATTAAACCTTCTACTTAACGAGGTAGTGTATTAAATCCAGAAGGTAAAATAGTCATGTTTTTATCCTTCAGTGAGTGAAATACTTCTATCAATAGAACTACATTCTGACAATTTAAATATCCAAAACGAGGACTCAATCAGCCGAAAATTTGAAGTTTTATTAGAAGAAATTCTACTCACTTGAACATAACGTTTCTGTTATAAACCAGTGATTAATGTACGTGTTACTTTCTATATCGTTTAAAGAGGGCGTTCCTAAAATAAACCAAAGCGATCAATCTACATGTTATTTTCAATACCACTTAAACCTAACGTTTCCATAATAAACCAGTGTGACCAAGGTTGTTAAAAAAACAGAGAAATCTCCTATAAATATAAGTATCAACAGAGCTTCAGTTAAACTGGTGACGTAAAGCAAACGTCATCACAAAATCGAGGCATGATTTAGAATCTACACCAACAAAAGACATTTCGTCATGTCTCAGTTTTGTTTTTGTTATCAGTTCTTTTCTAGCAGACGTCGAAGGTTTCCGGTGAGAACGTTTTGTTCTATATTTGAAGACTTGTGTTTGTAAGAGATGATGTGTTGTTCTCCGATTGAAGGCACAAGAACTTCTGTATTCCAAATTACATCCAGGTGTTTAGTTGTAGCTGTCATGTTGAGCTGACATTTTTGCACGTTCGACAGCTGTTCTCCCCTCTGTTAGGTAACGTGTGACCTTCCATTTCTCTGTACAGCAAACGGTTTTCAAGTCAGAAAACAACACAAGATCTCGTACATTCAAGTTCGAGGCTCGATGGAACTTTAGCTTTTGTCTCAAAAATTTTAAAATTACTATTGTACGTATTTAAATATTGTAGAACGTTTTGGAACGCTCACGCCTACATTATATGACGCTAGAGGGACTTCAGAAATTTGTAAACCTGAAGAGTTGAGGCATAAAGAGTATTCTGAGTAAATAACCAATGTTTGGCTACCAGTTGTGTTCAGGGTTAGAAAATCCAAACTTGATTACACCTGTAATCACTTATTGTGCAATACAATTATATTTAAACCTGTAATCACTTATTGTGCAATACAATTATATTTAAAAGCCTATTGCTTGTTCAAGTAGTGTAGTTCAGAGAAAGAAATTTCACGTTTTTAAATTTTTATTATCTGCATTTGATAAACCTCACCCACCTCTTTCCCAGTAGTACAACGGTGTGCGTGAGGTTGACAGAGCAAATATAGCCCACTGCGTAGCTTTGCGCACAACAGACAAACAAAAGGCCGCCTAGTGATTCATTGGCAAATCATATGACTTACAAAGTTAAAAATTAGGTTTTGATAACGCTGGTGGTTAAATACAGATAGTCTGTTGTTTACCTCTGTGCGAAAATATAAACAAACAAACAAATATATTTATAATTAAAATAAAAAAGTCCCAAACAAAAATACCTTGGTACGAGAATAAAAATACCCACGTACGAGAGTATTTCTAAATTTTAAGTTACTGTTTGAAGAGTAAACATCCAATGACCATTAATATTGTGATTTTAAATCAAAATGTTCTTAATATTTTTTTTAAAACAAGGGGCACTGATACCATATATTCTATTTTTATATTTCAGTGTATAAACAAGAAAATAAAACCCTATAAGATAAACAAAGCTACGTTTGTAAAACCTTGAACTATAAAACAGATATTAAAGAACAAATGTGTTCGGAAAACTTAAGAGTTTTGTGTCACGTGAAACCCATTTCAGATGGCTATATAATATCCATATTTGTTGAAATCACATCCAGGGGGAGCTAGTGTTGTTCAACATTCCTTCCGTTAACTCAACAGTGGTGACGCAGCCTGGGGGTCTCTCTTGATCTTGAATGTATAATTAAAAAGGTTTGCAAACTTTTCTAAGAAGAACAACAGGAAAGAAACGAGACAGGTTGTTCATCACCCAGATTTCGAAAACGCACACTGATCCCACATGATTCATGTGAAAGTAAAATACGTCCGTGCCAAAAGACAATGTGTACAAGTTGAGTTTCTTATTTCAATGTACAGCTGAAACTAAGAAAAAGAAAGGAATAGCTCTCGCATGTCTGTAATATGTAAAAAGATGTAAAAGGCAGATATGAAGCCGTATCTAAGATACGTTATCTTTAAAATAATGTCATCACATCATTTCAGACACATAAACCTTCCCGTCGTACACATATGATAAAGATGCAATACAGAAAAGAACGTGAAACGCTAATTTATCAAAACATTAGTGAACACAACCAGGGGGAAAGGGAGGAACCAGTTAGCTTTTCAAACGTTCGTCTCGTGCTGCGAATTCACTGAAACAAAAATGAGCTCTTTGTGCCAGACTTCGGAGATCCAAACATGTAAATAATCTGTTTTCCACGTGCTAGCTAGTTTGGACACACAGTAGTGATAAGATCCAAAGAGGAAGGCGTTATCTGTAGCAAGTGTCTCATCAGTTATTAAGATCGACTGAAGTGAAAAACTTTGTAACCTTGCATTTTGACCAATGATTAACGATGTTGTTATGCGTTTACATTTTTAAAACCTTATATGCAATTACTTTTTAGTTTGTTTCTTTGTTTTGGAATTTTGCACAAAGCTACTCGAGGGCTATGTGTGCTACCCGTCCCTGATTTAGCAGTGTAAGACTAGAGGGAAGGTAGCTAGTCATCACCACCAACCGCCAACTCTTGGGCTACTCTTTTATCAACGAATAGTGGGATTGACCGTCACATTATAACACCCCAACGGCTGGTAGGGTGAGCATGTTTGGCGCGACCGGGATGCGAACCCACGACCCTCAAATTACGAGTCGCACGCCTTAACACGCTTGGTCATGCCGGGCCTACTTTTTAGTATTTTGTTCATTTCTGTTTACCACAGTTTTCCAAACCACGACACCCGGCATGACCAAGCGTGTTAAGGCGTGCGACTCGTAATCTGAGGGTCGTAGGTTCGCATCCCCGTCGCGCCAAACATGCTCGCCCTTTCAGCCGTGGGGGGCGTTATAACGTGATGGTCAATCCCACTATTCGTTGGTAAAAGAGTAGCCCAAGAATTGACGGTGGGTGGTGATGACTATCTGCATTCCCTATAGTCTTACACTGCTGAATTAGGGACGGCTAGCACAGGTAGCCCTCGAGTAGCTTTGTGCGAAATTCAAAACAAAAACACAAAATCCAAATCACGATACCTGCATACGAGAAGAAACACTATATGTATACCAAATTTAAAGCTATTGTAGATATAAAGTGACTAAACGAAGATCCGATATTCACAGTAATTGTGTCTCACAAACTACTAGTCCTAGATTAACTAGATATCACAAGAAACTCGTTGAGAAATATTCAGAAAAATTATTGATTTCACTCGCTTTTCTGGCAAACTAATATATTTTATTATTCTTTGTACAGGATACAGACATAGAGTGATACTTCAAGGATAAAAGAACACTATGTGGAACAGATGTAGATGTTTTATTTAGGGACAACGCTAATAATATATTTATTTTTATTTACTACCACATTGTATATCCTATATATTATTATTAGTAGTACTATGAGGATTATTTTGCATTATTATCTAAAACATATTAAGGCTTCTGAGCTAGTCGAACATAGTAAAGCATTATTAGGATTACGGCCAAAAATGTTGCTAACAGAGAATACCCAATGGAAGTAATAATGCATCCTAATTATTAGCAGTAAGAATGGAACGTTAAGGTGAATATCGTTACTACTGGGATAACTTTTGTATTTTCTTGTTTTGTTCAGAAGTTAACGACAAATACCGATTGACGAAGACGGAAATGTTATTGTACACCTTTTGCGACAGTTTCTGAGCTCTCAGGTGGCTTGATGAATCGTGTCATTATAAACCGGGTTTTAACACTCGTGGTGGGCACAGTTATTTGAAATACCCTCCGCATTATCCTCAATGGGCTTTGAAGGAAATTTTGTTTTCGTGGGACTTATGAGTTTTAATCCATATTGATTTCAAGCATAGTTTTAAATAAGATCCCTGTGTAGGGTTTCACGATTTACGACAGAACATTTTCAGCGTGAAAACTATCACGTGATGCATTAAAAATGGTGAGGCACCTTCATTTCCGTGTAGATATATGTTGTACCTTCCTTCAACTTTTCATACAAATTCTTATACTCGCATGCATTTCCCTACAGGACAGTGTTAAGTTTACGGATTTACATCACTAGCATCCAAGGTTAGATTCCCAGTGATGAACCTATAAGACAATCCGTCGATAATTTTTAAGCGATAGATAAGATAGAAAGTAGTTAATGGACACCACCAGCCCTCGACTTGAAGGTTACTCTTTACCTAGTTCCAGTGTACCGGTCCGGCATGGTCAGGTGATTAAGGCGCTCGACTCGTAATCTGAGGGACACGACTTCGAATCCCCGTCGCACCAAACATGCTTGCCCTTTCAGCTGTTGGGGCATTATAATGTGACCGAAAGTCCCACTATTCGTAGGTAAAAAGTGTAGCCTAAGAGTTAGCGATGGGTGGTGATGACTAACTGCCCTCCCTCTAGGCTTACACTGCTAAATTAGGGAAGGCTAGCGCAGATAGCCCTCATGTAGCTTTGCGCGAATTCAAAAACCAATAACTTTAAAAACAAAACAAAAAAAAGTATTATTATTCATAGGTGTCAGCACTGTGATTGTCCTGAAGGAGGGCACAAACGGAATTAATTTTGTATTACTCTATTTAATCACACTGTGATTCGTAGCTTACAAGCAACACTAAGTTTCCATGGTAACAGTTAAAAACAAAACGAAATTAAACCAAAATATAACTATGAGATCCATGCTGTTGACGCCTTTCTAGCTAGGCTGCTCGTACGTCATTGTTATCGCGAGAGTTAAAAAAAGTAGGGGGCGTGGACAGCCTAAGCAATGACAGTTAACTTTCCCATCACAAACAGTTTAGTCCTTTATAAGAAATATTTGTAAAGTTGCATTTACATTAGTTCACCAGTTATATATATATTAGTTATTAACACTTTACATTGTAGTTAGTGTTAGTAGTAACACACCAGTTATTTAAACATCAGTTATTGGTAAACCAGTTACCAGTTATTTAAACATTAGTTACTGATGCACCAGTTATTTAATCATTAGTTATTGGTACACCAGTTATTTAAACATTACTTATTGGTACACCAATTATTTACACATTAGTTATTGGTACATCAGTTATTTAAACATTAGTTATTGGTAAACCAATTATTTAAACATTAGTTATTGGTAAACCAATTATTTAAACATTAGTTATTGATACACCAGTTATTTAAACATTAGTTATTGGTAAACCAATTATTTAAACATCAGTTATTGATACACCAGTTATTTAAACATTAGTTATTGGTACAATAGTTATTTAAACATTACTTATTGGTACACCAGTTATTTAAACATTAGTTTTTGATACACCAGTTATTTAAAAATTAGTTATTGGTACACCACTTATTTAAACATTAGTTATTGATACACCAGTTATTTAAACATTACTTATTGGTACACCAATTATTTAAACATTAGTTATTGATACACCACTTATTTAAACATTAGTTATTGGTACACCAGTTATTTAAACATTAGTTATTGATACACCAGTTATTTAAACATTAGTTATTGGTACAATAGTTATTTAAACATTACTTATTGGTACACCAGTTATTTAAACATTAGTTATTGATACACCAGTTATTTAAAAATTAGTTATTGGTACACCACTTATTTAAACATTAGTTATTGATACACCAGTTATTTAAACATTAGTTATTGGTACACCAATTATTTAAACATTAGTTATTGGTACACCAGTTATTTAAACATTAGTTATTGATACACCACTTATTTAAACATTAGTTATTGGTACACCAGTTATTTAAACATTAGTTATTGATACACCAGTTATTTAAACATTAGTTATTGGTACAATAGTTATTTAAACATTAGTTATTGGTACACCAGTTATTTAAACATTACTTATTGGTACACCAGTTATTTAAACATTAGTTATTGATACACCAGTTATTTAAACATTAGTTATTGGTACACCAGTTATTTAAACATTACTTATTGGTACACCAGTTATTTAAACATTAGTTATTGATACACCAGTTATTTAAACATTAGTTATTGATACACCACTTATTTAAACATTAGTTATTGGTAAACCAATTATTTAAACATCAGTTATTGATACACCAGTTATTTAAACATTAGTTATTGGTAAACCAATTATTTAAACATCAGTTATTGATACACCAGTTATTTAAACATTACTTATTGGTACACCAGTTATTTAAACATTAGTTATTGATACACCAGTTATTTAAACATTAGTTATTGGTAAACCAATTATTTAAACATCAGTTATTGATACACCAGTTATTTAAACATTACTTATTGGTACACCAGTTATTTAAACATTAGTTATTGGTAAACCAATTATTTAAACATCAGTTATTGATACACCAGTTATTTAAACATTAGTTATTGATACACCAGTTATTTAAACATTAGTTATTGATACACCAGTTATTTAAACATTAGGTATTGGTACATCAATTATGTTAGTTACCGACGGATTAGTTGTTTAAACATTAATCATTTGCACGAGTTATTGGTTTCACTGGTTCTTGGCTGAGTGGTTTTTGAATTATCAATTATTAGGACATCAGTTGTTCACACATCAGTTATTTGGTACACCAGTTATTAACACATAAGTTAATGACACATCACCTCCTTTTCATGAGTTATTGATGGACCAACTACTGACCCATTAATTAACGGCACATTACTTACTGATACACAGTTATTCACATTCCAATTTTTGGCACATTATTTAATAATACATTAGTCACTGCTGTATTTACTTAAAAATACCCCAGTTAGTACGCTAAGCTGCTTGACACCCTAAACTATGTATGTTATTACATTAAAGCACTAAACACAATAAACTATTACAAACATTAAACATATTTATTGTGTTCGGGAGAATAATAAAAGTTTAACGAGTGGAGAAACTGCATAAAGTAATAATTTATTTGGAGACGTTATGAAACATTTATTGTAGTGAATACGTGTATCTAAAAAGGATCAATATACAATAATTAAATATTTATAGAAAGATACAAAAAGGTATTTTCACTATACTACTTAAATACATATCGAGTTGGAATTATCAAACAAGGCATTTATATAGAATAACTTCTTTCTTTGGTAAGGAGGGATTGAGGTCTTGTTTTACAGTTAAAATGACTTATAATATATAACAATGTGGGTCTTGTTTTACAGTTAAAATGACTTATAATATATAACAATATAGGCCTTGTTCTGTAGTTAAAAATGAATTATAATATATAACGAGACAGGTCTTGTTTTACAGTTAAAAATGAATTATGGTGTAAACGATTGGTTTTTGTTCTATAGGTAAAAACTGAATTATACTCTGCACAGAAACTGAAAATAGATGTACTGTTGACTCATGGTGAAAGAATCACATGACGGATAAATGTTTGATGCTGATAGAAGTTAGCAAAATGAAAACAAGATATGCTCTTCATCGTCTTTTGCAATACGGACCTCTTACAGCAGTAATACTTGGGTTGTGGTAACGACTCTGGACTCCTTGTACAGATTACATGGTGTTTGTCGCAGGGGATCTTTAGTACGAGAAGAATGACGTATCTTCCGTTCTGATAAAGTGTTCAACTATTTGTTATTAGACAGATTATTTTTCTGGGTTACAGTGGACAATTTTATGTGATACACAAAGAAAAGAGATGTTGCGATGAAGATAACCATCTTGTTTTTAGAAGTTCAAAGATAAAAGTGGTTTCAATAGAACAGTTCCATTTAAGAAATAATGTGTTCTCTGTTTAATTTATTACGAATGGAAGTCTCGGTAACTTCACAGGTTTACAAGTTCCAAAGGTCAATCAGTTAAACCAGTGTGTCGCAAACAAGTGTCAAGGAAGACAAACTTCTTTCTGTGGAGAAAACGATCCTAGAAAGATGTAACTAAAACGTATCAGCCCATTAAATGCGATTACTTGTATTATTTAAATAGAAACTTTGTTAATTTGAAACTGACCACACAGTTGGCTATCAGTGCTCTAACCACCAGGGTTATTATAACCCGATAAGTTCGTGCTGTGTCCCTAGAAGAAATATAAGTGATATAAGAATATATAAATGGTCTAAGAGATCTAAGATCTTCTGTATTTTGAATTTTTTTTATCGCTAACGGTTTCTAGGATTTGAATCTTACTCAGTGACAAAGCCTAAACCTTATAACGCAAAATTTCGGGTTTCGATACTCGTGGTGAACACAATACCGATAGTCTTAAGGTGTATTAGAAATGTCTTCTGTATTTTGAAATTTTTCCCACTGACGATTTCTGAAATTTGGAGCACGCGTGTTCCAACAAAATGTTTTCAATAACTCAATGTCAAGGCTAAAAGCTTTTATTTTTAAAATTTGGGTTTAGATACCCATGGTGAAAGCAGCATAGATAGCTCATTGTGTATTTTCCTCATAATTTTATGGTTATAAAGATAAATTAGACAGAATGTTCTAGAACGAGCATGTCCTACATGTGTTGATGAAAGATAAATTTCTTGAATACGAAGGTAAGTAGCATAGAATGTCATTGATAACAATGAGAGTGTACGAAGTATTCTTTATTTATAAGAATTAGTGAAATAAATATTTGCCACGTATCGGAAGCAAACATATATTGTGTGGATTGTTGTCATAGTATGAACTTTTTAACATAAATATCTTACACAAACAAGGTATTATAGGCAAATGAAAGTGTGTACAACTCTAAGCACATAAAGTGTCGACAAGACGTAACACACTGAAAGACTAAGGAACAGATTAAAAGTTAAAAACTGTCCAAATGATAGAGTGTCCAAGAAATAGGGAAGTGTTAGAAGGTGGTGTCCGATAAAAACAGATTACTGGATAACGTATCCGAAATAAACCATTAAGATATAAAGTAAAAATAATAGAATTAAACAGAAAGTTTGCAAGATAAACCCATTAAATCATAGTGTAAAATAATCAAATTAAACAATAAAGTGTCCGAGATAAACCCATTAAAATAAGAAAATCAAACAACAAACTGTACAAGATAAACCCATTAAAATAAGAAATTCAAACAACAAAGATTCCAAGATGAATCTATTACGATTTAAATGTAAAATAATAAAGTTTTGTTTGTTTGTTTTTGAATTTCGCGCAAAGCTACACGAGGGCTACCTGCCTTAGCCGTCCTTAGTCTAATTATGTAGCGTGAGACAAGAGGGAGGGCAGCTAGTCATCACCATCCACCACCAACTACCAACTCTTGGGCTACTCTTTTACCAACGAATAGTGGGATTGACAGTAACATTATAACGGATTCACGTTTGAAAGGGCGATCACGCTTGGTGTGACGGGGATTCGAACCCACAACCCTCAGATCACGAGTCGACTACCTTAATCACCTGGCCACGCCGGGTCATAATAAAGTGTCCGATAGTGTCCTAGATATACGAGTTAAATTGATAAAATGGTCAAGTGAAACACTTTATAACACACTGTCCATGATGAACGTGTTAAAATGTGAACACAACCACACTTTTAGTTTTCAAGATAACCACATTAAAAATAGTTTCTTATTTACATAAAAAATAGTAAAACTTTCAGGTAAAAATGAATATAGGAAACAATAAGTAAAAAAGAGAGACAGAATGATTTACAAACCAGAAAAGCTTTACATTGTAAACTGATTTAGTATGAAGACGAGAAATAGCTTCCGATCTCCTTATGTATATACAGCTTACCTTATATATAATGGTAAGGTTTTCGATACATATTTGAAAGCTTTTTAGCCCGCCCAGTGGAATAGCGGTGTATCTGCGAACGTAAACGCTAGAAACAAGGTTTTGATACCTGTGGTGGGCAGAGCACACGTGCCCATTGCGTAGCTTTGTGCTTAACCACAAACAAACAAACACTTGAAGACGCTTTAAGATAGAACTCATCACTATAGTGACATTACGCCTAACTAAATACCTACCTTGTCTCTAGCGCGCTGTTAAGCCTTATGCTAGAAGATTGCTGATTCTGACGAAAACCGTTAGAGACGGCAGAAAAGCCATTGTCGTCGACACAAATGAACGACGCAGATGACCAAATTACAGATATGTTTCGTGACTGTAGAAATAACCGTTTTTCCGGAGGTTGTGTCAGAACGAATAAGTATGTCTTGACGGTTATCTATCGCTATGGGATAGATATATAAACACAAGGTTTAAACACATACACAAACGATAACAGTAACAGCTTCCTTGAAGTTATCTAAATACTCTTGAATTTTAGGTTTGATTTCCGAGAACGAAACTTTGTTGCGCTAAATTTAACGCTCGAGATTCGGGTGGAAAAGAAGGCACGAGCAGTTTCAGGTTGGAGACTACTGCGCGCGAAGAGAAACTTTCTATCTCGGACGAACAGACACGGGAGTTGGAAGTTAGGTGTGCAGGAAGCAACCTCGAGGGATTTATTGCCAGTTGACGGTGCCTGATGTAATGGCTCACCGCACGCTGCAAAGCCGGGACCTCTTTAACTAATTCTCGCTTTGAACCAAATCATTCCGAAGAAACGACTCTGTCAAATGATTCGATTTATTTTGTGTTTATCAAGCAATTTCATCGCTTACGTTCGCTATGAATTACTAATTATTGCGAACCCTGTCTTAATTTTTTTTGTCAGTGCAAGGTCTGGAGGCCATATCTGAAGAAAGTTTAGTGACTGATTGAACAATCAACTTGAAACCACAGAACAGGAAGCCCATGTCAGTTATGATGAATAGGAGACAGGCAAACTGTCAGATTGCAAATTTCGTTCAGGAAGGACAACAAGAAACAGTAGTCTATTTTCGTAGCAACTTACAGACCTAACAAACGTGAGCTTATTGTCACAGAATGAATGACTGTCTGTGACGTATTTATCAGACACATTTTTTTTTAATAAAGAGAAGTTTATTGAACTTTAACAGACATTTACTTGTCTCTAAAGGTAGCTCAACATTCATCTGTGGACGGAGAGCCAACAAAGTCCAAAAAGTTATTTGAATATGGGCGTGTATCATAGCAAAGTTACGTCGAGCTATCTGATTTGTTTGAATACGACAGTATAACTGAGAAAAAAAGACGTAAAAGTGATTGATTATATGAGGAAAATTTACATTGTTAGATGAGACTAGAATGTAAGACCGACTGCCTCAAAGTAACAGCACGTAATGAGGGGAAACAACAATAAACTGGTTAATCTAACATGGAAATGTGCCAACCTGTGCTCTACATGGTAACATTATCACAATAATAGAAACAACCAACCTGTCCTCTACATAGTAACATTGTAACAATAATAGAAACAACCAACCTGTGCTCTACATGGTAACATTATCACAATAATAGAAACAACCAACCTGTCCTCTACATAGTAACATTGTAACAATAATAGAAACAACCAACCTGTGCTCTACATGGTAACATTATCACAATAATAGAAACAACCAACCTGTGCTCTACATAGTTACATTATCACAATAATAGAAACAACCAACCTGTGCTCTACATGGTAACATTATCACAATAATAGAAACAACCAACCTGTGCTCTACATAGTTACATTATCACAATAATAGAAACAACCAACCTGTCCTCTACATGGTAACATTATCACAATAATAGAAACAACCAACCTGTGCTCTACATGGTAACATTATCACAATAATAGAAATAACCAACCTGTCCTCTACATGGTAACATTATCACAATAATAGAAACAACCAACCTGTGCTCTACATGGTAACATTATCACAATAATAGAAACAACCAACCTGTGCTCTACATAGTTACATTATAACAATAATAGAAACAACCAACCTGTGCTCTACATAGTTACATTATCACAATAATAGAAACAACCAACCTGTGCTCTACATGGTAACATTATCACAATAATAGAAACAACCAACCTGTGCTCTACATGGTTACATTATAACAATAATAGAAACAATCAACCTGTCCTCTACATGGTAACATTATCACAAAAATAGAAACAACCAACATGTGCTCTACATGGTAACATTATCACAATAATAGAAACAACCAACCTGTCCTCTACATGGTAACATTATAACAATAATAGAAACAACCAACCTGTGCTCTACATAGTTACATTATCACAATAATAGAAACAACCAACCTGTGCTCTACATGGTAACATTATCACAATAATAGAAACAACCAACCTGTCCTCTACATGGTAACATTATAACAATAATAGAAACAACCAACCTGTCCTCTACATGGTAACATTATAACAATAATAGAAACAACCAACCTGTGCTCTACATAGTTACATTATCACAATAATACAAACAACCAACCTGTGCTCTACATGGTAACATTATCACAATAATAGAAACAACCAACCTGTCCTCTACATGGTAACATTATCACAATAATAGAAACAACCAACCTGTCCTCTACATAGTTACATTATCACAATAATAGAAACAACCAACCTGTCCTCTACATAGTTACATTATCACAATAATAGAAACAACCAACCTGTCCTCTACATGGTAACATTATCACAATAATAGAAACAACCAACCTGTCCTCTACATGGTAACATTATCACAATAATAGAAACAACCAACCTGTCCTCTACATGGTAACATTATCACAATAATAGAAACAACCAACCTGTCCTCTACATGGTAACATTATCACAATAATAGAAACAACCAACCTGTCCTCTACATAGTTACATTATCACAATAATAGAAACAACCAACCTGTCCTCTACATAGTTACATTATAACAATAATAGAAACAACCAACCTGTGCTCCACATAGTTACATTATCACAATAATAGAAACAACCAACCTGTGCTCTACATAGTAACATTATCACAATAATAGAAACAATCAACATGTGCTCTACATGGTAACATTATCACAATAATAGAAACAACCAACCTGTGTTCTACATGGTAACATTATCACAATAATAGAAACAACCAACCTGTGCTCTACATAGTTACATTATAACAATAATAGAAACAACCAACCTGTGCTCTACATAGTTACATTATCACAATAATAGAAACAACCAACCTGTGCTCTACATGGTAACATTATCACAATAATAGAAACAACCAACCTGTGCTCTACATAGTTACATTATAACAATAATAGAAACAATCAACCTGTCCTCTACATGGTAACATTATCACAAAAATAGAAACAACCAACATGTGCTCTACATGGTAACATTATCACAATAATAGAAACAACCAACCTGTCCTCTACATGGTAACATTATAACAATAATAGAAACAACCAACCTGTGCTCTACATAGTTACATTATAACAATAATAGAAACAACCAACCTGTGCTCTACATGGTAACATTATCACAATAATAGAAACAACCAACCTGTCCTCTACATGGTAACATTATAACAATAATAGAAACAACCAACCTGTGCTCTACATAGTTACATTATCACAATAATAGAAACAACCAACCTGTGCTCTACATGGTAACATTATCACAATAATAGAAACAACCAACCTGTCCTCTACATGGTAACATTATCACAATAATAAAAACAACCAACCTGTCCTCTACATAGTTACATTATCACAATAATAGAAACAACCAACCTGTCCTCTACATAGTTACATTATCACAATAATAGAAACAACCAACCTGTCCTCTACATGGTAACATTATCACAATAATAGAAACAACCAACCTGTCCTCTACATGGTAACATTATCACAATAATAGAAACAACCAACCTGTCCTCTACATGGTAACATTATCACAATAATAGAAACAACCAACCTGTCCTCTACATGGTAACATTATAACAATAATAGAAACAACCAACCGGTCCTCTACATGGTAACATTATAACAATAATAGAAACAATCAACATGTGCTCTACATGGTAACATTATCACAAAAATAGAAACAACCAACATGTGCTCTACATGGTAACATTATAACAATAATAGAAACAACCAACCTGTCCTCTACATGGTAACATTATAACAATAATAGAAACAATCAACATGTGCTCTACATGGTAACATTATCACAATAATAGAAACAATCAACCTGTCCTCTACATGGTAACATTATCACAATAATAGAAACAACCAACCTGTCCTCTACATGGTAACATTATCACAATAATAGAAACAACCAACCTGTCCTCTACATGGTAACATTATCACAATAATAGAAACAACCAACCTGTCCTCTACATGGTAACATTATAACAATAATAGAAACAACCAACCTGTCCTCTACATGGTAACATTATAACAATAATAGAAACAATCAACATGTGCTCTACATGGTAACATTATAACAATAATAGAAACAACCAACCTGTCCTCTACATAGTTACATTATCACAATAATAGAAACAACCAACCTGTCCTCTACATGGTAACATTATAACAATAATAGAAACAACCAACCTGTCCTCTACATAGTTACATTATAACAATAATAGAAACAACCAACCTGTCCTCTACATGGTAACATTATAACAATAATAGAAACAATCAACATGTGCTCTACATGGTAACATTATCACAATAATAGAAACAACCAACCTGTCCTCTACATGGTAACATTATCACAATAATAGAAACAACCAACCTGTCCTCTACATGGTAACATTATCACAATAATAGAAACAACCAACCTGTCCTCTACATGGTAACATTATCACAATAATAGAAACAACCAACCTGTCCTCTACATGGTAACATTATAACAATAATAGAAACAACCAACCTGTCCTCTACATGGTAACATTATAACAATAATAGAAACAATCAACATGTGCTCTACATGGTAACATTATCACAAAAATAGAAACAACCAACATGTGCTCTACATGGTAACATTATCACAATAATAGAAACAACCAACCTGTCCTCTACATGGTAACATTATAACAATAATAGAAACAACCAACCTGTGCTCTACATGGTAACATTATCACAATAATAGAAACAACCAACCTGTCCTCTACATGGTAACATTATAACAATAATAGAAACAACCAACCTGTCCTCTACATGGTAACATTATAACAATAATAGAAACAACCAACCTGTCCTCTACATGGTAACATTATAACAATAATAGAAACAATCAACCTGTCCTCTACATGGTAACATTATAACAATAATAGAAACAATCAACATGTGCTCTACATGGTAACATTATCACAAAAATAGAAACAACCAACCTGTCCTCTACATGGTAACATTATAACAATAATAGAAACAACCAACCTGTCCTCTACATGGTAACATTATAACAATAATAGAAACAATCAACCTGTCCTCTACATGGTAACATTATAACAATAATAGAAACAACCAACCTGTCCTCTACATGGTAACATTATCACAAAAATAGAAACAACCAACCTGTCCTCTACATGGTAACATTATAACAATAATAGAAACAACCAACATGTCCTCTACATGGTAACATTATAACAATAATAGAAACAATCAACCTGTCCTCTACATGGTAACATTATAACAAAAATAGAAACAACCAACATATGCTCTACATGGTAACATTATCACAAAAATAGAAACAACCAACATGTGCTCTACATGGTAACATTATCACAATAATAGAAACAACCAACCTGTCCTCTACATGGTAACATTATAACAATAATAGAAACAACCAACCTGTGCTCTACATAGTTACATTATCACAATAATAGAAACAACCAACCTGTGCTCTACATGGTAACATTATCACAAAAATAGACACAACCAACCTGTCCTCTACATGGTAACATTATAACAATAATAGAAACAACCAACCTGTGCTCTACATAGTTACATTATAACAATAATAGAAACAATCAACCTGTCCTCTACATAGTAACATTATCACAATAATAGAAACAACCAACCTGTGCTCTACATGGTAACATTATCACAAAAATAGAAACAACCAACCTGTCCTCTACATGGTAACATTATAACAATAATAGAAACAATCAACATGTGCTCTACATGGTAAAATTATCACAAAAATAGAAACAACCAACATGTGCTCTACATGGTAACATTATCACAATAATAGAAACAACCAACCTGTCCTCTACATGGTAACATTATAACAATAATAGAAACAACCAACCTGTGCTCTACATAGTTACATTATCACAATAATAGAAACAACCAACCTGTGCTCTACATGGTAACATTATCACAATAATAGAAACAACCAACCTGTCCTCTACATAGTTACATTATAACAATAATAGAAACAACCAACCTGTCCTCTACATAGTAACATTATCACAATAATAGAAACAACCAACCTGTGCTCTACATGGTAACATTATCACAAAAATAGAAACAACCAACCTGTCCTCTACATGGTAACATTATAACAATAATAGAAACAACCAACCTGTGCTCTACATAGTTACATTATAACAATAATAGAAACAATCAACCTGTCCTCTACATAGTAACATTATCACAATAATAGAAACAACCAACCTGTGCTCTACATGGTAACATTATCACAAAAATAGAAACAACCAACCTGTCCTCTACATGGTAACATTATAACAATAATAGAAACAACCATCCTGTGCTCTACATGGTAACATTATCACAATAATAGAAACAACCAACCTGTCCTCTACATAGTTACATTATAACAATAATAGAAACAACCAACCTGTCCTCTACATGGTAGCATTATCACAAAAATAGAAACAACCAACCTGTCCTCTACATGGTAACATTATAACAATAATAAAAACAACCAACCTGTGCTCTACATGGTAACATTATCACAATAATAGAAACAACCAACCTGTACTCTGCATAGTAACATTATAACAATAATAGAAACAACCAACCTGTCCTCTACATGGTAACATTATAACAATAATAGAAACAACCAACCTGTGCTCTACATGGTAACATTATCACAATAATAGAAACAACCAACCTGTCCTCTACATGGTAACATTATCACAATAATAGAAACAACCAACCTGTCCTCTACATGGTAACATTATAACAATAATAGAAACAATCAACCTGTGCTCTACATGGTAACATTATCACAATAATAGAAACAACCAACCTGTCCTCTACATGGTAACATTATCACAATAATAGAAACAACCAACCTGTGCTCTACATGGTAACATTATCACAATAATAGAAACAACCAACCTGTCCTCTACATGGTAACATTATAACAATAATAGAAACAACCAACCTATGCTCTACATGGTAACATTATAACAATAATAGAAACAACCAACCTGTCCTCTACATAGTAACATTATCACAATAATAGAAACAACCAACCTGTGCTCTACATAGTTACATTATCACAATAATAGAAACAACCAACCTGTCCTCTACATAGTTACATTATCACAATAATAGAAACAACGAACCTGTCCTCTACATAGTTACATTATAACAATAATAGAAACAACCAACCTGTGCTCTACATGGTAACATTATCACAAAAATAGAAACAACCAACATGTGCTCTACATGGTAACATTATCACAATAATAGAAACAACCAACCTGTCCTCTACATGGTAACATTATAACAATAATAGAAACAACCAACCTGTGCTCTACATAGTTACATTATCACAATAATAGAAACAACCAACCTGTCCTCTACATAGTTACATTATCACAATAATAGAAACAACCAACCTGTCCTCTACATAGTTACATTATAACAATAATAGAAACAACCAACCTGTGCTCTACATGGTAACATTATCACAAAAATAGAAACAACCAACATGTGCTCTACATGGTAACATTATCACAATAATAGAAACAACCAACCTGTCCTCTACATGGTAACATTATAACAATAATAGAAACAACCAACCTGTGCTCTACATAGTTACATTATCACAATAATAGAAACAACCAACCTGTCCTCTACATAGTTACATTATAACAATAATAGAAACAACCAACCTGTCCTCTACATAGTAACATTATCACAATAAGAGAAACAACCAACCTGTGCTCTACATAGTTACATTATCACAATAATAGAAACAACCAACCTGTGCTCTACATGGTAACATTATCACAATAATAGAAACAACCAACCTGTCCTCTACATGGTAACATTATAACAATAATAGAAACAACCAACCTGTGCTCTACATGGTAACATTATAACAATAATAGAAACAACCAACCTGTCCTCTACATAGTAACATTATCACAATAATAGAAACAACCAACCTGTGCTCTACATAGTTACATTATCACAATAATAGAAACAACCAACCTGTCCTCTACATAGTTACATTATCACAATAATAGAAACAACCAACCTGTCCTCTACATAGTTACATTATAACAATAATAGAAACAACCAACCTGTGCTCTACATGGTAACATTATCACAAAAATAGAAACAACCAACATGTGCTCTACATGGTAACATTATCACAATAATAGAAACAACCAACCTGTCCTCTACATGGTAACATTATAACAATAATAGAAACAACCAACCTGTGCTCTACATAGTTACATTATCACAATAATAGAAACAACCAACCTGTCCTCTACATGGTAACATTATCACAATAATAGAAACAACCAACCTGTCCTCTACATAGTTACATTATCACAATAATAGAAACAACCAACCTGTCCTCTACATAGTTACATTATCACAATAATAGAAACAACCAACCTGTCCTCTACATAGTTACATTATCACAATAATAGAAACAACCAACCTGTCCTCTACATAGTAACATTATCACAATAATAGAAACAACCAACCTGTCCTCTACATGGTAACATTATCACAATAATAGAAACAACCAACCTGTCCTCTACATAGTTACATTATCACAATAATAGAAACAACCAACCTGTCTTCTACATAGTTACATTATCACAATAATAGAAACAACCAACCTGTCCTCTACATAGTTACATTATAACAATAATAGAAACAACCAACCTGTCCTCTACATAGTAACATTATCACAATAAGAGAAACAACCAACCTGTGCTCTACATAGTTACATTATCACAATAATAGAAACAACCAACCTGTGCTCTACATGGTAACATTATCACAATAATAGAAACAACCAACCTGTCCTCTACATAGTTACATTATAACAATAATAGAAACAATCAACCTGTCCTCTACATGGTAACATTATCACAATAATAGAAACAACCAACCTGTCCTCTACATAGTAACATTATCACAATAATAGAAACAACCAACCTGTCCTCTACATGGTAACATTATCACAATAATAGAAACAACCAACCTGTCCTCTACATAGTTACATTATCACAATAATAGAAACAACCAACCTGTCCTCTACATGGTAACATTATCACAATAATAGAAACAACCAGCCTGTCCTCTACATGGTAACATTATCACAATAATAGAAACAACCAGCCTGTCCTCTACATGGTAACATTATCACAATAATAGAAACAACCAACCTGTCCTCTACATGGTAACATTATCACAATAATAGAAACAACCAACCTGTCCTCTACATGGTAACATTATCACAATAATAGAAACAACCAACCTGTCCTCTACATAGTTACATTATAACAACAACCAGCCTGTGCTCTACATAGTTACATTATAACAACAAAGAAGCCTGTGCTCTACCAAGTTACATTATAACAACAAACAGGCCTGTGCTCTACATAGTTACATTATAACAACAAACAGGCCTGTGCTCTACATAGTTACATTATAACAATTCACAGGCCTGTGTTCTACATAGTTACATTATACCAACAAACAGGCCTGTGCTCTACATAGTAACATTATAACAACAAACAGGCCTGTGCTCCACATAGTTACATTATAACAACAACCAGCCTGTGCTCTACATAGTTACATTATAACAACAAACAGGCCTGTGCTCTACATAGTTACATTATAACAACAAACAGGCCTGTGCTCTACATAGTTACATTTTAACAATTCACAGGCCTGTGTTCTACATAGTTACATTATACCAACAAACAGGCCTGTTTCTAAAGTCACAAAACCTTGTTCTTAATGAATTCCCTGCTAATCCAGGAATATGTCTATAAAATCAGATAGTTATGCTGTCTTAGGTTCTTACTGTTTGCAAAGCCACAAGTAATGGATCTGTTCCAAAACCTTGACAACAATGATCTGCGTCGTTCTGTTTCTGACACTGGTCTAGATGTTGGATTTGTTTCAAAACTGAGATATTTGTCTGAAGCTCTGAGTTTCTCGCATATTTTAACTTGCAACCAGCAATATTTCAGCTTTTTCTGTTTAGGTATAAATCTTTGATTTCACTACGTAACACACATTTTGTTCCTTAACAGTATGTGTTATTTCTTAATTTCTTGTGTTGTAAAAGTACAGAAAATTGCCATTATTCTCTTCTAACTTTGCTTTTGTGACCTGGATAATAAAATTTATAAATTAACCTATTTTATATGTAAAAACGGGCAACTTTGACATTTTCATTCACATAAGGTCTGAATAAAACAACATCTGAATCGAGATTCACATGTATTTATACAAAAGTTATGCAAACATGTTTAAAAGTGAATAGTGTTTTGAGATTTGCGACTGTAATGCAAATCACTTGCACGTATCAGTCCCCAAATCTCGTCTCCCATCATGTTTTCGTTATTCGCTTCGAGATCACTAAAGCAAAGTTTGAAGAGTTTGTTTGTTTGTTTTGGAATTTCGCAAAAGCTACTCGAGGGCTATCTGTGCTAGCCGTCCCTAATTTAGCAGTGTAAGACTAGAGGGAAGGCAGCTAGTCATCACCACCCACCGCCAACTCTTGGGCTACTCTTTTGCCAACGAATAGTGGGATTGACCGTCACATTATACACCCCCACGGCTGGGAGGGCGAGCATGTTTAGCGCGATGCGGGCGCGAACCCGCGACCCTCGGATTACGAGCGCACGCCTTAACGCGCTCGGCCATGCCAGGCCAGTTTGAAGAGAGAAATAGGTCTTTTCCATTTACTTTAGACATGAGCAATTGGGAAATAACACTTTCTGTTCAGGAACAAGAAAAAGTAAAAAATTTTTTTACACAGTGTTAACTTTATATCTTATGATTTTTCTCATTCGTCATGAATAGAATATATTGAAAGAGATGACTTTAAACAATACGAATTTTGAACATGCTAAAAATTGTTTAATCTTACTTTAAAGGAAAATGTTGTGGACACCTCAGGGCAGAATTTTTTTATTCATTTCCGTTCGTGTGTCAAAGGTCACAGCTGTTGTAAAAGCAGCTGAAACTTCAGTCGTTGGTTCCGTAAGAATATTTAACCAGATTTAAAGTTAGATTCTTTTTCAGTTTGGTTATTTACTGTTTGTTTACTTTTCTACCTACAATAGTTATATGCTCATAAGCACTTTGACCCCCTTCCATAAGCCAATAGTATGATTATTATCTTATAATGACCAAGTTCAGGATTCGATTCCTGACTGTGGACAGAACGCGGACAGTCCAGTATGTAGTGAAGCGACAAGAAAAACATGATCACTTGATTTTACGAAACGTACCAGTAGTTTATGTCCTTCATACCAAATATATGAATATTTATGTATATTTTTTTACATTATACAAGTAAAAGTAATAAAGTCCGCTAAACATAAATGTTCTTCATCACCGAAAGTTCGTAAAACGTTTTTTTCTGATACTACCATAAATCTGAGCCTATTTTATTTTTGTCAACGAATACTGAATTTAACAACGCTTGTGCTGCCATCTGATAACTCTGAGTGGAAGTAAATGCAACAAAAATGGAATTCAGTCAATCAGAAAACACGTTTAAATTTAAACTTGTTTATCGTATTAAATAATAAAATATATAAGTATATTTAAAAACCAATTAAGAGAAGATTCAAAATTAGAATAATTTTCATTTAAGGAGATAGAATATGAAAAACTTAGTATCGCTTTCTTTATGGTATTTTCGTCCGTAAACCCACTAAGGCCTCTTGAAGATCGGCAAAGTCTACTAAAACTTTTAAATGGTCTTTTATTACACATTCTTAAGGTTGAACAATATTACTACATAAAACAATGAAATGAAATGAATAATTGATTTAAATGACAAAAAACATACTGCTATTAATTTAATAATCAAATATTACTTGCGCTGTCAATCAGATTAGGAAAGACTGAGGAGACATTTCCATTGAAACGTGATTTTTAACATGAATGTTGGGCCTCTTGACTATAATATACCAACTTCATAACCTGTTTTTCTTATAGCAAAGCCACATCGGGCTATCCGCTGTGTCCATCGAGAGGATTCGAACCCCTGACTTCAGAGTTGTAAGTCCGTAGACTTTCCACTGTCCCAAAGAGGGATAAGTAAATCAACGACAAATCAGAAGGGTTCGGCGTGCCCAAGTGGCCAAGACACTGTATTCTTAATTTGAGAGTCGCGGGTCCAAATCTCCGTCATATCAAAGGTACTCGTCCATTCAGTTGTTAGAACATTATAATGTAGTGGCCAATCCCACTATCTGTTTGTAAAAAAGTAGCCCAAGAATTGGCGGTGGGTGGTTATGACCAGCTGCCTTCCCTCTAGACTTACACTACTAAATTAGGAACGGCTAGCGCAGTTAATCCTCGTGTAGCTTTGCGTGAAATTCAAAACAAACAGACAAACCAGAATACGGTGCTGTGTTCGTTTGTTTCGTTGTTGTTAGCGCAAAAATATACTTTAGGTATCGAAACCTGATTTTTAGTACGACAATCCCTCAAATGACCCGAAGCGGACAGGATGCAATCAGACAAACATGTCGTTAAAAGAAAACTAAAATTTAAAAGATGCTTTAAATTCTTGAAACAAAACAAAGAAAAATCATATAAAAACAACAACAGCTTTCAAAGAGCAACGCATCCTGATTTTTATAGTTTTATTATTCATTTCAAACTGTTTTGTGTTCTATATGTTCTAAGTCACAGTACCTAAAATCGAAATAGTTTTTCCGAAAACATAAAACACTTGTTACTGTTTTGTATAAGTAAACTATTCATATGTTGTTTTGTTTTTCAACATTTTTGTGTAGTTTCAGGTTGAAAGGTGATTTTCACGGATGACTTGGAAAAAAATAAAAACAGCTTTCCTAGTCCTGGCCCTCGGATCTGTGAGTTCATATAATTAAACATATATGTGAAGCGTTTCCCATAAATATTTTGTGGACAATTAGTCGAGAATAAGATGAGCTCGTGCTTTCAAGAGATTGCATTTCCATGAGCGTGACACGTGGTAAAGATATGTGTTGATACCGCACGAGGAAGTAATAAGTCCATGTGCTTTTCATTACAGCCTAGCGCTTGGAAAGTTTTAAATCTGTAATTAACACGAGTGTGTGATCCACCCTCCTTCAAATCGATGTTCGACGTCGTTTCAAAGATTGAATGTTATATTCATGACTGTTTGGTAACGTTGCCTGGTGGGCGAGTTTCAGTTTTCACCAAATTCAAATTATCAGTAGATTCGTCCCACAGGTATTTTGTGGGTGAAAAGTGGGTGTAACGCAGATATTAGTTATTCGCTTTTGATATTTGTATTATACAAGACGTTAATTTCATATAGACAAATGATACTACCTGAACGTATTACGTTCACGTTAGTACGAGTACTGTTCATAAAACCACACATACACATAGTAACTCAGCGGCAAGACTGGATTTTTTATCGCTAAAAATTGGGTTTCGATACCCGTGATGCGTGCACCACAAATAACTCGTTTGATAAGTTTGTGCTAAGATTAATAGCAAACAAAAATATATGATGCGACGTACCTGTGGAAGAAGGAATTGTTCATTTGTTTTGTTGTTACCACAAAGATACACAGGTATCGAATCCCAGTTTTTAGTGTTGTAAACCTTTATGATTGTATCAAGCCATTAACCTCACACTTACAGTCTTGGGTGTACGTTTTATTTAGCCTTTTGTTTCTTCATTCTTAATCATTTATTATATCAAAACAAATTTAACCACAGTTAGATTATCGGCTGATAGAAAGTGACGTGGAAGTGTCCACTGTTATAATAATATCGAATTTCTCGTATCTTCTAGAGCCCGTTTTTCAAATAATTATATGGTGCAAACAGCTGCTTCAAACACCACTCCCTCTTTCTTCTGGTTTGTTATCCGAACAGAGCTGTCAGGTGTGTCGCTACAATCGTTTCTGCAGAATTCCAGTGATAAGAACAAGATTAGAAGCTCACGAAGTGGAAACCACACGTGCTGTTGAAATGGAAGAGAGGGGAGGGGGGTACAAAGACGAATATCCACAGTTCACTAGGTATTCTTACTTGTTAATTTTGACATGTTTTGGGCCTTGTTGTTTATTGCAATGTTACCACACTTTTCGACATGAGTGACTCTTGCGGTCTCGTGCCTCCCAGTTGTTACCTGTGAGGTCCGAATGAGGCATGAATATGTCACCAAACCTCGGCCACTGTGTGTGGTCTTGGGAGGTTTTAACTGTTCAACATCTTTCACTCATTAAACATCAAATAAAACTCTTAATTAAACGTCAAATGAAATTCCTTCAGACCCGATGGACAATCTTATAGTTGCTATAAAGTTTATATATATATATATACCTCATAGTTCTTTTGTTTGGGATTCTCCCTGGTTGTATTTTGTTTGTGAAAATTGTTTAAGTTTTCTTTGACAACTGCATCATTTATTGAAATGTCCTGTCCCATGTGGAGATATTGCAACTCTGACCAATTACCACGTGTTCTGGGCTTGCGTTATTACCAGACAAGGACTCGTTAATTGATTGTGAAAGAAAACAGTAAAACGTTTGCAGTATTTGTTTTTACTTGGCGCTTTGGTTTGGTAACTAATAGGTTTAATAATCATCTTTAAGTACATTAAGTCACTAGGAAAAGGAGATTGTAGGCCTACGAAATATGAAAATATAAATAGCGCTCATTATGATAAAGACATTTAGTTAATTATTAACATTTAGTATTCGTTTCTGTAGCGAATACATGTATTTCCACTTAATTTATTTTATATAACGCGATAAAAATAACAATTAAATGACTTACATTATCACACTGACTTCTTTTCGTAAAGTGAATGTTCTTTCCACACTCTAAGCCTAACGACCAGACGATGTATTCTCGTCTTTTGTGATAAGTTGCTTTATTAGACCTCCAGCACTTTCTTCGTTAGCTCTTCATGCAACACAGAGGGAAAAACTCGAGTTTACTCTGTTCCTCTATCAATGACATCTTGACCAATCAATGCCTTTATATCTCTGTCTGAATATTGTTTTAGTCTTTGTTCAGCATTGTCATTTTTATTACAATGGTTTTTAGTGCGTGTGTTTTGTTTGTTTATTGTTTACTTGTCACTTGCAAGAAGAAACATAAACTAAGAGCTTTGCAACTTAACAGTTTTGAGAAAACATTCTTAAACAATACTGATAATTTATGGAAAGTAACAGACTTTGTTTTAATCGAGAAAAAAACAGACATTTCAGTCGATGAAATAATTTCAAAATGATCAAACAAGTTTCTCTTCGATTATGAAATACTTAAAATATGTACTAGAATAAGAGAACTGATGTTATAAATGTTCCATCACATTATATTAATCGTATTGAAAAGTTGTGGTCTGAGTTAAACCGATTAACAGAAGATCGTAAACCAAACATGGAAGATAAACTTTCTGAAGTACTTAAACAGGGATGACAACCAGTCACTGAGGAATATCTGAACAAACCCAATGAAAAGATGCCACGTGGATATAAAACAGTACTGAAATCCAAGGTAATGTTAACTGGTAAAACTGGTTTGTGTTATTTTGAGTTTCATTTTTACGTGTGGTTATCACAGATAAACTTTTTTTGGTCATTTTGTGGGCTAATTGGAACAAAAATAACTAATAAACTGCAGGATGTGCACAACACGTTTCATGATAAAATATAAATAAAATCTTGAGAAGTTCAGGTGTTTACAAAAAACAGTTTGTTTGTTTGTTGGTTGGTTGTGAATTTGTTGCAAAGCTACACGAGGGCTATTTGTGCTAGCCGTCCCTAATTTAACATTGTATAACTAGAGGGAAGGCAACTAGTCATCACCACCCACCGCCAACTCTTGGGCTACTCTATTACCAACGAATAGTTAGATTGACCGTCACATTATAACGCCTCCACGGCTGGGAGGGCGAGTATGTTCGGTGTGACGAGGATTCGAACCCGCGACCCTCAGATTACAAGTCGAGTGTCATAATCACCTGGTCATGCTGGGCGAAGACACTGTTAAAATTATGATTTGAGATAATATTTTAACAGACTTCAACGAGTTCGTACTAAAACGTATAGTTTACATATTTTATGCCACCTAATAAATTATATAAAAATGTATTTCAGGACGTCTGGTGTAGGTATGAACACTTTTGTTATATCAGACGTCCTGAGATACATTTTTATTTCAAGTGGGTTTCTCGTCATCAAGAAAAGACACGAGAAATTAACAACAATTTCAAGAGGGCCTCTCCCTGTTTGTCCACCCCCTGAATGATGTAGCTTTTCCCAACATGTAAAACAAACCAAAGTCAGTTGATTTTAAAGCTATGGATGTAAATGTATTATCAATAATTTTGAAGCTTTGGGTGTAAGTGTATTATTAATAATTTTGAAGCTATGGATGTAAGTGCATTATTAATAATTTTGAAGCTATGGATGTAAGTGCATTATTAATAATTTTGAAGCTTTGGGTGTAAGTGTATTATTAATAATTTTGAAGCTATGGATGTAAGTGTATTATTAATAATTTTAAAGCTATGCATGTAAGTGTATTATTAATAATTTTAAAGTTTCTAAGTTATATTACATTTTACTGCTTGTAAGGTAACTTTAATGGTTTATCATATTTTATGTAAAAGTAATTAATTTTTAACGTTTGTTTTCTCATATAAATATCGTGCACCATTCCACGTGTTGTTAGTTTTCAACATTCTCCATATATTTTTTATCATTTACATTATTGGCAACAATGGCCCTTTTCGAGCCGGTTTTTTTATACCCCCATTTCCTCTACACGAACTATTGCACTGCACCACAGTTTACAATTTATTTGAAATTGGATTAAACCACTAACCATGGTTAGATGGTTAAGGTGCTCCACTCGAAATTCGATGGTCACGAGTTCGAATCCTCTTTACACCGAACATGCTCGCCTTTTCAGCCGTGGGGGCGTTATAATGGGACGGTCAATACCACTATTCGTTCGTAAAAGAGTAGCCTAAGAGTTGGCGGTGGGTGGTGATGACTAGCTGCTTTCCCTCTAGACTTACGCTGCTAAATTAGGGACAGCTAGAGCAGATAGCCCTTGTGTAGCTTTCCGGGACATTCAAAAACAAACAAACTAAACAACGAAAGTCCTTGGTTCCATTTGTTTTATTTACATGCGTTCTTACACCATCTAGAAACAAGTTTTAACACCATCTAGAAGCAAGTTTTAACACCATCTAGAAGCAAGTTTTAACACCATCTAGAAACAAGTTCTAACACCATCTAGAAACAAGTTCTCGTGCATTCACTTCCCCAATTTCGAATGTACAGTTTCATTGTCATTCATCAAATTATTGTCTGCGAAGTATTATTGGTGTTAATGAAGCCGTCCGTCCCTGCTCATCTCGTTAAGGTTATTTTACGAGCAACTAGCACTACGTGCATCACGCTACGCAACGAAACCTTCACTTACGTAGTTTGTGATGTTATCTCGTTCATTCGAATACGTGTTTTCGTTCGTGTTCTCAGAGAGCTGTTTTTTTTTTAAATATGCTAACTTTAATTTATGTTTATTTAGAGATTTAAAAGTGATGGTAGTTATTCAGATGTAGTCAAATTAAAACATCGTCAAATACAACAACAACAAAACTAATGAAAGATGATTTAAGATTTGCGTGACTCCAACAGCGCGTTCGTTTTAGATTCCGTTTAGCCTAATATGCTAGCTGTTCTATTATTTACCTTTACACAAAATACATTCGCAAAGAAATTCGCCTCGTTGTTATATAAAAGAAGTCGTAAAGAAGTTAATGTGCAGAATACATATAACTCAGTGAACGTTTTTCAATTTCGAAACGAGCATGCTAAAATTTTGATAATTAAATATTTCAAATCTTATAATTAAATGAACGTAATCTAATTTATTTTACAGTTTTAATCTTTTGTAAAGTTTGTAAAGAACAATACAGCGTTAAGGAAACTTATTTTGAAATGTTGCCTGTTGTGCCTCAGCACTAAGTTTATATATTTATAATTCTAAAATTTGAGGTTTGTTCCTCGCGATGGACAAAGGGCAGATATCTATTATCTAGCTCTGCACTAAAAAAATCTTTGAAAATGCACGAGCCAAATAGAATCACATTTTGAAATTTAGTTTTCACACATAGTCTAGCATATAATTACCTTTAGAAAATACTAAAATACACTTAAAGCATTTCATACACAGGATAC
The DNA here is from genome assembly GCA_011833715.1 of Carcinoscorpius rotundicauda. NCBI lineage: Eukaryota > Metazoa > Arthropoda > Merostomata > Xiphosura > Limulidae > Carcinoscorpius > Carcinoscorpius rotundicauda. The sequence goes on from CM022400.1 coordinate 5,384,518, forward strand.
ACCAGATTGCTTCCCTGGACAAAATACGCTTGTCTCGTGCTTCTATAAGTCCATACAGGAGACACTCCATTTTCTAGCTTCTAACTTATCGTTAACTGATTAAAGCAAACACTCCAGTTCTAATATTTCATAGTCTATCTTTTGAAATATTGGTGAAATCTTTTCAGATCAACCATAATGTCTAGAATTAACGTTATTTCGACCACCTGAATTTCATAGCTTGGCGAGGTGGTTATGGTGCTTGACTCGCAATCTGATGGTCGCAGGTTCGAATCACCGTTACACCAAACATGATTTCCCTTTCAGCCGTCAGTGCGTTATGATATGACGGTCAATCGTTGGTAAAAGAGTAGTCCAAGAGTTGCGATGGATGGTGATAACTAGCTGCCTAGCTGTAAGACCAGCTGTCTTACACTGCTAAATTAGGAACGGCTAACGCCTCACCCCACCTGGCCATGCAGGGCCCGTTTTGATTTTAACAAAGTTAGATGTGCTTCGAAAGCAGTTGGAAACGAAAATATTACTTTACATTAAAAGAACAGAGTGATAAATCTCAATTTTGTGTTGTGAGATATATATGTAATTTGGTCTCTGAATATTAATGTTACAGTTATCTAAAATATTATAATAACAATATATATATTAAATTCTAAGTCATATTTAAGAAGTAAAAATCTTTTATAAACCAGGTCTTCTAAGGGGGCATTGATATATCAACGAATTTTCAGTGTTAAAACCTGGGTTACGATCCCACTCGGTGAAAATAGCAACTAATTTAACAACAACAACAAAATCCATCGCTGGTACAGTGGTAAGCGTATGGAGTTACAACACTAAAATCAGGGGTTCGATTCCTTTCGATGGATTCAGCAGATAGCCCAATGTGTCTTTGCTGGAACAAAAACACACACGCAAAGCATAAACCAATAATACTTTCCAAAGTAACATTTTTTTTCTGATTGTATGGTAGTGTCCTCTGTCGTCTATGTTTAAAGTTAAGACTATATCTTTTTATTTGTTCTTGATTTGTTAGGAAGCGAATGTGATTCCAATAAAAAAAAACTGATAGGAATAACTCACTGACGTTTCTTACCTAAATAGCACGTTATATTTATCAAAACCCAACTTATATAACAATAACAACGAACTACAGACAGGCGCTGTTTTGGTAGATATTGAAGTGTGAAGCCATGTCTGAGGTTAGAGAAAACATTTTTTTTTATATAAAATTCATTACGATATGTCTCTTACCTCTTACGTTTCTAAACTAGAAACTGATGACCCATTATAAATGACACATTGTAATAACCTGTATTGATAAATAACTTTTTTAAAATTAAACTTTTACAGATGTTCTTCAAGATTTTCTTCTTGATGATAAGTTTTGTTGAATTATTTAAGTTTTATTTACTTCTTGTTTTATTTATCACCAACTTAGTCGTTCTTTATTTACATTTTATTTCTATTACTTGCCTGTGTTATCGAATATCAAAGCTTTTAAGAAATATAATATTTTAGGAACATTTTTATATTATTTTAGCGAAATTTCAAAAAGACCCGACGTGGCCAGGTAGTTATGGTACTCGACTCGTAATCTGAGGGTTGCGAGTTCGAATCCCCGTCATACTAAACATGCTCTTTCTTTCAGTCGTGGGTACATTATAATGTGACGATCAATCCCACTATTCGTTGGTAAAAGAGTAGCCCAACAGTTGGCGGTGAGTGGTGATGACTAGCTGTCTTCCTTCTAGTCTTACACTGCTATATTAGGGACAGGTAGTGCAAATAGCTCTCGTGTAGCTTTGCGCAAAATTAAAAAAAACAACAACTTTATTCCAAATTTTTATGTGATTTCTTTCAGCACGAGCTTTGAATTCACACAAATCAATAATATTGACCAGGGAAAAATTATAGGTTCCAAACGGTTGTTAACATTGAGTTAACTGTAAACATGTTTGCTTTGCTTGTTTTTACAGTATTTTAGGCTATTACTAGGGCTTAGCCGAACTTTATGTGAGTTATGTCCCAGGTCCGTTTGAACTACTTTCTTCGTCTTACGGCCATGATTATCATTATTGTCCCAAACTGTAGTTTTCATTGTCTCAAGATAATACGAGGTTTATTTGTTTGTTTTGAATCTCAGGCAAAGTTCCTTGTAAGCTATGTATACTAGCTGTCCCTATTTTAGAAATGACAGACTAGAAGGAAGTCACCTACTTTGGTTTGTTTGCTTGAATTTCACACAAAGCTACTCGAAGGCTATCTGCGCTAGCTGTCCCTAATTTAGCAGTGTAAGACAAGAGGGAAAGCAGCTAGTCATCACCACCCACCGCCAACTATTGGGCTATTTTTTTGCCAACGAATAATGGGATTAACCGTAGAATTATAACGCCCCCACGGTTGAAATGGCGAGTATGTTGTGGTGTGACGGGGATTCGAACCTGCGATCCTCGAATTACGAGTCGAGTGCCTTAACCACCTACCCATGCCGGGCCTAAGTCACCTAGTGAACAACTCTTGGACTAGTCTTTATCAATGAAGATGGAATTGACCGTCACTTTATAAAGGGCAAGCATGTTGGAGGACGAGTCATGCGCCCTAACCCCCAGGACATTCCAGGCAGATTATTTGAAACACACAAGGGCAAGATTATAAAATATATTATCAGTCCCCCGCTAGTACAGTCTACGGACTTACAACGCTAAAATCAGGGGTTCGATTCCCCTCGGTGGGCTCAGCGGATAGCCCGACGTGGCTTTGGCATAAAAACCCACTCACACACATTATCAGAAACTGTCCAATGTGAGAGACTATCAGCTTCCAAGACCACATGTAAACAGAAGATTGTTTTAGTTACGTCAAGAGGATTGAGTGGAGAATATTTAATGGAGTAGCTGTGTCTCCAGTTCTTTTACTTAGTTTTCTCTCACTGTTGTTTTTGGGAAGTGTGGTTTTCATTCGCAAATTTCAGGTTATTTTTCTCAACAATAGCCTTCAAGTCATATGCAAATATGTTGTTACTTTGAGTTACCAAGAGTGTAGCGTCCCTGCCTATCATTATTGTCTTAAACACTTTATCGTGAGAGTGTTTCTACTCATATGAGGAATATCCAAGAATTTCTTCTTCGAAATGGAGTGTCGTCCGTTAGTTCTACGTCGTTTAACAATACCGTTATAACACTTGTGCTCTTTGATAAAGGTCTGCAACTTATTTGCAGATGTAAGTCCATCTAGGTGACGCTTCAGTGTCGAATGGGCAGATGTAAGTTTGTCCAAGCGACACTACAGCGTCGAATGGGCAGATGTAAGTTTGTCCAAGCGATATTACAATGTCGAATTGGCAGATGTTAGTCTATCCAAGCGACACTACAGTGTCAAATGGGCAGATGTAAGTTTATCCAAGCGACACTACAGTGTCAAATTGGCAGATGTAAGTTTGTCCAAGCGACACTACAGTGTCGAATTGGCAGATGTTAGTTTGTCCAAGCGACACTACAGTGTCGAATTGGCAGATGTTAGTCTATCCAAGCGACACTACAGTGTCGAAGAGACAGATATTATTCTAACCAAGTGACACTCCAGTGTCGAATGGGCAGATGTGTGTCTATTCAAGCAACACTACAGTGTCAAATGGGCAGATGTGAATCTATTCAAGCGACACCTCAGTAACAAAGTAAGATTCCTTTTTCTGTCATTTGATAAAAATGTGAACATTTTAAAATTCAATAACTACTTTTTCATTGTTTTTAAAAACGGCTGGTATGGCTAATAAAACTTTAGTTAAAATAAAGTGCAGAACAACGTTTATACGTTTTTCTTTAGGTCATCTAAAGGTTAACAAACCGGACGCATGTTTTAGAGATGAGAGTGTACACGGGTACGAGATTTTAGGGGACGTTGAAATTAGATGTTCGGTTATTAATTGATATAGGTATAAAGGTATTTCTTTATATTAGTTTACTTTCGATTTGAGCTCTTTTATAAGCAGGATTTCTTCGATTTTGCGTTTGTCTGTATTTGTTTCCCTACTTAGTATGTTAGTGCTTTCTGTGGTTATGTTATACTTATTTGATTAAGAATTGTGAAAAAAGTGTTTCCTAATTTTCTTTGAATCTAGTTGTTGCATCGTATTTTATAAATAATGTTGGTGTTATGTTTGCCAGTGTAGTTTTTATATAGTCTGGAGTTTAGTTTTGTATCTGGTTTTTAAATAAATTTAGTGTTTATTGGAATGTTATGTTTTGTTTTAAGATTTTTCCAAATATTACTTATATTTTCGCTAATATACGGTAAGCATCGGTGTAAGTTTGTTGTTGTTTTAAATTTATTACTGTTCGTTTGTTTTTTACTATGTTGTTGGTCCAGTTTTGCGTGTATAATTTTTCAATGGTTTTTAACTGGTTAACCTTAACCAGAAGATGACATATGAAAGTGGAAAAGTTGTCCTTTACTCTATTTCAATTGAAGTCTTAATACCCATTTCAGTCGTCTTTAGAATACATTTTTAGTGCAGATGAGTTTCTCGTCATTATGAACTGCTTCATCAAGTTAACTTTATGTAATAATTGATATATGTCTCTGACATTATTTATCGATTCAATTGTTTTTAAGGTTTCCCACATCTTTACTTTTCGTTGAAGTATACCTTGAATAAATTCTAATTTCAATACCAAATATCATTAAAATAAAAAATATATATATATTTAGTGGATAATAATTAATTTGTTTTTTGTATAAGAAAACTGATCGCTAGATGACGTTTCGTCACATAAAATGATGACTGGTGTAGTAAAGAGTGGAAAAATGCGTGTATTAATTGGTTTACGAAAATTACTGTACAGGTATGTATTAGTTGTATTTGCACAATTTATTTTTCGCAGCTTTAGAAACAGGTCTAATAACCAAAACTTTGATATTTACAAAGTAGAACATATTTCCCTAATTTGTACAGTAAAAATTGCATGAGACAAGATTTTGCTGTTTAGAACTTGTGTACTCTTAACATTAACAATTTAGGGGTACGCGTGTTATAATAGTCTATACGATACGTATCTAAGTACATTAGTTTTACCAATAGTTTCTTAAAAGCTTAACATTATTATCTGTTATTTATTATGTGTATTACCAATATTGGCTTATTTAAGTACTTCACTTTCAACTTCATAAATTCACCAAATTTTAAAGGGGCAAAACGCAGCTTGTTTACCTATCAGGAACGTCACTTCAAGCTCCCAACTGTGACCGTCCTTTACTAATACTACTCACATATTCATCCGGTCTTTCCATGAACTCTGTTAATTTTTCTGTCTCATTCCAAAAACCGTCCACCCTGTTTGAAAAATAATACTGTTAAAAGTGCAGATGACTCCCATGCTGCCAAAATTTGAACTTGTTAACTGTTGTCTTGTTGCTCTCACTGTTAAGCACAAAAGGTTTGATAGGTCTATTTTATCAATATACCTAGTAATTGGAAACATGTTTATCAGTTTCCTCTCCAGATAAAACAAATTTAGAGATTTTATGAAATTCCCACTATCTCAGGTGTCATTATAGTGGTTCTTCCTTGAATCTTTTCCAGCAATTAAATGTTCTTTTTGAAGAAGGGAGCCCAACGCTATACACAGTATTCTAAATGAGGCCTTAAAAGTGACCTGTACAGTGAAATTATAAGTATCCCTTATATTCAACATTTCTATTGGATCTACTGGTGACACTATTTTTCAGTCATAACACCAACGTTTTTGTCCAACTACACTATTCAATTTATTCCCATTTAAATTGTAATGCTAATTTGAATTGTGTAAACTTATATGCATCGTTTTAGACAGTTAAACAACATTTGCCACATATCTCAGATTTGATCAACTAAATGGCAGCTGGCAATAGAAGTAAAATAAAAAAAATTAATATCTGTCTATTTTGTTATTGTTATTTTATGTTATTTTGTATTTAATGTTTATAATAAAATAAATAGGCAGCGTGTGTTCAATACTCGTCTTTACTGAATCATTACTTTGTAGTAAATCTACTTTGTTATAAGTTTGTGTTTGTACAAAATACTTATTGTTTACTGAAAGCTTGCTACATTTAGTGAAGATACATAAATTGTATCAAATGATGTATTGTTACAATCATATCATGGTCACAATACAATAATCATGTAGTGTTGTTATATCACTACATCCTTATAACAATTAAATGCAACTATTTCTACCTGCAATTATAAGTGAAGACTCACCATTCACAAAATGTTTTCAAAACATGTACATTCAAAATATATCCATTACACAAAATATTAATCAAATTTATTTAAAGAAAGTATCCAATTTCAACTGTTTTATTTTTTTTAATGGGCTTTCTCATGTGGTTAAAAGAGAACACCAATTCTACGGCCTTTTAATAAAGTTCATTTTCCCCTTCATTTTTGCATACAGTTTGATAGTTTTAATGTAACTTAACATATGCGATGAAGTATGAATTTCTATTTCCTCACTATCTTTTCCATATTATTTATCTTCTGAATCTCTCACGCTGTTACCATCTTAAGATTCTATTATAGATTTAAAATCATTTTAATAAGTTTCTGTTAACATTCTTGTCAACGTTCACAAAACTTGCCACATTCACAAAATCATCTGCATCAATCTTCTCAATCGAAGTTTAGGTTTCACTAAAATCATCATAACAAACAACTTTTTCACAATCTCTGTCATTATCAAGAATAAATCAACAGTATTGAAATCACTTTATTACACATTCATCTCTCACCCACTTGATTGAATGATTTAAAAATGCAATTGCATCCAACACGTCATGAATAAAATTTGTAAAGCTAAGTTGTACTTACTGAGTTACTTTCAGTTCTCTAGAGACAGTAGTAGTATTCATCTCAGAACTTTGTGTTGACTCGTTTACGTGGTTGGGTGCTATAGTTAATGAACTTATAAAACATCAACAGTGTTTAAGAAATCAAAGGTCATTTTACTCATTCTTACATTTAAATTTAATTATATTATTAGTAGGTAGTTTGCAAGATGAAGTATAAATATTTAACTTTAATGGACTGAGATTTTTGAGCAAAAAGAAATCCATGAAGTTGTGAAACAACAACATATGTTGTAGCAATGTAAACAGAGGATTGTTGTTGTTCTATCCAGAGTAGCATGACAAGCTGTGAGAATTCCCGAAAACATCGTATGGCTTGTGAGAGTGAAATGCTAACTTGATTTTTGATGAAAATGACAGTGATTTCTAAGTTAAAGCTTTGAAGTTTTTAACCCATAAATTCATAGTTTGTGTCTTGGTGTCCATTTTGTTTCAGTAGTTTTGCTCATTAGTGATTTGAATATGTCTAACTATGCTTACTAAAGTATGTAAAGCCATTACAGTATGTTTTCATTATTGTTCGTGTGTAAAATGAAGAAATGTCGCATGTTTTTTACTGTGTATATAAATTTATATTTTCTCCCTACAGTTCACGTTCTGAATGTTTTCGAAGTCATTCCTTACGACACAAAAGCAGTGGTCCATCAAATGGTGTCTCATCAGAAGAAATTTGTAATACATTGCTGAGTGATTCAGTTCCAGGTCTTCCAAAACCAATTTATGCTAACGCAGCAGATCACAAGCAAGATTCTACAAGAATTACAGTACTGGACAATGGTCTACGTGTAGCATCTCAAAACAAATTTGGACAGTTTTGTACAGTTGGAGGTGCAGTAGATATAGTTCACACTTTGATTAGAAATGTGCTTGTGACACAAACAGGGTCATGAATTTGTTGTAGGATGGGAGGGTGATAATGTAAATCTTTGTGGGAGAGGAAATTAGAAGCCTGAAGATAGCCATAATCAATTTCTTACTACTTTCCGTTAACATTTTGCAGCAATAAAACTTCAGGGATACATCCCCCCTCCTTTGATTTATGCCCCTTGCAAAAGAAGTAGTGTTTTCACTGTCAAAATATCTGATCTAACCTCAAAAGAATTTTGACAGCAAGTTCACTAAAACCTGATTTTTTTATTGTATGTCGATGAGTTACTGGGAAAAAATGTTTTTGTAACTTTTTACAACAGAAGTTAAACTTAAGGGTATAATATTACTGTGCATGTTTTAATGATTTTGAATTATAAAAGAAAGTATTAATGGTAACAAGTTCTATATAATGAAAACTAACCAGTTTATTTTGTATCCATGAACCCTTTTCATGGAACAACGTTATTCATATCATAGATTCATGAGCTGTTGTATTTCAACAAATGTCTCCTGTTATTTTTCAGCTCCAACTTTAAAATATCCAAATTATTAAGTCTTTAGTGTTGCTTTCAGAAACATTTGCATTTCTTTAATTCAGTCAACCTTTGGCATTATGTCTGTAATAAGTTTTAAAATTTTCATCTGACATTTCTGTTGATCATGTATAAATTAGTTTTACAAGTTAAAGATGAGGAACACGACAGGTTGTCTTCAATTATCACAATAAATGGATGCACGAGTTTATTTAGGTGTTGTAGTTAGCTCCAATGAGTAAATTTAAGCAGTTTGTGTACCAGTGAAACTTAAGACCCCCTGATTAATTTGTGGTTTGCTTAAACTATATGAATAGGAAGAAATCTTTGTTTTTAACAAAGGTTCTTTAAAACTCACTATATTTATAGTGTAATAATACATTACACTGATGTTTTTGTAGCTTAGATTCCAATATATCAGAATTTTAAAGTGACAATTCCAGGAATACCCACAGTTACATAGATTGACCCCAAATATTTTTGTTAAAAACTCGTTACTCTGAATTTGTTTCATCTTAAAGTTGGCTATAGAATTAGAAAGGCAGAGTTAAGTTGGAACTCATCTATAAAGTTGAGATTAGTTATAACAATGAATATGACAATTATATATCAATAGAAAAAGGTTTAGTGTGAGAATTCTTTGAAAATCTTTCTTGAAGGTTTCTAAAACATGTCTGCAAATATTCCAGCATTATTTAAACTTCAAATTACACAAAATGTTATTTTAGTGTTATTTTCTTTTTGAGGAACAGTTGACTAGTTTTTTCTTTTTGGCTACTTTAAAGGACTTTAATATGTTAAAATATGGATTGGGTCCTTAAAAGATATAGATGGCAAGTTTAAAAAGTTATGAGACAGTTTAGCTTTCAAATATTTTCTGCCATTACAATGAAAGATGTTAACAATATTTCTGATCCTAAATGTTCGAAATGATATGTTGGAGTTGATCTGATTCATGAACAAATTAAACTAATAGTAGTAGATACAGAGATTAAAAATACCACAAGGTTGTGCAGATTTCTTCAGGATTTAAAAGGTGGTTGAAGATTTGATACCAGTGTCTTTATTACTCTTTCAGTTTGGTTGGTTATTAGACATTGAAGAGTTTCTAATGTTCTTTTTGGTTCGTTATTAGACATTGAAGAGTTACTGATGTTCTCTTTGGTTGGTTACTAGACGAATAGTTGCTAATGTTCTCTTTGGTTGGTTACTAGATGTTGAATAGTTACTAATGTTCTCTTTGGTTCGTTATTAGACATTGAAGAGTTTCTAATGTTCTCTTAGTTTGGTTACTAGACGAATAGTTACTAATGTTCTCTTTGGTTGGTTACTAGATGTTGAATAGTTACTAATGTTCTCTTTGGTTGGTTATTAGACATTGAAGAGTTTCTAATGTTCTTTTTGGTTCGTTATTAGACATTGAAGAGTTTCTAATGTTCTTTTTGGTTCGTTATTAGACATTAAAGAGTTTCTAATGTTCTTTTTGGTTCGTTATTAGACATTGAAGAGTTTCTAATGTTCTTTTTGGTTCGTTATTAGACATTAAAGAGTTTCTAATGTTCTTTTTGGTTCATTATTAGACATTGAAGAGTTACTAATGTTCTCTTTGGTTGGTTACTAGACGTTGAATAGTTACTAATGTTCTCTTTGGTTGGTTACTAGATGTTGAATAGTTACTAATGTTCTCTTTGGTTGGTTATTAGACATTGAAGAGTTTCTAATGTTCTTTTTGGTTCGTTATTAGACATTGAAGAGTTTCTAATGTTCTTTTTGGTTCGTTATTAGACATTAAAGAGTTTCTAATGTTCTTTTTGGTTCGTTATTAGACATTGAAGAGTTACTAATGTTCTCTTTGGTTGGTTACGAGACGAATAGTTACTAATGTTCTCTTTGGTTGGTTACTAGACGTTGAATAGTTACTAATGTTCTCTTTGGTTGGTTACTAGATGTTGAATAGTTACTAATGTTCTCTTTGGTTGGTTATTAGACATTGAAGAGTTTCTAATGTTCTTTTTGGTTCGTTATTAGACATTGAAGAGTTACTAATGTTCTTTTTGGTTCGTTATTAGACATTAAAGAGTTTCTAATGTTCTTTTTGGTTCGTTATTAGACATTGAAGAGTTACTAATGTTCTCTTTGGTTGGTTACTAGACGAATAGTTACTAATGTTCTCTTTGGTTGGTTACTAGATGTTGAATAGTTACTAATGTTCTCTTTGGTTGGTTATTAGACATTGAAGAATTTCTAATGTTCTTTTTGGTTCGTTATTAGACATTGAAGAGTTTCTAATGTTCTTTTTGGTTCGTTATTAGACATTAAAGAGTTTCTAATGTTCTCTTTGGTTGGTTATTAGACATTGAAGAGTTTCTAATGTTCTTTTTGGTTCGTTATTAGACATTGAAGAGTTTCTAATGTTCTTTTTGGTTCGTTATTAGACATTGAAGAGTTTCTAATGTTCTTTTTGGTTCGTTATTAGACATTAAAGAGTTTCTAATGTTCTCTTTGGTTGGTTATTAGACATTGAAGAGTTTCTAATGTTCTTTTTGGTTCGTTATTAGACATTGAAGAGTTTCTAATGTTCTTTTTGGTTCGTTATTAGACATTAAAGAGTTTCTAATGTTCTTTTTGGTTCGTTATTAGACATTGAAGAGTTACTAATGTTCTCTTTGGTTGGTTACTAGACGAATAGTTACTAATGTTCTCTTTGGTTGGTTACTAGATGTTGAATAGTTACTAATGTTCTCTTTGGTTGGTTATTAGACATTGAAGAATTTCTAATGTTCTTTTTGGTTGGTTATTAGACATTGAAGAGTTTCTAATGTTCTTTTTGGTTCGTTATTAGACATTAAAGAGTTTCTAATGTTCTTTTTGGTTCGTTATTAGACATTAAAGAGTTACTAATGTTCTCTTTGGTTGGTTACTAGACGTTGAATAGTTACTAATGTTCTCTTTGGTTGGTTACTAGATGTTGAATAGTTACTAATGTTCTCTTTGGTTCGTTATTAGACATTGAAGAGTTTCTAATGTTCTTTTTGGTTGGTTATTAGACATTGAAGAGTTACTGATGTTCTCTTTGGTTGGTTATTAGACATTGAAGAGTTACTGATGTTCTCTTTGGTTGGTTATTAGACGTTGAATAGTTACTGATGTTCTCTTTGGTTGGTTATTAGACGTTGAATAGTTACTAATGTTCTCTTTGGTTCGTTATTAGACATTGAAGAGTTTCTAATGTTCTTTTTGGTTCGTTATTAGACATTGAAGAGTTTCTAATGTTCTTTTTGGTTCGCTATTAGACATTGAAGAGTTTCTAATGTTCTTCTTGGTTGGTTATTAGACATTGAAGAGTTACTAATGTTCTCTTTGGTTGGTTATTAGACGTTGAATAGTTACTAATGTTCTCTTTGGTTGGTTACTAGACGTTGAATAGTTACTAATGTTCTCTTTGGTTACTAGACATTGAATAGTTACTAATGTTCTCTTTGGTTGGTTACTAGACGTTGAATAGTTACTAATGTTCTCTTTGGTTGGTTACTAGACGTTGAATAGTTACTAATGTTCTCTTTGGTTGGTTACTAGACATTGAATAGTTACTAATGTTCTCTTTGGTTGGTTACTAGACATTGAAGAGTTACTAATGTTCTCTTTGGTTGGTTACTAGACATTGAATAGTTACTAATGTTCTTTTTGGTTGGTTACAAGACGTTGAATAGTTACTAATGTTCTCTTTGGTTACAAGACGTTGAATAGTTACTAATGTTCTCTTTGGTTGGTTACTAGACGTTGAATAGTTACTAATGTTCTCTTTGGTTGGTTTCTAGACATTGAAGAGTTACTAATGTTCTTTTTGGTTGGTTACAAGACGTTGAATAGTTACTAATGTTCTCTTTGGTTGGTTACTAGACGTTGAATAGTTACTAATGTTCTCTTTGGTTGGTTACTAGACGTTGAATAGTTACTAATGTTCTCTTTGGTTGGTTACTAGACGTTGAATAGTTACTAATGTTCTCTTTGGTTGGTTACTAGACGTTGAATAGCTAATAATAGTTACTATTATTATTATTATTTTTCTTTACTACTGACAAGGTACTCATTTCAATGTTGACTTCAATGGAAATGAACCCTCAAAAATTACAGGTTGCATGGTGAAGTTTTTAAAAAGTTAATGTTTTGTGTAATATGTAACACTTAGTTTTTGACCAAGAGGTGCCAAACATGTCAGTGTTCAGCATCTAAAAAGCTTGGTAAATCATTTTTGGGGTTTACTTCAACTATTTGATATTTGGAAACTAATTTTAATTGAGATTTTAATAATTTAATTAGTTTATTCCTGTTAGGTTAATAAGTACATCACATCTACTTCTCAGAATAATTATATACTCTTGATAGAATTATATGTAATTGTTTTGTTTAGCTGAAGAATACATGTAAATAAATGTCACGTGATGAGTATTCTAAGTTATATTGAGTTGTCTGTATTTGTTTATTAACAACAATTAGCGGAACATTAATATTTCTTTCCCAATAGTCGTCATCGACTCAGGTTCGAGATATGAAGTTGCATATCCCAGCGGAATCTCTCACTTTCTGGAAAAATTGGCTTTTAATGTGAGTATTTATTTTTGCTGGATAGTTTGTTTCTGATAGTATTAGTTATGTAATTAACAGAAGTAGCCATATTAAGTAGGCCTTGTTGTTTTACTGTATATAAATCATAAAGGTGGTGTCATCCATACAAGTAGCCATATTAAATAGGCCTTATTGTTTTACTGTATATAAATCATAAAGGTAGTGTCATCCATACAAGTAGCCATATTAAATAGGCCTTATTGTTTTACTGTATATAAATCATAAAGGTGGTGTCATCCATACAAGTAGCCATATTAAGTAGACCTTGTTGTTTTACTGTATATAAATCATAAAGGTGGTTGTCATCCATACAAGTAGCCATATTAAGTAGGTCTTATTGTTTTACTGTATATAAATCATAAAGGTGGTTGTCATCCATACAAGTAGTTATATTAAGTAGGCCTTGTTGTTTTACTGTATATAAATCATAAAGGTGGTTGTCATCCATACAAATAGTTATATTAAGTAGGCCTTGTTGTTTTACTGTATATAAATCATAAAGGTGGTTGTCATCCATACAAGTAGTTATATTAAGTAGACCTTGTTGTTTTACTGTATATAAATCATAAAGGTGGTGTCATCCATACAAGTAGCCATATTAAGTAGGCCTTGTTGTTTTACTGTATATAAATCATAAAGGTGGTTGTCATCCATACAAGTAGTTATATTAAGTAGGCCTTGTTGTTTTACTGTATATAAATCATAAAGGTGGTTGTCATCCATACAAATAGTTATATTAAGTAGGCCTTGTTGTTTTACTGTATATAAATCATAAAGGTGGTTGTCATCCATACAAGTAGTTATATTAAGTAGGCCTTGTTGTTTTACTGTATATAAATCATAAAGGTGGTTGTCATCCATACAAGTAGTTATATTAAGTAGGCCTTGTTGTTTTACTGTATATAAATCATAAAGGTGGTGTCATCCATACAAGTAGCCATATTAAATAGGCCTTGTTGTTTTACTGTATATAAACCATAAAGGTGGTGTCATCCATACAAGTAGCCATATTAAGTAGGTCTTATTGTTTTACTGTATATAAATCATAAAGGTGGTTGTCATCCATACAAGTAGTTATATTAAGTAGGCCTTGTTGTTTTACTGTATATAAATCATAAAGGTGGTTGTCATCCATACAAGTAGTTATATTAAGTAGGCCTTGTTGTTTTACTGTATATAAATCATAAAGGTGGTTGTCATCCATACAAATAGTTATATTAAGTAGGCCTTGTTGTTTTACTGTATATAAATCATAAAGGTGGTTGTCATCCATACAAGTAGTTATATTAAGTAGGCCTTGTTGTTTTACTGTATATAAATCATAACGGTGGTTGTCATCCATACAAGTAGTTATATTAAGTAGGCCTTGTTGTTTTACTGTATATAAATCATAAAGGTGGTGTCATCCATACAAGTAGCCATATTAAATAGGCCTTGTTGTTTTACTGTATATAAACCATAAAGGTGGTGTCATCCATACAAGTAGCCATATTAAGTAGGTCTTATTGTTTTACTGTATATAAATCATAAAGGTGGTTGTCATCCATACAAGTAGCCATATTAAGTAGGCCTTGTTGTTTTACTGTATATAAATCATAAAGGTGGTTGTCATCCATACAAGTAGCCATATTAAGTAGACCTTGTTGTTTTACTGTATATAAATCATAAAGGTAGTGTCATCCATACAAGTAGTTATATTAAGTAGGCCTTGTTGTTTTACTGTATATAAATCATAAAGGTAGTGTCATCCATACAAGTAGCCATATTAAGTAGGCCTTGTTGTTTTACTGTATATAAATCATAAAGGTGGTGTCATCCATACAAGTAGCCATATTAAATAGGCCTTGTTGTTTTACTGTATATAAACCATAAAGGTGGTGTCATCCATACAAGTAGCCATATTAAATAGGCCTTATTGTTTTACTGTATATAAATCATAAAGGTGGTGTCATCCATACAAGTAGCCATATTAAGTAGACCTTGTTGTTTTACTGTATATAAATCATAAAGGTGGTTGTCATCCATACAAGTAGCCATATTAAGTAGACCTTGTTGTTTTACTGTATATAAATCATAAAGGTGGTTGTCATCCATACAAGTAGCCATATTAAGTAGGCCTTGTTGTTTTACTGTATATAAATCATAAAGGTGGTTGTCATCCATACAAGTAGTTATATTAAGTAGGCCTTGTTGTTTTACTGTATATAAATCATAAAGGTAGTGTCATCCATACAAGTAGCCATATTAAGTAGGCCTTGTTGTTTTACTGTATATAAATCATAAAGGTGGTGTCATCCATACAAGTAGCCATATTAAATAGGCCTTGTTGTTTTACTGTATATAAACCATAAAGGTGGTGTCATCCATACAAGTAGCCATATTAAATAGGCCTTATTGTTTTACTGTATATAAATCATAAAGGTGGTGTCATCCATACAAGTAGCCATATTAAGTAGACCTTGTTGTTTTACTGTATATAAATCATAAAGGTGGTTGTCATCCATACAAGTAGCCATATTAAGTAGGCCTTGTTGTTTTACTGTATATAAATCATAAAGGTGGTTGTCATCCATATAAGTAGTTATATTAAGTAGGCCTTGTTGTTTTACTGTATATAAATCATAAAGGTGGTTGTCATCCATACAAGTAGCCATATTAAGTAGGTCTTATTGTTTTACTGTATATAAATCATAAAGGTGGTTGTCATCCATACAAGTAGCCATATTAAGTAGGCCTTGTTGTTTTACTGTATATAAATCATAAAGGTGGTGTCATCCATACAAGTAGCCATATTAAATAGGCCTTGTTGTTTTACTGTATATAAATCATAAAGGTGGTGTCATCCATACAAGTAGCCATATTAAGTAGGTCTGATTGTTTTACTGTATATAAATCATAAAGGTGGTGTCATCCATACAAGTAGCCATATTAAATAGGCCTTGTTGTTTTACTGTATATAAATCATAAAGGTGGTGTCATCCATACAAGTAGCCATATTAAATAGGCCTTGTTGTTTTACTGTATATAAATCATAAAGGTGGTTGTCATCCATACAAGTAGTTATATTAAGTAGGCCTTGAGCATTAGTGTTATTTGCAGTTTAATTTTGATTTTGATACTGATATAAATTAAACGGTTAGTTGATTTTGATACCAATCTGTTTAATTGTTACTCTAATATCAGTTAACTTTCTCAGCCCCAGTTGTCTAGCAATCAAAGTAAATTAATTTTATTACCTGTGGGGCACTGACCAAATGAGTTATTAAGCCTGCAACTTTTGGGTAATGTCCTGTAAATAAAAAAAAAAAATCCTGGAAGAATAAAAGCATATACCACATAACTTGGTATGGTATACATACCACATAACATGTACAATCAAGAAAATGTGTTATTTCAAAAAAACAACAACAATTTTTGAATTCTTTTATTTATTTTTTTTAACCTGTACTTCAATTCTAAATTTAGTTTCTGTTTTTTATTGTTTCCAACTTGAACACAGAAAAGACAAAAGTTATTCCTAAGACTAGTGACATTCTATAAATTTTTGTGTGCCAAGATTTGAAGTAACCATATTTTGCTGGCTAAAAGCTAGTTGTGTGGGTCAGTTCTTGGCCACATACCATCAAAGAACACTGATATATTTATTTTTTTTAGTGGGTCATCCAAACATAATTCAGTCCAGTAGACAGTGGTCAAAATTATTGTTATTAGTATTTACCAAATTTGATTTTTTTTTTTGCCTCAGGATAAAAGAATCTTTACATATGTTACGTACGTGCAAGTTTCTATACGTTTTTCAAGTTTTAAAAACTTTCTATAATTTCATTTACCAATCTGCTGATCTCAGAATATATCAGAATCCTTCCTTTAAATTTGGGATATCTACGTTGGATTTGTAAAAGTAAAAACGTATAAAAGTCTATTAATCTGTTTTTGTTTCTTTTACATACTAAGGTTATTTTGTCTGTTCACTGGTCAGCTTGACATCATTTAGTTCAGGTTACAACACTGTGTACTGTTGGTGAGATGTATAATACACGTTATTAACCTGTACATAACTACCCATCCAGGAAGCTTCAACAAATAGTATTATGACATAGATGTTGATACATTTTTGCATGTGTTCGTGACTTGCACCCCAAGCCCTCAGTTGTAGTTGCAGTTGATTGGAATTTTTGAGTTTGCCCCTGTTTTGAAAGGTTGAAAACGTCTTTTTGTCAGTGTTTCTGAAGACTGCTTGGGAAACTTAAATTACAGTCCGCTGTTGGGATTTTTTGAAACTTTAGCATCATAAATTAATATACCCTAAAAGTTGTTATAAATTTGCTTTACATGTAATTCATACTTTGGGTAATGAAAGCATTTACGACCAAAGCTTTTCTAATCAAACACCAACAAAGTCCATCGGACCAACCTCACGACCATTTGCACTCGTTACAGTTTACGTACTACCTTCACAAAATTTGGTAGACTTTTAATAAACGTTACAAGACTTTTGTGTATGAAAAATCAGGTTTTTTAAAATATTTTTTAATACTTTATCTTACTGAGGCAAAAGGGTTAGGGGCTCTAAATAAACATATGAAAATAAGCACATAAACATCAATGGAAGATACTTGCCAGAATCTCTATCAAAACATGACAGTATGGGAAGTCAGAAAATTATTGGTTGAAATATTACATTTTTGTATTAAATAAAGTGATTAACCTGTGATACAGACAGCTTGCAACAAGTAACTTGGTTGAAATGTGTGGTTATTAAGTGTGCTTGTAATGTTAAATGTGCCAGAAATTCTCAGAAATAATTCTTGGAATTCATGATAATGTTCTGAAAAAGAACATGTTTTTCTACTGGAAGTTTAAGAATCTTTTGTGTAATAATATTCCATGTTTTTCTACATACAAACAAAGTAGTTGGAATTATCAAATATGACTTTCACGTTTGAGTGAGCGACTTCATTTATTGAAATTGTAGCTGAAATACTTGTAAAGAGGTTAAACAGCTTTGTATCACAAGAACTGCTGTTTTTTTATTTTATATATAATGCGATCCGTGGTGTCTGTCTGAGGATTTGTCTGTCTTTTGTTTAAAAAGCAACACATGTAGGTAAAATTTAACATTTACTTTTGAAATAACGGGGAAACATCATAAGAATAAATATTTTACACCAAATTGTTCAGAATCAATCACGGTATCACTGACCTCTTAATGTGTGACATGAAAAATAATGAACTATTCAGAAGTGCTCAAGTTTTGAGTCTCACTTGAAAACCATTACAGTTTCTGTATGTGATCTTGTGTGCTAACTTCTCAACCAAAATAAAAATATTGATTTTACTGTATGTTACTGTCGAGCATTTCTTAGTGTGACTGAAATATTCAACACGTTTTTTTACGGTGGTACGAAGAAGCAGCTTGCAGTTTTGGCTGAAACCAAGAGCACAACAGAGTTAACCTGTTTTAAAGTTCATGAAGTAAGTTAAGTTTATAGATTAAACTTTTCCTCTCACTGGGGGCAGGTAATTATTCTTGTAAAACTTAATATGTAAAAGTTAAAGTATCATTGTGCTCTTTTCCCCAGTCAACAAGAGATTTTCCTGATAAAGATGCAATTCTTCAAGAATTGGAAAGGCATGGTGGTATTTGTGACTGTCAAGGTTCAAGGTAAGGTTTTAGATTCATAACTTCAAAAGATATGTAATTTGTTTGTCTCTAGTTGAAGAGGTGACATAAAAGTTCCTCCCAACTCACTTATTTTAAGTTGGGAAACTAGTTTCATAATGAGGATTTAAAGGTTAGGATGTTTCTCCAGAAAAGCATACAGAATAGATGTTACAATGTATTTGTTCTTTGTGTTTATGTCATATTTATTTGCTTGATGTAAGTATATTTTCTTGAGTACTGGATGGTATGTTCTTGGTTTTTGTTTGCACAGAGATACTATGATCTATGCTGCTTCAGCGGATTCCCGTGGATTAGAACCAGTCATTAAACTGTTGGCTGACGTTGTCTTGAGACCAAAGATAACAACGGAAGAGGTTAGTTGTTTGAATTGAAGACACAAGTTTGTCGGTATAATAGAAATCCATGGGCTCCTTTATTTTACACAGCCTTGTAACTACCATGTAACTATGGTGGTTTACATTTTATAATTCTGTAAATGCTTGATATATCTTCTTGAAGTTTTTCAAGTTTTGAGTAAACATTCAAAGTCCTTTGAAGACAAAAGTATCTACACTTTTAATTTGGTAATCTTACTAAACTTTTGTACACATTTACATGGTGTCAGGTGCTGTACTGTACCAAGTGAAAAGTAATTTTCAAGTTAAGATTAAATATGCTTTTCGTAATCTGAATATTGTCAGATGTCTTTTACTTCATTTTTCAAAACCATTGAAACAAATATCAAATGTTTATCTGTTATTTTCTTTACTGTAACTATATGCATCTGATTAGTTTGACTGACCTTGTAATTACCATAAACAGTTAGGAATTAAATTGTGAAAGGAAATCACAGTCATTTATCCCAGATTAAAGTTTATAAAATTGTTCATCAGTTTATAGTTAGTTTTATTGGCATTTCAGCTGTCTAACTAATAATCCCCACCACACGAGTTATAACTTGAATGTATTGATTTACGTGATGCTTGTAAACATATCCCCTTCAGTAATTTTTATCAGTATTATTTTCGGTTTGTCTCACCTAATGTAATCTAATAAGTTTATAATCCTCACATTTTATCTTTTATAATAAAATACAGATGAAAAACAATATAACATTTAAGTTTTTTGTTTTTGCTACTGACTGCCGGTGAAACTAATTTTTATACTGGTTGCACTACTGTGCTAAAAAATTTCTTTTTAATTGAATAATGCACATAAGAACACAGAATAACATGTAATAATATCTTATAATGATTGCAGTGGAGAAATTAGAAAATTTTTTAGGTTAGATTAGATAAAGAATGATAATAATGAAAGTTTTCATGAAGTGTGCTTACAAACAGTTTCCAAGTAGCTTGTACATTATATGATTCAATAGGGTAACATGAGCTGCAAATTCACCGAGCGAGTTGCAGCTTATATGTGCATGTGTTAAATAGGCATGACACAAAGGACAATAAAACAAAGTTTAAAGGTCAATAGATGTATACTTTTACAAGTTCAAACCTATTTAAGATAAACAAATGTAGTTTCATGTATTCTAAAGCCATTCTGGAAAGGGTAATTTAGATTTCTTTATATTTTTAGTGGTTATGAGGCTGGTCAATTTGATCAACCCTTGTACAGAGTTAAAGTGGACAAAATAAAAAGTTATGGAAAAAAAATTGAAATTTATTTCAAAGGTTTTACAGATGAGACATGAAATTTGAGGTTTTTCAGGTGAAAAACCCTTTGTACAGTAAGCACTCTGACTCTATATATTCATGAAAAAATCTTTAGTGAAGATACTTTATCAAAACTTTGAGTTTTTGTGTACAAATGACATTTAATGATTACTGAAAGTCTGCAAAATTTTGAGACAAACAACAGAAGTTACAGTATGGAAACCAAAAGTCAGTTTGGTGTCGTGAACTTGACTTATTCAGCCAAACCTGTAGCATGAGAGTTAATTAAATTCTGATTGTAACATCGTACAAGGGTTACGAAATGTATAGAAAATGATACCTGTGAAGAAAGAGTTAATTATAATTTAGAATAATATATTTTTAATGTCATAATTTTTCTTTTTCTTCCAAATTTTGGAATATTTTGCTTCTGTTTTCAAATCTTGGTAGAAAAAACAAAACTTACTTTGTTTCTATCATTTGATTAGCACTTGTTAACTGTGAACACTGTATGACACTTCTTAACTGTGAACACTGTATGATGTTTGGAATGACTTGGAAATAAATAATAAAGTTTATGAAAAAAATTGAATGTTCAGTAGTTGGATGTTTGGTTTTCAGTTGTTAGTTTTCAGAATTTGTTCATGTATTAATTGACTTGCCCACTTATTCCTGTTTATGAACCACTGTCACTCCTATTTAACTGCTTCTTTTGTCCTTTAAGCTTATTAAACAATTGAACCATATTTGACCTTCAATTTAATTTGATATATTTTTTAATCTACGTAAGTTTTGAATTTAGAACAACAGTTTAATAATCATTTTACATTTAGGGATGACATGTTTAAAGCTAGTTTTTTATTGTCGTCATTTTGCTACAGGAAACTTACAGTTTGATATTTTGTTTCATTCAGTGATTTAGATCAATTGTTTCTGCATCTTTTTGTGAAAAGTAAAAACAACTGATGAAAGTAAACCTGTGGTCACATAACCAAAAGCTATTTCTGTGAACAGTTATTTCACCTTGTAGTAAAAGATTTTTATACACGCAACAATTCAGAAGTCTTGTGTGTAATTTCCTTGTATTTTGGATTTACACACCATACTCAAAGTACGTCCAGAGCTGTACGGTCTGGTATTGTTCAGGTCTCTGGCACATAACTAAAGAAATTTTTTTTTCTTTTACCTGTTGGTCATATAGTAACTTCAAATACCTTATAAGACTATTCATAATTGTAGTCATTACTTTCTGATGTAAATATAAGCGAGTTATGCATCGTTTAACTGAATGTTATCAAATGGTTGTATCAAGTAATCTTCCAGTTACCAGTTGAAACATTTGTAATTAAATAGCACAGGACAGTCATACATGGTTTCATAACAGTGTTACAAAGAACTTATTCAACCTGAGGAATAAAAATTGTTGCAGCTCGTGTTTGTGTTTATGCTAGGCCTGCGTTATGTAGAACATAAAGGATTCGTAACCAAATTGAATTGAAGATATTGAGAAACAACCAACAGAATTTAATAATGTGTTTAAAAATCAGCCAAAGATTCAAGAAATGGCTTTTTGAATTTATTTTAGGTTTACAACTCACGATACTATCTTCTAATGTTGCTGCTGTGTTCTACACTGAATAAAATAATTCCATAACAGATGTACATAGACTGTTCATTAACCTTGCAATATGTACCTTCAGACTTGGATAAAGATTTCCAGGATAATTTAAGGATAAGTTTTAGATATTTATTGCCAATATGTCAAATCTATTTGCTCCAAATATTGAGTAGCAAGATTTGAAATTTAGTTATTAGTTGTCATATAGATGGTCTGGTATGTCATAAGCTGTAAAAATATTTGACTCATTTCTTCTGTTTGTTTAGCAGTGGTTGGATTCTTAATTATTCATTTTTAGTATTGACTGTATCATTTTTTCTTGTGTGTCTTTCAGAATAATATAACTTACAACAAATACTGAAGGGCATAACTGATGTAAGTCATTGAACATTAGTGTGATGTGTCATTGGCTTTTGTTGTTTTGATTTTCATTAACATTCCTCAAGCTTTCTACATAACGTACTTCAAGTTGTAAAACATAGTTGTATGCTGGTTTACAAAATGTCTGTTTTCCTGTTACTAGGTGAATGTAGCACAACAAACGGTCAAGTTTGATCTAGAGGACATGGAACTTAGACCTGACCAGGAACCAATTCTGTTTGAGATGATTCATGGTGTAAGTACAGTCACATTTTAATCGTTATCCTTTTGAATATTTTAAAAGTGAAACGTGGTGGTCATTTATATCATCTTGAGACTGCTTTAAATCACTGATGCAGCATTACTTTTATGATGCATACTGTGTGTTTTTACCACTGGCATGGTGTAATTCTTTGCCATTCAAGGAGCAGTTAATTCTTTAAAAAATAACTACATTTTTCATCAAAAATAAAAATAAAGGCACAGGGAAGATGACTACAATGTAACAATTGTATAGATGTTTTCAGTATGTACACAAGTGGAACAGTTATAATGATTCGATGTTGTTCATGTTACGTTTTTATGACTTGTGAAGTTGTTACCTACTTCATTATGTGAACGGCCCACTTGAGAAAACTTCTGTAAGCAACACTGTGGAGTTATAATGCATGACACAAAGTAACTATATTAGTTAAATACTTAATGTTTTCAGCTCTTCTATATAAACATTCCTTGTAGATTTATTAAAACTTGGACATAAGAACTGGAGTCTGTCTGAAACAAACCACAATTCAGTTGGTCCTAAACACTGACCTCACATACCTTTTGTGCTCTTTGATGTATTTATTTTTGTAACTGGAGACACTTTGTGGACTTTTCTGTGTAACTGGAGTCTCCATCTGAATGTTCTCTGTATACTTTGAACAAAAAACCTTTCAACTGTCATTTCTGACATTATCAATGTCAGAATGTCTGTCATTCTGTTGACATTATCAACTGTCAGAATGTCTGTCATTCTGTTGACATTATCAACTGTCAGAATGTCTGTCATTCTGTTGACATTATCAACTGTCAGAATGTCTGTCATTCTGTTGACATTATCAAGTTGATACTCAGAGATGAGCCATTTTTATCAAGCAAATTATTTTGATCTTACAAGTTTTAGTACATTAATAAAATATTCCCCATGTCAATAATTATAGAAAGAGCATATAATACTTTAGGCATGTTATGTCACTGATACATTTGTGTAAGGAAGAACTGAAATATGTTAAAATGTAAGTAAATAGTTTCATTATTTCTTTGAAGCGAAACAGTTCAAAGGTAGAACAAATTTATGCAGGTTTGGTTTGTGTTTTTTTTAACATGCACTTACTTCCATTTAGTTAGCTATAAAATATTACTATAATAGTTGTATAAAGTAATAATTTATGAGCAGTTTTTTAATGCATTAAATAAAACAAGATATACATCTGAGATTGCATACTGTAAAGTGATGCCATAGTACATGGTAGAGTTCATTGATATTTAATGTGAATTGCAGTTTACAAGTAATTTGTAGATAAGCATTTAAAAATAGAGAATGTTTTATTGGCTGCAGCTAATCACGTGACATAGTTACTAATCACGTGACATAGTTACTAATCGCGTGACATAGTTACTAAGAGGCGTGTGCTGCTTCAATTTGGAATATTTTTTGTAACAAAAAATGTTCTCACCTCCTTTACATCCCAACTTTTACTTACCCCAATCCCTGTGTTTTTAACGTTAAGTGCACTAGGTCCACCAAAAGAAATGTAGAGATTTTGTATAGTTAGGTATTACAGAGTATAAAAACATTATCCATTTTATTATGAATGAAGATCAAGGGGGTTGTGTTTTAATGATATAAACAGACCAACATCATTTTTTATTTTTGAACTTTGTCTCAAAAATGAAAGCTTCATTGTTGCTGCTCGAAGAACATGCCATCTATAACTAGGTATTATCATTGCTTCTTCTGACTGTGTCACCAACAAGAATTGTGGTTTTTAACATCATGGAGCTGTCTGCTATTTAGCATGAACAACAGTGGCAGCGTTGTGTTATTTGTTTCACAGGCAGCATTGTGTTATCTGTTCCACAGGCAGCATTGTTCTATCCGTTCCCCAGGCAGCGTTGTGCTATCCGTTCCCCAGGCGGCATTGTGCTATCCATTCCCCAGGCGGCGTTGAGCTATTCGTTTTCCAGGAGGCGTTGTGTTATCTGTTCCCCAGGCAGTGTTGTGCTATTCGTTTTCCAGGAGGCCTTGTGTTATCTGTTCCCCAGGCGGCGTTGTGTTGTCTGTTTTCCAGGTGGCATTGTGTTATCTGTTCCCCAGGTGGCATTGTGTTATCTGTTCTCCAGGCAGCATTGTGCTATCTGTTCCCCAGGCAGCGTTGTGTTACCCTACACAATCTCCAGAATTTATCAGCAGCAGACTTGTTTTTTTTAGGGTTACTTCATGAACAGAGTGTAGGTTAATAACCCATGGACACTACAGGATTTGAGAGGTAACTTTGTGGAAGGTGTCATCTGTACAGCCTGCCAGTATATTTCAGTATTTAGTAGACACCTACAGACATTGATTTTCCTTTTTAACTGTTGCAAGAAACCTTATTTAGCTATGTAAATAATAAACAAAAACTATACCAACAGACGTTGTGAATTATCACAGTTTTAAATCCCTACGCGTCTCTTTAACAGACCCGGTAGGTCTTGTTACTTTCTTTTAAATAATTCTTTTTTTTTTTCACAGGCAGCGTACCAAAACAACACACTCGGCTTACCAAAGCTCTGCCCACCAGAAAATATTGATATCATAAACAGGAATGTTCTTTTCACGTACTTGAAGCATTATTACACTCCATCGCGTATGGTTGTCGCAGGTGTGGGAGTGGATCACGAATCTTTGGTGGACTGTACCCAGAAGTAAGCAGGGCATTAGTCTGTGTTATATGTTACATGTAGTACCCAGAAGTAAGCAGGGCATTAGTCTGTGTAATGTGTTACATGTAGTACCCAGAAGTAAGCAGGGCATTAGTCTGTGTTATATGTTACATGTAGTACCCAGAAGTAAGCAGGGCATTAGTCTGTGTAATGTGTTACATGTAGTACCCAGAAGTAAGCAGGGCATTAGTCTGTGTTATATGTTACATGTAGTACCCAGAAGTAAGCAGGGCATTAGTCTGTGTAATGTGTTACATGTAGTACTGAGAAGTAAGCAGGGCATTAGTCTGTGTTATATGTTACATGTAGTACCTAGAAGTAAGCAGGGCATTAGTCTGTGTAATATGTTACATGTAGTAACAAATGTGTTTTGATAATTTTGACATCTTCAGGTATTCGGTAATGACATATCTGGGGCATAGGTACGTCTGAATAACATACATTGTACAGAACAAGTAGTCTGACATATCTGGGGCATATGTACGTCTGAATAGCACATTGTACAGAACAAGTAGTCTGACGTATCTGGGGCATAGGTATGTCTGAATAACATACATTGTACAGAACAAGTAGTCTGACGTATCTGGGGCATAGGTACGTCTGAATAACATACATTGTACAGAACAAGTAGTCTGACGTATCTGGGGCATAGGTACGTCTGAATAACATACATTGTACAGAACAAGTAGTCTGACGTATCTGGGGCATAGGTACGTCTGAATAACATACATTGTACAGAACAAGTAGTCTGACGTATCTGGGGCATATGTACGTGTGAATAACATACATTGTACAGAACAAGTAGTCTGACGTATCTGGGGCATAGGTACGTCTGAATAACATACATTGTACAGAACAAGTAGTCTGACGTATCTGGGGCATAGGTACGTCTGAATAACACATTGTACAGAACAAGTAGTCTGACGTATCTGGGGCATATGTACGTCTGAATAACAAACATTGTACAGAACAAGTAGTCTCTTGTGAAACTTTAGTTGTTATATAGTTTTCGTTGTACTTCATTCTTGATGTATATTTCCAGTTATAAATGAAAAACAAAATCTTACTAGAGGAATTTTGTGTTCAGGACTGTTACATTTACAGAATGATGAAAACTTGAAGTTTTTCTGTTGTCAAGGAACTTTATACTTACAAAACTTTTTCAGCTGTTTTTTTTATTTCTGTTTGATGATAATAGTTTTTAAACAATTCTGAGTTTCGAGACCTATTTCATCAGGTACTTTGAAGAAGAAAAACCTGTCTGGGAAGAAAATCCAACATTAGTTATAGATACCAGAATACAAGCTGATAAATCGATATCTCAGTACACAGGAGGAATGATACAGGTAAGTTCTGGCTCTAAAAATGTACGTAACCTTTGACAGCAAGGTGGTGAGAATTGTCCATATGCAACTTAACAACAGTTGGACGTTCAGCCATCTTCCCTTTGTGTATGTAGAACTGACTTGTTACTTCTCATTACCGATAAAATGTATTACTGACACTTCTGTTAAATCATAGAATTAGTTCAGAGTTATTTAACCAATTTTTACTTGATAAACTATATTACATGAAAACAAAAAAGGGGTCAGAATAGGTTTTTACCAAAAAAGTTAAAAGGGGACATATATTAAATTTCAAACTACTTAAATTCTGTTCTGTGGACAATGTTGTTCGTTGTTTTCATTTCTTTCTCTTTAAAACCTGAATTTTTCCTTTCGTTTATTTTTACCATTTCTAATTTGATACAGATTGAAAAGGATTTGTCGAACGTAAGTCTAGGTCCAACTCCGATACCCGAATTGGCCCATTTAGTCCTAGGGCTGGAGAGTAGTTCTCACCAAGATCCCGACTTCATACCATTCTGCGTACTAAACATGATGATGGGAGGAGGGGGGTCGTTTTCTGCTGGTGGGCCTGGAAAGGGAATGTACACTCGTCTGTACACGAACGTGTTAAATAGGTTCGTATTAGTATTAAGGCCTTATTTGGAGAAACTGGTAACTGAATGTGACAGTAAATGGTTCCTAATGGGCTGTCATAAATGTCACTAATACACATTCATATAAAAGATGTTCTCATTGCAGGAGGCACCTATGTTGAAAGCATTATATCTATTCTATACTAACTTAACCATTATGAATTAAGTATGCCTTAGTTTACCAGACTGTGGTTCTAAGGTTCCGTGGTTCACACCAGTGGGCACCGATTCTTCCCCCTTTCACTCCCAAAAAACCTGTTTCAGACTTTAGGGTAATAGATTTATAATAAGAGTGAAAATCTCATTCTAACTCTGATCTGACAAAGTAGCCCAAGAGTTGGCAGTAGGTAGTTTTTACTTCCCTCTGGTGTTTAACTGCTAAACTAGGGATGAGTTGTGCAGATAGCTTTGAGTATTTGTGAATGAAATACAACAACAAAATAAACATCACAAGTCAGAATACAAGTTTTAAACCAAATGCAAGATACAAAGATTTTTTTTTCCCCTCGAAGATGTAACTAACTTAACAGTAATCAAACTGATTTTTTAGTTTCATAAAACTGTTAATTGAAATGTAGATAATCCAGTCATGAAACGTAGTTTTTACTGGAAGAAATGCAGTTTGCAAGAAATAATTTTGAGATCTTCGCCATGGATGTCATTTATAATTGTAAATTTTATTAGGTTCTTAAACAGAAACAAGCAGGTTTTATATTGTCATATTTTTTTAAAAAGGGTATAAAGTATTAGGACAGTAATGTAGAATATCGTTATTGTAGTTCATAGTTTATATAAAGAAATAATACCTGTATTTACCAGGCATCACTGGATGTATAATGCAACTGCTTACAACCATGCTTATAACGACAGTGGAATATTCTGTATCCATGCGGGTGCTCACCCATCTCAGGTAGATAACTTTTTATCATCAGTTATAAACTGATTAGTAACAGTTTCTTTCCTTGTGGTAAGGTTCATTAGGACATCTAGCACTGAGTTGTGATTAATCATAATTTTGTCAAGATTTCAATTTTATTGTGTGTTACGATTTCTTCATTGTACATGGGTATTTGTCTTCGTGTTTAAGGAATTATTTGAATTTGATATGTGCTATACTTGGTTTTTAACATTATTGTATTTTAACTGTTACAACATGAAAGTAGTGGTGTTAACATTATCATGTGTCAGTTGATCCAACATGGAAAATAGTAGGATAGCGTTAACATTGTGTGTCAGGTGATCCAACATGGAAAATAGTAGGATAGTGTTAACATTATTGTGTGTTAATTGATCCCACATGGAAAGTAGTAGGACAGTGTTAACGTTATTGTGTGTTTAGGTATACAACATGGAAAGTTGTAGGATAGTGTTAACATTATTGTGTGTTTAGGTATACAACATGGAAAGTAGTAGGATAGTGTTAACGTTATTGTGTGTTTAGGTATACAACATGGAAAGTTGTAGGATAGTGTTAACATTTTTGTGTGTTTAGGTATACAACATGAAATGTAGTAGGATATTGTTAACATTATTGTGTGTTTAGGTATACAACATGGAAAGTAGTAGGATAGTGTTAATGTTATTGTGTGTTTAGGTATACAACATGGAAAGTAGTATGATATTGTTAACATTATTGTGTGTTTAGGTATACAACATGGAAAGTAGTAGGATAGTGTTAACGTTATTGTGTGTTTAGGTATACAACATGGAAAGTAGTGGGATATTGTTAACATTATTGTGTGTTTAGGTATACAACATGGAAAGTAGTAGGATAGTGTTAACGTTATTGTGTGTTTAGGTATACAACATGGAAAGTAGTGGGATAGTGTTAACATTATTGTGTGTTTAGGTATACAACATGGAATGTATTAGGATAGTGTTAGTTGATCCAACATGGAAAGTAGTAGGATAGTGTTAATGTTATTGTGTGTTTAGGTATACAACATGGA
This sequence comes from Carcinoscorpius rotundicauda, assembly GCA_011833715.1. Classification (NCBI taxonomy): domain Eukaryota; kingdom Metazoa; phylum Arthropoda; class Merostomata; order Xiphosura; family Limulidae; genus Carcinoscorpius; species Carcinoscorpius rotundicauda. The sequence continues at coordinate 5,413,636 of CM022400.1, forward strand.
AAGTAGTAGGATATTGTTAACATTATTGTGTGTTTAGGTATACAACATGGAAAGTAGTAGGATATTGTTAACATTATTGTGTGTTTAGGTATACAACATGGAATGTAGTAGGATAGTGTTAACATTATTGTGTGTTTAGGTATACAACATGGAAAGTTGTAGGATAGTGTTAATGTTATTGTGTGTTTAGGTATACAACATGGAATGTAGTAGGATAGTGTTAGTTGATCCAACATGGAAAGTAGTAGGATAGTGTTAACGTTATTGTGTGTTTAGGTATACAACATGGAAAGTAGTAGGATAGTGTTAACGTTATTGTGTGTTTAGGTATACAACATGGAAAGTAGTAGGATAGTGTTAACGTTATTGTGTGTTTAGGTATACAACATGGAAAGTTGTAGGATAGTGTTAACATCATAAAGACTTCTTTTTCTCACTCAGTTTTGGTTTTCGTATTATCATGTGTTAAGATTATTTGAGATTCTGTGTAGCTACTTCTGTGTATGCTAAATATGTTGTGGATTACATCACATGTTCTATACAAATTTCTTCTATATGGGTGCTGTAAATAGTAGTAGCACTTTGGTATCATGCTTGTTGATCGTTGGGTAAGTTGTAGTTTCTAACTGTAACAATGTAAGGTGCTGATCCCACCATAATTTCGGTGTAAGTTACCTGTTTGTGGGTGTTTATGTTTGCAGTATCTTGTACTTTCACTGATCCTTTAGTTCATAGGATACCAAATACTCTCTTGGTACTGATATTACCCCAATTTTTTTAAATTGTTTGTACAAAATCAGTTATTTAGCATTTAAGCAACATTATTTTTTGAAATATCTTAAAATAATGAATATTGCATGTTGTAACAATATTGATTGATTGAGTTCCATTAATTAAAAACTAGGTAAGTTGTTTTGTGTTACTGTGAAAGTTATTAAAATTTACAAACAGAAGATTTCATGTTGTTGTTACTTTAAGAACGATAGCAATTTATAAACATCTAATCATAGTGGATTTTTTTATTTTTTTCTCTAATTTCAATTTGTGTGATTACATTAAAAATCACTTGGAATATATTAAATTCTGGTATTAACCTGTTCAGTGCCATAGACAAGATAACTCGTCCAAGCCGATCGGTAACACAGTGCCACGGACGAGTTATTTCGTTCTCAATACTGTGTTCTCAATGTGTTTTTAAAGACATGCATTTGACCTACTTACAAATTGTTTCACTTTCGATCCAAAATGGCGTCACGAACAAAGTTACAAAATAAAGAAGCATTTAAGTTGTATTGTAGCAGCTGAAATACTTGGCAGTCAACAGGCTAATCCTTCATTAAAATTATTTTTGCTATGGGGAAAAGTTATAGACAGCTGAATACAGTGGTTAAAATAACAAGACAGATAAGAATTTGCTTTTAACACGTTGTGTATGGAGGTCATTCCATGCAGTTTCAGTTCTATTTTAGGGTTAGTTCTCGTAAAGAGAAAATTAGTCCCATCAACACAAGTTGTTTATTTGTTCACTAACTCTTCATCTTCTGCTTGCAGCTAAAGGATTTGGTGGAAGTGATTGTTATGGAATTCACAAAGATGACAGGAAGAATATCAGAGGTAAGAAGAGCATCAAGACTTGTGTGGTTTTTACATCCTTTGTTGAAGTTATCAGTGTATCAAAGTTATAACTATAGTGTATTGCAGTAAAGGTCATTTGGAACTACCATGTGGCTAAAACAGAGTTTGGAGACTCTGATGCCATTTATTGTTTTTGTTTGTTTGGCTGCATTGTTTTTTCACTGTTGCCCTTAGTATAACTTTTACATTGAATTATTTACGTATAATTTGATATAATACTTGCAATAATTACGTGGCAGTTAATTACACTTGGTAATAACTTTCTGTGAATGTCGCTCTTGGACAACACATCCTTTCAAGCTTTCTGCAAACATCTTTCAAGATCGTGTTTAAGCAACCATTTGTGCATAAGTCAGCCAGTGTGAAGTCATCAGAGATTGGAAGCTGGGATAAACAACAGTTTCACTTACCATGATTTTAAAAGCTCTGCTGTGGACTTTAATAAGTAACTTAATGATTCATCATTTGTAGCATCCTTGCACTAAAAGTACTTGAGTATTATATTGCTCAATTGATAGCAGTGTTTTTGACAGTGGTTTGGTCCGTATTTGCTTCACCACATATTTTGTGAAATTTAAATTGTCTATGACATGAGAAACCTGAAACAATGATAAAGCTGCACAAAAAAAATGTTGAAAATTATTAATTTCTTCCTGCAGTGATTCAAATACATATAGATATTTGTCCAGTATCCTTAGGAACCAACTCATTCACTTGTGGTTTATGTTTCTTAGAAAGGACAAAAACTTCTTGGTGTCATATTTTGCACTGTTAATTTAGATATGTTCAGTGGAACCCCTTTAATCAGGAGAATTTGTCTCACTCCCAAAGATGGCTGCTTTAGAGGGGTTCCACTGTACATTTGTTCTTTGTGTGTGAGGTTGAGGGCTCCAGATGGCCATCCTGCAAACTTTCAACACACAAATGACATTTGTGTGAAATGAGGTGTTTACATAGATGACGCTTCGCAATATTACACTTAATCATTCTTAAAAATGAAATAATTTTAATCTATTTGTTCTTTTGCTAAATTCCGAAAGGGCTGTGGAATATTTATATAGTCATAAGTCTAACCAAAGCAGTATTGTATTGTTAAAAGCTGCAGAATTTGCTGTAAAACAGAAATATTTTCAGTTGTGCTGAAACTCGCATGTGCTATGTACGAGTGTTAAGTGAAACGTTTTTATAAAGTTTGGTTAACATTCCCCCCTTACCTTCATGTCACTATTATCACAACCATTAAATAATTCTGTTGTGTCATTTTGTTAGCTTTGGATTTGTACAACAATTTTTCATTATAATTGTGTAAATAAAGTTTTTATCTTGGTAATTAATGGCTGTAGGTTCAAACATGTGATTTTTGATTGTAAGTGACATAATAACTCAAAGTAAATTCCGTTAATAGCCATCGACATCTGGATTGTGTTATAATAGTACAAAAAAGAAATACCTCAATTGAAAAATAAAACGTATAGATAGTCATGGAAATGTTTTTGTTCTTGTTCAACTCACAACGTATATAAAAGTTTTAAGTTCGTTCTCTGTACTGATCTATTACGTTTTTAAAGGACGAGCTGAATAGAGCAAAGAAACAGCTTCAGTCGATGCTTATGATGAACTTGGAGTCTCGTCCGATCATGTTTGAAGATATTGGAAGACAAGTCCTAGCCACAGGACACAGAAAACCTCCAGAATTCTTCATGGAAGAAATAGGTAGAACACACTTACTGTAAAAATACATTAAATTTCCTCTCTTGAGTAGAAATTGATTTAAACAAGTTTGGTACCCAGGATTATTTTGTTCCTGAAAAGATATGTGTGTGTGCATACATATAAACAAGGGTATTTTGATGCATAACTAAATTCGCACTGCTTTAGTAAACACAGGAACAGGCTTATTTCAAGTTTGTGAAACAAAACATTGTAGGAAATAGGACTTCCTTTACTTTCTGATCAGAGTAACAAGGTATTACTTTAATTAAACAAAAGTTTACTGTATATGGATTGTTTCAATCATATAACTGTCATTAGAGTAGATTTGTTGTTATGTGATAATATTGGGCTGTTCTAGAGTTGAAGTATTATTAACTTGATAGTAAAAGTTTCTCATGAAATATATGAAAAGGTTTTTAAAATATTAAACTCGTGGGGGCATTATAATGTGATTGTCAATCCTACCACTCGTTGCTAAAAGAGTAGCCCACAGTTGGTGATGACTAGCTGCTTTCCCTCTAGTATTACACTGCTAAGTTAGGGATGGCTAGTGCAGAAGGCCCTCGTGTAGTTTTGTGTGAAATTCACAACAAACTAAACTAATACAAAAGATGAAAAGAAAGAAAAGTACGTAATATTTCTGAATGTGTTAAACTCAGAATATAATGTTGGTAAAGTCTTGTTGGACTAATTTTATGAACAAATTATTTTAAGACGATTTTATGAGTGTCTAATCACTTTGCGATATAACTTGTATATTATTTTCTTGCCTTAAAAGGTAAAGTAACAGAAGAAGACATCAGAAGAGTAGCTTATCGTATGCTTCGAAGTAAACCAGCAGTAGCAGCATTAGGAGATCTTAAAAAACTGCCGTCTTATGAAGATATAGAAACTGGGCTTTTGAATAAAGAAGGCAGACTACCTAAAAAGTTTTCTTTATTTCGATGAAGTCACCTCCCACAGCAACGGTGGTAATATTTATAGAAGGTGTCCAAGTGACTAATTAGCTGCTTTAGTTCTGGATGTCATATTAATTTCAAATTTTAATCACGTGTTCTAAACGAGTTTTGAAAAAAATGGAACAACAAAGTTGGTTTTTATCACCTTATAACCTCTGTGCTGTGTAATATAAGACTGTAGCAGTTTGTACATCAGTTAGTGTTTTATGACACATAGCTGGCATCCTGATTTTTTAAGTTTTAACTTTCATTAGACCACATAAACAACTCCTGAACTTATTTGCTTGGTTGAATGTAAAAAGTTGATATACAAGTACTAAGAAAATTATCATTCTTTAAATTTGAAGTTTATTTGATCATGTCAATTTCTGCCAACATACAACTGTATTTCAGTCGTCATATCCATGTGACACCTTGTATAAAGATTCACTGTCGTTTAATCATACCAAATCATCATAAAATATTCGTATGATAATGTCTGATGTTCAAGAAAGTTTGACGTGTATTTATGACATAATTAAATGATGTATTTGTATTGCACTTGGGAGTTTCGTTGTTTTGGTTTTTTAGCATCTGGAATTTTGTGACAAACAAGTTCTCACCATTTTTTTAGTGTATACAATGTTTAACAATTATCATTACAATATAATATGCATGTGATCAAATATTATTTAACATATCTCCAACTCAGCCTTTTGTTGACGTATTCTGGTATTAAATATCTTTGGATAAGTCCTAGTAATATACTGTTCACATTAGATGTTTTTGCACTGTATGTCTTAATATTGTAGTGCCCAGTGTGGATGTGTTCTGGTATTAAATATCTTTAAGTCCTAGTAATATACTGTCCACTGTGATTGTGTTCTTACACTGTATGTCCTAATATTGTAGTGTCCACAGTGGATGTGTTATGATATTAAATGGTCTCTGATTAGCTTTATGTATTTATATCCACTGTATATGTTATGGTATTAAATATCAATTGATGATATGATCTAGTACAACTAGAAATAATTCCTCGGATCGTAATAGACAAATTGCAAATGTGTTATGGTGTAAATTGCTGTGCGTAAACATCTGTTGTTAGTGTACACTATGGTCCTGTTCTTGTGGTCATGTCCTCTGTTGAAATGTTTTGGTACTAAACATCAGATGATTTAGAGAATGCAACGATATGTACCTTGCTCAAAATCTTTTATGTGCTAAAAAAAACTTATTGCATTAGATGTCATAGAGAATACAGTTGTTGGTTAGACCAATGTTAGCCCACAGCATGCATTAAACAAGGTGGAATGTTTTGAGCACAGTGACTTCATTGGTCAGTGGCGAATGATTTAACAAGTTAGAAGTATCAAATATATGTTATCCTATAGTAGTCTTGTATGATGTAATACAATATGCTGAATGTCTTGTGTGAATTTTACAAATCTTCTGACTCCATACCATGAGTCAGTATTCACAAACATGAAAGTTACCGTTCAGTGACACTTCTGAACTGTTTTATAATGTTCAGATACAGTTCCCAGACTTTTGTTTGGATTATTAACTATACTGTTAGAAACAATCTAGTTTAAGATATCAAATAATTACTTTCACTCACTTTAATATAGTTAAATATGTAACTTTTTTCTTCATCTTACCATAAGACTTGTATGAGACAAAGATGAAATTCCAATCTCACTCTTGTCATGTTGATGCAACAGAATTATATTCACTGAGGAAATTAATTTCTTTGTGTATTAGAAACTGGTTATAATGACTAAAAAAAATGGCTACATTTGTTTCCAGCATAAAAAGGCAAGTTCTAACTAAACCACAATTTGTGGTGTTCAGGACTATGAAATTAGTACTGACTGAATCTGAGTCGCATAAAACCACAATTTGTAGTGTACAGGACTGTGAAATTAGTACTGACTGAATCTGAGTCACATAAAACCACAATTTTTATGGTGTATAGGACTGTGAAATTAGTACTGACTGAATCTGAGTCACATAAAACCACAATTTTTGTGGTTTATTGGACTATGAAATTAGTACTAACTGAATCTGAGTCACATAAAACCACAATTGTTGTGGTGTATAGGACTGTGAAATTAGTACTGACTGAACCTGAGTCACATAAAACCACAATTTTTATGGTGTATAGGGCTGTGAAATTAGTACTAACTGAACCTGAGTCACATAAAACCACAATTTTTATGGTGTATAGGACTGTGAAATTAGTACTGACTGAATCTGAGTCACATAAAACCACAATTTTTATGGTGTATAGGACTGTGAAATTAGTACTGACTGAATCTGAGTCACATAAAACCACAATTTTTGTGGTGTATAGGACTGTGAAATTAGTACTGACTGAATCTGAGTCACATAAAACCACAATTTTTGTGGTTTATTGGACTATGAAATTAGTACTAACTGAATCTGAGTCACATAAAACCACAATTGTTGTGGTGTATAGGACTGTGAAATTAGTACTGACTGAACCTGAGTCACATAAAACCACAATTTTCGTGGTGTATAGGACTGTGAAATTAGTACTGACTGAACCTGAGTCACATAAAACCACAATTTTTATGGTGTATAGGACTGTGAAATTAGTACTGACTGAATCTGAGTCACATAAAACCACAATTTTTGTGGTGTATAGGACTGTGAAATTAGTACTGACTGAATCTGAGTCACATAAAACCACAATTTTCGTGGTGTATAGGACTGTGAAATTAGTACTGACTGAACCTGAGTCACATAAAACCACAATTTTTGTGGTGTATAGGACTGTGAAATTAGTACTAACTGAACCTGAGTCACATAAAACCACAATTTTTGTGGTGTATAGGACTGTGAAATTAGTACTGACTGAATCTGAGTCACATAAAACCACAATTTTTGTGGTGTATAAGACTGTGAAATTAGTACTAACGGAATCTGAGTCACATAAAACCACAATTTTTGTGGTGTATAGGACTGTGAAATTAGAAACCAATTGAAAGTATGGATATCTGCTGTTAAGCAAATTACAGAAAATTTAAGTTTTAATGCACAGATATCTGTCAACACACAATCGCTTCATTGACAGCTCATTTTGATACGGTTTCACATCAACTGAGCAGGTGCTTATAACTCAGTCAGAATGTTTGGCTTTACTGGAGTCGAAAGTTTGAAGAGAACATTTGGTATTTTTCTAAGGAAAATATTACTGTTCTGTTACTATAGTTCAGGTATGGGTGGAACACTCTTCAGAGTGCTTATTAAAAAGTGTCTTTTTTAAGATTGCTTATCACAATGGACAAGTTGTATGTGAACACAACAGATTTAAAAAAATTCCAATTGAGAATGTATGTACATGTAAAAACATTCCACAAACGACACTTGAAGTATTTGTAAGTACATGTAAAAACATTCTAGAAACGACACTTGAAGTATTTGTCAGTACATGTAAAAACATTCCACAAACGACACTTGAAGTATTTGTCAGTGCACGTAAAAACATTCCACAAACGACACTTGAAGTATTTGTCAGTGCACGTAAAAACATTCCACAAACGACACTTGAAGTATTTGTCAGTGCACGTAAAAACATTCCACAAACGACACTTGAAGTATTTGTCAGTACATGTAAAAACATTCCACAAACGACACTTGAAGTATTTGTCAGTGCATGTAAAAACATTCCACAAACGACACTTGAAGTATTTGTCAGTACAGACAGCAGCTTCACAGATCTTGCTCAGAATATTCGTGTACACATGACAGCACTTTAAACTGTTTGGAATGTTCTTTCATAAGGAAACTGTGATGAGTGAGTTAGAACAACGTAAAAGGCACCAGGTTCTCATCATGTATGGATCTATAACTTATGATCTTACACTAAAGTTTGAATGAATAAAAAAAACAGCCTTTCAGTTGCTTATTAAATGGTAGAATTTGAAAGGTGCAGGAAAGAAAAAGTGAAACTATTTGATGGGATAAGTGGAATAAAATAGGAGTTCTTTTAAATTTGACATTTGTAATGTACTAAATCTGTTTCTGGAAAGAACTGAAGTTCAGATATCAAACCTACACTATTTCAAACTCAATGAAAGCATAGCACCAACCAATTATGACCTCCAAACCTTATAATGAAGTAAAAAACTTTTAGGAGTTGTATGTGATATAACATTACACCCTTGTGGAAATGGATGGAAACAAGACTGAAAATCATGAATTTTTCAATTTTTTGCATTTCTGAGAATCCAAAAATTACAAATTAATACATGATATGACCACCTTTATTTTTCAGAAGATCATTAATCTGCTTTAGCATTGAGTCCACAGGTTGACTGTAATCTTTACTAATTTTTGGATCGTGGTACCATACCTCAATTAGTTTATCTTTTGTTGTACAGACTTTTCCCCAAAGTCTTTCTTTACACATTGCCCAAAGGTACAATAGGATTTAAGTCCAGAGAGTTTCCAGGCCAGTCCAGCACCTTCATTTGCATTGAAGTCATAAAATTCTTCACAAGTTTCCATGTGTGGCACAGAGCCAGATCCATCTGGAAATCTCTTTTTCAATTCTGGAACAACTTTTCTCTGCAAAACTTTGATGTACTGTTGTCCTTGCATCATACCTTCTACAATATGTAAGCCTCTGATGCTATAGTTGCTGAAAAAGCCCCAAAACATCTTCAAGGGATGTTTTACAAACTGATTGATGTGAGATTCTCGAATTTCTCACCTGGAGATCTGCAAACATGCAGACTTCTTTGACCCTGTAGAAAGAAATGAGGATCATCACTGAAAAACACCTTCCTCCATTGTTCTTGCATCCAGTTCTTGTATTTCAGACGATATTCCTCACACTTTTGTCATATATCCCAAAAATAGATCGACTGTACTGCAAAACACAGCTAATGATGCCATTTGTGTGGAAAAATGACTATTAAAGGAAATCAGCGGGTCCCGCGAGCCTACACTGGCCGCCATGTTGAAAATATTGTAAAATGACCATTTGTTTCAATTAATTTGCACAAGGCTGTGCATTTCACAATTTGTAGTGTATAATTGAAGAATTTAGACATTTTGTTCATAATGTCAGAAGAAAAACATAACTTCTGCTTTATCAGGGCTAGTAGTAGCAATAGTGAAACTGACTGCAGGGGCTTTATTTTCTAACTTTATTGTCAAAACATACTTTACTACTGACATTTATTTCAGGTAAAATAAAAGAAGGTATACGAAGAATAAAACAAGTACAACAAAATTTCTTTGATCATCGGGAAAACCTGAAAATGTTTATTTTTCACAACTGTACAAAGAATATCTTGCAAATCCATCATCTACAAGTTTGATAAATGTTGTTTAGTATTGATACCTCCTCTCGACTGTTTCATGTTAAAGTCTGTATTATTAATATTGTTCATACCCCTCGACTGTTTCACGTTAAAGTCTGTATTTTTCATTCCTTCAGTACTCGTCATCATCTTCAGCTTTAGAATTCTGTTGCTGCAACATCAGCTGGTGTTCAGCAGCCTGTTGCATTTCCAACCACTGCTGTTGCTCTATCTCGGCTTGCTGTTGTCGAGCCTACAAATTACAAGTATGCTATCATTTAAAGCTACGAGATTTATAAATTACTAGATTTAGTAGGATAAAATACTTTTACGTGTATGTGAACATAAACATGTGCACTGACTTGCAAAGTTACCCAAATCTTCAAGTCTTTAGGACAGTTTAACTGCTACAAATTTTTGAAGACAAGAAACAACTCTCTGTTAACCCTGTATTATATAGAGACATATGTACATGAATAAGTAAAACAAATTTGATAAAGGTCTTTAGTATACTACATTGTGTAGGTATGCCAAGCTTAAACAACCCTTGCCAACCTATCTATAGGTAACCCTCCAAATATCTTTTGCAACAAAGGCAGCAGGAATCCAAAGTCAACTGTTAATAGTTAATTTGAAAAGTAAAAAAACCTTTTTATTGGAAAAAAATTTTCCTAAAACATAAGTTCATATCTATAAAACATTAACAGCATTATCAATCCAGAAATAATACTTCTTATTGTTCTGTATGTATCCAAACTTTCTGTGACACAGAAGCTATGCTTTACTACTGAGAAGCCAAAGTACAGTTTGTGAAACCAAAAATATTCAGCATTCTCAAAACATGGCTCACATGAGAAATCATTCATTTTCTATGTCTTCCCAACACAAGTGTTACGTAGCCAATTTCTAATCTCTAACAATCCACGAAATTCTCAACTATTACATATAATATTTAAAAAACAAATCACCAAAAGGCTTTTCACAGTTGCTGAAAAACATTTTTGTGCGATATCCTAAACACTACCTTTGCAAAAAGTTCTTGCTGCTGTCGTAAGAGTTCTTCTTCAGGTATTCCAAGGTTTTCCAGCCGTGTGCTCTGTCTGCGACGTTTGGCAGCTACAGCCTTACAGTCCTTCAAAACCGTTTCTGCTTCGTGTTTGTACTCTCTGAAGCCCAGACTTTCTAATGCTAAAGAACACAAATGTTGTGTACCTGTTTAATAGTTATCATGCATCATACATTTCATCCTTATAATAACTAGTGAAGAGAAATACACATACTAAGCATGCTTTATCCACTAACACTCTAAAACAACAACAAGGCACTCTGAGAACAAATATACACGTAATGCAACTCTGATATATTTCAGTTCTGTAGTTTATCTCCATTGGAAATCCTGTTTGAAAGTTTGTTTTCTGTAAGTAGCAAACACCAGCTGACCATCAATTTGATAATGCTACATTAGGTGAAAACCAGAACCAGTTCTTTAGGTAATATATTTTCACAACAGTAAGTTTGTGGTTCAATATCCTGACCCAATCATGACGGTTCTTTTTAATCCTAATTCATGGATACAGTTTTTTGTAGCCAAGCAATTATTGCTGTAACATTCTGAATAAACACTCACATTTGAAAGTTAACATGCAAAAATTATGGAAAGTCATGTTACAACAGTGTGAAACATGATGCATCACTACTGTATGCTGTATAAGGCTTTCTTAAAGCACTTTATGACAGCACAGTAACACAAAATAAGTATCAGAGCTTCTTTGAAAAATCACCTCTGTGAAATAATTTTTTGACACTTCCATTTATTGGACCACAATTTTTAAGTCAATTCTAGATACTTAGAATATAAAAAAATGCAACTTTTGTAACATTTACTTAGGAAAGTTTAAAAAAATATGAAAAACATTTTCAAATGTTTCATTTTTTTCACAACTTGAACAAGAGTCATGTCTAAACATAGCGGTTAAGTTTTTCAGTTGTCCATAGAAAAATCATTAAATTTGCTAAGATATTAATTGTTTAAGATTATATTATTCACTTCTCTTTATACTGTTTAATTTTTCTTTGTGCCCTGGTTTCCACCCCTTTATGATGTCACATAAAGTGGTCTGATAAAACACCTTGGAAATAACTAGAGAGTTTAAATATGACTGAATATATAAAAAATTACACTTTTCACAACACGGTAACATAAATGAAGTTGTTAATGGGAAAACTGCTAATTAAAACTGCTTTAGTATCTTGGCTCAAGACATGCAATGGGGAACAGTGAAGTTATATCGGGCTCTTGTTTGGCTTGCAAAAGTATTTTCATGCAAATAATATCTGTTTAAAATCTACAGGAATTGTTTATGATAAGATAGGCTTAGCAAGGTTTAGTATGGTAAGTCATGGTAAAACACTTACTAGGTCAAATACTTACTGGCTGAATTATTTCTATATTTATGTTTAAAACAAAGTACCCTAATAAACTGGTTAATGACTTCTAATTGCAATACATTTTAAACAAGGCTATTAGTACCTTTATCAATGGTAGTTAAACATGTTTTTATTAGTAACAGAGGATTCATAGCATTACTGAATACATATTTAAAAACAGTGGTGACTGCATGATTATCTCTACACTAACAGCACGGAAAGCTTTCTACAAATGATTTTCTTTTGTTTACAAAACATGCAAATGATGATCACTAGTGGAATAATCAAGCAAGTTAATATCATATTTTTCACTTTATCTAATAACATAAACAAAGGTCCAAGCCCTACGTTTACATGGAAACTTAGCTCCGAATATGTTAATTAAACAAAATGCCAGTTACTGATCTCGGAGTTATGACTGTTTTCAGAAAACTGTGTAACACATACAAAATGTCTTCTGGCACACACTATTTAATAAAACTGTAAAACGTGTATAATTACACATTCGTTTTTCAATAACTGTTTTTACATTCAATTTCTGACTAACTGACAACATGCACAAAATATTTATGCAAATTACAATTGTGGTGAAAAAGACTTTTTTCAGATTTGGTGGATTTTAACCTCATTATCACTTGGTGGAAAGTACACTTCCTTCGCATCACATTCAGCTCACATCTGTTCTCAACGGACACAGGTCGTACTTAGCAGTATAGTGAGGAACATTTAATAGTATTCTACATGCTTAATCAAAACTGATAATTAATAGAGCTATAAAACAAAAAGTAGTGTGAAAAATTGGTACCCATGTTAAGATGGAGAGATTTATAAATCTTGCAAGTTTGATCCTCAAAAAAACTAATTACTTCTAAGTTGGGTCATGGTCAAAACATATGCAAATTTTTGTTCAAATTCATTCAATCATTTGAGAAAACTTGCTGACACACACTGGAATAAAACAACCTCTGTTCACCTGTGGTGGAGGTGATTGTAAAAACAAAGACATTTAAAACCTGCACTTAAATAAAAAATGTTTTTTAAATATATGAAATAGCTCTTTTGGGCTGATTTTATAATATATTTTAAAAGTAGCAAACAAAGTGATTTACTCTAAAATCATGACATGATGTTTAACACATTCAAAGTTAAGGGAGTTGACCCCAAATATCCACTCAGACAAAGGGATTTTATTAGTGAAATGCCAAACATAACATTTATGTCTTTATAAAGAGTAGGAAGACAATAGAAAATGGCCAACATATTATCCAATTTTCAAAACAATCTGTGTATGTGTCTTGAGTGCCATGTTGAACAACTTAAAAATTTGAAATAACACTGTGTAACATAATTTGTTCTTTTTCTTGTATCTTGACAGAAAGTGTTATTTCTCAGTTGCTTATGTCTAAGGTAAATGGAAAAGACATTTTTCTCTTCAAACTCTGCTTTTGTGACCTGAGAGTGTATAATAAAAACATGACGGGAGACTATATTTGGGAGCTGATACGTGAAAGTGATTTACATTACAGTCGCAAATCTCGAAAAAATTCTCACTTCTAAACATTTTTGAATAACTTTAGAATAAATATATGTAACACTTGATTCATGTGTTGTTTTATTCTGACCTTATGTAAAGGAAAATGTGCAAATTTGCCCATTTTTACATATAAAATAGGGTAATTTCTAAATTTCATTATCCAGGTCACAAAAACAAAGTTTGAAGGGAATAAGGGCCATTTTTTGTACTTTTACAACATAAGCAATTAAGAAACAACACATACTATCTAGGAACAAAATTTGAGTTTCATAGTGTAATAAGTCTGTCAAATATTTTCAAAAGTCACTTTCCATGATATTAAATGTGCATTTTTATTTCAACATTTAAAAAAATGCTTCCAATTCCCAGCTTGCTAGAACATGGGTAAGACTAAACATTGGTAAAATAAAACATCACAGTTACCTATAACTTAGTAATAAAAATGTTTTTAGAAGGAACCATCCATGACAGTATTATCAAGTCAGTATAAACCTCCCTTTAAAATTAAATATTTTATCACAGCACCACATAAATCAATATCTATATATTTCACCGAGGTTGCTTTCAGTAAGTAATACATTCAATGTTATCAAGTGTAGGATACAAACAATCAGTCTCGCACCTCTGTCAGTTGTCAGTAGCTTACAAACCATGAAAAATATTGAGCCCCAAAGTAGCAAACGTGTTTTAAAACAAACAAACAACAAACCTCCTAGAATATGTTCAGCCGAGATGGTTTTTTTCTGCTGAGTGTTACAGATTTCATTGGCTTCAGTGGCAATGTGGTGGATGAACTCGGTACAACAGTTGAGGATAAGTTCACGAGCATCGTTGGCAACTCTGACGTGTGGAAGAATTTCTTTGATCATCTTGTTCATTGCAGCTCTAGGTATAGTCAGGTCTTCATCATTTTCTGCCATTATTCTAAAACAACGTCAGTGTTATGTAAGTAATGCCATTTCGTTTCTTACAACATTCGAGTCTGATGCAGCCTCGAGTGATTCACAGCAACATTCTTTTCTTTGCATCATGCAACTTTTTAACATGATAAACAATCACGTAACACCTAACACAACAGAAGAATAACCCGAGAAAAGGTAGCTTTAGTATTTATATAATTTTATTATTTTTATCCATAGTTAGGCAAGAAATTACTTGGATGACAATTACATAATCGGAGTTTTGAATTACCTTACATTTCAGATCATAATGTTCACATAAACTCAACACGGAACAACACTTCCAAAGCTTGTTTCTTTAACTTATTTCCATTTTTCCTACAAAGCACTCAGTAAAGACTTTCACCTTGAAACTATAATCAAGGTCAAAGTCAAATGTTTTTCTTAAGATGTATTATCATTAACTAAAAAGATTAAACTTTAACTCTTACAGAAACTTTGAAATTAATACAATTTTTGTATCTGATTCAACACACGTTAATGAAACTAATTCATTAAAATCACTATATAAATGCTATTTTATCATAATAAAATAAGAACCATGAAAATACAGAATACAAGAGTGAAGTAAAACTTTAGAAAAGTGAAAATCTCTATAATTTGAGGCACACATGTTAAATAACTGAGATATAATGGTCTTGTATTTAATCAAATGGAAACAATTATATGACCATTTTAGAATATAACATAACTGAACCACACAGTGACGTACATAACACTGTCCATCGTGTATGTAATCAACTTTGGAAAGAGTACATATATTGGTGTTGTAGATATATAATATAGTCACCTGAATAACATGTGCATAATAACCCAAGTACACAGTCTTGGAACAGTTGTTCCACAGCTGTCGTGTATACAGTCGAATACAAACTAGCTGTACATGAAAGCAGTTTTGGTTGATTATAAACACGCTGTTGTGGAACATTCCATAATACCTAACCTAAACTTAGCCTATAATACGTTCATAGCTTAAGATGACACTGAAAATACATAAAACAAAAATAAATAAATAAAACTCATAACTAAACTAGTACCAAATACCCTCATACAATTCGGCTGACTGTTGGAACAAAGCTGCAATCACCAAAACCAAGTCAGTTATTTAATTACTTTTAAAGTTCCACTTATTTCAAAGAAACAATTCTTGTTTCTACCTCTTTGATGGAAACGCATTAAAGCATGCCAAAACAAATAGTCCCCCCTATTTGTATACGATCAGATACAGAAGAAAAAAATTTAAAAAATAGGGCAAATGACGAATGAATTTTAATTTTTCAACTGGACAAAAGATATTTTACAACGTAAATAAATTATTTTCTGATTTAAAATGTTAAGCGCACTTTATATACCTACAGAAAATCTTAGTTTTATCCTTCTACGCTTTACCCTGGGAAACATAAGATACACCACTACAAATAGTACAATAACTACCATATTTATGTTGATAAGGCCTAGCACTGCAACAGGACAGTTTGTCTTATCCAACAATGGTCCAATTCAGCTTACGTTTCTTTCACAACTTCAAATTATAATAGAAGCACTAATCCTGTATATTATAAATATAATTTATACTGAATTTAATAGCTATTTCTTACTAACCAAATCAAACTGAAGCCAAACATTAGGTAAAACCAATTATTAAAAAGCTGGGAGACAACCCTCCCTTGTCTAACTAAAAACTCCCCTTCCGCCCTCAATTCTTTCTTGTCCGCCATTTATGCCTTAGCATGAGAGCGTCATCTTGCTGTTCTGGAGCGCCCTCTGTAGCAATGCATGTACATTAATATTTTACAAAGCAATCAAATGTTTTGGTTTAGTATCTAGAGAGCATTAAAACTTAATGTACATATATATATTCGGTACATAGAAAACATTGTTCTCATTCGCTTAAAAAAAACAACTAAATGCTCAGCAAAATAATACATTTATGAGCATTTTAAAGTTCAACTTTTATTTATATCCACTCATGAAAAAGCAGTAAATCGAAACTTCAAATATACGGAGTGATTTTAATTTCAAGCATGTAGATTGGGAAATGTTAGAGTCAAACAGTGAGAAAGAACTTTTTTTAGAAAATGTTCAAGGTAGTTTTCTGCAGTGATGGCCCGGCATGACCAGGTGGTTAAGGCGCTAGACTCGTAATCTGAGGGTCGCGGGTTCGAATCCCCGTCACAACAAACACGCTCGCCCTTTTAGCCATGGGGACGTTGTAATGTGCGGTCAATCCCCCTATACGTTGGTAAAAGAGTAGCCCAAGAGTTGGCGGTAGGTGGTGGTGCCTAGTTTCCTTCACACTAGTCTTACACCGCAAAAGTAGGGACGGCTAGCGCAGATAGCCCTCGTGTAGCTTTGCGCGAAATTCAAAACAAACAATCTTCAATAATTGACCAAGGAACATACGATAAACTATGCTATTTCACATTTATTGTTAACTACTGATACAAACTGTTGAGAGGGTGAATATTTATAAATGCCAGGCTTATCTATACAGAGCAAGTATATTCAATTAATGGAAAAAAGTATGTTTTGTAAATTCAGATTATGTTATCTTGCTCCATTATTCCTACCCATTAGACACTTAGCATAGATCATGCGTTACCAGATTTTAGTTTTAATATTAATTATGTGTTAGATCCACGGTAATTTCGAATCGTACACGTTTATCATAAAATATGCTCCGTTCATACACAGTTCTAATGAGGTTTGTTCACGTTGTGTTAGTTTTGTAATAACTACTAATTGATTTTTGGTATATTTATATTAATGTGATATTTTTGGGAGTATTCGACTATTCCGTTTAATTGAAGTTGTAGATTTATGGCTGCTATTGGTGTTGTGTAAGCATTTTTCCAGGTTGGCAAAAGAAGTGTAAAGAATATCTTTCAGAGGCGTAGTAGTAGCAAACAAAATGAAAAGCATCTTTTGTAGGTTTGTTTTTGGTAGCTGTTATTGCTTATACAACTTCTATTTGTGTTATTTCTTTCGCCATCTGCTGTGCTGTGTAGTTTTTATGATTATCATCATTTATTTTTCTATTGTTTTTTAGAATTGTTGAAAATGGTGGTTTTTGCATATATATCTATGTTATTTGTTACAAACTGATTTACATCGTCGTAGAAATGAGTATTTATATGTGGTTCTTAATGTTATCTGTAGGTGTTGTTTATTTGTACGTACCATTGTATGATTGTGTTCTAGTGACGGTATGTGTACGTTCTCTTTCCACCGTTTGTGAATTGTTTTAGATGTGTCCAGAACTGTTTTCGTTCCGTTTTTCCATTTAGTTGGAAACAGTGCTGTTCCCAATTTTCTTGTTTTAAAAGCTCAACTTCTGTTCGTATTTTGTTTCTAAACGTAATTATTTGTCTTGATCTCTGTTTTCCACATATTGTTTTCGCAATTCTTGTTGTTTTTAATCATTGTTATCAATTGTGTGTGTTGTTTCCAAGTATGATTTAGTGTTGAATGTTTTGGTATGGTTTGTTGAATGTATTTGGCAAATCACTCAATGATTGTTTGAAAAAAATGCATATATTGCAAATAGTTTTGCAACACTATGGGTTATAAGTTTTAAAAAGACTTTGTCAAGGAATGATGCATATTTATTCCAGTTTATTTTTTATAGTTAAATATTTCTGGTGGGTTTGATCCATTTTGATGGAAAGTGAAATTAAAGACAACAAATATGTGAGTTTAATGGGTAAGCAGGATATGCCTGCCCTCCTTATAAGGTTTCATTCGTGGTATTCATTTAATCTTCGTTCAATGACAAGCATAATTTATACAGTAAGACTATTCTTCTGTAAAGATCCTGTTTATGTGATTTACATCTTCTTACAGCTGTATTACCGCAGATTTCATGTCTACAACTTGTATTCAGTAAAGTTTTTCTTATAACAAGTACACAAGACTTAATTTTTGTGTGATCATTTCAGTGATGAATCTAGTATTTCTTGGAAACAAATGCAAGAGTGATGTGATGCGTTTTTTGTTTTGGAAAGGAGAATTAGAATTTTAATGGAAGCTTTTGCTTTTCACTGCTTTGTATATTCTGCTGTAAAATAATGTTCATGAACACGTTTCTCTGCTGTTCATTGTTGTAGTGATTTTGGTTTGTATGTGAATTTCACGCACAACTATACGCTGGGCGTCCTAAATTTAGCAGTGATAGACTAGACGGAAGGCAGCTGGTCATCACTACCCAATGCTGGCTGCTGGGTCACTTTTTCCCCAATGTATTATGGGATTTATCAGAACATTATAACGCTCTCACGGCTGAAAAGGCGAACATGTTTGGTGGGACGGGGATTCGAAGGGCAACCTCAGATTTAGGATCAATTGCTTTAACCATCTGGTCCATTGTCATTGATGGTTATGTTGTTTTAAGATGTTGCAGCGTTGGTAGTAGTGGTTGTTTTGTTGTATTAGTATTCGTAAGTTAACTCAATGTTGGATTTTTTATTCCTAAAATACGTCTTTTTTGTTTATATTTCTCACAGCCTTTGTAATTTGCTATGTGTTTTTTGCCGAAATTACAGCATTTAGGCTTTTTTCTCCCTTAGCGCACTTTGTGACGTAGTAATCTGGACCACATCTTTGGGCTGTTTAGCATGCTGTTGAAGGATGTCGAAGTCTCTGGAAGTGGAAGCAATGTGTCAGAATTACTGACAGTGTTTTGATTTGTTCAACTTTGTACCTTTCTTGATGATTTCCTCTCTATTTTATATGTTATTTTCTGTCTGTGTTCTAACGAGGTTTGTTGCTTTTCGTATCAATTTCGATATGATTTGTATTACCATAGATATCGCATAAGTCATTATCCTACGATTTATTTTTCTAACTACTTTTAATTTTCTTCTGAATGCTCCCATTCTTTTTCTAAACTCAAAAAATCGTAGTGCCCGCCACGGTTATGGAAACCCGGTTTTTACCGTTGTAAGTCTGCACACATACCATTGCGCCACTGAAGGTCAATATTTTGTTTAAAGTCAACAAATATCTCTATTTTTTGTATATTAATATCTTTAATGGTCTTTTTATTTAATGACCTGGCATGGCCGAGCGCGTAAGGCGTGTGACTCGTAATCCGATGGTCGCGGGCTCGCGCCCGCGTCGCGCTAAACATGCTCGCCCTCCCAGCCGTGGGTGTTATGTAAATGTCGTGTAAATATTTTGTAAACGACAACATGTCGTGTTGCGTTTAAATTTTCATTTCTATTATTCATATTTCCATATTTATATTATTGTTTCGAAGTTTAAACCAATAAAATATGTTGTTATTCATTTCGGGTAACATTTAGAATTTTCTTGAATTAAGTAGACCAATCATATGTTTGTAAATGAAATGCTGGCGACTTCGTGTCTAGACGTTTAGTCTCGTGCAAGAACGGACATGCGCGGATTGCTCTGGAGATCTGTAGAAATTTCGCGGTGTTTCGAGGAGTCTAGGCCTACAATATATAAACAGACGAAGATGCGAGAGAGAAAAACAGAGTCAGACATTAGTTTTATTTCAAAAGAAGAGAGTCAGTTATTTGAGAAAGATTAAGTGTTTGCTGTGATTATTCAACTTGGATTTGTGACTGAAGTTAGATCTACGGAAGCTGTGATTTTATTCCGTCAATCTCTACGATTCATCGAATTACTGGTTGAGCTGAAGTTCGACACGTCCGGGCAGATCGGAAAAACTGAATGCGACGAATTTGTGACGTTCATCGGAGGCAACGTGAAAAGAACTTCGTCGAATTTACTGAACTGTGAACTGTTTCTGAACTTCTTCATTTAAACTTCGGAATTTCTTCGTGGGACCAAATTCACTCCCTAGACTGGAATTTGAGACTTTCATTTTAGATCATTATATTAGATACAGGCCTGTACCATTTTGTATTGTGATTAATTTTGAAGTTTGAAACTAGTATTATTTTGTTTTGTAATTAATTTCGAATGTTGTAACTTAATATCTGTCACTGTTATTATATAATTTATGTTATATCTGTTATATTTGTTAATAGTTTAGTGTAATAGATTATACAAGCTGTTATCTGTGTTTTTCTGTTGCGTTTAGTCTACGAAAAACATAAAACATAAAAAATACGTAACAGTGGGGGTGTATAATGTGACGGTCAATCCCACTATTCGTTGGTAAAAGAGTAGCCCAAGAGTTGGCGGTGGGTGGTGATGACCAGCTGCCTTCCCTCTAGTCTTACACTGCGAAATTAGGGACAGCTAGCACAGATAGCCCTCGAGTAGCTTTGTGCGAAATTCCAAAACAAACAAACAAATTTTATTTAATAATTTGAATCAGCCTTTTTAAATGAAGTGGTTCTTTGCTGTATGAATAAAAGTGCTTAAATTAGCCGTTCTTTGGGGTAGGGGTGGAATTTTATGATTATAAAGTATACATTTCCATTTATTATAGCTTTTCAGCGAAACTCAACATTATTTGTTTTAAGTAAGATTTTATGGTTTTACTAACTAATAGGTAGCGCTTTGATGATCGTATTCTTGATTTTGAACAACGTGGATATCTACGGTCTAGAGAAAGTGAAAATAATTGAATTTTGGAGTATATTTCAGAGAAAGATAACACTCGTTAACAAATGTACGAAAAGACTATATTTTAACGTCAAAAGTGTTTGATAAGTATATATATTTTCACGTCAGTTGTGTTAAATGAGAAACTTAAAATGTACAACCTTTACTATTATTACCAAGTAAATACCTGAATAAATTTCGACTGGTATCAGTTGTAATACTTCCTTTTTTCATAGAAAATAAAAAATGATAGTTGTGAAATTAGGTGATATAACGTTTACATAAATTGTACTATACAATCTAGGATGATATTTTTAAGTTGTGTTCGAATTTGCCTTAACTGTATGTCAGATGCGTGGAAACTACTGACACTGACAGTTTGGTATTATGGTACAAACTGGATTAATGGTAATTTTTTAGCGGATTGTTTATATAAGGCTCATTCAAAGAATGGTTGTTTCTCTTTTCCACCATTCTCATTTTTTTTTAAAGCTGGTTCTTCTCTTTTCAGTGCTATCAATTTTTTAACTTCACCAAAGAAATGCACATTTAGCCAACTGAATACTGGTCTGTTGTCATTAACTTGTCAATTACCAAAATAAAATTATGCAGTCACCTGCCTTTCAGGTTTTTACATGAACCAGTCAGTGATGTATTTTTTAGTAGCATCTTAGAGAACCATCAGTTTATTATGTCTGGTTCTAAACTTAAAGGGTCTGCAGAAAATGATCTGCCTATTGATGTTTTTAGCTATTAAACTAATGATACTCAGGTCTTAAGCCCTAGAATGGATGGATTTTGTGCAGTCACTGCTTTCTATGTTGCTGTAGGCATAGTATTTAGCATGTTAACAGTATTTTTACACAAAGCCTGGAACATGATCACATGAAACCTCAAGAAGAGAGTGTATAAAAACATTTCTAAAAGTGTAATTATGATTTTACAAATAGTCCTTCCAGAAGATAAACAGAACTGTTCTTCGTTTATGAGTGATAGCTGGTGATATGATTTAAACTTCATTCTGCAGTTTATAATATGAAAAAGCAATCTCACAAGTAAACCCAGTATTAAGAATTGGAAAGACAAGTAGCTGCCTGGGATGATAAATATTCTTGAATTCCAGTGTGAACAGGGGCACAATCTTAATTTGTATATCTAGTGCTACTTAAGCTATTGCTGACAAATACTCACACCATCCATTAGGATCACCCATCACCAATTGAAATATGAAACTAAATTAAAACTATTTCTTTACTTTGTAATATCGTAAAACCCACCTCGAAGTGAAAATGTATCTCAGGAAGGCTGGTATGGATATTAACACTTTTAATAATAAATTAGAGAACAATGTTCATCTTTAGGCTAACAAAGAGAGGGTTTCTCACACACCAAAGAAATGAATTATTTTTAAGTTTTCTTTATCCAAACATTTGCAACACATTATCTCTTATTTATTCTATCTTGGTCACTAAGGGCTTCAAGTCTCATTTGAGTAAAGCAAAATGTGTAGCAGATACAGATCATCCCAGTATTTTCTTATCTTCCACAAATGTAGAAATATTAAATAATCACAAAGATCTCAATAGGATCACTGGTTTTCTGTCAGTCAGTTAACTGTATGTTTACTTCTTTATTTCCAAGAATTTCAAGTATCAAAGTTGCCAATTAATTCACAGTAACTTATGGATATTTTGAAACACTGGAAGACAGTTATGTGGATGAAAAAGTATTTTATGGCGATGGTTTTACACCTTGGACTTGTAATTGGAGATTGCAAGTTTGAGGCTGACCCATGTTATCACATTATTGAAAAAGAAACTTTACCTCAGTTGTTTCAGCCTACCCAGCTGAAGCAATGTTAATAGGGAGGTTAATCTGTGAGGGACTGACATTCCATTCAGGAGGACTGGTCCCTTCATCCACTTGTGTCACTTGAAACCAGAGTTCAAAAGTACTGGTCTGCATGACAAAGATTTAATAATAAAAAAAGTTTTTTATTGGTGCAAGTGACATTTCAAGGGCATTTGAACTGTTTGTTTATCAAATGTATACATTAGAAATACTTACTCAGTTTTTCAATGTGGGTTTTATTTTTCCTACCTATAAGATGGAAAAGACTAGTCGTTACAGTTATTAGATAGTTTTCATTTGGAAACATTTATATTAAAAATACCTGAAACTGTGTGTTTTCAACAAAGTATGTACATATATATAACTTAAATGAAAATCAAAAGGGTTCATCTTCACAGGGCAGTACAATGAAATATTTTAACTTTGTTTACGACATGATTCTTTATAATGAAAAAGAAAAGATGTATTTCATTTTGTTTGTGCTTTAGGGATGCTGCTATGAATATTGTAAATCAACACTGTAGAAAAGAACTTGATAAATTTGGAGCATGTGTTGGTAAACATCCAGAATCATGGAACACTAATTGTGCCGATGCAAGATTAGAATTAGCTCGCTGTTCAGAAAACAAGTAAGCTATGTTTTCATTCATAAAATATGAGCATAGCATTTAAAACATAACACTAAGTATTCTGAATTTACAAAATTCAAGGTAGATATTTGTTTATTAGTGATTTAAAAGAAAATTTATGTTTTTTCCTCTGTCACAGTAAGCTAAATTGTATCAGGTTTCAATGCATCATGGCTCAGTAGGTTAAAGTGTTCCACTTGTAATCCGAGGGTTGAGGGGTTTCAAATCCCCATCACACCAAACTTGCTCGCCCTTTATGGTATAATAACAGTTAATCTTGGGATGTGTGTTTGAATGGTGTAATAATAATTAATCTTGGGATGTGTGTTTGAATGGTATAATAACAGTTAATGTTGAGATGTGTGTTTGAATGGTATAACAACAGTTAATCTTGGGATGTGTGTTTGAATGGTGTAATAATAATTAATCTTGGGATGTGTGTTTGAATGGTATAATAACAGTTAATCTTGGGATGTGTGTTTGAATGGTGTAATAATAATTAATCTTGGAATGTGTGTTTGAATGGTATAATAACAGTTAATGTTGAGATGTGTGTTTGAATGGTATAACAACAGTTAATCTTGGGATGTGTGTTTGAATGGTGTAATAATAATTAATCTTGGGATGTGTGTTTGAATGGTATAATAGCAGTTAATCATGGGATGTGTGTTTGAATGGTGTAATAATAATTAATCTTGGGATGTGTGTTTGAATGGTATAACAACAGTTAATCTTGGGATGTGTGTTTGAATGGTGTAATAATAATTAATCTTGGGATGTGTGTTTGAATGGTATAATAACAGTTAATCTTGGGATGTGTGTTTGAATGGTGTAATAATAATTAATCTTGGGATGTGTGTTTGAATGGTATAATAACAGTTAATGTTGAGATGTGTGTTTGAATGGTATAACAACAGTTAATCTTGGGATGTGTGTTTGAATGGTGTAATAATAATTAATCTTGGGATGTGTGTTTGAATGGTATAATAACAGTTAATGTTGAGATGTGTGTTTGAATGGTATAATAACAGTTAATCTTGGGATGTGTGTTTGAATGGTATAACAATAGTTAATCTTGGGATGTGTGTTTGAATGGTGTAATAATAATTAATCTTGGGATGTGTGTTTGAATGGTATAACAACAGTTAATCTTGGGATGTGTGTTTGAATGGTGTAATAATAATTAATCTTGGGATGTGTGTTTGAATGGTATAACAACAGTTAATCTTGGGATGTGTGTTTGAATGGTGTAATAATAATTAATCTTGGGATGTGTGTTTGAATGGTGTAATAATAATTAATGTTGGGATGTGTGTTTGAATGGTATAACAACAGTTAATGTTGAGATGTGTGTTTGAATGGTATAACAACAGTTAATGTTGAGATGTGTGTTTGAATGGTATAATAACAGTTAATGTTGAGATGTGTGTTTGAATGGTATAACAACAGTTAATCTTGGGATGTGTGTTTTAAATCTCATACCAAAACTTGTTTCCTGGTTGAAAAGTATTTCTCTATAAGTCTGAACGTGAATTATCTCTCAGTTTGGTGTAACATTAACATGAATTAATTTGTTAAACTATGTTTGATAAGTGCATACACACAAAATTATTTATTTAAATTATCATATTTTGTTAATTGTTACAAATGTAAGGACAGTCTCCATGGGCTTCATGGTTTTCTTGACATGGTATTTAGAGGCTATAAATATAAGTGTAAGAATAACCTTCAACTTAATAAATTTAATAAAAGGCTTAGGTTTTACTCTTTGACGAGTGTTTTTATTCGAAAAGAACATCAAAATACTGTTTCATGTGAATATACCAAACATGCTTAATACTGTTCATGTTTCCTTGGAGATAAGAAGAAATTTAAAAAAGATTATTCTGTTTTTTTTTTTCTTTCAGTCCAATAATTCGACAAATCAAGAACAGCTGTGCTGAATCTTTTCAGAAGTATGAAGTATGTCTTTCACAAAACAGTACAGATGTTTTACAATGTAAGAACAGTCTTAAGGAATTTTTATTATGTGCAGAACAGATTACTCCTACAGGTGCATGAGGATATGGTGTTTAAATATATTAAGTAACTTTTGTTATTCATGAAACAAAGACGTCAGGCTTGTAATCCATTGTTAAACTACTGTAGTAAATACTGTTGTTTTTTTTACAGACTGAAATGTAAAAATATTTTGTTGTACATTTTTCTGTGAACTTAACTTTTATTCAAAAGAATATTTCATTGTATGACTGTGCTATGAGTCACTCTGCAAAGGTAAAGTGCTGAGATTTAGTGCAACCTGATGTCGTGACAGAAAGTCTTGAATTTTACAAATGCACACAAGAAGAAAAATTGACATGCTGTTCCTTTGATGTCAACCACAAAACTGAAATTTTGCCAGTTCATGTCATAAACCATCGTGTGAACATTAAACAGGAATACTGTGTGTGTTATGATTTTATGGAATCTTTATTTTGGTCACTGCAGTCAAAAGCACTTGGTGAGCACAGTATTAGAACAAAATCATTAGTTTGTCAAATATTATTCAAGTACTTGTATTCGTTGGATCTTGTGAAGATGTGTGTTTTCCTTGTCTGTTTCAGACAAACATATTTTCTAATAATGCATTCAAGAAGGACTTTCAGGTGTTGTCTTTCAGCCTTACGATGACAAGTTGGTAAGTTTGAAGGCTCAGAATGCTAAGAATCAGGTTTCACTACCCACAGTGGGCAGAGCACAAAGATAACCAACTATGTAACAAACCAGTTTAATTGGTAGTTACAAATGAACTGTCTTTAACAGTTTGTAGATCCCACCGAAGTTTAATGTTTCTCAACATTTTTACCAACTTTTAACTCATTCTGCATAAAGCAAAACTGAAAATGATAGATTTTCCTAAATTACTTATTCACCATGGATTTTGTTATTTTGAATTAAGCACAAAGCTACACAATGGGCTATCTGTGCTCTGCCCACCACGGGTATCGAAACCCGGATTTTAGCGTGTAAGTCCGCAGACATACCGCTGAGCCACTGGGGGGCTATTTACCATGGAACACTGAATACTAATAGTAGAGATGTTCTTAACGTTTTTGTTTATCTAAAGATATATACACTGCCGGCCAAAATCTTAAGGCCAATGAACATAAAGAAAAAATATGCATTTTGCGTTGTTAGACTCACTCACTTGTTTGAGTAGAGCTTCGAAAGATGAAAATAAAAATGAAAACAACTTTAGCATTCAATAGGGAAAATGTAAATACTATGAAATTGGCCTAAATACTAGCTGGTCGGGCCTAGCATGGCCAAGCACGTAAGGCGTGCGACTAGTAATCCGAGGGTCGCGGGTTCGCGCCAAACATGCTCGCCCTCCCAGCCGTGGGGTCGTTATAATGTACGGTCAATCCCACTATTCGTTGGTAAAAATATTAGCCCAAGAGTTTGCGGTGGGTGGTGAGAACTAGCTGCCTTCCCTCTAGTCTTACACTGCTAAACTAGGGACGGCTAGCACAGATAGCCCTCGAGTAGCTTTGTGCAAAATTCCAAAAACACACACTAGCTGGTCAAAAGTTTAAGACCATACTAAAATAAAGTTAATCGGTAACGAAATTTAGTCATTTGTGTTCAAGCATTAGCATTGTCAGCATCTCCAACTGACATCTCCTGTGTTACATTGGGTGAAAATATGGCAAAGGCTATAAAGTTGACAGAGTTTGAACGTGGCAGAATTGTCGAGCTGCAAAAGCAAGGTCTCTCTCAACGTGCCATCGCTGGTAAGATTGGGCGTAGTAAAACTACTGTTCCAAATTTCTTAAAAGTCCCTGAGGAATATGGAACGAGAATTTCAAGTGGTCAGCTCAAGAAAATTTCACTGGCGTTGAGCAGGAGGATTTGACAGGTTGTCCGGCAAGACATCAGCCGATCATCGACCCAGATTAAAGTTCTTACAGAAGAAAATGCAGCTCAAGAACAATAAGACGGAACCTACAAGAGAAAGGCTTTTAAAACCGTAAACGTCTTGAAAGAGTTCGATTAATCTTCGTTGAGAAGTACCAAACATGAGACGTAGAAAAGTGGAATAAGGTTTTGTTCTCTGATGAGAAAAAAATTAACCTGGATGGTCCAGATGGCTTCCAACTTTACTGGCACGATAAGGATATCCCACAGGAGACATTTTCTACACAACACAGTGGAGGGAATTCCATCATGATCTGGGGTGCTTTATCCTTCCATGGAACAATGAAGCTTCAGGTTATACAGGGGCATCAAACAACAGCTGGTTACATTGGCATTTTTGAGAGAGCATCCTTATTGACTGAAGGCCTTCGCTTGTGTGGAAATGACTGGATCTTTCAGCAGGACAATACCTTTAGGACAAAGGATTTTTCATGGCGAATAACGTGATTCTTTTGGACCATCCAGCGTGTTCTCCTGAACTGAACCCAATTAAAAATGTTTGGGGGTAGATGGAAAGGGAAGTCTATGGAAATGGACATCAATTCCAAGTTTCATGTGCTGAGTTTCAAGGAATGTATAGTCCAGTATGGGTGATTTTTCGGTGGATTTCTGTTTTAAATTGTGTGTCGGTTCTTGTAATTTTGAGGTTAAGAAATGATATTTGATTGCTTTCTTCCTGTTTACATGTGAAGTTGATGTTGGTATGTATAGCGTTAATGTGAATGAAAAAATTAAGTACGTGTTCTGTAGATGTGAATTCCGTAACCGTGTCATCTACATATCTGTACCAGTATAGTGGTGGATGTAACGCTGTCTTAATTACTTGTGTCATAAAAATATTGGCTAGAACTGGGGATACTGGGTTGCCCATGCTTAGGTCATTTGTTTGTATATAGTTGTGGTTGTTGAACATGAAGTTTGTCTTCATCGTGGTGAATTCTATGAGGGTTGCTAACTGGTTACTGGGAATGTCTATAGTTGGGTTAGGGTCTCGGATGTAGAGTTCTTAGGCTATCTTGCAGGCTTTAGCGGTTGGGACTTCTGTAAAGAGGGATATAACATCGAAACTCGCCATTAAGGCTTTATGATTAAGTTGATGTATATTAGACTTGAAATTAAAAGAGTCTTTGAATGAGCTGGCTGATGTTACATATTTGGAGAATGCCCATGCTATGTATTTACAAAAATTGTAATTAAACGATTCATATGTGGACATTATTGGCCGTAATGGACAATCTGGTTTATGAGGTTTGGGGATGCCGTATATTTGCGGTGTGCGTGAGTCGGTTTTACGTAGGTAGGAATAAAGTGTTTGTGAAATTGTGTTGGCTTTTTTCATTTGTAGTAGTAATTTGTTCAGTTGCGTCTTGTGTGTCTTTGTTGGATTTGTGTGTATTGGTTTAAATTTGTTCATATCTGATAGGATGTTCTTCATTTTTTGTATGTATTCATTCGTATTCATTATGACTACAGCGTTACCTTTATCTGCTTTTAGAATTTTTATATGTCTGTCTTGTTTTAGGTTTTTAATTGAATTAATGTCTCCTTTTGTAAGATCGTTTTTTAACTTTCTATTTTGTGAAATTATGTTGATGGTTTTGTGAGAAAATTCTTTGAAAAAATCGTTTAAGATGCCGTTTTTAGGTGTTTCTGGAAAATATAAATTTGTAATTTTACCTGGGAAGTTTGGCTGTTGGAAGTCAATAAAATTATCTAAGTTGTCTTCTTTCTGTTTGTTGTTTTTGTTTTCTGTAGAAAGTATCACAAGTCTTCTGGCTAGATCTTCTAAACATGTTTTGATTTCTATCGTTGGAATGTACCTAGGTGTCATTGTGAAGTTTAGTCCTTTGTTAAGTAGATGTATCTCGTCTGTGTTTAATTGTCGGTCGGATCTGTTAATTATGAGGTTAGTCAACGGTTTGTCGTTTTGGTGTCTTTTCTGTTGTTTACATCCTAGTTTTCTAGTTTTTTGTTGTGGCAGATCTTTTTGTCTCTGTCGTTCTTAGTATTGATTTGGTTTATGTTTCGTTGTATAAGTCCGTAAATCTCTCGTTTAATGCAACATGCTAGTTGATGGTCTAGGTTAATTTTTTGTTTTTGTAAGTCATGTAGTTCTTTGTATCTTGTGTGCAACATGGATTTAAGTAGTTTTTTCTGTAAATTTTGGATAATGATTGTGTATGTATTAAATTTTTTTGATAGTTTTACCTTTACAAAGTTAGGGTTAGTTGTTCCTTTTTACGTTGTTGAATAAAATAGATGTCATTTCTTTTATTGATAATTCGTTGTTTTAAATTTCTTAGTTTCTTAACGATCGTGTGAGCGTGTACTGTTAATAGTGGTGAACTGTATACTTGTTCAGACATAATGGTAACAGGTAAGTACAAATACACTGAGAAAAACACAAAAACTTACACTTCTCGCACAATGAAATAATAATCAGAGATGTCGAGAAAACCCACTTGTTGAGAAATATATATATAAAAACGGCTCGTTTGGGTTGAGAAAATATTTTACGTAAAGGAGCGAACAACGTTCCGACCTTCTTCGGTCATCGTCAGGTTCACAAACTTTTTCCATGTAAGTTACTTATTTTGAGCTTGTAGATTTTGAAACTATAACAGCTTATAAGGCCTTTGTATACACGTGTTTAGAAAACGCGAGTTGGGGCTTCCCAGACGTGATGTTACACATGGAGCACCAGTAGTTTACGTTATTTTCAAATCTTATTAACATGGAAAAAAAGTACAAAATATATTTACCTTCCCTCTAGTCTTACACTACTGAATTAGGGATGACTAGCGCAGATAGCCTTGGAGGAAGTTTGTGCGAAATTCCAAAAACAAACCAAGTCGATGACCACTACTACGTCAGTCTCCTATCAGCTGTCCTAGTGAACCTTAGTATTTCATTTTGCTACCCTATCAAACATCATTAGTGGCTACTTCTTGTTTGAGTAAAATAATTTTCGGAAATATATTAAAAAAGCTCTTCATAATTACATTAATTATAATTAATTAATTACTTCAAACTGCTACATATATTAACTAATTTTCCGTGATATTCTTGAAACTAAAGTTTTCCTCGCGGGCTTTTGTCACACTTAAAACATTTGTCGTTCGTCTATACGTATTTGTTTTCGCGTTACTGTTGGACTCTTTTGTTTGTTTTTGGAATTTCGCACAAAGCTACTCGAGGGCTATCTGTGCTAGCCGTCCCTAATTTTGCAGTGTAAGACTAGAGGGAAGGCAGCTAGTCATCACCACCCACCGCCAACTCTTGGGCTACTCTTTTACAAACGAATAGTGGGATTGACCGGAAGGGCGAGCATGTTTAGCGCGAACCCGCGACCCTCGGATTACGAGTGCACGCCTTAACGCGCTCGGCCATGCCAGGCCCTGGGGTCTAATAAGACTATTTTATACAGCACAGCGGTGATATATATTTCTATAAGGTCGTTTCTAATGCCAGCAATATTTCTTTATTGTCGTTGTAGAATTAATAAGGACCACACAGGCGTGAACTTGTGTGACAAATGTTCATCTACATTCGATGTTGTTTTTGAGAACCAAAGCCAATGCTCACTTGGAAGTTATAATTAAAAAAACAATTAATTAATTAGACTGTGTGAATGTATATTTGTATCGGGACTTGTTACGATAACAACCTGGGGGTGCCCACGCTGAACCAGTTCCGTATTAGTCGACTTACGAAATGCTTAAAGTTTCAATAAACGGGCAAATGGAATCGAGATGTTTAAATGTAGAAGACGACATCGAATTATTAATACAGTTTTACTTTGTCTCAGTTTGTGCTGTTAACATTTTTCTTCTATAGTTTGGACTGAACTTCAGAACAACTGAAACAGAAGATCGTGGCGACACTATTATTTTCTTTCATCGTTAAATTTATGGTGTTGTTGTCTCAGAGCAAAACCACATAACGGGCTGTTCACACACTACCAACAGCAAAAAATCAAACTCCGAATTTTACGGTTGTAAGTTCGTGACTTCATTTATTCGTTTTAGTGCTTTTATTCAGCAGAAGCCCATCATTGGCACGGTGTTATGCCTCCAGACTTATACCCTTAGAAACAGGGTTTCGATACCCGTGGTGGAAATAGTCCTTCGTGTAGTTTTGTGCTCAGTAACAAACGATTCAAACCCAGTAATCTGAATCAGAAATTAAACCTGTTGAAGCCATTAACATGTGGCAGTAAACTGAACAAAGCATGATACAATTGTACTGTTTTGTGTGCTATTTTCTAGTAATGACCCGGCATGGCCAAGCGTGATAAGGCGTGCGACTCGTAATCTGAGGGTCGTGGGTTTGCATCCCGGTCGCGCCAAACATGCTCACCCTTTCAGCCGTGGGGGCGTTATAATGTGACGGTCAATCCCACTATTCGTTGGTAAAAGAGTAGCCAAAGAGTTGGCGGTGGGTGGTGACGACTAGCTGCCTTCCCTCTAGTCTTACACTGCTAAATTAGGGACGGCTAGCACAGATAGCCCTCGAGTAGCTTTGTGCAAAATTCCAAACAAATTTTCTCGTAGTCGTCGGCGGTAAGTTTATAAAGTATTTTATTTTATAAAGTAACTTGAAGATGTGGCTCGTTGGTTATCCCTGTTAAATTATTTCTTCCAGTAAGTTCGATTATTCGCCTGTCTCTACATTTTTTATTTATGGAGTTCATCTGCATTTTATGGATGCCAGGATGGCTGGCGACAAGTGTGTCAAACGTGATCTTTCCTGGCACATCCAGGTTCGTATATTGCTAACTCTACATTATCAGCATTTTGACAGACTAGCCTCGTAACTTTAATGAAACTATCATTTAGTTCAGCTGATAGAAGGACAGATTAAGGCAGCACTAGTAACTACTGAGTCGTCTACGTCCATGTTTCCGCCCACGTGGGTTGTTCGTGATAAGGAAACTGGGATGAGCGAAGAACGCAGCACATCATCCACTTCACTGACATATTGTTTCGAAAGAGAATGCTTGTCTGATTTTTCAGATGCTTAAGGACCGCGTGCAGAGGACATTATCTTGAGAAAGAAATGCCTTCGATACTGTTGATTGACAAACACGAAACTGCTTACCTTTTCTGGTTAGTGCTTACAAATCATTAAAACTTTGCAATTATTGACGTTTATTTTTATTTTTTTGGCCAAAGCTTCTGTGAATGGCTTTTATTGATTGTCAGTTTTTATCAAAATAAAATATTAGTATGAAAAGCGGAAAATTCTTGTTGTTGTGACGTCACTTGAGATGATCATTTTCTTCTTTACTAAAACTCCAATTGTATGTTCAGCAGTCATTCCTGGAGAGATGGTTACTTAGAACATTCTGTGTTCATCACAAAGTTCAGTGGATTAACATTCTTTTAGGGTGTGTTTTTTTTAATTTCGCGCAAAGTTGCATGAGGGCTATCTGCGCTAGCCGTCCCTAATTTAGCAGTGTAAGGCTAGAGGGAAGGAAGCTAGACATCACCACCCACCGCCAACCCTTGGGCTTCTCTTTTACTGACGAATAGTGGGATTGATCATCACGTTATAACGCCCCCACGGCTGAAAGGGCGACCATGTTTGGTGCAACGAGTATTCGAACCCGCGACTCTCAGATTACGAGTCAAACGCCTTAACCCACCTGGCCATGCCGGGTCCCTCTTTGAATGATACTGTTGATTTGTAAGAAGACCATTTAGTGAGTTCTGATGTCATGAAACTCAGATTTTGATTCTGATATTTTGTAAAATAACAGAAATAAACCACTGTGCTGTTTTAGCTGCAAGGTTATTACTGTTATTTGCTAACAATAAATGGTGGTATTAAGGATAATGTAAAAATGATTTTGAACTTCTCCATTTGGGTTTCAATGGGTTTACTTCGTTTTCGACGAATTTCAGCCATTGGTTGGATATGAGCACCAATTTTTATCTCTTTCACGAGCGTTCTTGCATCTTTCAGGTCCTTTGAAAGTCCTTCATGAAACCGACATTTTTTTTTTTTTTTTACAAAAGACCAATCTTCTCTATTTATCTTCTTTAAAATGATTATCTAATAAGTTTAAATTAATTCTCTGTTTGTTTGTTTTTTAATTTCGCGCAAAACTACGCGAGGGCTATCTGCGCTAGCTGTCCCTAATTAACAGTGTAAGACTAGAGGAAAGGTAGCTAGTCATCACCACCCACCGCTAAATCTTGAGCTACTCTTTTACCAACGAATAATGGGATTGACCGTAACATTATGACTCTCCCACGGATAAAAGGGCGAGCATGTTTGGTATGACGGGGGATTCGAACCCGCGACCCTCAGAATACGATTCGAGCACCTTCACCACTTGGCCATGCTAGGTTTCATCCTCTGTTACCAGGGTTTCACTCACTATATTCACGTGGGAAGGTGCAGATTACCTTGTTGCTGTGCGCCATAAAATACCAAACTAATCATATGGAAAAGCATATCATTCCAAATCATGTGAAAACACAGTAATATAAAACATTAAACTAGTGCATGTTAACTGCAGGATTCTTATCTTCACACTTTGTTGTTCTGCTCGTTTTGATGAATGTTGTGTTTTCTTCCACAGCTGCTAAAGAATCGCATACCTCTGTAACTAAGTAACAAACAGGACACAAAGCTTTGCGTGCTTGACAGGCAAGTTACTTAGAGACTTCCTGAATGCATTCCATCTGTGTGTAGACCTAGAAAAGAAGACAAACACATACATAAATATACAGTTTCAAGACAGGACACTGCAGTATTATTAACTTTAAAAGTTAGTGTGTAAGGACACTGAGATGGTAGAATAATCTCGTATTTAGCTCCAGAACTCTAGACAGTACTCCACTGTTCTTCCTTCTATACTATCCGTGATTTTTTAGGCTTAACTCCCTCGTGGTTTCCAGATAGAGCCCTCTCTTTCAAAAATTGTCATCTGGTCTTTGTAACTGGTCCCAGAATGTAATACAATACAGAGGATCATTATTTCATATTTTATGTCAAGCTTGAGGTACTGTGAATGATTTTATCAGATATCAGCTGCATTAATTCATTTCCAGTTCTTTTCCCAGGTTCTCGCCTGTTGTTATTTCATTGAATTTCACTGCGTAAAAAAATTTGTACTTTTTCTTTTACCTGGACAGAAAGTGTTATTTCCCAATTGCTTATGCCTAAAGTAAATGGAAAAGACATATTTCTTTCTTCAAACTTTGCTTTTGTGACTTGGGATCGTATGACAAAAACGTGATGGGACTGATACGTGAAAGTGATTGACGTTACAGTCGCAAATCTGAAAAACTACTCACTTCTAAACATTTTTGTATAACTTTAGTATAAATACATGTAAATCTTGATTCATGTGTTGTTTTATTAAAACCTTATGTAAATGAAAATTTGCACATGTGCCCGTTTTTACATACAAAATAGGTTAATTTCTAAATTTCATTATCGAAGTCGCAAGAGCAAAAGTTTGAAGGGAATAATGGCCATTTTCTGTACTTTTACAACACAAGCAATTAAGAAATAACACATACTGTCCAGGAACACAATCTGTGTTACATAGTGTTTTCAGTCATATCAAAAACTTCAACGAATTTGAGAAAACTTAAGTGTTTTTTTTGTTTTATTTTCTCATCTAGAAGAATCGAAGTAAAAGACATCGCTGGACTAAATACGATGATATTCCTAACTTCTTGAAACATCTTTTAAATGCTAATTTTAAACACAGGTTGATTAGTTAGACATAATTATAATTCTTTCCATTATGTAAAACTTTCTGAGTGACTGAGAGGCTAGAATCTGCCGGTTCATATCGTTATCAGCCAAGACAAATGGTATTGAAACAAAGAGCTCACAATAAGATCAATACATCGTTTACTCTTTCAATAAATAGACAAACCAAGACCTCCCGTTGTCCTTCTCTGTCACTGAGATGGCGATCCAAGTACAACAAGTTTCTATAGAAAGTTTAACCACTAACTTATAGTGCACGTCATGATTGTCACGGTTCGTCACTGTTATCATCTGTCCAGTGCACAAGATGGCGTTAAACTTTGGTGGCTCGACAATCATCATTTATTTCATTGTTGTCAGCTTGTTTTCTTTGGTTTAAAACAAAATAATTCTTTCATTTTCTTCAACACGTGTCTTCTCGTGGAAATCTATTACTTTTCTGACTCCTTCATAGTTAACTTCTATTGGTTAACGTGCTGGAATCCTCCCTCTGGGCTCACGGGTTTATCGGTCAAATTCGGTTATCTGACTAGACTTGTATAGCCTGAAAATCGATATTGGATGATCTCTTAACTTAAGTCCATCATTTCAAGAATCTGGACAACTCGTGTGGGTGATCTTTGTGAAATGTTCACGTGAATGTCTGAACCAAAGGATATCCCTCAGTAGCTGTTAACCAAAGAAAATCCCTCAGTAGCTGCTAACCAAAGAGCATCCCTCAGTAGCTGCTAACCAAAGAGCATCCTCAGTAGCTGCTAACCAAAGAGCATCCCTCAGTAGCTGCTAACCAAAGAGCATCCCTCAGTAGCTGCTAACCAAAGAATATCCCTCAGTAGCAGCTTCCTGTTTCCTGTGTTTAACAAAATACATCTGACATTTTCTGATTAAATGTTAATAAACTATTACCGTTGTCGAATAAATAGTAATGAAAGCACGATTTTTACTGTGTACGTCGATTTATACTCATTGAAACCTAAAACTGTAATATACGTCAGTTTTGTATTAAATACTATACTTACGACTAACTCATTAATGCCATCTGCCACCAATGGTAATTTTGAGTCAATGACCACAGTAAATTTTTGTTTTGTTTGTTTAGGAATTTCGCACAAAGCTTCTCGAGGGCTATCTGTGCTAGCCGTCCCTAATTTAGCAGTGTATGACTAGAAGGAAGATAGCTAGTCATCACCACCCACCGCCAACTCTTGGGCTACTCCTATGCCAATGAATAGTGGGATTGACCGTCACATTATAACGCCCCTACGGCTGAAAGAGCGAGCATGTTTGGCGCGACGGGGATACGAACCCGCGACCCTCAGATTACGAGTCGCACGTCTTAACACGCTTGGCTATGCCGGACCGCTAATTTTTGTTTGTGTGTGTGTGTGTGTGACTACATGTTTGTTGAGACAGTGCTTAAAACTCAGGGGTCGATTCCGTGCAATTGGTACAGCACAGGTAGGCCAGTGTGGACTTGCTCAAAAACAAACGTATACGGACCTGTGAAAATTTAACATATAATAAGTGTGTTTTTTGGGACCGTGCTCCGTCTGTAGAATTTCAATTTCCTTGTCAGGGTTTTTTATTTTTCACTATTATTATTGACACGACTACATTAACAATACCCTATACCTTCCATAATAGTTTATACTGTGGGAAGGGCCCTGATGCTTGTTCACACGGCCATTATCCAAGCATTGATGATTCGTGGTTTAACAGAATAAATAATCTACGTTAAGCTGAAATAGAACTGGTGACATTATTATTATTGTTATTTTTTCTATTGAAACATATATATATATATATATATATTTTTAAATTCCTGTCCTTATATATTACATGGTTAGTAATCACACCCGCTTTATTTTATAGTTGGCATATGTTTTCAATTAACATCATATGTGTAGTACAATCGAATAAGTAGCAAACACAGTATGTATGTGTACTTTCTTCTTATTAAAGTTAAACATATAATTTTTGTATATTGTAACAGAAAATAATAAAAAAAAACGATTATATGTTATCCATACAAAAAAGCTAGAACTCGGGTTGGTCCAGTAGATTTCAAAGTTGGCAAACCGGGGTCAAATTAAGGCTGGTCATGACATGGACTGAGGCCCGCCAGTGGCTCAGCGGTATGTCTGCGGACTTACACGCTAAAATCCGGGTTACGATACCCGTGGTGGGCAGAGCACAGATAGCCCATTGTGTAGCTTTGTGCTTAATTCAAAACAACAACAACGACATGGACTGAGAGCTCTTTTGGTTTTCTTTAATTTGTTTCATTTTCAAGATACTAACTGTGCCAAGCGTGGTACAGTAGTTATGGCCAGACTGTGAATCTGTAGGTCTAATGTTTGAGTCCCGTTGTCGGAAAAATCGTGCTTCGCACTTTGGAGGTCGTTGTGCGTTATAAGTGTGACAGTCAAATCCTACTATTTGGTCAAGTGCTTGCATTCAGTACTATTAATTAGCTAGCTTTTCTTTGTTGTTGTTTTAAATTAGGGATGGCTAATGCAGATAGCCCTTGAGAGAACTTTGCGAATATCCTAAAAAGAGAAACAATGTAATGAGTGAAAAACGTAACTGAAAGAGTTGGACGCGTATGAACACAAATTCAGGGGACTAACGCTATTCTGTTAGTGGGGGTCAAGATATAATATAAACCCACATGTGCTATTTTACTCTCGAAGTTAGAATGCGAAACTTATTTCCTGAAGTCAGGAGCTCGAGTGGGCGTCACATACAGAGGAAGTTAAAATGACAAAATATGTAAAGCGAAAAGTGAAAAGACTGTCTAAATATAAAAGTTTTTGGTTGATTTTTTTTTCAAATACTGTAACTGTGCATAAATCTGGTCTTTCTGGCGCCAATACACACGCGCTGTGAACAGCGCCACTGCTGCAGACAGTTGGCGTATGATTGTCGTTCGATGTAATTCAAATTGTTACTTCAACGTCGGACTTTATTCTGAGACGATTAGGTATGAAATAAATTAAACAAAATTGTGATATAAATAGAAACCGATATATATGCATTCTTTAATAGTGAATATTTGACTAATGTCGTGGAGAGGCGGTAATGTCACGGATAACTAATAATAGAGTGTGTTGATGTGATACAAATTAAGGCTATTACTCAAAGCAGTTTATATTTGCTAGTTTTATTTAAAAACATCAATAATTTATATACGCGTAATAATTTGATATATATATATAAGGTTCGTCATGTGACATCAGCCAGTGCACCTAGCGGGTCGGGTGGCAGGATAAATGTTTTCGGTACTATGGAGACCTGGAGATGATATGATTAATACCAATTAATTAAAAAAAACACACACACACTGTAATCTAATTACTGGACATTTTACGCATAATTCCACTCGCAGCCCCTGAAAGCAACACGAGACAAAACTGACAGAGCACTGTGCACACGTTTTTTTCAACTTTCATTTGTTTGAATTTCGCGC
This sequence comes from Carcinoscorpius rotundicauda, assembly GCA_011833715.1. NCBI lineage: Eukaryota > Metazoa > Arthropoda > Merostomata > Xiphosura > Limulidae > Carcinoscorpius > Carcinoscorpius rotundicauda. Next base: position 5,452,355 of record CM022400.1, read on the forward strand.
AAAACTACACGAGGGCTATCTAGGCTAGTCGTCCCTAATTTAGCAGTGTAAGATTAGAGGAAGGCAACTAGTCATCACTACCCACCGCCATCTCTTGAGCTACTCCTACGCCAATGAATAGTGGGATTGATCGTTACATTATAACACCCCACGGATGAAAGGAAGAGTATGTTTGGGTGTGAAGGGGATTCGAACCCGCGACCCTCAGATTACGAGTATGGTGTTCTAACCACCTGGTCGTGTCGGGTCCGGTGGTTGAAAGGATACTCAGAGAACAGCTGCATTAAAATTGTGTCCACTGACACAAAATTAAACTACTATATCATAAAATATGTGTCTTTTTCTTACTCGATGTAGCATCTCTCCAGTAACGGACACTGGAGTCACAAAAAAAAATGTTATTTTCTTATGTTTACCCCGTTTGGAACGTCAGAGGTGCGTGTAGGAGCAAAATAAAAATTGGGGCAGGTCTCAAGGTTTATTTCAGCGGTTACTAAACTCCAGTAGTCCGGGACTGTCTTGGTGTGAATAAAAGAGTCTGAGGCCTCCAACCTATAACTTCAGCATGGTGGTTGAAAAACAGTGCCATCTTTCGACATACTGTATCATTTAATTAATTCAACATAAAATTTATGGCCTATTATTTGTTTAGAATTAAAATAAAGTCAGCATTTTTTTTTCTGTCCATTTTTGGCATCATTCCAGAAAGAAAGTTTCACAGCCCTCATGGGGGCTGCGGCTCCCACTTTGGTAAACACTGGTTTTAGCTCATCGCAGTGAGTAATGTGTGTTATAAGGCCGTGTTCCAGGGCCTAAAGAAGAGCCCTGGATTAAGTGTTACAATACATTTTACAGGGACAGATTGAAAATTGGGGACAACCGTTGTCTCCTACTCAACTAAACCTTTCATTGCATAATCTGACCAGTAGCAACAGTGATTTATAGAAGACCCGTGTTTACTCCTGAAGGAGCTCTCTTCGTCCGATCTCGGATCTTGTTTCGTATTTTTCAATTTTAAATCTGGAAACCATAATACTATAATGTCTCGGTTGCATTTCGATTTTATAATTGACTGACCTTCTTACGTACGTTCTTCCATTCCAGACCAACCCCAGACAATAACATAAGGTTAATACTGTTACCTTCCAAAACTCGAAATCACCACCACAGAACGACAGAGATTCTGCAACTTTGAAACCAAAATAAGCATTGTTAAAAGTTATAATACAAAAACAGCACATAACTGTATCTATAGTGGAGCTACACAGGCTGTTTTCCGCCTTCTGTACCTACCAGAGCGAGTCGCGCCATACCACCCACCACCCACACTTACGACCCGCCATGGTTTTACGTCCAAAGAACATATGGTGTCGTAAGCTTTCCAACCTGACTTGCCAGTTCTGACAACTCACGTCCAACAAAAACATGTTTAAGGTTATAGTTACAAAACAAAGCATGTATACATTTATTGTTATGAACAAAAGCATGCTTAATGTATCTCAGGACAGCTGGTATAGGTATTAACACTTTTAGTGATAAGGAGAGAACAACGTTTCAAACCCTCCTAGGTCATCTTAAGGTTAAGAAGGAGAAAAGCATGTTTAAGGTTACAGTTGCAAAACAAAGCATGTTTAAGGTTACAGTTGCAAAACAAAGCATGTTTAAGGTTATTGTTACAAAACAAAGCATGTTTAAGGTTACAGTTGCAAAACAAAGCATGTTTAGGGTTACAGTTACAAAACAAAGCATGTTTAAGGTTACAGTTACAAAACAAAGCATGTTTAAGGTTACAATTGCAAAACAAAGCATGTTTAAGGTTATTGTTACAAAACAAAGCATGTTTAAGGTTACAGTTGCAAAACAAAGCATGTTTAGGGTTACAGTTACAAAACAAAGCATGTTTAAGGTTATTGTTACAAAACAAAGCATGTTTAAGGTTACAATTGCAAAACAAAGCATGTTTAAGGTTACAGTTACAAAACAAAGCATGTTTAAGGTTACAATTGCAAAACAAAGCATGTTTAAGGTTACAGTTACAAAACAAAGCATGTTTAAGGTTACAATTGCAAAACAAAGCATGTTTAAGGTTACAGTCACAAAAGAAAGCATGTTTAAGGTTATTGTTACAAAACAAAGGATGTTTAAGGTTATTGTTACAAAACAAACCATGTTTAAGGTTATTTTTACAAAACAATGCATGCTCAAGGTTATAATTAATGCCTTCATAGCAACACCTTTTGAATAATTTTTCGTATGATAAAAACTCAAAGCATTACAAGAGTGTTCTCGCTAACATAGTATACTAAAACAACTGTCTTCCTCAGTTAATGGATTAAAAATCGATAAACAATTAATGTTTATGTGAACATAACGTACAAAAATAAATCACATTTATTAAGCCTTCCCCAACTCGTTAACGATTGTAATGACCCGGCGTGGCCAGATGGTTAAGATACTCAACTCCTAATTCGAGGGTCGCGGGTTTGAATCCCCGTCACACCTAACATACTTGCTCTTTCAGCCGTGGGGGCGTTATAATGTAACGGCCAATCCCACTCAATGATTAAAGAGTAGCCCAAGAGTTGGTGATGGGTGGTAACGACTAGCTGCCTTCCCTCTAGTCTTACACTGCTAAATTAGGGAAGGCTAGCCCAAATAGCTTTCTAGTAGCTTTGCACGAAATTCAAAAAGCAAACAAATGGTTGTAACTGAAGCGACCTCTCCTGGTCAGATACAACGTGACGTAAAAATTCAGTTGAGGTTTAAGTTAGTATATCAAGTCAAAGCTGTAATCGAAAATAACATTTGTATATCATTTATAAGCACATTTTTTTCTTGTTTTGTAACAAATATAAAATTTTTCACACGTAACGTGTTTCATATTTGATAGTTGAAAACATCATTAATTTCATATATTTAATGTGTTTTTTTTTTAAATAAACAAATATGTGTTTAAAACTTACGTTTGTGGAAAACATGAATATAACAAGTTTGTGTACAATATTGTAATTTATATTTTTCTTCATTTTAGAAGTTTCTGTGAGTTACAGAAACCACACGAGACTGATTTTCGTCTGCCGCTAGGTGACACGACCAGCGTTTGCTCGTTCTATTACATTTCAACAAATTAAAAATATGAAATGTTTTCCTGATGTTTTCGTACTGACGGAAGTGACGAACAAAGCGACACTACGAAACTTTAAAACGTCATATTTTTTATTGTAATTCCTTTCTTTTCAAATTTTACTTGTTGGCAAAACCTTGTAGGAAATTTGTTTGTCGTGAAGCTCAAACTGACACGTACTGGGCTGTGTATGTTGTGTCCGATTCAAGTATCAAAATCCGATTTTAAGCGTTATGAGCGAACAGACTTATCGTTGACACAAGAACTTTGTTAAGAGAAAAAGGTAGTAAACATTATCAGCCATGTGCACGTGCATATAATTATTCAAAATAATATGCTAGGGTGGCGCTGAAAATATTGTTTGTTTTAATTTTGCGCAAAGCTACATTTGGTTATCTGCACTATCCGTCCCTAATTTAGTAAGAGGGAGGGAAGCTAGTCATCACCACCCACCGCCAACTCTTGGGCTACTCTTTTACCAACGAATAGTGAGACTGACCTCCACATTATAACGCCTCCACGGATGAAAGGGCGAGCATGTTTGGTGTTACTGGGATTCGAACCAGCGACTCTCGGATTAGGAGTCGCACGCCCACACACGCTTGGCCATGCTGGGCCTTGCTTGTAAGAATGTATGTGTGTGTTTTTCTTCAAAGCCACATCGGGTTATGTGCTGAGTACGCCGAGTGGAATCGAACTCCTTAATGTAACGTTGTAAAGTTTGCAGGCGACATTTTTTCACAGTCTGAATTATTATTTGATTTAAGATTCATTCAGGGAATTATTAAAATAATTGCGGCTTTTTATAAAAATGCACAAGTATTAAAACTTGCGTTCAAGCAAAAAAAATATTTGTTGTTGTTTTTATTCAAAACCCCTTAAGGGTTTTACAAAAATGAAAAACTGGAATATCCACGCTCTGACCATCAGGTAGATTCAAGCTGCGGATTTTGATGTTATAAGTTCAAGGACTTACCCTTAGCCCACTGGAGAGGTCCCGGCATGGCCAGGTGGTTAAGGCACTCGACTCGTAATCTGAGGATCGCGGGTTCGAATTCCCGTCACACCAAAAATGCTCGCCCTTTTAGCCGTGGGGGCGTTATAATGTGACGTTCAAACCCACTATTCGTTGGTAAAATAGTAGCCCAAGAGTTGGCGGTGGATTGTGATGACTAGCTGCTTTCCGTCTGGTCTTACACTGCTAAATTTGGGACGACCTGCGCAGATATCCCTCGTGTAGCTTTGCGCGAAATTCAGAGAAAAACAAACATACAGAATGTTTCAGATTAACTTCTTCACTTAGACTGTTTAATTATATATTCTCAGGCGATGTTTTGAATTTGTTTTCGACTTTAATATTACCATAGTCACAGATGTTCTAAGACCGTGACACACGTCTATGTCATTTTAATATTACCCTAGTCACAGATGTTCATAGACCGTGACACACTTCCTTGTCATTCCCAGATATTGTATTATTAATTTCTACTTGTTGTTGCAACACGTTTATATCAAGTACGTTTTTAACTTTGGTTTACGAAGAGATTCAATACTTTAAAGTTTGGTGTTAAATATTTTGTGGATTTTGAAAAACAAATTCGATTGTTTCATGAATAAATCCAATTTTTGCTCAGTTTTAAAACACGCGTTGTGACATGTTTGTCTGACATGGAAGGTATAACTGGAATTTTTAAATTAAACATTATGGGGCCCGGCATGGCCAGGTGTTTAGGGAGTTCAACTGGTAATCTGTGGGTCACGGGTTCGAATCCCCATCACGCCATACGTGCTCGCCCTTTTAGCCGCGTCATAATGTGACGGTCAACCCCACTATTCGTTGGTAAAAGAGTAGCCCAAGAGTTGGTGGGGGTAGTGATGATTAGTTGTCTCCCCTCCAGCCTTACACTGCTAAATTAGGGAGGGCTAGCGCAGATAGCCCTCGAGTAGTTTTGTGCAAAATTCAAAAACAAACACAGAACCTGAACATCACCTTATGTGTACATGGTTAAAAGGCGAGGCTAGTTATCCCTGGTTCGAGGCTCAGTTCTAGCCGTTTCATATTTTGATCTACTGTCACCAGCTTTCTCTGAATAACTAAACTGGCCGTCACTTTTACATTTTGCTAAGCATCTTTAATGTCATCATGGCTCGAACCTTGGACATTTTAATCCGTTTAACCTCTAGGCCACTTCCTGTCTGAATCTCCGATATTATTTTTTTTTAAATAAACAACAACAAGTGAAATGAATAGAAAAGGAAAAGATATTTAACAAATATGTTAATATAATAATTTGGTAACAAAAAACCTAGTTAAGAACATACACAAAACAAGCACTAAACAGAGCAGCGTTCTTGGAACATATCTGGATTATGCTGTGACCGTTAAAAGTTGTTCAGTTAAATTAATCGAAGATAAAGTTAACTGGACCAAACTAATCTGTCATTATAGCATCGAACATTACACGCTTGATGATAAGTGTTCTCTGACTGTAGATCATGAGGTGTATGGTTCGCAGCCCATTATTGGAAAAGCGCGCGCCACTTTTTGGTTCCGTAGGTGCGTTATAAGAGTGAAAGTAATGTTTCGCTGTTCGAAATATAGTAACAAGAGATGTAGCGTTCTGCTTTTCCTCTAGTCTATCATCTCAAAATTAGAAATGGCTAAGCGTAGGTTGTTCGTAATGTTGTTTTCTGCGACACCTTCTGGAACTGACTACCGAAACTTAAAACTGGAGTATGACAAACACTTTCCTAAGTTATAAGCAGGAAAATTTTACTTTGCATCAGGGACCGTTGATTATAAACCAGAATGTGATTAAAATACCAAGTATTGATTCTGCTAAGGCTACTTTATCTACTGTCTCCCTTGGAGCTCAATTTGGTCATATTCCGGAAATATCAAGAAAAACAAACACACAACGCACAATGTTTAATAAACATTGAAACTTGGAGTACATTATTAGATCAGTACTCGATCTTAATACGTAACACTTATCTCACATCGGAGACTTGAAAACGAAAAACAAATGCCAAAAAAGTGTAAACAAAAATCCTCCAAATCCACGTGTTTGTGAAATCTGATTAGTGTTAAAATGACTGAAAACGTGTTTTGTTTGGATGCTTAAAGAGAAACGCAAATATACGTGATTTGAAAATTTTTACTCATTTATGAAGCCGCCTTTAAATAAGGCCTAGTTCGATGTCACTTGTAAGCATTTGAAGCCTCAGAAAGATTGCTATCAATAGACACGCATCGACTATATCGTAAACTCTCAACGTTAGCAGTCCTCAAGAGCCAGGTGTGCTCTGTCGATATAATCTCGTTCCCAGTGACACTTGAGTGTATTACGGAGAAAACTGCTTACTCCACAGTTTTTCTGATAGATCAGAGAGGTATGGAAAATACCACTTGTAATCTGATCAAGAAAGAGGAAATTTTTGGTGCCCTAGACGCCTGTAATAAGGACAAGAAGGTGGATACAGATATATAAAGGAATATTTCGAAACTTTAAGCTTTAAACCAAACCTCTTAGTACTTCTTCAGTGAGATGGCGTTACCAGTGTAATCTAAGCTCATTATATTAATTATTAATTTAGAAGCCCCTACTAAACAAAACGTTTGGTATTTTGCATACTTGAACGAGGCATATTCAGTCGATCAACCCTTTGCTACTCTCTTCGACACGTGCACGTCTGTAAAACGAACATTTTGTGAGTATAATACTTTCATCAGGTTGCATAATAATTAAGGAACTGTTTCTCTGCGCGTGCGTTCGAATCATAAATTTTTGTTTTGGTAAAAATTAAAGTAAAATTAAAAACTTTTTTCCCGCACAGCTTACTGTCGTGAGTATCCAAGAGTATCCAACACCAAATCCAAGTTAAAATTATGTTTGATTTGAATTTTGTTCAAAGCTATTTGAGCGCTATCTGCGCTAGTCATTCCTAAATTAGCAGTGTAAGGATAGAGGGAAGGTAGTCATCACCACCAACCGCCAACTCTTTGGCTACTCTTTTACAAACGAATAGTGGGGTTGACTGTCACATTATAACGCCCCCATGGTTGAAAGGGCGAGCATGTTTGGTGTGACGGGGCTTCGAACCCGCGACCCTCGGATTACGAGTGCCTTAACCACCTGGCCAGCTAGTATTTAGACTAATTTCGTAGTGCTCACATTCTCATTATTAAATGCTAAAAAGTTTTTTATTTCTATTTTCCCTTTTCCTATTTTCATCTTTCGAAGCTCTACTCAAATAAGTGGTTGAGTCTAAGAACGCGAAATGCATATTTTTTCCTTTATGTTCATTGGCCTTAAGATTTTGGCCAGCAGTGTGTGATGCTGGTGTGGTTTATAATATTAAACTATTTCTTTAAACCCTGTCACATCTTAGCTAGAAAATAACTCCTCCTAATTCAGGGAAGGAATTGAAATGTTGTTTTATTACTTTCTTCGTAACAGAGTAAAAAGCGTAAAATAAAAAGTATGCAATGAACCAAACAATGTTAGTGAAACTCCTAGAAGATAAAAGTATCTTAAACAAGAGGAAATCCTCAATATCCGGGGCACTAAAATTCCTTTAGTCACGATTAGAGTAAGTTCATCTATTAATGTCCCCCATCCTTTTTATTAAATAATTTTCTGCGCTAGGAATACAAAGTGTGGGGCGCGCGCACCTGATTCAATTTCATCACTTATCAGGATTCCTACCAGCTTACCTTCAAATTGAAATTATCTCACGTATGATTATAGTAAGTTAAGCTATGAGACCTTGGATTTTATCCGTTGAGTCCTGAAATATAGTCAGATTTCAGATTTTCAAATCGGTCAAGACACGATGAAGCTGTGAGATAAAAGTTTGTACTTCGAAAAACTAAGAGCCGTTATGCCGCGGCTGAAAATAATTGAGTCAATACCGAGTATGGGGTATTATGTAGACAACACGGCCTTTTAATTTCTAAAAAAATTAATTAACTCAGGTAAACAATGAAGAAAATGAGCCAGTTCATTTTTTAAGTATTTAAGATAAAATTCTCCATAATCTAAAAAAACCTCTAAAGAATTCACCTGCACCGACGAAGAAATACCATAATTATATTTCCTTTTCTAGAAGAGAGGACAAAAACTGCAGTACAGTGTGAAACAAATCTCCTAAACTGAAGTACAGTGTGAAACAAATCTCCTGAAACTACAGTACAGTGTGAAGTAAATCTCCTAAAACTACAGTAAGTGTGAAACAAATCTCCTAAAACTACAGTACAATGTAAAACAAATCTCCTAAAACTACAGTACAGTGTAAAGCAAATCTCCTAAAACTACAGTAAGTGTGAAACAAATCTTTTAAAACTACAATACAATGTGAAGTAAATCTCCTAAAACTACAGAAGTGTGAAATAAAACCCAATAAATTTCGCCAGATCTTGAGAATTTCTGCTTGGAAAGATTTTAAACATTACATTGAGTCAGAGATGACTCAAACGGAAAACATTTCTCAAACTACCACAAGTTTTTCTCTCAACAAACATCAGGAACTCATGAGGAGATTCCAGTGGTCAGTGAAGCATGAGAATGGGAGAAATACAAATATCGTTCTCAACAAAATAAAGGTGAGCGAATTGAACTGCGCGTGGTATAAACTAGTTGTGTTTGTTTTGGACACAAAACCTGCACGCTAGAGAGCACAGTTGTAAAAATTAGATTCTAATCTAGGAAAGAAAACTACGAAAATATAGCGAATACGAAGCGACGCTAAAAAGTACAGTTGATTAAAGATGATTTTAAGTTATAAAATTATTGCATGTTAATATTTCGGTTTTGTACATGGGACTTTTGACAAACTACACCGTTGGAGGAATATAGCGAAAAATAAGGAAATCTCAGAAGTTTTGTGTATCATTTATATAATTAAGGTCTAATGTTCAGGTTACTACAACTCCGTGTTTTTCCTTCTTCTGTGAATCGTGTAAACAACAGCACGTGTTGGCACTGGTCACGGTCTCCTTACACAACTCTGACCTCTTCTTCTGTTTCTAACTGTTTTACCGAAGCAATAAGTAACATGTAGTGGCCCGGCATGGCCAAGTGTGTTAAGGCGTTCGACTCGTAATCCGAAGGTCGCGGGTTCGAATCCCGGTCGCACCAAACATTCTCGCCCTCCCAGCCGTGGGGCGTTATAATGTTCGGTCAATCCTACTGTTCGTTGGTAAAAGAGTACCCCAACAGTTGGTGGTGGGTGGTGATGACTAGCTGCCTTCCCTCTAGTCTTACACTGCTAAATTAAGGACGACTAGCGCAGATAGCCCTCGTGTAGCTTTGCGCGAAATTCAAAACAAATTAACGTATAACAACGATATTGTAGACAAACGTTCCTATAGAAACAACGGATTAATCCTCGTCCATCGATAATCAAGGATATAATTCCGCAAGATATATTATAATTCGTGTTGATTCTATCGATGTCAAAGAACTGCTCGTCTTCTAATGTCACAATAAGACGGCCAGTGTGACATAAAAACCGTCAAAAGTTGAAATCCAAGCGTGTGTGAAACGAACAGATGAAGTCTCGTCGAATAGTGATTTAGCCACCGCTAGCTGGTTGCTGTTACTAAAACGTAAAAAGTGGAGTTTATTTTTACTTCTGCACAGTTGGATGGTTTGAAAGACAGCTTCTCGCTGTGTACTATCGTTTTAGTGAGGCTTACCATTTGAAATGACAGGGTATATAGACGTACGGGATCTCTGCTTGCTATTCGAATATTTTGTTCTTGCATCAATATTTTCCAACTTTCTTCTTAGTTTTGTAACAGCGACCTCTTTCTTTCGAAATTTATTAAGTTATAACCTCGTTTTATAGCTCAAAATTGTGTCGTGGTGGTTTCGAAGCAATAAACGAGAAACAGTCGTGTCGTAATTAAAAACGTAAGAAAACATAACAGCTGTTGACAGCGTTAGATAGACAAATAGTCAAGGTATTATATTCTGAAAATAATAAAAAATAAATATACTTTAATTTCTCATCACAAAAAGTGAATTTTGTTTTTTCCGAATTTTCGCGCTAACTTACAAACTTGGGTACAGCCGTTCCCAATCCTTGTGTTGATGGACTTAAGGCAAGACTAGAAGTCATTAGCACCATCCGCCAATTCTTGATATACTTTTGAAAGAGAAAGCTCTAATCTCCAAAGTGCGGAGCGCGTTTTACGTCATTGACGTGCCAACTTTTATATTCACGGTCCGGCCACATTCATCAAGTCACCTCGACGCGAGTAGAAAGATAAAGTTGTTTTTCTCGTGATAAATAAAGGTACGATTTAAATTACATTTTGTAGAAGCAATATCATAGCATAAGAATTACTTTTAAGATTCTCACATCACATTGAAAACAAACTTCGAAAACACAAACACTTTTACTGTTCACCAAAATCGACAAATCATATGACTAATACCAAAACATGAAAAAAAGAGTCTTATAATAGTTAACGAATTTAAGCCTAACTGTAAGGAACTTTTTAGATTATCATCTCTAACGAAACGTTGAAGGAAACCTTTAATCATCTCTAACGAAACGTTGAAGGAAACCTTTAACATTCTTAAAGATGTTACAGTTCAGAAAAGACTTCAAGCCCAAAATATACACACGTGATTTTCTATGGTCTAATTATTTGTTACCCATCACTACAGCTTGTTAATAACTGTTAAAAACAACGTATAGAATAATTTATTCTAACAAGTTAGAGTTAGATTATATATATTATGTATGATAATACATACTATTAACAATGATGATACACACTATTAACAACGATAATATATACTGTTGACAATGATAATACATACAAATAACAATGATAACACATAATATTAACAATGGTGATACATACTATTGACAATGATAATACATACAGATAACAATTATAACACATACTGTTGACAATGATAATACATACTATTAACAATGATGATACATACTATTGACAATGATAATACATACAGATAACAATTATAACATATACTGTTGACAATGATAATACATACTATTAACAATGATGATACATACTGTTGAAAATAATGATAATACATACTGTTGGCAATGATAATACATACTGTTGACAATGATAATACATACTGTTGACAATGATAATACATACTGTTGGCAATGATAATACATACTGTTGACAATGATAATACATACTGTTGACAATGATAATACATACTGTTGGCAATGATAATACATACTGTTGACAATGATAATACATCATACTGTTGACAATGATAATACACACTGTTGACAATGATAATACATACTATTAACAATGATAATACATACAATTAACAATAATACATCATACTGTTGACAATGATAATACATACTGTTCACAGTGATAATACATGCTGTTGACCATGATAATACATACTATTAACAATGATGATACATACTATTAACAATGATAATGCATCATACTGTTGACAATGATTATGCATACTGTTGACAATAATAATACATGCTGTTGACAGTGATAATACATACTATTAACAATGATAATACATCATACACTGACAATGATAATACATACTATTAACAATGATAATATATATTATTGATATCTGAGACACGAATCACTAAAGAATTAAAAGTCTCCGAGATAGTACGAACTTAATTTCTAGAAAGTGATGTGTATTTTAATTAGAATGACGAGTTAAAACAATTTTTATAATTTAAAATAGATAATTTGGATATGAAGAGAACATTTCAACAATTTTTTCAGTTTATTTCATGTTTAAAAAATACTTAGCAGACGATAAACCGAGGGTAACTTCAATTACGCCCTCTTGTCGGTTAGCCTTGCTATTTTTTTTATTTTATTCGTTTGTTTGTAGTTTACCATAAAGTTACACAATGATTTCAAGTGTTGTTAGTAAGCAGACATGCTGTGCGAATGGAGAGCACGTGTTTTAGCGAGAACTGTCGTGTCGGTAACAAAATAGCGCAAGAATAACCGTTAAATCATTTAAAATTATTATATTTGTGAGACTCGAAGCTACGAGTTGTCTCTAGTACAAGGGGTCCAAACCACCCATGAGGATAGGGGGGTGTGTGCAAAATGAGGGTCAAGGGAGTGAGCGTAAGAGGCCAAAACCAGATCTGTTCTTCCCCTAAATCTCGTCAAGAAGAGATGTCTAATACGCTTTTTAGGTGATGGATATGAGGACTTCCTTAGGGGTTACGAGGACCACAAAGGTTGAGAACCGTTGCCCTTATGGAAACAGCTCGTCCGCGTATTTCTTGGTAAAAAGCGGAAGTGAACCATAACTTAACTAGAAATAATTAATTTATGTGATACATTAAGCTGCTATAATATTATTAATATAAAATATAGAGCATGAACACATTTCAAATTTGTTTTCAGAACTATGCTATTTGAAAGTCTACTAATGACGTAGAAAATGCTATAGATTTATAGTTGCTGACAATTTACAACATATTTCTGTTATTTTTGGTGAGATTGGGCGTAGTAAAACTGCTGTTGCAAATTTATTAAAAGACCCTGAGGGATACAGAATGAGAATTTCAAATTGATCGGTCAAAGAAAATTTCACTGGCGTTGCGTAGGAGGATTTGACGAGTTGTCAGGCAAGGCAACAGCCAATCGTAAAACCAGATTAAGGCTCTTACGTAGAATGCAGCTCAAGAACAATAAGACGGCATCTACTAAAAAACGGCTTTAAGAACCGCAAACGTCTTCAAAGGCCACGCCTCCTTTTACACCACGAAACAGCTCGGTAAAACTTTGCTGAGAAACACCAAACATGGAGCGTAGAAAAGTGGACGAAGGTTTTGTTCTCTGGTGAGAAAAAGAATAATCTGGATGGTCCCGATGGCTTCCAACCTTACTAGCACGATAAGGATATCCTACCGGAGACATTTTCTACACGACACAGTGGAGGAGGTTCCATCAATATCTGGGGTGCTTTCTTCTTCCATGAAACAATGGTGCATCAGGTTATACAGGGGCATCAAACAGCAGCTGGCTACACTGGCATGTTGGAGAGGCATCCTTATTGACTGAAGGCCCTTGCTTGTGTGGAAATGGCTGGGTCTTTCAGCATGATAACGCTGTAATATACAATGCCGGGAAGACAAAACTTTTTCGTGGGAAATAACATGATTCTTTTGGACCATCCAGCGTGTTCTCCCGAACTGAACCCCATTGAAAATGTTTTGAGGGTGGATGGTAAGGGAAGTCAATAGAAATGGACGCAATTCCAAACAGTGCATGATCTTCGTGAAGCCAACTTCACCACTTGGAATAACATTCCAGCCAGTCTTCTGAAACGCTTTTTTTCGATCATGCCAATGCGAATGTTTACAGTTATTCACAATGGCGGCCAGGCAATTCAGTACTAAGACCTCTTGTTGGGCATTTTCGACAGGTGTCCCGAGGGATAGCAAGAGTCACAGAACAGCTAGGTGTCCCGAGGAATAGCAAGAGTCACAGTACAGCCAGGTGTCCCCAGGGATAGCAAGAGTCACAGTACAGCCAGGTGTCCCGAGGAATAGCAAGAGTCACAGTACAGCCAGGTGTCCCCAGGGATAGCAAGAGTCACAGTACAGCCAGGTGTCCCGAGGAATAGCAAGAGTCACAGTATAGCCAGGTGTCCCGAGGGATAGCAAGAGTCACAGTAATAAAAGTCCTTCAGGTACTGAATGACTGATTACGTTCAAAATACTCCTAATACTGCAATGGACGTGATTAGTTTCTCTAGTTCCTCGCACTTAAGAAAGAGAAAATCTATTTTTAAATAAAATTTCCAGAGAAGTCTGGTTAATTTTGTGAAACTTAAAGAGAGAGTACTAACAACTATTCACCCAATTTGCTGAAAACTATTTGTTGATATTCTATGAATTTCGTGCAAAGCTGCAAGAGAACTATCTGCGTTAGCTGTCCCTCGTTTAGTAGTGAAAGACTAGAAGGCAGTAAGTCATCATCACCCACCACCAACTCTTTGGCTATTCTTTTACTATCGAATAGTGGGATTTACTGTGACACTCTAACGCCCCCACGGCTAAAAGGGGAGAGCATGCCTGGCGTGACGAGAATTCGAACCAGTGGTCCTCAGATTACGAGTCGAGCACGCTAACCACCTGGCACTGACAATGTGAAACATCAAATACTAAGGTAAAATATTAATGTATAGTCTTGTATTTTCATATGCAATGAATTTATTACAACAAGTTTCACATGGTTACTTCATATATAGAATGAAGTGAGAATTTCTTGCATTCCAAATTCCATGAAAGACGGACTAAGAAATACTGTAGTCGTGGTTCATTCTTTTAGTACCAGAGAAATGATATGATATAAATATAACAGGGTCAGAAAATTAAAAGTTTAATACTAATACCGTGTGTTATTGGTTCCTATTTAATACCATAACCCTAATTCACATGCAATAAAAATTACCTTTTTACATATACGAACACAAGATTGGTTGGTGGCTCTGCGATTACAAAGTGTTTGCTTCATTTTGTCGTGGATCACGGATTAAACCTAACATTAACAAAGAAATACAAAGTGTAGTCGATAATTTATTAAATGCTAATGTCTGAGACAGATGAAATATATGTTTTTAATTATATTTTCTTAAGCTTATGAGTCAGTATATATACAAAAATATACTCTCCAAAAAAAAAGAAACGCAAAAGGGGTATTTTTTTATTTTAAAGATAAATATATCTAATAACGTTACAAGCTCAGAGTGTGTGATGTAACCCGTGTTAAGGCACTGATTGTTAGACCAAAATGACAATAAAAGTTGTGCACTTTGAAAACGGAGGCAAACATCGCATTTTTCGCCAAAACGCATGCGTGTCCAATAAATTTGTTTGAGAGATTTGCATGTTCTGCAAGTGCAACATGTGCAAAAGTCCTATAAATGTGACGGGTTCTCGGTTTCCATAGCTCAGTGTTAAGCCATCGACACGCAATACAGTTACGCCAAGACTGACTGAAGCACAACGCAACAACGCCATTGGTCGCTTGGAAGCAGGCGAATCTCGATCAGATGTTGCCAGAGCTGTGAATGTCCAACCAAGCACCATCACAAGGCTATGGAATCGACACCAACAACATGGATCAACTTGTGACCGTCCACGATCTGGCAGACCTCGTGTGACGACGCCCGCATAAGATTGCTACATCCGGTTACATAATTTTTGGGATAGAACCACCACTGCGACGTTTCTGCCTCAACCGTGCCAGGGATGCGTAGGATTTCCGATCAGACCGTACGCAACCGTCGACGAGATTCTTTGGCCCCATGTGCAACCCATTATGGTAAACGTCAACGACGTGTTTCAACATGACAACGCCCGTCTTCACACAGCCCGACTCACCACTGTCTTCTTGAGACACCGCAACATCAACGTTCTTCCATGGCCCTCCAAATCACCAGATTTAAACCCCATCAAACATCTTCGGGACGAGTTGGACCGACGTCTGCGACGGCGACAACCTCAACCGTAGACTCTACCTCAGCAGCTTTGCAGGCTGAGTGAACAGCCATTCCACAGGATATGATTCGTCATCTCATCACTTCCATGGGCAGGCGATTCCAAGCAGTTATTGATGCTCACGGGGGGGCATACTCGTTATTGACATTCAGTGACGTTAAACGTCAACTAGTAAGCGTGGAATTCGCCTTTGCAGACTTTAAATGTTCAGCAGTGAAAGTGCAAAGTTTCTCACATGTCATACAGAACTACCCGGAATAAACTTGTTAACAATATGTCTCAAATTTTGCCTTTTCCGTTTCTTTTTTTGAAGAGTATATATATATATATTGTTACATATTGCTATGGGAAATCAGCAAATAGTACAGTGTTCAGTTACAACAATGTCTCCTGGCCATTAAGCATGAGACATCTTGCCGTTAAAATTTGGACCTCGATACCCAGTGCAAATACCCCATTGTATAGGTTTGTACTTAGAAAAAGCGACTGCATAACAACAGACTACAGAAATGACAGACGGTTACAAACGATATTCTAAAATCTGTCACTGATGGTTTAAGTCTTTTATATGGTTAGTGACATCGAATTGTCTTAGTTTTTCACTTTCTTATTCGATCAAAACTATAAACCACCAAGTGTATGAGACTGGATATAAAATATTTTAATATGAGGAAGGAACAAATACTGTAATAAGCCCTTGAACGTACACTGAGATATAAATAATATATGTTTAACAAAAGATACTGTAATAAGCCCTTGAACGTACACTGAGATATAAATGATATATGTTTAACAAGGGTTACTGAATTCTATTATAAAGTTTTAAACAGATCGGCTCAGAGAATCTAAAAGTTCAATAAGTGTGAACAAATAAGAAAACTTTGTTGGTAGGAACATGACATAACACATAAACTGTTGGTAGGAACCTGACATAACACATAAACTGTTGGTAGGAACCTGACATAACACATAAACTGTTGGTAGGATCCTGACATAACATATAAACTGTTGGTAGGAACCTGACATAACACACAAACTGTTGGTAGGAACCTGACATAACACATAAACTGTTGGTAGGAACCTGACATAACACATAAACTGTTGGTAAGAACCTGACATAACACATAAACTGTAGGTAGGAACCTGACATAACACATAAACTGTAGGTAGGAACCTGACATAACGCACACAAACTGTTGGTAGGAACCTAACATAACACATAAACTGTTGGTAGGAACATGACAAAACACATAAACTGTTGGTAGAAACCTGACATAACACGTAAACTGTTGGTAGGAGCCTGACATAACACATAAACTGTTGGTAGGAACCTGACATCACGCATATAAACTGTTGGTAGGATCCTGACATAACACATAAACTGTTGGTAGGAACCTGACATAACACATAAACTGTTGGTAGGAACCTGACATAACACATAAACTGTTGGTAAGAACCTGACATAACGCACACAAACTGTTGGTAGGAACCTGACATAACATGTAAACTGTTGGTAGGATCCTGACATAACATATAAACTGTTGGTAAGAACCTGACATAACACATATAAAATGTTGGTAGGAACCTGACATGACACATTAACTCGTCTGTGTAACTTTTTTTTATAAAATAATTCAAAACTAGGCTTAGCACTTAATAATGATCGAAGTCCAGAGATTCAGTAGTTTCTATAAATAGTAATCTAAGTCCTATGGATTAGATGTTTCTAACAGTTATCATTCAAATTCCAGGGTGTAGCTGTTTTTACTGCTGACAATCCAAGTCCGAAGGTTCATACGTTTCTAACTATTCCGAAGGCTTCACAGTGTCATGAGCTAACCTTTTTGAGACAGTGTTCGGATTAATTCGTTGTACCCTTTTCGAATCTTGTCCTCGTAATTCAAAGTTCTCTGTTGAATGTACTTAGCCTTGCATAATGGCTGTCGTTCCGTACATGTCTCCATAAATCACTATTAATTAAACAACCAGACTTTAAGAGTTTAGTGCCAAACTTTATCGTACGATCAAATACATTATTGGTCACAAGCAAAGCCAATGTTGTGTTAGCAGTCAAGCAACAATCGTGTTCTGGTTCCTGTTTATAATTACTTGAACACAATAGCTATTTGTCACCGATTTCAAATTTTTTTAGACCATGCGAGTAGGTTGACCTAAAGCCTGTGTCCGTAACCCTAAAAGCTGTTTGGTATTCCTATTGGTTTAATTATATTAATTTAGACAACAAAGTAAAACCATTTGGTACAACACAAACATGTGTAGATCTAATTCATTACTTCAGGAATGAGCTATTTGATTGATATAATATTATATATCTTATTTTAATATCGATGTCTGTACAAGTTAAATTGATGGATAGAAATGTACATAACTTATACTGTTATATCTGTAATGGGGCCCGGCATGACCAAACATGTTAAGACATTCAACTCGTAATCTGAGGGTCGTGGGCTCGAATCCTCGTCCCACCAAATATGCTCGCCCTTTCAGCCGTGGGGGCGTTATAATGTGACGGTCAGTCCCATTATTCGTTGGTAGAAAAGTAGCCCAAGAGTTGGCGGTGGGTGGTGATGGCTAGCTGCCTTCCCTCTAATCTTACATTGCTAAATTAGGGACGGCTAGCACAGATAGCCCTCGTGTAGCTTTGCGCGAAATTCAAAACAACCTATTGGGGGGGGAAGCTCGTAACTAATCAACATTAGCCGTTTTTTATCGTTACTACTTCTCTTAATAAATTACCGTATATTAAAATTAATCACATTTACAGAAAGTTGTGTGTTAATAAAAGCTTTGTCAGTTGAGGGGGGGAGACATCAACATAAAGTTGCTTTTGACCTGCCTTTACGAAACCAAAATTTAATACTTTTAATGCACGACTTAATGATTTATCCAGTTTATCTAGTTTCTTAAAACGGACTAAAAAACAGATTATTTAAAGACCCGCATGTTTATCAGGCGAGCAACGATAACGAAAACAATCGATTTTTTAATTAAGAAATATTAAAAGTCCTCTCGTTAAATGCTTGATGTTCTTTTAAAGAAAAATAATTAATTTTTAATTTTAAATCTTTAATTATTCAACAGTAGAATGACAGAAATGTTTACTTGTAACAAACAACAAAACTCTGGATGAACGAAGCATGTCCTTAAATCGATTTTATACAGCGTTAATACATTTAGATTTTAATAAAGGCCCAGCATGGCGAGGTGGGTGAAGGCGTTCGACTCGTCATCTGAAAGTCGCGGTTCGATCCCCGTCGCACCAAACATTGCTCGCCCTTTCATCCGTGGGGGTGTTATAATGTGACGGTCAATCCCACTATTCGTTGATAAAAGAGTAGCCCAACAGTTGGCGGTGAGTGGTGATGACTAGCTGTCTTTCCCCTAGTCTTACACTGCTAAATTAGGGACGGCTAGCGCAGATAGCCCTTTTGTAGCTTTACGCGAAATTCGATACAAACAAACAAACAAATTTTATAAAAATGAATGACAAAAAAAACTAGGCAGTTTAAACCGAGATAGTGAAAAAACAAAACAATAACCACCAATGTTATGATCACAATAAGTTCATATATTGTTGTTGTTCCTTCAAAACTGATCTATGTTAGCCGTCAACTAATGTTAGCCAGTTACCAGCACTGAGCAGTAAACTCTAGAACAGTATAATATGGTAATGGGACATTTACCAGCATCCTTATAATACACTCAGAGTGTCTGGAGCGCGAATTTGCGACGTGAGATTTTTGGATTCACATTTTGATGTACCAGCTACTAGACTACATATACAGATGATAATGGTAATGGTAGTGAACAATTTTGTCATGTTGCTTTCATCTTAGGTCAGCGATAAAGTGACCAAGCTACAACATTATACCCAGGATTTGATTCCCCGTGCTGGATAGACTACAACTGTATCTACACACACCATTGTGTCGTTTTGCACATAAACAACAACAAGAAACCAGCAATAACGGATTTATGTTGAGTTTTCACTAATGCATCGACAATTCTATAACTTGTTTCCAAGTAGTGCTTTCTGAACATTGTTCTGATAGAATATTTGCCTCCTTACAGAAATAGGTATACGATACTTTTAATGTCTGTATGTTATGCGTGTGTATCTATTGCTTGATACTGCGATGGTCCTTTTGCCAAGAAATCGCACTCTGCACTTTGGTTTGATTGATTGATTTAGTGTTTTATGGCACAAAGCAACGAGGCTATCTGCGCCTGCACTTTGGAACCGTGTACTTATTGTAAGAGTATTGTCAAACCTTCAGTCAGACTGTATTGTGTTTTCGTCGAATTTTTTGTGACGTTTTACTTCAAAATTAGGTACATCTGAAAAACGATAATAGGCTTTCAGTTCATTATCAGAAACAGACTTGTGGAGCAAACAAACAGAGATCCAAGTTTAGTTTTAGTTTATTAAACCTAAACTCCTTACCTAGAAAATGGCCCTGCATGGCCAAGAGCGTAAGGCGTGCGACTTGTAATCCGAGGGTGGCGGGTTCGCGCCCACGTCGCGCCAAACATGCTCGCTCTCACAGGCGTGGGGGCGTTATAATGTGACGGTCAATCCCACTTTTCGTTGGTAAAAGAGTAGCCCAAGAGTTGGCGTTGGGTGGTGATGACTAGCTGCCTTCTATCTAGTCTTACACTGCTAAATTAAGGAAGGGTTACCACAGATAGCCCTCGAGTAGCTTTGTACGAAATTCCAAAAAAACAAACACCTAGAAAATAACTTTCAATATACTCGACAAAATGGGTTGTTTCTTCTTGATTCCATCTCAGTGATCAGTAATTTGATTTTTAATGGGGCTTGGGTCTGGCATGATGTTGGTCATTAGAGTCCTCAACTTGCCATTTGAGGATCTTGGGTTTGAGTCCCTTTCTTCTCAACCGTGCTCGCTCTTTCAGCCGTCAAGCATTATAATTTTACACTGATTCCCTCCATTTCTTGGTAAAAGAGTTGTCTGAAAGTAGGCCACTAGTAATGATGGATTAGCTGCCTTCCCTCTAGTTTATCGTAGTTAAATTATGGACGATTAGCAAAGATAGTCCTTGTGTAGCTTTGCATGAAATTCAAAATAAACCAAAGCAAATTTAACGGTCGATGAGCCTCATTAAATATTTCGATCACTACGCTTTATATTGTATTCATTTTGAACTTTAAACCTTATATTTTATTTATATGTATATCACATGCCTAATCTATGAATTAGTTTGTTTCGAATTTCATGCAAAGCTACACGAAAGTTATCTGCGTCAATCGTCCGTAATTTAGCAATGTAAGATGAGAGGGTAGGCAGATAGCCATCACCACCCACCGCCAACGAATGGAGGAAATGACTGTCACATGATAACGCCCCGACAGCTGAACAGATGAGCATGATTGGTGTGAAGGGGATTTGAGCCCGTGACTCTCAGATCTCAAGATGAACACCCTAACCACCTGGCCATGCCCCGGCCCCAATCTATGAATCTGAATTTTTTTGTTCGCGACTCGTTGTTGCTAAAATACGCTACACACTTGGGGATGGTGAATACATTATTAGAGTGACCATCGTATTTTGTCATTTAGACCAGAAGTAATAAGACAAGAGGAAGCGACGGGTGATGTAAGTGCCTTTCTTCTAGTCAGGCCCGGCATGACCAGGTGGTTAAGGCACTCGACTCGTAATCCGAGGATCGCGGGTTCGAATCCTCGTCACACCAAACATACTCACACTTTCAGCCGAGGGGGCGTTATAATTTTCGGTTAACCCCACTATTCGTTGGTAAAAGAGTAGCCCAAGAGTTGTCGGTACGTGGTGATGGCCAGCTGCCTTTCTTCTAGTCTCAAACTGCCAAATTTGGAACAGATAGTGCAGATAGCCTTCAAGTAGTTTTGCGCGAAATTCAAAAACAAACAAATTAACAAACTTCTTCCAGTCTCTCAGTTCGAAATTATAGATGGTTATGGCAGTTCTTTGTGTAGCTTTGCGCAAAATTTCTGAATCAAAGGAAACAACTTTATAGGACTAAAAGTTTATTATGAACCTTTGTCGACATGAACGACATAAAACTCACCTTTAAAGTAACATCGCAGAAGTGTCTTGCAGTTAAGGCACTCGACTGGGTAAGTGTGGGTCCGGGATCAAATCACGTCGTCGAGCATGACTGTCCCATCAGCACTGAGGATGATGTTATGTATTTGTCAATCCCACAAAGAGTTGTAGGTAACTATACTTTAACACTTAAAATTAAGGATGGCTATCAAAGATAGCCCTCTAGTGTTTTCACGAGAAATTAAATTCAGTAAAATCAACATCCTGGTAGAAATGATCCTTCATCAAGTAACATCATCAATACGATGTTTTTTGTATTAAAATCTTCGCGGCGCCACATTATCTGAATAAAGATGTAATTCATAATTATTCATTTTTATAAATCCTGTTTTACTGTTGTGTATTTGTGTTGTAAATATAAAACAAAAACAACAACAACAAGCACAGTTGTTTTTGTTAATTTCGCGCAAAGCTACACGAGGACTATCTGTGCTAGCCGTCCCTAATTTAGCAGTGTAAGAATAGAGGGAAGACAGCTAGTCATCATTACCCACTGCCAACTCTTGGGCTACTCTTTTACCAACGAATAGAGGGATTGACCATCACATTATAACTCCCTCACGGCTGAAAGGGCGAGCATGTTTGGCGCGAACGGGATGCGAACCCGCGACCCTCAGATTACGAGTCGCACGCCTTAACACGCTTACAATTGCGATTTCATTTATCGTAACATTACGAGTATGAGGAATATCTCCTTAAACCTTATTTAGTATGAGTGAATTTTAAGATCCTCTGTTTAATCACATTTAATTGTAATTCGGAAAAAACTCCAGATTTCTGGGTACGTGAAGATAATTTTGTAAAATAAGAACCGCTTTTTTACGTTTAATGCAGTTTGTGTTGAAGATAAGACTGTGGTGTTGTGACGGTGTTGTTCACCGTTCACTTCAATGTCTATTTCACTAGCCCCCCAGTGGCTCAGCGGTATGTCTGCGGACTTACACGCTAAAATCCGGGTTTCGATACCCGTGGTGGGCAGAGCACAGATAGCCCATTGTGTAGCTTTGTGCTTAATTCAAAACAACAACTATTTCACTAAATTATAGGAAAAGATATTTTATTTTATGAATTTCAAGTCTAGTAGTTTCAGTCTGTAAATAAAGGCCTAACTTTACAAGCAATCTAAACAGAAACCTAGATTTTACTGCAGTTAACCAATAAACTGTTTAAATCAGGCACTTTTTACTGGTTAAACGGCTAAAAGACTCACTCGCTAACTCTAAGCCTAACTGGCTCAAACTGTTTTAAAACTATTTACAAAATGCCGTACTTTAAACAGCGTAAAGTCAGATCTCTTTCTGGCTAAATAATAACATAAATGAGTAAACTGTTATAATAATAATCCCTTTTTATTTTTCTGTCCTGAAAACACGCGCCTAACTATGT
Organism: Carcinoscorpius rotundicauda; assembly: GCA_011833715.1. Taxonomy (NCBI): domain Eukaryota; kingdom Metazoa; phylum Arthropoda; class Merostomata; order Xiphosura; family Limulidae; genus Carcinoscorpius; species Carcinoscorpius rotundicauda. The sequence goes on from CM022400.1 coordinate 5,475,503, forward strand.
AAATACACTTAAGTACGCTAAAACTTAGCCTTAGTTAAAATAAAGTGAAAAACGTTAACAAGTTACAGTGTTACGTCTTTATCGAACATAAGTCGTACTTAATAAAGGCTTAACTAATTTTAGGCCTAATATAAGAGGACTTGGGCCCTTGCGATTGGAAGTATTTCTGTATTATTCTACATATCCTCTATTTAAAGAAGTTACAATGAAGATAATAATTCGAAAAACAGACATAGCTACAATAGCCTACTTAATTTCATATAATACCACCAGGTGACACCACATTAACGATTTTCCGATTTTTGATCCTTTTTGTTTGAACAGTTCAAGGAATTGAAAGATATTTTTCACAGGTCTCTTCAGTACCTATTAACGGAATCTCTTACCCGTAAATGAAATTCTTCTTAAATGGATGGTGTTTGTAGTATTGCTTGAAAGCAAACCTAATTAAACATTGTCAAACATTGCAGTAACTTCCTCTGTTTATCTCGTAAATATTCTTATAATTCGTATAATTCTCTTTACCGCATACTTTTACCATAAAATATTCGTCATAAATTTCCACCTCTTTTATAACACGTTGTTTTTTGTTACTTGTAAATGTCATAACTCTGAATACGATCATAATTTAATGACCACGACACCACCCGGAGGCCCAGCGGAAAGTTGATGGCTACTTACAACGTTAACAACCGAGTTTCGAAACCTGCAGTAAACGCAGATATCTCATTATCCAGCCGTATATTCAATAACGAAAGAAACAATGACTATCTAATTAGCTGGAAAAATGACTTAAATATCACTTATACTTAACATCATACTAGAAATAAAAAGTATCTTGTTCTTTCAGTAAGGCCCCAGCATGGCCAGGTGGGTTAAGGCATTCGAGTCGTAATCCGAGGGTCGCGGGTTCGAATCCCCGTAACTCCAAACATACTCTCCATTTCATCCGTGGTGGCGTTATAATATGACGGTCAATCCCACTATTCGTTGGTAAAAGAGTAGCTCAAGAGTTGGCGGTAGGTGGTGATGACTAGCTGCCTTCCCTCTAGTATTACACTGCTAAATTAGAGACGACTAGCGCAGATAGCCCTCGAGTAGCTTTGCTCGAGTGTGTGTTTTCTTATAGCAAAGCCACATCGGTCTATCTGCTGAGGCCACTGGGGGGAATTAAACCCCTTATTTGTATTTGCTCGAAGTTCAAAAAACAAACCCTCAATAGTGCAATGCGAACGATTCTTTTCTGCGGTAGAAATTGTTATTCCTTTACGGCTATACAAGCAATGTACGAAACTATTGATTGTGTCAGGAAATAGAATTATTTTCTGCGTGAATAAAAGACGTTTCTATAAACACAGGACTACTCTTTTCAAACAGGTGTTCTCGTTTTGTTAACTACGTATATTTCACGAGAGCTGAAGGCGTGTGAATTAGTAGTTGAATATGTATATATATATATATTATTACGACAGTGAGTTATTTTTCAACGTTTAAAACTATCGTGTTCACAGGTTTATTACGTTTAATTTCGTTACTGGAATAAGAAAGTATAACACTAATGATAAAGGTATAATAGTTTGAAACACTTGAAACATTGAAACTAAGTTCTGAAAGTCTAGAATATTATTCGAAAACCTCAGTATTACAAATATATAATGTTATTGTTTATTTAAACTCAAAAAGTAGGTTAAGAAAACAATCAACACATTTCCCGTAGATTCACTGGCCTCCAGAGCATCTTTTAAGACAATAAAACGTATTTCAAGAATATTACTTGTAATCGTATGGACTGACGTAACACTCGACGTCGTATTCATCGAGAGTTCTGAAAACGTTTTCACGAATTAGTTTCCAGCTTTTGATTCTCTCTGAATAAAAGCTACGTTTTAATCGTTCCGGATATTAATTAACAATTTAAATGTTTTTTTTATTATTTAATTTAAAGAATTTATTTATACAGGTCTTTAATTTGTTTGAAACATAGTTATGTAATCTGACGTTACATATAAATTTCTTTTTTTTTTATTTCGCACAAAGCTATCCGAGGGCTATCTGTGCTAGATGTCTCTAATTTAGCAGTGTAAGACTAAAGGGAAGGCGGCTAGTCATCACCCCCCACCGCCAACTCTTGGGCTACTCTTTCACCATCGCATAGCGGGATTGACTGTCACATTATAACGCCCTCACGGCTGAAAGGGCGGGCATATTTGGTGCAACCGGGATTCGAACACGCGACCCTCGGATTACGAGTCGAACGCCTTAACATGCTTGGCCATACCGGGCCCTCACCAGACGGAATGGAAAGAAAATGCAACGAGCGACTTACGAAGTCTGTAGATTTTATAGAACATTATGGGTGAAGTTAACCATCCAGAAACACCCGATATATTTACTCCCTATTTTACTGTTACCTGGTAATTAACAAGAAGAAAGTAGGAGCACTAGAAACGTGAGTAGTTAAACAACTGTAATGGGCTTTCTTCTTTTATTCAAGAGTATTACTTAACTAATAAAGGAAGAGAATTGTTACTGTTGTTACAGAGGAACTGTATAAGTAATGTAGAAGATGAATTGTTACTGTTGTTACAGAAGAACTGTGTTAGTAACGTAGAAGATGAATTGTTACTGTTGTTACAGAAGAACTGTGTCAGTAATGTTTTTGCTGCAGAAGTTAATAATAATGTGACAGAATCGACTTTGTAACATTGTGGGAGATTCAAGCCTGTAATAGTGTGGCAGAAACATGTTAATAACAGTGTGATAGAATCAAGTTCGTAACAGTATGAAGTAAACTGGTTAGTGACAGTTCAACAGAATCGTGTATTCATCTAACAAAGGTTACACACAGATAACAGTTAGACAGAATCGTGTATTCATCTAACAAAGGTTTCACACAGATAACAGTTAGACAGAATCGTGTATTCATCTAACAAAGGTTTCACACAGATAACAGTTAGACAGAATCGTGTATTCATCTAACAAAGGTTTCACACAGATAACAGTTAGACAGAATCGTGTATTCATCTAACAAAGGTTTCACACAGATAACAGTTAGACAGAATCGTGTATTCATCTAACAAAGGTTACACACAGATAACAGTTAGACAGAATCGTGTATTCATCTAACAAAGGTTACACACAGATAACAGTTAGACAGAATCGTGTGTTAATCTAACAAAGGTTTCACACAGATAATAGTTGGACAGAATCGTGTGTTAATCTAACAAAGGTTTCACACAGATAACAGTTAGACAGAATCGTGTATTCATCTAACAAAGGTTTCACACAGATAACAGTCAGACAAAATCGTGTATTCATCTAACAAAGGTTTCACACAGATAACAGACAGAATCGTGTATTCATCTAACAAAGGTTTCACACAGATAATAGTTGGGCAGAATCGTGTGTTAATCTAACAAAGGTTACACACAGATAACAGTTAGACAGAATCGTGTATTCATCTAACAAAGGTTACACACAGATAACAGTCAGACAAAATCGTGTATTCATCTAACAAAGGTTTCACACAGATAACAGACAGAATCGTGTATTCATCTAACAAAGGTTACACACAGATAATAGTTGGACAGAATCGTGTGTTAATCTAACAAAGGTTTCACACAGATAACAGTCAGACAAAATCGTGTATTCATCTAACAAAGGTTACACACAGATAACAGTTAGACAGAATCGTGTATTCATCTAACAAAGGTTTCACACAGATAACAGTCAGACAAAATCGTGCATTCATCTAACAAAGGTTTCACACAGATAACAGTCAGACAGAATCGTGTATTCATCTAACAAAGGTTTCACACAGATAACAGTTAGACAGATCCGTGTATTCATCTAACAAAGGTTACACACAGATAACAGTCAGACAGAATCGTGTATTCATCTAACAAAGGTTTCACACAGATAACAGTTAGACAGAATCGTGTATTCATCTAACAAAGGTTACACACAGATAACAGTTAGACAGAATCGTGTATTCATCTAACAAAGGTTACACACAGATAACAGTCAGACAGAATCGTGTATTCATCTAACAAAGGTTACACACAGATAACAGTTAGACAGAATCGTGTATTCATCTAACAAAGGTTACACACAGATAACAGTCAGACAGAATCGTGTATTCATCTAACAAAGGTTTCACACAGATAACAGTTAGACAGAATCGTGTATTCATCTAACAAAGGTTACACACAGATAACAGTTAGACAGAATCGTGTATTCATCTAACAAAGGTTACACACAGATAACAGTCAGACAGAATCGTGTATTCATCTAACAAAGGTTTCACACAGATAATAGTTGGACAGAATCGTGTATTCATCTAACAAAGGTTTCACACAGATAACAGTCAGACAAAATCGTGTATTCATCTAACAAAGGTTACACACAGATAATAGTTGGACAGAATCGTGTATTCATCTAACAAAGGTTACACACAGATAACAGTTAGACAGAATCGTGTATTAATCTAACAAAAATTACACACAGATAACAGTTAGACAGAATCGTGTATTCATCTAACAAAGGTTACACACAGATAACAGTTAGACAGAATCGTGTATTCATCTAACAAAGGTTACACACAGATAACAGTTAGACAGAATCGTGTATTCATCTAACAAAGGTTTCACACAGATAACAGTCAAACAAAATCGTGTATTCATCTAACAAAGGTTACACACAGATAACAGTTAGACAGAATCGTGTATTCATCTAACAAAGGTTTCACACAGATAACAGTTAGACAGAATCGTGTATTCATCTAACAAAGGTTTCACACAGATAACAGTTAGACAGAATCGTGTATTCATCTAACAAAGGTTTCACACAGATAACAGTTAGACAGAATCGTGTATTCATCTAACAAAGGTTACACACAGATAACAGTTAGACAGAATCGTGTATTCATCTAACAAAGGTTACACACAGATAACAGTTAGACAGAATCGTGTGTTAATCTAACAAAGGTTTCACACAGATAACAGTTAGACAGAATCGTGTATTCATCTAACAAAGGTTTCACACAGATATCAGTTAGACAGAATCGTGTATTCATCTAACAAAGGTTTCACACAGATAACAGTCAGACAAAATCGTGTATTCATCTAACAAAGGTTTCACACAGATAACAGACAGAATCGTGTATTCATCTAACAAAGGTTTCACACAGATAATAGTTGGACAGAATCGTGTGTTAATCTAACAAAGGTTTCACACAGATAACAGTCAGACAAAATCGTGTATTCATCTAACAAAGGTTACACACAGATAACAGTTAGACAGAATCGTGTATTCATCTAACAAAGGTTACACACAGATAACAGTCAGACAAAATCGTGTATTCATCTAACAAAGGTTTCACACAGATAACAGAAAGAATCGTGTATTCATCTAACAAAGGTTACACACAGATAATAGTTGGACAGAATCGTGTGTTAATGTAACAAAGGTTTCACACAGATAACAGTCAGACAAAATCGTGTATTCATCTAACAAAGGTTACACACAGATAACAGTTAGACAGAATCGTGTATTCATCTAACAAAGGTTTCACACAGATAACAGTCAGACAAAATCGTGTATTCATCTAACAAAGGTTTCACACAGATAACAGTCAGACAGAATCGTGTATTCATCTAACAAAGGTTTCACACAGATAACAGTTAGACAGAATCGTGTATTCATCTAACAAAGGTTACACACAGATAACAGTTAGACAGAATCGTGTATTCATCTAACAAAGGTTACACACAGATAACAGTCAGACAGAATCGTGTATTCATCTAACAAAGGTTTCACACAGATAACAGTTAGACAGAATCGTGTATTCATCTAACAAAGGTTACACACAGATAACAGTTAGACAGAATCGTGTATTCATCTAACAAAGGTTACACACAGATAACAGTCAGACAGAATCGTGTATTCATCTAACAAAGGTTACACACAGATAACAGTCAGACAGAATCGTGTATTCATCTAACAAAGGTTTCACACAGAAAACAGTTAGACAGAATCGTGTATTCATCTAACAAAGGTTACACACAGATAACAGTTAGACAGAATCGTGTATTCATCTAACAAAGGTTACACACAGATAACAGTCAGACAGAATCGTGTATTCATCTAACAAAGGTTACACACAGATAACAGTTAGACAGAATCGTGTATTCATCTAACAAAGGTTACACACAGATAACAGTCAGACAGAATCGTGTATTCATCTAACAAAGGTTTCACACAGATAACAGTTAGACAGAATCGTGTATTCATCTAACAAAGGTTACACACAGATAACAGTTAGACAGAATCGTGTATTCATCTAACAAAGGTTACACACAGATAACAGTCAGACAGAATCGTGTATTCATCTAACAAAGGTTTCACACAGATAATAGTTGGACAGAATCGTGTGTTCATCCAACAAAGGTTTCACACAGATAATAGTTGGACAGAATCGTGTGTTAATCTAACAAAGGTTTCACACAGATAATAGTTGGACAGAATTGTGTATTCATCTAACAAAGGTTTCACACAGATAATAGTTGGACAGAATCATGTGTTCATCTAACAAAGGTTTCACACAGATAATAGTTGGACAGAATCGTGTGTTCATCTAACAAAGGTTTCACACAGATAATAGTTGGACAGAATCATGTGTTCATCTAACAAAGGTTTCACACAGATAATAGTTGGACAGAATCGTGTATTCATCTAACAAAGGTTTCACACAGATAATAGTTGGACAGAATCGTGTATTCATCTAACAAAGGTTTCACACAGATAACAGTTAGACAGAATCGTGTATTCATCTAACAAAGGTTTCACACAGATAATAGTTGGACAGAATTGTGTATTCATCTAACAAAGGTTTCACACAGATAATAGTTAGACAGAATCGTGTATTCATCTAACAAAGGTTTCACACAGATAATAGTTGGACAGAATTGTGTATTCATCTAACAAAGGTTTCACACAGATAATAGTTGGACAGAATCGTGTATTCATCTAACAAAGGTTTCACACAGATAATAGTTGGACAGAATCGTGTGTTAATCTAATAAAGGTTTCACACAGATTATAGTTGGACAGAATCGTGTGTTCATCTAACAAAGGTTTCACACAGATAATAGTTGGACAGAATCGTGTGTTCATCTAACAAAGGTTTCACACAGATAATAGTTGGACAGAATCGTGTGTTCATCTAACAAAGGTTTCACACAGATAAAGTGCCACACTTTTTTCTGCTGATCTCTTACTGCTCATGTTCCATCAGTTAACAGGCACGAAGAGCCCGGGGAGTTGTGGTGTTACTTGATTCATAACAGCATTGGGAATTTCTTTGGACAAATGGTTTTCACGATAACGTTTTAATCTAACCAACCAATATGTACATTAGATAACATAATGTAACCATTTTGAAATTAAAATGACGAAATTTTATCCGCCTGGGCAGATTTTCTGTCCACGTGAAATAATAAACTAATAACCACATAAAAATATAAGAGGGTAATAAACTAATAACCACATAAGATATGAGAGGGTAATAAAGTAATAACCATATAAGATATGAGAGGGTAATAAACTAATAACCATATAAGATATGAGAGGGTAATAAACTAATAACCATATATAAATAGGAGAGGGTAATAAACTAGTAACCACATAAAAATATGAGAGGGTAATAAACTGGTAACCATATAAAAATATGAGAGGGTAATAAACTAATAACCATATATAAATATGAGAGGGTAATAAACTTGCGGGAAATTATGTTAAGTAAGCACGTGTGGACCAGTGGACTACGTTTTGTGGTCCAGGACTGAGTTACAGGCCATAACTTAAAGTACAACCCTGGTTGTATCTATAGTCTTCAGCATGACGTTTCTCATAATATATCAAGGTTTGAAAAATATTTATTTAGTAAATGGTATAGAAGTTTGGTGTTTTATAACAAATATCACAGATAAACTGAAGAATATTACGGAGGTTTGAGTAATTGTGTTTCTTTTTTTGGTTTCGGATATTTCTTTATAGGAACACAAGTAATATCTTCGCTAACTATTCCCCATTTTAAACTGATTGGCATAGAGGCATTCAACCACTTAACAGCACTCTGGGGATTAGGACGCCTCATTACCAATCTGCAGATTGTGGGATCGAAACCTGACGCCGAACATGTTCATTCTTTAAGCTATTAGGGCGTCATTATGTGAAGATCAGTCAGAGTTGGCAGTTGATGGTGATGACGGTTAGATGTCGCTTGAATAGCTTTGAAAATAAACTGTAACTATTGGACTACTTGAAACACTGTCACCAAAATAGGAATCTGCGATGGCTATCGGAATTATAATCTTGTGCACTGACCATTAGGCCTGAGCCGACACGTTTCTTAAAACTTATTATTTTTGTAATTTAGGAAAGGAAATTTTGTTCTTTTGTTTGAACTTTGGTTCATTTTGTTTCATTTTTAAGATTTTTATCACTGCACGTGCCTTTGGCGTGTTGCTTATCTTAAAACTGTCCAAAGTTTTCAGGTAAAATAATTTTTGATAGAAAGTATCCGAAATACAGTAGTTGTCGGCCATGTTAGGTAGCGAATAATGGAAAAAAAAAACACGTAAATATACAAATGAAACAAAATACTATTTATAAAACCAATATTACTGAGGTCGTAATACATACTTATCATCTCTCGCTCAGGTACTGACGGCAACTGGCTGTTGGAATAGCTCACAAACATGACAAATACAAGAATACTCTCCACCTCCAAGTCAGACAAAAACACTCGTGCGGTATCCCTCAATACGACATTACCGACGTCATATACACCAATTTCTCGTAGTTATGAAAAAGTCAAATAAGCAATTGTTGCAATTATGACATTTTCACCTTAGTTTGTGGCAGATAAGCCAACTGAGACATAAACTCCAGTTACGACATTTTCACCTTAGTTTATGGCAGATAAGCCAACTGAAACATAAACTCCAATACTAATCTCTAATAACTCTTTCTTATATATATACATTTCTTATTCTTTACGTTTCAGGCATGTATTTAGAACAACCAGTTTTATGAAAAGTCGTCTCCCGCTGACGCAACTGTAACTTTACGGATTTACAACGCTAAAATTAGGAGCTCGATTCCCCTCCATGGACTCAGCACATGACCCGATGTACCTGTATGAGACGTCTTATCATAATCATACACACCTATATATATATCACATCATTAAAGAAATGATTCATTTTTATCCAACTTCCCTTTTGTTTTTCACCCCTTGCGTGATAAATACCGGAATACATTTTTAACGTAGTAATTTAATTATCACGAAAGGTTTTTCTTTTTTGTTGTTTCATGTAGTTGATGTAAACATGAAACATAAAGTTTTCTAAGCACAACTCAGGACTTTACACAACAGCAACTTGCAACAACGGATTTTACTGCGTTGCAGTTCAACATTTCTTTTAACTTCGTAACTTAACATTGTGATGCGACGTTTGTTTTCAGTATTGTAATAACCCAGCATGGCCAGGTGGTTAAGGCACTCGACTCCTAATCTGAGGATCGCGGGTTCGAATCCCCTTCGCATTAAACATGCTCGCCCTTTGAGCCGTGGAGGTGTTATAATGTGACGGTCCGTCCCACTATTCGTTGGTAAAAGAGTAGTCCAAGAGTTGGCGGTGGGTGGTGATGACTATCTGCCTTCCCTCTGGTCTTACACTGTTAAATTAGGGACGGCTAGCGCAGATTGCCCTCGTGTAGCTTTGCCCGAAATTCAAACAAACAGTAGTGTAATTAATCTGCTTTATTTGTCATCTATAATGTAGAAGTAGCACCTTCTCTTAAGTACCTCATGGTACTAGCATGCATCCGGGATTACACCCTCGAAACAGATCTCCGAGATATGTTTAAACCACGCTCTTACTATGGTTTGCTTCAAATCTCTTTGTTTCACCAACTCTTGGGTTTTGTGTTAAAACTGGTTGGGGAATCATTAACCTTGAACCGAGAGTGACCCTATTTTAACACCGTATCGTCATAGCAATGGTGCATTCGTCAGTGGCTGCACGAGCAGGACCTTTAAGAAAATTGATGACGTTCGCAAATTTATAATAATCGTACTCTAGTAAATCAGCGCGAAAACTGGATGTCTTCATAATAATATTAAACCACGAGGTAGCGCCTTTCCAAGACGAGTTAAGCGTTGGTACCCGTTACAGACAGAGAGTATCTGTTTGGATAGACTGTTCTGTCGCATAGGTGAGATGAACCACCTCGTATTTCTTAACGTTGTCTTCAGAGGCTTACATACACCCGATTTCTCTCTCTGTGTCTGTTTCTCTCCCTGTACGTGCCGCCCATGTTTCGCGTCTCTCTTATAACTGGTAAAAGTAATTTCACATTTTTTGTATGACTGGTGAAAGGTACTTCGCGCCTTTTTTTATAACTTTTAAAAATTATTTCGCGTCTTTCTTATAATTCTAAATCAGTTCAGGTGCAAAAACGTAGTCACAAATATAGTGTAGTGGTCTCTCTGTCTGTGTGTAATCAAAGTAGTTACACTTGACTTCAGAGTATATGTATCTATTCAAGTCACAACTCACATCAGAATACGATAAACCAACCACGAAGGCCAAGGATAAAGCTAGGGATAAAAATGATAGAGAAGCACAGATCAGAAGAAGGTTACAAGAAAAAAGTCACACATTATCTGTTTGTGTCAGTAAAGTCCATCATTAAGAAATGTACTCCATACCACCCAGTCACTATACAGATCACTCTTCCAAAGTAAGCAGGATGACACTCTGAAGTCAGGTGGGACTTTAAAAGGTTTACAGAGTTCCATGTTCAAGATGGGAGTCAATGTTCACATATTGAGAATATCCCTGTCAGTATGGGTGAGTGGCACAATGTTCACATACTGACAATATTCCTGTTTGTATGGGTGAGTGGCACAATTTTCACATACTGACAATATCCCTGTCAGTATGGGTGAGTGGCACAATGTACACATACTGACAATATTCCTGTCAGTATGGGTGAGTGGCACAATGTTCACATACTGACAATATCCCTGTCAGTATGGGTGAGTGGCACAATGTTCACATACTGACAATATTCCTGTCAGTATGGGTGAGTGGCACAATGTTCACATACTGACAATATTCCTGTCAGTATGGGTGAGTGGCACAATGTTCACATATTGAGAATATCCCTGTCAGTATGGGTGAGTGGCACAATGTTCACATATTGAGAATATCCCTGTCAGTATGGGTGAGTGGCACAATGTTCACATACTGACAATATTCCTGTCAGTATGGGTGAGTGGCACAATGTTCACATATTGAGAATATCCCTGTCAGTATGGGTGAGTGGCACAATGTTCACATACTGACAATATCCCTGTCTGTATGGGTGAGTGGCACAATGTTCACATACTGACAATATCCCTGTCTGTATGGGTGAGTGGCACAATGTTCAAATACTGACAATATCCCTGTCTGTATGGTGAGCGGTCAAGTTTATTACAACATAATTTTAGTTGGGTTAGTTTTTCAGTGGTCAAGTTTATTACATCGTAACTTTAGTTGTGTTAGTTTTCAATGGTCAAGTTTATTACATCATAACTTTAGTTGTGTTAGTTATCAATGGCCAAGTTTATTACATCATAACTTCAGTTGTGTTAGTTGTCAATGGCCAAGTTTATTACATCATAACTTCAGTTGTGTTAGTTGTCAATGATTGTGTTTAGTACATCATAGTTTTCACATAAATGTATGAATTCATTTTTAGCAAAACTACTCTTGAACTATCTGTACTAGTTGTTCCTAATTTGGAAACAATAGACTAAACAGAGTGATGGCAACTAGCAAACAACACCAACCGCCAACATGTAGGCTACCTAAAACATTATGATTTGATAGACAGTGCCGTAATTCGCCATGGCCCCAAAGTGCGGAGCATGAGTTTTTATGGAGGGTGGGGCGCTAACGGGTAGTGAACAATAGAAACTCGGATCTACATCCGACACACTGACGACTAGGTCGCGCCTGGCCCTCCACCAAAGTTATACAGTACGAGACACTAGTATTGTCATTGTGAAACTTAAGGAATATTTGTTAAAATCATACAAAGTTCTGTTACCACTATAATTATGCTCGTATAAACCGAGGAAAATCGGGGAGTTCTTGTCTGTTGTGAACAACAGGTTCGAACCATTGTTTCCTCCAAACAACAACATACAGAAAGAATTCCTTCTCTGCCGCACCGCAAGGATTTGGTCCTGATTTCTATCGATCCTTCCTGAGACTGAGATATTCTCTGTTACCCGGATGTTACGTAAATAGCTTGCTGGGGTCGAGTTTATCTCCTGAATGACATCGAATCTCAGTAACTGTGCGTACAAATAAAGTAAATAAGTTACGTATCGTGCATTTCCCAGTAACGAGCGAAACATCAGTTTGAACAGTATCTCGTCTGATAAAAAAGAATATTTGAGTAAGAAACATTTGAGGCCTTTTTTTCCTATATTTGGGTATCTTTAGTTTATGTCTTCTGAAACATTAGCTGTGTCAGTTCTCAGTCGATTGTAAAACTGATTTTATGGCGTCGTAACTTGAACAAACGTACCGTAAAATTATCCAAGAGCCAAAAAAACAAAAACATTCATGGCAACTTGTTTGGAAAAACTTTTGTTCTCTTAAAGCTACGTTTAGCAATATTTTAATTTATTTACACAAACTTTAAAAACACATATTTTTTTTCCAAAATAAATACTTTATTTTATCTACACCAGCAACATAATATTTTCCGATACAAACTATAATATATGTGTATGTTACATCAGAGCTTTGGATGTAAGCTGGGTGACCATATTTTAACCTGTTGACTGCCAAGTATTTCAGCTGCTACGGCAACTCCGAACCAAGTTCAAAATACAACTCTAATGCTTCTTCGTTTTGTAACTTTGTTCGTGACGCCATTTTGGATCGAAAGTGAAACAATTTGTAAGTAGGTCAAATGCATGTCTTTAAAAACGCATTGAGAACACAGTATTGAGAACGAATTAACTCGTCCGTGGCACTGTGTTATCGATCGGCTTGGACGAGTTATCTCGTCTACGGCACTGAACAGGTTAAATAACGGATTATTCGTTGACGCAGCGTTTCATTCTCTGCTTAAACAGTAGGATATTTTAGACAAAATTAAATCTATGCCAAGCTTACCACGTAGGTAAAACAAACACCTCGTTTAGATTAAATATTTGATAAATTTGGGACACAAATTTAAATCAACCTGTTAAAAGGAACTCCTCATTTAGACAAGATGTTTAATGAGGTACTAACTCCTCATTTAGACAAGATGTTTAATGAGGTACTAACACTTAACACTGATTTCCTTACAGTAATTATTAATAGTAATACACTTTCACACGTAAACGTTCTATAACTCTTCAGTTTCTGTATCATCGTAAGTGTAATACGAGCTAAAATCGAAGTCTTGGAAATTGAAGCTGTAAAAAAGTCGCTGTGGACAAGTCCTGTAAAAACACTGAGGACCCTTGTAAACAAGTGGAAAATTCAAAATATATTAACCATTTTTTGTAAATAAAAACGTGACATTATTGTAGCAAACTTAGCACAATCACAACGCGATAAAACAGCTTATATTTGTCTATTTTTTCATTCTGTCTGCATACGGTCTTCTGTTACTGAATTTGAGTAACTCGTGTTTGAAGGATACAATTCGATAAACGTCACACTTACAATGTTGGTTTACTTAGCTCTGATTGTTTGGGTTCCTCAGATAAACAAAAAGTAAGCGTCGTAAATGATACTATTAATGTAAGATATAATCGAAACCAAATCATTTCTGTTCGGTTTCAATAAACTCAGTTGATTTATTAAACTACACAACTACTATGTCCATATACTTAACAAAGCATTCGGAAATTTCTGATCTGATCAGAAGTTGACATTATATTCAAACACTCTGTCGCAAAAAAAAAAAATTACTTTTTATGCGCATGCTCTGAAAACATAATAAAATGTGTTTGTTTTTTTCGTTCTAAATTGTGACGTTTGAAAGTTCAACTAACAACTAAAATTTGAAATTTAATAGAGAGTGAAAAAGAAACAACTTAATATTGGGTGTTGATCTCACCAAACCACTTTGACACGACTTCAAAATCTATCAACTGCGAGTTTGAATCTAAATACGTCTCTTGGTGACAGAAAAGTTAAACATTGCATATACCCCACAATATTGAGGGTTAAACAAAAGTTATTACCGTAAACAGTTAGATAACAAGACATACAGGGTGAGACAAAAATGACTATACTCTTGTTTCCTATAGAACAGATTTTATTTTGTTTATCTCTTACTCGGGAACGAAAGAATAATTAAAATGGTTTCAATTATCTTCAAATATTTCCTTTAACACCAACCGCGAAGCACTTCTTGTCTGTTTGACTGTTTTGAAGTTCACACAAATTTGCATGGATTCTATCTGCGCTAACCGTTCCTAACTGTACGTTTATTATTGGTTTCCGTTAAATATTCAATACTAAAGCGAGGGAAATTATGTTTCGAAAACTTTTGGAGTCTTAAATATTGGCAAACATAATAAAAAAAATGTTGAGAAGTTATGTATAAAGTTGTAACTTAAACAATCAGTTGGATACGATTAATAACTTCTGAAGATCTCATATCTAAGTAGTTGATGCATTTGGAGACATTTGTTTACGTTATGTCAATATGGGATTTGAAGAATATATTTACCGAAGTGAAGACTTTAGGGAAAAATTCTTGTTTTGATGAAGCTAAAAACGTGTGGAGCTAAATGACTGAACGAATAAGATGCAAACAATTCAACTAGTCTGTTGTCCCAACACTTTACAATGTTTTAAAATGCAAACAATTCAACTAGTCTGTTGTCCCAACACTTTACAATGTTTTAAAATGCAAACAATTCAACTGCTCTGTTGTCCTAACACTTTACAATGTTTTAAAATGCAAACAATTCAACTAGTCTGTTGTCCTAACACTTTACAATGTTTTAAAATGCAAACAATTCAACTAAGTCTGTTGTCCTAACACTTTACAATGTTTTAAAATGCAAACAATTCAACTAGTCTGTTGTCCTAACACTTTACAATGTTTTAAAATGCAAACAATTCAACTAAGTCTGTTGTCCTAACACTTTACAATGTTTTAAAATGCAAACAATTCAACTAAGTCTGTTGTCCTAACACTTTACAATGTTTTAAAATGCAAACAATTCAACTAAGTCTGTTGTCCTAACACTTTACAATGTTTTAAGATTGAAACAATTCAACTAAACCTGTTATCGTAACTTTCTATAGTTGCTTGATGGCCAGATACAAATAATTTTGTTCAATGATTCAGTTATGCCGGATCATAATTTAAACAGCATCTTTAACTCTCCCACCAATCAGATTCCTGTGTCGGTGGTTCACTTGTGTCACGTGACACTACCTCACAACGAGATTTCCTTTTCAAACTATTGGATGTTTTACTGTATTCAGTTTTAATAGGTCAAGTTATCACAAACGTTTTTCTCTATTTTCTTAGTATCTTTTACATCAGAAACAGAAATAGGTTATACACTGACTAGATATGATATAAATGGATGTTATTTTTTTTTTATCGAAATCACAATTAATATAGATTCACCTACAACTTTTAGAATAGAACTTGAAGAAAGGTTAGAATAACTCTAATATTATCCTATTCTTAAAGTATCATCACACGACTGCTCAAATGAAACAGCAATGTTCTGAGTTCTTTTACCGCGCTGGTGAAACGAAACGGTATTATTCTGGTTTAATTAAAACCTTACACAAATGATGAAGTTCGAGAAGACCGACATGGTCTGGTTTCGTTAAATAACTTACTTTTCTACTATGGTGAACCAAATGGTTATTTTTTTGACAACTCAAATAACTTCATTATCTTTCTTTGAAATCATTTGTAGATAAGAAGACGTTAAGAAATGTATTTGGTTCCTCAGCTTGTCAACAAGCACTTAGTTTCGTATCTTTGTTGTCCATTTTATCCAATAACACTAGATGATTTAAGAGCTTCACACCCCATCTATAGTTTAAAAATATATAAAAATACCAAAGTTGATCGTTTACCAGCATAACTCATCTTTCATTCTGAATTTTTAATTACGATGTTGAAAATAGTTCACATCTAACACACAATTGTTCAAACATCTTATTTTTCTGTTTTGAAAGCTGTCGATATTTGACAGTTACAACACTCAAGTATTTGTATTAAACCCTCTAAATAATCTATATTCAACAGGCTACAAATCTCATATGTCGGTATCAAACCCTCTAAATAATCTATATTCAACATGCTGCAAATCTCATATGTCGGTATCAAACCCTCTAAATAATCTATATTCAACATGCTGCAAATCTCATATGTCGGTATCAAATCCTCTAAATAATCTATATTCAACATGCTGCAAATCTCATATGTCGGTATTAAACCCTCTAAATAATCTATATTCAACATGCTGCAAATCTTTTATGTCGGTATCAAACCCTCTAAATAATCTATATTCAACAGGCTACAAATCTCATATGTCGGTATCAAATCCTCTAAATAATCTATATTCAACATGCTGCAAATCTATATATGTCGGTATTAAACCCTCTAAATAATCTATATTCAACATGCTGCAAATCTCATATGTCGGTATCAAATCCTCTAAATAATCTGCATTCAACATGCTGCAAATCTCATATGTCGGTATCAAGCCCTCTAAATAATCTATATTCAACATGCTGCAAATCTCATATGTCGGTATTAAACCCTCTAAATAATCTATATTCAACATGCTGCAAATCTTTTATGTCGGTATCAAACCCTCTAAATAATCTATATTCAACAGGCTACAAATCTCATATGTCGGTATCAAATCCTCTAAATAATCTATATTCAACATGCTGCAAATCTATATATGTCGGTATTAAACCCTCTAAATAATCTATATTCAACATGCTGCAAATCTCATATGTCGGTATCAAATCCTCTAAATAATCTGCATTCAACATGCTGCAAATCTCATATGTCGGTATCAAATCTTCTAAAAATAATCTGCATTCAACATGCTGCAAATCTCATATGTCAGTATTAAACCCTCTAAACAATCTATATTCAACATGCTGCAAATCTCATATGTCGGTATCAAGCCCTCTAAATAATCTATATTCAACAGGCTACAAATCTCATATGTCGGTATCAAATCTTCTAAAAATAATCTGCATTCAACATGCTGCAAATCTCATATGTCAGTATTAAACCCTCTAAACAATCTATATACATTAGCCTACAAATCGCAAGACAGTCTGTATCCATTATTTTATACCTCTAAGGCATTTTAATTTACCTTGACAAGCTTTTCGTCAAGTGACTTACAACAATCACTTATTTCTACTGTAATCTTTAAAACGTCTTACCAATTAAAACGTTTAAGTAATTGTATTCAACTCTCCAGAGACTATATTCGATAAGCTGCAATGTTCAAGCACTTGTTCGTTAGTTTGTGGTTTACATTTAGGGTTTTTGTGGGTTTCGTTGCAGGTTATTCTCAATAAAATGGAATGTTCAGAGATTTTTTAAGCTTTGGTAAATAGCATGTAGCTGATAAACGAACAGTTAAACGTTTCTAATAGACATTTTAAATGGTTTAAATTTAATAGCCTACAATATTTAGTACTTTTATAGTGAAGGACTTAGTCAAGGATACATTTATGTCTCATTGGCTATGCCTCCCAGTGGCTCAGCGGTATGTCTACGGACTTACACGCTAAAATCCGGGTTTCGATACCCGTGGTGGGCAGAGCACAGATAGCCCATTGTGTAGCTTTGTGCTTAATTCAAAACAACAACAACAACTCATTAGCTATATTAAAATAAATATTATCTCTCAGTGAAATCTTAATGTGTGTTCCGATATTTACGAAAACAACCACGAACTATTTACACGTTATATGTAATGTGGATTAAAACTGTGTAATGTTTCTACACACTGATGTGACATTCAGTATAAAGTATCAGGCGGTCAGTAACATTTTACTGTGCATTGAATTTAAGGACTTTATTCAGAATCGTCTTCATTAATTTACTGGTTACTTTTGGTCATCTGAGTTAGCTTACTAATGTAAGGATTTTATTCAGAATCGTCTTCGTTAATTTACTGGTTATTTTTGGTCATCTGAGTTAGCTTGCTTCCGATCAGACGTGCCTAATTTATATTCACCGAAGGGAATGGTCAACGATTTTAAGAAATTGAAACCGTTGAATGTGTGGATAATTTTGCGTAATAGCAGAGTCTTTGCTAGTACACGCCTTCTGGTTACTTCTCGGACCTTCTAATAGGTGGACTGAGTTAACTGTTTTGACTTCAGACTGATAACATTAGCCATTTGGCGCCTGAGACGACGGTAACTGAAAGCGAATAATGTACCTCAGAACAGCTGGTATGGGTAATAACCTTCTTAACCCGAAGATGACCTAGGAAGGTCGAAACGTTGTTCTCGCCTTAACAATAAAAGTGTTAATACCCATACCAACCGTTCTGAAATAGATTTTTATTTCAAGTTGGATTCTCGTTATCAAGAAACCGAATAATGTTGTGAAATATAATTGATTGTAATCATCGTGAGAATCCTGAGGACGTCACGCTTTATACAGGTAGTAAACCATTACTTTTACTCGTGCACAGCGTGTAATATCACATCGAGATCTGTTGTATGAACTGTATATATTAATTAATAATTTGTGTTTTTAATTATAAAATAATTACCTGCATTGAACTGGAAAGATAAAAGCAATGTGAAAAGCCAAATTAATTTCGTGATTTATAAATATTTTCAGTTAGGCTTAAGCGGTATTGTCTTTCTGAACGATTTTAGCGCTTCACTAAGACAATATAAACAACGTATTTATTTGTATTTACACTTGTTAAGGACCCGTACATATTAAAATATAACTGGATAGTTTTACAAAAACAAAAGTGCTCTGGGATACAGTTTTCTGTTGTTGTTTTGTTTTCTGGAATCTTTTCTATTAGAAGGTGTGTGTGTGTGTGTATTAAACCAATCACAAACAATGTAATAAGAAAACAAATCCTCCCAAGGGACAAAAAAAAGCACCAGAATAGCTGTTATCTTTATTGAAAGCAGGGATTTTTTTTACTGATAGAAAATCGATTGGAAATCTACGTAAAGACCTAGGCTTAGACTGAGTCAATAGTGCATAGTTAAATATCAGCCTTATAAAATATCTAGGCGTGTATATCTTCACATGCGACAACAGGAGGGCTTCTTTGCAAGATATTATAAGATTTAGTATATGTCAGATTCTTTCATACGAACTGCATACGTAAGATAAATTCATGTTTACATTTCTTTTCAAGATATTGTAAGTATCACGCGCGCATTTGCTACACGAACACATGGCAAAGTTTTATTACGAGTAGTTGGTTACATACACTCAAACCCTCTCTCTCGCACATACAAACATTTATTACAACACAAACACTGAAACAAACTGACTATATTCAGTAATATTGCCCAAACGCTCACACGAACACAGTCGCACAAACTAATTCTATCTTATATAGCACAACCAATGTTACACATACATTACACAGAATCCTAGCATTATTCTACTAACGTTAGTATGTACTTAAGCAAACACGTCAAGTAATGTAACTAAAACACCATATATTGTGGTATAGTAAACATCACAGTTCAACATTTCTATCTTGGCTATTTTCAGCTATTTTTCACCAAAGCTTTCCAGTTTTAAATCACGGTTATATATTTATAAATAACATAATAAACACATTGATTGAATTTCCACTTCGCTTCGCTTCTTTGTGGGTAGTTGGGTATGTTGGATTTTAGATACCCAGGAGGGTCAGGTACAAAAGACCTTTCTGATCAGAAGCAACAATAACGCAACCTGAGAATAAGTAATCATGATGCAACTTACACAATAACCAGCTATTAACTCTCAACTTACACAATAACCAGCTATTAACTCTCAACTTACACAATAACCAGCTATTAACTCTCAACTTACACAATAACCAGCTATTAACTCTTAACTTACACAATAACCAGCTATTGACTCTCAACTTACACAATAACCAGCTATTAACTCTCAACTTACATGACTAATTGGATGATAACGAACTACAAAAAACACAAGTGACATCATGACAAGAAACAAAATCAATAACTCCAGGATCACAAACAACAACTGTAAACTATGATATAAAAAAGTGATCAAAATTACGTTATCATTAACTCCAGGATCACAAGCAACCATAGTAATCATGATTAAACTAAGAGATCAAAAGTTACGTTATCATTAGCTCCAGGATCACAAGCAACCATAGTAATCATGATTAAACTAAGAGATCAAAAGTTACGTTATCATTAGCTCCAGGATCACAAGCAACCATAGTAATCATGATCAAACTAAGTGATCAAAAGTTACGTTATCATTGGCTTTAGGATCACAAGCAACCATAGTAATCATGATTAAACAAAGAGATCAAAAGTTACGTTATCATTAGCTTTAGGATCACAAACAGCCATAGTAATCATGATTAAACTAAGAGATCAAAAGTTACGTTATCATAAGCTCCAGGATCACAAGCAACCATGGTAATCATGATTAAACTAAGTGATCAAAAGTTACGTCATCATTAGCTCCAGGATCACAAACAGCCATAGTAAGCCATAATCAAGTTAAGTGCACATAGATGGCATAATAATTACCTTCAGAATTACAAGCCGTACGAGCATTTTACTTTATTTAGGCATTTTTTAATGGAGGTAAAACTCGTACGTCTTATCACTTAATTACGTGTGTGTGTATGCATGCAACTTTCAGCATACTTATTAATAGTTAAAAATAAGCTTAAATAGAGTTTCCGATGCTGTTTAACAAAAACTGAGTTGCTATTAACAAAAAATGTTATATTTCCCTTATACAGATCAACCTAAAGAAATATTATGCACTGTTAACTTTTTTTCTTTATATGCTCACATAAAATGCGCAGATTTTTGGCGTTTTATAGAAACGTGAAGCAAAAATCTCTCTCACAAAAACCGATGAAAAATGAAATCACCAAAGTCAAATTATAATCACTCGCAACGAACGGAGAAAACACTGCGTTATTACAATATTCTCACTGTGGAATAATTTTAGGGTTAGACAATTTGAGTGGAATGAAATAAGAGATCGATACAGTTTCCTATACAAAGTGACTAGTGACGAATCACACTCAGGATGTTGTTACAGCATCATGACCAGTCGCTTCTCCATTTTCTTCTACGGTGTCACTCTTCAAAACTAAGAAGAAAAAAATCAATGTGCTCGAATATAAGTCGAGTGTCATCCAGCGAGTATGATTTCACAGCGTTTCAGTGTCGTCGTATCGACTGCAAAAAAGGTAGAAAAAAAAAGCTTTAATATCACATATAAACACCAGGGATTTAAAATAAAGCACCGCAAACTACGTGTTATGGCAGAACAGAACTAGTATCGTCGTAAATCTTTTTAAAAAAAAATAGATAACCTGATAAAAATAACATTTGGTGAGGAATTTATTGAACTGTGTAATTAATTCAGAAATACAATAATATCGGTTCTTGTTGGTCTGTGTCTCGTCCATTCATTCGTCACTGGGCTACCTATGCTGCAGTTGGATAACTTGGGAATTTAAATTTATGCATTTCTGATCGTATACATCCCAGAAAAGAGTATTTTATTGGCTTCTTAAAATAATACTAGGGACGCCACTGGTCAATGTTTCCACCACAGAATGTTTCACAAGTTCTAACAAAGAATGCCATACGCGTTTCTTGAAGTAATTTCTACAAAATGCGGGCCCGGCATGGCCTAGTATGTTAAGGAGTTCGACTCGAATGCCCGTCACACCAAACATGATCGCCCTTTCAACCATTGGGGCGTTATAACGTTACGGTCAATCCCACTATTCGTTGATAAAAGAGCATCCCAATTGTCGGCGGGGGGTGATGATGACTAGTTGCCTTCCCTCTAGTCTTACACTGCTAAATTACTACGAGTGCGTATTCGAATGCCCGTCACACCAAACATGATCGCCCTTTCAACCATTGGGGCGTTATAACGTGACGGTCAATCCGACTATTTGTTTGTAAAAGAGTATCCCAAGAGCTGTCAGTGAGTGGCAATGTCTACCTATCCTCCCTCTTGTCGTAAACCGATAAATTTGGGACGCCAAGTGCAGATAGCCCTCGTGTAGCTTTGTGCGAAATTCAGAAAACAAAACGAACTCTATACCAAAAGTTTTTTAACCTCGTATAAGTAATTGGCTACTGTAATTTATTTTTATTTTCATGCACTTACTAATTTGACACGTGTTATTTTCTCAGTTGACATGACTGGTGAAATTTTGTGCTTTTATTTCTACGATATAAACAAACTTCGCGATTTTAAACCTCATCACGCTGTAACCATTTTTAGAAATTCTAAGCCTGTCATTAGATTGATATAGTAAGCCGAACTACGATACATATTAGTTACAAAGTTTCCGACTTTAAAAGAAAGGCATTGATAAAAATATGCTTCAATGCCCGGAACAACCACATTTCCTCAAAGTTGAAAAATTAAATTATTTTATATAAGTTTCAAAAGAGGTCGCTCTGAATTAAATGTCAGCATTTTTTTCTTTCTTTCATACAGATTATGGTAGTGTCTGATAATCGCTGTGTTCAACAGTGTTACGCATATACTTAAATATCTATATTTATACAAGGCTAGCTCGAGTTCATTAACATACTACGAAATATTTTAATATGGGAAACTACAGTCTCTAAGCTTTAAACAATAAACTCATTATAATCTATATTTCACTTTAAAGTATTTAATTTTCTAGAATTTTAAACTTTCTTTATTAACCCTAAATCAGCCCTTTAAGTTACACACTTAAATTCGAAACAGCTACTTTACTTATCTTTAAAACGAACTTTTTGTTATATTTTTTTATTTGTGGATTTTTGGTCCCCTTAACTGAATCTTCATAATGTAATAAAATAGGCCCAACATGGCCAAGCGTGTTAAGGCATTCGACTCCTAATCCGAGGGTCGCGGGTTCGAATCCCGTTCGCCCTTCCAGCCGTGAGGGCGTTATAATATGACGGTCAATCCAATTAACTATTCGTTGGTAAAAGAGTAGCCCAAGAGTTGGTGATGGGTGGTGATGACTAGCTTACCTTCCCTTTAGTCTTACACTGCTAAATTAGGGAAGGCTAGCGCAGATAGCCCTCGAGTAGCTTTGCGCGAAATTCAAAAACAAAACAAACAAAAGGAAGGTATTAATATACACTGTAGCCTGATGTAGGTTCCCGAAAGAGGGCTAAAAACTCATAAATTAAAGTAGATAAAAGTTTATGTATAATTCTACCTGTTTCTTGTGGGTCTATTTCTGGGGTATATCTTTAACAATATAACTTAAGTTTTGTTGTTTGAACACTGTGAAATGATTTGTTGCTGTGACGAATATACCCAACTTTAATCAAGAGGGTAAAATTATTATAACTCCACTCATATCACTCATACTCAGTAAATTTTGTACTTTTATGACTTGCTCATTAACTACTGCCACCCGCTAGTGCAGTGGTATGTCTGCGGAGTTATAACCCTAAAATCAGGTGTTCGATTCCCCTCGGTGGGCTCAGCAGACAGCACCATGTGGCTTTGCTATAAGAAAACACATATATTAAATATTTATTATTGATTACATAAAACATTAAAATCGATTACCAGAGATTTACGTTTCTCTTACAGTCCTGTTCAATTAGTTTAGTAGCATCTTATTACATACCTACACTTAACTTCAATTAATTAGAGAATTTCACTAAAAACGTAAAACGATTCAATGTAACATTCAATTGATTTGGAAAAATCTGAGTATATTTTTACCATTTTGCTAAAATAGCTATAAACGTTGACTAAAATATTTCTTCTTCCTCTATATTTGTTTACACCTGAAGATGAAACATGTTAATAAAGTCACTTTAAGTAAACTGAAATTATATCTTCAAAATCTTTAAGAAAAAGTTGAATTTCACGTACTCCCCCATTAGGGCAGCGGTAGGTCTTAAGTTTTATCACGCTAAAAACCGGGTTTTGATACCGTGGTGAGCACAGCGCCTCTAGCTCATTGTGTGGCTTTGTACTGGACAAGAACCGAGTGACAACCAGCAATACGCAAGCAAAACGGAAACACAATGATTTCTTTAAAACAACTGATAAAAAAATATATTTTTCCTGATAAGGTACCGAACATTTAAAGGACAATGACTTAGGACTTCTATATCTAAACTCGTAAGAAAAAATTACAAAACTAAAAAGATATATATAACCAAAATACTAAGTAAAATATGATTAAACTAATCAAATATAAAGTAAAAAGTAATTAATATTTCAAGGGAGAATATGGGAAATACGAAAATGAATGAAATACGAGCCACCATCACCAACAACAAGAAAAAACTACACAGTGCATCAGAAAATAGGATTTGGTGGTAAGATTTTTATTTGTTCCCCGGTGGCACAGATGGTAAGTTTACATGTTTGCAACACTAAAATCCGAGGTTCGATTTCCCGCGATGGCTACAACAGATAGCCCAACGTATAATGATGGGATTTTGTTAGAATACAACATACTAGAGATTTTTCAAGTTCTCTCTCATAAGTTTGTTTCAGAGTGATCTGTTGTCCAAGTCCACCGTGTTTCTAAAATTCTAACGATATTTGTACATCTTTCTTCTGGCTTGTGTAACTGTTCGTATTACAATCAATAATGAGTTGATTTTTAATACATAAATCTTAGTGATCACGTGTCACAAGTTATAAATGTTATCGCGTGCTGTTGGTGAACGGGCACTTCATCTCGTGAATTGACTTGTAACTGTTAGGAGAGCATAATAGATATAGCGTTTGTTATGATACATTAAACTGAAAGACAAGTACAAATAGGCATAGACTAGCTGTCTGTTTTAACAGTTTTAGGATTTTCGAGTCACTTTAAAAACAATGCATCTACAACCTGAGAACAAATCATTAACTGCTTGTTTGTTTTCTCTCTCAGGCAATCACTTCGATTATTCAGATTCATTTTACACCGGAATATCCAGGAAACTTGTTTTCTTTTTCGGAGATACAACTTTGGTAACATGTGAGGAATTACAATAACAATATGTTAGGAAAAGGAATCTTATTCATGTTAGGCTTAACAATGAAAGTTTTCACCTTCTTGAAGTTGTAACTATGGTAATACGTCGAATTATCATTTCAGTAACTATACATAAATACATTTTATTCATGTTAGACTTAACAATGAAAATTTTTACCTTCTTGAAGTTGTAACTATGGTAATACGTCGAATTATCATTTCGGTAACTATACATAAATACATTTTATTCATGTTAGGCTTAACAATGAAAATTTTTACCTTCTTGAAGTTGTAACTATGGTAATACGTCGAATTATCATTTCGGTAACTATACATAAATACATTTTATTCATGTTAGGCTTAACAATGAAAATTTTTACCTTCTTGAAGTTGTAACTATGGTAATACGTCGAATTATCATTTCGGTAACTATACATAAATACATTTTATTCAGGCAAGGGTTAACAATGAAACTTATCACTTTCTTGTAGTTGTAACTATGGTAATATTAATCATCATTTCGATGATAACCGCTTTTTACTGAGGCTTGTTTGTGTTTAGAACAAAGCCACACTGGGCTATCTGCTACGTCCACCTTGGACTTATCGTTGTTAAGTCCATTAACTTATTGTTGTTCTACCAGAGAACTTCAAGTATGCCAGAGATACGAGGGAAGCAGTCTTTCTCCCATAACTTTTATAAATGTGGCCTCAAAAAGATGTTGACACACAGTTAGAGAAATCATACGCACAATCCCTGTTTATTCTGCTACAGTAACAAACTTATAAATTAATAATACATTTGTCTCTCTTTGAAAAATTCTTTTGAGCAAAAAAACACACATTTTGGGGATGGATATATATTGATGTAACAGAAGTTTTAATGACTTAGTAACGCAACTCTAACTTAAGCTGTAGTGATATTATAATACAGCCGTAAGTTATAAAGACATCATAACACAAATCTAACGTAAGTTGTAATGACATGGTAATACAACTCTTATGTAATTTATAATTACGCCGTAATATGAGTCTAACACAAGTTATAATGATATTGTAATATGAGTCTAACATAAGTTATAATGACATTGTAATATGGCTCTAACATAAGTTATAATGACATTGTAATATGAGTTTAACATAAGTTATAATGACATCATAATATGAGTGTAACATAAGTTATAATGACATCGTAATATAATTTAACGTAATTTGAAATGACATTGTACTACAACTCAAATTTTTATGTAGATCGCAATGACTTTTAGCTTCATTAGTGGGCCTACTTTGGTTTGGTTTATTTTGAATTTCATGCAAAGCTATTCAACGGCTATCTGCGCTAGCCGTCCCTTATTTAGCAGTGTAAGACTAGTGGGAAGGCAGCTAGTCACCACCACCCACAGCCAACTCTTGGGCTACTCTTTTACCAACGAATAGTGGATCGACTGTGACATTATAACGCTCCCACGGCTGAAAGGGAGCATATTTGGTGTGATGGGGATTCGAACTCGCGACCTTTGGATTGCGAGTCGAGCGCATTAACCACTTGGTCATGCCGGACCACCAAATACTGTTAGACAAAAGCCAGCACGGACAATATCACAACAGCTCAATAATTCTTCACTTGATGCTAATATCCGTTATCGTCCAATATTGTCAAGTGGTTAGGGAGCTCGAATGGTAATCTGAGGGTCACGGGTTGCAATCCCCGTCACGCAAAACATGCTCGCCCTCTCAGGTATTGGGGGTTATAATATAACAACCAATCCCACTCTTCATTGGTAAAAAGTAGCCCAAAAAATGGCGGTGGGTGATGATGACTAGCTACCTTCCTTCTAGTCTTACACTGCGAAATTACGGACGACAAAGAAATTAATTGCTTTAATCCGTATGAATCTAAATTCAGATGAAGGATAAACAAAAGCCGAATATGCTTTTGTTTTTTTAACTTTTTATAAATCACATTTTTAAACTTGCTTAATCGTTTTTCAGTATAGGAATTGACGAAAACTCGATAAACACGCAGGCTTTTGAAGAGCCAATTGTCATTTCGCGCCGTTTCATGAGAGGTAGGCGACATGATGTGAAATAAAGCTACATTAATCGATCGAACGGAATCGATTCGTCCATTCAGCGAAAATTTAAGATTAGAAAGTGAAACAAAGAAATAATAAAACTGAATGTTCTGGAACAACAACCTGTGAACACTAGTGTGTCTATATTTAGAAGACGTGATTGATTTTTTTATATGAACCTTATCTTCCTATACGACTGATGATAGCATGTTTAATTAATATGAAAAAGAAATGAACACAGAATTATCCGGAAAACGTCTATTATTATTATTATTATACAACTTTTAAACGACGTTCACTGAAGTTACGTTTCCTTCCTCCTCTATGTGACAGCAGTAAATCTAAAGACGCTAAAATTCGGGATTCTGTTCCTGAGATGGACAATGTACGTGTATGTATATCGATTTCTGTAGCTTAGATCAACATACTATGAATTTCTAGAGTAACTAAGTAAACCAACAAAGCTGGACATTTGTTTAGGTTATTTAATATAATTTAGCTTATCGGTTATTAAACTTCCAAATATCGAGTTTTACAGCCCACCGCCATGTTTAAGGAGACCGTCTTAACATCAGGAAAGTAATGAATTACTTTTTACATAAATTTTTATTTCTTGTTCAGCTTGGTTGATATTAAATTAAAATTCATCTTTTCTAATAATATATTTACATATATTTAATGTTTGCTTGTTTGTCATTCACGACAAAGGTACAAAAACAGGCCGTGCTGTGCCAATCATGGGTATTGACACCCGGTTTCCCTATCGTCATAAACACACATACGTACTACTGAGCCAGTGGGAGCAATTATTAATGTTCTAGTGCTTTTTTCTTATTGTTTTGAATTAAGCACAAAGCTACACAATGGGCTATCTGTGCTCTGCCCACCACGGGTATCGAAACCCGGATTTTAGCGTGTAAGTCCGCAGACATACCGCTGAGCCACTGGGGGGCTTCTAGTGCTTTAGGAAAGGGCTAAGGTCTTAAATAGTGCAAAAACGACAATGCTACAAACAGGAAATTAGGGCTGACTTGACGTTTAAAATAGAACGAATTTTTTACTTTTTCCCTAAAAATATCGCAATTGTATTTTTGGGTATAAAGATAAAATCTGTTTTCATTATTTAATTGTTTCGCACCAGATAAAAATACTCCACTAATTTTGGCTTCATAGTTTATTTTTTGTTTTTTTAAAATCATGATTAAAAAAAAAATTGATACTTACGCCACCTGCCGTTATTTAGTAATTTGGTCCATTCCTAATGCAATATTTTATCAAATGTATTTATATCTGTTATATACTTATGAGATTGCTCAGTTGCCAAAGGCCGTAATTTACACACGTTAATATCCGCTGATGGCGAGAACTGTTTGACAGTTATATGTGCAGGGTGACGGAGAATGTTTCAGACAGTACAAAACAGTTAATAATATTGAACGTATGAGGTATAGTCGAATGTTATGTAAAATATGGTCCAACAAAGTTAATTTAACTACATAGATTCGATCTCATTTACATTAAGCCAGGCTGGCGAGGTGGTTTAAGGTGTGCGACTCGTAATCTGATGGTTGAGGGTTATAATCCCCGTCGCGCCAAACATGCTCACCCTTTCAGCCGTGGGGTCAATACAATGTCACGATCAATCCTACTATTCGTTAGGAAAAGAGTAGCCTAAAGAGTTGCCTTCCCTCTAGTCTTGCACTGCTAAATTAGGGACGGCTAGTGAAGATAGCCTTCGTGTAGCCTTGCACGAAATTAAAAAATAAACAAATTGAATTAATAATGTTCTTTGTTGAATGTGGTTTTAGGGGTTTACAATCAGGGGTTCGATTCCCCTTGGTAGACACAGCAGATAGCCTGATGTGGTTTTGCTATAAAAGAAATAACACACACACTGTTCGAACTTTTGTAACACACAAAATCGCTGAACCAATTAAAAATTAATTATTTGGTAATTAGTTACTTCCGTATTTTGGGATGAAGTTAACGTAGAAGACTTCTCTTAGTGGTATTTAGCCATCCTGTGTGCTTATAACGCTAAATGATCAGGCTTAGATGCTGATGGTGTAGCATTGAGTAGCTTTTCGCTTGACAACAAACGGTGCTTTTGTTTTTTGCAATATGAGAGTCAGGGGCTCGAATCACCGTCACACCAAACATGTCCACCCTTTCATCCTTGGGGGCGTTATAATTTTACGGTCAATCACACTACTCGTCGTCAAAAGAGTAGCCCAAAAGTTGGCGGTGGGTGGTGATGACTCGTTGCCTTCCCTCTAGTCTTACACTGCTAAATTAGGGACGGCTAGCGCAGATAGCCTTCGAGGAGTTTTGTGCGAAATTCAAAACAAACAAACAAGGCTCTTTTTTTTCAAGCGGCTCAGTGGTAAGGGTTTATAATGCTTAAATTCAGAATTCGATCCATATGGTGAGGACAGCACGCATATCACATCGTGTGATCTAAATTACTTACGTGTAATGCTTTCTTTGTTCCGCAGTTAAGTGTGTGAGTTGCATCTTTTTAAGAAATTTATTTATTTAACGTCTCAGTAACTTAAAAATGTGTTTATAACTTATGTTCATATTAAAAAACAGTAAATGCTAGTTAAAATTATATTGTCTGATGAGGCCGTGTTCCATTATTTTGTACTCTCTTTTCCCCTATGACCCAAGACCCTGTCCTTGGACAGATATTTTTGTTGTGAAATTATGTCATTGTCGATTTGCATGACGTACATTTGGCGATCTGTTTTACTACTTAATGCGTTCACAAACTTGCCCTACGATCATGAAATTACATAAGTGGGAAACCACCAAGCCTTTTTGTTAATATTTATTACATTGATGATAAAACAATTGCCATAAACAACAACACCAATATTTTTTTTCGCTTGATAAAGTGAAGCAGTTTTATTACATTCCATGTTGCATGAAGGCCATATAACTGGGTATAAATTGTGTACACATACTTCTGGGATAGTTAAATGTTTGTATTTAATCAAAGTAAAAGCCCTTTCATAGAATTAAATGGGCAATAATTATTAGCTTCAAGCGTCCTGCAAGGACACAAAACAATATTTTATGCACGTGGCAAAAGTGTTACTCTAATTATATAGTAAAAAGTTTTTTTTACCTCACCTACAGTTTAAATTATTCCGTGGGAAGCATTTCAAATTTAGTTTGGTAACTCGAAACAAAACACCAGCCGATCTCTGTACGTAACCTGAGATAATCGTTGTTAATTAGGCCTAAAGGCGGTATAGTTTCCTTTCTTCAGTCAGGTCATTTCTCACTGGCTCCTTCTTTGCAGTATCGTCTGCAACCCTTGTTTAAAATTACTTCATTAACTAAATACTTCGAGCTTATACACTGCTGGCCAAAATCTTAAGGCCAATGAACATAAAGAAAAAATATGGTTGTTACACTCAACCACTTATTTGAGTAGAGCTTTGAAAGATGAAAATAAGAAAAGGGAAAATAAAAATAAAAAACTTTTTAGCATTCAATAGGGAAAATGTGAACACTTTGAAATTAACCTAAATACTAGCTAGTCAAAAGTTTTAAAGACCACACCAAAAATAACAAGAGGTCTCAGTAATGAGTTGCATGGCCATCATTGCAAAAAACTTCAAACATTCGCTTTGGCATGATCGATAGAAGCGTTTGCAGAAGGCTGGCTGGAATGTTATTCCAAGTGGTGAAGGTACTTCCCTTGCCATCCACCCTACAAACATTTTCAATGGAGATCACTTCTGACGAACACACTGGATAGTCCAAGAGAATTACGTTTTTTGCCATAAAAAAGTCCTTTGTCCTGCGGGCATTGTAGATTGTAGCGTTATCATGCTGAAAGATCCAGTCATTTCCACACAAGCGAGGGCCTTCAGTCAATAAGAATGCCTCTCCAACATGCCAGTGTAGCCAGCTGCTGTTTGACGCCCCTGTATAACCTGAACCTCCATTCTTCCATGGAAGGAGAAAGTACCTCAGATTATGATGGAACATCCTCCACTGTGTCTCATAGAAAATGTCTCCGGTGGGATATCCTTATCGTGCTAGTAAGGTTGGAAGCCATCGGGACCATCCAGATTATTTTTTTTCTCACCAGAGAACAAAACCTTCGTCCACTTTTCTACGCTCCATGTTTGGTATTTCTCAGCAAAGTTTTACCGAGCTGTTTCGTGGTGTAAAAGGAGGCGTGGCCTTTGAAGATGTTTACGGTTCTTAAAGCCGTTTTTTAGTAGATGCCGTCTTATTGTTCTTGAGCTGCATTCTGCGTAAGAGCCTTAATCTGGTTTTACGATTGGCTGTTGCCTGACAATCCTCCTACGCAACGCCAGTGAAATTTTCTTTGGCCAACCAATTTGAAATTCTCATTCTGTATCCCTCAGGGTCGTTTAAGAAAGTTGCAACAGCAGTTTTACTACGCCCAATCTCACCAGCGATGGCACATTGAAAGAGACCTTGCTTTTGCAGCTCGAAAATTCTGCCACGTTCAAACTCTGTCAACATTTTAGCCTTTGCCATGTCTTTATCTAATGTAACACAGGAGTTGTCAGTTAGAGATGTTGACAACGCTAATGCTTGAACACAAATGACTAAATTTCGTTACTTGTTTACCGATTAACGCTTTGTTTCAGTATGGTTTTAAACTTTTGACCAGCGAGTATTTAAGCTAATTTCATAGTGTTCGCATTTTCCCTATTAAATGCTAAAAAAGTTTTTTTTATTTTTACATTCCCTTTTCTTATTTTCATCTTTCGAAGCTCTACTCAGACAAGTGGTTGAGTCTAACAGCTTTAGAAGAGGGAATAGGTGAAAGGTAGCTGCTATCAACACCACAAACCGCCAACTCTTGATTGATTAATCTTTACCAATGAAAAGTGGAATTGAATGTTACTATATAACGCCTAAATAGCTGAAAGGACAACCATGTTCAATAAAGAGATTAGAACCCGTTACCCGCATTTTGCGAATCGATCATCTTAACCACTAAAACATGCCAGAGTCTAATAGTTGTAAGCATTTTACAACAAGTGTTAAATTTAACGAAAGAGCGGGTATCATCAGTATACATTATTTGACATCTTGCGTGTATGATTGGCCGATAGCGCATCATGTGGTATGAAACACTTGGAATGTTTACTTGAAAAACTGGTCATTACATCTCCCGGTTGTCAGGATTGTTGCTAACTGCGCGTGAC
Organism: Carcinoscorpius rotundicauda; assembly: GCA_011833715.1. Classification (NCBI taxonomy): domain Eukaryota; kingdom Metazoa; phylum Arthropoda; class Merostomata; order Xiphosura; family Limulidae; genus Carcinoscorpius; species Carcinoscorpius rotundicauda. The sequence continues at coordinate 5,508,075 of CM022400.1, forward strand.
GTCGCAGTAGGACTTTGCAGACGATAGGTTTTGCAGCACATTGAAAACACGACAATTAATTTAGGCCTAATTACAAATAATTTGTTCAGTACCATACAGTGAATGCATATATATCTAATGACGTAATATTTCATTTACTAGCATATGAAGAGCTGTATGTTCATTTCGACAGCAGAATTTTGCAGGTGACATTTTTTTACAGTACAGTAAAAAACACTCTACTTTTTCATGTTGGAATTACAACTCGTAGTCTAGACAAGTTTCATGCTGAATTGAGACAAGTGCGTACTTTAAAGGTGTGATGAGCTGCCATGTTTGAAAACTAAACGATTTCTAGATGTTTCAGATTTATTATTGATTCTTACAATGGGATCATAATCTTCGGTACAATGTTAAATCTTAAAGTTTACATAAAAGTCCCAAGGTTTTATGCTAAATATATTCTAAGTATCTTCAATAAGCGGAAATGAATAAAACTGAAAATAGAAGAGGGTGTAGGGGGGGAGTAAAACAATTGCTGGCTGATGATTTGTTTTTGTCATCATAACTAGCCAACAAGTATTCACCGAGCTTTAGGCCAACGTGTTTTACGACTGAAAGAACACTTCAGATTTGAAAGTTTTATTCTCATTGTCCAGACACTCCTAGTGTTCACATGTAGCCACCCCTCATTTTGAACTACTAATAGATAGGGGCACCAAGTAGCTGCTCTCACAGCGACAAGGATTTTGTCCAAATGTCTAAATTAAATTATCAAATTTACTATTACACGTCTACAATTGAAAGTTAGGAGCTTATTGAAAGCTAAGACATCTTAAACTTTGGACCTTCTGACTCGCAGCCCGCCTCCTAGTACAATTAAGTTACTGATGTGGTAAAATTGTTTTGGATTTCGAGCAAAGCTACACGACGACTATTTGTTCTAGCCGTCCTTAATTTAACAGTGTAAGACTCGATGGAAGGCAACTAGTCATCACCGCCCACCATCCTTGGGCTAGTCTTTTACCGACGAATAGTAGGATTGACTGTGACATTATAACATCATCGCTGATAGAAACGGCGAGCATGTTTCGGGTTTCGAACTCGTGACCCTTAGATTGCGAGTCGAGCGCTTTAACCATCTGAATAAAATGTTAAAGAACTTTCATGTTACTTTCTGGCTAACTGCTAGAGCAACTGTCGCCAATTCTGGCATGTACCTTAAAATCCTGTTACCAATTCTGACATGTACTCTTAGAGTTCTGTTACCAATTCTGATTGGCCTGGCATGGCCAAGCGCGTAAGGCGTGCGACTCGTAATCTGAGGGTCGCGGGTTCGCGCCCGCGTCGCGCTTAACATGCTCGCCCTCTCAGCCGTGGGGGTGTATAATGTGACGGTCAATCCCACTATTCGTTCGTAAAAGAGTAGCCCAAGAGTTGGCGGTGGGTGGTGATGACTAGCTGCCTTCCCTCTAGTCTTACACTGCTAAATTAGGGACGGCTAGCACAGATAGCCCTCGAGTAGCTTTGTGCGAAATTCCAAAACAAACAAACAAACCAATTCTGACATGTACCTTTACAGTTTTGTCATAAATTCTACATGTATCTTTCAGTCTCAATATGCCCTGTCACCAGTTCTGGCCTGTACCCTCATAGTCTTGTCATAAATTCTACCATGTACCCTTAGAGTTCTGTCCCAAATTCTAGCATGTTCCCTTACAGTCTTGTTATCAATTCTGACATGTATCCTTACAGTATTTTTATCAATTCTGACATGTACCCTTACAGTCTTGTTATCAATTCTGACATGTACCCTTACAGCCTTGTTATCAATTCTGACATTTACCCTTAGAGTCCTGTCATAAATTCTGACATGTACCCTTACAGTCTTGTGATAAATTTTGACATGTACCCTTAGGGTCCTGTCACCAATTCTGACATGTACCCTGACAGTCTTGTCACCAATTCTGACATGTACCCTGACAGTCTTGTCATCAAATCTGACATGTACCCTTAAAGTCTTGTCATTAATTCCTACATGTATCCTTATAATCTTTTCACTAATTCCTGCATGTATCCTAACAGTCTTGTTATTTATTCCTACATATACCCTTAAGTCTTGTCATCCGTTCTGACATGTACCCTTACAGTCCTATCATCAGTTCTGACATGTACACTTACAGTCCTATCATCAGTTCTGGCATGTACCCTTACAGTCCTATCATCAGTTCTGACATGTACCCTTACAGTCCTATCATCAGTTCTGACATGTACCCTTAGAATCTCCATACGTTATTCACTGTGTTGAATGGATACTTGAGTCAGTAATCTTACAGCTGAACGTCTTACCTAGTATATCATACTGGTATCTGGCACCTCATTCGATATATGGACTAAACGTCAAGATGAGAGATCCCAAAATTGAGGTATGAAACTCCTACTGACTAAAGAGTAGGATTGACTGTCACTTTTTTAAACGTATCCACGGACAAGATGGCAGAGACTGTTCAGAGATACATCGTAGGATCTTAAACTTTTTGACCAATTGCCAGTATGACAACCATTACGTCATGCCTTTCCATGTAACAAGCTTGTTTTTTAAAGTCTTCGGTTTACTGGTAAAATCGCGAATGGGACAAGATAACCAGTGTCACCAGATTTTTTTCACAAAATAAACCCGACAAGAACAATGATTAAGCTATACTTTCTCCTGTGGCCCAGCATGGCCAATCGTGTTAAGGCGTTCGACTCGTTATCCGAGGGTCGCGGGTTCGAATCCCGGTCGCACCAAACACCAATGCTCGTTCTTCCAGCCGTGGGGACATTATGATGTGACGGTCAACCCCACTATTCGTTGGTAAAAGAGTAGCCCAAGAGTTGGCGGTGGGTGGTGATGACTACCTGCCCTCCCTCTAGTCCAGTGGTTCCCAACCAGAGGTGATCGTACCCCTTGGGGTTGCGAGATAACAATTGTTTTCGCCATCTTCACCTTTATTCTTAAATAAATAATTACTGTGAGGGGTGCGAAAACATATTAAATTTTTTTAGGGGTGCGGGGCATAAAATAGGTTGGGAACCACTGCTCTAGTCTTATGCTGCTAAATTAGGGACGGCTAGCGTAGACAGCCCTCGTGTAGCTTAGCGCGAAACTCAAAAACAACCAAACAAATTCATTCAATCAGATAGGGGGAAGAAGTCTAACGCACCTGACCCTCCTGGGTCAATTACCAAGTTCCCCATGCAGCTCCGGTAGGCTTTATCTTACTTGGTCAAAGTCTTGCAAGCCACTGAAAAAGAAATGTGTGGATAGGTTTCCTGAACGTGAGGTCTTAAGTCGCTCTTCAGAAAAACTCATAACCGTATAAACTACCGTGACAGGTAATAACGCATAATCACAATCTTCAAACATGGCATGATCGACGGCAAATATGCCAGTTATATCGGATAGGCCGACTATTACTAAAGGCATTCTTTTACATAATTTTAACCACAATATCAGTTACTGTAAACCTCGTTAAGACTTGTTGTGATACGAGCACAAGAAACGAGTACTAGTACCCACAATTTTTAAGTGGTAACTATTTGTTTTAAGACCATTTCGGCAAAACGTATCGTGAAATCAGCTATTTACTCGCTAAGCCTTATTTACTCAAGGCTATTAATATCTTACGATAGCGTCAGAAGGAGAGAGGTGCCAAGTTAACATAAGACTTTCCCCTCACACAAACAACATGGCTTGATTTAGAAAATATCACAAAAAACTGGATGTTTGTCAGTTTTTCTATACCTTGCAAAGCAAAAATCAACATGGTCATAGTAAAAACACACACAGAAAAAAAAACAATTATTTCTACATTGAAAACTATTATTAAGTTCTCTACATTTTAAATGAAACGTGTTACACTTATAGTGTATCAAGTTATTACTATCACCAAGGTTTTATTAATTTATGTATGAAACGTACTTTATATCTAGTATATTAAAAACAATATGATCTCCAGTTTAGTTTTTGACAAAATTTTTTGTTAATATTTGGTGAATACGCCACCTAACATTAATCAATAAATATGCAATAGCTAAGCTATTACACACAAAATTATCCCAGTTTAATTATCCGTTTTCAACACTATTGTGTTAATGTTTGGTAAATACGTCACATCGAGGAGATTAGAAACAAGACTAACCCAGTTTGATTATGAGTTTATAACGAAAACAACTTTAGTGTTTTTAACAACAGCCCCCTAGCGGTAGTGATTCACACCACCAAAAACCGGATTTCGATACCCATGGTGGGCAAAGCACAGTTAGCCCGTTATGTATATTTGTGCGTAATTCTAAACAATCAATTTAACAACTTTCTACATTTCTTTGTCATATAATTTAAACAAGTATTGAATGACGAACTGTCTATTGTCATATTACAAGTGTAATTGTAATTATTCTTCGCTGGCTTGTAGAAGACTTAGACACCATGACAACTTTTGTTGGGTCAAATGGCATATATAAATAGTATTTCGACTAACACTACTGAGTTTATTGTATCCAAGCTGACCTGAAGAGCTCTGGATTAAGCCAAAAGCATTACTGGCAATGGATATAAAATTATATAATGTGGTTGGAATATTATTATTACACACTCATCTGATATATGAAAATCCATAATGAACTAAATTAAGAATGTAGTGTTTATGAGAGTAATAGGCCTAACACTCAGTGTTTATGAAAGTAATAGGCCTAACACTCAGTGTTTATGAAAGTAATAGGCCTAACACTCAGTGTTTATGAAAGTAATAGGCCTAACACTCAGTGTTTATGAAAGTAATAAGCCTAGCACACAGTGTTTATGAAAGTAATAGGCCTAACACTCAGTGTTTATGAAAGTAATAGGCCTAACACTCAGTGTTTATGAAAGTAATAAGCCTAGCACACAGTGTTTATGAAAGTAATAGGCCTAACACTCAGTGTTTATGAAAGTAATAGGCCTAACACTCATATCTTTTGACACACTTTTAATTAGAACATTATTCGATTAACATCACAAAATTTATCTATTTATTTAACAATAAATGTTTTCCTTATTTAATGTAACCAGTTTTTAACAGCAAATAATCACGATAAACTGGATCTTTCCCTCCATTTTTCATTTATAGCATCTATAAATTTTAAACCTATTGGACGTTGTATATAAGACTGTTTCATGAGGTATTTTTAGTTTCATTAAATGCTAAACAAGTAAGGCTGACAAAACCCCGTTTCCTTTAACAGCATTAATGGTGGTTAGTCAAGAGTCTTTTGATGTGTGTTACTATAACAACAAAAGCTACTCAAGACTAACCTGTTATATAGTGGTACAAACATACAAGCTAATCGAACGTCACTAAACATCTTTTGGTACAACAACACAGGCTAGTCAACACTAACCAGTTATACGATTTTGCAATGACAGACTAACAAAGCGCCGCTAAATGTGTATTGCTACACCGTCTAGTCATGACTCACTAGTTATATAATAGTGCAAAGTGTTTTGTTATAACAATACAAACGAGTCAAGCTTAGCGACACAAAATATTTAAGCACTTAAACCACAAAAAATGTGTAAAATTGGGGATTTAGAATTTTCAAGAAGAGCTTGTCCTTTGTACCTAATATTTATTAGAAAATAAAGGAATACGAAACGACTAGGGCATCAGGGCCATCTGGAAACGGGCCTAAAACAAGTGCTCCAGTCGTGGTTGGCAAAGAGAGACAAGTAGCAACATCTGTCCACATGCATCAGGTAACAACAGCTCATAACATAACCAAGAAGAATATTCATCTGGGAACGACGCCACCAGAGTATCGATTCCCCAAGACAAGTCACGCCTCTTCAACCATCGCATCACCACGTGGCTGAACAATGCAACGACTGCTGTGTTATTTAATATTGATGACGTCACTTGATTCTGCACCTACGGATTTCCGACCTAAGAAAAACTTACACTTCGAAACTGTCATCCTTGTATGCTAGATAAATTGTGGAGAGCAAGCATGTACGGATTGTGTGACTTGGCCATGACAACCTCACAATCGAGTCGAGAAACATACGTTGCAGGGCTATTGTTAAGGTGCACTGTCGTCAGATAGGAAATTACGGGACGTAAAGGATTTTCAACATCATCTTAATTTAACGTACTCAACTATATAATACAGCCTGGTTGGATATATACTTATGTGAAAATAAAAATTAGGAAAGGATCACGAAGTGTATGCTCGTATAAGAAGAATACAGGCTCGCCAAACACCAGTTAGATACGTTAAGCTCTAACCAGACATCGCTGTATCAGTTTTACAGATCAAACGAGACCCAACAAATACACAACAAACTAGTTAACCTTCAACAGATTATATACCAATAAAAAGCATGCATTTGACAAACAGAAAGACACGAGTTGATTGAATTTATTCATTGTAAGCAGTCACACGACAATGAAAAGTTAAAAATCACGTGATAGCTTAATTAAATGTACGTTTATTTAAATCTATTAAACATAGTTCTGATGACCACGTATTTGTTTCTTTTCTGTCTGGCAATCCAATAAGAACTTTGTGTCGTGTCAGTGTAGTATACTTTAGTATAAATTCTTGAATCAGGAACTCTCAGACAGTATAACCGATAGAGCACATGTTTCAAAATAAATATGTTTTATAATGTTCAAGTAACCAATAAAGCACATGTTACAACACAGATGTATAATACCCAAGAAGTAACGGATAAGTCACACGCTTGAAAATAGATTTCTATTATTGAAACCATGAATCATGCGTCCGATATGCAATCACTTAAGAAAATCGTATATTTCCTTCGAGCTTTGAACTAATTGCATATAAGTATGTACGTGCGTGTAATTCAGACAAAGAGGGTGTAGAAACCTCCATGAAAGGTGGGGTCCGAGGGAGGATACCCCAAGTATTACTTGATGAAAGTTTGTTTGGTTGTTTTTTTTATTTTCGCGCAAAGCCGCACGAGGACTATCTGCGCGAACCACAGTTAATTTAGCAATATAAGACTAGAAGGAAAGCAGCTAGTCATCACCATCCATCACCAAGCATGTTTGGTGTGAGGGGGGGTTCGCCCACGTGACGCTCAGATTACAACTTGAGTGTTCTGGCCATGCCAGTTGATGAAGTAGTAATGTCAGTAGTTCCAGAGTATTCCAAGTCATTACTGGAATAAAGCGAATACTTAAACCTGTATCATCTCTGTTACCATTTATATTCTAAGTGAAGGAACGAGGCTTAATGACCAATCTTACACGAGTTGAACTGTGACATATACATCCGTGTTCACATGTGCAAATAATATTTGTTTTTGAATTTCGCAAACAGCTACTCGAGGGCTATCTGTGCTAGCCGTCCCTAATTTAACAGTGTAAGACTAGAGGGAAGGTAGCTAGTCATCACCACCCACCGCCAACTGTTGGGCTACTCTTTTTACCAACGAAAAGTGGGATTGACCGTAACATTATAACGCCCCCACGGCTGAAAGGGCGAGCATGTTTGGCGCGATGGGGATGCGAACACGCGACCCTCAGATTACGAGTTCCACGCCTTTTCACGCTTGGCCATGCCGGACCTTTAATAATATTTAAATTCTATACAATCGTTCTCTGTTCCTCTTTTCGTTAAATTTTCCTGGCTATATTTCTTATTCTCGGGAATGTAGTCTAATACGATAACGTATCTACAGGAAGCATTAATAGAATAGGGGAAAAAAAAAGTTCTTTAAAGAAGAAGTTACAAAATAGCAGTGAATAACAAAAAATAGGAAACAAATAAGAAAAGTGTGTGATGTTGGAGCTGATTGACGTAATTTTATAATACATCTATTTCTAACACTCGCTGACCTTCCAACCGACTTGTTTTTACTACCCTTTACTAATCATAGAATTCAGGTGTCTTATCTTATTGGTTAATTTTATGTGTTTGTCCAACGGGTTAATTTTATGTTTGTCTGATAAAATTTTCAATATAAATAAAATGAGAGAAAACTATTTGGGTCAAATTACTCGCTTTCTGTGTAAAACAGTCACAGTAATTACGATATTTCTGTTAATATATTGTGTTTTGTTTTGTTTTACTTTAGTGATGAAGTCAATAAGTTACACTTAAAATGTAATATAAGCTGATGGGGCCTGGCATGGCCGATTGCGTAAGGCGTGCGACTAGTAATCCGAGGGTCGCGCTAAACATGCTCGCCCTCCCAGCCGTGGGGGTGTATAATGTGATGGTCAATCCCACTATTCGTTGGTAAAAGAGTAGCCCAAGAGTTGGCGGTGGGTGGTGATGACTAGCTGCCTTCCCTCTAGTCTTACACTGCAAAATTAGGGACGGCTAGCACAGATAGCCCTCGAGTAGCTTTGTGCGAAATTCCAAAACAAACAAATATAAGCTGATGGAGCTGGACCCTTGTCAGTAATTTTAAATTATATTAGCCGTTTAAGAAAAAGTAGTGTTTTCCAACACTCATGAAAGTTTCCAAAATAAAATATATTTTGTGAATCCACAAAACCATACCATTATAAAGCAGAATACAAACAAAAACTAGTAGTTTAATGAAGATATCTCATGATAGTTCGTTATTTACTTTCTCGAAAGAAACTGTCTTGAAAAACTTTTCCGTAAAAGTAAACAAACAGTTGAATGTAATTAATATAAAATATCGAATTTGTTGAAAATATAATTTTAATATGCCACCGGAACTTTCGCATTTTGTAAGGTAATGCAAATATGGAAACTTTTCTGATTTAAAGTAAATATTTTATGTGATGGAATTTTTATCACAAAGGACATATTGGGTTTCATTGCACAACTCTTACAACATTGAACGCATTTCATTGAAAATATAATGTTTAACCCTTTGACCTTTTAAAGTGTGAGAAATATACTCTCGGCTACAATCACTTATATTCACACCTCGCAACCTTGTTTTTCGTTCTCATATACTTTCATTTTTAGCCTATTTTACTAGCAACGACATTTTAAAGTGAATTTATACTTACACCTGTAAAAGAGGATCTCTCCATGTAGCTTACTTACAAAACACGTGTATGATTAAATTTTGGATATAACGTTTAACATACAAATACACTTCAGTCAAGTGTTGATTTATGAAAATATGTTTTTGGCCTAGTTACAAATAATGGTCTGAATATACGTTTTTGGCCTACTTATAAAAATAATCTGAATATGCGTTTTGGGCCTAACTATAAAATAATAATCCGAACAAAAGATTTAAAACGATAAACTTGAGATTCACAACATCAAAGCATTTACGTATTACAAACTACAGTGACTTAGAATGAAAACTATAGATTACAGAAGTTAACTTGTGTTAAACAACTGATGGTAGCACGTTGCCTTAAATTTATAACCATACATAATAACAGCTTGACTGCGGTGTGACGGAAATTAGTACGTTGCCTTAGAATGAAAACCGGATATTACAGTAGTTCTTACATTTCAAAGGTTACAATAACTATAGTTATTCAGCATCCAGACTGTTGTTTAACTCATAGTTTATGAAACCTTCTATTTCTTTCTTAACGTGTAAACTGATATTTTAACGGAATTATGTGTTACAAACAACACTAAACAAAGTACATTCAGAAAATAGAAACCGAAGAAATCATTAGATATTTTTTTTTGTAATATAAACGAAATGGATATTCATTTCTGTGTTCGTGTAACGTTTCAGAACGGAAACTATACGTGAATCGTTAAATCTGGAGTTTAAAATATTTTTGAATAGTTAGATTTGAACCAGTTTTTTAACCGTATAAATTGTTTTGATTTAATATCGTCAGTAAACAAGTACGTTAACGAGTGCAAAACACCACTTGGAATAACTTTCCAAGACAAAAGATCTGGTTGGCTTTCCTGCATGTTAGGCCTATCGATTCATGAGCTCGTTCAATGTATTTTTGCTTTAATAAATCTTACCTAAGAGAATTAATGGTACGGCGTTGTAATACGTTATAATGTGAACAAAGACGTGTATCAGAAACGGGAATCTTAATATTGTAAAGTTATATGAGGCTTGAGAATGTCTGGTTAAAAATAACATATATAGAAAACAGTACTAAAGACTTCGACTCTTAAAGGAAAAAAAGTAAATTTACGGAACCCGAAAATAAAATCGATTTAATGATAGTTGAAGTCCTTACGGAGGGCAATATATCGAAGTAATAAATTACAGTTTAGATAGCCGTCCAACTGGATTAGTTATTTTCGATACAAAATAGTGTATACCTTATCTAAACTTGAAATGTGGCCATTCATAGAGTTATTGTAATTCATTAAAATCGGTATTCATTGCATTAAAGAAGGTAGATAGATAGGCTTAGCTTTCTATGCAATTTCTATGATTTTCATGGTATAAATTATGATCGATACTGATACCTCGTGAATTAAAGTATCGAATATATACATGTATTTTGAAGTCTTGCTATTTTCTACTGTCCCTAATGTCGTGTATAACTTTATTTTTACCTTTACTTTCGTTAGCTCTATATTTTATTGCGTAGTTTTTTTTTTAAGTCGTGTTTCCTTCGTTCTGGAGTGAATTGTCAAGCAATTTCGAATTTCGTGGCCTGAGCCGTAATCTCGTCCAGAATGTATAAGGTAAAGTTTTTGGTGTTTTTTTTTCATAAGAGCAAGATAATACACATTGAAAAAAATTACTAAAATCGATACTTTATTTACACATAAAACAGCTTGAAAAGTCCTATCACTCGACTTTGTCTTTGGTTTTGTGTTATGTAAATGTCGTGTAAATATTTTGTAAACGACATGTCGTGTTGTGTTTAAATTTTCATTTCTATTATTTATATTTTCATATTTGTATTACTGTTTCAAGGTTTAGACGGTGAAATACGTTGTTCTTCGTTTAGAATAACATTTGGAATTTTCTAGAATTAGGTGGATCAAATATATGACTATAAATGGAAATGTTTGGCTGCCTAGCGTCTAGACGTAGAGTCTCGTGCAAAAACATACATGCGCAGATTACTTTGTCGAAGTTTCGATGAATGTTCGAGAAAAGAGTCCTAGTAATATATATAAACAGACGGCGATAAGAAGGAAGAAAGGAGTCAAACATTAGTTTTATTCAAGAGAGAAGAGTCAGTCATTAGTTTATATTTAATTCAAGAAATAGTGTCTTTGTTCGAGAAGTTTTCAACGTTAGCTGTGTGGTTATTCAACTTAACTTTGTGTCTAGAGCTAGATCTACAGAAACTGTGATTTTGTTTCATCAATCTTTGCGATTCATTTGAATTACTGGTTGTTCTGAGTGTCGACACTTACGGGACTGTTTAAGAGAAACCGAGGCAAATTGGAAAACAAGGGACATTCATCGTAAAAGAAACGTCATCAAAATTATTGAACTGTAAATTGTTTCTGGACTTTCATTCTAGATCATTATATTAGATACAGGCCAGTACCATTTTGTGTTGTAATTGATTTTGAATGTTAAAACTGATTGTCTGTCATTGTTAATATATAATTAACGTTATATCTGTTATATATAGATTTAGTTTAGTGTAATAAATTATACAAGCTGTTATCTGTGACTTTCTGTTGCGTTCAGTCTACATAAAACATAAAAAAACGTAACATTTTGGAATTAAAACATTTTGTTTCAGTATGAAAAATGTGGAGTTGCATAAGTGTAGAACTGTTGTATTCGTACTTGAATGAAGTTTGTCGTGGTAATAAATAAAATAAAGACGGCTTTATGTTTTGAATGTCCTGTTCTCGGACATTGTCCTAGTAAAAGAGTTATTTTTTAAAAAAAAAGGTTAGCTCTCAACGTCGTTACTGTAATTGATACTTAAGCCTCTTTAAAATAGGTTTTGAATTTTTCTTTTCTTTTCAAACATGTAACCACCTCTCAGTTGAGTTAGGTGTTACGTGTTAGAGTGAAACAAATATTAAATGTTATTAGAACTAGTGAAAAATAGCTATGTTTCGTTTTACCAATCACTCAAAGGATTTATTTTAAGATTAATCCCAGAGACATACGAGTTGAAGAAGCCTTTTTTTATGGCGTTATAAAAGCCTACTTAGCGGATAAAGGCAAGAATCTCTTGAAAACTTTTCACATATTCGTACTTAAAAATGATTTTGAACGGGTAAGGCTTAGCAAGAACTCAACATGCAAGACTATTATTTTTATTATTTGTATAGGAAAGTGTAATAAATCACAACGGAGTGTTTTATGGCCAGCTGTGTAAACTTTATTGGATAAGCTTACGAAAAACACACGACGCATTGCTCAGTCCGTGAGTTAACCTGTTCACGTGGTTGGACTTCCAATTATTGGCCAGCTCACATGTAGTCTTATTGACCAGAAAGGAACAAAACAACATACTAACTGACTGGGTATTGCGTACACTTCAACTATGCATTTATTTAGTTGTATTGCCTACCCTAATCATCAGGTCTACCAAATAGTTTCACTGTACGACCTAGAAATAAGACCTACTACCTCATTGCACTGCACCACCTAAAAACCAGGCCTACCAAATAGTCTCACTACACTCAACCACCTTCAACATTAGGCCTACCAAGTGGTCCCACTACATTGTAGTTCATAAACATCAGGACTACCAAGTAGTTTCATTACCCTGTATTACCTAAACGTTAGGCCTATCAAGCAGTACCTAAACATTAGGCCTGTCAAATAGTGCCACCACACAGCAATACCTAAACATTAGGCCTAGCAAGTAGTACCATCACACAGCAATACCTAAACATTAGGCCTGTCAAATAGTGCCACCACACAGCAATACCTAAACATTAGGCCTGTCAAATAGTGCCACCACACAGCAATACCTAAACATTAGGCCTAGCAAGTAGTACCATCACACAGCAATACCTAAACATTAGGCCTAGCAAGAAGTACCACTGCACTGTGATACCTAAACATCAAAGGTTCTAAAGAACACATAAGGTTTGTTGTGTGTACAAACCATTTATCTTTGTGATCTTCCTACATATTCCATTTTTCTTAATTTATAGAGAAATAACCATTTTTGTTTTTGTGTGTGGAACTATTTCGCTTTGGAAAATTCCTCTGCGTATTAGTGTCACTTTATTTCAAACATATCAAGCTACCATTTTGCAATCACAGTTTAAATTCACATTTCCACCAGTCATACCTTACTTGTTTAAACAAAATCTCCCTGATATCTTGTGTGACGTTTGATATAATTAGTCAATACTTCCACTTACTGAAAAACTTAATTACATGCTTTTATAACAAACTTCTCTTCAGCCGCAACGTAACGGCTCATAGATAGGCTCCGAATTTTAAACTTTTTTCTTTTTTTTGGGAGAGTGGGGTGGGGATGGGGGTTCAGGAGTTCAAGTATTTTCGACTGATATATTTGACTATGTCCAAGGTCTCATAGCTTAATCCATTCTGAGCCTTCCTGAACTCATTTCAATTTCAGGATAGTCAGATAGAGAGCCTGATAAGTAATAAAAATAAAAGGAGTGTACGCGCACCCCACGCTCGGTGTTGCTGAAGCAAAAAATATACCTAATTAAAAAGGTATAAATGATTAATTTACGCTATTTCTGCCTAAAAAATGAATTTAAGATACTCAGCTATTGAAGATTCCCTCTTGTTTTTAACTATAGAAAGAAAAATAAGAAAATAAAAGAACGAGTTGTTTATATCACTATAAAATTAACGTGCGTGGTCATAAAAGGGTCATTTGTTAGACAATATGCTGACAAATGGCATTACTCTTTTTACAAGGGGCCCGGCATAGCAAGGTGGGTTAAGGGGTGCGACTCGCAATCTGAGGGTTGCGGGTTTGAATCCCCGTCACACCAAACATGCTCGCCCTTTTAGCCGTGGAGGCGTTATAATGTTACGGGCAATTCCACTATTCGGTGGTAAAAGAGTAGCCCAAGAGTTGGCGGTGGGTAGTGATGACTAGCTGCCTTCCCTCCAGTTTTACACTGCTAAATTAGGGACGGCCAGCACAGATAGCCCTCGTGTAGCTTTGTGCGAAATTCAAAACAAACTTTTTATAAGAAACGGTCAACATAAACATCAAGTACACCCACACTCAAGCAAACATAGACTCAAACTTTAGAAAACACAACGGTGATTAACTAATCTTCGCTTCTAAGGTATTCAGAATCAAATAACATTTAGAAATTAAGCCTAGCTGCATTAAACTGGGAATTTAATAGACTAAACTATACCTTAGAGTTTCTCATATTTACAAGCTACAGATATATCAATAGGTAGTGGCGGTTTATATTATCTGTATTATCTTAGGTATTGTTTGAGAGAACAAAAAAAATAAATTACCATTTCAAGATCACATTGTGCGAGGGAAAATACCGTTTTTTTCTTTTACAAATCAATTAAAATATTTCTGAAGCGTTGAAACAGCTGTTTGGTATGGGTTTTTGTTGTTGTTGCTGTTGTTGTTTGGAATTAAGCACAAAGCTACACAATGGGCTATCTGTGCTCTGCCCACCACGGGTATCGAAACCAGGATTTTAGCGTGTAAGTCCGCAGACATACCGCTGAGCCACTGGGGGGCATGGGTTTTTGAATTTCGCGCAAAGCTACGCGAGGGCTATCTGCGCTTGCAGACCCTTACTTAGCAGTGTACGACTAGAGAGAAGGCAGCTAATCATCATCACCCACCGCCAACTTTTGGGCTACTCTTTTATCAATGAATAATGGGATTTACCGTCACATTAAAACGCTCCCACGGCTGAAATGGCGAGCATGTTTGGTGTGACGGGGATTCAAACCAACGACCATTGGTTTACGAGTCGAGTGTCTTAACCACCTGGCTATGCCGGGCCTTGTTTCAGTCTTGTTTCTGAAAGGAAACCTTGCGTCTGTCTATTTATAAACATAACATTGAAAGCGCCAATAGAAGTTTATTTCGGAACTGTTTAAATATATCAACAATATTAAGAGAAAATAAGAGGGAATCCTCAATAGCTGCGGCACCTGAAATTTTTTTAAGCAGGATTGGAGTAAATGAATCTATCTTCTGGCTCGTTGTTTAAGGCGCTTGTTTTAAGGTTCGTTATCCTATCCAAGAAACGCGTGACTAAAGACGTGAAAAATATAGGCGAAAAGCTGTATTGTGCTCAGTCATAGTGTTTTAAATAACAGTTTTGTCTCTTAAGCACGTCTCAATTGACAAATGATATCCTTCGTGTTAACTAGACCGTATAGCTATTGTAATTGAAAAAAAAAAGTCATTTATGTAAAATATTCCGAAATATAGAAACCTGGTGAGGCATAACTTTGGTATAGCCATCGCTTTACATAAATTCCAAATAGAATTACAAGATTTTAAAAATATTTTGTTCTATGAAATACAATGATGTTATTTTATGCACAACTGTTTCTCTGGTTTTTTTGGGGGCCCGGCATGGCCGAGAGTGTTAAGGCGTGCGACTCTGAGGGTCGCGGATTCGCATCCCCGTCGCGCCAAATATGCTCGCCCTTTCAGCCGTGGAGGCGTTATAATGTGACGGTCAATCCCATTGTTCGTTGGTAAAAGAGTAGCTCAAGAGTTGGCGGTGGTTGGTGATGACTAGCTGCCTTCCCTCTAGTCTTACAGTGCTAAATTAGGGACGGCTAGCACAGATAGCCTTCGAGTAGCTTTGTGCGTAATTCAAAAACAAACAAACTGTTTTTTTGTGCGTAATACCAATAGTCTGTTTTCTCTGTAAAGTTTGCTAAAAAAAAGCCTGATAAGTTCCCACATCAATATTTCAAGCACTTCTTACCGACTAGATTATGAGCTGTGGTCGAGCTTTCCATCGACAGCAGAGAGAAGCACAGAGCAGCTTCAGGCTGTACCTGAACTTCGGGCTCATCAGGGCGAAGATGAAAGGCTTCCAGATGCTGTTCAAGACACCTAGCCACAAAAGGCAGAAGTGTAAATAGTGGGAAGTCACAGGTTCTTCTGCCACTTGTTCGTAAATCCTCATTGAGAACCAAGGAATCCAGGAAACTGCGAAGATCAAAATCAGCACGAAGGCCATCATGTGGTCTGGATTTGAAAGGTTCTCACTCATAGCGGTAGCGTACTCTTTCTCCTCTTCGGTCATGCTCTGTCGCAGTTTGTGCATGGTAGAGAAGATGTAGAAGTAAGAGTAAAAAATGGTGGCGATACTGGGCACCAACACCAAAACTCCTAGAGTGGTGCTGTAGGGCAGCATGTTACCGAGCCCGAGAAGACACACAAACCCATCGCGATAGAAAAGGCCTTTGGAGAATCCCAGAAGCGGTGGACAGCACAAAAAGATGGATGTTAGCCAAGTGAATACCATCCAACACTGGCATCGTGTCCTTGTCTGAATGGTGTCGTAGCGAAGTGGTTTGCGAATGGCCAAGTAACGATCTACTGCGATCCACATGTAAGTGTACATGGTAACACTCCATAATGTCAGTTCTACGAAGCCAGCTATCCTGCACAAGAGGTCTCCGTATATCCACTCTCTCGTGATGGCCGGGTATACAGACAAGGGAAGAATGAGCACTCCACAGAGAAAGTCAGCAGTGACCAAGGACAGAATATAGTAGTCCATAGCTTCCTTCTGCACAGATGAGGTCAATATGGTGGCAAGCGCCAGTACGTTGGTCCCAATCACCAACACACATATGAGCAAGATGACCACTGCCTCTACAATTCTACCAGCTGTTACCACAGTTGTTTCATCACTGAAACCATCTGACCTTACAATCATCGTCGTGGCGGTCGTTGAGAATGACAATACGAAACTTGACTAACTGGATGGTTGGAATGTTGGGAGATGTATCATGCTTGAAAGAAAAAAACAAAATTGAAATCATATAATTTCCTGTTTAATAACAAGATATTTTAATACATATGATAGTGTGTTTGGGCTTTAGCAAACTTATATAATTTATGCTAACAGTTTCACCGGTCTCTTTGTGTGATTAACCATAATACTTGGTAACATGTTCTTGCAAAATCATTTCTTTAGAAAAATTCAACATTTAAAAACCAGTTGAACAACCGACCAATTTATATTTAATTCTGTTACCTGTTCTTGTTTGTTTGTTTCTGATAAAGCTACACAAGGGCTATCTGCACTAGCTATCCCTAATTTAGCAGCGTAAAACTAGAGGAAAGGCGACGAATCATCACCACCCACAACCAATTCTTGGGGTACTTTTTTTTACCAACAAATAGTGAGAGTGATCATACATAATAACGCCCTCACGACTGAAAAGGTAAATATGTTTAGTGTAATACGGATTCGAACCCGCGATTTCCATATTGCGAGTTGAGCGCCCCTAATCACCAATCCATGCCGGGCCATCTTGGTATAGAAACCCGTTTTTATGTGTTACAAACCCAGCAACTTAGGGGTAAGCTATTGTAGGAAAGGGTAGTGTAAGAGGCTTAAATGCAGAGAACATTTTATCAGTGAAGGTTTGACATCTGTAGTAGCAGTCAAAGTTCAAGTATGTCTAAAAACCAAACTGTGGTTGAAATGTCTCAACTGAACTCTAGAAAAATGTACCAGTTATAAATCGACAACACTGAAACAGCAAGTGGAGGTAAATTGAAAAAATTCAATTTTTTTAAAAGTTTTATCTGGTGTTATAATTGTTCTTTTGATGTTGTTTTGAATTAAGCACAAAGCTACACAATGGGCAATTGTGCTCTGCCCACCACGGGTATCGAAACCCGAATTTTAGCGTCTAAGTCCGCAGACATACCGCTGAGCCACTGGGGGGCCTGGTGTTATAAACACCAGAATTTTCGGTATCGATTCCTTCAACACAACACTTGTTACTTGTGCTAAAGTTAATTCCTGGTGTATAAATGTTTTGAAAACATAAGACATCTGAATATTCTGAGTGAAACTATAAAAAAATACAACCGATTGTTAACTGAACGACAGTACTGGTTTCCCTGGTGGTTTACCTAGTACCATAAAATGAACCTATTATTTTAATAGTGCTAATATTTGATGCAGCTACAATGGGATAAATTACAAGACACGTATTTAACGTCATCCGTAACGTTAAAATAATGTTAGATTAATTAGAACACATATTAATAATATAAACAGTTTGTTTGTTACTAAGCACAAAGCTACAAAGAGCCATCTGTGCTCTGCCCACCACGGGTATCGAAACCAGGTTTCTGGCAGTATAAGTGTGCAGATATATCACTGTGCTTCTGAGGGGCATTCAGACAGTTAGATACGTAACTGATCTCTGACTAGTTAACAGTGATAAAGAGTTTAGAGCCCAGCATAGTCAGGTGTGTTGAGGCGTTCAACTCGTAACCTGAGGGTTGCGGGTTCGAATCCCCCTTCGTACCAAACATGCTCGTCCTTTCAGCCGTTGGGGTGTTATACTGTGTGGTCAATCCCACTATTCGTTGGTAAAAGAGTAGCCCAAGAGTTGGCGGTGGGTGGTGATGACTAGCTGCCTTCCGTCTAGTCTTACACTGCTAAACTAGGGACGGGTAATTAGAATCTTCAGAAATAGAAATGCACCCGTTTTGTTAATTTATAGTGAAAACTGCTGAGTTTAACTCATAAGAAGCTAAAATCGATTATTGCGAAATAACACACTATAGTTGTTGCGTTACAACAACCGGTCATTTTGTTCTTTGTTAGAGTATAATATAAACTTCGGAATCTAGTTCATATGAAAGTAAAACCGGATATAGTGAAGCGAGACTGCATGTGTTTTGATACAACAGTAGCCTTGAGCCGGATATGATCCAGTCGAAGTCTATTAAAACCTTGTTTCTACGTCATCTTTCGTCTATCTATAAAACACGTATCATCGAAACTCCAGGTGACAGGATTACTGCACACTGCCTGGATAACTTGAGTCATCAGTGGAAAATCAACCTTGACACCATGTGCCAAGAATGTTTGTAGTATTAGAGACAGAAAACAATCTTGAAAAATGCTGGATTGTACGAGAAAAGAGTCGTAATGAATAAAAAGTGCAGATTAACAACAAAGTATTAGATTAACCTTTTATTCAAACAAACAAAAACAACGTATCTGAATGTCTATTTTGCTTTGCTGTAAAGTGAGGCAGAGAAAACATTTTTACAGGCGTCTTTAAATGTCACAAAGTGGTGTGACGCTCATTTAAAATAAATGTTTCTAAATAAAAAAAACAAATGTTAAATAAAAAAAATATTTCTTAAAATAAATGACGTATATATTGATAACAATTCATTAACATAATTATGAATTAACGTGAGCGAGTGATTTGACGAGATACAAAAAGGAACGCCATAATTACAACTAGAAAATAGAAGTGTTATGTTTTATAATTGAATATAATACACGTGCTATATTCTAATGAAAGTGATTTCATCCTCATAATTTCTCTAACACCTGCAGAGAAAATTGTCGTTAAGGCTATTTGTATTTCTATAGAACACTCAATAACCAATTTAAATTATGATATATCTGATGTACTATAGTTGCCCTGGCGGTGTATATTAAAATTACATGTTAAGCCAAATTAATTAGGCTTTATTGGTGTCTGTGCAAAATAATTTCATTCGTCTGGTTTCAGAAACTCCCTACCAGTTTAAAACAAGCTGCGCATATGACGATTTCTTTCCTTTAAGACCAATTATTTCTGTGCAAAATCGTTATAATTATCACCAGAGGAAACTATCACAAACAGTTTTTTATTCCATTCTCAGTTTTGAACCAAGTTTTACGAATACTTGGTACAGGCTTGAATTATTTGCTTTCGCGAGTCGCCATGATCCTGGAAAAAGTAAATATTACTCAGTTTCTTGACATTTTTGGATACTAGAATAAATAAATACTGCAATTTTTTCACGAATTTCTGAGATTCCAAAAGAAGAAAATATTGCAACTGTTTCACAGTTCGCTTGGATCCCAGTTGAAGTAAATGATGCGATGGAAACTGTTTCAAATAACTTTGTGGAAGTGTTGAATTATTATGTTCACGGTTACGTAACCACTGACACTACACACAGATACCTTATCAATACCTAAGTACCCGGAATAGTTAGACTAAGTGAACAGTTTCGTTTGAAATACCTTCCCTTCATCATACATCCTACAATTTGTTGGTGTGGTTATTGTTAATCTCAAGGCTACTTAATGAGCTGTCCGTGTACTGCTCCCCACAGGTATCGAAACTCAATTTTTAGCGTGTTTTTTTTGTATGTCCTTAGGTTTACCGAAATTTATAAAACCTTTATCAACTTAGTACAACCTACGGAATCAGATAGAATATTGTTACAAAATTGGAATCTTCGTTAAATGTTGAAATTATATCTTAATGAGTAAATCAAAATGGAAATATAATTAGTGGATAATTTTAAAACATATCATGTAATTAGTGGATAATTTTAAAACATATCATGTAATTAGTATATAATTTTAAAACATATCGTAATTAGTGTATAATTTTAAAACATATGTTATTAGTGTATAATTTTAAACCATATGTAATTAGTGTATAATTTTAAAACATATCTTTTATTAATTCAAGGAAATAAAAGCGTTTGATATGTGTTTCTGTATCAACTTGGTTTATATTCGACACTTGACAGCCTATAAATACAGTACTAACTTCACATTAAGTCTGACGCACAGTGATTAGTTTAAAATTACACGAACATTTCAGTAGTTCTTCAAGTAACCACACGAAGGTGTAATGAAAGTCATTAGACATCACGTGCGTGTCATATCCCACAACATACTGGACGGACTCTTGATAATGATAATAAATGGTCTGTATGCTTTAACAGGACGGTGGTTATATTTGTTTTCCAGAATAAACCTCATAAAATATTCAGTTTGTGATTTTGGAGACACCTCGGAAATAAAATCACCGGACTGTTAACAAAAATAGGCTTAACGTTCAATGGTATGTTAATATTGTTTTCTCATCTCATTTTAAATTCCAAGTTTACTTGCACGAAAACCTAGTTTCATGAAAAATCGACGATTATTGAGTTATTTATAATTTCATATAGTTTGTCTTTGAACTTTTGGTGACAATTACTGACTGTCAGTATTTAAATGTACAGGTACTGGTCACCCTAGTAACATGTAATAGAAGAAGATTTTTAGCAGCGGCACATCGGTTCATGTAAAGTTTGTAAGTTCCCCTTCCCATATCTCCAAGTTCAAACCTTTGGTCAGAACTCTACCTCCTGACCATTTTTAGATCTTATTACAACCGTAGCTATTGAAGATTCCCCCCATAGTTTACAACAATAATGTAACATACCCAAACCATTTTAAAATGTCCACTCGTTCTTACAACTACAGAGTAAACCACAATGCTTAACAGGTTTTATCTTAACAACTTCTGTCAGAGAGTGTTCGTTCTGGAGGAGTCTTAAGTATGTGTTAAAACTTTCCTTACTTTTAACCCACACATCAGTCTCGTCTTTAATTATGAACAGTGATTACCGACCCTCGCAATGTCTTACATAATGTGAAATAACCAACCTTGTGTTGGTATGGTTTAATACGGATCTGGCATGGACTCTTCGTTAGGGGTAATCGACTCGCAATTCCCTGGTTGCGAGATAGAATCCCACTACAGAAGATATTTGTCCTTCTAGTCGAAGGGATTTAATGATGTAACACTCAATCTCACTCTCCCTTGGTAAAGTGAAACCCGAGAATTAAGGACACATACTGCTGCCTTCCATCTTGTCTGTCAGTTCAAAATCAGATATTATTAACCCAGATAGACCTCGAAAAGGGTTGGATTAATCACAACATTTAGTTACACACGTTAACTGCAGCATTATTCTCGGTCACAACATTTAGTTAAACACGTTAACTAAAGCATTATTCTCGGTCACAACATTTAGTTAAACACGTTAACTAAAGCATTATTCTCGGTCACAACATTTAGTTAAACACGTTAACTAAAGCATTATTCTCGGTCACAACATTTAGTTAAACACGTTAACTAAAGCATTATTCTCGGTCACAACATTTAGTTACATACGTTAACTTGAGCATTATTCTCGGTCATAACATTTAGTTACATACGTTAACTTGAGCATTATTCTCAGTCACAACATTCAGTTACACACGTTAACTGAAGCATTATTCTCGGTCACAACATTCAGTTACACACGTTAACTAAAGCATTATTCTCGGTCATAACATTTAGTTACACACGTTAACTGAAGCATTATTCTGAGTCACAACCTTTAGTTACACACGTTAACTAGAGCATTATTTTTGGTCACAACATTTAGTTACACTCTGATGCTGTTTATTGGACGTCATTGATTTCTTCAGCAGTTTTTATTTAAATAAAATTTTGCCAAACTTTAACATCCGAGGTTAGTTGAATCACATTTAATCTTCTGGATAAATCTTTTAAGCCGTTTACTTATAGAAAGAGTAGTTGATAATGGAAACACCATGCATTTAGAACAAATATATTTTATTATTCTGTTTGTAATAACTAACAATCCACGTTGTTATATCTTCTTTATTCGCCACGAATATTTCAAGTAAAACTCCATGAGTTTATTTTACCATCATATGAGGTGAAAACCTCTTCTGGAATTTGACATTTTTTTCATGTTAAAAATAATTGAACAAAAGGAAATGTGTTAACATTTCTATTTGTAAGAATGTTTCGGACAACCTCCGAAGGAAAGCAATGATAGATAGAATTTCTCGAAACTAGTCTATTTCAGCACTATGCCACTAATCCCAGAATAGACTGGGGTGTAACAGTGTCGTTCTCTGAGCGCAAATGTTTTTTGTTGTGTTTTTTTTACACTGGAAGGTAGAGAGCTGGGGAAGTAAAACATATAATACCTAATTACGGGCAAGAAACCAAAAATCATACACCGAGTACTTTTCAATGAGTTTCTAGCACGTGGTGTATAAATAGAATGTTTTGTTTGTTTTCGAAAATAGAATGGAACGTAACACTTGATTTCTGGATACTTCTTTGCAATCGAAGGTGCACGTGAAATATTACGACACAACATAAAAACCATAACTCCCCTCCCTCGAAAAAGAACGTCTCTACAAAAGCTAAGTGCTCAGTAACCTAGAGTTTCAAAACCTGTAAAATTCATGTGTCACATCGATCGGACAAAATCAACCAATAAAACAACATGGTCGAAGTAACACTTAAACTACCTAGAGTGAGATAGCACTTCGTAGCCTGCATGTAATTTCAATTAGATTATCTGAGTTACTGCGAGCATATTAGTTGCTTATAGAATTTCACTTTGCACTGTGGAGATACGAGAAACTGAAATCACGAATTTTGTTTTGGGAGAGTTATCATAGTTGAATATAGAGAGGGGAAGTCTCATTATCAGCAAAAAAAAACTTTCAAATATGATTAATATTTACACACTCGTTCAACGGACAGAACAACAAAACAAATATTCATGGCGTGCCTTGTACCACGTGACACTAAATCCATACCTGTACGCGCTATACTGATGAGAAATCACGCGCGATTTGTCTTAATGACGGTTTGGTATTTTAAAGCTGCAAAGACAAAGATGAGCTTACAATAGATTTTTCTCTGCATAAAAATAAAAATGCTCATAAATCCCACGAGCGACTGAAAATTCCCATTAACACTAATTAAGAATCGCGTGGGTACACAATAAAAATATATTTATTTTAAAACTGTTATTCCGTAGAAATTTATGAGAGTTATGTTAAAGATATACATTAAAATAATTTAACCAAAGTAAAGAAATGTTGTTATCAAACATTTTATCTATACTTTAAAACCTAGAGTTTAAAAAAAAAGTATTTTTTGTTATTTAAATTTTGACAAAAAACAACTGAGTTTTGATAACTTGTCAGTTTCTTTTTCTGTACACCTTTGTTTGTTTTTTGTTGTTACGCACACAGTTATACAATAGACTGTCTATATTGTACTCGACGGGTATCGAAACACGGATTTTGACTTCGCGCATTATTAGAAATCCATTACAAACGTTCGCTCTTAACTAAACTAACGAATGAGTGCATTAGCTAACATATCGCAGTTTTAAATCCAGCAACAGCTGTCTGGTATCTAATTGATGTTGTTTTTAAGGCAGAATTATGTGTAGACGAAGATAAGTGTGATTCGTATCTAGTTGCTCGTACTCGTTGGAACGAGGGGGAACTTATTGAGCACGTGACCAGTGAAAATATTCCGTTATTTGAAGGTTTTTAACGTTTCTTCACGTTCAGACTAAATGTATTTCAGTTTTGAAAAATACATGTGGAAGTCAATCTATCATTTTTTCTCGGTTTCTGACAATATTACTCGATAAAGTGCAGATCGGAAGAATTAGAATAAAGTTTCTCATAGAGTGTATATTAATTTAACACAACACTCGTGTTTTTCAGAACATTAACTAACGTCTTCTGTTTATATTCATGTTTTTATTGATACTACGGTTTTCTGTTATACTCATTTTTATTCATGTTTTCTGTTTTTATTGATATTTTGTGTTTATATTAACGGTTTTGATTCAGATTAATATTTTCCCTTTATAATTCTGATTGTTACAACTTTCTAGCATTATCTAACCACTAGACTGGAAAGTTGACATATATATTCACGAGGTAAATTAGCAATATTTTCTAAAAATATTAAAACATTGTCTGTTTAACTCAGGTTTTGATAAACATAAGAAAAAAATGAAGGGTTGAAAAAGAACAAAAATGACCTCTGTGTGTTGGCCCTGCATGACTCGTTCTACTACAGCGGTATGTCCACGGATTTACAACGTTAAAAACAGGGGCTCGGTCCCTCTCGGTGGGCTCAGCAGATAGCCCGACGTGGCTTTACTATAAAAAAACACAAACTCTGTCAAAGGTGACCTCTGATGGCAAATGAAGGATCTTTAAAACCTTCTATCGTCACTGTAGATCGTGGATGCCCCGTATAGCAAGTTTATCTAACTAACTTTATTAACAGAAAGAAAAAACAACATTTTAATAAAAACTAAACTAGCTAGTTTTTAATTAATTAAATTTAAATCAATCGTGTTTTAATAATGTATTCATGGGTATATTATTATTGTTTTAATAATGTATTCATGGGTATATTATTATTGTTTTAATAATGCATGCATGGGTATATTATTATTGTTTTGATAATGTATTCATGGGTATATTATTATTGTTTTAATAATGTATTCATGGGTATATTATTATTGTTTTAATAATGCATGCATGGGTATATTATTATTGTTTTGATAATGCATGCATGGGTATATTATTATTGTTTTGATAATGCATGCATGGGAATATTATTATTGTTTTGATAATGCATTCATGGGTATATTATTATTGTTTTAATAATGCATGCATGGGAATATTATTATTGTTTTGATAATGCATTCATGGGTATATTATTATTGTTTTAATAATGTATTCATGGGTATATTATTATTGTTTTAATAATGTATTCATGGGTATATTATTATTGTTTTAATAATGCATGCATGGGAATATTATTATTGTTTTAATAATGTATTCATGGGTATATTATTATTGTTTTAATAATGTATTCATGGGAATATTATTATTGTTTTAATAATGTATTCATGGGTATATTATTATTGTTTTAATAATGTATTCATGGGTATATTATTATTGTTTTAATAATGCATGCATGGGAATATTATTATTGTTTTAATAATGTATTCATGGGTATATTATTATTGTTTTAATAATGCATGCATGGGAATATTATTATTGTTTTAATAATGTATTCATGGGTATATTATTATTGTTTTAATAATGCATGCATGGGAATATTATTATTGTTTTAATAATGTATTCATGGGTATATTATTATTGTTTTAATAATGTATTCATGGGTATATTATTATTGTTTTAATAATGTATTCATGGGTATATTATTATTGTTTTAATAATGTATTCATGGGTATATTATTATTGTTTTAATAATGCATGCATGGGAATATTATTATTGTTTTAATAATGTATTCATGGGTATATTATTATTGTTTTAATAATGCATGCATGGGAATATTATTATTGTTTTAATAATGTATTCATGGGTATATTATTATTGTTTTAATAATGTATTCATGGGTATATTATTATTGTTTTAATAATGCATGCATGGGAATATTATTATTGTTTTGATAATGCATTCATGGGTATATTATTATTGTTTTAATAATGTATTCATGGGTATATTATTATTGTTTTAATAATGCATGCATGGGTATATTATTATTGTTTTGATAATGCATGCATGGGTATATTATTATTGTTTTGATAATGCATGCATGGGTATATTATTATTGTTTTAATAATGCATGCATGGGTATATTATTATTGTTTCCAACTGTTTTTCAGGTTAAAGTTTCCATTGTAACGTTACTGAAAGTTATACTCCAGTGTTTTACTTCCCAGTATCTTATATCTCGACAAAATGTCTTCTCCTAGGGTTAAACAAAATGATTGGTGTTAAAGCCCGCATCTTTAGTGAGCGCATTCTGGTTGTTTGCTCTAAACATCTTTAGTTCACGCCCACTCTTGTTTGAGTGACAGTCTTTCCTTTCATAGCGAGATGTTGTTGCTTAGTAACGATGAGTCAGGTATACTTGGCAAACACACAAATATATAGACAGATGCATTTTACTCTTAGTTTCCTTATTTCATTTCTATATTATGGAACTCACTTTGTTTGTTTTTGCCGCCTAATAGCACTAGGCTACTTTAACGTGATAATTTATATTTTTTTCGTTAGAGGGAAGCCGATCAATAGACATATCGATTTGTTATCCGGTGAACGAAGAAATCGATCACTTTATAGACTTTTAATGAAAATGTCTTAAGAAACTCCGCCTTTTCTAAGGAAGTTTGAAATTCGTGAAACGTAGAAATGAAGTTAAACACCAGCAAGTGAAATCTGTTTATATCGTTGTATATTGTTGTGGATCGGATATTTCTTGGGCTTCGCTGTACGTGGATAATTCGATGTCTACTCGAATAAACAGAGACCCACACAGTGAAATACAACTATAGAGCAGTAGACAAGTAAACCGACTGTCAGACAGATATGTTAACAGAGACGTAAACTGAATGACGGATAGAAAACGGTAGATATTTAAATGTCACAAGCAACAGTGCGGATGTAAATATAACGTAATTACACGAGTTCCTACAATAGTTCCGGTGCGTAAGACTCATAGTGTGAATCAATACAGAAATGCCAAAGGTGTGGGGCAAAGAAAAACACGGAAGAATGGTATAGCGTAGCTGGATGTGCGTATTCTGTCTTATCGATATACATGTTGCGTGAATACATTAATCACCAATAGAAATATTAGAATTCTACAAGTTAAATCATCCACACCACACAGGCTAATATGAACAACCCGGATATAGCTGTGTTGTATGCATGGTTTTCATAAATTTACACGCCTACATTTCAGAGAGACAGGTATAGAATTACTTAAAAATCAACCGTATGTCTCTGTGTGTTAGGAGTTCTGTACGCTGTAGAACACCGAGAGAACACCAATAACACTATACAACAAAGGTTTTGTTTCTTGATTTCTGTTTGGTGTTCCTTATAGATATTTGGTTGCTTATCACGAAAATCACATCCAAATTTGCCCATCACGTACCGTTTCATCGAACTCTTCAGTTTTCACCAGGACATTACTACAATGGAAAAACGATATCAGGGTAACTGGAATCCGTCAGTGCTTGCTGACTACTGATGGACACTGCAACGTGATGCACCGGACATTGAATACAAACGAAAATCAGGAGCAAAACACTTTTAATTATGTTGAACTTAATAGCGTATTAGAAACATAAACGCAGTTAAATACGTTATTGCCGGTAAACAGTTAACTGTCTATTTCTCAGAGTTCCTATGTGATGAAACGAAACCAAAACTATATTTGTACATATCCACCAGGTACCTGTCACCATCAGCATAAACTTTTCAGGAAGCAAAACATTAAAAAAAAAATGTTGCGCAGTGTAGTCTACAGTTGGATTACAATGAAACAAACACGAGGTTCAAAGACAAGAGATTACCAGAACAGTAGTCTTAAGTCAAATGTCAAGCAGTTGGTAAAATGTTGGAGATGGTTCAGTGGAAAGAAATGGATCTTAAACCAAAGATCAAATCGTGACGAAGGTTTAATGGAATCGGAACGCTCATATAAAGTTAAGTGGTGGGTGTTTAACGAAACCGTAGTCCTTAGAAAATCCAGTTGCGTCGCAGATCCATTAGAATAAGACAATTCCATGGGGTAATGACGGACAACTGTGGCTTTGTAAAAATGTTTGAAGCTAGATATAATGGGGTTAAATAACGGCATTGATATATATACTTTTCGAATGGTAATGTAAACAGCACAGTCTCCTTGGATATCTATTTTTTTCACTGTATTGCAACAAAAGTACCTTCTTTTGTATGAGGCCCGGCATGGCCAAGCGTGTTAAAGCGTGCGACTCGTAATCTGAGGGTCGCGGGTTCGAATCCCCGTCGCGCCAAATATGCTCGTCCTATCAGCCGTGGGGGCGTTATAATGTTACGGTCAATCCCTATTCGTTGTTAAAAGAGTAGCTCAAGAGTTGGCGGTGGGTGGTGATGGCTAGCTGCCTTCCCTCTAGTCTTACACTGCTAAATTAGGGACGGCTAGCACAGATAGCCCTCGAGTAGCTATGTGCGAAAAACAAACAATTATTAATTATCCTTTGTATAAAGAATATTAGTATCGTATTTTCCTCTACAAGCTCAAGTTTGTATGAAAAGCACAATCTCAGTAACAAGCAACATTATCGTTCGGTATCGAATACAGTAATAAATGTAATATATTAATAAGCAGTAGTGACGTCATTGGTATATATGTAAAGACTGACTCAAGTTAAGCACAAAGTTACACAATGGGCTATCTGTATTCTACCCACCACGGGTATCAATACACGGTTTTATTAGTTGTGCATTTACTGATATAACGCTCTGCCACTAGGGGCTGTGAGACAATAAAAACATAGTTTGACAGAGAGACGCTCAACAGATAATTGATATAAAAACAAATATTTATTAATAGAAAAATAACAATAAAATGGTTTGGTTACGTTTTAATGTAATTTGTTTAAGAACCCTATTGTGCAAATCTAATGCTCATGAAAATTTAGTTCGAAATAAAACAAAACAATTGTTTACAATAAATGAATTTGTAGTTACGTTACATAAATATAAGAGTACTGTTTGTATATGTCCATAACGGGACCCGGCATGGCCAGGTGTTTCAGGCACTAGACTCGTAATCCGAAGGTCTTAAGTTTAAATCTCCATCGCACCAAGCGTGCTCGCCCTTTCAGCCGTGAGGGCGTTATAATGTGTCGGTCAATCCCACTTTCATTTGTAAAAGAGTAGCCCAAGAGTTGGCGGTGGGTGGTGATGGCTAGCTGCCTTCCCTCTATCCTTACACTGCTAAATTAGGGATGACTAGCGCAGATAGCCCTGGTGTAGCTTTGCGCGCAATTTAAAAAACAAAAAATAAACAAACAATCCATAACGGGTTCTTTAAGTAGCAATTACTATTTTAACAGCTAGGGGGCGAATTCTTTATCTGGTAGATAATATTTTAACAGCTTGCTGGATTTGCGGGTATAATGTGGATCAATATAATAACTTATCACTTTATCGAATTCTAAGTTGTGATAAAATTTACTTACCACTATATCACATCTAATATCAATATTTAGCCTAAATAATACCCTCAACCTGGCGTCAATAGTCTTAACAAGTTCTCAAAGATGTACTGTTCGATTGTTGTCTATATCAGACAATGGAACCCAGAGGCATGCTGTTCGATTGTTGTCTATATCAGACAGAGGAACCCAGAGGCATGCTGTTCGATTGTTGTCTATATCAGACAGAGGAACCCAGAGGCATGCTGTTCGATTGTTGTCTATATCAGACAGAGGAACCCAGAGGCATGCTGTTCGATTGTTGTCTATATCAGACAGAGGAACCCAGAGGATATACTGTTTGACTGTCGTCTATGTCATATTGCGGAACCAAAATCGTACCTTTTGATTGTTATGTATATCAGACAACGGAACAAGAGACGTACCGTTTGATTTTTGTATATACCAGAGTGTGGAACCACATACATATATATCGCTTGATTGTTGTCTATGTCATATAGCCGAACCAGACGCAAACCGTTTGATTGTTGTCTATACCAGATAGGGGAACCAGAGACGTATTGTTTGATTGTTGTCTGTGTCATATAACGCAACCAGAGACATAACGTTTCAATGTTGTTCATACCTAACAGTGAAACCTGAAGCATACATACTGTTTGATTGCTGACTATGTCAGACAGTGGATTGAATTGTTCATTTGAAACAATAATTGTAACAAAGTGAAATAACCGAAAACGAAAGAGGAATTCAGGTTATTAGCAAACTCTCCCCACTGTCAAGCACGCCATGTAGAATTCAACGGTTTGGTCTGATGTTATAAAATGGTCATTATCGTACATTCAAACGTGTGAAATACAAAAGTGATCGAGTCCTAAAAAAATAAAATAAATATCAGTGTGCAGGTAAATCAGTAGATTAGCACAAAAATGTGTCTCATAATACTTTGTAATTACCATTCATAAAGTACCAAACTCCCTCTCTGGTAGCGAAGTACATCAACTAATCATCATTTGTCAGTATATGTAAATATGCGTGGCCATCTGAGATAGCCAATATGAACAAAATGTATTGACTTATTTTATTTTTATTTCGCGCCAAGCTACACGAGTGCTATCTGGGCTAGCCGTCCCTAATTTAGCGGTGTTAGAATAGAGGGAAGGCAACTAGTCATCATCACCCACCGCCAACTCTTGGGCTACTCTTTTACCAACGAATAGTGGGATTGATCGTCACATTATAACACTCCCACGGCTGAAAGTGCGAGCATGTTCAATGCGACAAATGTTCGAACCCGCGACCCTCAGATTACGAGTCGAACAGCCTTAATCCACCTGGCCATGCCGGGCATATGATAAAACACGTTCGTTTCGTTAAATTCGGTGACCACTTGAGTTTCAATTGAAACATACAATTGTTTTCATCCAGTACCTTGGTCAATTAATTCGTAGATAATTCATTTTTTACCATCAAAATTTAAAAAAAAAACAACTAAAAATACTACAATAAATGTTATAACAAATAAGTAATTTCAATAACAAACAAACTTTAATGGAATGATACCGTGTCGGAAGGGAACTTTGTTGTCCGAATCTGCCCATTGGATAAGTTTTTAAAAACCTTGTTCAAGCTACTAGTGGAGAGAATTACTCTGTGAGCAGTTTTTACGACTCTATAGTTTGTGAAAGTTTGTTTATTTTTTAAATTTTACTCAGAGCTACTCAAAGGCTATCTGCGCTAGCCATCTAAAGTTTGAGGTTATAGATATACTGGGCTACCTTTTTACCAATGAAAAGTGATACTGACAGTAACATTATAACGCCAGTTGAAAGAGCATGTATACAAGTGGTTTTACTTTTAATTAAAATTGTACTTTATGTTACGAATATCTTAAACAACTCAGATGGAGAGATACCACAAGGTGACGAGAAACCCACTTGAAGTCAAAATGTGTCTGAGGACGGCTGGCATGGGTATTAACACAATTACTAATAAAGCGGAGAACAAAGTTTCAACTTTCTTAGGTCATCTTCAGATTAAACTGAAGTTAATCATGGAGTTTACCAGATTAATATGGCAGGTATTGGTTCAGAATACTGAAAGATCTAACAAAAAATAAAAATAAGATATAAAAAATATAGAATGCACGTGAGAACACAGAGGAAGAGACACACACACACACATCATTCACGATACTTGTTTTTAAGACAAACAGATACAATGTACTAGACAACCAGTAGGCACTGCACAGTTTATAATATTAATAAGCAAAGCTCACCCAATACGACGCATCAGACATCAAACTCTTAGAAGTCGACACATTTCTACGTTTAAACAGAGCTGACATTCTTAACTTTTAATGGGTTTTATTGACGTTACCAGTGCAGTGGCAGCTGGCGGATATAACTTTCCACCGCCGTGTTGCTAATATTGTCAGTTTCTCTGTTAAGGTTTGAACGCCGTTGTTTAGGTTTTAGCTCAAAATAAGTTTCTTAGAACAGTTGCTTCAATTCGCCCCTGAGGCGTGTCATGGGCTGATGTTATGAGTTTATTCCAGGACGAAGAGCTAACGTGTTTTCATTATTCAAAGGAAATATGAGTTGTCATAATTTGCTATAGGTGTGAAATGGTAAGTAAAGATGACATGTGGTTAGAAAGATGAACCCGTAATCTGTGAGTCGTGGGTTCGAGACCCTTCGCTCTCTTTTAATCGTGGGGCTTTATAAAGATATGGTTTATCCCACTGTTAGTTGGTAAAATATCACTTCAAATGATGTAGGTGGGTAGGTGTTGGTTTGCTGCCTTTCCCTAGTGTTTTACTGTTGGGTCAAGGACAACTACCTGGTGAGAAGACCATCGTTACCGGGTTTTAACTGCTCCAGAGTCACTGATGACACATCAGCCCCTAAAGTGTCCCCTACCCTCATAACGATCTAAGGACTAAAAGTAAAAATAACAAAAAATAGTCTTTTGAGAAGAGTAAGTTTCATTAATTTGTTATATATGTTAACTTAAGTTGTTGTGTTATATTTAAGAAGGTATTTTGTTAGTTTAGTATACAAATTTAACATACTAATGGAATAACAACAGGGAATATTTGTAATAGCGCATGTACACAAGTGCCAAAGCTACGTATTTGGATCATAAAAAGTTTTTCTTCTAAAGTGTTCTATAACATCACATACTCTTATGTAGTCTCTTATATGAAACGTTCTACATCATGTTTGAAGCTGTTTTGTACATTTGATTAGAATATATGGGATATTTCTCGATAGCTAACACTAAGCGTCCTATTATTTTACAAAGTTCTTTAAATACTTAGAGTTTTCCAATACTTCGAAATTAAATGTTAAAACTTAACTCGATAATTCTACTATGTTGTTCGTTCACACAGCTGTTTTATTTGGTGTTATTGTATTAACGATGGTACGGGACTATTATATTAGGCTTAACATTGTCTGGTGATTAGAGCGCTCGACTCGCAAGCTGCGGGTTAACAGTTCGAATCCCACCTCCGAAATCCTTTAAAATGGGAGAGAGGATTATAACGTGGCAGTCAATCCCACTTTCATTGATATAAGAACATTCCAAGAGTTGGTGATGACTAGCTGCCTTCCTCTTGTCTTACACTTCTAGCGCAGATAGCCCTTGTGTAGCTTTGCGCGAAATTCAAAAACGAACGATCAGTTCTTTTGTGCTTGCTTGCCCTCAGTTTTAAACTCACAGACTAGAGCAGAAAATGGACGATGAACACCACCCATCACCAGCTCTTCTGCTTCTGTTTCTTTAGCCAAATTGCGGAATTTGACTGTCACTTTTATGGTACATCCAGCTGGCTTTGTACGACATTCGACAAATAAAGAGACAAAAATATTAACACTCTATTAATTGGAAATCTCCATTAGATGTGAATGTCATTGAACAAAGGTATCAGTAAAATATAAGTCTACGTAAAATATGAAAAATAATTTTACCACATCGGTAATCTTTAACTGGAATATGGTAAACATTTTATCTGGCTTTGTTAACTTTCTGACATATCGGCCACCTATACTTTAACAGTGGAAGTATTTTGTTAGCATCGTAGGATATCTCTTTGAAGGCCCGGCATGGCCAAGAGTGTGTAGGCGTTCGACTCGTAATCCGAGGGTTGCGTGTTCGAATCCCGGTCGCACCAAACATGCTCGCCCTTTCAGCCGTGGGGACGTTATAATGTCAATCCCACTATTCGTTGGTTAAAGAGTAGCCCAAGAGTTGGCGGTGGGTAGTGATGACTAGCTGCCTTCCCTCTAGTCTTAAGCTGCTAAATTAGGGACTGCTAGCGCAGATAGCCCTCGAGTAGCTTTGCGCGAAATTAAGACAAAAACGAAACAAAATCTCTATCAAAATAACAGAAACAAAATGTAACAGCTGCTCGTGTGGAAAAACAGAGAAGTCAACATATCTCGTCTAACATATATTAGATTCATTAAGTTTCCTTCTTTCTTCTCCGAGTTGTATACTACGTATCCTATAAGCATAGAAAAAGTCGTTTCTTACAAGGGAGCGAGTTTACGAAATCTCCTTAACACAAATGAACTCTACGATCGTATCTCAGCTTCTTTACCTGTCATGTGGTACTAAATTAACTGTGTTCTATGAGCCCTTACCACATTGTTGCTTCCTGCCACCTGTCTTGGTGCCTCCTGTGTCAGAAGCGCGAGAGTCTGCCGCTAACAGCTAGAACCTCCAGCCTTGCCGGATGGCACTCTGCCAAAATACAACTGTCAAATTGCAGGAGTGCCACGGCGTACAGCAAGTAAGCAGTAGGTTGTAACTCACGTGACGTCCTAACAACGACAAGTACTTACTCTAGTGGTGCATGCGTTCACAAAAGCTTGTCAGATGACAACCAAGACTGGTTCAAACCAGCTCACGGCCAGGATTTAAGCCTTGTTTTCTCTTACACTGTAAGCAAGCGTCCTCTATAGTTTATTTCTGAAATTACTCTATCGTCTGTTGACTATAGAATGTGTTAGTACATGCAGTCAAAGCAACAGATAGCGAAAAGGTCGTAGAATATTCTAACTAACACTAAAATACTGATGATTAATATATCGATAAACTAAACAAATCAATTAACAGAAGAAAGTTAAACAAAACGACTTGAACTGCTTTTGAAAAGCTGTCTGGAGATTTTTGGAGTGTTTTAGTGAATTCTCTGTGTTTCAAAATAAATAACATTTTAATTATTTCTACAGTTCAGATTGGTTCCTTATAAACAAATTTTATAGATAAGTAACTGAAATTACCTAGTATATTTGACATAACTTTTTGCCCCTATAATTTATACTAGTTTCAAAAACTGGCAGTGAGAAATTAGTAATAAAAAGTGGTTTAATACATTGTGTGTGTGTGTGTGTGTGTGTGTGTGTGTATGATACTTTTATATAACTTAACCAGTAAAACCTGGTTTATTTATTTTAATATTAGGCCCTATTGGTTATAGACCTTTGGCTACGGTTAGAACCTCAATAAATAATATGAAATTTTAAAACCCTGACATTTCCAGACAGGGAAAGAAGTTTCACCCTAAAAAAATACGGGGGAAGGGACTTCAAGGAAAGAAGTTTCACCATAAAAAATACGGGGGGTGACTTCAGTTACATGAACCTATCTTTACAGTTTTAACTTCGAGAAGCTTAATTTTCTCACTGTCTGTAAAAACCAAGATTTGTTTATTTTTATGTTTATTCAAAGTTAACCAAATTTATCTCGATTTAAAGTTTTCCAAGTGACCAACATTTTAGTCGGGAAGAAGGTATAACTCGTCACTTGAAAGGAAAAATATATTTTTATAAATCCCTACATCATCTTGAAAGTAAATAAATATTGTGTTTAGAAGCAGACTTTATATATATATATATTGTTTAGAAGTAGACTTTATGTATATATATATATATTGTGTTAAGAAGCAAACTTTATATATATATATATATATTGTGTTTGGAAACAGACTTTATATATATATATATATTGTGTTTGGAAACAGACTTTATATATATATATATATTGTGTTTGGAAACAGACTTTATATACATATGTATATATTGGGTTTAGTAGCAGACTCTCTCTCTATATATAAGGTTTAAACAATTATGTTTTAAAGTGTTAAAACTAACGCATTGAGTAAAGAATATTTTTTTTCATAAAGAAATAAGTTATGGCTACTGAAAGAGTACCTAAAGAATGAGTAAACCTAGGCCTAAATCTCATCCTCATTGCACTAAGTTTTACGTTAGTCCTAACAATAACTTAAAGAAAACGTAAATCGTTTCTGAGAGTATCGTGATTTAAAAATGTTGTTTGTTTTGTGTTCGTAACTATTCGATGTTGTTTGTTTTGTGTACGTAACTATTTGATGTTGTTTGTTTTGTGTACGTAACTATTTGATGTTGTTTGTTTTGTGTTCGTAACTATTTGTTTTTGAAACTTAACCACAGTTAAAGTGACTCCTGGTGTCACGACGATCCTTACAAATCCCATTCAAGGCTTAAAAATGCTCTTTACATGAATAAAAATCGATTAAATTATTTTACTTGGTGTTAAGTTTGTATGTTTTGAATTTCGCGCAAGGTTACACGATAGCTATGTGTGCTAGCCGTCCCTAATTCAGCAGCGTGAGGCTAGACGGAAGGCAGCTAGTCATCACCATCCGCTGCCAACTCTTTTACCAACCCATGGCTGAAAGGACGAACATGTTTGGTGTAACCGAGATTCGAACCCTCGACCCTCTGATTACGAGTTGAATGCCTGAACCCACATGGCCATGCCGGGCCCTTTGATGTTAAGACATCAGTGAGAAGTCTATAAGATCCATGAGGATTGTTTTTCATTTTGAGAAACTGGTGTATTCTATTTGTTGTAATGTGGAACCAGTTCGAAATCCGGTAAGAGCTACCAAGCCATAAACTTTATTGGAAAAAAAAATGTTTTTTTTATAAGTACAGAAACAAACAACAGCCTTTGATCAGCGTTACAACCAAAGTATTTATTCCGTCGAAGCACTTTATAACCCTTCTAATCACCCACTTTATCATCGAATATTAATATCTACGTCATAGAATATTATACAGTCCAGTCCGGTCAACGTTTATAAGTTCCTTTACTTTAACTATAAACGTCAGAGAGTTAAAAAAACGAAGAACTTTCTAATAACCGAACTTGACAGTAAAAAGTCAAATTGAGGGAACATCCTGTGCTAATCTTGCCAGAATTTCCTTCTATTTGGATTTTTTTAGCGTAATGCTACACAAATGGATAATCTCGGCTCTGTATACCACCAAGATTCGAACTACTGATTCCAGCATTGTATCCGTCAAGTTACTGCTGCTATGTCTGCGGACTAAAATCCTTGTTTCGATACCTGTAGTGGGCACAACACAAATAGCCCATTGTATAGCTTTGTGCTTAACTACAAACAACTGCCGCTAGAGGGAGGGCAACCCTAGACAGCGTCCACCGGCAAATCTTCAATTACTCTTTTTTTTCAACGTCATTGTGATTAATTATAACATTATAACGCCTCCTCAGCTGAAAGGAAGAAAATGATTGGTGCCGGGTTTCGAACCCGATACACCCACAGAATGTCGTAATCACAAGTACACGTTATGCTCTGACATTACTGACAATCTAAATAATCTACTTCAAATAATAATCATATTAACCTCTGACGATAAATCACGATATAAAAACTTCCGTGAATCCTGTTCTATTTGTACAAATCAAATCTGAGTCTACGTCGGCCTGGCATGGCCAAGCGCGTAAGGCGTGCGACTCGTAATCCGAGAGTCGCGGGTTCGCGCCCGCGTCGCGCCAAACATGCTCGCCCTCTCAGCCGTGGGGGCGATATAATGTTACGGTCAATCCCACTATTCGTTGGTAAAAGAGTAGCCCAACAGTTAGCGGTGGGTGGTGATGACTAGCTGTCTTTCCCCTAGTCTTACACTGCTAAATTAGGGACGGCTAGCACAGATAGTTCTCGAGTAGCTTTGTGCAAAATTCAAAACAAACTGAGTCAAGGTTAGTTTGTTTTTCAAACTGGTTAACAGCTGCGACAGTTCCTTCTTAGACACAATATACTTATCGTCACTAAACCAGCTGTCACACCGGGAAACAACGCGCGCCAGATTGGTAAATTTAATCTGTTTTAAATAACATATTAACTTATTTATTCAGCATCTTTACAAAATTCCCCTACGTTTATTTAAGCCTCGCAATGTGACGTTTTATCTACGAGAACTACGAGATCCGATTGGTTAGAGTTGTTTTACAGTAAGCTAGCCTGTTGTAGTTTACTCCATTAGGACCATTACAAAAATGAACTCCCGCGTCCTCACTGTTTCATCTCCTGTTGATACGTGTGACAGTTTGTTGTTGTTTCTGTTGCACCGTGGCTGCTTTACGCCCTCCCCTTATCTATTCATTCTCCCACAGACGATCAGCTTTTACCAGTTATTTACTTCCCACGCAGGGCTGGATGACATTTATCCGTGCTGGAGAATGGAGGACATTGAAATGCCAGATGTAACAAAACTACAGGCCGTTGTCAAAAGTTTGATTTCAGTATCTTATTAAACTGTCACAATGTATCATAATTGGATTCTGGGATTTTGAACTATTTGATTTCAGTATGGCCTGGCATGGCCGAGCGCGTTAAGGCGTGCATTCGTAATCTGAGGGTCGCGGGTTCGAGCCCGCGTCGCGCTAAACATGCTCGCCCTCCCAGCCGTGGGGGTGTATAATGTGACGATCAATCCCACTATTCGTTGGTAAAAGAGTAGCCCAAGAGTTGGCGGTGGGTGGTGATGACTAGCTGCCTTCCCTCTAGTCTTACACTGCAAAATTAGGGACGGCTAGCACAGATAGCCCTCGAGCAGCTTTGTGCGAAATTCCAAAACAAACAAACAAATTGATTTCAGTATCTTATTAAACTGTCACAATGTATCATAATTGGATTCTGGGATTTTGAACTACAATACACGACGTTAAATAATTTTCACGATATTCAATAACTATTACACAGACGCATACGAATAAATAATAATGCTAAACACCTAGAAAGAAACATAATAGGCGTTTTAACACGTTAAAGTAACATTTCCACTTCGTCACAAGCACGCCGACTAAACAGTGAATAAAACATACCAAAGCGACGTGGTTAAATATTTGAAATTAGAATGAATTAATACTGATTTTTAGTTGTCGCTCTGTCTCCCGCTAGTACAGCGTTACGTTTACGGATTTACAACGCTAAAATCAGAGGTTCGATTCCCTTCGGTAGGCTCAGCAGATAGTCCGATATGGCTTTGCTATAAGAAAAACTTACACACATGTAATTATATTTATTGTTTGGATTATTTGTAGTAGGATATCCCCATTCTATAAGTTATAAAATATAATATTTCGATCATGATTTCCCCTCCAGTGGATCAGAGGAAGCTTGTACTGCTAAAAATCAGGTTTCAATACTCGTGGTTGGGATAGCCCATTATGTAGCTTTGTGCTTAACAATAAGCACAAAATTTGTACTGATTCTTGCCTCGGAAATGTGTAAATACGTAGGAGAGGTGGTGGTGTACATGTTCTCTCAAGTTAGTTACGATATGTCCACTTTAAACGTAAGACATCACGTAATCTAATTTGTCGACCATGTTTTTTTCTGACAATTT
The DNA here is from genome assembly GCA_011833715.1 of Carcinoscorpius rotundicauda. Classification (NCBI taxonomy): domain Eukaryota; kingdom Metazoa; phylum Arthropoda; class Merostomata; order Xiphosura; family Limulidae; genus Carcinoscorpius; species Carcinoscorpius rotundicauda. The sequence continues at coordinate 5,547,515 of CM022400.1, forward strand.
TGTTTTGACAGCACGGAGCGCGTTTACTTTTCTACCAAATAATAGACGAGTGTGAACTCTCTCATTTTTCCAAAATATTACGAAAGTCTCATGCAGAGTCGAACATCCAGGAACATCCGATGCAGTTGAAAAATAAATTGAATATCCAAGAATATTTGAATTATTTGGCAAAATCAAGGGTTGAACATCCAAAAACGTCTGAAACAGTTAAAAACAATTTGAATACCCAAGAACATCTGAATTAGTTGAGAAAAAAAGAGTTGAAAATCCAGGAACATCTGAATTAATTGGCAAAAAAAGAGTTGGACATCCAGTAACATCTAAAGTAGTTGGCAAAATAAGAGTTGAAATCCAGGAACATCTGATTTAATTGGAAAAAAAAGAGTTGGACATTCAAGAACATCTAAAGTAGTTGGCAAAAAAAGTCGAACATCCAGGAACATCTGAAATAGTTGGCAAAAAAAAGAGTTGGACATCCAGGAACATCTGAAGTAGTTGGCAAAAAAACAAACTAAGCATTTTTGAACATTTGTATTAGTGGATAAAACTCGAATTAAGTATGTATGTACAATTTATATAGTTGTCGAAAAACAAGTTAAAGATCTTAATAACGAGAAACTCACTTGAAATAACAAGGCATCTCAGAACATCTGGTGTAGGTATTGACATTTTTATTGAAAAGCAGAGAACAACGTTTGATATCTGAATTAGTGTTGAAAAACTTCCATTGGCTAATAATAAAACATTCGGTAGAGGTTTTAAGAATATCTCTTCAAAACCAACTTTTATAACGGTGGTCTTTTTCATTATTCGAATAATGTAGCCCAAAACTAACACTAATCACTATTCTAAACTATAATTACAACGATTGTTGATTCTTTTATTAAACTTTCAAAGTTCTTGTATTGTTAATACAATTTTAAATTTAAGTCAAAACGTCTATAATATTTTGAAAGGCCTTATTTGTATCTATAACTGAGAGTTTTCTGACGAAACAAACGTTCCAATTTCAAACGTTACAGAGATGTAATTTAGTTGCATAATTATGAATAGTTGGACACAGAATGATAAAGCCTCAATTAAGTTGGAGTTGCGTAGTTGAAAAGTTTCATACAAAGCGATTAACAAATTATATCTATAATAGATATACAGAAAATCCCTTATTGGTAGTCCAGGAAGCTTTAACTTTCAAAGTCCTAACGTTCCTTGGACCACCAGTTTATTCTATTACATAATATTTAGATTTTGAATAACGGAACAATTTTCAACAGCATTTATTCTGCTACAACCTACATTTATATCGATATTTAATATCACGAGTTTTTCCTCAACATTAGTTAAAAAAAAAAACTTCGTTTTTTTTTGTTTTTTTTACATCATGATGGAACTTATCTGTAGCAAGTTAAAGTTTGTGGAATTTTAGCTTTCTTCCCGTATTATATTTTAACAGTGATATGGTGATAAGTGTTTCCTAACAGGCGCAGAAGAGTTATTTTAAGAAGCGATTAACGTTTTTCTTTGTTAATGTGAACATTTAGCTCTAAGTGCAAAACTGATTTTTATCCTGTCTTTTTTTTTTTGGAGAGGGATTATTTTTTAATTTCCAGAAACTAATCAAATTTCGTCTTGACTTATCCGCACAGAGGGAAACGTTAGAAAATCGAGAATATATTTTTTTTTCTGCTAAGGAAGAATAACCAAATAACACAGTATGAGATACTGAATATACAGAAAACTGTCCAATCACGGCACTCCATCAAGTATTATTTATCAAGATCAAACATAACTACGTTCTTTGAAGTTTGTCACAGTTTATCTTACATTCAGTAAGTTTACTCCTTTTAACTACCGGCAAGGAGTCGTCAGAGAGACTCCATAAATGACATCAGACAAAAAAAACCTAGCGATTACAAAAGTAACAGTAAAAATAATCCTTCTATAAGGCTAGTGACGGATTTGTTTTTGTACTTATGGTATATAGGGCTCTAGATACAGTGAATTGGTTCAATGTCATAAAGCAATGTCAAAAGTGTGCATTACTGTTTAACATTACTGTTTAATCCAGTACAACGACTGAATGATTTACCATCTTTATATCTACCACCGTATCACTCCATATGATTTACTTGGTTAATTGAAATTAATTGTGTTTCTCACACACATTTCACAGTATTCTGTAACACAAATGTAAATAACGTTAGCTTGATGTTACAGTACGGGTTGTTGCTAAGCTATTTTAAAACATTTGTACGTATTTTATAGCTGTCGAAGGATTTATAATACAATTGTCTGGTTAATGTTTAGTGTGTAAAATGACATTTATTTTCACATATGTTTACCATTCGCACAGAATAATTTTCCAAGATAACAGAAGATGTCGATAATACAGAAAAAATTATAAACAAGTTATTCTCGTTCCCTCTCGAGAAAATTTCTCTACAGATAAGTAAAACATTCTCGATTGAAAGACTCTCTTCAGAAACGTTGGCATTATATTTTGTGTCATATTTGAAAGTTAATGAACGTAACAACTAACATTTCTTAAATAAACCTAGACCTGGCATGACCAAGCGTGTTAAGGCGTTCGACTCGTAATTCGATGATCACGGGTTCGCATCCCCGACGCGCCAAATATGCTTTTACGTAAATGTTATGTAAACGACAACCATGACGTGTTGTGTGTGGATTTCCATATTTATATTATTGTTTCGAAGTTCAAAACAATAAAATATGTTGTTATTTATTTAAAATAACATTTAGAAATTTCTAGAATTAGGTAGATCAATCATATGTTTATAAATAGAATGTATGTCGGCCTGGTGTCTAGACGACGAGTCTCGTGCAGAAACAGACATGCGCAGAGTACTCTGGAATTCTGTGGAAGTTACGCGATTGCTGGAGAACACAGTAAGCCTACTAGTATAAAAACAGACGGTGACGCGAGGAGAGAGAAAAAGGAGTCAGTCATTCGTTTTATTCGATTCAAGAGATATTGTCTCCGTTTGAGAAATTTTCAACGTTTGCTGTGTGTTTATTCAACTTGGATTTGTGACTAGAGTTAGATCTACAGAAGCTGTGATTTTATTTCGTCAATCTTTACGATTCATTCGAATTATTGGTTATACTGAAGGTCAACACGTATAGAACTGTTTAGGGAGACCGGGGAAAGTTGGAAAACGACAAATTTGAGACATTCATCGAAAACATCGTAAAAAGAACTTCGTCAAATTTATTGAACTGTGAATTGTTTCTGGACTTCTCCATTCAAACTTCGGAATTTCTTCGTGGGACCAAATTCACACCCTAGACTGGAATTTTAGATTTCTGATCTAGACTGTTGGACTTTCATTCTGAATCATTATATCGAACACAGGCCAGTACCATTTTGTATTGTAATTAATTTTAAACTGAATATCTATTATTGTTATTATATAATTTATGTTATATCTGTTACATATATAATAGTTTATTGTAATAAATTATATAAGCTGTTATCTGTGTCTTTCTGTTGCGTTCAGTCCACATAAAAAAAACGTAACATATGCTCGCCTTTTCAACCGTAAGGGCGTTATAATGTGACGGTCAATTCCACTATTCGTTGGTAAAAGAGTAGCCAAAGAGTTGGCGGTGGGTGGTGATGACTAGCTACCTTCCCTCTAGTCTTACATTGCTAAATTAAGAACGGCTAGCACAGATAGCCCTCGAGTAGCTTTGTGCGAAATTCAAAAAAAACAAAAAACAAACAAACCACACGTGGCCATGTTGGGCCTATGTTTCATACCACATGAAGTGCTTCCCAGCTCTCCCCTTTAAATTCCTTTAATTGTACGACAGATACTACAAACCACTTGAAACAAAACTTTAAACGAGTCGTCTACATCGGAGGCCTCGTAGAAAGTAATTAGAAGCTAAGTTACGAAAGTTCACGTAATAACTTTCTATTCAAGTTTAATTACATTGGAGCTGAGGTTATTCATACATATATAGAGGGCGTATAAGGCCCGCGAACATTCATGAGGTTTGCTTGTTATTTACGCGTGTTTTGGTGTCACTGATTTCTGAAGAGCGAAACAGAGAGTGAAAGAGGGGTGTTTGAGAATTCTGACGTTGAATTTATGGAAGAGTGTGAAGACTTTTAAGAGAGAGACAGCTGGTAAATCGAGTCCAAATAAACATTGCTTTTCAGGGAATCAACATCGATTTTCTACGTATCCAATATCTTTGATCATTGATTACTTTTCAGGAAAACGACCCGCTTTTATGATTTGAGGAACAAATAAATTTATCTTCTTTTCACTTGAAATGTCAAGGTTTCTAAAATGCTGAAGGGCACGCTTGTTAATACCATGTTGATTGTTAGCGAGAAAGGACCAACCAGTACGCGTAAATCATGTATACATTGTTGGTGTTTTAGACGTACATTGTTCAATATTTACATGTCTTTTAACAATATTGAAACAATAACAGCCTCTGATGAGAGAAATTAAAATACAAGATAATAAAGTCTAAAATAAATTACGACTGCATTTTCATATAAGCGCAGAGCTACATGGTAGGGATTTGTTGTTATTGTTGTTTTGAATTAAGCACAAAGCTGCACTATGGGCTATCTGTGATCTGCCCACCACGGGTATCAAAACCCGGTTTTTAGCGCTGAAAGTCCGCAGATATACCGCGAAGGCACTGGAATGGTGGGATTGTTTGTATTATGTCTGATATGGAAATTGTACTCTGAATATTTGCGTTTGAAGCCCTCAAGTTTACAAATGAGCTTCCAAGACACATATTACACCAGTGTAATCTGTCTATCTATATATACATGCGTATATTCTAATATTGTAGATAGACTTTATAACGAAACGTAGCTTTATTTATTGTTTGTTTCAATTTCGCGCCTACTTAAGAGCTATCTGTGCTAGCCGTCCTTAATTTAGCAGTGTAAGACTAGAGGGAAGGCAGCTAGTCATCACCACCCACCGCCAACTCTTGGGCTACTCTTTTTACCAACGAATAGTGAGATTGACCGTAACATTATATCACCCCTGTGGCTGAAAGGACGAGTATATTTGGCGCGACGGGGATGCGAACTCCCGACTCTCAGATTACGAGTCGCACGCCTTAACGCGCTTGGCCATGTCGGGCCGCAGGCCAAGTGTGGGAAGTATGAAACATATGCCCAACATGGCCACGTGTGTTGAGGCGTTCGACTCGTAATCCAAGAGTCGCGGTTCGAATCCCGGTCACACCAAACATATTCGTCCTTTCAGCCGTAGTGGCGTCATAATGTGACGGTCAATCCCATTATTCGTTGGTAAAAGAGTAGCCCAAGAGTTGGCGGTGGGTGGTGATGACTTGCTGCCTTCTCTTTAGTCTTACACTGCTAAATTAGGGACAGCTAGCACAGATAGCTCTCGAGTAGCTTTGCGTGAAATTCAAAACAAACAAACAATCGAAGTGTCTTCTTTTCTTGAAATGAGCGATGACTGATCGTCTGTTTCCTTTAATTAAATAACTGAATTTTATAGTCTTGTTTGGTTATTGGAATTAGTGTTGTTTTTTAAATACAGGAAGCAGCTTTTTAGTGTTTTTTTGTTAAATATCGAACAATACAAGTTGGAACATCGAAATTTGTTTGTTTTATACCCGAATTGTACAGCTCCAGATATAACACGTTTTTATGAAACTGATAAACGTTTGAATAATGGAAGGTGTTGTAAAACAAACAAGAACGTGGTTTCATTTGTGTTGTAAAACAAACAAGAACGTGGTTTCATTTGTGTTGTAAAACAAACAAGAACGTGGTTTCATTTGTGTTGTAAAACAAACAAGAACGTGGTTTCATTTGTGTTGTAAAACAAACAAGAACGTGGTTTCATTTGTGTTGTAAAACAAACAAGAACGTGGTTTCATTTGTGTTGTAAAACAAACAAGAACGTGGTTTCATTTGTGTTGTAAAACAAACAAGAACGTGGTTTCATTTGTGTTGTAAAACAAACAAGAACGTGGTTTCATTTGTGTTGTAAAACAAACAAGAACGTGGTTTCATTTGTGTTGTAAAACAAACAAGAACGTGGTTTCATTTGTGTTGTAAAACAAACAAGAACGTGGTTTCATTTGTGTTGTAAAACAAACAAGAACGTGGTTTCATTTGTGTTGTAAAACAAACAAGAACGTGGTTTCATTTGTGTTGTAAAACAAACAAGAACGTGGTTTCATTTGTGTTGTAAAACAAACAAGAACGTGGTTTCATTTGTGTTGTAAAACAAACAAGAACGTGGTTTCATTTGTGTTGTAAAACAAACAAGAACGTGGTTTCATTTGTGTTGTAAAACAAACAAGAACGTGGTTTCATTTGTGTTGTAAAACAAACAAGAACGTGGTTTCATTTGTGTTGTAAAACAAACAAGAACGTGGTTTCATTTGTGTTGTAAAACAATAATTTTTCATGGTTTATATAATGAAAGTCTAATAAAATGAGACATAATGAACGATTACACTGCTGTCTTTTGTGTGTTCCTTTTTAATATTATCGTAGAATTTCAACATTTAACTTGTGTGCATTGCCTACTGCAGGGATCGAACGTCGCATTTAGGGGAGTTTCTTTCTCTCTTACAATTAATTATTCCAAATGGAATACTGGGTTACCCAGTGTTTTCGGGTGTCTTCAAAGTGCGAAACAAAAAAACGTCTACAGAGGGATTCTAATTCTAGCAAGAAATCGACGAACCAGACTTTGATGAATAGGTCAAAGGTTAATGTCTCAACAAAAACTCTATACGCTGCTCTGAATTTTGTGTGTTTCTTTGTAAAAGTGAATTCGACGTCCAAGGCTTGTGGATATTCTTAAGGTCATATGAGGTCACACACATGGCATCGAATAGTAATTCATATTTTATTATTGTCCCGCGGGAAAAAGAAGTACAAACTTTGTAACTTGTTTAACATCTGGTGGTCGTTACACTTCTGGCATCTGTGTGACTTCTGGTGTCCAGTTGATGGGGAATCTGTTCTTTGTTTAAATACCTGACCTTTCTAGGGTCATTTTACGTTTAGATAAAACCGAATAATGCTTTTGTTTAAAATAGGTTACAAGCAGAAGTGGTTAATCACACAGCTGTAATGCATGTTAACTAAACAGCAGTAATATTTATCTTAACTGATATACATATATACACATATATATATACAATACCCTGTTAAACTGTTAAGATTTTCTGACCAACAAGTAATTATGACTTCTTCGGAATTGTTACCCTAAGTTTCATTAAAAGTTCGGTTTTATTTCGTGTTGTAAAAGTTCGAAGTTACTCCAGTAAATAAAACTTAGTTTATTCAGCAGTAAAACGGTTTTTTTCTGAATTACCTCTAGAGGGCGGCTTATCCAAGTTAATTCCTGATTGGTTGAACTTTTGCTACCAACGAATGTTTGTCATCGCTTTGGTGTCACAGTAACGGTTTAACAGCTGTCAATATGAGGTCTTTCTGTGCTTAAACGTGATGCATTCATTGCCTAAAATAGCCGCTATTTCATATCGAACAGAGTTATAACAATAAAACAGTATTTTATGTTCTTATTCTCACCAATCCTGAGCGTTACTGCAGAATAACAGAGAAACTTCAGTTTTTTTAAGTATTCTTCGAAGATACTTTAAAAGCCGACAATGAAAATAAAATAGCATCGAGTTTAATAAAGGAAGCTAAAACAAAGTAAAAAAAATGTCTTATATTAGGCTGTGTAACTATGATGGCTATAGTAATATATACAGCTAATGTTAGGCTTGGAAATATAAAGACTTCAAATGCCATTGGCTAAAATGAGTCTCTTATATTGAACGAAACTAATCATTGTGACAACTGCGTAAAAATGCATAAATTCTATCTGGGTTACTAAGTTGTAGCGGTAGAAAATACAACTTTTATCTTTTAATTAACTTGCCAGTTGCTATAATTAAGAGTCCTCAGAGGAATTTCTGTCGCGAGAAATTTCGAAACAGTTTGTGTATTACAATAAATGTCACGATCTAATTCGATTTTGTGGAATGCAATTGCTTATCGACGCTGTTAGAGTGATTATGGATGTTTTAAATAATCAACTCGCACAGGAGTTAATTAAGTTTATCTGTTTTGTACCTTTCTCAACTGACGTCGTTGTTTTTATCTATCTTTAAACATAAAACATTATGTAAGAACCGATAAGACGTCCGTAACGTAAATATAACGGATTCTCTTAAGAAACTCTACAGATAGAAGTAACCGGAAAAGTAAAGTAAGAATTATGAACTAGAACTTCTCAAGACATTCCTTCGAACACCAATTTAAAGTGTGAAAGATATCAATAACCGATATTGGCCGTAAGTAATGTACCTTCCGCAGATGTGGGCGTTGGTAGCGACGTCGCAATTGGCCGACAGTAAAAAAAAAGTAACAGAAAAAATGTGAATCATAAAGTCACCATCTTGAATGCACATTAAATAAAACATTTCATTCAACTATCATTGTTGAAAGCAAAACTGCCATCTGTCGAACGCAAAAACATAAATTTAGGTCATAAGGAGTGATATATTAAATATATAACACATCCTATGAGCGCTATCTTGAGAATAAGAAACAAAACATTTGTGAAAGTTTCTTTCTCTCTATACAACGATAAATTTGCATTTTCTTTTTAGTGTAAAACCAGAGTAATTGAGGAATAAGTTTACTTCTCAGTATATTAACTTGTCACTTAAACTGTAGCAATGCCGACTTGTGGGACTTTAATAATACACAAAAACAGAAAAGCAGGTTTTCAAACAATAACAGTGACAACTGGTGAAAGAATGAAATTATGCATTAAATCAGCAATCTATTCATCTCTTTAAAATGTTCTGTTACACTGTTGCAAAAAAATCTCGATTATATCTTTATAGTCAGGCTTAGTCATGTTTTATACTATATTTATATTCAGGATTTGTCATGTTTTATACTATATTTATAGTCAGGCTTAGTCAAGTTTTATACTATATTCATAGGCAGGCTTAGTCATTTTTATACTATATTTATATTCAGGCTTAGTCATGTTTTATACTTTATAGTCAGGCTTAGTCATTTTTCTACTACATTTATAGTCAAGCTTAGTCATGTTTTATACTATATTCATAGGCAGGCTTATTCATGTTTTATACTATATTCATAGGTAGGCTTAGTCATGTTTTATACTATATTTATATTCAGGATTTGTCATGTTTTATACTATATTTATAGTCAGGCTTAGTCATGTTTTATGTTATATTTACATTCAGGCTTAGTCATGTTTTATACTATATTTATAGTCAGGCATAGTCATGTTTTATACTATATTTATAGTCAAGCTTAGTCATGTTTTATACTATATTTACATTCAGGCTTAGTCATGTTTTATACCATATTTATGGTCAGGCTTAGTCATGTTCACACCAAAAGATCAACAAGTGTATATATATATACTGATTCTGTCCTCAGCTTGTGGTGTGAAAGTCTTGTTGCATTAAGTAAAACTAAAACACCTTCTAAGTTATACCATCTTCAGTCATTTATAAATAAATATTGCATGCACTAAGATTTAATGTTTTCATTTGAGATTAGATGTTTTAAAGGACTTTAAACCGTCAAATATCTTGTATTTTAAATAGGCTTAAGAAACTAAAATTTTATCATGAAAGACCTGAAACATAATTCGAAATAATCATCAGAATACATTCTCTATCTTTAGTAACTTCTACACTTCAAGATACTGTTTTAACAGTAGAATTGTGAGAAACACCTATTGAAGAGATGTAGGTAGTCGAGGGCGCCTGCCAGATTTAATTAGAATTTGTCTAACAGTGGACACACTCACATACATTTTTTTCATATAACGGTTTACATTATCGAATAATGCTGTTTTTGTTTGTAATATTATATTATGAATATTACAACGTGTATCAACAGAGCTGGGCTTGGTTAATGGGCATAGTTCCTGTCTGCGGAGGGTAAAGATCAGGTTACAAATATCGGTGCCACACGACCAGATAAGTAAACAACTGTTTTCTACGTTGTCTTGTCCGATTGTCCGATACGTGATAGAACTATCAGTGATGTCGAGAAACCCACTTGTTGAGAATTTTATATGCAAAAAACGGCTCTTTTGGGCTCAGAAAACACTTCAAATAGAAGGTCGAAACGTTGTTCGCTCTTCTATTTGAAGTGTTTTCTGAGCCCAAAAGAGCCGTTTTTTGCATATAAAACGTGATAGAACTGTTCGTCTTCAGCCAGGGACAAAAATTATTTCCTTGTGATCTCCTAGTCGTGAAACTACGCATGCCCTGGGAGTAGTCTAAGACGTTACTTACTTGTGAAGTAAGTCAAGAAGACATTCGATACTACCGCTTACCCAGTTGTGTACGCTTACTAATTCACGATCAGTAAGTATGTCGTAATTTCTTTGTTTGTTGTTAAAGGTAAAGTCATACAATGGGCAATATATGTTGTGCCCATCTTCGGTTTTTAGTGTTACAAACCTTCAGAAGTACCGTAAAGTCACTGGTAGAGAAGTGTCTGGTGATTCATTCATTGACCGGTAAGAGAAACACCTCATCAGAATTGATAACAGCTACAAACGTTTTGTCGTCTGTTTGTAGTTTAAGCACAAACTGTGTTCCGTCCATCACGGGTATCGAAACCAGGTTTCTAGCTTTGTAAGTCCGCAGACATGCAGCTTCGCCACTGTCGTCAACTCGAAATAGACGAACGAAGAGTACGAAATATTATGTCGTACTTTGTAGAATACAGCTTTAAATGACCAATTAGATATAGAATTGTTTAAATCGTTCGTTTGTTTTAGAACAATGTTACATTATGCCTTCTGCTATTTCCGTCGTATCTTAACATTATAAGTCTGTAGACTTATCGTTGTCCCACATACTATATACATCGTAAAAACATAGCAATAACATCAAATTACATAGGAGAGAAATAAAGATTTGAAAGTAAAGACATTCAGGTGTCTTGTAACTTACATAAGTATATTTTGTTTTGGCAAATGGCATAATAAAATTAAAATATATTGTTTATTATTATTGATAAACTAAATGTTACACAACACACTGAGCTACCAACAAGAGTTCTCATTCTGCTATGTGTCCCCACCCTCTATGACCTTCCTCATGCCATCTTGTGTCACTGAGTCATGTTTGGTGCTGACTGGTAGAATCGGCATGGCCTAGCGCGTAAGGCGTGCGCTTCGTAATCCGAGGGTCGCGGATTCGCGCACGAGTCGCGCCAAACATGCTCGCCCTCCCAGCCGTGGGGGCGCTGTGATGGTCAATCCCACTTTTCGTAGGTAAAAGAGTAGCCCAAGAGTTGGCGGTGGGTGGTGATGACTAGCTGCCTTCCCTCTAGTCTTACACTGCTAAATTAGGGAGGGCTAGCACAGATAGCCCTCGAGTAGCTTTGTGCAAAATTCCAAAACAAACAAACAAACAAAGCTGACTGATAAAGAAATGTGGAAAGGAGCAGATACACACATTTTAACGTTTATTTATATAGATTAGATGGGGATTCCCCCCTCATGCCCTTTTTCATGTCATCTTGTATCACTGAGTCAAGTTATGCCGACTTAGTAGGTTTACCAAAACTAGATATGGCATTAGAGGAGAGGTCACAATCATGGTGATTTCAGTCCCCGCACTCTGTGTAAAAATCATGGGAAGTTCTCATTAACACTGGGAATATGACTTCACAAACATTAAACCTGACATTAACACTGGGAATATGGCTTCACAAACATTGAACCTGACATTAACACTGGGAATATGACTTCACAAACATTAAACCTGACATTAACACTGGGAATATGGCTTCACAAACATTGAACCTGACATTAACACTGGGAATATGACTTCACAAACATTGAACCTGACATTAACACTGGGAATATGGCTTCACAAACATTAAACCTGACATTAACACTGGGAATATGGCTTTACAAACATTAAACCTGACATTAACACTGGGAATATGACTTCACAAACATTAAACCTGACATTAACACTGGGAATATGACTTCACAAACATTGAACCTGACATTAACACTGAGAATATGGCTTCACAAACATTAAACCTGACATTAACACTGGGAATATGGCTTCACAAACATTGAACCTGACATTAACACTGGGAATATGGCTTCACAAACATTAAACCTGACATTAACACTGGGAATATGGCTTCACAAACATTGAACCTGACATTAACACTGGGAATATGACTTCACAAACATTAAACCTGACATTAACACTGGGAATATGACTTCACAAACATTGAACCTGACATTAACACTGGGAATATGACTTCACAAACATTGAACCTGACATTAACACTGGGAATATGGCTTTACAAACATTAAACCTGACATTAACACTGGGAATATGGCTTCACAAACATTAAACCTGACATTAACACTGGGAATATGGCTTCACAAACATTGAACCTGACATTAACACTGGGAATATGGCTTCACAAACATTAAACCTGACATTAACACTGGGAATATGGCTTCACAAACATTGAACCTGACATTAACACTGGGAATATGACTTCACAAACATTAAACCTGACATTAACACTGGGAATATGGCTTCACAAACATTGAACCTGACATTAACACTGGGAATATGACTTCACAAACATTGAACCTGACATTAACACTGGGAATATGGCTTCACAAACATTAAACCTGACATTAACACTGGGAATATGGCTTCACAAACATTAAACTTGACATTAACACTGGGAATATGACTTCACAAACATTGAACCTGAAAAAGCCGATCTTTATAGGTCTACTATTAAAGCGGTTGAAAGGTTCGAACAAACAGATACAAACGTAACTTTATTTACTGGGTGTTTTTGTACTCTATAGTACAAAACACGGGGCCGGAGTGTACCAGATTCGATTTTATTACTCATCCGGGTTTCTACTAGCCTGCACTCAATCTGAAATTATTTTAGACAGGATTAGACTAAATTAATCTATGAGACCTTGACGTGAGCAAACTTATCATAAAAAGTGTTTAACCTCCAGAGACCAAAACTGTAATTAAACAGTGAAGAGATGACGAAGCAATGAATAGAACTTTGTACTGAAAAACAATCAACTCAGAGCCAGTTTATGAGCCGTTTTGCCGTGGCTAAAAATTGAGGATTTCATAGCAGTTTTTATCAGAATTTTGGTCCCGATAAATAAAAGATAAATGTACTTTTAGATGTTAGCACTTGCTTGGTATCATAAAACCGCCATATATGAATCTCGAAAACAAAACTGAAACTTGCAAAGATTTCCTAAAACTCATTCAAAATAATTAAAATATTCTCGTAATATAAATAGTACATGATATGTCAATATTAAAAGATCCCCCTGATTTTAACACGTTAATATTCAGATAATTCATCTTTTAACTTCCTTCTGAGTCCGTGAAGTCGTTCGTTACGGGGTTCCAATTACAAATACACCAACTTAGACAAAACTACTGTAAATTTTGTAATTAATCCTATTAATTGCAGGCTGTTCTTTTAGTTTTTTTGTTTTTTTTTGCAAAGCAAATGCTTTTTACTTCGACACAAATTTCCCAGACAGGTAATATACAGAACGTCGTGACATAAAGTTACTTAATGTGACACGATGTGTGTTACTGTAGAGCATAAAAAACTGGTCTGTAATTCAAGCTAACCTAACCCTAACCTAACCTAACGTTACGACACCCAGTGTCTGTAAGGTTAAAATAACTGTTGTAAATACATACCTCATGTGTCACTAAAATAGAGGGGGGATATAATATTTAATACTCAATTTTAAGTGTCAGTTATATGCTATTTGTATTTTACTTACATTATTTGCACAAAGCTAGACACTTCTTACTGTAAGTTTATAACTCTAAAGAAATCAGAAGTTATTTCTACATAAAAGTGTGATGTTTAATATTTGACAGGTAAGTGAAGTTTCGGATGATGTCACATAGTTAACACGCACGTGCTACGTAGAAAAGAAGACAGAGAGAGCGAGCCTGCCTGTTTAAAAGTGTATTTACCATTGCATTTCGTTGTTTTATAGTAAAACTACACATGCCCCTGCAAGATCTCTTTCCTTAATAACACAGATATCAAGTTCTTTGTTGTTGTTTTCCCGCGCCGTATCCTACGATACGTTTCTTAAAGGCTTAGATAATTAAAATGCGCTGTATGATATTTAAAAAAAAAATGTATTTCAAATATCTTTTAACCAATTAGCTCAAAGCTTATTTGGTAATAAACAGTTAAGCTGGGTTCACATTATAAAGGTCAAAAGGTCATTGGAATTAGAAAAACGTATTTCTGTGCAGAACAACATAATCAAGTCCAACACACAAGATAATTTGTTTTGTGTTAAAAATGTGTTTAAAGTTTTGGTCGAAGTGATTGTACACGTTGTCTTTTCACATCTGCGTAGTAAACAAAACCAGTACACATTGTCTTTTCACATCTGCGTAGTAAACAAAATCAGTACACATTGTCTTTTCACATCTGCGTAGTAAACAAAACCAGTACACATTGTCTTTTCACATCTGCGTAGTAAACAAAACCAGTGGAGGACTGAACGTCGATACCACAAATAACGTCACTCCTATAATCCAGACGCTATCTTCCCTATCCAGATAAATTCCTAACAGAGTTCGATCATCCGATTTTTTACTCTTAGTTCGAAAGTCATAAAGAGAAGCGAAATCGAAACTGTAAACAGTTTTATTTATCAGATCAATATTCTGAGAAGATCTGAACAACTCCACTGAGCCTCGGGTGTAAGACATTCGTACAATATTGACTAGCATTTAATGTGATAACTGCTTTACTAGCCTTCAAGACAATCAGTAGCTCGAGACGTCGAGTCGCTAATTACGGTTTGAATCTTTCATAACCGTATTTTATTTTTCATTCTTTTTTCTAATGTACCTTTCACTTACTTTTAAGAATACGTAAGCCAGACAAAACCTTATTGCTATGGTAAGCAACAAGAGAACTTAGTACATTCTATCGTGTATTAAATTCAATATATTCGTCAGAGGAGAATTGATATTTTGTTCTATGTTTCTATGCAGGAATATTACTTTTATCGCAGGTTATTGATAAAACACGAACGTTTCGTGGCGTTTCTCCAATCGTGAGTTGCATCACTTTCAATTATTGTTAATGTTGCCCGAGCGGAAATTGTTGTTTGTTTAATTTGAAGTACAAACCAGCACAATGGGCTCTCTATGCGGATATTTTCAGTTCTTTCATTGGCTTCTGTTAACATTTGAAAACTCTTATGGACGAACAGCAGATAAAACTAGGGTTAATAACCTTATGTAACACTTTAGCAGTATAAGTACACCTATTGTTGTCACTCGTAAAAACAAGGGTTAATATTCTTCTGAAAAACGTAAACTGTGTAAGTAAGTATTATGTTTTCACCCATAAATTAAAGTAAGACAACATCTAATACCTTTCTGGAACATCTGAATAATGTAAATAAACATACAGTTTTTGCTCAGGGTAACGCTTGAATAGTGCATACGGATGTACTGATTTCATTTGTAACACAAAGCAAGACTTTAGTGTGTCATAGATGATAAATAAAAACAAATTCAACTAAACTTTTTTAAAACTCGTCCGTATTTTAGTAAAACAGGAAGTCCAGTAGAACTGTTTACAATTTCGTCCAAAGTAAGATTACAGTAAAACTGGAAGTCAAATAAGACTGTTTACAGTTTGGTTTGTATTCAATGTCCAAAATAACACTACAGTAAGTCAAGTAGGAATGTTTACAGTTTGGTTTGTGTTAAATGTCCAAAATAACACTACAGTAAAACAGGAAGTCAAGTCGGACTGTTTACAGTTTGGTTTGTGTTAAATGTCCAAAATAACACTAAAGTAAAACAGGAAGTCAAGTAGGAATGTTTACAGTTTTGTTTCTGTCCAAAATGCATTAAAGTAAAACGGAAAATTAATAAAGAGTGTATTAAACCCAATAATAAAGAATGCACTGTGACGAAAGTTATGATTGTTTACAGTATGTCTTATGTTGTTTTATCAACCCAATAACAAAGCAAGCACTGCAGTGAAAGTTATTATTGTTTACAGTATGTCTTATGTTGTTTCATAAACCCAATACTAAAGCATGCACTGTGGTGAAAGTTATGATTGTTTACAGTATGTCTTATGTTGTTTTACAAATCCAATAATAAAGCATGCACTGTGGTGAAAGTTATGATTGTTTACAGTACGTCTTATGTTGTTTTATAAACCCAATAATAAAGCATGCACTGTGATGAAAGTTATGATTGTTTACAGTATGTCTTATGTTGTTTTATCAACCCAATAACAAAGCAAGCACTGCAGTGAAAGTTATTATTGTTTACAGTATGTCTTATGTTGTTTCATAAACCCAATACTAAAGCATGCACTGTGATGAAAGTTATGATTGTTTACAGTATGTCTTATGTTGTTTCATAAACCCAATACTAAAGCATGCACTGTGATGAAAGTTATGATTGTTTACAGTATGTCTTATGTTGTTTTATAAACCCAATAATAAAGCATGCACTGTGGTGAAAGTTATGATTGTTTACAGTATGTGTTATGTTGTTTTATAAATCCAATAATAAAGCATGCACTGTGGTGAAAGTTATGATTGTTTACAGTATGTGTTATGTTGTTTTATAAATCCAATAATAAAGCACGCATTGTTGTAAAAGTTATAATTGTTTACAGTATGTGTTATGTTGTTTTATCAACCCAATAATAAAGTAAGAACTGTGATGAAAGTTATGATTGTTTACAGTAGGTCTTATGTTGTTTTATAAATCCAATAATAAAGCACGCATTGTTGTAAAAGTTAAAATTGTTTAAATTTGTTTAAACAACAAAATTGTTGTTTTATAAACCCAATAATAAAGCATGCATTGTTGTAAAAGTTATAATTGTTTACAATATGTCTTATGTTGTTTTATAAACCCAATAATAAAGCATGCATTGTTGTAAAAGTTATAATTGTTTACAATATGTCTTATGTTGTTTTATAAACCCAATAATAAAGCATGCATTGTGGTGAAAGTTATTTTTGTATAAAGAATGTCTTATGTTGTTTTATAAATCCAATAATAAAGCGTGCGCTGTGGTAAAAGTTATGATTGTTTACAGCATGTCTTATGTTGAGTGACAAAAAAGATGTCGCAGATATCTGAGAAAGGAATAACATATTTTGTAGTGTATACTCGAGAAAATGTATCATACGATCATACGTGTTAGAGATACTGGATTATATACTGTTGACTGGATATACTGTTCAAAAACGGATATAACAGGTTGTCTTCTCAAATGCTCTTTTGTTTCTGATTATTTTACACCCTTACACAGGAATAATTTTCAGGTTTTTATTGTAACTAGTACGAGTTACTCAATGACTCTAGTTTAACTAAATGTTAATGTGTGTGTGTGTGTTTTCGTTTAGCCAAGCCACATCGAGCTATGTGGTGAGTCCACTGAGGGGAATCGAATCTCTGATTTTAGCGTTGTGAGACTGTAGTCTTACCGCTGTACCCTTAAAAGTCAATATGTCTGTCAGTCAACTTCATCAAATCAAACAGTTTAGTTTGTTTCCTAGGTGAATGGAAACCAGTAACATTTTTACTTGTCGATGTTCTGCTTGACAAAATATTGAATCAAACAAAATCGTAATTAAACTACAGTTTAAATATTTATTTTCGACCGTAGAAATAACTTAACAAAAGATAATATTATTTGAAGAGAAGAGATCATTAGAAAAGATCAGATATTTGACGAATTGCTATCAGCGAGCTAGTAAAGTATTGAACTTAACACTAGAAGGAAACCGTTTACTGAACCAGAAACCTAAACTGTTTCAGAAAGTTGAGTACCTAAATCAATAAAAGTATCATTTTACCTATAAGATACTTTATTTCTGGTATTAATGTATTCCATACACCACTTTGCATTACATAAATCTTTGAACTTGCTTTAGCTTTTATGTTTTGCTCACAATAAACATTAGAGAAAATATTCAAACACCTTAGCAAGCCCTCTACATTCCGACACTAAGTTACGCAACCCCTTTCAAACAAGTGGTCAGCTTCCGGTCAGTTACCTCTTTCTTTCTTTGTGAACGTTGTTCGCTCCTCTACGTAAAATATTTTCTCAATCCAAACGACCCGATTTTACATATAAAGAGAAAATATTCCACTTAACGACGAGTTGATAGGTTATTTCTACACATTAAGTGTCAATTTTACCTTCGAATTTTTTTTGTAAGCCACTCAATAGATAATTAAACACTCAATTTGGATATAGTTTGGTTACGAGAAGACCAGGTGAGAAAAGTGTCATAACGCTGTTTATTTTATATGATAGGTCGTCTATTGGAGTTTACCTACTACTGTGAATTGTTACACTAATATAAACCTACCGTATTAAGTTATCCATTGTTGACAGAACAATACACATCAACCGTTTCAAGTTACCCGTGACTGTTGTAGCGGGACAGAGAAAACAGACTCAGTAAGCAGTCACAAGCGTGTGACTTTCTGACAGCAAAGCCATATTTGGCTATCTGCTACGTCCACCGAGGGAAATCAAAAGACTTACCGCTGTCCCAGTGAGGGACATAATAAGTCAGATTTTGTGACACTTTTATCGAAACTTGTGTTTCTTCGATGAAATAAGAACCATAAAAATATTTTTATAATTCCAAATGTAAACGTTAAAAAGTTTTTGTTCTTTTTACTACTGGAACTCTGGAACGAGAATCTTTAACACAGATGTTTATTGTATTCTTTGATTGGCAATAGTCTTTGTTTATACTATTTTTACTAAGTTCTGAAAACGAACGACAGTAACAAACTAAACCCGGATAATTTGATAAATTCAAACTGAATGTGACATTCAACTTTCCTTAGTTTGCGAGCGAATAAAATTCGTTGCTTGAAATAAGTTATAATTTAAAAGTTTCTCATTTGAAGATTGTCCTAAGTATTTTTGATCGTAAAACTTCATTGAAATGTAGTTTTGGTGAATATAAGCCTCGTTTCATGGAATCAGTGGATAAGAAAAGGAAATCACAGTATTCCATGAACCGTGTTGTATTTTGATGGATAAAAATCCAAGTAGTACCTCGGATTACAATTACTGCTATTCTTTATTACACGTGGTTAAGGTTTAACAAAACTCCGCGCACTGAAAGGTTTAATTACGTAATTATATCGTGTCAACTTGCTTCGTGAATTGAAATGAATCCCTTTAGTAGAAATTCAACAACTCAGAAGAACCTCTCCTTCACTGTATTAGCCAGAAAGCTAATAAATTAGTTTTAATAGCTTCTGTTAGTGCGATGTTTACGTCAGTATAATTTGTTAAACTAACTTATTGGTTTTAATAACTTTTGTTAGTGAAATGTTTACGTCAGTATAATTTGTTAAACTAACTTACTGGTTTTAATAACTTTTGTTAGTGCGATGTTTACGTCAGTATAATTTGTTAAACTAACTTATTGGTTTTAATAACTTTTGTTAGTGAAATGTTTACGTCAGTATAATTTGTTAAACTAACTTACTGGTTTTAATAACTTTTGTCAGTGAAATGTTTACGTCAGTATAATTTGTTAAACTAACTTATTGGTTTTAATAACTTTTGTTAGTAAGATGTTTACGTCAGTATAATTTGTTAAACTAACATATTGGTTTTAATAACTTTTGTTAGTGAAATGTTTACGTCAGTATAATTTGTTAAACTAACTTACTGGTTTTAATAACTTTTGTTAGTGAAATGTTTACGTCAGTATAATTTGTTAAACTAACTTACTGGTTTTAATAACTTTTGTCACTGAAATGTTTACGTCAGTATAATTTGTTAAACTAACTTACTGGTTTTAATAACTTTTGTCACTGAAATGTTTACGTCAGTATAATTTGTTAAACTAACATATTGGTTTTAATAACTTTTGTTAGTGAAATGTTTACGTCAGTATAATTTGTTAAACTAACTTACTGGTTTTAATAACTTTTGTTAGTGAAATGTTTACGTCAGTATAATTTGTTAAACTAACTTACTGGTTTTAATAACTTTTGTCACTGAAATGTTTACGTCAGTATAATTTGTTAAACTAACTTACTGGTTTTAATAACTTTTGTCACTGAAATGTTTACGTCAGTATAATTTGTTAAACTAACATACTGGTTTTAATAACTTTTGTCACTGAAATGTTTACGTCAGTATAATTTGTTAAACTAACATATTGGTTTTAATAACTTTTGTTAGTGAAATGTTTACGTCAGTATAATTTGTTAAACTAACTTACTGGTTTTAATAACTTTTGTCACTGAAATGTTTACGTCAGTATAATTTGTTAAACTAACATATTGGTTTTAATAACTTTTGTCAGTGAAATGTTTACGTCAGTATAATTTGTTAAACTAATATACTGGTTTTAATAACTTTTGTTAGTGCGATGTTTACGTCAGTATAATTTGTTAAACTAACTTACTGGTTTTAATAACTTTTGTCACTGAAATGTTTACGTCAGTATAATTTGTTAAACTAACATATTGGTTTTAATAACTTTTGTCACTGAAATGTTTACGTCAGTATAATTTGTTAAACTAACATATTGGTTTTAATAACTTTTGTCAGTGCGATGTTTACGTCAGTATAATTTGTTAAACTAACTTATTGGTTTTAATAACTTTTGTTAGTGCGATGTTTACGTCAGTATAATTTGTTAAACTAACTTACTGGTTTTAATAACTTTTGTTAGTGAAATGTTTACGTCAGTATAATTTGTTAAACTAACTTACTGGTTTTAATAACTTTTGTCACTGAAATGTTTACGTCAGTATAATTTGTTAAACTAACTTACTGGTTTTAATAACTTTTGTCACTGAAATGTTTACGTCAGTATAATTTGTTAAACTAACATACTGGTTTTAATAACTTTTGTTAGTGCGATGTTTACGTCAGTATAATTTGTTGAACTAACTTATTGGTTTTAATAACTTTTGTTAGTGCGATGTTTACGTCAGTATAATTTGTTGAACTAACTTATTGGTTTTAATAACTTTTGTCACTGAAATGTTTACGTCAGTATAATTTGTTAAACTAACTTACTGGTTTTAATAACTTTTGTTAGTGCGATGTTTACGTCAGTATAATTTGTTAAACTAACTTATTGGTTTTAATAACTTTTGTTAGTGCGATGTTTACGTCAGTATAATTTGTTGAACTAACTTATTGGTTTTAATAACTTTTGTCACTGAAATGTTTACGTCAGTATAATTTGTTAAACTAACTTACTGGTTTTAATAACTTTTGTTAGTGCGATGTTTACGTCAGTATAATTTGTTGAACTAACTTATTGGTTTTAATAACTTTTGTTAGTGCGATGTTTACGTCAGTATAATTTGTTGAACTAACTTATTGGTTTTAATAACTTTTGTTAGTGCGATGTTTACGTCAGTATAATTTGTTGAACTAACTTATTGGTTTTAATAACTTTTGTTAGTAAGATGTTTACGTCAGTATAATTTGTTAAACTAACTTACTGGTTTTAATAACTTTTGTCACTGAAATGTTTACGTCAGTATAATTTGTTAAACTAACTTACTGGTTTTAATAACTTTTGTCACTGAAATGTTTACGTCAGTATAATTTGTTAAACTAACATACTGGTTTTAATAACTTTTGTTAGTGCGATGTTTACGTCAGTATAATTTGTTGAACTAACTTATTGGTTTTAATAACTTTTGTCACTGAAATGTTTACGTCAGTATAATTTGTTAAACTAACTTACTGGTTTTAATAACTTTTGTTAGTGCGATGTTTACGTCAGTATAATTTGTTAAACTAACTTATTGGTTTTAATAACTTTTGTTAGTGCGATGTTTACGTCAGTATAATTTGTTGAACTAACTTATTGGTTTTAATAACTTTTGTCACTGAAATGTTTACGTCAGTATAATTTGTTAAACTAACTTACTGGTTTTAATAACTTTTGTCACTGAAATGTTTACGTCAGTATAATTTGTTAAACTAACATATTGGTTTTAATAACTTTTGTTAGTGCGATGTTTACGTCAGTATAATTTGTTGAACTAACTTATTGGTTTTAATAACTTTTGTCACTGAAATGTTTACGTCAGTATAATTTGTTAAACTAACTTACTGGTTTTAATAACTTTTGTTAGTGCGATGTTTACGTCAGTATAATTTGTTGAACTAACTTATTGGTTTTAATAACTTTTGTTAGTGCGATGTTTACGTCAGTATAATTTGTTGAACTAACTTATTGGTTTTAATAACTTTTGTTAGTGCGATGTTTACGTCAGTATAATTTGTTGAACTAACTTATTGGTTTTAATAACTTTTGTTAGTAAGATGTTTACGTCAGTATAATTTGTTAAACTAACTTACTGGTTTTAATAACTTTTGTCACTGAAATGTTTACGTCAGTATAATTTGTTAAACTAACTTACTGGTTTTAATAACTTTTGTCACTGAAATGTTTACGTCAGTATAATTTGTTAAACTAACATATTGGTTTTAATAACTTTTGTCAGTGAAATGTTTACGTCAGTATAATTTGTTAAACTAACTTACTGGTTTTAATAACTTTTGTCAGTGAAATGTTTACGTCAGTATAATTTGTTAAACTAACATATTGGTTTTAATAACTTTTGTCAGTGAAATGTTTACGTCAGTATAATTTGTTAAACTAACTTATTGGTTTTAATAACTTTTGTCACTGAAATGTTTACGTCAGTATAATTTGTTAAACTAACATATTGGTTTTAATAACTTTTGTCAGTGAAATGTTTACGTCAGTATAATTTGCTAAACTAACTTATTGGTTTTAATAACTTTTGTCAGTGAAATGTTTACGTCAGTATTATTTGTTAAACTAACTTACTGGTTTTAATAACTTTTGTTAGAGATGATAATGTAATTTGTTAAAGTATCCAGACAACACTGTAGATAAGTGTTATTAATACTGATGGTTCAGATGAGTGCTATTGTGTACTGATGCGCTAATGGTTTAGATCAGAGTGTTATACACTAAATATTTGTATAGAAAGTCATATATACCTACATACTAATACTTTAGATAGGAAAGTATATATGCTGATACATCATTACTTTAGGTGTTATATATACTAAAACCTACAAACATTTTACAGTCGCTGTGTCAAAACTCTTTATCACTACAGTTAAAAATAGTGTTTATAAATATTAATAATGTGTTTACTGTCACGCTTATAACTCCTGGAAACAATGTTTTTAACTATTAATGAATATTTTCAGGAAAATGGTAAAAATTATTTAGAACTTTTAAACAGTTTTTAAAACTGTTAAAAACACAGTTTGGATCTGTTAGAAATATTTTGAAGTGTTTAAAAACTATTTTTGGAAGTGTTGAAAGAGCATTAATATACGCATATATATATCAAAACTGTTCCCAACACTTTCAAACTGATCAAATCGATGTTTCAAGGTATTAAAAAGTTTGAAATACTCGAAACAATGTGTGTAGCTGTTAAATGGAAGATTCGCTAAGAATATTATATATTTGAAAACGGTTGCTATGTGCAGAAAACGCACTAAAATAGGAGCGGACAACGTTTCGACCTTCTTTGGTCATCGTCAGGTTCACAAAAAATAAGGTAACTGACCGGAAGCTGACCACATGTTTGGAAGAGGTTGTGTAACTGAGTGTCGGAATGTAGAGGGCGGTGTTCGATGTTTGAATATATAATTTTATTTTATTAATATAGGTATAATGGCGTTCCTTTATATTGGTTTATTTTGGGTTTAAGGTGTTGTATAAGTAAGGCTTCTTTAATTTTGCGTTTGTTTCTTTGTTTAGTATTTGAGTGTTTTCTATGGTTATGTTATGTTTATTTGACTTGCAGTGTTCGAAAACGTGTGAAGGTGACTTTTTATGTTCTTTGAATCTGGTTTCCATTATTCTACTTGTTTCTCCTATATAGAAGTCGTGGCAGTTATCACATTGTATTTTATAAATAATGTTGGTGTGGTGTTTGTCAGTGTAGTTCTTACATAGTATAGACCTTAGTTTTGTGCCTGGATTTTGAATAAATTTGGTATTCATTGGAATGTCACATTTTGTTACCAGTTTTTGCCCAATGTTGGTTATTTGTCTGCTGATGTCGGGAATATATGGTATACAGCAGTATATGGTTTCGTGATTTTTTTATTCGTGAGATATGTTGATGAAGTATTGTTTTATTTTGTCTAATTCATTGTTAATTTTATCTGGTGAGCATAGTTTTATGGCTGTGTTTATCTGCTTTCTTAGTATGTTGAGTTTTTGTTTTGTTTCATGTGCTCAGCCCCAAGGAATGTACAGTCCAGTATGGGTGATTTTTCGGTGGATTTCTGTTTTAAATTGTGTGTCGGTTATTGCAATTTTGAGGTTAAGAAATGATATTTGATTTGCTTTCTTCCAGTTCGTATGTGAAGTTAATGTTGGGATGTATAGAATTAATGTGATTGAAAAATTAAGTATGTGTTCTGTAGATCTGAATCCCGCAACCGTGTCATCTACATATCTGTACCAGTATAGTGGTGGATGTAATGCTGTATTAATTGCTTGTGTTTCAATTTGTGTCATAAAAATATTGGCTAGAACCGGTGATACTGGGTTGGTTACCCATGTTTAGGTTATTTGTTTGTTTACAGTTGTGGTTGTTGAACATGAAGTTTGTCTTCATCGTGGTGAATTCTATGAGGGTTGCTAATTGGTTGCTGGGAATGTCTACTGATGGGTTCGGGTCACAATTACACAACCAACTTCAAACATGTGATCAGCTACCGGTCTGCAACCCTTTCTTTCTTTGTGAACCTGACTATGACTGAAGAAGGTCGAAACGTTGTTCGCTCCTCTATTAGTGCCTTCTCTGCCCATACCAACCGTTTTACACAATTCTTCTCATCATCACGGATTATCGCTAAGAATATCCTTTCTCACGACAGTAATGTGTTTGTGTGTTTTTCGTTTCAAAAAGCCACAAAGGACTATCTGCTCAGCCCACCGAATGGAATCGAACCCCTGATTTTAGCGTTATAAATCAGGAAACATACCGCTGTACTAGCGGGGGGCCAATAGTAATGAAAAATAACATTTAGTAGAGATCATTAATGCGTCCAAAAGTGTTGGTCTCGAATTTCGCGCAAAGCTACGCAAGGGCTATCTGTGCTAGCTGTCCCTTATTTAGCAGTGTAAGACTAGAGGGAAGGCAGCTAGTTATCACCAACCACCAACAACTCTTGGACTACTCTTTAACCAACGAATAGTGGATTGATCGTCACATTATAATGTCTCCACGACTGAAAGGACGACCATGTTTGGTGCGACGGGGATTCGAACACCTTAACCCACCTGGCCATGCTGGGTCCTTATGTTGATGAAAACTTAACTGTAACATTTGTCTTCGTGGATTTTAACAACATTATTTACTTTGATCAGTTTAGGCCAAGCATAATGTTTTCATTAAAACAGAATCGTGGTGCAGACGATAATCATTCTTATAATATAAGCTATCGTTTACAGTTCGAAAAATTTACAATAAATTTTACATCAGTAATTTTATTCGAACATTTCTGGTATTTATTAAAGATTTTCAATATCTCAATTACAATAGCTTGTTCTTAAACTAAGCTATAGTTTCATGAAGTACAAACGGTGAGGTTGACATGACAAGTCGTCTCTCCCAGTGTTATTCAATAACCAACTCGAGGACCGACACCTATCGGAAACAAACAAACCATACCTGACACGTGTACATCGTAATGGCTTTTCGTTGTACTTACAGTTGGTGGTCCGCCACAATTTGGAGAGTCAGTCGTGTCAAAAAAGTTAGAAACGCTGGTCTAAACGACCACCTATATCTAACATAATACGAGAGTCCTGCAGTGGTTTAACTATCTTGGTATTTTTATGAATAAGGATACATATTTGTCTGACATCAAAGTACTTCAGTTTGAAATTTTGTTATCAAATATATTACTTTTCAATGTCTATCGTAGTGAACGATTTGTTTGTTTTTGAATTTTGTCCAAAACTGCAAAAGGGCTTTCTGCTCTGGTCGTCCTTAATTTGACAGTAAAAGAAGGCAGGTAGTGAACGTCACCCACCGCCAACTCTTGGCCTACTTTCTTTTTTTTGACCTGGCACGGCCTAGCGCGTTAAGGCGTGCGCTTCGTAATCCAAGGGTCACGCCAAAAATGCTCGCTCTCCCACCCGTGGGGGCGTTATAAAGTGAGGTCAATCCCACTTTTCGTCGGTAAAAGAGTAGCCCAAGAGTTAGCGGTGGGTGGTGATGACTAGCTGCCTTCCCTCTAGTCTTACACTGCTAAATTAGGGACGGCTAGCACAGATAGCCCTTGAGTAGCTTTGTGCGAAATTCCAAATTTTCTTTTTTTTCCACTGGCAGTTGCTGAGTCGTTACAGTGCGACAGTATTTTGAACCAGCGAGCTCCAGATTGTGAGTCGAGTGCTTCAACCACGTGACCCAAGCTTATCGTGTTTCTTTGAATTATTGGTTACATGTTTAACACATTAATGGGTATGTTGTCTTCGTGCTAAATGAAATAATAATTTAATCTCAATAAGAATTTTTTAATTTTCCAATTTGTAAAAAGAAAACCTTACGTGATAGAAGAAATATTATTATTTTCGCAATTTCCCAAGTTGAATTTTGGAAAACCATTTATTAAAGCAAAAATATGTTATAAGGTTTGAACTCCTCAACGTGTATTATTAACTAGCTAGTATGGTTTTGAATTTCGCGCAAAGCTACTCGAGGGCTATCTGCGCTAGCCGTCCCTAATTTATCAAAGACTAGTCATCACCACCCACCGCCAACTCTTGGGCTACCCTTCTACCAACGAATAATTGGATTGACCGTAACATTATAACGCCCCCACGGCTGAAAGGGCGAGCATGTTTGGTGCAGCCGGGATTCGAACCCGCGATCCTCAGATTACGAGTCGAACGCCTTAGCCCACCTAATCATACCGAGCCAATTAGTTAGTAATAGAAATAATAAACCATGCTCAAGGAACAACATAACGAATACATATATTTAACGGTTGGTGTTATGAAACAAAAAACTAAGCTTTGATCTAACAAGAAACCCTCGTTAGGCCTAGCTATAACCTTAAAATAAATAATCAAATTCCGCCAGAAAGAAAGAAAACAAAAATCCAGAATCAACTTGAAGCTAGTTGTCCAGAAAACCATGAAGGTAAACCCCAATATAAAACCAGAAAATCATAACATTTCACCAGCACACAAAGGTAATTATGTTGTACTCACAGAT
Source organism: Carcinoscorpius rotundicauda (assembly GCA_011833715.1). Lineage (NCBI taxonomy): Eukaryota > Metazoa > Arthropoda > Merostomata > Xiphosura > Limulidae > Carcinoscorpius > Carcinoscorpius rotundicauda. The sequence continues at coordinate 5,574,932 of CM022400.1, forward strand.
GAAAGTGGAAAGTGTTAACTAATCCTTCAAAAAGCACGGAGTAGAACCAACCAAAAACTTCTTAAACTTACACATTCCACCTAAAATATATAATATGAATAACCAGCTAATCACATAATTAACTGTGGAAACTTACCATGCCAAATTTTTCCTAGTTATTTTGTACATATAATATTCCAATCAGCAGACCAAACGATCCCCACGTGTTAAGAACTCACAAAACCGTTAGGTTTTATTCCATAGAAATACTTTGATCAACTTCAATGCGTAGTCATAACTCACAAACCCCTGGAACGCTATAAATACCTCATCTACTATTAGAAAATGATTGAACCAGCTACTAATCTCTACAGTAACAGAACTCACAACGTTCTGTGTCAATACAATTATCTTTGAATGCGCAAAATACCACTAACAACAAAAAGGCTTAGCTCTATCAGCAATTCCCAGTATGAAACGCCCCACAAAGCTGTATTAAGATCCAGGATTTAGCTCAGTTACGACGATGACTCATTTTTAAGACTCATTACTACAAACACCATCTACCTTAACATTTTTCCAGCCTTAAAATTCATTACATAAATAAAAAACGTATTATTAGATGTCATGGTAATAAAGACAAAATCTTACAGAAAACCCACAGATTCACATAGACAGATCGACGATACATCAAAGTATTCCATCAGACTAAATATCGATACATCAAAGTATTCCATCAGACTAAATATCGATACATCAAAGTATTCCATCAGACTAAATATCGATATATCAAAGTATTCCATCAGACCAAATATCGATACATCAAAGTATTCCATCAGACTAAATATCGATACATCAAAGTATTCCATCAGACTAAATGTCGATATATCAAAGTATTCCATCAGACTAAATATCGATATTTCAAAGTATTCCATCAGACTAAATATCGATATTTCAAATTATTCCATCAGACTAAATATCGATACATCAAAGTATTCCATCAGACTAAATATCGATACATCAAAGTATTCCATCAGACTAAATATCGATACATCAAAGTATTCCATCAGACTAAATATCGATACATCAAAGTATTCCATCAGACTAAATATCGATATATCAAAGTATTCCATCAGACCAAATATCGATACATCAAAGTATTCCATCAGACTAAATATCGATACATCAAAGTATTCCGTCAGACTAAATATCGATACATCAAAGTATTCCATCAGACTAAATGTCGATATATCAAAGTATTCCATCAGACTAAATATCGATACATCAAAGTATTCCATCAGACTAAATATCGATACATCAAAGTATTCCATCAGACTAAATATCGATATATCAAAGTATTCCATCAGACCAAATATCGATACATCAAAGTATTCCATCAAACTAAATATCGATATATCAAAGTATTCCATCAGACCAAATATCGATACATCAAAGTATTCCATCAGACTAAATATCTATACATCAAAGTATTCCATCACATTAAATATTTAAAAAGAGAAAATACAAACGAGGTAAAATAATAGTGTGGTAAAAACTTGTCTGTATATTTATCCTGGCACGACCTGATGGTCAGGGCTCTCGAATAACAGTCTGTGGGTCGCGATTTCGAAATAGTTCACTAAACATCTTAGTCCTTTCAGCTGAGGAGATGTTATAATGATACGATCAATATCTTATTCGTTTACAATAACGTAGCGACATCAACTAATGGATTGTAAATATAATGAGATTACTTCCTACACTTTTATATAAAAATGCATTACTCTATACTTTGTGATTCACAGTCATCCAAACAATTAGGCAGTGTTTCACACTATAAGTCTATAAACACATAGACAGTCACGCTTCTCAGAACGGCTGGTATGGGTCTTAACACTATTACTGACGAGGAGAGAACAACGACATCTTAACCTGAAGATGACCTAGGAAGGTCGAAACGTTGTTGTCTCCTCTTCAATAAAAGTGTTAATACCCATACCAGCCGTTCTGAGATATATTTTTATTCCAAGTGGGTTTATCGTCACCAAGACAGTCATGCCGTTTGCCCAGCATGACCAGGTAATCTGAGGGTCACGGAACTGAATCTCTGTCTCATTAAACATGCTCGTCCTTTCAGCCATAGGAGAGTTATAATTTACGATCAATCCCATTATTTCTTGGTAGAAGAGTAACCCTAAAGTTGCAGCGAGTGTTAATGGCTAGCTGCCTTCCCTCTAGTGTTTAACTACTAAACTAGAGGTGGCTTTGCATGAAATTCAAAACAAATAATCGTACTGATTCCAAGTAGTAGTGTAGCAAGTTAGTCATAGTTTCCGGGACAGAAATTCCACTTGACCAATCAAAATAAGTCAAATCTTTGGCTGACGAAGCCAACCGATAGAGGAGGTGTAAGGAAATTCTAAAGGTAAAATGTTGAAAAAAAATTATTGATTTTAGTTTTATTATATCGTTGTTATTTTATCCCGAAACTTATTTTGAATGTTTATGTGTCCTTTGTTTTTTAGGTGTTTTCAAGGTGTGTTCGATGATAGAGTGATAGTCAACGTACAATGTCTACAGTGAAGCTTGCTGGGGGGGTCAATATAAGTGAGAGCTGTGTTCCTCAGCCAGAGCTGTTGAAGACCTAAACAATATTTATGGCACCCTGACTGCTGCCAGGTACAGCCAGAATTTTATCATTCACGTCATTCCCTTGGGTGAAATACCCGTTAGACAGCAGTTCACATTCTAGTACGACAATGGACCCAGACATGGAGGAAAAATGATGAAGCGATACTTGGAAAGCAAAAATAAAGTAGCCAAGAGAAAACTCGCAGTTTTAGATGGGCTTGCACAAAATCCCAAAATGAGCATTTTTCATGTTATGTGGACTTATATGGAAACTTAGTAGGTCCGAAGGTCATAAAGCAACTTAGGTTAACCAGAGGGAATAATACAGAACGTTTGTAATAATATTATACAATCATGTATTAATAACATGTAAAAACAACATGGAATTAAAGTAATATTCTGTTTAGAATACAACAGAGCCTGGTACGGCCTTGCGCGTTAAGGCGTGCGCTTCGTAATCTGAGGGTCGCGGGTTCGTGCCCGAGTCGCGCCAAACATGCTCGCCCTCCCAGCCGTGGAGGCGTTATAATGTGACGGTCAATCCCACTATTCGTTGGTAAAAGAGTAGCCCAAGAGTTGACGGTGGGTGCTGATGACTAGCTGTCTTCCCTCTAGTCTTACACTGCTAAATTAGGGAGGGCTAGCACAGATAACCCTCGAGTATCTTTTTGCGAAACTCCAAAACAAACAAAAAACAAATAGAATACAACAAAATACTAACAAATATGTATAATAATACAACTTATTCGATTGTATTTTTACATATTACACTACATAACAAAATTTTAACTTTCACTTGTTCACGGGCAAAAAGTGTTATTTCCCAATTGCTTATACCTAAAGTAAATGGAAAAAGACCTATTTTTCTCTTCAAACTTTGCTTTTGTGACCCGGGTAATGAAATTTTTAAATTTACCCATTTTCCAGAACATTTCAGGAAGTTTCAGTGCTGAGTAGCTGATAGAGAAATTTCTCGAACATACAGAAATTTTCAAGAATGTTGAAGAACTTACTATGATTTTCAAGAACCTTTAAAAATTTTCTAGAACTTTCCATAGTAATGTATATACAGGGGCTCACCACTCACCACTTCAATTTAGTTCTAGCTGCCTAAGTGAACACACAGACCTATCTGATTTTATCAAAGATGGCACCAATAAGTTGCAAGCATTCTCCAGATGCATTTTGCTATGTATGTGGCCAATTTATCAAGATAAAACCAGAAATGTACTCTGTGACAACATCCGCTAAAATATGTGAAGCCTACAAGGCATTTTTCGGCATGACTGTCGGGGATCAAGACAAACCTTGGACTCCTCATTTAACCTGAGAGCACTGCATGAACACTCTAGAAGGTAAGAAGGACAATTTCTGCTTGTTCGGATGATAAGATTATATATTATACAAAGTTTAGACCTTTTAAAATTCTGTGCACCTCAAAGAGGAATACAACAGCATCAAGACCTTGCTAGAAGTCTTGAAGTATGATGAGTAGTTATTGGAGACTTTAAAATAGTGGCATTCCTGATGAGTCTACAAGGTGGCTTTACCAAATTTCTTGTTATCTTTGCCTTTGAAACATCAGGGACACCGCAGCGCATTACAACAGGAAGCACTGGCCATAACGGACCGAGTTCTCTGTGGGGAGGCACAATGTCAAGTGTGAGCCACTAGTGGACCTCCAGAAAGTATTGTTCCCATCATTGCACATAAAATTGGGTCTTATGAAACAATTTGTCACAGCTCTTGATAAGGAGTCTGCAGCATTCAGGTACCTTCCAGACTTCTTCCCTAAGCTGTCTGAGACAAAGGTCAAAGGTGGTGTCTTCGTTGGACCACAAATAAAAAAGATGCTGGAGTGCACAGAATTCCCAAAAAACTCAGTAGGAAAGAAAAAAAAAGCTTGGGGCAGCTTTGCCACAGTGGTTCGGGGCTTCTTTGGGGATCACAAGGCAGAAAATTATTTGGAGCTGGTTGAGCCTCTGGTAAAGAACTACGGCAAACTGGGCTGCAGGTATCTCTGAAAGTCCATATCCTGGGGGCTCATCTTGATAAATTCAAGGAAAACATGGAACATACTCATAGGAGCAAGGCGAGCACTTCCACTAAGATATACTGGACTTTGAACTTCGCTACAAAGGATCGCATAACGAAAACATGATGGGAAACTTTATTTGGGGGCTAATACGTGAAAGTGATTTACATTACAGTCACAAATCTAAAAAACTACTCACTTATAAACATTTTTGTATAACTTTAGTATAAATATATGTAAATCTCGATTTATATGTTGTTTTATTCAGACCTTATGTAAATGAAAATGTGCAAATTTGCCCATTTTTACATATAAAATAGGTTAATTTCTAAATTTCATTATCCAGGTCGTAAGAACAAAGTTTGAAGGGAATAATGGCCATTTTCTGTACTTTTACAACACAAGCAATTAAGAAATAACACATACTATCCAGGAACAAAATTCATGTTGTATCGTGTTGTTTAATAATGTACAAAGCTGTCTGTCTAGTTATGATTATCAATTATATACAACACCTGTACACAAAGAACACTACATTTTTATTACTTATTTCCAACAGTTTTGTCTCCCCCTTCCTCTCAGTGGCACAGCGGTATGGCCAGCCCACCGAGGGGAATCGAACCCCTGATTTTAACGTTGTAAATCCGGAGACATACCGCTGTACTAACGGGAGGCAGCACATCGCCATCAGAACCATATGTTACGTTATAAAAGCCATGAGGACCATGTCCAAAGCTGTAAGAACCACGTAAACCATCACGATAATTACGTTCACACGTCAGTTTAGTTTGCTAAAGTTAATTGTTACATTTATTTTTAAGTAGGATGTTTATGTATTCTAAATTTTCTCTAGGAGTTTTTCTTAATAGTTTTAAGTATTGAATGTACAAGAGGATATCAAAAACTTAAACTAGAATTTTTAAAACTCTAAATCTCAAAGTATCGATTTCGATTTTTATATCCACTAAACTCGGAGAAGTCAGCTTTCAATTGCCAAAAATCATTCGTTTTCTTTTCTCGGTTATTTAAGCGTACTTTTTTTTTGGAATTTCGCAAAAAGCTATACGAGGACAATCTGCGCTAGCCGCCCCTAATTTAGCAGTGTAAGACAAGAGGGAAGGCAGCTAGTTATCACCACCAACCGCCAACTCTTGGGCTACTCCTTTACCAACGAATAGTGGGATTGACCGTAACATTATAACGCCCCCACGGCTGAAAAGGCGAGCATATTAAATGTGACAGGTATTCGAACCCACGATCCTCTGATTACGAGTCGAGTGCCCTAATTAACCATCTGGCCATGCCGAGCTTTTAGTATGGAGATTTTATTTAGCTTATTGAGAAATGAATTAAATGCTTTAGGTCTTTTACAAAGACATCGGCTGAAATGAAAGGTGGGGGAACGAATGTTCTGCTCCTTCCTCTTTTAACTTATGGATACATACAAATAAACCTACCCATTTAAATATGCATGCATGCGTATATTGTGCCCCCCCTCCTTCTCGAACAGTTGTTGTTGTTGTTTGGAATTAAGCACAAAGCTACACAATGGGCTATCTGTGCTCTGCCCACCACGGGTATCGAAACCCGGATTTTAGCGTGTAAGTCCGCAGACATACTGCTGAGCCACTGGGGGGCTTCTCGAACAGACGCCGAAGTCAAGACCAACCAAATCACTGTCACAGCTTAAACTTCATCGTTGCCATAGTAACACGGCACTAATAACAGGCAGTGTCCCTGATCAAAAAATGCAATAAAATTCCAAAATCTAATAATATCTTAAAGATGTGAAGAGATTACTTGTTTCTGAGTTAACTAAAGCTACGTGTGTACATCTACTGAAACTCTTAAACGAATATTTTCTGTAATATATTCCACGTGATTACCAGTCTATATTAACGTTCGTCATTTCTTTTGGGTTCTTTTCGTCGGCAACCAGCCTTTGTTTCCGTCACGAGCTATAGCTTCGCCCGGGGACGGTCCCTAGAGCAATAGACAAAGACCCTGTAACTCAGCAGGTGAAGAGATTCGACTCTGTGTCTGTTTGTACTCTGTCACGGAACTTACTTCTGAACGTCACGAAGGAACCGAATCATAGCCTGTGATATCCTACAAACTTTTCTTCGAAATCCACAGCAACGAACAAAGACCACAAAACCTAAGAAAACCCAAGGTTGGCCTAAATAAATACAAAGAATGGTGTTATAGCACAACAAACACCATGAGAAGGATACATATAATGTATGTAAGATTTAGAACATCGTATTCATTTCTTAAAAACAGAGTGGGAAGAATTATGTATGTTTGACAAAATCATAAAAATATAAATTATACATAAAACAAACACATATGAGCCGTAGTGAGGTCTGTCCAATTACGTAGGAACGTTATAAAAGTGCACTGGTTGATATTTCTAGCGCCATCTACAGCGTACGTTTTATTTTGCTATTTATTATTCACTCGAAGATAAACGAGTTCTGTCTGCGCTGTACGCTTCGATTAAGTGAATATCACAGAGCTGTCTGTGGTGTTTCTGGTTACAGATCTTTCTGTATTGTGAGTTTCTGGTTGTGTATAAGCTACAGAGTTGTGCTAGTTTTGTTTACGTGATCGTTTTAAAATCTAGTTAAGATTTTTTTTTACTAAAATACACAAACTACCGAAACAGAAACGTTTAAAGTAGTGAATATTCTAAATAAAGGACAAATAAGACATTTATTAGTGACTACAGACACGTATCGCTGCTACGGTCAAATTCCGAACAGTTTCCAACAAAAGATCTGTGTGTGTGTTGGCCACAGATCTCAAGCACATCGCATTCTCTCTTCCAAAACTCTGTTTTCAATCTAATGATTTGCTTTGCTTACAAACTTTGAATATCGTGATTAAGGATTGGAAAACACGATGTTATGAAAAATCGAAGACATTTATTCAAATTGTAAAGCGATTTTTATAAAACAGATTGTGAAGAGTTAATTACAAATAATCACGATGTTTACACAAAGCATGTTAAAAAAGTGTTTGGAAAAACGCTATAAAACAAAAGAATTACATTAATAAAATACATGTGAAAACATTTCACATTATTAACACATTACAGCAAATCTCGTGCCAAGAATTATTTTACATGAAAGGAAAAATATTACGCTGTTGTTGTTGTTTAGAATTAAGCACAAAGCTACACAATGGGCTATCTGTGCTCTGCCCACCACGGGTATCGAAACCCGGATTTTAGCGTGTAAGTCCGCAGACATACCGCTGAGCCACTGGGAGGCTAAAATCTTACGCAAAAAAATAGGGAATCCCGATTTGTTTCCTCGTTTTCTACAGGCTTTCTCGACTTTCAGGCCTAAAATACGCATGCGCAATTCGTTCAGAACCGTGTGCTTGTGCGTTTGCGAATACGCATTGAAACGTTTCTGTATAACAGCTAAATTTGCCTTCATTACAACATATGTTGTAATGTGGTTAAGGCTCTCGAGTCGTAATCTGAGAGTCGCAGATTCAAATCCCCGTCACACAAAACATGTTCGCCCTTTCACCCGTGGGGGCGTTACAGTGTTACAGTCAATTCCACTATGCGTTGGTAAAAGAGTAGGCCACGAATTGGCGGTGGGTGGTGATGACTAGCTGCCTTCCCTCTAGTCTTTCACTGCTAAATTAGGGACGGCTAGCGCAGATAGCCCTTGTGTAGCTATGCGCGAGATTCAAAACAAACTGTAACTGAACACCTTTTAGTTACTTCTTTCTTTATTACTGGTTTTGTCTTCAACTTCATAAATTTATTTGTTTCAACTCGTAAAACCGTTTATCACACCGAACTGTCATGATTGTTACGTGGACACTATTACAATACTTTACTGATTACTTTAAATGCAACGCTATTGAATAAAGCTGTTTCTACAGCCGTTTGTTTTTCGTTTGCCGCGTTGTTTGTTGTTTAGATCACGACTTATCGATCTAATACATAATGTTTGAAAGAAAGCGTAGCTTAAAAGGTGTGCGTTAGAATGATAGAATAAGGAAGATTGAAGCTAAGGGCATGAAAACTACTGCGGGTGTTTTACGGGTAGCGGGTGAGATACAATAACACACATAAAGGTGAACTATCTACATCTCTCATTTCGAGGTAGTCATTGTCAAGATTTGTGTCAACATTCTAAAACCTAATGTGAACACGAGCATCCGACGTTGGTTTGTTTGTTTGTTTTTAAATTTCGCACAAAGCTACTCGAGGGCTATCTGTGCTAGCCGTCCCTAATTTAGCAGTGGAAGACTAGAGGGAAGGCAGCTGGTCATCACCACCCACCGCCATCTCTTGGGCTACTCTTTTTACCAACGAAAAGTGGGATTGATCGTAACATTATAACGCCCCCATGGCTAGGAGGGCGAACATGTTTGGCGCGACGCGGGCGCGAACCCGCGACCCTCGGTTTACGAGTCATGCGCCTTACGCGCTGGCCATGCCGGGCCCTGACGTTGATTAGACAATTCTTAATACAGACTATACCAGTATTAAACGTGTTTCTGGCATGTGTTATGTACTAAAAACACAAACCTTTTTTATAATGACAGTTCTGTGCTTTGTAAGTGTTAATTAATCACTTTCCTTTATGGCTCAGTAGTAAAACCGGGTTTCGTGAATCACAGTGGGTGTTGCGCAAATGCTCTGTTCTTAGATCTAAACAATACTCACTTCAATGCATTGATTTTAGACACTAATCAAACAATATACAACTCACACCGTCAGTAGAAAAGCAAAGTAAAACGTCATGTTTCTTTAATCACGTTGTCACTATCACATATAACGTGTCTTTGAGAAGTTTGACGGGCGACAATGACTATTAATACATATGGAACGTATCCTCAATCCTTATGACAGAGAAATGTATATTTCTAACAGCATACTGAGCCTCAAATAATTTGTGGAAGACCGAAAGGCTGTCCACGTTATGTTCTCGTTTCGTCACTGATCTCGAGACTCTGGTTACGACCAATCCCGCTTTAGAATCCTCTGAATTGAAGATCTGATATAAAACATAAGGAAGAACGCACACATTTGGTTATAAACTTATGTATAACAAACATATCTAGAAGAAAATGTTACTGGTCTGTATTTTATAAATACATTTATATCTAATTAACAGTTTATTGTGGAAATATTCATATGATATGTTCTGCTACAATTTACTACAAACGTGATTCTGGGATACATTGTTCGTAGTTCTATGTTTAACAATACACACTGTCCACGATTTATCGGACGATGATTATATTTACATCTTATTACATATTGTGTTCTAATGGTTATCTTGATCTTTTAAACTACGTATAAGGTAAGTACTAATGTGACTTTCAAATTACGTATAAGGTAAGTACTGATGTGGCTTTTAAATTGAGTACAAGGTAAGTACTAATGTGACTTTTAAACTACGTAGAAGGTAAGTACTAATGTGACTTTTAAACTGAGTACAAGATAAGTACTAATATGACTTTCAAACTGAGTACAAGATACGCACCAATATGACTTTCAAACTGAGTACAAGATACGCACCAATATGACTACTAAACTGAGTACAAGATAAGTATTAATGTGACTTTTAAATTACGTACAAGGTAGATACGAATATGACTTTTGAACAACGTATAATGTAAGTACCAATGTGACTTTTAAACTGAGTACCAAATAAGTACTAATGTGACTTAAATGTCGTGTAGTAAATATCTAAATGTATATTAATATTTCTTCGTCTTCGTAGGTGACCCCCTCGTCTGACCTGTTGGGGGTTTTATGTCTTCTTCGTGCGTTGAACGCGTGTGTCATTTGAAATAGTAAATGTTGAATCGTTTTTGTGCAGTTTTGTGTGTGTTTCTTACAGCAAAACCACATTGAGTTATCTGTTGTTCCATCGAGGTGAATCGAACCCCTGATTTTAGCGTTCTTCCTGCGGGGGATATGTCCACTTGACTGCAGTCAAACCAATATGTTTTATCTCATTTTTTATGAAAGAATTAATAGATAATTAAATGATTATTGGCTGATTATTAAAAATGAAATTATTTATATAATGACAACGTATATATTGGTTTGTAAATAATTTAACCAGCTTAGTACACCGCACAATCACCTTACAAAGAGGCCTCTCGCTGCAGAATAGTGAACTTGGTAGCGGAAAAACATTGTGAACTGTTTTAATTGGCGCGAAACCGAAAGTAATTTTCAGGTCCTCTTCATCTTTAATAAGACGTCCTAATTTTATTTGATATTTGTTAAAATAACAAACGTTTCTTGTTTCAACATTATATTATAATTAATGCATAGGTAATTAATTTCTTTGTGTTTTTTCGTTTTTTTAAAAATTCCGTGCAAAGCTACACAAGGGCTTTCAGCGTACTCGACACGTAATCTGAGGTCGCGAGTTTGAATCCCCGTCGAATAAAACATGCTCGCCCTTTCAGCCGTGGGGGCGTTATAATGTTACGGTCAATCCCACTATTCGCTGGTAAAAGAGTAGTCCAAGAGTTGGCGGTAGGTGGTGATGACTAGCTGCCTTTCCTCTAGTCTTACACTGCTAAATTAGAGATGGCTAGCGCAGATAGCCCTCAAGTAGCTTTGCGCAAAATTCAAAAAACAAACAAAAACAGACGAGTTGCCTTCCCTGCAGTCAGTTAGGGACGGCTAAAGTGTAAAGTAGCTCCAGTGAACACACACTGTCGCAATTAAGGCCAGGGAATAAACTAATAATTTTCTTAAGATCGCCAATATTTCTCCATGAAAACAACTTTAGCCTAGTTCTGCAAGACGTGTTGGGTATAGTTCTGCAAGAGGTACGCGTGTTGTGTATGAATTAAAGACACGTTTTAAAAAATGCATAACATCTGAAAACTCGGTAGATTTTCTATATTTTGTAAGAAAATAATAAGTAGATAAAGTTGTTTTCAGATCAAGTTCCATCACACTGAAACATTAAACCAGGTCTTTAGTAGATTTACACGCTAAAATCCGGGTTTCGATACCCATGGTGGGCAGAGCACAGATAGCCCATTGTGTAGCTTTGTGCTTAATTCAAAAACAAACAAACAAATTGTCCTGCCAGAAGTTAAATACGAATAACGGTTACCAAGTGTGATATTATATCCAGATTGTACATTTATCCGAGGTTCTATTAATTATGACATAAATCTTTTACGTTTACATTATGCAAATCTTTACATGTCACTCTAGTTGTTACCGGCAAGTAACATTTCACCAATTAAGCATCTTTCACAAAAAATTTAAATAAATTATTGAAACAGCTGGTGCGACCGTTTAAGAATTTTTTTTTATTCGCAGATTTTGTGAGGTTTCGTTTTTATACAAACGAACGACAGAACAATGCGTCACTAAGCAAACGATTTTTCAGAAACGTGACTTTCAGAGAACTGTTTGTAGTAATCCATCAGAGTAATTACACTTGATAGACAATCCACAAAGTTCTATCTCGATAATTGGTGATTCTACATAGTATACCAGATATAAATCGACTTTTTATTGGTAAAAAATAATTACCGATATTTGAACAACAGGAAAGCTGATGATCAGAGATGTCGAGAAAACCCACTTGTAGAGAAATATATATGCAAAAACGGCTCGTTTGGGTTGAGAAAATATTTTACATAGAAGAGCGAACAACGTTTCGACTTTCTTCGGTCATCGTCAGGTTCACAAAAAATAAGGTAACTGACCGGAAGCTGACCACATGTTTGGAAGAGGTTGTGTAACTGAGTGTCGGAATGTAGAGGGCGGTGTTCGATGTTTGAATATATAATTTTATTTATTGATTTATTTTATTAATATAGGTATAAAGGCGTTCCTTTATATTGGTTTATTTTGGGTTTAAGTTGTTGTATAAGTAAGGCTTCTTTAATTTTGCTTTTGTTTCTTTATTTAGCATTTGAGTATTTTCTATGGTTATATTTGTTTGTTTGACTTGCAGTTTTCGAAAACGTGTGAAGGTGACTTTTTATGTTCTTTGAATTTGGTTTCCATTTTTCTACTTGTTTCTCCAATATGCCCCCCAGTGGCTCAGCGGTATGTCTGCGGACTTACACTTACTAAAATCCGGGTTTTGATACCCGTGGTGGGCAGAGCACAGATAGCCCATTGTGTAGCTTTGTGCTTAATTCAAAACAACAACAACAATTCTCCAATATAGAAGTCGTGGCAGTTATCACATTGTATTTTACAACTAATGTTGGTGTAGTGTTTGTCAGTGTAGTTCTTACATAGTATAGACCTCAGTTTTGTGCCTGGTTTTTGAATAAATTTGGTATTAACAGGAATGACACATTTTGTTATTAGTTTTTGCCAAATGTTGGTTATTTGTTTGCTGATGTCAGGAATATACGGTATACAGCAGTATATGGTTTCGTGATTTTTTGATTCGTGAGATATATTTACTTTTATTGGTTGATTTTGCTTTCTGTCTGGTTGCGTACGTACAATGTTTTGTACGGTTTGTGGACTGAACAAGCAAACAGTACACCACTATTAATAGTACACGTTCACACGATCGTTAAAAAACTAAGAAAATTAAACCAACGAATTGTTAATAGACGAAATGACATCTATTTTATTCAACAACGTAGAAAGGAACAACTAACCCCTAATTTTGTAAATGTAAAATTTTCAAAATATTTTAATAAATACACAAACATTATCCAAAATTTACAGAAAAAACTACTTAAAGCCATGTTGCACACAAGATACAAAGAACTACATGACTTACAAAAACAAAAAATGAACCTAGACCATCAACTGGCATGTTGCATTAAACCAGAGATTTACGGACTTGTACAACGAAACATTAACCAAATCAATACTAAGAACGACAGAGACAAAAAGATCTGCCACAACAAAAAACTAGAAAAACTAAGATGTAAACAACAGAGAAGACACCAAAACGACAAACCGTTGACTAACCTCATAATTAACAGATCCGACCGACAATTAAACACAGACGAGATACATCTACTTAACAAAGGACTCAACTTCACAATAGCACCAAGGTACAGTCCAACCATGGAAATCAAAACATGTTTAGAAGACCTAGCCAGGAGACTTGTGATACTTTCTACAGAGAACAAAAACAAGGAAACAACCGAAAACAACCAACAGAAAGAAGACAACTTAGAAACTTTTATTGACATCGAACGGCCAAACTTCCCAGGTAAAATAAAAAAATTATATTTTCCAGAAACACCAATAAAAACAACATCTTAAACGATTTTTTTAAAGAATTTTCTCAAAAAACCATTAACATAATTTCACAAAACAGAAAACTATAAAACAATCTTACAAAAAGAGACATTAATTGAATTAAAAACCTAAAACAAGACAAAAACATAAAACTTCTAAAAGCAGATAAAGGTAACGCTATAGTCATAATGAACACGAATGAATACATACAAAAAATGAAGAACATCCTATCAGACACGAACAAATTTAAACCAATACACACAAATCAAACAAAAACGCACGAGACGCGACTAAACAAATTACTACTAAAAATGAAAAAAAACAACACAATTTCACAAACACTTTATTCCTACCTACGTAAAACCGACTCACGCACACCACAAATATGCGGCATCCCCAAACCTCATAAACCAGATTGTCCATTACGACCAATAATGTCAACATATGAATCGTTTAGTGACAATCTTAGTAAATACATAGCATGGGCATTCTCCAAATATGTAACATCAGCCAGCTCATTCATCAAAGACTCTTTTAATTTCAAGTCTAACCTAAATCAACTTAATCATAAAGCCTTAATGGCCAGATTCGATGTTATATCCCTCTTCACAGAAGTTCCAACCACTGAAGCCTGAAAGATAGCCTTAATACTCTATATCCGAGACCCTAACCCAATTATAGACATTCCCAGTAACCAGTTAGCAACCCTCATAGAATTCACCACAATAAAGACAAACTTCATCTTCAACAACCACAACTATGTACAAACAAATGGCCTAAGCATGGGCAACCCAGTATCGCCAGTTCTAGCCAATATTTTTATGACACAAGTGGAAACACAAGCAATTAATACAGCATTACATCCACCACTATACTGGTACAGATATGTAGATGACACGGTTGTGGGATTCAAATCTACAGAACGCATACTTAATTTTTCAAACACATTAATTCTATACATCCCAACAGTAACTTCACATGTGAACAGGAAGAAAGCAAATCAAATATCATTTCTTAACCTCAAAATTACAAGAACCGACACACAATTTAAAACAGAAATCCACCGAAAAATCACCCATACTGGACTATACATTCCTTGGGACTCAGCACATGAAACAAAACAAAAACTCAACATACTAAGAAAGCAGATAAACACAGCCATAAAACTATGCTCACCAGATAATATTAACGATGAATCAGACAAAATAAAACAACACTTCATCAACATTAATAAGTTTCCTCCACAAACCGTAGAAAACATTATACGCACACACCTAGACAGAAAGCAAAATTAACCAATAAAAGTAAATGTTAGGGGTTTTTTTTTGTTTTTTTATGTGTGGACTGAACGCAACAGAAAGACACAGATAACAGCTTGTATAATTTATTACAATAAACTATTATATATGTAACAGATATAACATAAATTATATAATAACAATGACAGATATTCAGTTTAAAATTAATTACAATACAAAATGGTACTGGCCTGTGTCCAACATAATGATTCAGAATGAAAGTCCAAAAGTCTCGATCAGAAATCTAAAATTCCAGTCTAAGGTGTCAATTTGATCCCACGAAGAAATTCCGAAGTTTGAATGGAGAAGTCCAGAAACAATTCACAGTTCAATAAATTTGACGAAGTTCTTTTTACGATGTTTTCGATGAATGTCTCAACTTGTCGTTTTCCTTCTTGCTCCGGTCTCCCCTAAACAGTTTTATACGTGTTGACCTTCAGTATAACCAATAATTCGAATGAATCGTAAAGATTGACGAAATAAAATCACAGCTTCTGTAGATCTAACTCTAGTCACAAATCCAAGTTGAATAAACACACAGCAAACGTTGAATAAAACGAATGACTGACTCTCTTTTTCTCCTCGCGTCGCCGTCTGTTTTTATACTAGTATGCCTACTGTGTTCTCCAACAATTGCGTAACTTCCACAGAATTCCAGAGTACTCTGCGCATGTCTGTTTTTGCACGAGACTCGTCGTCTAGACACCAGGCCGACATACATTCTATTTATAAACATATGATTGATCTACCTAATTCTATAAATTTCTAAATGTTATTTTAAATGAATAACAACATATTTTATTGTTTTGAACTTCGAAACAATAATATAAATATAGAAATATAATTAATAGATATGGAAATCCAAACACAACACGACATGGTTGTCGTTTACATAACATTTACATGACATTTACATAACAGTAAATATATCTCATGAATCAAAAAATCACGAAACCATATAATGCTGCATACCATATATTCCTAACATCAGCAGACAAATAACCAACATTTGGCAAAAACTAATAACAAAATATGACATTCCTGTTAATACCAAATTTACTCAAAAACCAGGCACAAAACTGAGGTCTATACTTTGTAAAAACTACACTGACAAACACCACACCAACATTGTTTATTAAATACAATGTGATAACTGCCACGACTTCTATATTGGAGAAACAAGTAGAAAAATGGAAACCAGATTCAAAGAACATAAAAAGTCACCTTCACACGTTTTCGAACACTGCAATTCAAATAAACACAACATAACCATAGAAAACACTCAAATACTAAATATAGAAACAAACGCAAAATTAAAGAAGCCTTACTTATACAACAACTTAAACCCAAAATAAACCAATATAAAGGAACGCCTTTATATCTATATTAATATAACTAATAAGTAAAATTATATATTCAAACATCGAACACCACCCTCTACATTCCGACACTCAGTTACACAACCTCTTCCAAACATGTGGTCAGCTTCCGGTCAGTTACCTTATTTTTTGTGAACCTGACGATGACAAAAGAAGGTCGAAACGTTGTTCGCTCTTCTATGTAAAATATTTTCTCAACCCAAACGAGCCGTTTTTGCATAGATATTGGAAAGTTGATGGCAAAATAAGTGACTTCAGAACCATTTCGCTCACCAGTTGTAAAGTGATATAGCTACGGATTTGCAACTCTAAAATTTGGTTTCGGTACCCGTGGTGAGCAAAGCACAGATATCCTGTTGTTTAGCTTGAAGCAAACATTGAAAACGATTTTATTTAAAATACAAAACTAAACCTTTTCTGGTCGTTTCATGGTGTATCATTTTGTGCAACTTCGAATTTTAAATCATACATCGCTTATAATTATGATGCATATAGGTAAACATGTGTCACACTACCCTATCGTACAGTCTGAAATCAATAACACATTAGCAATCTTACAATTAAATGTGAGTGTGAGGTATATATAATACCATATGTTATCGTCTAATTAATAAGATTATAAGTTTCAATAATTCTCAACAGATGACGCAACGCTTCAAAAATGTTTAAAAACAAAATTTGATGCGTTGTTAACCCAATTACATTATTTAGTCGTTAATTGTGCTTTAGTATAAAACATGATTTTTATATTTAGCTATTTTAAGGTTAATGCTAAAGTTTCCTCAAATTCGAAGGATCAGCGAATTCAACTTATTCACAAAAATGGTTAATGTTTTAAGTCAAGCAAAAAATTTGTTAATAAAATAATTAAAACCTGGCAGAAATATCTCTGAAATACTTGTGCAAAGCAATAGCTGAAAATAACAGATATAATAGTTATTTTTTGTCATTTGTTGCCAGTTTGTTCGGGTTTTAGTGTAAACGATTATTGCAATGACCATTGGTGTCTTATGTGTAAACATAAGTAACAATACTATATTATTACTGAAATTCCATACAAAAATTAAACTATATAAACGAAATATTGCCATTGGTGGTTATTTTATGGCAATTATTGATAATTTAAAAGTGCTGATTAGTTATATATACTGTTGATCAGTTATATATAGTGCTGATGAGTTATATATATTGTGCTGATTAGTTATATATATACTGCTGATCAGTTATATATAGTGCTGATTAGTTATATATAGCGCTGATTAGTTATATATATTGTGCTGATTAGTTATATATATACTGCTGATCAGTTATATATAGTGCTGATTAGTTATATATATTGTGCTGATTAGTTATATATAGTGCTGATTAGTTATATATATACTGCTGATCAGTTATATATTGTGCTGATTAGTTATATATTGTGCTGATTAATTATATATAGTGCTCATTGATAATTTTTTTGTGGAATTTAATGTCCAGATTTTAGATCTTGCAATTTTTCAGATTCTGTGTTCGAGTCACTTAGCACAACCCGAATAAAATATCTTATTTCTGTAATAACATAACCTGTGAATAACAAGAGATAATTTAATTGGTCTTTCAGGGCTATCTGCTCCCCAGTGACACAGCTATATGTCTGCTTACTTACGCCACTAGAATTCAGGTTTTGATACTCGTGTTGAGCAGAACTTAGATAACTCACTTTGTTTCTTTGAGTATAACATATAACTTCAAACAGGAAATTCAAGACTACCCTTCAATTTTTAGGAAACCATCTCTTCGCCTTCTAAAAACTCCCGTAAATTGTTTGTTTGTTTAGTACTTCAAAACTACACAATGGGTCATCTGTGCTGTGCCCACCATTGGTATCGAGACAGGGTTTCTAGCGTTGTAAGTCAGCTGTTCCACTGGAAGCTCATAGAGTTTTAATCTCCACTACTGTTTACGGCAACTTAATAGAAGCATAAATTGGTTTAAATAGAAGTAGGTTTATTTTGAGATATATTAATTGAATGGAACACACAAGCAGGTAAATCTGTAAGTACGTTGTTATTTTCAAGTTTTAAACAAAATACCTTTTTCCTCCTCAACGAGACTGCAAACGTTTTAAGGATAACAAGTTACCCTTTTGGGCATTGTGGCTGTTTCATCTATTTCATCGAACAATCACATCTTTCTTTATCCCACCTTAGCTCAGCCTTGTCTTCAGCTTTTCTAGTCCTGTTGTATCTCAAAGCAATCTATTATAAAAACTGAACACTTTTTTACAAAAATAAAATCACGTTGTCCACTTTGTAGACGACTTCTACTAAGTGTTTCTTAGTCCTACCACGTTCTACCATTAGTTATTAAAGCAGATGATGAATCATTCTTATCTATTACCTCTGCAATTTTGAGCATTTCAAACTACCCCTTCTGAACTTTCCCCCAAAAGAAAAGTAATTTAAGAATTTTACCCCTCCTTACATGACAGCTCCTACATCCAAGATGTTATTCTTGAAACCCTCTTTCGAACACTTTACAATAATCAATGTCCTTTTTGTTAAGATAAGAAATCCAAGGCTCAAAAATTTCACCAATGAACCAGCGGTAAGTTTATCTATTTATAATGATAAATTCTGAGTCCCAATTCCGGAAAGTAAATAAATTTAATAAAATTTTGAAATGACAAAAAGAAGTTTATTACTATTATTGTTATTGTTATTGTTATTATTATTATCATTATTATTATTATTATTATTGTTATTATTATCATTATTATTATTATTATTATTGTTATTATCATTATTATAATTATTATTATCATTATTATTATTGTTATTATCATTATTATAATTATTATTATCATTATTATTATTGTTATTATCATTATTATAATTATTATTATTATTTTTATTATTATTGTTATTATCATTATTATAATTATTATTATTATTATTATTATTATTATCATTATTATCATTATTATTATTATTATTATTGTTATTATCATTATTATAATT
Source organism: Carcinoscorpius rotundicauda (assembly GCA_011833715.1). Taxonomy (NCBI): domain Eukaryota; kingdom Metazoa; phylum Arthropoda; class Merostomata; order Xiphosura; family Limulidae; genus Carcinoscorpius; species Carcinoscorpius rotundicauda. The sequence continues at coordinate 5,594,494 of CM022400.1, forward strand.
ATTATTATCATTATTATTATTGTTATTATCATTATTATAATTATTATTATTATTATTATTATTATTGTTATTATCATTATTATAATTATTATTATCATTATTATTATTGTTATTATCATTATAATAATAATAATAATAATAATAATTATTATTATTATTATTATTATTGTTATTATCATTATTATAATTATTATTATTATTATTATTATTGTTGTTGTTGTTGTTATTATTATTATTATTATTGTTATTATCATTATTATAATTATTATTATTATTATTATTATTGTTGTTGTTGTTGTTATTATTATTATTATTGTTATTATCATTATTATAATTATTATTATTATTATTATTGTTATTATCATTATTATAATAATAATTATTATTATTATTGTTGTTGTTGTTATTATTATTATTATTGTTATTATCATTATTATAATTATTATTATTATTGTTGTTGTTGTTATTACTATTATTATTATTGTTATTATCATTATTATTATTGTCATTATTATCATTATTATTATTGTTATTATTATAATTATTATTATTATTATTATTATTGTTATTATCATTATTATTATAATTATAATTATTATTATTATTATTGTTGTTGTTGTTGTTATTACTATTATTATTATTGTTATTATTATCATTATTATTATTATTGTTATTATCATTATTATTATTGTCATTATTATCATTATTATTATTGTTATTATCATTATTATTATAATTATTATTATTATTGTTGTTGTTGTTATTATTATTATTAGCCCGTCTGTCTCTTCTAGGTCCCAACTATAATCCACACTTGCTACTCATAAATTTATCCAATTTTTTCTTGAACTCAATTACATTTTCTGCCTTCACTTTCCTTAAAAGCAGCCCATTTCAAAAGTCAACCTCACAGATAAGAAAAATAATACTGTCTGAACTATAGATAACCCCTACAGTGCCAAAATTTGAATTTATAGCCCCTTGTACTATTATTTTCACTGTTAAGCACTAAAAGTTTGATTTATCTATATCATAAATACTCTTATTAATATTGAGCACTTCAATCAAACCCCTTTGACCCTTCTCCTCTCCAGAAAAAAAAGTTTAGAGATTTTATGACAATCCTCCTATTCCAAGTATCCTCCTAGTGGCTCTTCTCTGACCCTTCTCCTCAGCAGAAAAAAAAAACAACTTTAGAGATTTTATGACAATCCTCCCATTCCAAGTATCGTCCTAGTGGCTCTTCTCTGACTCTTCTCCTTAGCAGAAAAAAAAACAACTTTAGAGATTTTATGACAATCCTCCTATTCCAAGTATCCTCCTAGTGGCTCTTCTCTGACTCTTCTCCTCAGCAGAAAAAAAAAACAACTTTAGAGATTTTATGACAATCCTCCCATTCCAAGTATCGTCCTAGTGGCTCTTCTCTGGACCTTGTTCAACTGTTCAATGCTCTTCTTGAGGAAAAGAGCCTAAACATGTTCACCCTTTCAGCCGTGAGGATATTACAATGTCACGTCACGGTCAATTCCACTATCGTTAGTAAAAAGAGTAGCACAAGATTGGGCGGTGGGTGGTGATGACAAGCTGCCTTCTCTCTGGTCTTACACTGCTAAATTAAGGACAGCTAGCGCAGATAGGCCTCCTGTAGCTTTGCACGAAATTTAAAAAACAAACAAACAAAACAATATACTCAATATTTCTGTAGATACTATCAAAAATCCTATCAGGCCTATTGTGAGCTACAAGACATTATTTACCGGACTTAAGTTATTTTTTTTTCTGTCACAACACCAACATCTTTTTCTTAAATCACAGTACTTTATAAATTCCCATTTAAATTCGAACATTAATTTGAATTGTGAAACCCTACATGCATCACTTTACATTTTGCATAGTCAAACATCATAAACCACGTATTTTCCCAATGCATCAAATGAACTAAATCTTCCTGTAAGTCTGCATCATCTTTGATACAGTTAACCATCCGAAAATTCTCAATGTCATCTGCAAAATTCAAAAGTTTTAAAGTCATTCCAATTTCAATCACAATAATAAACAAACAGCAGAGGACTCAACAAAAAACCCTGAGACTTGTAACTGTGATTTACTCAGATCTAACTCCGTTTATGCAACCTCCTGTTTTCTACTCCATATCCGACTTAATAACATTTACCCTACACCCACAGATTTAATATTTGTAACAAGTCTTTTGTGCAGAACCTTATAAAATACTTTCTGAAAATCAAGTAAACTAAATCCACAGTATTTTCTTCATTAGCTCTTCCAGTAACATCCTCAAAGAATGTTAGAAGATTTGTTAAACAAGACTTTCCCTTTATGGAACCATGTTGACTCTTTAGCACTATATCAAACTAATTTAAGTGACAATGTAATGCATCATTAATCAAACTCTCCAAAACCTCCACAAGTGGCCTGTCATAGCCAAGACAATGTTCATCACCTGCTTTAGATACTGGACTAACATCAGCTAATTTTATAATTCGATTCACTACTCAATGTTTCTTTGTTCGGAATTTCGCGCAAAGCTACAAGAAAGATATCTTCTTTAGCCGTCCTTAATTTTACAATGTAAGACAAGACGGAAGACAGCTAGTCATCACAATTTACCTCTAACTTTTAGGTTACTTATTTATCAACGAATAGTGCGATTATAACGCGCTCACGGCTGAAATGGTTTTGTGTGACAGGGATTTTAACCCGCGGCCCCCAGATTACGAGTCAAGCATCCTAATGTAGCAGTGTAAGACTAAATGGAATGCAAATGGTCATCACAACCAGCTTCCAACTTTTGGTCTACTCTTTTACTATTGACCATTATATTATAATACCCACAGCTGAAAGGGGGAGCATGTTTGGTGTGACGGGGATTCAAACCCGCGGTCCTCAGATTACGAATCAAATAACCTAACTACCTGGCCATGCCGGGCTCCTTAAAACAAATAACAAGTTAAAATATATATGAATTAACCTCTACTATTCCATTTAATTAGTCTTTACTAAGAAAATCCTGTTTTGTGTAAATAACTCTCCCTTTAACTTTACTTTTAATGAACCATCTTAATTTTCTAAAGCCCTCTTAACCATTATTATCTCCGTAAACTTAAATTTCTGGAATTTATTATGTTTATTCCTAATGCCACCTCTTTAACAATTACTAATCCATACTGGCTTATTTCGCTCCTTTTTCTTTGTATGTATATCAGTGTTTCCTTCGATGCTTCCCACGTCTGTTCAAGATTCCCAACGCTTCAGTCCGATCAGAGGCCAGATCACGTCTCATCTACTGAACAGTTTCCAAAACCTATCTCCGTCACTCTCAGACTCAAAAATTTTCCAATCAATACCCTTGAAATTAAAATATCCAATAATAATAATTTATTTTTCATCTACTATTCGTTACAGAATTTCTCATTAATTTCTACATTCTTACCTGATGATCTATAACAAATCCCGATTACAAGAAATTTTCCTTTACATCCCCGAACACTAACCAAATAGAGCGCAGTTAGCTCGCTCTATAGCTTTGGACTAAAACATTAGTTATAACTGTACAGAGTAAAGATAACATTATTTGACTTATGTTAATATTCTTGTAGTTAGTATCAACGCTCACTTTAATTTTTCTCTGTATTGGGGTTAAGAAACTGACAACCAAATCCCTTTCTTCCATAAAACTATTGAGTTGATTTCAATGAAGACAGCCGTAACAGAGTTTAACCCATATAATTAACTTAATTAAATGCAGTTTATTAGCCTAATTCTCCAAATGATTTGTTAATTGCAGAAAAAAAAACTCACTTGAAAGTCACATAGATGTTTTAGTTTAAAAAAATAATCAATTTTTTTTTTAGGATTTTAAGAGGAAATGTTTTGTATCTAACACGAAGAAACCAACAAATTAAATGAATTAAATCGCTGGATTTTAAGTAAACTATTCAACAGTGCTGAGTTATTTCGCATCGGAATAACAAACATGAAATAAACTATAGTCTGCTTAGGTTATACTTTCTACTGTGATATTAATGGTAAAAATTAATTTTGAAAATTTGGTGATATTGAAATACAATATTTGAATTCTGGGGGAATAGAGATTTAGGATCACTGAGTTAGCACACCTTCCTGTTTCCTGCGTATGGTAAACATGGCGGAAATTGTTGTTGGCGTGGACGAATTGGTTAAGTCTGTATCACTTCACAATTATCGCCACATTCTTCTGCATGGTTACACAGGACCTTTTATTGTATTTTATTTAGTTTGGTTTTACATGTGGGCTGCTATTTATGGTATAAATGAGAATTTTGAAGCAGGAATGATTGCATTAGCGTGTATGGGACTTATCCAAATCCTGACTTGTCTGTTTTGCCAGTGGTCGGTACACATTCGGTGCCTTCTCGGATGTAATACGGTAAGATTTGGTAACTTAGTTTCAGGTATAGTACATTATCAATAATGATTAATTTAATGAAAATAATAGTATATGCAGTAAAATTTTAATTGAGTTCTAATTTATAATTGTAAATCATTTAAATTGTAACTCTTAATTATTATTATTAGGTGTTAATTTTAGTTGCTATTTCTTTTTTGTTACATTAATAACATTAATGATTATACACATTTTGTTCCTGGAGAGTATGTGTTATTTCTTAATTGCTTATGTTGTAAAAATTCAAAAAATGGCCATTTTTCCCTTCAAACTTTGTTTTTGTGACCTGGATAATGAAATTCAGAAATTAACCTGTTTTATATGTAAAAACGGACAAATTTGCACACTTTCATTTACATAAGGTCTGAATAAAACAACATATGAATCAAGATTTATATGTATCTATACTAAAGTTATATATAAAAATGTTTAGAAGTGAGTAGTTTTTTGAGATTTATGACTGTAATGTAAATCACTTTCACATATCAGCCGCCAAATATAGTTTCCTATCATGTTTTCGTTATACACTTCTTTGAGTTCTAATGAAGTTTTAAGTTTCTTTGAAAATTTCACTGTTTTGTTCAAAATATTTCACATGTGGTAACTATAATGTTATTATAATGCGTGTATTTCATCAAAGCCATGACTTATCATGACACTGAAGAACCACTTAATGTTGGTAATCTGCACACCATTGGCACTCAAACATAAGTGAAGTAGTTAGTTCATTTAATAAAGAAGGTAATGAACATTGGTTCTGGAAGTTTACTAAATTGGAGAGAAATGGTTTGAGTTTAACCATTAGACAAACAGAATTAAAATGAAAGATAGTGTATTGTCATTAAGTCAGACGAGCTACAACAGACAACCAAATTATCAGAACCAAATTGTGTCCCTTTACATTGGGTATTTATGCAATAAAAATTAATTTTATCCAACAACAAATACATCACCATTTTGCAGTGTTATTTCTACAAGATTTTAACCACAAATAATATTGTCAGTGTATAAATCTACATCTTGGCTTCCAAACGTTCCAACAGATCACCCATATGTTATGTTGTTCGTGACATCGAGTAAAATGAGCGATGCATAGTTGCTACAGCACTTGAAATTCTTTTAGACAGGATTAGATTAAATTAACTTATCGGGCCTGATTTCCTGTTTGATTAGCCGTATTTTTTATAAAAGTTATTTGCTCTTTTTCAAACCTTTTTGTTTTCCCCAGTCAGATAAGCCCATTAAGTATGAGAATTATTCTATTAGCATTAAACCTTTACTTTTATGATTCTAAATATCTTATTTCTGTAATGCAGATATAAAAATTATTTTAATTCTAGAAATAAACCTCTAAACACCGTATTTAAATCATTCGATGGTTTTTGCCATCAGTGTTTCAGTGGAACTCTCTTATGAAGTGAAACATTAAGTGAGCAATTAAAAGACTAAGAAATCATTACAAATTCGGTGTTAACAAGTTTGTTTATTTGCCCAAATGTAATGTTCATCCAATTTTGAAAAGGTAAATTAAAAAACTTTTGTTTATTCACACACCATTTGTACAAAACGTATTGTATAAATTGTAAATGAAGTAAACGACTATTGTTGTATTAATTTTTCTGGAAATTTTTCATTGAAAATTTTGTGTCCATTTTATGATATTTATTGAAATGTTTGGACGTGGTAATATGTGAAGGTAATTATTCATCAAATTTTTATCATCTTAGTTATATAACATCTCATCATCTGTTGCATTGTATGTGAAACGTTATTTGAAACCTCTGATGAAGCTTTAGGAATTGTTAGGTGGTAACTTCTATTAAAATACCCAACAGATACACAGATATTATGTATTTGAAGTGTGTATTGTATTCCAATTAAGTGCAGTTTGAGAGTATAGGAATGTGGTGCGGCTTGAGGTACGTCACCATCCAAAATGAGATTTGCAGTAGTTTGGTGAGTGAAGTAAAACTTCTTGTGAGTAGTGAAAATCCATGAACATGAAAGTCAGTGCCAAAAGCTGTCCATGTGCTTAAGAAAAATGATACAAGTCCTTGCATACACAGGTTGCTTCCATATCTGTTTAACATCAAGCAGCTTGAGAATGAAATGGTATTTTGTTATTCTATATTGTTGAAGTTAGCTATAGATTGCTGTGTGATCAGACTGTTGAAATAGGTGCTGAAGACCTATTGTCCTTGTACTTTAGTTGGATTATGAAAAGTCAGCAAGAAAGAGGGTTGTGCTTTGGACATGACAATTTTATAATAAGAGCTTTTGCTCTTAGTTAATTGTTAAGATACTTAGTGGACATGATTGGATCTGGTGTCACATGATATAATCAGAATATCAAAATAATTTTATAATAATGTATACCCAATTTCTGCAGTTATTGAAATACAGACGACTAGTTACAGGCCACTGAGAACTTTGGCACACAAGTCAGATTTTTATTAGTAGTGTCTACATATTATAAACTTGTATGCTTTTGCTGTACTTAAGCAATGTATACAGTGACAATTTCAATTAATTTTGATGTGGAATTTTCATTAAATGTCAGAGTCCTTAAAAGTCATATATGAAGCATATCAAATAACATCTTTTGAACATTATTTTATTTAATATTTGACCAGAATTATCTGTACTATAACATTTTTAGTGTGTTTGGTACTACTGTGTGCATTGAACTTGTAGGTACGTGCATTGTTATTTTTTGTAGTTCTTCATTCTGTAAGATTATTAGGTGCTTACATTTATCAGTCTGTTTTTATTTTAGGAGAGAGATCCATGGAAAGCATCCTTAGTAAAAGTTGTACCAACTCCAAACAACGGATCACCAGAGCTTGTGAAACTCCATCATGACCAGGTTGTCTATGTCATACAAAGTGCATATAGCTTTTTGTAACAATAGTTAGGCCTTCTTCAGCACAAATGTATATGTTGTAGTTTATCGAAACAGGACGAGAGTGCATCATTGCTGATTACAAGCTCAGCCTATCATAAATTTCTTGCAGAAATGTCTTAAATGTGCTTATGTGAGAACCTCAAAGTTGAAGAGGTTTCTCAAGTGAAAATAAGTTTTCTTTAGGGCCTTTGATATTAGTCAGTATCAATGACTATTGGAACATTTAATCTTCTGTATTTTTGTGAGCATTGTAAACCTAGGGCATCTTCCAATTTCTACCTTTTGAGGGTATTTTCTGGTATAAAACATCTTTAAACTGAGTAACAAATAAAATGGTCATTATAAGAGATCAGAATCTTAAGTCAGTTCGTAGGTCGATCCTTCTATTAATTCAATCAACGTAACTAAAAGTCAGCTGAACAGCTAATTCAATCTTCAAGTCCACTAGTCATTAAAATGTATTTTGAAGTAACATTCTTTCACTGATTTCATCTTATAACACTATGATTAACAAAAGGTGTTTAACAGCTCAAATACATACAAGATTTGTGTGTGAATTTACAGTGAGTGTTGATATTTTTATTTTTTGGTAAATATCTAATAAAATGTACAAAATAGTGCACGGAGAGAGAGTTTTTTTCTAATGATATATTTAACATGAACATAAATCGGGAATTTTAAATATATTTTTGATGCATCTGAGAGTTTTTGTTTTTTCGTATGCCAACATTAAACTTCTAAACACACACACACACACACACACACACACACACACTAACAGATATACCCATTCAATGCATAGGGAGGAACCCATTTTAATGTCTTCTGCTATCAATTTACCTTCATTTTGTTTATTTATGAACTTCATTTAACCATGTCCGTTTTTTTTATCTCTTTTTCAGTTCTAAGTTTGCTAAGCTTTCTTTACTTTATGCCATCTGTCTACTTCTTTTTTGTTGCACTGTTTCTGAATTATTTTTTAGTTTTATTTAAAATATTGATTTATAATTTATTTTATAGATGGTTTTAGAAATGTTTAATTACAATCAAATGCTTGGATGATTTGATGATTTAAACTTGCCATCTTAACCAGTACCTCAAACCTCTGATTTAATCGATCATGACATTGAAAGTACCTTCTGTAAAAATGATCATAAAAAAGACTTGATGTAAAATATGGACTTAAAAAGGATTTGAAATTTAGGCTTCCATCTGAAAGTCAAGTGCTGAAATTTGTGAGCCACTTTGAGATCCAGTGTTTGAAATCAAACATTTACAAATATTGTCCTATTTGTATAAAATTTTTCCAGCATTATCAATTCTGTTTGAAATTTGGGTGATTGAGCTAGTCATCACCAACAAGTAATTAGGAAAGACTGACTCTAACAGCAGTAGATGTGATCGTGCCAGTCATCACCAACAAGTAATTAGGAAAGACTGACTCTAACAGCAGTAGATGTGATCGTGCCAGTCATCACCAACAAATACTTCCTGTAATTAGGAAAGACTGACTCTAACAGCAGTAGATGTGATCGTGCCAGTCATCACCAACAAATACTTCCTGTAATTAGGAAAGACTGACTCTAACAGCAGTAGATGTGATTGTGCCAGTCATCACCAACAAATACTTCCTGTAATTAGGAAAGACTGACTCTAACAGCAGTAGATGTGATCGTGCCAGTCATCACCAACAAATATTTCCTGTAATTAGGAAAGACTGACTGTAACAGCAGTAGATGTGATCGTGAGGCTGATCCTCTTGTTTTGTCTGATAGTCAGCCTACTAGACTACTAATGTATATTTAGATATATGCAACAATTACTTGTGCTGTCAGTATTTAAAGTTGGACCTCACTTCCAGAGGTGCAGCCATGTTGCTTTCTTATTCTGGTGCCCTACGATCTTAGCAGGCAATTCGGTGTAAGGAGGTGTTGATGTTATGGTGATGAAGAATATTTTGATCCTGTTCTCCTTGACAGCGGATGAAATGCTGGCAAGCTAGACAATGTCAAGTTACATCCTGTTGACTCTCAAGCTGTCTTTTGTTTTTTGGGAGCAATTTTCTTTGGACTGTCTTTTTGGTTTTGGTGTGCGCCTGGCTAACTGAGAATGCGTGCTTTAGTCTGAATATTTTCAAAATTGAAATGTGTTGCAAGTAAAACATGATTTCATTTTAGAGTTATTGCTGAGAGCTCCAGTTGTGCAAAATGTTTTGATGTTGTATCAGTGTAACTTCTTGACAACCAAATAGATGTAGTTTCGATAATGGTCGTGACTTTTGTGCATCAAAAATAATTATTGAAGGAGACATGCATACACCTTATGTACAGATGATACACTACTCTTTGGGCACCTAATTAGATTTTACGGTAGTTTGGTATATATATGCCTGGTAGAATTTTTAAAAGACGTGCTTGATTTATGGGGTAAAAAGTGTCATTTCTTGCAAGTTGTGTGTTTATTGGTACCACAATATAGTATATATATGTGTGTGTGCGTGTGTGTGTGTGTCTATATATATCCAAATTTCCACCCAAAATTAACTGTGTAACATTTCACTTTGTTTTATTAACTTTGGATTATCAGAAATGTTTCTAAGAAAAAAAAATGAAATATTTTGTTTGTTAAAAAAAACTTGAACTTTGTGTCCATTTTTTTATAACATAGATTGTCAGAGAAAGACTATAAAAACAGAACAGCATCACTTGGTTAGTAACAACACACAAAGAATAGTTTTTTACTCATACATCTGTTTATTAAGAAGAGAAAGGACTGGCATCCAGACCTGTTATTTCTCAACTGGTTTTGTATTATCCCTCAGCTTTGTATAGAGGGTTTGTTTTCCCTCCAGTGTCTGTTTTTGCTTAGATTGTGGATGGTCAAGGTGAATGTTTTGGACACCTCTTTGCACATTGCAGTTGCCTCATTTTCCAGATGATTTCTTTCTTTGGTTCATTGGGATCAGATCTCCCTGTTTCTTGCTGTTTTTTTTATCTGCTCATTATGTGTTTGTTAGAGTCATTGGGTGTTCCTCCTCTTTCTTCAAGGATGAGGACTTGAGGTATCATTTTTACACAAATGATTGGCTTCTCCTCACTCTTTCTTGAAAATATGTTTTCTCTCGCATCTGAATTTTTTTTGTAAGAGGCCGTTCGACTGGGCTGGCTTATCAGATTTTCCAGTTATTTATCATGTCAATCCTATATTTGCATCTGGGCCTGTTCTTCAACTTTCATCTCAGTTGAGCTTAGCCTTGGCCACTTAAGTTATGGTTATTGGAATGTCTTGTCACCAAGACTTATGTTTCTCTTTTGATAACCTTTGCATGAGATTCTTTTTGGAGCTGTGATTTCCTGTAAACCATTTATTCCTTTATGTCACACACACACACAAACTTCTAATTGAAGTTGGTATATGTGGAGCTGCTGTTCTTGCTTCTCCCAATCTCAAGAATTTCTCTTAGTGGTTTGATGCTGCCACAACCAATGTTGGCATCCCCTTGCTGTCACCTGATTGCATCTCCATCTCTTCAAAGATACTTCTCACTTAGACTAGGTAACACCTGTGAATGACTACATTACTCTGGAAGTACGAACTCTGGAGGAATCTCCACTCTACATCAGTGTTCTTGTTCTTCTTGCTCTCTGTTAAGTATTTTCCTATTTCCTTCCTTTTCTTGTAGATCAGATGATCACTATCCACTCTGATGATAATTTCAAGGACATTTGTTATATCATGAAACAGAAGGTAACCTTTTATAAAACTCTTTGCTTCCACATATTGAACCTGCGATTTTGGGTTAATCACATGGTTTTGAACTCTGTGATACATCCTTTCTCTCAGCTGTACAGAACTCTAACTATAGAGTTTTTTTCTTGCTCTCATGTTTTTCATTGGGTTTGCTCTCAGTCATCATCACCTTCACCACTTTCAATAGCACCTGTCCTCTCTTTGGGTCCCCAGTTTCTGTTTTTCTATTACTTATCTTCTTTGTCTTCTTCCTTGTGTCCTTGCTTTAATGCACAGCATTTCTTATTGGATCCTTTTGGTGACATCTCTTTGGCCAGCACAACCCTGATTGCCTCTGCTTCATGAATTGGCATCCAGGTTTGATCCACAACTCTTTCAAAAAGGGATGCTGTCCTTTTGTTTTTTTGTGTGGGACTTTTCCAGTCCACTGTCTAAAGGTCTGGGCTCTCGGATCATATAGACTTTTTCTTATCCAATTCCTATCATGTTTGCTGTGCATGGTGACCCATAAAGGGTAGGAGAGGATCCTGGTGGGTGAGGGATCAAACCCCTAACTCACCACTTTAGCCTTGAATTTCCATAGGGTGGTATTGGGATGGCCCTTCTAGGGTCAGTTGTCTGGTCCACTTGGGCTAGGGTCAACCAAGTCAGAAATTCTTGCTTGTTTCTCCACCCAAGGAATTTCTCTACTCGCAAAGATGGAATTATGATGCCGACTAGTGTCCTCATTCTGACATTTACATTACCATGTCTACCTTTGACCATCAAGACAGTTTATTTTAATTGCAAGGTGTCCTCATACATTCCAAACCCTCTCAGATGTTTCCACTGTCAGTGATTTTGTCACTCGAAGACTTCATATCATGGTTACTTGACATGTGTTTATTGCTGTGCCAAGGACCATGATGCCTATGAGTGTGAAACAAATCTTCCTTGCATCAATTGCAATGGCTCTCACCCATCCAACTTTCATTCTTCCCTTAAATGGTTCAGAGAAAAAGAGCTGCAACATTTGAAAATGATTCAAAACATTACTTACCCTGATTCTTGACAGTTGCTAACCACCACTTCATCTCGGATGTATGGTGCTGCACATTGTTCCACTGGGAATCCAGACGGATCTCTCAGTGCCTCCAAAAGAATCATTCTCAAACCAAATGAAAAGTCTTTTTAACCTCCATGGTTAAAAAAGTTGATGAATCAACTTCAACACCCATCTCTTTCCCTAACATACATTCCAGTAAACTGCAAGATCCACATCCTTTGGTTCCAGGTACTGGCATTTCCTTTGGTACATCTTCTGCCACCCCAAGATGCAAAACAATCATTCACATCTTCAGTCACTGAGATCCTCTTCCAACAACAAAGATCTGCCTAATCAATCCAGGGCAGATTTGTGGAGGTGAACAGACTTCCCTCAAATAAGGACAGTAAAGAAATAAGATGTGGTTATAAACAGAAGGGCTCTCCACCCAATTTTCCTATATATATAAATAAAAATGGCCATCTTGAAACACTGGAACTGTCAAGGTTTATGTTCTAATCTGGATGACATCAAAGCACTGATTGCTTTCTTCCATCTTGTATGTCTTTTCTTTCAGGAAACATTTCTGAAACCTGCCGATACAGTCACCTTTCATCAGTTTTCTTTGTACAGAAATGACAAGCTGTGTGATGAATGAATGCATGGAGGGGTGGTACTCTTGATTGATCAGTATGTGTCAACCCTGTCTTTGCTGCTTAACACATCCTTGGAGGCCATAGCCATCAGTGTTTCCTTGGGTCGTACCATCACTGTTTGTTCTCTCTACCTGTTGCCTGGAGAGGCCTATGATCATTTAGACCTTGATGCTTACATTGAACAGTTGCTGTCTTCCTTTTTAATCCTGGGGGACTTTAATGGACATCATCCCCTCTGGGGAAGTGCTGATATTGATAGGAGGGGTTGTTCCATAGAGCATATGCTCTCTAATCGCAACCTTTCTAAACTAAAACTAAACTAACGTGGCAGGGGTTCAGTTTAGAGAGAGAGAAATCAGAAGAGTTCTCTCCCCAACCGGGGTGTTCAGGAACGTTGTGATTCCTCTTCGTCCCCTTTCGTGGATTGTTATTAAGATTAAGTGGGTTTTTTTTATTATTATTTAAATGAATTAATTATTGTTAGTATTCTTGACTATTTGGGTGGAAGATGACTCTTCTAAATGTTGTCTTGAGTGGAGGCAAAGGCAGCAGCGGAAAGGAAGGCCGGGACCTGTCCCGAAAGGAAGAGGTTGAGCAGATGTGAACATGAATATTATTCAAATCCAGATCAAAACAAAACAATTCAAACGGCACGATTCAGGGTCTGGCAAAAGAGTTGCCTGGGCTGGGATCTATAAATCCAATGCCTGAAGATTTTGATGTGGGGGAAATGGGAGTGCCCTGAGAAAACCCACTTTCACAGAACAGGCGCCAAAAGTTTTGCCTGTCGTGTGCCCTATATCTGAAAAAAAAGAAAAGGAATTCATGTTAATGACATGGATTTTATTTATTTAGATTCTTTGTTGAGTAGATTGTGATTCTTGAAATATGTTGTAAGGTGAAATGTATTTTGTTGGTGCACTTGATAATTTGTGTAGTGATGCTGTTAGTTTGTTTCTATTTTCTGCTTTTAGATAATATTTGAGAGAAAGGTTGCTAGTGAGATGTTCATGATGTTTGTGAGGTGTTGCAGTAGGAGAGTGGAGCTTTTTTTCAGAATAATATTTGGTATTTGATCGTGTCCGGGGGAAGTGTTCTTCAAGTTTTTGATATTAATTTTTAGCTCGGTTATGGTTATTTTTCTGTTGATTGAACTTGAGTATGCTTCTAGTGTCTCGCCGGGGAATCGTGGTGAGAATAATGCTTGGTTTGTATTTATGTAGTTGTTGACATGGTGTTGTTATTGTGTGTCGAAATCTACTGAGTTTAAATCGCTAAAAGAGGATTTGCAGCTCCGACATAGGGTACCTTCCCTTGCCTCCTGACCTCACTCTTCAGACTCACCCAACAGGTGGCGGCGTCCTTTGCCGTGGCACCCGGGTGTAGGCTCGACGCTCAAGCTCCATCCATTTTCAGGGCTAGTTGCTTCAGCAGGTGAGTTGTTACACACTCCTTAGCGGATTCCAACTTCCATGGCCACCGTCCTGCTGTCTATAGCAACCGACACCTTTCTCACTTTCATTGCGCCTTTGGGCCTGTGCAAGACCCAGTGACTTGCGCACATGTTAGAATCCTCTCACAATGATAGGAAGAGCCGACATCGAAGGATCAAAAAGCGACGTCGCTATGAATGCTTGGCCACCACAAGCCAGTTATCCCTGTGGTAACTTTTCTGACACCTCTTGCTTAAAACTCATAAAGTCGTGTCCAATAGACATGAAGTAGCTGATACCTGGAGCATTGCCAGTACTCTAGGTAAAAGCTCTTGCTTCTTCCTTCATCTTCTTAACCATCAAGACTCAGGCAGAAAGATCACCTCTTTTTATTCGAGCTGATTGTCTCTATGACTATAATCGTCCCTTTACACTGGTAGAACTTGAACTGGCCCTTCATTGGTCTGGCAGTAAATTGGTCAGATCTGATGATGTACCCTATGAAAATGTGTGTCATTTATCTCCTGCTTCTCTTGCTATTTTTCTGATTGTTTGTAACTGAATCTGGCAGGAGAATGTTTTCCTGGTGCCTGGTACCAGGCTATTGTTCTTCATTTCTCTAAGCCTGGGAAGGATCCCAAGATTCTTTCAGACTACCATCCAATTGCTTTCTTGAGCTGTCTCTGTAAGACCTAAGAGAGGATGGATAATGCTCATCTTGTTTGGTTCCTTGAATTGAACAACCTCCTCTCACCCACCCACTGTGGGTTCTGACAACAACTCTTCACCATTGACCACCTGATTTGATTTGAAACATCAGCCAAAGAAGCCCCTCTCAAATGATAACATCATGTATCAATATTCATTGATATTGAGAAGGCTTATGATACAACATGGAGGGAGTTCCTCAGGGCTGTGTTCTGAGTGTCACATTTTTGAGTTTAAAGATTAATGCCATCAGTTAACAACTCCCTCTCACTGTTGCAAATGGGCTCTATGTTCACAATTCATGTCAGCCATCAAACATGAGATACATTGAGTGGCAGCTACAGACTGCCCTCAGGTGTTTACTGAAGTGAACCACAGGAAACAGCTTTACCTTCTCTCTCATTAAAACTGTTTGCATACACTTTTGCTGCCAATGGGGTATTCACCCTGATTCTGAACTCCATATCGGGGTAGTTGTGCTGCCCGTGGACCTAAGTCAAAGTTCATGGGCTTATCTTTGACTGTAACCTGACCTTTATACCACACATCAAACAGCTACCGGTCAAATGTACAAGAGCACTAAACATCCTCCATGTTCTCTCTTCCACCACTTGGGGAGCTGATTGATGTTCTGTGCTAAAGATATATTGTGCTCTTATTCAATCAAAACTCAACTATGGATCATCAGTTTATGATGTACCAGGACCTTGGCCTTGAAGGTGCTGGACCCCATTCATTATCAAGGACTGTGGCTCTGCACTGGGGCTTTCTGCACTTCCCCAGTTCAGAGCTTATACATAGAGTCTCATGAACCTTCTTTGCAACTCCACTGTTTTCAGCTGTCTTTGCTAAATGCTTCCAAACTTTGTTCCTTACCAAAGCATGTGATGTGTGATAAAATGGTTTTAGTGACCTTTGTTGTTTAATTAAATGCGGGCACTACTTGTTTTGATTTTAATGTCGTTTGAAATACATCTGGTCATTTAGCCTTCTACAATATAAATTATCTTTTTCTAGTCACTTAGCTTACGATGGTATAAAATTTCCCAGCATTTTAGTAACACTTGCAACATGTCTTGTCATTTATAAACAAAAACGCTTCTTTTGTTCATCATTAAATTGTTTCTGAACATTTTTACACATGCTCAATTTTAATGTCATAAATCCTTTTTTTTTTTACTCACCCAAATTGATTTGATCACTGACTTGTTTTTTAACTGTTTGTACTCGCCAATCAACATTCAATAAACTGAAAAAGTAAAAAATAAACGTGTTCTGACTTGTAACACATAAGTGTTTAGTGTGTTTTATAGGTCACATTCAGTACTGGTTCTACATTTGTAATAAATATGGTTTTATGTCTGTCTCAACTCTTAACTTTCATACTTCAGTTGAAGTGTACATTATAGGATTATTTATAAAATTAAAATATTTATTTTAATTTTGAACAGCATTAAAGTAACAGTCTTTAACTTCTGGTTTTTATTGTTTTAGCGGGGAGATCATGACAAAGGAGGACAAGTGTGGTTTGTTTTTCAGAAAACGAAATACGTCTATGAACCAAACAAAAAGTGCTTTCAAGGGTTAGAGTTTCCTGTTGATTTACCAATACTCTGCTACCAGGAGTGGAAAGGTTACCAAGAAGACTCCGAAATAGCAGCAGCAGAGCGAAAGTATGGTAAAAACGAGTAAGTAAACATGGTTGGTGTGGTAGTTAATAACGGTATCTTCAACTCTAGAAATATGTTTACTTAAACAGCTTTGTTTTTATACCAAATTCGTAAGGTTACATCGTGTTCAGATCTAGCCATTAAATGAAACATTTATGATTAAGTTTCACAAATAGCCAAGTGTTAATTAACCTTTAGCTGTTTCCAATTCTTTATTGCGATTAATACACCTAAGTTTGACATCCAAAGTAAGCATTAAGAAATTTTTACAGCTCTGTATTGGTAGAGCAAAGGTTACTGTTTTTGAAAAATATATAATACACTGAGAGGCGTTAAAAACTCAACAACGTACATACAGTTAAACAATGTTAATATGCTAGGTTAAATGTAAGTTTTGTATGAAACAACCAATTTTGTTACTTGTTGCATTTTTAATGCTGCTCAGTATGTAATAAATCTAATTACAAATTTCAAATTACCATAACAAAAATTTTGCTGTAAATAATGAACAAAAGTAAAAGTAAATTAGGCCTCAAAGACAGTCAAGCAATGTGTGTTTGAAGCTGCAAAGAAACTTAGCAAAATCATTATTAAAACATCTATTTTAGTGAGGTGTAGGATGTCCCAAAAAAAATACATTTCAATTGATCATAGGAATATAGTAAACAAACCTACAAATCAGCAAAACATCTTTATTAATATTTCATACATCAGATTAACTGAACCTACACTATTGCATCATTTGAGATGTTCAAACTGGGCTACACTATCATTGAAACAATCATGTTGTTAAAAACAGAATTCCTGTTACACTTGTATGTAATTTTCAAGTCTGATTTGATGGAAAGTATTTGTGATGTGTCACTTTAATCTCTTAGTGGTTTGGTTTTTTTGTTTTTTTTTAAGACATTCTACAATATTATCTGGAAAAAAACAATTTTAGAATCCATATACAGAAGTTGCATAATTTAAAACCTGGGTAGACTTTAATTATTGAAATAGTGTTACCAGCATCTAGGCATCTATTTAAATGTATAAATACCAATTTGCACTGTGTAGAAGTAAACTGTGCTCATCTTTGTGCAGATTAGAAATGGTTGTTCCCGAGTTCATGGAGTTATTCAAGGAGAGAGCTACAGCACCGTTTTTTGTCTTTCAAGTTTTTTGTGTGGGTCTATGGTGTCTAGATGAATATTGGTACTACAGTGTTTTCACTCTGTTTATGTTAATTGCTTTCGAGTGCACCCTCGTTCAACAACAACTAAGGAATCTTTCAGAAATCCGAAAAATGGGTAATAAACCACACATGATTCAGGTAAAAACTTTCAAAAAACAATTTAAAACCTTGAATAAATCTGGTAGTTTATCTTTATGTGTTTTAATAATATTAGAAAAATATAAAAGAATTAATTAGTAATCTGCTGTAGTAATATAACCAGTTAAGTGCTAATCAACATATCTTTATCTAGTAGGTATTTTCCATGTATTAAGATTACTTTAACAATTGTACTTTTTTTCTTAAATAATTAATAATTATGTATACATGTAGCTTATCATTTTTAATTGAGGGCTCTTCTGAGTTCATAATAACTGTATGAAGGTTAAATGTATACCTTAAAACAGGTTTACGATAAAAATATTTTATTAGAATATTTCAATAAGACTTATCACAAGTGATCTAATGAAATCTCTAGCCAGTGTTTGTCAGCATTTTAAGCACAGGAAAATGTGATTCAATCATTTCTGGGACAGATGATTTTCCTTTAGGGTGTTAGAGTGAATCATGAAGAACAGGATATAGTTGAGGGTTTTCCTACCTAAGTCCCTGGATGTTTTTCTCAGATGTTGGTAGGAGTGACACCAGCTTAACTGAGAGTTTATTCATAGTATATTAGTTCATACAGGGACCAAGACCCTTTAGTTCCGACTCTGAGTTGTGGGACTTTAGCTATGTGATTAGGGCTGGTCTTGGTGTGTAATTCCATTTATAATACAGGAATTCAATTCAGGGTGAATTGTTCTGGGTGCAGTGCAGTTCTCCCCCTGGAGTTCTGTTTTCACAACCGTGCTCTATACAGATGTTTTCTGTATGGATTATGCCCTTACTGGTCCTTCCAAGTTATCAGTATGGGATTCTAGATACAAATAAGAATGTATGACTTAGAAGTTAGCATATTTCTACATTGAAAATATATTTCGAATAATACCCGTCTCCTCTCTTGCACGTCTTCCCTTTGTGTCCACTGAGATCTGATGTTAGAGACTGGGATTGAGTTAGTATGATAACATTGCTTGAATGAGTTATTTATATAGAGTGATAAGATAGGAGTTACAGTGACACAAGTGGAGAGTTTCACAAGATAAATATTATGTTGAGTGGGGTATGAAAGATGGGAACAAACAAGAAAAGATTAGACCAATATGGGCAAAGAAAGAAATCCTGGGGTTCAAATAATAGCGAAAAGTGGCCAGGTGGTTAAGACTCGACTCATAATCTGAGGATCGCGGGTTCAAATCCCCGTCACACCAAACGTGTCTGCCCTTTTGGCTGTGGGGGTGTTACAATATGATGGTCAATCCCACTATTCATTGATAAAAGAGTAGCCCAAAAGTTTGCAGTGGTTGGTGAGGTCTAGCTGCCTTTCCTTTAGTCTCAAACTGCTAAATTAAGAACAGCTAGTGCAGATAGCCCTCTAGCAGCTTTATGCAGAATTCAAACCAAACCAATAGCTATAAGTGTGAGGAAGGAAAGTCTTAATTGTAAATACGTTTTCAGTTTAGGAGAATGTTAATTTAATTACATTTTAATAGGTGTACAGAAATAGGAAGTGGCGTCCAATTATCAGCTGTGATCTTATTCCAGGAGACATTGTTTCCATTGGTAAGTGTTAAATATTAGTTTCAAGTTGGGATATATATGAAGTTGTGAAAAGGAAAGTCAACTTTGTAACATTTGGTGAAAAATGTTCTTGCCTCTGTAATTATTTTATACTTCAAAGATACCACAAGTAAAAGATATAAAAGGTAAGAATTGTGATATAAACTATAAAAGAAATATGTGTAAAACTGTCTTGTTTTGGGTTGTTTAAGAATTACAATTTTTAAATCTGATAATTAAATACAAAAGCTATTGAAAATGACCAGAAAGCTTTCTGAGCAACCACATGCTAAACAAGATTTAATAGTGAGCTTATATGTGAGCATTAGTATATCATAAAGGTTTGATAAAAACAATGTTATAGCAAATTCAAATCCAACATCAAAATACTGTAGAGGTTTGGGAGAAAGCTCACACCATTTGTTGATAAATATTCAATTTTAGAATGACACCATACCTCTGTTCCAAAACAGTTTTATATTTTTGCTTGAGACTGTATACAGTTATTAGTGACATTTTATATATTTAGTAATATACATAAATATTTTAGGCCAAGTCATTTTCTGAATGGAGACAAAAAACTGTTTAGTTGAAAAAAATAAAAGTTTGCTGCCTCGGAGAAATTGTAGAAACTAAAGATGAACTTCCAAGTCGATATCTTACCTATTTTCACAAAAAAACTGTCTCAGCACATGCTGCCCTCTATTGTCACAAATGTTGCTTGCTACTACTCTCAATACTTCCATTTTTTTCTGCATATTGACGTGCAAATAATTATGCAGCAACTCTCCACCAATAGGAGTGTGACACTACCTCTTTCCAAACTTGTGCCCTCTCTAATTTTATAAAACTGTTAACCATTTTTTTGATTAGCACTTATTGAAAGTACAAGTTTTTCAATCACAGGTTGATACACTCATCTACAAGTATCTTAATTTGTCCACAGTATTTGTTGCTGATTTTATTCTCTTTTGTGGAGAATTATGAATTTATCTTTTTCTTTCCTCTTTTGCTTTCTTAAGACATACACTTGCAGTTTCAAATGTTCACAACTACAACTGCTGCAGTTGAACTATCATCTACATCCAGTGGGTCTGTACCACGGTTCTTGGCCCATGAAGTGATGGCTCTGCTCTGTTGGAAGTTAACCCATTTTGTCTAACAAACTTAGGAGAGGGTCCTTTCACAATTTTTAGCCCTTTGCCTTCTTCTAAACTTGCCCCTTAATCCTGTTTTGTTCTTGGGGACTATCCTAGACCTCTTCCTTCTTCTCCCCCATGGTTGATTTTATTATTCAGATGTGTTACATTCTGTTCTTGTCTCCCTTTTGCTATGTTTGATCCCTACTCTTTATAAAGACTAGCTTTTTGGTCATTTTATTTTTAGTGTTTTTTTCTTTCTTTGAATATTGAGGTTTATGCAAGTCATTTTGGGAAGCATTTGTGTTTGGGAGTGGCGAGTGTGCCTTATCCTTCACATACTGAGCACAGTCATGCTTTTGAGTAATATTGTTCCAGTTCCCTTCATTTAGACTTACTCTTAGTGTTGGTGTTGCTTCTCCATTGGAGTGGACTTGGCCCCAATAATTCATTTGCCTCTTCCTGTGTTTGTCTTATTCTGACCACTCTTCTTGGGTCATGGTTAATAGGGGCCAAACTCTTTGTTTGCCCATATTTGGAGGTTCTTCATGGTAGAACCATGCATCCTGAAAATTGTTTTTGTAAGTTTTGTTCTGAACTTCCATTCATGTTTGATGGACATGTGGCTCTTTCTTGCCTCCTCACAAAAGGACTCAGTCCTACATCTTCAGTTTCTTCCAAAGGACACTGTTGTGTTTAGTTTACTTGTATAAGTTTTTCAACTCTCTTCTCCTTTGGACACTACTTGCTTTTCTTCATTTGCAAGGTATGGAGTATTTCATATGCAGCATCTCATTTTCTCATTTTCCTACTATGCAAGAGGTTCTTTCTCTTTTTTGAGGAAATGGGATTCTCTTGGTTGTGTACATTATCATCAATGAGTTTTGATAGACCAGTGGAGCCTTGTTTTGAATCCCTTGTATGCCCCCTTTTCATTCCATTCCAAATATCATTAGTTAGATAATAACCGTATTACCATGGGTGCTTCTCTTCCTTCTCTTTATCTGGAATGTCGTATTTTGTGGGTATTTTGTTTTCCAATTGGAAAGTACATCTGAACCTCTCAGAAGGTTTCGGAATAATGGTCTCTTTCCAAATCCTCTCTCTAATTCAGTCTTGGAGCTTTCTGCTAGTTGTTGAGCTTTCTGTCATTTTTCTGGGCTCCTATGGACCAGTTGGTGATGATTTACTTAAATGTTTCTGTGGTTGTCTTGTACTTCATGCAAGGGACAGTCAGTTTCCAGATCTTTATTTTTTTATATTGGATTTTCTCTGTTGGGCCCCTTCACTGCCACCCATCACTTTATTGAATCTGGTCACAAATTGGTTATTTCATTGCAAAATATTTTCCCTGTGATGTGATCTTCAGAACTTATTTTTCAGGTTTTGTGTGCTCTTTTGGGTGTGCTAAATTTGGATAATTTTGACACTTTTTCTCAATGCACCACTTACCCATTTTTTGATCTCCTGATCCTCATTTTCTGGTAGGAGCACTCGATGTTCTTTGTCAGAGTTGATATGGATGATACCTGCATGAATAACCTCATATTTGTCTCTTTCCCTATGTTCTTGCCATATTTCATAATACTCCATGTAGTGTTCTGCTATTGGTTACATATTGGCCAACTTGTATGTGATTCACACTACTTCATCCATTTGAGATTTCACCTCTTTATCTCGGGCACTGTTGCATGAGTAATCCATTTAAAACCTTCACATGTGGCTTCATCCTGTTCCTCATCTGCTTGTGTTCTCCTTTTCCTGACCATTACTTTGTGCTATATCACACCTTTTTCCCACCTTTATGACCATTCTATTCCCACCTGCCTCCACTGCCCAGTCAGGACTCTCTAATGGTACATGATGCATAGTGCTACCTTATGTGGTTTCAAAGTTTGTTTCTTCCATTACCCTTTGAGGTTGAATTTGCCTGGCAAATTTTTTTCCTCTTTCTTCTCATAATTGTCATCTTTTCTTCCAATCAGATTCATCACCTTATCATGTCTCAGACTGCACCCTCCCATCTTCCCATGGGAAGCATTATCAGAAATGTAAATGTTTATCTGCAGGTTGTAAGTACTCTGTTCTTTTTCTTTGCAGGGGCATTTATTGCACATTTTTGTCCTGCTCTGTGACAAATATTAGTCGTAAATCTGCATTCTACCACCATGTACCATCATAGGTAACAAGAATGCTGAGGCTCTTCCTACCACAGGCTTGATGTACAGTTTCAGATGCCACCAGTTTATCATTGGTTAATTCTGTCAATGTGTTTTCCATGCATTAAAATACAGTATTCTAACATGTCACTCAATCGTATTACGTTGTTGAAATGGGGTTTTTCACAGGTTTCTATCACAGTCTATTGCTTAATAAATTTGTTCATTTCAGAGTGTACACTCATGGACTTACATGAGTAAAGAAGACAGGGATTACTGCTCATCTTTGATAATATTTTCTTACTGTGAACCTGATTTACCATTCCAGGTGCCACCAGGTATTGGTTGAGTGACTCAATTGATGTGATTGCTCTATTTTTCGAAATAAAATATCACAGTCATCGACTGCAGTGTCTCCAGTACTGTGGCTCTCTAGACTCTACAAATATTTGTTTTTTCTTTATCCTGGTAGCACACGATAGTCCATGCCAGATTACACCAAGTGTTGGATGCAGCACTCTACCATAATTCCCCTCTTGCTGAGACACCCTCCTTCCTGCTGTCTGCTAGATGTTGATTCCTTGGTTTTGGGTGTTGGTCAGAGTTAGACTAACCCCACAAATCCCACCATGCACTGAATGATTAATCCCCAATTCTGTCAGGTATTGTACTCAAACTAGTGGTTCCTGATGGATTTGGTGTTGGTTGTGGTCAGATGAAACTCGTGAATTCACATGGGTGTACGGTTGAATACCCTCCTCCTATCATAGATTAGATGAAAATTTTCTAGTGCTGCTAGGTTTTGGACTGGAGAGAAACTCTCATTTAGGTTCTACACCTTCCTACCATCTTCTAAGATCTCAGTTCTCAGCAGGTCTAATGTTGGTTGTGTTGGAGACATGCATGTGAAGGAGGGTTCTTGATATGAAAGTTTCTCTTCACTGTTGGAATCCATTCATGAGATGAAAAGTAGAGGACACTCCTTACACCTTGGTACTAATGTACAATACCAGAACTTTGTTGAGGTTGAATTTGCCTAGCCACTATACACTGGAGAGTGTCATTATTTCTGTAACTTTCCTTAGAGCTCCCCTTTGGCACAACCCTTTTAGCAACACGCTAGTAACAGTTGAAAAATATACCTGGCAAGAGGAGGTGCTGTCTCCAAAAGGTGTGTTGGTTTTAATTCCTCGCACCCATGGTTTTCTAGTGGGAAGTTTCTTAAGGTGGATCATCTTCTCATTGGCTCTCTACCAGTTCATTGTGGGATTTTAGCTGGTTGTAAGAAACTATATGATTACTTCCCTCATGTTTCCCACCAGTTTTCCCCACTTTGGTGTGATCTGATCAATCTCAAAGTGTTTAACACCTGCAAGATTGGAGAGAATGCTAGTTATTAGTGTGTATCACACTCCTATTGTTGGAGGGCTGTTGCATAGTCATTAGCATGTCAGTATCGATGCTGCTAGAAAGCAAATGTTTACAGTGGAGAGCAGCATGTGTCAAGAAAGTTTTTTTCTCTGAGTATTGTTCACTATCTGTAAAAATCAATACATTTTCAGTTTAGAAAAATCTTAACTTTTTTATCCTATCTAGTTTAAACTATCAACTTAAGATGAGATGGCTCTGAAACTGAAATGATTTATCAGGCATGAAGTGTGATGTTTATATTGTGAATTTAAATCTCTTTTCTGAAGTAAATATACTCACCTATATATTATTAGATTTGCAGTCTGCACTGATGTGTTGTAAAGTGTTGTTGTTTTTGTTTTGTTTACAAAATGTATCGTTGTTGTTTTTTTGCAAAAGTAATTTTTCCCTTACAGTTTAAAACAATGTTGAAACTTCATGTGAAACATTTGTTGTAAGGTAACTGTATGCCAATTAAATATAAATCATTGTCATGGTTAGTAACATTAATGTAATTATTAATTAATCACTTTTTTAATAACTACTAAACAGTTTTTCATCTTATAATTTTGACATCTAATCTGCTGCTGTCTTCAGAAACATCATTACGAGAACTGTTTCAGAGGTAGTAGATATCAAGGTTCAATCCTGGGTCTTCTTGATAGAGAAGCTGGTGTGCTATCCATTCCTGTAAAAGTATGATATTCCAAAGTTACTAAATTTGAATGTATTCTACGGTATGAAGTATGGCTAAACTTTATAGCAAAATAGTATTAAACAGTTTATTTTTAAAGGGATGTTGGCTTTTTTGGGGTTAATAAATATGGAAATTTAACACCATTTTGTTCTGTGTTTTAACGCTTATAGGAAGGTCTCAACACGATAATTTAGTTCCATGTGATTTACTGCTGTTACGAGGTCCCTGCATCGTGGATGAATCAATGTTAACAGGAGAATCGGTCCCCCAGATGAAGGTAATATGTCGTGTAACATTTGCATCTATTTTTGGTATGAAATTATTATTTTAAGTTTTTTGTTGCTGTTCTAGAAAGAACCAACTGATTGTAAACTTTTGTACATATAGATTTTCAAAAATTAGTTTCAGTTAAGAAAGACCAATTTGATTTTAAAAATTGGTCTTTTTGGAAAATTTTGTTCAATAATATGTTTGAATCAAACTAATGTAAATATAACAAAAATAAAATCACAATTTAACATGTCATTATTTCTAGTTATGTATTTCATTACTACAGGATGAAATTGTTTGAAAGTTAACGAGAACATTTTCAAAATAATGTAGCTTCAGAAAAGAAAAGTATTTAGTTTTTATTTTTTTCTACTATTTCTAATTAAAAAATTGTTTTTAATGTTGTTTTTTGTACTTGGACTCTGAACAGATCATCTGCTGAGTGATTTTCATTTTGAGTAAAGAAGTGCTGTTTGCTATCTTACAGTTTTCACATTTCCGTAATCTCTAGATCTTTCTAAATGAATATAAAAAAACTTTTAACATAAATGTTAATTTTTTATTTTAAATTTTTGCTATATTACTAACTATTGTTGTGAACATACAGTATAACGAAATACTTAAAAGTAACAAATGAAAATATGTAGTCTTTCAACTCTGTCTAAAAATTTACTAGATTATTACTCATTTGCATAATTTTATGTCTGTCTTTTTGCTTATACTTCATTTTTAATTTACCTTTTAAATTTTTTGTCTTGATTTATGCCAACATATCAACTGGATTATATTAAGTCAATATGATTCAGGCAGGAATGCATTTATCTTCAAAAGATGGTGCTTGTACGTGTGTAGGCTACAAAAAGTTAAGCTTATAAAATCCAGTAAACTTGAAAAGTTTACTGTATAATTTTTAAAACACAAATAATACATAATTAACTAACAAATAAAAGAAAGAGTTGAATACAGTTTAACCGTAACATATTCAGGTAAGAAGTCACTGTAAGTTGATCAAGCGGACAGCAATACAAACAACAGTCACGTGCATCCTTTGATGAAAACTATTTATCAGTTTTAAATGAACCATTGGTGGATCATAGTTTAAACTGAGCTTTTCCTAATGACTATATACTTGTGTTTATGTGGCTTGTAAATCTCACGTCAAAGTGGATGTGGTTTTTGTCGAGGGTTAGCAAAGTTTGGTTCTTTTTCCCAGTGTATACACAGTTGTAAGACTGTATCTAATGCACCAAAAAGGCAAACAGGTCTAAATACTATCTTAAAATTTGTGAGATTTTGTAGGAGATGATGTCACAAGAAAACTGCAGTTTAAGTTATTTTTTTAAACATTTCTTTTTACTCAATGAAGTTAAAGTTTAGTAACACAAAATTCAGTTTACAACATACATTATAATACTAACTTTATTGGATGGTAAAGTTGTGTAATTAAATTTTGAATGTAACTCATTTCCATACACAAAAGGGACTTTAAAAATGGTAATAGAGGCAATAGGGTTAACAAGATAATAAGGGTTAACAAGATAATACATATTTTACACTTTTCAATCACTCTAGTAAAACTGGATATCCTGCAGTGTGATGTCTATCTCAGTAAGCTTTCTCTCACTGGATATACCATTAAAACAATACTTACAGGTTATAATTACTGCTTTGATAAGAGATATTGTTGCAGTTGTGGTCTTTATACACCCTAAGTAACCTTCTCTTGCTGTCCATCCGTGAGGTCACGAGGTTTAAATATCCTGGTCACTCTTTTGATTCTGGATTTCTAGATGTTCTTTATGCCAATTGAAGTTTTCTTTTGCAGGTCTGAGCATGCTCTTGTAAGCCGAGTTTTATGATTTCTTTTTTCTGGAACTACTTTAGCTTTATTATTCAAACTTTCTCTTTTATATTGCTTGTTCATATCCCAGATATTGTTTCCAATCAAACTTTGACCTGAAAGAGGTTAAAGGTTCATTTTACTTAACCATTTAGCTGTGAGTGTTCTTCGCTGTATGTTGTAAATAGTATTTTTCTCAAATATTTGAGTTTTTGGTGTTTATAAGTTTCAGAAACAGTTTGTTTGTTTTTAATTTCGCGCAAAGCTAAACGAAGGCTATTTGTGCTAGCCGTCCTTAATTTTGCAGTGTAAGACAAGAGGGAAACCAGCTAGTCTTCACCACCCACCACCAACTCCTGGGCTACTCTTTTACCAATGAATAGTGGGATTGACCATCACATAATAACACCCTCATGGCTGAAAGGGTGAGCATGCTTGGTTTGTTTGTTTGTTTTGGAATTTCGTGCAAAGCTACATGAGGGCTATCTGTGCTAGCTGTCCCTAATTTTGCAGTGTAAGACTACAGAGAAGGCAGCTAGTCATCACCACCCACCACCAACACTTGGGTTATTCTTTTACCAATGCATAGTGGGATTGACCATAACATGATAATGCCCCCACAGCTGAAAGGGTGAGTGTTTTTTGTGGCGAAGGGATTCAAACCCTCGGCCCTCAGATTATATTTCGAGTGCCTTAACCAATCAGTGTGCTTCCGTACGTGTATGTAAGTGAGATATCTTATATTTTATATAAATCATATGATTTGTCAGTTCACTGATAAAGTACATTAGTTGTGTAGAATTGAAGACCAAATATTAAAATGTAAACTTGCCATAGGTTAAATGTTACATATTTATTAAATACATGAACTATTTTGCAAACAGTTGCATTGTAAGATAGTAGTGTTATGCAAGGTAACTTTTTAAACAATTCAGTCAAAACTGGAAAACAGGAAAAGATCTGTCACTGTAATGAAGAGTAGTTGGCAATGTATACATTTTACTCGTGGATGGAAAACAGCTTGAGTTTCATGGTGACTCTAAATGTTCCAGAACATTCTTTGCTGAGTTAGACAAGTTTTTCTCTCTATAAAAGAAATTGTTTTGTGTTTTTTTGTTCCTTTAATTGAAACTTGTCTTTATCTCAGTCCTTGATTAACACCCAATATATGTTTTGTATTAGGTATACATATGTATATATGTTTTAATTATTTCCTTTATGCTCCCTTATTATGTCATCGTCCTTTTGTTTGATTTCGTTTTTCCAACTACTTTATAACATTCAACTGAAAAGGTTGCATTATAATCTATTGTAATTGTTTCTTTTGATCTTGTTGTTTTGTGGGTTTTTTTTGTAAGAATCGGTTTGATGGAGTTTTATTCATTCACTTCATTCTGAATTCCAGGAACCTATAGAGAACCTAGAACCACATCAGCATTTAGATATCGAAGCAGGTGGAAGGCTACATGTTCTTTATGGAGGAACCAAAGTACTTCAACACACTCCTCCAAGTAAAACCAGCCAAGGACTCAGAGGTAATGAATGAAACATGATATCGTGTTGTGCATGATTCACATATGATAGACGTTGTTTCATAACACCATATGATTTAATATGACCATATATCTGTAACTACTTTGTTACTGAAATCAATAATAATAAGTTATTATGAGACACCAAATTTTGGTTATTATCACAAAAGTTATGGAAAGTGTTCTCGGAAGTATGAAGTTATATGTTGTTTTTATGGTACTTTGTTAGAAGATGTACTTTTAATAGTTTGGAAATAAACTATATCGTTTGTTATCTATAGATTCTTTTTATTTGTAAACTTTGTGAGTTACATTGTGAAAATTTTTATAGAGTCATATAATTTCAAAAGTTTCAAATGGTTTGGAATGTTTAGTATGGGAGTAAGTTATTTCTCTGCAAAATGCTTCTCTGAACATTTATGATCCTCTGCTACGATGGCTCCTCAATTTGGATGCCTGTACATGGTGAGGTTATTGTAATTTTTTATTTTTTTTTGTTTTCTCTGAGATCTGAACATCAACCCATGTGTTTGTCATGCGTGGTGACTCTTCATGAAGAGGGGAGGATCCTCGTGGTCGATGGGTCCAACCCTCAACTTACCACATCGGCCTTGAATTCCTGTGAGTGGGTATCCCCAGTGGTCATTAAGCTGGTCCTGTTAATCGTAGATCAGTTGACCATTATTGGGCATTATCATACATACAAGTATTGTGGACATTGTGCCTGACACTGGTGTTTGGCTACAGTGCTCATGAAACCCTGGCATTGCTGCAGTGTCCTCATTTGGCATTGTGGTTCATTCTACTTGTAGGAGTTCGTGGTAATTGGAATCAGTAGACACTGAATTTTTCTCTTTCTGTTATGGATTCCCTAAATCTCAATAAAAATATTTAAAAATAAAAAAACTCATTGGTAAACTATCACATCTTGAAGACTGATGAGCGGTCTCCACTCGCATTCTGCACTTGTACCTTGTTTTCTCATACTCCATTTTTTTTTTTTTCAAACGTTTAGGGCAAAGGTCTCCCTTTTTTATTCAAAAGAAATTAGAAGGGCTTACTGGTTCTCCACAGTCCATCAGAAAGTTATGTTCTGGGACCATCTTGGTGGAAACATCTACACTGAAGCACACCAAACTCTTCTTTAGTTCCAAGGCCATTGGGGATATACCCATTGAGGTTATTTCCCATGCTACTCTAAGTTCTTCATTATGAGTTATTGCTGAGAGGGATTTGAAGAACATCCCCAGTCAGAAATTGCCACTGGTTTTTTCAAGCTGTGGGCTGTATCTCCACTTACAGAAACAGAGTTATGCTGATGAACGATGTCTTAATTTTAGTGTTTACGTCACTGCATTCACCTGCCTCTGTCACAGCAGGTTATATGAACTCCAATGTATGGCCACACATTCCTAACTCTTTTGCTTATTTCCAGTGCCAGCAGTTCAGATATATTAAAAGGCACCATGTCAAGGTTCTTTGGCGTGTGCTTGTTGGGGTGGCAAAGAACATCGTGCTTACAAGTACAAATTGAAACCTCATTCCGTCAGCTATAGTGGATCTCTCTCCTCTTACTTCCATTCTTGCCCTAAGTGGGTGGAAGAGAAAGAGGTAGAGAATTTTTAAAAATCATTAACTATTTCTTATCCCAAGGCTAGGATGTTGTCTACAACTTCATCTTGGACATATTTTGCAGCACTGCTACTACAGTTGGAGTGCAGAAAGATCTTTTCGTGCCTACATCCAAGTATTTCTCAAAATATGTGAAGAATCTTTTGCCCTGTATGGGTAAGCAAGTTGACAAGTTGATGTCTACTGCTGTTTCAGTCTTCACCATTCCTTCCAGTGACTGCCCAGGTCCACTTTCTTTGACCCCAACTTCTTAAACCTGCTTGGGTCCATCTTTTTTAGCTCTGAGATGCAGAACGATTACTTGTTTACACCCTCAGTCATTGAAATCTACATCTACTGACAGAAACCTGCCCACTTGATCAAAAGCAGAATCCATGGATGTCAAAGGATCTCCTTTTCATAAAGAGAAATGGCATGATCATAAACCAAAGGATTCTCCACCCAGTTCTTCTCTACATCTACTCATCTATAGTTCTGCTCGGATTTTAACCTTTTAAGGCTGCAGGTCTGCACTGGGGATTTTCTCACTTCTCTAGTGAATCCCCTCTTCACATCCTCCATTTGGAACTTTCTTTGTAGTATGCCATTAAACGTTATCACAATGTCGAACCTGGGGTAGTGTCTTTCTTTCTCAGTGAGCTGCACTCTTTCTGCATGGATGGTCTGTTGTTCTTCCTCTTGGTATTCGTATCCAGGCACAGCTGGTTAAGTTGGATGGCATTGCTGCCTCCATTGGTCAACCCATCCATCAATGGCTAATTAGCATTTCTATCTCTAAGTCACCTGAGAAAAGCAGACACTCCCAATTGGAAATACTATCTGTTATTTGCTGAACATCTTTGGAACTATTTTTCAATTCCCATTTATACAGATGGTTCGAAATCTGTGGGATCTGCCATAGTTTGTTGTTGTTTTTGGGCCTTTAAATTTTGAAAACCTTTGTTTGAAGTGTTTTTTGTTGTTATTATTGGCTTTTTACATTATCATCCATATTAAATGTGACTGAGCAAAATGTGTGAACAGTATATACAAGTGAGATGGTTTAGAAATACGTTTTGTGATTAGTCATAAGTAATTCCACATTGGGTATTGAACATGTATATATCAAGACATATCACATTAATTTTGCAGAATTTTTTTTTTTTAATAAATTGTAATGATTTTGTACTGTATGGAACGGGTTTGGCCTGGAGGTAAGTTTGTCAGACTATAAGGGTTCACACTTCACATACCATCACTGTTATAATAATAGTGATGGTCAAATTTCTTTATTTGTTTAGAGTCACCTAAGAGTTTTCAGTGGATAGTGTTGATAATTGCCTTCTATCTAGTATATCAATTCAAGAGATGGCTAAAATAGTTACCCCTTGTGTAGCTTTGCCCAAACATCAAAACAAACCGTATTATGTTTTGTACAATATTTCTCATCTAATTTGTTTTAAAATAATAAAATACTATTTAAATATACTAATTTAACATATACTTTTGTCACTGAAATAGAATATTAGAATATATAATGTGCCTTAGGTTTTGGAGGTGACTGAAGAAGTGGGACCCATAGTGTTGTGGGTATACACTGTCTACCAGTCTTAACTTTCATTCACCAGTGTCACTTCATCCATAAAGAGGACCAATAGATATAGAATTAGAAATGTAAACTAGGAGAGCAAGATGTGGGTGCTGAAGCCCACAACATTCTGCATCTATGTCACCCTTCACTGCTTTCCCAAGTAAAGAATTAATTTAAATAAAAAAAATAATAAGACAAAATAAGGCATTCCCATTTCAGAGTAATGAAAACTTACCACTTGATATCAGCATTCTCACCCTCAATTTGGTTGAAAGACACTAACTGACAGCATGAAGCATCCTATCCAGCTGTCCAATAAAACTAGTGTAGTTCTCAACTATCACCCACCAAAGATGAGCTGTATCTTTCTTCTTACCTTTGACGGTGTCACATAGGGGCTCAACAATAAGTCTCTGCACTGGGCATGGTTAGAAATTAGGCTGTAATACCTGCACTGGACAGATATAGATAACTTACAGCTTTGCCACTTAACAACAAGCAAAGATATCTTTTGTGATAGATTGAGTTTTGAACTTATAAAAGATATACAAAAGTAACAACTAATCTTTCTTTTCTTAACTTGTATCTATAAATCTTTAAACAGTTGTTTCTATTCTTTTCAGCCCAAGATAATGGATGTATTGCATATGTTCTACGAACAAGTTTCAACACCTCTCAAGGAAAACTCCTGAGGACAATATTGTTTGGTGTGAAGCGAGTAACGGCCAACAATCTGGAAACCTTTTGCTTTATCTTGTTTCTTTTAGTGTTTGCCATCACTGCAGCTGCTTATGTTTGGATAAAAGGTATGAATATTCTTCTCCAAACTTATTCACAGAGAAACCAGTTAAGCTTTCTTATATATTTCGAGATTGAGATTTTCATGTTTATCTCAGTTCATCCATTATTGGTTTCAAAAATGTTTTGTATTCAAACTCTGTGGACTGGAGTCTCTGCAGTTGATGGTGTTTTAGAAAGTTACTAACCTTTTATGCAAAAATGTCAAAGGTTGGTGGGTTTGATTTTAACCTTCAGAATGAAATCTAGGCTTTTTCTCAGTTTTCCAAACATCGGTTTTATTACATAAGACAAGAACTAACTTATGCTTATACTAAAATATGCCCTCATAAGAATAAGACTTTAATTACTGTGAAGAAATACAAGTAATTTCATGAGCTTTTTTTGTTTTTCTGTCTGTTTAGATAATTTGCGTTAAAATTACAAATAAATTAGAAAACATGATTAACCCTTTCTTACTAAAGTCATGCTGTTTAATTAGTAGCAGTGAATATCCACATAAACCCTTTTAAATGTCATTTCTGTATTTCATAACCTTAATAACCTTTCAATACCAATGTTAGATAATGCAGCTTCTGTTCTTTAAAAAAATATTTAGTGTTGATGCCAGTATGTAGTAAGAGCTTACTGAAGACACTTGGTTTTCATACTTGCAAAAGTGGATAAGTTTTAAAATAATTTGGGCTGCAGTTTTTCATAAGGTTCAAGCTGATAATTTATGTAAGTGGTTAACAGGAGCACTTGTATGAGGGTTAATTAAATCATATTGTTTTTATGCTGCATAACTATGTTTGAAAGTTAGGCTTAGCATGGCACAGCATTTTGAACAATTAATTTGTACTGAATTGTCAGTCCTTATATTCGCTACGTAGAGTAACAACATTGAACTCTTTGCTTTATTTATCTTTATTATAGGACTTTGTGCTTCTGTATTAGTTTGCAATATGCTAATAGTGTGTTGTATGTCCTAGCTGGATTTTAGAAATGTGTACTGTTGTTTATAGGCACAGTGAAGTTTGAGATTGTGTAACAGGTTCTAACACGCTCTGTAAACAAAACCTGAAAACCAACAAATCTGAATTGTCTGAAGCTGTATCTAATGAAGAAAGGATGTAGAGATGGGTTTTGTCTTAACCTGTTCAGTGCCACAGACGAGTTAATTTGTTCTCAGTAATACCGAACTTCAACGCTAGATGTCAGCACCATACATGCTTTTGACCTACTTACAAATTGTTTCACTTTTGTTCAAAAATGGCATCATGAAAAAAGTTACAAAATGAAGAATCATTAGTTGTATTTTGAACTTTGTTCAGAGTTACTGGAGCAGCTGAAATATTTGGCAGTCAAGAGGTTAATGCTCTTTGAGTGCTCAAGCCAAATAAATATTTGGCAGTCAAGAGGTTAATGCTCTTTGAGTGCTCAAGCCAAATAAATATTTGGCAGTCAAGAGGTTAATGCTCTTCGAGTGCTCAAGCCAAATAAATATTTGGCAGTCAAGAGGTTAATGCTCTTCGAGTGCTCAAGCCAAATAAATATTTGCTTAGGGGTAACTCTATACTTGATTTAGTTGATCTGATAAAAATGTGCAGATTTTGGTTAGTAATGTAAATTTTGTTATCCAATGATGTTTAGAGAAAATAAAATACACTGTATATGACTTCTTAAAATAAAATGTAGAAATAAATTTAAAGTTTTAATTTTATCTTCGTTTTTAAGGACATTTTTCCTTCTGCTTCTACGAAAGTTAAATTGAACATAATTTACTGAATGGAAACAGAATCTCTGAGTATAATTTTCAGATTTTGTCAGTTATTTGTAAGGTAGTTTTTAGTGCTCTTTGGAACTGAATCTTCCTTACAACTGAAGATAAGTAATATAAACAAATGTTTTAGTTGTTTCCCTCCTAAGTTATAGGTACTAGTAAGTCTGTTTTCCATTAAACAGATATAACTGACTGTGTAAAATATTGAACATTTTGTGTGACGCTTTCTTGTCCTTAAAAGCAACAGTATATACCTTGTGTTTTATTCATGTGATCCTGAAACATAGCCAGACATTAAATTGGAGATGACTGTTACTGACCAAATATTTTGTATGCTGTTAGTGAAACTGTGTACGATCATTTTCGAATGGCTCTTGTTCCAGCTTCTTAATATATTTCTGTTCTATTTTAAATTGCAGTATCACATTTTTCATTTTCTAGGCACAGAAGATCCAAATAGGAATAGATATAAGCTGTTTCTTGAATGCACTTTGATTTTAACTTCTGTTG
Organism: Carcinoscorpius rotundicauda; assembly: GCA_011833715.1. Taxonomy (NCBI): domain Eukaryota; kingdom Metazoa; phylum Arthropoda; class Merostomata; order Xiphosura; family Limulidae; genus Carcinoscorpius; species Carcinoscorpius rotundicauda. Next base: position 5,629,281 of record CM022400.1, read on the forward strand.
TCCCACCTGAGCTCCCCATAGAGCTGTCTCTGGCTGTCAACACATCTTTGTTAGCTTTGTCCAAGCTTGGTAGGTAACTCAGTAGTTTACTCTTGTATAACAGTTCAGAAATATTTTGTTCATCAAAATAACGTATTTTCAGAATTTTTAGTCATTTCAGTGAAGTATTGGCTGTTTTTATGGTATTTTCAGTGTATCCATCAAACACTGTTTAATAACAGAAACAGAATTAGTAAGGTCATGTGAGTTGCCTGTTACAAAGATAAAAAGACTATTTGCGTGATGTACCACATATTGAAAACAACCATTAAAACCAAATTTTGTGAAAAGGGCTCGATCATCACAGCTACCCGTTTTCCTAATCACATTCGTTTCCTACAGCAGTTGTTACTCAATATTAGTGTTAGTAACTTTCAAATTAAATATGTTTCAGATATTTCTCAGTTTCTGCTTGTTTTTTTCTGTTTCAGCTGTATACTGTACCGAGCCATTTCGAATTCCATTCGCAGGAAAAACTGAAATATGCTGCTTCGATAAAACTGGAACTTTAACTAGTGATAACCTTGTAGTTGAAGGAATAGCAGGTTTGAAGTAGGTTTTAAAAAATTTGCCTTTGTTTAAAATATATTTATTATTCCCCTGAAACTGTAAAATGTACGCTTTTTGTTATTCAGTAAAATACTGGTATGGTGGACCTGTATGTCTTCCATGAACAGAAGTTTTTATAACAGGTATTGTAAATCAGGTTTCGACTATAATTATTCTTGTGTTCTTTAGTTTTATATTCAAACAAACTTGATCAATTCTTCTTTGTTAATGTGTTTAAAAGAAATGTTATTGGTGATTTGGGTAAAGCGCGTCTTATTCTTCTAAGAAAAACATTGAGAAATTTAAACGAAACGTGTATACATTACATTGTATTTTGATGTAGATTTTATTGTCTGTTATGTTTTATAAAAGACAGTGAATAACTACAGGCCTTATTTTTTATTTCTTGCTTTTAAAGAGCTTGGTTTCTTTTGATATTAGTGTAAATTATATGGCATTTCCACTTATCTTTATTACATAAGTCTAAGAAATGTAGCTATAAATTAAAACGTACTGTAATGTTTTGTTGATTTGATTTAGTTAGAGTTTAGGGCTCAATCCATATGGAGGGCACAGCACAGTTAGCCCACTGTGCATCTTTAAGTATGTTTGGTAATGAATTATATTTTACATACTAAATTTTTTTTTTCCAAACCTCAGAAACTTAATCAAAAAGTAATTTTGTAGTTTTGGACTTCATATATACTTTTGTTTTACTAATTTTTAGCAGGTCAGTATAGAGTAAAGAATGCCTGAAGGTTATTGCATTAATTGGTGTAAATTTTACTCCCTTTCCAAAGCTGAGAATACTCCTACTCCTTTTCATACTCCTACCAAGCACAGTTTTATTAGAATAACCATGTTTATGAAAAACACTTGTTACAACGAATAATCCAATTTTTGAATTCGTAGTGAAATGTTAACGCACTCTCAACTGTGAAGATGACCATGAGTGAGTCATCAATGAATCATACTCCAGGTTTCTACTCCCAGAAACTTTGAAGTGAATGTCTGATAGTTGGATACTCAGTAAATTTTATTTCAGGGTAAAAGAGACAGTTTGTGCCATATCTGATACTCCAATAGAAACCATACAAATTTTGGCCACTTGTCATTCCCTAGTACATTTGGACGATGGTATGGTTGGAGACCCTTTAGAAAAAGCAACTCTGACTGCTATAGATTGGATATTGACCAAAGGTCTGTAGCTGGATTTCATCTGATGTACGTACTTATAAGATTTATTGTACTCTACTCTTCTAACATTGAGCAAGTTAAATGTTCCATGACCTACAAAGGTGGCTGATAAATAAGCTATATTTAACGAGTCATATTTTTATCTACTTAGTTGTATTTTTTTGTGTGATTATAATCAAAGTTCTCACCATAACATCTGTTATTGTTCATCCTGGTACTTAAATAATTAATACTGTGAAACTTAGATTAAGCCTGAATTCTTTGCTGTTTGTCATATGAAATTTTCTGAGTTTTATATCACTTTTTCATATAATGTTCTGTAATTTTATTTGTCTCTGTCTTAAAGTATGCAATCAATAACTTTGAATTTTTAATTTAAAAATCATTATTACATGACAGAGACAAGCATGTCAGTAGTTTTCTTAATTTGTACATAAGAACAAATAACATACTGTACTCGTTGTTTTTATTTTATTCCTGATATCCCTAATAAATCATTTAATAAGAAAAATCCATAAAAGAACAAAAATTATGTACAAGGACTCGTATTCAAATCAAAGTAATTTAAATTGGTTTTTGATCATTTGTTTACAAGTTACTTTTATCATACATTTCTGTTAATGGAAAGTGGAATAATTATTTTCACGAACACGTTTGTTTCCTGCTGTTCTTAGCCAGAAACATACAGATATTGAGTGCTAAAGAATGGCTCTTTATAGCCTTCTCCATTTTGTTGATTTGTACTTTGTATGTGATACTTTCTAAAATAGGCCTACTTTACCAAACAAATTTTGTTACTGACTCATGGTTTGGACATTAATTGTCGTTTAGAACCATGTGGTTTGTACTTTATGAACTTAATTGTGGAATTTAATTTTAATTACATCAGGTGATGCTGTTATTCCAAAGAAGGGCAAGTCACCAGGAATAAAAATCTTCCACAGGTTTCACTTTTCCAGTGCCCTCAAACGGATGTCAGTTATCGCTGGGTACACAACTCCTGGGTCTGCAGAAACTGTTTACATTGCTACTGTAAAAGGAGCCCCAGAAACATTACGGCCAATGGTGAGTGGCCTTAGTTTTAAAAATGTTAAAATCTTACTTTTATGAGAAATGTATTTATTCATGAATTACTCCAACTGTATGTTTCATGTTTAAAGAACATTTAGCACATTTTATATTCAAGATTGTATGTATCTGATGAAATATTACACACGGAAGATGCATATTACAGATAAAATCAATTCCATACATATATTTTTTCTTAATTTTATTACTTTGAAGTGGGCTCAGCAGATAGCTTTGCGATGAGAAAATGCACATACTTTGAAGTGACATACTAGATAAGTAAAATATAAATTTATCCATCATCCAAAGCTACAAAAAAACGTGTTAATTTGTTTTGTAGTTGTTTTTGCTAATATTGTTATATAAACAAAGTCTACAAAGAAGTAAGTTTATTCCAAAACAGGTGAAGTAACTTTATAATAGATCATTAATGTTTGTGTTTTATATTAAAAGTAACTTTATGATAGATCTTTAATGTTTGTGTTTTATATTAAAAGTAACTTTATGAGAGATCATTAATGTTTGTGTTTTATATTAAAAGTAAATTTATGATAGATCTTTAATGTTTGTGTTTTATATTAAAAGTAACTTTATAATAGATCATTAACGTTTGTGTTTTATATTAAAAGTAACTTTATGAGAGATCATTAATGTTTGTGTTTTATATTAAAAGTAACTTTATGATAGATCTTTAATGTTTGTGTTTTATATTAAAAGTAACTTTATGATAGATCTTTAATGTTTGTGTTTTATATTAAAAGTAACTTTATGATAGATCTTTAATGTTTGTGTTTTATATTAAAAATAAATTTATGATAGATCTTTAATGTTTGTGTTTTATATTAAAAGTAAATTTATGATAGGTCATTAATGTTTGTGTTTTATATTAAAAGTAAATTTATGATAGGTCATTAATGTTTGTGTTTTATATTAAAAGTAACTTTATAATAGATCATTAACGTTTGTGTTTTATATTAAAAGTAACTTTATAATAGATCTTTAATGTTTGTGTTTTATATTAAAAGTAACTTTATGATAGATCTTTAATGTTTGTGTTTTATATTAAAAATAAATTTATGATAGATCTTTAATGTTTGTGTTTTATATTAAAAGTAAATTTATGATAGGTCATTAATGTTTGTGTTTTATATTAAAAGTAAATTTATGATAGATCTTTAATGTTTGTGTTTTATATTAAAAGTAAATTTATGATAGATCTTTAATGTTTGTGTTTTATATTAAAAGTAAATTTATGATAGGTCATTAATGTTTGTGTTTTATATTAAAAGTAACTTTATGATAGATCTTTAATGTTTGTGTTTTATATTAAAAGTAAATTTATGATAGATCTTTAATGTTTGTGTTTTATATTAAAAGTAAATTTATGATAGGTCATTAATGTTGTGTTTTATATTAAAAGTAACTTTATGATAGCTCATTAACGTTTGTGTTTTATATTAAAAGTAAATTTATGATAGGTCATTAATGTTGTGTTTTATATTAAAAGTAAATTTATGATAGGTCATTAATGTTGTGTTTTATATTAAAAGTAACTTTATGATAGCTCATTAACGTTTGTGTTTTATATTAAAAGTAAATTTATGATAGGTCATTAATGTTTGTGTTTTATATTAAAAGTAAATTTATGATAGGTCATTAATGTTGTGTTTTATATTAAAAGTAAATTTATGATAGATCTTTAATGTTTGTGTTTTATATTAAAAGTAAATTTATGATAGCTCATTAACGTTTGTGTTTTATATTAAAAGTAACTTTATGATAGGTCATTAACGTTTGTGTTTTATATTAAAAGTAAATTTATGATAGGTCATTAATGTTGTGTTTTATATTAAAAGTAACTTTATAATAGATCATTAACGTTTGTGTTTTATATTAAAAGTAACTTTATGATAGGTCATTAATGTTTGTGTTTTATATTAAAAGTAACTTTATGATAGCTCATTAACGTTTGTGTTTTATATTAAAAGTAAATTTATGATAGGTCATTAATGTTTGTGTTTTATATTAAAAGTAACTTTATGAGAGATCTTTAATGTTTGTGTTTTATATTAAAAGTAACTTTATGATAGGTCATTAATGTTGTGTTTTATATTAAAAGTAACTTTATGAGAGATCTTTAATGTTTGTGTTTTATATTAAAAGTAACTTTATGATAGGTCATTAATGTTGTGTTTTATATTAAAAGTAACTTTATGATAGCTCATTAATGTTGTGTTTTATATTAAAAGTAAATTTATGATAGATCTTTAATGTTTGTGTTTTATATTAAAAGTAACTTTATAATAGATCATTAACGTTTGTGTTTTATATTAAAAGTAAATTTATGATAGGTCATTAATGTTGTGTTTTATATTAAAAGTAAATTTATGATAGATCTTTAATGTTTGTGTTTTATATTAAAAGTAACTTTATAATAGATCATTAATGTTTGTGTTTTATATTAAAAGTAAATTTATGATAGGTCATTAATGTTGTGTTTTATATTAAAAGTAACTTTATGATAGCTCATTAACGTTTGTGTTTTATATTAAAAGTAAATTTATGATAGGTCATTAATGTTGTGTTTTATATTAAAAGTAACTTTATGATAGCTCATTAACGTTTGTGTTTTATATTAAAAGTAACTTTATGATAGCTCATTAACGTTTGTGTTTTATATTAAAAGTAAATTTATGATAGGTCATTAATGTTTGTGTTTTATATTAAAAGTAACTTTATGAGAGATCTTTAATGTTTGTGTTTTATATTAAAAGTAACTTTATGATAGGTCATTAATGTTGTGTTTTATATTAAAAGTAACTTTATGATAGCTCATTAACGTTTGTGTTTTATATTAAAAGTAAATTTATGATAGGTCATTAATGTTTGTGTTTTATATTAAAAGTAGCTTCAAAGTTGGCTTTTCTTCATTTAATTATTCTTTAAAATTGAAACAGTATTAGAATATGTGGCTAAAGAAATGTTCGTCTTACATTAGATTAAAAGTTTTAAGGAACTATAATATTTAACAAGTAAAAGTTTTTTTAACAGATTGTAGACCCTATTTTGTGTGTTAACACCTATCAACATTTCTAATTTTATATTCACTATTATGTTATAAGATCTCCAATTGTATTAGGAAATGTGTCAAACTACTTAATATAGCAACAGTTTTATACTGTGTTTGTGACTTAATGTACCAATTAAGTAATATGTGACTGTTGGTTTTAATTTTAGTTTGATTCAGTTCCTGTTAACTATAATGACACTTACTTAGAAATGGCCAGACGTGGAGCTCGTGTCTTAGCTTTGGGTAGGAAGACTTTGGGTCCTCTTTCTCATCAGCAGGTAAAGAGAAAAACATTTATTCCTAATGCTGAAGGTTTGACAACTTACATGTGAATACTGATGCCATGTTAAACCTTTTATTTTCAGTAACCTGTAAAAGATAAACTGATCAATTTGATTTTAGAACTATCATGTGTTAACTTTAAAATGTATGCAAACTTAACATTTATACTTTACTTAAAAATGTACTTTTTTAACTCTTTTAATTTTTAAACCACAGTGGAACACATTTGGAAACTAAAATTTCATATCTCATTTAGCACTTTTTACACTTGATTTGGTATTTTTGTGTTTTTTCACACATGCGATGTATCTTTTGATATAAACTTTGATTCGTAAATAAAGAGGTTTTATAATTTTCTCAGCATTTTAAGACGTATTACTTTGTTTAAAATATTATAGGTAAAATATTGTCTTATGTACTGAAACCTGATACAAAATTCATTAGAATGTGAAGACTTGTGCGATACTCTACAGCTGATACAATATTTGTAAAATATCTTATTGACCTAAGTTAATCAACTTAAACTTTCAAAGGATGTCTGTAAATAGTCCAAGTTCAAAGAAGAATTTCCTTTTTATTCAGATACCACTAGTTAAACTAGTTGTTTGTTTGAAGGTTTTTGTTTTTACTGGCATTAAATAGTGATTTAATTATTTTTCTAAATGTATCTATATACGTGAATAAAAACCATATTTGTTTTTGAATTTTGCACAAAGCTACACAAGGGTTACCTGCGCTAGCTGTCCCTAATTTAGGGGTGTGATACTAGAGGGAAAGCAGCTGGTCCTCGTCACACATTGCTAACTCTTGGGCTAGTCTTTTACCAATGAACAGTGGGATTGACTGTCACATTATAATGCCCCCACATCTGAAATGGCAAGCACGTTTGGTATGCCAGGGATTTAAACCTGCCACCCTCAGATTACAAGTTGAATACCTTAAGTCACCTAGCCATACCAAACCAACAGTATTTAGGTGATACTTGTTTGACTTGTGCATTATAACTCTTCTCAGATGAATCTCCAATTTATTATGTTGCATGTTAAGATTTCCAGCTTGAAATCTGAACTTAAAAGTTTAGTGGATGTTAATGTGTGTCACATTTATGGCATTTGCCAAGAAGATTGGTGTGGACAGTTTCATTCTTAACATAAACATACAAACAATAATACAATTTATAATAATTGTTATTACAAATAATGATTTGTATACAAAAGTTTTACAAACTATCAAACAATACTGAGTCTTCTGCATTGTCTGAAACTGAATATTTTATTGGTGGTTCACAATGAGCAAATTAATTTGTATATTATACCAGTACAATTCATTTGATGGGAAGCCAACTAGTTCTAATCTTGGCTGTCCTTGTGCAGTTTACAAGCTAACTTTTCACCAAGGAAAATATCTAGTGTCCTTGTGGAAATAGTAGCATACAACATTGATTATCTCAAGTTAAACGAGTTGTAATGTTCAAAATCTACAAACATTCCTGGTAAAAACCTGCAGTTTTTGAATTAATGAGATTTGTTACAGTTGTAGCTTCCAAGGTATAAAGTACACTAACCATAGCAAACCAACAAGATAAAGCTCTCTTTCTGCATTGCATTGATTGTGTTTTATAAGCTTGAGAAATTTTGTTGAAATTTCAGCTGAGGCAACAATGCTGGATATTTATGTACATGTAGTTGATTCTTACACATGAGAATCTTCTACAAATTTAGAGAATAGGCAGGACCTTCAAAATACACATTGAACAAGATAAGTTAATTAAACAAACAGATATTAAATATATGGCAGTGAATTTGTTACACGGGATATGAAAATGACTTCTGATCATTCCAACTTTGCTTTTTATAACTTGGTTCATAATTCCTGTTTGTTTTCACTTATTATTAAGCTTAAAATGATAGGCTGATAATGTTTGGCTTAATAATTTTGTAATAAGAGCAATAATACTTGCCAGCAGTAAATGTCATAAATGGGTCCTGCTCTTAAAAATTTTTTGAGGTTCTTACATTACATAAAATTATCAAAACTACTATACATGTTGAGAATTATTAATGTTCGATGTATTATATGCAATTTTTGAGAACTAAATGTTTATAATATTACACCAGGGTTCAACTTAGAAAAGTGTATGTTTAGTTTTTCCTTCAAAGTAATAATTAGGTTTTTTTATTTGTAGATTAATAATGAAGTGTTTGAGAAAGGTATTGTTCTATTTAAATGTAATTCTAGGTTAGAGACATGACACGAGAATTTGTGGAAAGTCATTTGGAGTTTGCAGGGTTTGTAATAATTTCATGTCCTCTGAAACCAGACTCTAAAAAAATCATTCAGGAAATTCAACATGCCAGTCATCATGTAAGTTTTTAACGTGTTTTTGTTGGATGTGAATAATGTGTAGCTGTGTTTAATTGGATGTGAATAACGTGTAGCTGTGTTTAATTGGATGTGAATAACGTGTAGCTGTGTTTAATTGGATGTGAATAATGTGTAGCTGTGTTTAATTGGATGTGAATAATGTGTAGCTGTGTTTAATTGGATGTGAATAATGTGTTGCTGTGTTTAATTGGATGTGAATAATGTGTAGCTGTGTTTAATTGCTTTCACAGTCAAATGTTAAAACCTAACCATGTTTATTTTCTAACTAATACATATTTGTTATAATGTATATAGCTTTTCGTCTGCTCAAAAGAGGTATTAATAATTTGGCAGAAAAAACAGTTCATTACTACATTTTATATTAAATAACATCCAAATATGACAATTGATACTTAGTGTTGGAGACACACAGAGATAGAACTAGATGTTTGTTCTGTTATCCTACAGACAGTACTGGAAAAGAGAGTAAGAATACATGATATGAGAAGCTGTTTACATTAATTAATAGATCGTACCATGGTTAAAATGTATTTAATGAATTAATATAAATTAGAATAAGGATCCCCAATGCATAACTCCTGTTGTTAATGAAATTGTTTCAGTAAAACACTAATTGTTACCAAATCAAAACTTATTATGCCCTCAAAATGCTTTGTCGTGTAACTGTGAGTGACGTCATTCTCATACTACAAGAAATTCATGCAGTCTTATCGTGTAGTCTGATAAGATTGAACCAGAAATATAACTCAAATTTCTGTTCTTGATAGGAATTGCGGTTTAAGGGCTGCAGAATTAGATTTTAAAAATTGAAGAGAATAATGATAGATTTATGACATTGTATAACAAAAAATAATAAAGTTACAAAAGCAGTAGGTATATATTTCTGAATTTCATTGTACAACTCAGGTTTTAACAACAAAACTTCCCCTCGGTGTGGATTCCTGTACGTGGTGAGGGGACCTCCCAGGGAAGGTTCTGTACTGTCTGGTTACCTTCTCTGGTATCTAAACATGCATCCACGTGTTTGCCGTGCGTGGCGACCCGTGAAGGGGAGGAGAGGATCCTGATGGCTGAGGGGTCCAACCCTAACACACCACTTTGGCCTTGAATTCCTGTAGACGGGCGGCCTTTGGGTAGCCCCCCTTGGGTCAATTGGCTGGTCCACTTGGGCTAGAGCCAGCCAAGTACCAGTGTTGGAAGTTCTCAACGGGTGTTGTGGACATTGTGCCTGATGCTGGTGTTTGGGTATAGTGCTCACGAAACCCTGGCGTTGCTGCATTGTCCTTGCATGACTTTGTAGTGCGTCCCCTTGTAGGGCTCCATGGTGGGTGGGGTCAGTGAGTACCAAAACTTTTTCTCTTTCCTATGGATCCTCCAAAAAATTTAAATTGTAAAAAAACAGTCAATGGGTAAGTGACCACGTCTTGAATACTCAGAACAGCAATCTTCAACATCAGTAACACATGTACCTTATTTTCTTATATTGCATTCTTTTTCGGAAAAACCTATAGGGCAAATGTCCCGTTTTTTTATTTAAAAGGGACTAGAGGGACTTGCTGCCTCTCCAAAGTCAGTGAAGAAGCTTCGATCTGGTGACATATTGGTTGAAACATCCACATCCCAACACAGTGAACTCCTCTTGAATTCAAAGGCAATTGGGGATATACCTACTGAGGTTACACCCCATACTACTTTGAATTCTTCACAAGGAGTTATTGTTGAAAGGGATTTGAAGAACGTTCCAGAGTCAGAGATTCTTACTGGTCTCTCCACTCAAGGAGTTTCTGCAGTGAGGCGCATCTCCACTCGCAAAGATAGAGTTACACTGCCAACAAATACCCTTGTTTTAACATTTACTTCACCACGTGCACTTGCCACCATCAAGGCAGGTTATCTCATATGCAGGGTTTGGTCATACGTTCCAAATCCTCTTCGATGTTTCCAATGTCAGAGATTCGGCCACTCAAAGACATCTTGTTGTGGTTCCCTGACATGTGCTCGTTGTGGAGGCAAGGACCACAATGCCTGTGACTGTGACATGAACCCGCATGGTGTAAACTGCAATGGTTTTCACCCCTCTTACTTTCATTCTTGCCCAAAATGGTTGGAGGAAAAAGAGGTGCAGCGTTTAAAAACAATACATAACATTAATTGTCCTGAGGCTCGGAAATTGCTGTCTGCCACTCCATCTCGGATATATGCTGCTGCACTTCATTCCACAACTACAGTGGGAGTGCAGACAGATCTCTCTGTGCCTCCAAGAGAATTGTTTTCAAAACAAATAAAAAGCCTTTTGACCTCCATGGTTAAAAAAGTTGATGAATCGACTTCCACTCCTATCTCTGTTCCTCCCATACCTTCCAATAAACCTCAAGATCCACATCCTTCAGTTTCAAATACAGGCATTTCTTCTGATACATCATTTTCTCCCACCACAATAGACAAAACGATTATTCGTTCGCATCCTCAGTCACTGGATTCCTCTTTCAATAAGAAAAACCTGCCCACTCGACCCAGAGCAGGATCCATGGAGGTTGATAGACCTCCTCCGATTAAAGACAGTAAAGTAAAAAGACGTGGTCGTAAACCAAAGGGTTCTCCAGCCACTTCACCTGCCCGTCCTTAAAAATGGCCACCTTGATACAATGGAACTGTCGAGGTTTACATTCTAATCTGGATGATATCAAAACGCTGATTGCTTCCAACCATCCTGTTTGTCTTTCTTTACAAGAAACATTTCTCTAATCTGCTGATACAGTCTCCATTCGGCAGTTTTTTCTGTACAGAAATGACAAGTTGTGTGATGGTTGAGTACATGGAGGGGTGGCACTGTTGGTTGATCAACATGTCCCCACCCTGTCTTTGTCACTCAACACACCCTTGGAGGCCGTAGCCATCCATGTTTCCTTGGGTCATACTATCACTGTTTGTTCTCTGTACCTGTACCCTGGAGAGACATACGATCAATCAGACCTTGATGCTCTCGTTGAACAGTTGCCATCTCCATTTCTAATCCTGGGGGATTTTAATGGACATCATCCCATCTGGGGAAGTGCTATTATTGATGGGAGGGGTCAATCTGTAGAGCGGATGCTCTCTGATCACAATCTTTCTCTTTTCAATACTGGTTCTTCCACTTACTTTCATGCACCTAGTCAGTCCTTTACTGCTATTGATCTCTCAGTTTGCTCCCCTTCATTATTCTCTCATTTTTCATGAAGGGTTGACAGTAATCCACTAGGCAGTGGTCATTTTCCGATCCTTTTGAGAGAGACTTGCCGTGGTCGATGCCACCCTACCCGCGTGCCCTGGTGGAAGCTGGATCAGGCAGACTGGTCCACTTTCACTGCTCTCGCAGAACTTGATCCTGCCATTGTAAATCAGCCATCAATAGACGACTGTGTAGCAGCAATAACTGATTGTATTATACATGCAGCTGCTCAGTGTATTCCTAAAACCTCGACACGTTTTCCGCGATATCCTTGTCCAACGGGCCCGCGCACATCCTAGGTAGGTAAGACGTCAAAGCCAGAAGGACTCTTGGATTAAGTTCACAACCAGCATATCTTCTACCACCAGTTTCAAGATCATATGGGACAAGATTCGAAAGGTTAATGGGCACTACAATTCTGTCCCCCTCTCAATCTTACTCTCTGATGGTCAGGAGGTGACTGATGTCCGGAACATCACTAACACTGTAGGTGAAAGCTTTTGCCGGGTATCTAGCACTTCTGCTTGTTCCTCCACCTTCTTGGCCATCAAGACTCAGGCAGAGCGATCACCTCTTTCCTTTTGAACTGACTGTTTCTTTGACTATAATTGTTCTTTTACTCTGGTGGAACTAAAAATGGCCCTTCATCGGTCTGCCAGTATGTCTGTTGGACCTGATGATATTCATTATGACATGCTGCACCATCTATCTCCTGCTTCTCTTGATGTCCTTCTGATTGTCTTCAACCGGATTTGGCAGGAGAATGGTTTTCATGATGCCTGGTGCCAGGCTATTATTTTACCTTTCTCTAAGCCAGGGAAATATCTGAAGATTCCTTCAAACTATTGTCCAATTGCTTTTTACGAGCTGTCTCTGTAAGACCTAATAAAGGATGGTTAATGCTCGTCTTGTTTGGTTCCTTGAATCAAACAATCTCCTTTCGCCCACCCAGTGTGGTTTTCGTCGACAGCACTCCACCACAGACCACCTAATTTGTCTTGAAACATCTATCAGAGAAGCCTTTTTCAACTGCCAACATCTTGTATCAATATTCTTTGACATAGAGAAGGCTTACGACACAACATGGAAGTATGGCATTTTGCGAGACCTCCATAAGGAGATTCCAAGTTTGTGTGGGTTAGACACTTTCCCGTTCTTTTGTACCGGAACTTGGAGTCCCTCAAGGCTGTATATTGAGTGTCACACTCTTCAGTATAAAGATAAATGCCATCACTGAACAACTCCCTTTCACTGTTGCGAATGGGCTGTATGTTGACGACTTTCACATCTTATGTCAGTTGTCAAACATGAGATATATTGAGCGGCAACTACAAACTGCCCTCAATCATGTACGGAAGTGGACTCTGGCAAACGGCTTTAATTTCTCTCTTTCCAAAACTGTATGCATGCACTTTTTCCGTAAACGAGGTACTCACCCTGATCCTGAATTTCATATCGGTGAAGTTTTGCTGCCAGTGGTCCGAGACAAAGTTCTTAGGGCTTATCTTTGATCATAAACTGACCTTTATACCACACTTAAAGCAGCTTCGGGTCAAATGCACAAGAGCACTGAACATCCTTCGTGTCCTCTCTTCTACCAGTTGGGGGCAGATCGCTATTCACTGTTAAAGATATATCGTGCTCTTATAAGATCGAAACTCGACTATGGATCAATGGTCTATGGCTCTGCCAGACCTTCGGCCTTAAAGATGCTGGACCCCATTCATCACCAAGGACTTCGACTCTGCACTGGAGCTTTCCGTACCTCTCCAGTTCAAAGCATATACATTGAATCTCATGAACCTCCACTACACCTTCGCCGTTTGCAACTATCTTTACAATATACTTCAAAACTTCGTTCCTTACCAAAGCATCCCACCTGGGAATGTGTTTTCCTTCCTCGGTGGGCAGTACTTTTTCAGAACAGACGATCTGTCATTGCTCCGTTTAGCCTTTGCATCCGGGCGCAATTGGATGAATTGGGTCTGTCCTTGGATAACATTGCAGATTCCACAGATCGACGCATCCCACCATGGCTTATTACAGCCCCAAGTGTGACCTTTCTTTCAATCACCTAAAAAAGGCGGATACTCCAGACTGGAAGTACCGTCTTTTATTCAATGAATATCTTTCAAACAATCATTCAGTTCCTATTTATACAGATGGTTCCAAATCAGGAAATTCAGTGGGCTCTGCTATGGTTTGCTATGGGTCAGTAGTTGCACACAGAATCCCCTCTACAGCTTCTGTGTTCACTGCTGAACTGTATGCCATATCTCTTGCCCTGGATCATATTGCAGCTGAGCAGTACTCCAACTGCACTATTTATACTGATTCGCTAAGTTCTATACTTGCCTTGGAATCGCTACACGTTAGCTCACATCCTATTCTCGCTGATATTCGAAACCGACTGGCCCATTTCTCATTAGCAGCTACTTCAGTCTGGTTTTTCTGGATACCAGGCCATGTTGGTATTTGTAGGAACGAACTTTCAGACATGGCAGCTAAATATGTCTGCTTCAGCACCATCACCCCTATGCCTATTCCGTACGTGGACTATGGTGTTGTCTTCAAGGCTCGGCTCCGTGCCAGCTGGCAGTCCACTTGGAGTGAGCAACGCGACAACAAACTTTTTCAAATCAAACCCAAAATTGGAGTTTGGCCGTCTAGTTTCCGTAAAGTTTGGAAGAACGAAGTTGTTCTCACTAGGCTACGCATTGGTCACAGTTTTTTAACTCTTCATTTTCTTTTATTTGGAACTGATGCACCAATGTGTAGTTTCTGTAACACTCAAATCACTATCAGCCACGTTTTACTTTCTTGCCATCGTTACAATTCTCAACGACGGCAATACTTTAAATATATTTTTTCCCAGGGTCAGTCTGTAACATTGGACAGACTTATTGGTGATGGTGACTCTGTTTACCTTGATAACGTTTTTAATTTTTTAATGGCCATTAATCTTTTTAATCTCATTTAAGGGTTGCATATTTATTCATTACACATTTTTAATTGTGGCTCCTTTTTTACAGTTTTAATCTCTCTCATTCAATTTGACATTGGACAATGGCCAGAACAATAAATAACTCAACACCAGGACTAACGCTTCTGTTTGAACTATCCGTTAGTCGTCCTGGCGAGTTGTTATTATACTTTTGCTGCATATCGTTTCACACTTTTACTACTTTACTTTTTAGTACTGGTCATATTGACTGGAAAGACCAACTTCAGGTGACTGATGGTGGTTTTTATACTTACCTGTTGGTCTTCCTGGCGGGTTATGATCATTACCATTATGCTAGAGTAAATAGTTTATAACTTTGAAGACTGGATGTCACCATTGGTTTTTACACCATTTTCTGTTTTAATTGCTGTTTTGTTTTTACCTTCATTTACTTTTACAAATTTAACTCCATTTACTTGACTTTTATCTTTTTACTGGACATTTGGCTACTCATTGTTGCGATTTTGCTATGTGTCTTTTAAAATTTCTGTTCTTTTACATTTTGATATTGGTTGCTATGACGCGTAACCCAGAACCAGGATTGGAAAGACCAACTTCAGGTGACTGACAGTGGGTCTTGAACTTACCTGTTAGTCTTCCTGGCGGGTTATGATCATTACCTTTTTGCTAGAGTAAATACCTTACAACTTCTTACACTCTGCCTTCTATCTTAACCCTGTAGACTAGGTGCCAACATTGGTTTTATACTTTTTTGTTTTACCTTCATTTCCATTTATGTCTTTTACTACATTTATTTATTTATTTTTACATTTTTACCGGACGTCTGGTGCAGATAGCCTCGTTGCTTTGTGCTATAAAACACTATATCAATCAATCAATCAATAACAAAACTTTGTTGATGTTATTCGTGTGAATTAACTTTTACTTGTTAAAATCTAAACTTACTATCTGAAGTATCCTGGAATGTTAGTGCATTGCTGTTATTTTTAAACCCTGCAGTCTAAACGTAAAATGTTGTTGAAATGATACTCAGAACTTAATGGTAAAAGGACTTGTTGTCGAAACTTTACTATCTTGTAATAAACAGACGGTGATGATCACAGGAGATGCTCCGCTCACAGCTTGTCATGTTGCTCGAGAACTTCGTTTCACCAAACACGAGAAGACGCTTATATTGAGTGCATCAGCAAATGAAGGTAAATTTTTTTAAATGAATCTCGAATGTAATTTTATGTTGATGTTAATTTAAAACCTTAATTTATTTATGCATTTTAACACTTTCATAACAGCTGCTGATTGAGATGGTAAATTTCAATAGAATGTGAACAATGTGAAAGTTGTGGTAGCACATTGGTCACCAGTTCGAGGAAATTTACAAGAGAAACAGCCATGGATAGTTAGTGTTAATAAAATATTTATTAACTTCTTTAATGCATATATTTATACAAACTTATTAGAGATGTATTAAATCAGTAGCTTTGAAGCTATGGTCATAGAATTACAAGTGTGGAAAAACTGAGGCATTGATGAAAAGAGTCCAGAGAAGAGATACAAAGACAACTGTCAGCATGTACACTGGATATCAGGGGCTGGTAAATCATTGACTCGAACAACATGGAATGTGCTCATTTGCGAGTTGCATTGTTTAAAAGAAAAGATTACAAGTACCACAAGATTAAGAGATGAGAGAGGAAGAAGGTAAAAAACACCAACAATCCACTAATGTTGACTCAAAACTGATACGTCTCCCCTTCTAATAAAATATGTATCTCAAATTTTGGACTTATCATTCATACTGATCCATACTTGTAGTGAAGTCTAATTATCTCTCTTTATTACTGATGTTATTTGTTTGTTAAATATGCTGCCAGGTACACACTCAGAGCTGATTTTAATGTACAGAAAGCTGTTTTCAACAATCATTTTGGTATTTGGCAATTTAAGGATGATGCTTTGAAACTGCTTGTTAAAGTAATTTAAGTAACTAATATTTTTGCTTCCTCTCGTATGATTCCTGACAAAATAATTTTTCTCTATAAATATTTCAGATTCAACATGGCAATGGATTTCAATTGATCAAACTGCAAAATTCCCAGTTATTCCAGAAGGAGGACACAAGTTTCTATACAGGTCCTACGACTTATGTATAACTGGAGAAGTAAGTGTAATTCTAACGGAGTTATGAAACTCAGAATCGGGTCATGAATTGGGCTTCATGTGTATGTCAGACAAGTTGTTTGCTAAATAATTTAGAAGAATTTATCAGTGCTATATATACAAAATATTTTTCAAATTCTATACTGCTTGGGGTAGATGAAAACCCTCAAACACTGTACAAATAAGTGTGATTGGTATCTTTCTTTATTTTTAAATAGATGATGACTTGTTTTGATCTGTGAACTTTTGTATAATACTATAAAAATAAATTTTGGCTTACACCTTCTTGAAAAAAAATAAACATGTATTTTATAATATTAAATAAACCTAAACTATCTGTAGAGAAAGTTCAAAAGTAATTAGAGAATTTCAAAGTAAAGAAGGTTGAACTATCACACTCATTGATTTATTCCATACAGCTAGTAATTTATTATCATAGGACTATAACAAAAATTTATAGTGTTGGACTTTCAGTGGTAAAACACGGATGACTTATTCAGTATCTTTGTGCTTAAAAACAAAAGAGTATAATTATAAAGTTTTAAGTATTTAGATAGATAAAATAATTGAAAATCAGTAATAATTGGAAATCCTAATTATTATTAGTTGTTTATTTTGCAAGTTACGACTATTCGGTAAAGCTGAACTATCTGGCAGTAATTAGTGGAATAAATTAAAGTATTAATAATTAAAAACTAATTTTGATGATTTGATTACTGTTTTGGCATTAATTGATTTAATCATGATTTAAATTTTGAATGGTTAAATAATCAAAACAAGTAATATCCACAAACACTCATTCACCATGGCCAGATGGGTTGAGGCGTTCAACTCGTAATCTGAGGAATGCAGGTTTGAATCCCTGCTACTCCAAATATGCTCACTCTTTCAGTCATGGGGACATTGTAATGTGATGGTCAATTCTACTATTCATTGGCAAATCAGTAGCCCAAGAGTTGGCAGTGGGTGGTGATGATTAGCTGCTTACCCTGTAGACTTATGCTGCTAGATTAGAGATGGCTAGTGCAGATAGCCCACATGTAGCTTTGAGCAAAATTCAATAACAAATGACTGAACTAGTTCACCATTTGTGTAACAGTGGCTGGGTTTTCATAAAGCAGTCAACAAGTTTAGAACAGTGGCTGGGTTTTTATAAAGCACTTGAGGTTAGAACAGTGGCTAGGTTTTCATGAAGCACTTGACAAAGTTAGAACAGTGGCTGGATTTTCATAAAGCACTTGACGAGGTTAGAACAGTGGCTAGGTTTTCATAAAGCACTTGACGAGGTTAGAACAGTGGCTAGGTTTTCATGAAGCACTTGATAAGGTTAGAACAGTGGCTGGATTTTCATAAAGCACTTGACGAGGTTAGAACAGTGGCTAGGTTTTCATAAAGCACTTGACGAGGTTAGAACAGTGGCTAGGTTTTCATGAAGCACTTGATAAGGTTAGAACAGTGGCTGGGTTTTCATAAAGCACTTGACGAGGTTAGAACAGTGGCTAGGTTTTCATAAAGCACTTGATAAGGTTAGAACAGTGGCTGGGTTTTCATAAAGCACTTGATAAGGTTAGAACAGTGGCTGGGTAGAAGAAGGCAGGGATTGTTACAAACGGTGTTCAATCAAACTAGATTAATATCACAAATAGGGTACCTCACGGCTCAGTCTCAGGGTCTTTTCTCTTTATAGATTTACATTAACTCTTATAATGGGCTTAGTATAATATTCATGGATTCATCTACACATTTGCACACATTAAATATTTGCAATATAACTTTTGATACAGCATGTGTGTATTCACGAAATTTGGTAGACTTTTAGTATTTTGTGCACATAAAATCAGATTTTTTAATGAAATATTTCTAAAGATATGTTCATGAAAATATTGAGTCTCTTTCGTTGCGAGTCTGAGTGATCAGATGTTATGTTTAAAAAACAAACAAACTATTCTTTGTCTCAAAAATCTCGGATATTATTTACATAAGCTCTAAAACATTTGTTTTCAGTAAGACTTTGTATTTTATCTTATTTTCTATACCCTAACTTTATGGGGTCTTTCAATGTGCCAACTTCATAACCATCATAAAAAGTCAGGAAGTTTATGTTATACTAGTTTTATGCTAGAATGACTACATATTAGAAAACAAAAATGCAAATGTTTAGTCTAAATAACTTAAGTCTCTTCATACTATATATTTATTATACTGACCTTCCGGTTATGCCAAGCTGAAGATGATCTAGAGAAGCTGAAATGTTGTTCTATCCTTGTCAATAAAAGTGTTAATACCCATACCAGCCATTCTAAGATGCATTTTTATGTAAACAGTTGAATAACCAAAAAGTCATAAATAACTATATTGATACCACAGAATTCCACTAAATTTATTAAACTTTGTAACTAAGATGTATTTAGATTTTTAAAAATACGAAACTTTGAGCAGACTAAAGACACAACCTACCTCCTTTAAAACTTGGATTGAGAAAAAGTGGTAGCCTTTTAAAAGATTCAAATGGCTGAAAAAAAAATCCACAAAGGGGGTACATTTCAAGCTAATGATTCATTATCACGTGTCCCATATGTAGAATATATAAGGGACCATTTCAAAAAATGGGAAAAATTGAATGTTGTCCCTGTGTTTGGCTCATATCATAAGCCACTTTTTAGTGAAATAAAAAAGATATGTTCTTATTTTATATTCTTGTTTGTTAATATTGGTAATTGGAGTTCTTAATTTGTACAAAACTATAGACTTGGTATTTTGATATCACAAACACCTAATTTTAAACAATGCTGCATTTGTCATACCATGTGACTCACTAAAATATATATTTAGGTACATTATTTTAAAATTTGCTTTTAAGAAATTAACTTGTATATAATATTTAAGTTTGAATTGTAATCTACAGTTTGATTCCAAAGTTATTAAAATAAATATTTCTAAATTAAACAAACATGATGACTTGACCTTTGACCTATAACATGAAAATGGTTCATAACAGATGAAGGAATGGTGAATAAGTTACTTGATGATATCAATGTCTTGGATGTTGCTGGCTGTAAAGAGGATTCTGTTGTTTTACAAAGAATACAGATAGCTCAGTGAGTCGGGAAGATAAATAACAGATGAGTTTTAATTACAATAAATGTGAGATAATGTATGTGTGTTTATCATAATTTGAATTGTAAGTATAATCTGGATGTGAATAACATGAGTGTTTTAAAAGAAATGAATCTTGATGTAATAGTTGGTCAGTTCATTTAGCCATCCAAGCAGTGTGCTGTTGCTAGTGGTAGGGCAAACAGGATTTTAGGTTGTATCTACAGAAATATTGAATACAAGTCTAAAGAGGTTATAATTTTATTGTATAGGTCAGTGGTTAGACCACATTTGGAATATTGTGTTTAGTTTTGGTGGACATGGGACAGATTGCTTATTGTTGCTTTTTTTGCTTAGTAACAAACAAACAAACAGTCTATATTATGTTTTTTGTTAAATACAAGTTTTGGCAGGGTAGGAATTGTCTTCAGCTGAGAAAGTTTTATTTTTTTAACAGGGTGGTTGTGGCCTTTGGAATGGGGGATGCCTTTAGATGTCGTAGAGGCAGTAAGTTAAAATGGGTTTAAGAGAAAGCTTCATAAGTATATAAATTATATGGCCTGCTTTGAATCTGTTTTCTTAAGTTAGTTTATTTTAATTTCTTTAGAGGACTGAACGACAACAAGGGACCAGTAAGTCCCGTGCCGTTCCAGAATGTTAAGTTTAAGTAATTTTTATTTTATTCCAAATACTAATAATTCTAACTGTTTTATTCAGTGAACTAAAGGTTTCTTTAACCCTCTTTTTATGGACTTTTTTTTGCATCTGTCACAAGGTTTTTAGTGAGTTGCATTCAAACTTTAAAAACCTTCATAAAAATGTAGTTGATGAATCATATTTTGACAGTATGTAAGTTTTAAGTTCTTAATTTTGTAAGAGAGTACTTAGAAAATATCCTGAATTTCCCCTGTTGGGAGAATTAACCTTTTTCTCTTTATACATCCAAGAAGTACGAAGTTTGATGTAAATTACTCATTATAATGTAATCACTCAGACAAAGCATAATTTTCTATAGCTTTCAATCTCATTTACTTACATATGCTTAAAACAGAAAATCAGACACTTCTTGTCCTACCAACCCGTCACGTCCTCTCTTTCAGTTACCATTTAACTGACTACAATACTATATTACTTATAACCAATAGAAAAGCAGTATTTCCATCTATCAAATTAAATATTTTGTTACAATGTTTTCTGTACAAAGAATAGTCACTTTAGTTTTCTCTTCAAACTTTATTCTCATGAAAGGTACTAACAGCTAGATATAAAGTTTTACTCAAAAAAAGTCTGAAGTTTATTCAGGTTTCAGAGATTATGCAGATGAAGATGGAGACTTTTTAGATGAAGAAATATATTTTAATGTTAACATTGAACTCGTACTTAAAATAATATTAGGAAAATAATATTTATACTCGCAGATAAATCATTTAAAACTAATTTTTTTGCAGAGACAAAAGACTTGTAATGTTTACTAAAAGCCTGCCATATTTTGTGAAGATATTCATGCTGCTTAAAAAGTTATAGTATGGAAGCTGTAATGGTTACAACATGGTTACAAGGTCAGGTCAGTCAATTTGACTGATCTCTTAGTGAGACAATTAAATTAAATATTTATGTAAGTTAATATTGCGTGTTAATGTTTGTAAGTATAGTTAAATACTAAACATTTTAATCAGTTAACCAATACAGTACCCATAATGTGATGATGGTTCTGTAGTTAATAAGACGTGTATTAACATAACTTTTAGCTATTCATATAAAAATGCATCAAGGAACCAAAAACATTATATGAAGAAAAAAACAACTGACCTTTTTTTTAGTCATGAGGGTTATTTGCTACATCTCGATGAGGAGGTGTCTCGTTGAAAAACAGTAATTGCTTGAAATTCTTTTATCAGAATTTCTTTATACATTTCTGTAAACTGCACAAGTGTACACCAGTTTCAAACTAGTTCTGTGGAGAATATTTTACACATTGTGAAAACACATTTTGTTGCACATTGTAAAACACATTTTGCTACACATTGTAAGCATTTTCTGTATCTGTTAATATTATTTTTGGATTTCAGGGAATGACATATCTTCATTCACTTGATTCAAAGTTCTTTAATCAACTTCTTCCACATGTGCGAGTATATGCCCGAGTGGCCCCAAAACAAAAGGTAGGCATGTGTTTATACTAACATGTTGAGGCCATGAAAATAATTCTTTTACTTCTTTAGTATTAGTCATTAGAAACAAATTACAGAAGTACTGATATATCTGCTAAATCTTGGAATGAAATATGCATTATATTCTTATTGTATCAATTGCTAGAGATGTTGGAAGAGTTTCGTCAAATGGATAAAAGTAAATAACGTCTCACGTGGATATATGTTTATGTGCGTGTCACTGAAATAACAAATGTTACGTGGTTCATCTACTGAATAGTGCCAGAAACAAAAATCCACACAAATATTTTACACTTTGGGTATTTAAGATTTAAGTTATAAAAATAACTGTGTTACGTGCAGCAAGCATTTCTTAATAACAGAACACAACTTTCACTAGGACTATACACAAAGATTTTATTGTCTCTTTATTGATTTAATTTGTAACTTATAATACTAAAAACATGGAGTTCTTTAAAAAAAAACTTATTTTTTACAGGTGACACATTTTATTGAAATATATTAAAAACAGTTCAGTTTATACACAGCCTGAATGTATTTTCCACATGGTTCATCCCAGAAAAATCTTTTCTCTTTTTATTCGAAATGTTCACTTTTAAATATTGTTTAATGAGGTTATGAATAGCAGCACAAACAGCTGTGTTTGTGTTTGTACGAGTAAAAACGTAACACATGCAGCAGCAGGGGTATAGCACAAATCAAGGCAGGCGGATTAGGGTGTTACAAGTGAGTAAGATTTAAACACTACTCTTTGGCTGTAACGAATAGATGTTACACATTTTCATTTCATTAGTAAGTCTGAACAATAGTATTATCACCAGTGGAATTAGATTTGAGCAGAACATCAGATCAAATATTGTTATAATAAACCAATCTTTAGGGCAAGAGTTTATAGGGTTCTCTAAAGAAAGTAATAGCAAATAGAAGAACACAATTTATTTGTAGTTATCAAACTTGCATGCATTTCCATGAATTAGAACCGATATAATCTTTCTTGTGAAAAAAATGTATAAACCAGTAAACTAAGCAGTTTCTTCATAGTGGAATTGATGTAAAGTGCTGTTAAAATAAAATGTTTTAGAACAGCTTTCAGAAATGGCAGGTACATGCTTCAGAATATTTACTCTCTAGTATAAATAAGCCAATTTGAAGAACAAGATACACCTAAGCAACGGTCGTGTTTGAGTCACTGTAGAGAATGTAATAATTTGTTCATTCTACCAAGAATAAATGAGGCTGAAAAAGTAAAAATAATGTTTAGTGGGTTTTTTATGATAGTTTTCATATTATTGTCAAATGTACAAAGCTTTTTCACTTATCAGTGAATGTTCTTGCAGCTTTAAGAAATATGTTTACTGTGTAAGACAAGTAAATAACGATATTTCAGAGACACTTGAGTTGCATGTGAAAGTATTTTTTTGTATGTTTGTGTGTGTGTAAGGCTACAGTTTGTTTGGTTTTTTTTCCTCCAAGGAATATGTAATTACCACCTTGAAGAGTCTGGGTTATAGCACTTTAATGTGTGGAGATGGAACCAATGATGTTGGAGCACTGAAGCATGCCCACGTTGGTAAGATTTAAATTCTTTAATTCAGTATTTTGTTACCAAAATCTTGTCCGTGAATATATGGAGTCAGAATGTTGACTACTTCAAGTACAAACTGATGTTTATGTTAAAATTACATGCACTTCATTAAACTATTGTCACATTTCATTTCCATGGTCTCTAAAACCTCATAAATAAACTTCTATTCCGTGATAGATTATTTAAGCGAAGTATTCATGATGAAACTTTGTTGAATGGACAGCAAATGCCTGTCATGGAGACACAAGTGTAGAGGACGACATTTCAAAAGTATTCTGTCTTCCACCTTTTGTCTTCAAGTCAGTGCGTGTGTAGGTGTTGTTGGTCTTTTATAATGTCCTGGTTGATTGTGGAGAGTGTGTTATGATTGGTTGAATTATTAAACCTTCACTATACAGAGATTCCGGATTAGAGGTGAGTAACCTGTGGCTGCCATTGGTTGAATGTACATGAAATCTATTCTCCAATCAGAAACAGTGATAATCCAACCAATCATAACACCCTCTCCACAATCCATCAGAACACTGTGAAAGACCAACAACACTAACTTGAAGACAGAAGACTTTTGAAACTTCGTCCTCTACACTTGTGTCTCCCCAACAGGCAGCTGCCATCCATTCAACAAAGTTTCAAACTTATTTTCAGTAAGACTTTATTTTATCTGTATGCATTTGGTCAATTTGACCAACCTGCTACCATAAAACAAAATACAAGTTAAAACTAAATTACTGTTTTCGTTATAGAATGGCTGCACATTGTAACAGGAAAGTATATATTATTTGCTACAAATAAATCGAAGCTCGTAATAGATTACATCTATTCACACTTCAGTTTTATTCTTTTACTGCCCTTTGACTCATGTTTAAATTATAATCATATCAAACATGTTGTAGGTGGACTGAGCTGATGAATAGTTCGAGTTACTGTATGGAGTTATATAAATATTGAGCATACTTAATCAAGAAATATTGAGTTTTTTCATGACCTTACTTGATATAAACTAATAAATTTTGGATAAATACGGTTTTAACCCTTGTTCCCCCCCAGTTTTTTTTGGGGGGTGCTGCTGATTGTCAATGAAAGTTAATCCTATTTGTTTTATGCTGGTGATCCTAGTATTCTAAATAATTTGTATTTAATCAAATAATGCACCTAGGAATGCAGAATAATAACACACTCAAAGCAACTGGTATTCTACAACCATTTTAATTCATTTGAATTTCTAACTGTGTGATAAAATCCTTTCAAAATTTGGTTAAGCTTATCAGTGTAACTACATTTTTGAACTAGAGCCAAAATCGACAGAAAACAACATATCTTATTTGATAGACTAAAACCTTATTTTTCTATTAATTGTAAGTAACACAGTATTAAACATCAAGGAGAACTGTTGGTACTTGTAAGAAGTGTCTGGTTTTCTAGTTTATGGCTCCATAACATATAAGGTTGAAGACAATAAAAATGGAGAACTGTTGGTACTTGTAAGAAGTGTCTGGTTTTCTAGTTTATGGCTCCATAACATGTAAGGTTGAAGACAATAAAAATTGTACTTTGTATGAGTAATATCTATATCATGATGATAAATTTACGTTGAATTCTATATTTGTTAGAGAAATGGTAGATTAATTAGAGAAGACCCAGAGAACAAATGTCAAATATTGCCTACTAGGGATGATTGAGGACATTCGTGACATTTGCTCTCTAGGTCTTCTCTAATTTATCTACCATCTCTCTGACAAATATAGAATTTAATATAAAAGTTATCTACTAGGGATAACTGAGGACGTTTTTAAATGTTTGTATAAAAATATGGATTTAAAACTTACATTAAAAGTTTATTTTCAACTACTTTTTTACGTTATGTTTATTTTGTGTACAATGACAGTAAACTAGTTGAATTAAAATTTTAATGTAACCTAAAAACGTTGTGATGTACACTTTGGCCTACCAATAACAAGAAGGTTAAACAGATGTTTGCATATTTTACTGACCAAAACCTAGAAGTAGCCATTATGGTTTTGTGGTTTTTGAACCAACAGAGAAATGTTTCATACTTTATCTGACTCTATAGAAAATTTATATTGAGTGTAATTATTGGCAGCTTTTATATTTGTTACAAAAATAATTAGTTTATTCGTATATTCTTCTAATCAAATTTTGTTTTCCATTTTGTTTTTTTAATGGCTGATGTTTCAGTATATCTATGATACTGATAATTAATTGTGATTGTTATTTCTAAAACATTATAATGTCAAAATATGTTGCGTTTACAATATTCAGTCACTTTAACAATCTTAGGTTGAAGTTAGTTTTGTAAAATCACTGTTACGTGCAATGCATTCGTCGTTCAATAACTTCACGAAACAAGTGGTTCTTCTTACAGTTGTTTTCTCCAAATAAATTGGAATCAAAAAGGTTTCCCTTAAATAGATCACATGCTTGTAATGCTTTGATTAATGCCATAGATGTATTATCTACTCACAATTTTTGTATTACTTTTAACTTTGGTCTAGTGTTATAGAATAAATAATCAAAAGATTTATCATTAGGCTGTTTTTCACACGTAATAGATAGATTACTTAAATATTTAAGAGCTATAAATAATTCAATTAAACATTTATCTTTTGGAAGTATTGGAACATCAAAGTAGAGTTTTTGTTTTTAGACTAAAGGTTATTATTATTATCTTTCATTTTCTTAATTTCTTATTATTTATTTGTACCTTTTTTGGTAAACCTAATTTATATTCTACAAATATTTTTATGTGTGCTTTCTTACTGACTGGAAATATTAATGGTAAACTTACTGATTTATTTAATAACAATAATAGGTGTGGCGTTGCTAAGCACCTCTCCAGAACAACCTTCAGAAAAGAAAAAGGCTCGTGAGACAAATAAAACAAATTCTGGGGATGGAGAGCCATCTAGTGGATCAATTTCTAACAAGCTTGAAGCTATGGCTGCAAGAGGAAAAGTTGGGAGAAGATCGGAAAATAAATCGAGAACACCCAGCAGGGCTGAGAAGATTGAAAACACCCAAGTAAATTTAGGGTTTTCAGAGTCAAATATTAAAACACTCCGGTAAATTTAGGGTTTCCCCAGTCAAATGTTAAAACACCCAAGTAAATTTATGATTTCCCGTGTCAAATGTTAAATCACTCGGGTAAATTTAGGGTTTCCCAAGTCAAATATTCAATGTTTCCCAAAACAATTTTTCTCAGGTTATGTTAATTTCCTCTGAACATTTACAAACTAACAATTTTATATTATAACTAATTTTATATGCCAAGAATCAAAGGATAATTTTGCTATATCCCAAAGAATATTTAAATTTTAAATTTAAACAAAATCTAATATAGATGTGTGTTTTCATTCATAAGCAAGGCTTTAATTGAACTTGACAAAAATAAAATCATAATAACTAAATTAATGTCCATAATCTTGGTTACTTCCCAGATAAGCACAGATAGCCCTCGTGTAGTTTTGGGCAAAATTTAAAACAAACCAGTTTCCAAAGTGAACATTGATATTGAAAATGTCAAAGTGTACACACATTTAGCAAAAGAGGTTCTTCTTTCACATTACTGATCTTCTCATGTCCTGGATTAGTCTCACAAATGTCTGTTTGAATATATTATTCCATTCTTCAGCTAGAATGATTCCAAGCTGGGATTGAGGTCCAGGTGTCATTGCAACCAGTCCATCCTCATGAAAGATATTATTAGCTTCACACCCAAAAATGTTGTTAACTTTAAGGGTAGTCAACTGATGAAACTGCCTTCTAATCTTAATACACTATAAAATAATGATTGTGAAATTGTTTGATAGCTACATATTGGTATACTGTCTTCTCAATAATACTGAGGCTTTTCTCTTACTCTCTTTGTTTTGTTTTAATTTCTTGAGTTGGAATCTTCATGCCTTACATTACTATACTATTTATCATGTTTACACTATGTATGAAAATTAATTGGACAGGCTTGAAATTTATTTCGTTGGTAAAATGTATAAAAAAGGTGTCTCTGAAATGCACGATTTGTATTAATTTTAAAACATTTCTATCATTTTAAATATTTGTTGCTTTTAATTTCACTAAACAGTTGTAAGAGTATTTTGTTTTCATATTTCATCCAAAATTATATGCAATAAAACTCTTCAGTCACATTCAGTATAATAGATTCTTTTGGAATGAGTTTCTTGTTATAGAATGTTTTGTGTTCCATCGACTCTCTTTGTCTTCATTATTAGACTTTGGTTTCCCTATTATGAGTCTGTTGCTAATAGATTCTTTTAAAATGAGTTCTTACTAATTTGGATAAAAGTCTCTTGGCCCACAGTTTTAAAAAGGTGTTTGTTTGTATGTCTAGAAACAACTCCAGAAGATCCTGAAAGAAATTGAAGAACAAGAGCAGGCTACGATTGTGAAGCTAGGTGACGCTAGCATAGCTGCACCGTTCACAGCGAAGATGTCATCTATTGAATGTAGTATGTGTTTCTCTCTTGTTCACCAAGAATATGAACAAATAGGGATTCTCAAAGACATTATTTGTGTATTAATAACAATCAATTTTGAAAATTGACAATTTGACTCTTTTTTTAATAAAATTTACTTGAGCCAATAAAATTATTTTACACTTAATTACTTAATTAATAAATAATAATTAATTAATTATTTAACTAGCTGAACATATGAAATTGGTGCAGTGTCCTTTATTTCTTATTTAAATTTTTAAACGAGTTTTTAAGTAAAGTTTCCAGTGTACAGGATGTCTTATAAACATTATTTTATATTTAGTTTGCCATGTGATAAAACAAGGACGATGCACTTTGGTGACAACGCTGCAAATGTTCAAAATTCTGGCTTTAAATGCTCTCATATTGGCATACAGTCAGAGTGTTCTTTACCTTGAGGGAATCAAGTTTAGTGATGCCCAGGCAACTCTACAAGGGCTACTACTAGCGGGTTGTTTTCTCTTCATTTCCCGTTCAAAGGTATGACTATTTATTGGATAAGAGGCAGAATCGGTTTCGTTTTTTGTTTCTACTTATGTAACATTTTGAAGTCTTCATTTAGATAAGTTACAGGAATTTTTTTGAGCACAAGTTTTTAAGTCAGGTTGTTTTATTCATGTCAAAGAAATACTGTCACATGTGTAGACAAAATTAAAGTTGTGTGTTATTTATTACAAAACCTTACTAGTATTACCAAAGTTTTCAAATTTCCTTGGCCATAAATCATGTTAACTTGTAACTCTTTTTATCATTGATAAGAAAGGATTTGTGTGGAGTCCCAGTATTATGACTTACCTTTATTTTGAGAACTTTATGCAGGCAACATTTATACATACAGTATTGCTCCAAGAGTGTTTTAAACTGCAAGACGTGTCACTGTTTATGGTGTTTGTGCAGTTTTGGATTCTAGTTTTCATATGCAGTTCTTAATTTCAAGGTTTTCTTTTGTTGTTTTTTCTGTAGTAATATAATATATTTTATAGTTGGATTGTTACTGTGTGAGACAACAGTTAGAGAAAGGACAATATGGTAAAATTTTCACTCCAATACATTTGTAAGATACATATGTCACCAGTTGTTGGAGAATAAAAAGTTTAGCCAAGACAACTAGCATTTCAGTGTTACAGAAAATTGTTTAGGTAATGAATTATTCCCATAGTAGGAATGATGTTACACAGTATGCATAAATATAGTAAAACTTTCTAAGTTTCTTATTTAATCAAAATAATTCACATGTATGATCTATGTGTAGCTGGGAATTTGTAATTAATTTTTGTTACGTTTTGCAAAAACTAGCTCTGTATAAGTTTTGTGTGACAAGTCATCGTGTAATATTTGCCCGGTTATATAAATACTATTGTTGTTCTCACTGTTAACATGCAGTCACTCCAGAAGTTGTACACTTACTACCAACTATGTCCACTTTAGATTGTATAACTTTCAATCTCATGTTGAGAAAATTGAAGCCTTGTAATGTAGCTCCAATTTAAGTAATTTTTTTTTTAAAATTGAATCAGGTTAATTTGCAGGTACTATGTGTGTGTATAATAGTTTGAAATATGTGCTACCTGTATAGTTAACAAGTTTGGAACTGCACATTGGAACTTTTTGATTTATCTCTACAGTTTCAAAGATTTAAACTGATGAGAGGAGAAAGTGTTCCAGTTTTCTCTCGCTACATGGTTAAATGGAGCAATCTCCCACCAGAGATCAAAAGCATTGTACTTTGTGATAGAAAAGTTCTTTATCTAAATTTACGATTTGATTGACTTAATATGCTTTTGTTGATTATAACATAACATTTTCTTTTCGTTTATCTCCAAGTGACCAAGACAGTCACAAAAATTGTGCCATTTAACATTTATTCAGAGGAGAAACTTGAGTGTTGCAAACAGTAACTGTAAGTAGAGATTTTGTTTCCCACACATAATGAAAGAAAGTACCTAACTTACTATCTTAACTATGAATTTGTTTCTTCTAGCCTCTAAAGAAGCTATCAAAAGAACGTCCTCTGCCTAACATCTTTAATGCATACACCATATTGACTGTTCTTCTTCAGTTTGCTGTTCATTTCTCATGTTTAGTATACCTTGTGAGAGAAGCTACATCCAGGTCTCCTTCTAAGTAAGTACTGATGTCAGGAAGGCAGCTCCAAGTAAATGATTTCTTTTAAAACTTTTGTTGCTTAAAACCTAACATAGAATAACTTCCCAAATTGAGTCTGGGTACGTAAGTGTAAGAATGAAAGGTCAGAGTGCATATTTAGTTCCTTTAATATTAATGCAAATTATATCATAGAAGACACATTACAATGTTGTGTTGGTAAAAAGAAATATCCAGTTTCCTTTCCCTGCCTGTCTTTTGTTACCCATCTTTTTTTCCTCGTCCTCAAGTTCCCATGACATCTGTCAAAGAGGGTTTTTACTTTGCATCAAGCAGATGAGTTGGTTCTTCATCCTTCTAGGATTTTCTTCCCTTGTTTTCATTTCTTGCTTTTACTGCTTTATTGCAACTCACTAAGTTTGCCGTAAAGTTTATTTTTTGGTTGTTTTTTCTTTACCTAGGTTGAAGATGACATCAATGATTGTTTCCATTGCCTATCTCCATTTCCCTTTAGCTCTTAAGTTTCATTCTTCTCTTTGGTTTGACCATCTCTTGTAGTTACCAATTTTGGGCATTACGTTCAGACTCACCTCAGCTCCATTGGTGTTTTGTTGCATTGTATGAGATTTTGCTCATTATTTTCAGGCCTTAGGATTGTGATTCCTTTATCACATGCCAAATGGCTCCTTTCAGCTCACTCCAACTAAGAGTTGATGGTTTACACTAACTAACTACCTCTTTTAAACAACCAGCTCTAGTAGGCTGATTGTTTCAAATAGGGGTCCTTCCTTCGACCCTCCTCGTCCTTGTGAATTTGGGAGATTTCTTAAATATCACATCTGTTGCATTATATGTTCTTTCTTACATCTCCATTCCATAGACCTTTTAGTTTACTGTGCCCTTTAAACTCTGTCACTTGTTATCATGAGGTTCTGTTACTTGTGAGAACATGGTCATCCCTGACTGCTTGGATCCTTTGTAAGTGTTGAATCTCAGTAGCGTATACACTTCAGGTCTGATGACACCTTTCACGGGATCCTCTTTTGCTATCATGTACCTTCCTTCTTCCCTGGATGAAACTGCAGTGGTGGCTGGACTAATCCCATACTTCAGCAGGCATACCGATTCCTTTCCCACATATGTTTTCCTTCAAGAATAGGGGGCTATGGTTAATCACCACAAACCTTTAGATCGTTACCTGCTTCTCAACATTCTCATGGTCCTTTGAATGTTACGTCACTTCTTTTCTCTTGTGAGTCGTCGTCTGATAGTGGTTCATTCAGACTGCTCTAGGCCAGTGTTCACTGCATTCGTCTTATCACTTGTTAGGTGCTTTCAATCCTGTAAAATATTGCCTTTCACACAAAGGCTCAATCTTTCCCATGGAGTGATCATTTGATTTGCTTGATTTTCAGAGACATTTTCTTTATATGGAGTTCTCCTTACTTGGTAACTTTTGCTATGGGACTTGATACCCAATTACCATTCTTTTGGCTCTCTATACCACATGCAATGGTCTGACTTTTAATGCCTTCAGTCAGGATTGGTCTTGCTCATACCTGAATGTGTATCCTTCCATCTAATTGCTTCATTGAGAAATTTATCTGATATACTTCACTCCTTGTTGAATCCTCCTGATTGCACCCAGTTGACCAGCATGACCTTTGTTTCTGTGGCTCCCACATCAGTTTCCTTCCTTCCCTTCTTAATCTAATCTTCACTTTACATCACACTCTCCCCTCCTACATCTTCCCACCTGATTTTGATCTGGTCCTCAGCATGTAAATCTATCTTCACTCATTAACTACTTCCATCTCCCATGAAAGTGTACTGTTGCAAGGAATGGGTCTTACATGTAATCTTTATCAACCTACCTGTATTTGTATCTCCAAAACTGGAACAGTTTGAGAGGGATGTTTTTCATTTTCTCTTCTTTTCCAAGCTTCTGTCTCTACCCTTGACCAGACTGCAATAGACTATGTCAGGTCTCAAACCTATAGTGTGGTATTGCATATACAGCTATCCTCTGGGTTACATACAATTGTCCTTTAATTCCCTGTCACAACTATTCTATTTGTGATATTTCTACTTCTCTTTTACAAATCTGAATCCACTTTCTGGTTTACTTGCCCTACTCCTATCCACCTGCTCCCTCTTGTACCTTGTTCCACATGTTCTTCCATCAAATTCTTCATCTCACAATTTCACTTGCTTCCTGTCTTCCTCATCCTTTGAGGAGGTTCTCCTCAGTTGCTTCTGAGATGTGTTTGTTTCAGAACACGTACATGGATGGACTGCATTGGTAGAGTAGAAAGGGATAGCTGCTCATCTGTATTGTCCTTTAAATGAAGAACTCTTATATGGTCTGCTTTTCAGAATTGGGTACCATGGTCACCCATTGCACTATCTCCAATGACGATTTGTTCTGGTTTCTTCAACACATTTTTATCCACAAACCCCTTTGAGTGTAGTATGGTACATCTTTCCAGTTCCCAGTCATTAGGGTGGCAGTCCATGGAAGCTTCCTCCAGAATGGTTTCTACTGTACATTTGGCTATAACCATTCAATTGCAAGTAGGGCAGTGTTGTTCAGCTGGAGTAGATGTGACATGGCCTTCCTGATCACAATACATAAAGTTGATCTATTATGTTACTGGATAATGTGGCCTCCTGATATTATTTATGTAATCACTAGTTTATCCCTCACCTTCCTGGATGACATTATCTCCAGATTCTCTTTTTACAGTTCCCCAGCTGTTAATCCATTACCTTCCTTGATGATGTGGCCTCCTTATAATATTTACATGTTTAACAATATCCACAACCACGGAAGTTGATTTGTCATCTTCCAAAATGATATGGCCTTTTGATACCATATACACTACTTTGATCCATTGCTAAACTGGTTGGCATAGCCTCCTACTATTCACTTCAAGATACAATGAATTGGTTTAACCCCTTCAGGTTAATTAATGTGGCTTCCAGTTGCACATTCCATACCACCTGGAGTTGATCTGTTACACATGCAGTTCACTTCCTTTGATTGAGAACCCTCATCCTGCCTTTGCCAAGGGCATTGGTTCCAAAGAATTGAGGTGTTGGATTTGCATAAACCAATTAACATAAGTCCTCACACAAGTTGAATATATCTTCTTGATGCCAGATGGCCAATCCTGCATTGCTTTATAGTGCTTGTCTTTCTGTTATACCCAGGAATTGGTGTGGACCTTAATCACCATTTTTTGGGTTGGAGGTAAAGATGATATAATCCCTAACTGCACACAAATGAAGAGTTCCACTATTCTGTGGTAAGGGGTATTCAGATGCTTCCAGGGTTGCTTCTGTTGTTCTTTTCCACATGTCTTTCTCCTTTCTCAATGTCATATTTTAGCTAATCTTGTGAGAAAAAGTAAGTTCCATATGGGAAGCTATAATCTTCCTATAGTGGAAATCTATTTCCAATAAGTAATTACCTCCACTCAAACTTCCAACCCTTCCTCCCCACTTCGCCAATGCACGTGGACACCTATATTGTATTGGATGGTGGAAGAAGCTTGACTTTGGTATTATCCTAGGATGGTGGAAGAAGCTTGACTTTGGTACTATCCTAGGATGGTGGAAGAAGCTTGACTTTGGAACTATCCTAGGATGGTGGAAGAAGCTTGACTTTGGTACTATCCTAGGATGGTGGAAGAAGCTTGACTTTGGTACTATCCTAGGATGGTGGAAGAAGCTTGACTTTGGTACTATCCTAAGATGGTGGAAGAAGCTTGACTTTGGTACTATCCTAAGATGGTGGAAGAAGCTTGACTTTGGTACTATCCTAGGATGGTGGAAGAAGCTTGAGTTCGGTACTATCCTAGGATGGTGGAAGAAGCTTGACTTTGGTACTGTCCTAGGATGGTGGAAGAAGCTTGACTTTGGTACCATCCTAGGATGGTGGAAGAAGCTTGACTTTGGTACCATCCTAGGATGGTGGAAGAAGCTTGACTTTGGTACTATCCTAGGATGGTGGAAGAAGCTTGACTTTGGTAATATCCTAAGATGGTGGAAGAAGCTTGACTTTGGTAGTATCGTAGGATGGTGGAAGGAGCTTATTTTGAATTTAAGTACAAGTTTTTAACTTCTTTTTATTAAGTGAAATGTTATTTGTATAATTTAGTCAAGGGGATGAAAATTGCTATACTCTTTTGATGTTGGTTTTATTAGTTGATGTAAAATATGATGATGTTGAGATCAAGATTTGTCAGTTCTGATCTTTTAAAGATTCCGGTAAGTTTATCATTTAGTGTATTGCTTTATGTTTTGTTAACTTCCTAATTTTAACAATATTATAATTTTAGATTGTCATTATCATGTGAATTCAACTCCCACAATATCATTATGGAAAAAGGAGTTAGTTAAATTTTTAATAATATGGAATTAAGGTACCCTGCTCATATAGATTTCTTTAAGAACCTTTTAAAGTTGTATACATGTGTGTCCAGAGTTTGTGTTTGTACATTTGTGGGTTTATATATTTCATTGCTTGTTTTCTTTACTGTTTTGTTGATGACAGAGAGGAAATGTTTCCAGACCTTGAGAAAGAGTTCAAGCCAGACTTACTGAACAGCACTGTCTACATTATTTCTGTGGCCTTGCAAGTGTCAACATTTGCTATTAATTATAGGGTAAGTCAAGGTTTTATGAATATTCATAAGAGTGGCCAAAAATTAGTGAACCAATTTTTTAGTTGAACAGAATAAGAAATGCTCCAGATAAACATTCACATTTTGGTACATGTGTAAGACTGTTGTCTGAAGTTTCCCCTACTGGGTTAGATGGAGTTATCTATAAGGTGAAGGTATTACAACATTGCTTGTCCAAAGATACAGCAGTTACTCCAGAGGTGATGGAATGTGTACAAGTCACACTGCTCAACAAAGTTTTTTCTTCTAGAACACTGTTGGTGTTCCTTATAGATTTTTGGCTGCTGATCACGAAAATCACATCCAAATTTGCCCATCACGTACCGTTTCATCGAAATCTTCAGTTTTGCTACAGTGGAAAAATGATATCAGGGTAACTAGAATCCATCAATGCTTGCTGACTACTGATGGACACTGCAACGTGATGCACTGGACATTGAATACAAACGAAAATCAGGAGCAAAACACTTTTAATTATGTTGAACTTAATAGTGTATTAGAAACATAAACGCAATTAAATACATTATTGCCGGTAAACAGTTAACTGTCTATTTCTGAAAGTTCCTACGTGATGAAGCAAAACCAAAACTATATTTGTTCATACCCACCAAGTATGTGTTACATTCAGCAAAAACTTTTCTAAAAAGTTGTGCAGTGTTATCACCTTGATACCTTATTGCTGTAAATGATGCTTGTATCAAAATGTACTAATTTTGCCACTGGCTATGGACAAACCCGAGGTGGTATCCTCAGTTATACGACAAACTGCCAATTGGTTATCTTACATATGCAATGGAGTGCCATCAAGCAGTGAACCAGCAAACCGCAAAATGGCTTAAGCCGCTGTACCAAGTCTTGTGAGCGAGGATTATCGCGGCTCACCGCTAATTTAAGAACGTGTAAAAACGCGGCTTATGAATTTAATCCTGGCTTTATAACATCAAGGGGATATTTAAAAAGGATTTGCTTTAATTTGGGAAATAAATAAAATATATTACAATAGAAATCGAATGTTAATCTACCTTATCTGCTCTCTACGTCAGCCTTACGGAGGCCGCCATTGTTACCGAATCACACCTCTCCATACATTAAAGTTAATCCGCGGTAAATCCGTGAAAAAGTGATCAGTAATTAAAGTATTATTTTAAATTCGATAATCCGATATAATGATCACTCAATGGCCCAGATGAGGCTCCTCGGCAGAGCTGTTGGCGACTTCGGCTTTTCAGTCACAAAAGATTAAGCTGGGGTTAAGCAGGTTGACCCCCCACATACCTTGGCTTAACGGCACTCCACTATATTGCTTTCATTTCAGTGTATAAGGTGGTTGAATAATTTCTGAACATTCCATATAATTACTGTCCATGCATAATGATATAATGTGAAAACCGGTCATTCTTCTTGTCATCAAAATACGTAGTTTCTCAAGTGACACCTGCAAAAACTCTTAATAAAAATTAGCTAATCTTGTAATTCTTGAAACTTGTCATTGCTTTTCAAAAAGAAATTTTAAGAATTTGGAGAAAAAAAATGAAAAATAACTTCAGAAAAGATAATGATACAAGCCAATAGAAAATTCAGATGTTTACTCATAATAGTATGATGCTTAGAAAGTCAAAAATTGGGTCTAACTTTCATGAAATATATTGTACAACATTTAATATCAAGCTCCTTACAATATTTTAAACAAAGGTAAAAAGTTTTGTCTATCTTCTTTTCACAATAGTTTCTACTGCTACTGTTGAAAATTTGTTAAAGGTTACAATTTTATATTTAAGATAATATTATATATAGTACCTTGGGGTCAGACAAATATGCAAATTATTTGCCATTGTTATTGCAAAACCTTATTTACTTTACGGAGATTGTAAGATTTTAAACGTAATAAATTCTGTTTTCTTTCTGCCAGAGCTGACAAATTATTTGGATGTGATAATTGGTTAATCGTCTAATTCATCGGTCACTTACAAACAACAACCTGATTTTTACACGGCACCTGGAGTAATCGGAAACATTAATTTTGAGTAGTTTATTTAATTTTCTGAATCATCGTAAATCAGTTTAGCTGGTCAACCTTGATTAAATTTAAAATAATACTGTGAAATCATAATAGAGCTGTTTCAATTACTTGGATAATTGGAGTAATTGGAAACACCAGTCTTGATAAATTCAAAATTTAACATAAATCTAAATACTGTAATAAATGCTCATAAATAATTCAATTAATTGTAAAGCTATAGTTTGAAATTTGTAAAGATCGTATGAATACAGATATCATTTCTGTCAATGTATGTACAGGTGTCTGAGAGACTATATATTATTAGAATTTCTTGAAGTAACAGCTCTGTTTTTTCAGAAATTTTGTACAGAGCTACACAGAAGACTGTCTCCACAAAGAAGTGTTTAATTTCCAAATAATAATGAACACTGCCCTCTCTTGGGCAATTTTTGTGCTCATCATCATCAGGGAACCATAAACCATGAATCCTCTAATTCACATTCTGAACACTAACTACTAAGCCATACCTCGTCATGCCTAATACAATCACAGATGATGTACATATATTGCTACAGGCTACATACTATCATACTTCTGCTAACGGATTATTGTAGTTCTCTTACTGACAGTATCTTTAACACTGTGTCAAAGTACAAAAGTGCCATTATTAATAATTGCTACTAGTTGGTAATTACTGAAATACTTATATTAAACTCACTCATTCTATTTGCTAATAACGTCATGTTTCCTCTCACAGGGCCATCCATTTATGGAAAGTTTGACAGAGAACAAACCATTAATGTACAGCCTGGGAATATCTGGCTTGGCTATCCTTGTCTTAGTTAAAGGAATGATGCCAGATTTTTCCAATCAATTTGAAATTGTAGAATTTCCTAAAGATGTAAGTATTTCTATATTTATGATTACAAAAAGATGAATGTTAAACATCTCAGGTTTTATATAGAATTAAAAAGACTTTAAACACAGATAACTCTCTGTAGTGCCGTATCAGTTTTTATAAACACTTAAGCTTTCTCTTACTCCTAGCTAGTTGTTGTTTTTCAGGTTTGTAAAACTCTAAGTACTCTAAAAAGTACCTCTGACACACCCAAAACGTTTTAAAGCTACATAAGTCCTCAGTCTTAGCAGTTTGTTCGTTTTTTGGCTTTTAGAGCTCTAAGAATATAAGAAAATAACCTATTTATGTATGATCTGTCTCCAAAGATTAAAGACTGTCTTCCTTTAAACTTCATTAAGCATATAGTATTATTGTTATACGTGTTCCATAGTCACTTGGACAAACATAACTTGCCAAAGATGTTTAGGTTAAAGCTGATGAAGCGTTATAACATCTCTTGAGTTATCTTCAATGGCATTAATCTTCTTGTGTGTTTAGCGAGATCCTGAACAAGTGGTAGCTATTTCATTAACTGTATAATAACTTAAAACTAAAAATCTTCCTTTTTAATATACTGAGAACTTTTGTTCAAGCTTTGAGAAAAGTAGGTGACAAATGCTTCAAAGTTGGCTGAAGTATTGTTGGAACACTTCTTTTCATTGTCAGTCAATTTGAAGAAATTCTGTTCAAAGTAGGAAAAGAGGTGAAAGACATTAATTATATATATAATGAAAGAAAATATTTACTTATTAGAGCAAGTTATAACCACTAGATGTCACTACATGGTTAGAAACAGTTTTTATCAAAATTTTCAAGAAAAGTCACAAAGTGAAATCTTGAATAAGAAACCACACAAATTATTGTTTGGGTTAAAATAAAGAAACTGATACTTTTGTGTTTATTTATATCAGAAAGAGAAATATCATTAATTAACAATATGTCTCTTCACAAGTTCCTGTAAATTAAATGAGTTGGTCAACGTTTAGTTGATTACAGGAAACAAGTTAGGCTTAACACTGACAACAAACGAGGTGGCCAACACTTCAACAGCTGCACAAAACAAGTTGAACTTAGTACTTACACCTTTATTCGTTGGAATGATGAATGAAGCTGTAATTTTTTTCATATAATCTTGTGTATTCTTTCTCTCTTTTTCCTGTCTTTTATGATCGTATAGTTAACTGCTTTACTGTTTTCTTTCAGTTTCAGGGAGAATTACTCCAAGTCCTCGGAATTGATTTGTTTGTATCATTTATCGTTGACCGGGTGTGTTTATTCCTTTTTGGTAAAGGAGAACTACGAGAACTCTGATTTCAAAGACAGTAGAAAATGATAAATTTCACATTCAAGATCTGTGTTTAGGCCTAGATAAAAAAACAGATTTTGATGGATTTTTCATCATTTGAGGATTTATAAATATTTGTTTCCATTTCATATTTCAGAAATAATTTCTTTTATTTATTTGGAATGTAAAAACAAATCATTATAGTGGCTATGCAGCTGTGTGTAAACAGAAAGTTAACATGACAAAGATAAGAAAGTTAACATGACAAAGATGAGAACATTCTTTTGTAAAGAAAAAATAAAACAAATTCACATTTCTGTTTTCTAGGCCAAATTAATGTTTATTTCATCATCAATTTTATACAAGAGTCACTATTGGAAATTCCTACTTTGATAGTAAACAAACTATTAAAAAGATCTAAGCAGTTCTTTTTAAACAAATGACTCCCCAGCAGTATGTCTGCAGACTTACAGTGCTAAAAATTGGGTTTTGATACCTGTGGTGGGCAGAGAACAGATAGCCCACTAAGTAGCTTTGTGCATAATTCAGAACAACATCAACATCTTTAAATAAATGATGTGAAAAGTAATTAATTAATATTAGCACATGTATAATAGCATTACATTTTGGATTCAGGTTGGCTATTTATATGTAGCATTTCAGTGTATGAAACCAATGTGGAAATGTAATATTTTATCATGTTCGTGTAGTCACAGCCTCAACTAATTTTTAAAACATTTTGTGCAAAGTTTTTAAATTCCTTCCTAGATTCAGGTAGATTATTTTATTTGTAAAAAAATTTCCATTTTATGAAGCGGTCAACTCTACACAGAGTATGATAAACTAAATGATTCCATTTTATGAAGCGGTCAACTCTACACAGAGTATGATAAACTAAATGATTCCATTTTATGAAGCGGTCAACTCTACACAGAGTATGATAAACTAAATGATTCCATTTTATGAAGCGGTCAACTCTACACAGAGTATGATAAACTAAATGATTCCATTTTATGAAGCGGTCAACTCTACACAGAGTATGATAAACTAAATGACTGATTCAGAGTGAACTAACTATACAGTAATTGAAGAAATGCTGATGTAAACTGTGATAAATTTTGATGAAAGAAACAATTCAGTTATGTGAATGGTAGAAGACACTTTCTGTGGTTTCAACCATGTTTTTTCTAACGAAGAACTTCTTCAATATCTCTTAAACTCGCTAAATTTTTGCATTAGATATTTAGTTTGCAGGTAATTATGATTTGCAGATTAAAACATCATTGCCAGGACTTGGTGTGGCCAGGTGGTTAGGGTGTTCAACTTCCAATTGGAGAGTCACAGGTTTTAAATCTCTGTTCCATGTAACGTGCTCACCCGTTCAGTCCTGGGTGCCTGGCATCGCTAGGTGGGTTAAGGCGGTCGACTTGTAATCTGAGGATTGCGGGTTTGAATCCCCATCACACCAAATATGCTCATCCTTTCAGCCATAGGTGCATCATAATGTGACATTCAATCCCACTATTTGTTGGTGAAAGAGTAGCCTAAGAGTTGGCAGTGGGTGGTGATGACTAGCTGCCTTCCTTCTAGTCTTACAGTGCTAAATTAGGGACGGCTAGCGCAAATAATTTGTGTAGCTTTGCATGAAATTCAGAAAACAAAGAAACAAAAACAGTCCTGGGGGCATTACAGTGCAATGGTCAGTCCTGCAATTCATTGGTAAAAGGAGTTGTCCTAGAGATGGAAGTGTGTGATGATGACTACCTGCCTTCCTTCTAGTCTTTCACTGTTAAATCAGAGACAGTTAAATGCAGATAGCCCTCATATAGCTTTGCTCAAATTTAAAAACGGGTATCATTACCAAACCTGCAAAATTCTTAAAACTTTAGATAAGTTTCAAATGGCTCCAATTTTTCAGGTTTACATTTGTTTCTTTTGTTCAAAAAGTTTTTGTATTCTAACACAAACAGCTGTTATGTAAAATGGAAAATAAAACTGTATAAGGCGAGTAAAAATTTTTTCATTAAAAAGAAACTACAACTTTTCAACCATACAAGTGACTGAAGGTTAACCCAAACGGTATAAGAATACAGGACATCTGACAACTGATGAATATATTGTTAACTGCTTTAACGAAATATGTAATGTATTGTACATTTGAACTGTAGTAACTCAATGCTACAATTGTTAAGAATGTGGGCATGTTTCTGTGACATGTCTAGCAACACTGAGGTGCTAAACACCATATATTTTACAATGCAGAAAGGAACAATAAAGACATAGATGCTGTAATTGTGGACAAATGCATACAGCCAACTAGAAAGGATGCGACAACTACAAACAAATAAACATAAAATATGACAAAAACA
Source organism: Carcinoscorpius rotundicauda (assembly GCA_011833715.1). Lineage (NCBI taxonomy): Eukaryota > Metazoa > Arthropoda > Merostomata > Xiphosura > Limulidae > Carcinoscorpius > Carcinoscorpius rotundicauda. The sequence goes on from CM022400.1 coordinate 5,670,909, forward strand.
ACAACGATTGAAAAGGAACAACCTAACACAAACTCACAACAACAAAAGTTAGTAAAACATCTAAAATAACTTATGCACAAATGCTAAAACGAAACAAGTCTCAAAAACAGCGAGAACAAAGTTTTGTTACACAAGAAAACACCTCAATACAAACACAAACATTAAAAGAAAACAATACCATGCTCCCAGAAGTAATTGGTAATACACGTTACAAAACAAGCCTATTACCACTATAATAAAACACAACTTATAACAGAATACAACAAACCAAACAACCAACTGTATTGATATGTTAACATTTTGAAAAAAAAACATACCTCATATATCTCACGTAATAATAACGCTTACAAGATACCTACTGACAACATAAAGTTGACAGTGGTATATATAATATTTAAGGTACAATAATCTCCAAGAAACACGAGATCGAAGACGTTACACGAGAATCTAACTCCCATATTATAATGTTAAGCGAAACTTCAATAGACAAAAACAACAGATTTAAAATGCCAAACTACGTAACAATAAGAAAAGACAGAATAAATAAAAATGATGAAAACAGACGTAACGTTGCTATACAAAACAGACCTCTCAATCACAGAAATCAGTATGAACATGTTACTCCGAATATTCTGTTAATAAATAGAAACAAAAGTGACAATAGTAGGAACATGCTGTTCACCACATAACTAGAATTAACTTCAGTAAACAACATCCTTTACCACAACCAAAACTCTATGGTCATTGGGGGCCTAAACAGTAAAAATGTTAAATTTGGCTACGACTATACAAACAATGGAAAAAATATATTACAGTTTATAAACAATAATAATATAGCCATACTGAATGATAACACCACCCACACATACCGGGTATGCTACTAACACTAGATTTCTGATTTAACCTATATAATGTGAGCTAGAAACTCGTTACATTTCAGGTGGGAAAAAACGTTGATAGCGACACTAGTGAGTTTCGTCTTCGATCTCGCCCCCTATAAAAATAAAAACTATAAAAAAGAAAATTTTGATTACAATAAAACAAATTGGCAAAACTATCGAAAGGGGTTAGACAATCAAGTAGCTAATAACGTTATAGAAGAAATAATGAACCATATAGAACTGGATAACTACTGTAAAACAGTAACGAAAAGCCTTCAAACAGCGGCAAATAAAACAATGCCGAAACAAAAGTATAAAAAAATAACATGGAAACCAAACACCCAAATAATGACGCTAATTAAAAAAATGAAGACAATTCATGATAACAAACAGAGAAACCAAAACACAAATAGTGTAAGAAATCATATTACAGCACAAATAAAACTACTAAAACAAAATAAATGGCATAACTTTTGTTCAAAATTAAACCATAAAACTGACCTGACAAATTTCTAGACACAACTTAGACGATTCACAAATGACAATTCAACCACAAGGAAATATCTTTCACTGGAATATAATAGCTTACACGTATAAAGAAAAAGCCAAAGCTTTCAACACCAAATACAGAATACATTTGAAACGCATACTGATCCAGATATAAACACTTATTTTTAGAACAAAGTCACAAATTATATAACAAACAATAAAGAACATTTTGAACCAATTTTTCCAAGAAGTGTATCTGATACAAGAATAAGACACAAAACAAACTACGAAGACACGATGCTAACAAAAGAAATATTCATACATGAACTTCATGAGGGAATAAAAAACACAAAAGCAGATCTCTGGGTGAAGATGACATACAAGCCATCCTCCTCAAAAAGGGCACTCCGTAATTATTTGACCACTTATCACTATCCTCTAGATATATGCCAGTTTCTTGAAAGCATGCTAATATATTAATGTTCCATCAGGAAGGAAAGCCAGCAAATAAACCTATTAGATACTGACCAGCTGTGTAGGCAAAATTTTAAACATAATTAGTAATAGACTCTCCACATACTTGGAAATAACCTCTAAATTACCTGAGGAACAAAATGGTTTCAGGAAATTTAGTCCAACTAATTGAAGAAATAATAGATAGCTTTAACAAAAAACAGTGCACTCTCGCCTACCTTTTTTACATTTTTTTTAATTTCGCGTAAAGCTACACGAAAGCCATCTGCGCTAGCCGTCCATAATTTAGTAGTGTAAGACTAGAAAAAAGGCAGCTACTCATCACCACCAACTCTTGGACTACTTTTACCAAGAAATAGTAGGATTGACTGTCACATTATAACACCCAGAGGGCTGAAAGGGCGAGCATGTTTTGTGTGACGGGGATTCGAAACCGCGACCCTCCTGGCCATGCGGGCCTTCCTGACATTAAAAAAGCATTTGACACTGTGTAGTTTAATGGTTTACGGTTTCGTGTGCATGAAATGGGTCTACCGAGTGGAATTATTCGCTGATTATTTAACTCTTTGGAAAACAGAAAATATAGAACAGATCTAAAGGAAACTTTCTCTGAGTACTTTATTCCAGAAACTGGCGTCCCCCTGTATATCTTCATCATATATGTTAACAATATGCCATCGAAGGATCCTAATCACGAATTTTCTTCACAGTTAGGTGATGATGTGGCAGTCTGGAAAAGTTTTCCAATAGCAGCCCCAAACATACAACCACAATCAAATAGAATTAGTGAATACTGCCAAAAATATAGAATCAAAATAAATACGGAAAAACACGACTAGTCGTATTTACCAAGCTGACAAAAATGTACAATTTCACTGGAATTTTATTTCAGACTGTCACATCGGCAGAATTTCTCGGTCTAATCTATGACTCAAAATTAATATGGATCAACCATGTAAATGAAATTAAAAGTAAAGTCTGGCGAAGAACTAACTATGCTAGGAGTCTAACTGTCAAGAATAGTGGAGTATCAACAAACAACATACTAAAAATTTACAAAACATACATTAGACCAGTAACAGACTATGCAACTCCAGCTAGGATTACTGTAAGTGACAAGATAATAAAACCAAGGCTGCAAACAATAAAAAGCACACTACACACAACAGCATAAAAAGTTCCCAGAACCACATATCATCTAACCTCATACACAAATATTCAATCATACTAACGATAGTAGATAGACTCCTACATAGTACAATAACGTATTTCGATAAAAACTGGATGAAAAATGAATTATTATGCGAACTAGATAAGAACCGCATACGTAATGAAGATAGTCCTAAGCATGTCTCCCCAATCAACATATATTTTAAACATAAAAATATATATAACTAAAAAATAATATCAAGGTAGTAACAAAAGGCCACCATTAAAGTAGACTTCCTACTGATAGGGCAAATCGTATCAATAAATGTACGAAAATAGTACATGGATATTGTCCTGAAAAGGGTAAGAACAAACTCAGACAACTCTGACTCTAAAGTAGTAGCTATACCAACTCATACTGCATGATCATGAAAATAAAGGAAAAGGTCAAAGTGTACCTGACCCTCCAGGGTACATAAAATTACCCAAATCCCGAGAGAGGATATATTTTAAGTCCAAATTAATGATTCGCAACTATGAATTATTGAATTTATCTTCATCAAGAAAACTAGTTGTCACAAATCTCCATGTCTATCACCAGGTCTTCATATTTTACTATCTTAGTCCACTCTTTTAACACTGGTTATCCACTCTGTTCCAGGTCATCCCCAATATCTTTTCTATTTGGCTTCCTAATAGGAGCCGCTGGATGTTGTCTCGTAGTGTGGTCAAAATGTCTTACTTTCCTCTTCTTGATGGTTGGTACAACATATCTCTTCACTGAGAACTTCTTCATGTGTTACTTGGCCTGTCCAGGATATCTTCAACATATTTCTGTACATCCACACTTCAAATGTTTTCAGTCTGTTAATAAATACATGTGTCAAATTCCATGTTTCTGATTTCCTTATCTGGTTCTTTGCATCGTTCTGTTCCTTTATGTGTTTTTCTAAATTCCATCGTGTGCGGTATCTTCTCCGTCATCCATGTCTTTACTTTTTTTTCATATATCTTCAGGTCTTTTACAAATGTACGTTTTGAGCGTTAAAACCAGGTATTAGTAATTATTATGTTATGCTTTTCATAAAACTGCAATAATTATTCTCCTCTGTCATTCCTGTTACCAAGATCATTTTTTCCACAATGTCTAGATGTCTTTCATTCCTAACCTTGGCATTCAAGTCTCATATAACAATCACCACTTCTCCACAATTTACATATTTCGTAGCTTCATTCGGTTTATCATAGGACCTTTCCAGTTCCTCATCACTTGTTGGTCCACATATCTGCATGATGTTGACATTAACCTAGTAGGTTATCTTGTCTGTCCAAGTTTTAGCTATCTTTCTGCACACCCACACTTCAACTACTTCCAGTTTGTTAATCAATGCTTGTACCAAGGTCCAGTTGGTCATTTAGTACAACTTAGTTGGTCAGTAAGTTTGTATAAATTTGAAATAATTTGTTCTGATAGTGGCCAGTATCCCATCAAAGCTGCAGCTTTCAATACAAGAATAATTTATCTGTCACAAATGATTTCACAAATCAAATAATTACAGTAAATGTTTTAATAACTGTTGATTTTTTCGATTCATTAACACTCTTTCAATTTTTAAATGCTTTTATAATCAAGACTAATTTTAAAGGTCACATTTAATACTATTTCCCATTTGCACTGAAATATTTGTATAACATTCTATAGGTCAACACATTTATTGTGTGATCTCGAAATTAGTTCTTACGTCTATATGTACTTTAATTAATTAAGATTTAGTTGTGATTCCTTATCTGACACGATGTTTTATTCCTTTTTATTTTACCTGTCACTGAATGCAAAATACAACAGATTAAAAGAAAAATGAAAAGAAACCACATCACACACACACCAAAGAAATTCTTGTTTAATAGTACCATAATTAACTACTAGATGTCAGGATATATTATCCGAGCTATTAAAACTGAAAATAATTGATCGCGCGAAGTGTTGTCTCACTTTTATGGATGATCATCTCTCTGGTCGTACATTTTTGTTTACTTCCTGGTTCGAATCAGCAGTTTTTGATCTGGTTGTAACAATAATATTTGCTTTTCATGGTCTACAGGATCGGCGGACTTAAATTCTAAACGTAGCTACATTCTGAAAGTCGAAGGTTTGATGTAAAGTTGCATACGCCTAAATTTTGTTAAAAAATTAATCCAGACTGAAATATCCAAGCATTTCATTGCGCCATTATTAATATATCAGGATGTCTGGATTTGTGTGAAATGTCTATTTTACAAAATATAAAATAATAAGAAAGGATAAAACATAGTAATAATATATCGACATAATAAAACACAAATGATGGAATGAATCTATTGATTATGAATTTGGCCTGGCATGGCCGAGCGCGTTAAGGCGTGCGCTCGTAATCCGAGGGTCGCGCTAAACATGCTCGCCCTCCCAGCCGTGGGGGTGTATAATGTGACGGTCAATCTCACTATTCGTTGGTAAAAGAGTAGCCCAAGAGTTGGCGGTGGGTGGTGATGGCTAGCTGCCTTCCCTCTAGTCTTACACTGCTAAATTAGGGACGGCTAGCACAGATAGCCCTCGAGTAGCTTTGTGCGAAATTTAAAAAAAAAAATGATTATGAATTTAAGCCCCCCTGCAGACGTTCCTCATGTGTGACAAGCTTAGCCTGTCGAAAATATTCGAATTTTGTTCACTCTTTAATAAACTATGCGTTATAATGATGATATGTCGTTGCTTATTTTATGAATTTACATAAAGCACTTTTTTTTATTAATCGAAAGTGATAGTTTAGTGTTTATATGAATTAATGAAATATCAAAATACTTTTTGAATTTCATTCTTTCTGTGTTTGTCCAAATTATGTAATTTCTATTTAAAGTTTTACGGCTTGATGATTTACACATGGCTCATCATTTATCTAAAACATGTAAGGTTAGAACAAGCATTAATTTTGTTAAATACTGGAACGAGGCGTGGCCTAGTAGGTATATATCGGACTGTGAATCCTAGAGTTTATTGTTAGCGACTCGTTACTACAAATATTGTAGTCCACTCTTTTAAAACATACATGACTGACGGTCAAATTATATTATTAGATTAGGCAAAATTAGTCCTAAAGTTCACGGTAAATGCTTGTCTTTTTTTTTTTTTAGTCTCTCATCTCAGAATAAGGAACCGTTATGCAGAGAAAGGTTCTGAGGCAGCTTTGCTTAAAAATTCATAGACAACTAAACTTATAAATATTAAAAATATATATATTCGTAATGTGACAATACGTATAAAGGTGATAGTTTATTTCACGCTGGCTAAACCAAGCGAAAAACTGGTACATATTTTAGTCGTATGTACGTGCTTTCAACTTCCGGTGTGTGAATTAAATAGTATTTCTCCATTTTCGCAAGTGTAGACCGCAAATGTTATCGATAGTGTTGTGGTGTGAACCCTTTCTTCAAGTTAACGAAGCAAGATAACAAATAATTATATTTGTAATCATACATTACTATTAGGCCCATTCTATTTCTTAACGTTACATTCTTCATGTTGTCCCTTAGTAGTTTTCAATAATTAAAAGAGTGTATGATATTAATATTCCAACCACACAATACTCGCCATACCCATTGCCAACGTCGCATTTTGTTCAGTACAGAGCTCATCAAATCACTTGGGACGTGACAAATGCATTATTGGTTTGAATATTATTTATACAAATTATTCATTACAACACCAAGGCTATCTACAGAATAAACTGTTGAAAAATATAATTGATCTAATACTAATTTCTTATGACAATGTTCCCGGTATTATTGAAATTAGTATTTTAAAGGCAATTAGTATGGATATTAAAAAAAAACTTTAATTAATATAAAGTACAGAACAACATTATGTAACTTCAATCAGTCAAAGTCTGTAACTTTGAGAAAACCATATTGTGACCATCCTTTCCACGGAAAATTTCATTCTTTGATAAGGAAAGAATGAATAAATATCTCCTTTTCCATTGTACCTGAAAATAGATGCTCCCAGATCGTTTGAAGTTGGACACTTGGCTCATATGCGTTCCTACCCAGTGTTTTTCAAACCATGGTAGCATCTTTCCCAAGAAAAATGGAGATACGTTATGCATTATATATTATTGAAAATTAATAGTCAAAATATTAGAAAGGGTCTTTAAAACATTTGTTAACATACGTTTTTATACCACTATTAGAATATTAACAATAATAAATTGTTTATGTCTCATAAATTGCTGTTTAAGACAATAAAAGATAATAATGTTAGTGTTAATTATCATGTGTAACACTGAAATGTTTGGCTGTTTATTTCCGGCTAATAAATCAATATATATGAGAACTACTTACCGAAAAATTCGGTTCCTAAAATTATATACCAGTCTAATGACACTTTGCACTTCTTGGTGTCGCTTATTAAACAGGAAGTGATGTATATACAGTAAATATGTCACAAACAAAATGATTAATTTATAAAAGGAAACTTGTGATAGGAGATTAACATAGAAAGCGTTTAAAAGTTTTTTGAACTCTTTCGTAACTAATATCGTCAGAAAAGAAAGTTTTCAAGCTTGTTTACTGAGAATAAATAATAATAAAAAAACACGAGAAGCATACTTCCTGTTACAGTCCTGAGGCGGAGTGAGATAAACACAAACACGTAAAGAGAATTTCAGAAAAATTGTCTCACAGTTTGTTTGTTTCTTCAAGGAAATGAAACGAGGCAGTTAGTGGCAATCAGTTCCAAGTGAAACGTGTAAAAGCATACTTACGAATTATTAATCCAGAATACAAAATCTAAGTAATGTGTACAATGAGTTGGTGTAACACCTCACCGTAGTAAGTCAGTTATCAGACACGGGTCAATGATTGTAGTTAAACGTTGTACACATCTTTTGCTTACATATGTCATGACAAACATAACAAATATTTTAACATTTGATTTTTTATTCTTTATATATATCGAATCTTCGCTTAAAATCAAAAGCATGTTTTTTCACCCTCCTTTGAACAAGTTTCTGGTTACCATTCTGTTAGCAGTTATTTAAACGGGTATTTCTTATGTTCGTACTTATAAATATTAGAATATATTGTTTCGTTTGTTTTTAAATTTTGCGTAAAGCTACACAAAGGCTATTTGCACTAGCCGTCCCTAATTTAGCAGTGTAAGGCGAGATGGAAGGCAGCTAGTCATCACCACCCACTGCCAACTCTTGGGCTACTCATTTACCAACGAACAGTGGGATTGATCATTACATTATAAAGTCCCCACAGCTGAAAGAGCGAGCATGTTTAGTACAACAGGGATTCGAATCTGCGGCTCTTGGATTACGAGTCGAACGCCTTAACCCACCTGGCCATATCTGAATTGCGCATGTTAAATGTAATACAAAAAATAAATAAATAAATTCTAACCTTGGTATGTGACCTGTCTAACACTGTCACTGTTATTCTGACGCTAAAGAAACACACAGAGGGAGAAATTTATAACGTTAGAGTTTCTGTAAAAGTAAAAAAGGAAGTAAGTTAAGCCTTTAGAAATATCAATGAAAATAATATGATTTAGAAAGGAAAGTCACAGCTCTTGTTAATTTATCGAGGAAAATGATTATAATTTTATATTCTTTTATGCGTGAAGGATGATGGTAGAAGTAAAAATTCAATTATGAGTAATGATTTCTGTGATTATAAAAAAGTGAAGCCTTGTGCGCCAATTAGGGGAGATTAATTAAAATGTTGCTATTTATAGCATTTCTCACAACATTTTGGAATATTTGATTGACACTTTAAAAATACTGTTTGGGTTTGTGGAATAAAAAGACATGCTAAAAGTTTTTATGTTTTTAGCTGAGTGAAAAGTAAAGAACTTTTAAACCTTTACTAATTTCAAAAATGATATTTTTTCTTAAAATCGATTTTGAAAAATGAAAAGTCAGGAAAACTAATTCGCTAGTTTATTTACTTAGATGTCGCTCTTTAAACATTTACGAATTAAAATTGTGAGTTGTATTTTAGAGCGATAGAAGTGGTGAATGAAGTGTTCGTGTTGGAGAAATGCTATAGGTACGTACATTTGGATCCAACAATTTATTACCATGCATAAGAAAGATGTTACCTTACTCAGGATATTAAAGTTTCTATTTATGGCATTTGGGTTGAAAAATAACGGAACCTGCCTTGCCTCCAAGGCCGGCAGGTAAAATACTTTTGTCGTCTAATGTTGGCACTGGCGGATAGGCAGGTAGGCTGGAAGGAGAAAGACGAGGTTTGAGGTCAATGACAGTGGAAGGAAGTGAAGACAGTTCTTTGTGAACGCTTCAACAACGAGGAAAATTCCTTCTTATTACCTGGGGCTGTGCATGCAATCTGTGGTGGACGCTTCGTAACGGTGAATGTAGTCGAGGGTCGTTTCAACCAAGTTGACTTCTATTAGTAGACGCTTATATCTGTGGTTCGGTTGTTGTTGTGAATTTTAGTAAGGTTCTGGCAGCAAATACGTGTGTATCAACTCACGAAAAAAAAATGCCAGTCACTAGATCTTCTGCGAAGACTGTCCACTAAATGTTATTTTTTGTTCCGTCTTTTCTTATTTAGTGACAATTTTAAGTTTTACGATTTTGAAATTAAGCGTATTTTTGGTGCCGGGGATATTTTGATAATCAAAAATAATGGCTAAACTTATCGGCATGAGGAGTTGTAGTGGTTTCCAAGATCTAAAGTCGGGAAGCATAGTTGTCTGTCACTATGCTATGGTAAGTCAGGTCATACAGTGATTGACGTAATAATTGAAATTTTAACTAAAAATTAAAGGAAATATGTCGACGATATATTCATATGAATTCTAAACATGAAACAGTTGATTAAGTTTGTCGTAAGACGTAAGTATTAGACTAAAAACAGTAAGCAGAAGAATATTGTGTTACGTTAAATATAGCTCACTACGATCCATGTTCTTAGACAAAAGATGTTCCAACGATAAAATAATTTAAAAATGTGAAAGTTGTTGGCGGATCGTTGCCGGTTGCTGTTTTATTATTAAATCGGACACAGAGAAGCGTTTTTGCTAAACTATGGAGTTTTGTTTTTCTACTAAGTATAAAATAGATGTAGGTAAAGCTTGATTATGAGTTTGAATAATTTTATAATTTGTGAGCTTTTGTATATGAATACTAGAAACTTGATGGTCTATCATTCGACATTTGTTTAGATACGATTTATGTTAGCAGAGACCCTGGTTGTTAAAACCCAACTAAAGTGTACAAACACTAAAGGACATTGTTTTTATTTTATTGTGCTAATACGTAATAGTGTGTGAAGATACAATTATTTGTACAGAAACCATTGCATATATATTTGAGCATGTTTAGCTACTAATATGACTAATATATTGTACCAATTAAGCAAGTTCTTTTGAATTATTTGTTTAAAAACAAACAAACAAAAGCTAAGTACAGTGCACGAGACGGTAAGGAATTTACACATTAAATAACGCTTGGTACAGGCTACGTTCACTAGTAGGCCCATTTGCACAAAAAACAATACAAAGAAAACGTTTCAACAGAAATTTGTAAACTAGCACAGTCTAACGTGCTTGCCTGGCATGGCCGAGCGCGTTAAGGCGTGCACTCGTAATCCGAGGGTCGCGGGTTCGCGCCCCCGTCGCGCTAAATATGCTCGCCCTCCCAGCCGTGGGGGTGTATAATGTTACGGTCAATCCCACTATTCGTTTGTAAAAGAGTAGCCCAAGAGTTGGCGGTGGGTGGTGATGACTAGCTGCCTTCCCTCTAGTCTTACACTGCAAAATTAGGGACGGCTAGCACAGATAGCCCTCGAGTAGCTTTGTGCGAAATTCCAAAAACAAACAAACAAACAAACAAACTAACGTGCTTATAAACTTCCAGAATTCCTTCGTTAACCCGCCAGTAACAAATACTGTGACTAAATAAATCACTAACAAATTGAATCGTAAACAAAAAGTTGCAGTAACTCTCACGGACACTACCTGTATAACCCAGCCAATCTAGTATTTGTATTCCTTCTTATCACTACCTAAATCTCGCGTTGTCCTTTTTCTAGCAATCAAATATCTAATTTAAAATACAAATAAAAATATAGCTTGCAGAGTATTTATTCTCCACAATTCATTTGTATTGTTTTATGTCAAAACAAGCTATATAAAACATTTAGGCCGTATGAGAACATGTTTTTATATATTAGAAACATGCATTTTACATGTATTAAAATATAAATAGTTTTGATTTTTAATAATAATAAAACAACCTTCAGTTTAAATGGCGAGTATGTTTGGTGCGACCGGGATTCGAACCCGCGACCCTCGAATTAGGAGTCTCGAACGCCTCAACACGTTTGGCCATGTCGAGCCTGTATTTATCTATATTACACGAATTATTCCAACTTTGCGTTTTGCGCACTTGTTGCTTCTTAAGTATGTTGAAAATACCGCAGTATTTCCACAGGTAACGAGTTATTCAATTTTGTTTTTGTTTTGTTGTAGTAATAGACCTCGAAGTAAGAGAAAATGTATCCCGTTGTACGTAATGAACCCAGTTTTAATGTTTCCACCCAAACTAAAGAGTTTTCACACTAATATAAACAGCCGTGTTATGTTCCACTTTCAGGCTTAAGTGCAGTGTGTAATATTACGTATCCAATGTCGCAGAAGAGAAGTTCACGTGACAAGTTTTACTCTCGACAACGGTCTTCCTTTCGTGACGAGTGTTTGGCTTTTTTTAGGTATATGTCACTGATGAAAGAGGTTTTGCAATAAGTTTTTACGAAATACATACGAGCTTAAATATAATTTTGTGGAATTTGCGAAGTGCCTTAAAAATAAAGAAAAAAGTAAAATGTGATTGTTCCAAGTACACTTTTTATTGAGGCGCAAAATTCGATACATTTTTGTCCTGTGAAATTATTAGAATTTTCTTTATTATTAAAACACAACCGAAGAAATTAATTTATTTCGATTATGACTAAATGACTGGTCGTTTCTTTTATGTAAGACATAACTCAGGTCATTCAAAGTTTCCCTTTCTTTTATCCGGGTTCCCCGTTGGAACAGTGGTAAGTCTACGGATTTATAACGCTAAAGTCGGGGTTTCGAATCCCTTTAATGGACACAGCAGATAAGTGGCTTTGCTTGTAAACACACACACACACACTTTTTGCATGGAGTTAAGTATCACATTCAAGACTTGTAGGCATGAAATTTCAAACCAATTAAATTTCTCGGCGTATCTCTTTGGATTTGATCATTCGAGATAAAGTTTAGTCTGCAATATTGGTCGTAATATCAAGTAATTTTACGCGAGTGGTTGTTACAATAAAATAAGAGAAGAAACACAACATTATATTTTCTCCAACTCGCCGAAATGCTATTAACCATTTTACTTGGATCAGTATACATACAATAAAATAAGGAGAGAAATGCAACATGGATGCCACCAGTAATTAGTTAAATAATTACAAAACTAGTGATACTTTTGTTGGCAAAGTTTTGTGACTTTTTTGTCATTAGGGACTATATAAACAATTTATAAGGTTTGTTTGTTTGTTTTGGAATTCGCACAAAGCTACTCGAGGGCTATCTGTGCTAGCCGTCCCTAATTCAGCAGTGTAAGACTAGAGGGAAGGCAGCTAGTCATAACCACCCACCGCCAACTCTTGAGCTACTCTTTTTACCGACGAATAGTGGGATTGACCATCACATTATAACGCCCCCACGGCTGGTAGGGCGAGCATGTTTAGCGCGACTCGGGCGCGAACCCGCGACCCTCAGATTTAGAAGGAAAAAATGTTTGAAAACCCGATGGACTCCATATTACACGGTTAATAGTCATCTGTCATGATTAGTGACTTGTCTATCAAGTGATTTTATGACTGCTTGAAGTCATTATTAACATAGAGAAGCTACTGAGGAAATTAAAGATAAAAGTAATATAACGGGTACACAGTGGAGCTGGATGTTAACAGACAAAAGTAATATAACGGGTACACAGTGGAGCTGGATGTTAACAGACAAAAGTAATATAACGGGTACACAGTGGAGCTGGATGTTAACAGACAAAAGTAATATAACGGGTACACAGTGGAGCAGGATGTTAACAGTAATATAAATTAAGTTTGATTGCAATTAAATATTTATGCATTTATTAAATTTTAATTTTTGCCAATGTTCTTATGTAGAGATGGTGCAAATGCCATCCCTACTGTCTTGTTTATATTGTTTCTGAAGGATTGATATTAGCCATCCCTATAGGGTCATTCCAGGCCAAATTATCCAGTAAAAAAGAACTTTTTCTAATTCACGCCCCTCGGTGTAGATTCCTGTACGTGGTGAGCGGACCTCCCAGTGAAGGTTCTGTTGTTTCAGTTTACCTCCTCTGGGATCTAAACATCCACCCACGTGTTTGCCGTGTGTGGTGACCCGTGAAGGGGAGGAGAGGATCTTTGTGGTTGAGGGGTCCAACCCTTACACACCACTTTGGCCTCGAATTCCTGTAGACGAGCGGCCTTGGAGAGGTCCCTCTTGGGTCAGTCGGCTGGTCGGCTAGAGTCAATCAAGAACCACTGTTGGATGTTCTCAGCAGGTGTTTTGGACATTGTATTTGATGCTGGTGTTTGGGTATAGTGCTCAAGAAACCCCGGCGTTACTGCATTGTTCTTGTTTGGCTTTGTAGTGTGTCCCTTCATAGGGATCCATGGTGGGTGGGACAAGTGGGCAACGAAATGTTTTTTATTATGATTCTCCAAATAAAATTGTGAAAAACAGTCCACAGGTAAATGACCACATCTTGAAGATTCTGAGCAGCAATCTTTAACATCTGTAACACCTATATTCTTATTCTAAATTCTCTTTCAGACAAACATTTTGGGCAAATGTTCCCCTTTTTTATTCAGAAGGGACAAGAGTCACTTGCTGGCTCTCCAAAGTCAGTAAAAAGGCTTTGATCTGGTGACATATTGTTGGAAACATCCACATCTCAACACAGTGAACTCCTCTTGCATTCAAAGGCGATTGGGGATATACCTATTGAGGTTACCCCTCGTGCTACTTTGAACTCATCACGAGGAGTTATTGTTGAGAGGGATTTGAAAAATTTCCCTGAGTTAGAGATTGTTTCTGGTTTCTCCACCCAACGAATTTCTCTACTTGCAAAGATAGAATTATGATGCCGACCAGTGTCCTCATTCTGACATTTACATCACTGTGTCCACCTGTAACCATCAAGGCAGGTTATTTTAATTGCAAGATATGTTCATACATTCCAAGCCCTCTCAGATGTTTTCAGTATCATCAGTTCGGTCTCTCGAAGACGTCATGTCGTGGTTCTTTAACGTGTGCTCCTTGCGGTGGCAAGGACCACGACGCCCATGAGTGTGAAATGGACCCTAATTGCATCATGGTTTCTCACCCGTCCTACTTTCGTTTTCGCCCAAAATTGTTTAAAGAAGAAGAGGTGCAGGGTTTGAAAACGATTCATAACATTACCTATCCTGAGGCTCGAAAGTTGCTGTCCACCATTTTATCTCAGACGTATGCTGCTGCACTTCATTCCACTATTACAATAGGAGTGCAGACAGATCTTTCTGTGCCCCCAAAAGAATCGTTCTCAAACCAAATGAAAAATCTTTTGACCCCTATGGTTAAAAAAGTTAATGAATCTACTTCAACACCCATCTTTGTCTCTTAAAAACATTCCAATCGACCCAGAGCAGGATCCTTGGAGATCAGTAAAGACAGTGAAGAAAAAAGACATGATCGCAAACAAAAGGGTTCTCCACCCAATGGAACTGTCGAGGTTTTTGTTCTAATCTGGATGACATCAAACCATACCATCCTGTATGTGTTTCCTTACAGGAAACATTTCTGAATCCTGCCGATACAATAATCTTTTGGCACTTTTATTTGTACAGAAATGACAGGCTGTGTGATGGACGATTGCATGGAGAGGTGGCGCTGTTGATTGATCAGCATGTGCCCACCCTGTCTTTGTCACTCAACACACCCTTGGAGGCCATAGCCATCCGTGTTTCCTTGGATCATACCATCACTGTTTGTTCTTTCTACCTTTCGCCAGAAGAGACCCATGATCAATCAAACCTTGATGCTCACATTGAACAGTTGGCGTCTCCCTTTTAAATCCTGGGGGACTTTAATGGACATCATCCACTCCGGGGAAGTGCCGATATGGGAAGGAGGGGTTATTCCATAGAGCATATGCTTTCTGATAACAACCTTTCTCTTTTCAGTAGTGTTTTTTATACTTATTTTCATGCACTTAGCCTGTCCTTTACTGTTATTCATCTTTCAGTTTGCTCACATTCATTATTCACTTTTCATGGAGGGTTGACAATAACCCATGAGGCAGTGATCATTTTGATAGAGATTGGCTATAGTTGATGCCATCTGACTCACGTGCCTCAGTGGAAGCTGGATCAAGCAAACTGGCCCTTATTCACTACTGTCACAAAACGTGATCCTGCCAATGTCAATAAGCTATCAATAGATGACTGTGTGGCAGCACTGAGTGACTGTACTATACTGGCAGCTGCTCGTTGTATTCCAAAACCTCAACAAGTTTTCATGATATCCTCGTTCGTGAGGGAATCCTGCCTGTCACATGACATGGAAGGCTCAAAAACGGGTCTGAAATGCTTTTCGTAGGTATCCCACACTTTTGCATCACATCGCTTTCCAGCAGGCCCATGCATATGCTCATTGGATAAGACGTCAAAGCTAGAAGGAATCTTGGATTAAGTTTACAATCAGCATATCTTCTACCACCAGTTCCAAAGTCATATGTGACAAGATGTGAAAGGTCAGTCCCCCTCTCAATCTTGCTCTCTGATGACCAGGAAGTAGCTGATACCTGGAGCATTGCCAGTACTCTAGGTGAAAACTTTTGCTGAATATTTAGCATTTCTGCTTCTTCCTCCACTGTCTTAGCCATCAAGACACGGGCAGAGCGATCACCTCTTTCCTTTCAAGCTGATTGTCTCTATGACTATAATCGTCCCTTTACACTGGTGGTACTCAAACTGCCCCTTTATTGGTCTGGCAGTACAAGCGTTATTCTTGCTATACTTCTGATTGTTTTTCCTGAAACCTGACACCATGACTGCTGTCCTACCTTTCTCTAAACCTGGGAAGGATCACAAGATTCCTACATACTTTCGTCCAATTCCTTTGACAATCTGTCTCTGCAAGACCTTAGAGAGGATGGTTAATGCTGGTCTTGTTTGGTTCCTCGAATAAAATAACTTCCTCTCACCCACACAGTGTGGGTTCCGACGACAGCACTCCACCATAAACCACCTGATTCGACTTGAAACGTCAATCAGAGAAGCCTTTTTCAAATGACAGCATTTTGTATAAGTATTCTTTGACATTGAAAAAGCTAATGATACAATGTCGTGGTATGACATTTTACGAGACCTTCATGTATATTTGTTACGTAGCCATTTCCCCATATTTATTAACATTTTTAATGGTAGGAGTTTCCAAGTTTGTGTGGGTTGGACACTTTCCCGTTCTTTTCTACAGGAACTTGGAGTCCCTCAGGGTTGTGTTTTGAGCGTCACACCTTTCAGTATAAAGATCAATGACGTCACTGAACAACTCCCTCTAACTGTTGCAAACGGGCTCGATCTCGACAAATTTCAGTTCCGTAGTTGCTCGCAGAATCCCCTCTACAGCTTCTGTGTTCACTGCCGAATTGTACACAATTTCTCTTGTCCTGGATAACATAGAAGCTAAGCAGTACTCAAACGGCACTATTTACACTGACTCACTTAGTTTTCTATTGCTTCATGTTGGTTCACACTCTGTTCTCGTCGATATTTAAAACTGAGTTTTTGAGTTATTACGTAATGAAAATGAAGGACAATATATTCAAAATTTTTACTACGATATTCAAAGACACTCCCAGAATTTGTGACTTGGTCATTATGTAGATGTTGTTATAAAAGGAAACACTGTATAGTAAAGTTCTGATGATCTGTTGAGGAAAGCTTTAAAATATCATTTTCATGAACAATCCGAGTCATCAGTACATAGGTAGTGCTGCCACCTACCTGATACTAGCAACATGGAAAACTGAAAAACTCGAAAGTGAGTATATGTAACAGTTCCTTTGAAATTGTGGCCATGTTGATTAACGAACAAACTTTAGTATACAGATAAAGTACAGAAATGTTTCTGGAATCGCCGAAGTTCTGTATCAGTTGTTTGTCTCAGATTGTATTTATCAAGGTCTTGAAAATCGCTTCATATATTAATCAGCCATTTTATTAGGGTCCTTACCTGAAGTTGTCGTGACATGGACTACCCAAGACGATGAAATATGCCTTATGTGATTTTAGCCCATTGGTTTACAACCGACACATGATTGTGGTGCTGAGACCGATGCTCGTGAAGGACAGAGCACAAATAGCCCATTGTGTAACTTTGTGCTTAGCTACAAACAATCAACCATGGATGCATAAAACGATAACATGCGAGTCACCGGACTGTGTAGTAGTCGTCCAGTCACTCAAGTGTTCACGATTTGCACTTTAACATCACCGTTGTCCCGTTTCACAATGTTCATTCGCTGCTAAGCACAACGTTGCACAGTTGGGTGCCTGTGTTGATACCTCTGTGGAAATGGAACCTCAAACTTTATTGTTACAGCAGTTTTTAAACCAGTTGTCGGGTGTCGCATGATTTGAACGGCGTGGCTAAAATTTTGTCACAACTGTTGGAACATTTCAGCAGATCAGGACATCTGGAAATACACTTTCCGATGGTTGACATCGACTACAGGGTTTTTCCTAATGATAATAAAAACAACCACTTACTGTAAACCTACTTTTTTAAACAGGAAATATCTGTGGTCGTCAGGATAATGGAGTAAATACGCTTTCTGTAGCCCCCACAATTGTGAGGTCGGGGGGAGCCAAAAGGGGTGCAGAGAGTCTGATAAGCTTGAGGGGAGAAGCACAGAGTCTAATTTCTTTAAAGGGAGATTGCATACTTATGCTAAGTTAACATCAGTCATCCAAATTGGTTAACTACAATTATAGGGAAATAAATGGAGGTGGGAACCCAGTTATGTTTTGTATGCGGGGAGGGGGGAATTTTTTGTAGTTACGCTCCTGAATTAAGTCCTTTGGCTTACAGACTATTTGAGCTAGGACTACGTATTTTAAATATGCGACTCCAAGGACTTTTTCACAACAAAGCTACTTGAGGGCTGTCTGCACTAGTCATTTCTAATTTTAAATGTTACCTTAAAGGGGAGACAGCAAAGTCATCCCTGTTCCCTCATCCCACCTAAACTATTCGGTTCATATAAATTAGGGTGTTGGTATAAATAAAAGTTATTAACAGTTATCGTAACTGTGAAATTTCAGAGTTGCCAGTCATTATTTGTATGAAAATTAAAGCCACGCAAGGTTGATAATGTAAGCCACTAATGTATTCCACCCTGTAATGTTAGACACTAATGTATTCCACCCTCCTAGATCCTAAACAACTTGAAAACCTGATGCGGAAATATAGACACTAATCACGTCCTATTTGATGGAGATTTACTTATAAAATTTGTAAGACGAATAATTTTACTTTACTTTCTCAAGTGAATACAACTTGTGGTTAAACATACTGTGTGCCTGCTACACTCATGGCAAATGTTTTTTTCTTATCAGTTTTCTGTTTACTTAATACTATTTCTTCTGTTTAATCAAAGTCTGGTTCTCCAACTCGGGTTTTTATTTGTTTTAATGTTGAATTTCTCTCAAAGCTACCCTAACGCTTTCTGTCCTGTGTCCCTAATTCTGAAAACTGAAGGAAAGGCAGCTAGCCAACATCACCCACCGTCAATTCTTTTTATAATCTTTTAACTATGGTGTCCCAATAACTTACCAGTAAGTCTACAGTCTTAAGACGTTAAATTCGGGTTTCGATACCAGTGATTGACAAAACAACGGAGAGTGCACTGTGAAGCTTTGTGTTTAATAACAAACAAAACATTTACCAACAAAGACTAAAATTCACTGATAACTTGTAACGCTTCCACGGTTGAAAAAGCGAGCATATTTGGAAATGGGTTTCGATTTCGCAAGGCACAGATTGCGAGTCGAGTACCCTAACCATCAGGTCAAACTACAGATTGTGAGTCAAGTATACCCTAACCATCAGGTCAAACTACAGATTGTGAGTCAAGTATACCCTACCATCAGGTCAAACTACAGATTGTGAGTCAAGTATACCCTAACCATGAGGTCAAACTACAGATTGTGAGTCAAGTATACCCTAACCATGAGGTCAAACTACAGATTGTGAGTCAAGTATACTCTAACCATGAGGTCAAACTTCAGATTGTGAGTCAAGTATACCCTAACCATCAGGTCAAACTACAGATTGTGAGTCAAGTATACCCTAACCATCAGGTCAAACTACAGATTGTGAGTCAAGTATACCCTAACCATCAAACTACAGATTGTGAGTCGAGTATACCCTAACCATGAGGTCAAACTACAGATTGCGAGTCGAGTATACCCTAACCATGAGGTCAAACTACAGATTGCGAGTCGAGTATACCCTAACCATGAGGTCAAACTACAGATTGCGAGTCGAGTATACCCTAACCATGAGGTCAAACTACAGATTGCGAGTCGAGTATACCCTAACCATGAGGTCAAACTACAGATTGCGAGTCGAGTATACCCTAACCATGAGGTCAAACTACAGATTGCGAGTCGAGTATACCCTAACCATGAGGTCAAACTACAGATTGCGAGTCGAGTATACCCTAACCATGAGGTCAAACTACAGATTGCGAGTCGAGTATACCCTAACCATCAGGTCAAACTACAGATTGCGAGTCGAGTATACCCTAACCATGAGGCCAAACTACAGATTGTGAGTCAAGTATACTCTAACCATGAGGTCAAACTACAGATTGCGAGTCGAGTATACCCTAACCATCAGGTCAAACTGCAGATTGTGAGTCAAGTATACCCTAACCATCAGGTCAAACTACAGATTGTGAGTCAAGTATACCCTAACCATCAGGTCAAACTGCAGATTGTGAGTCGAGTATACCCTAACCATCAGGTCAAACTATAGATTGTGAGTCAAGTATACCCTAACCATCAGGTCAAACTACAGATTACGAGTTGAGTATCCTAACCATCAGATCAAACGAGAGAGTTTGATATATAATTGTATTTTCACCAACTCGCCGAAATGATGTTGACTGTTTTACTCAGTAGTTTATCATACGAACACACACAGTTTCACCTTTGTTGTTCCCACATGTGTAAACACTACTTTTTTTGTCTACCGAACACAAGCACAGGTGGCGCTAGCCTACTGAGCCCGAACTAGAAATAAGTATTGCCCTCTCCCCCAGCTCTGCCTTAAAAATATTGATTGTATTGTTTTTAAAAGATGTTACAAACACTCCATAAAACTAATACTCGTTATAAACACCGCTGTGCCCTTGACGCATTGCGCATACACTGCGCTTAAGGCGCTCGACTCGTACTCTCAAAGCCAGGGGTTCGAATTCCCGTTACACCAAATATGATCACCTTTTCAGTCGTGGGAGCGTTGTAAGATGACACTCCTACTGTTCGTTGGTAAAAGAGTAGCTCAAGAGTTGGCGGTGGGTGGTGATGACTTGTACTGCTATATTAAGGACAGCTGGAACAAATATCCATCATGTAGCCAAAATGAAAAACCAATCAAATAAACTATTCAACACAAGTATTAAACGTCTGATTATTACTGAGAGATGTATTTTTAATGAGATGTATTTTAATGGCATACGTGGAAAATGTCTTTTAATTTCGTCCTCAAAATTAGTACAGAACTAAAACAGATAAAGTCAAGCTTCAGAGAAAATAAAAATCCGTGAATAGATGATGTCTTGAGCTGACTAGGGACCTCAGGCTTACCTCCGCCATCACAGCCAAATGGAACTTATCCGTTTTTGTTTTACGTTGAAAAAATGGATTTTAGATTAATAAAGACATGTTAACTATGTTGAATAAATATATATTTCAGCTTTAATGTCACTCACCTCGAATAATTTTGAGAAATAAAGACGTTACAGAGAAAGTATCATTGAACATTCGCATTTCAACATATTCACGCACTGTTTAATGTAATTCTCAATGTTTTTATTTTTGTTAATAATTCTTAGGCCCGGAATGGCCAAGCATGTTAAGGCGTGCGACTCGTAATCTGAGGGTTTGCATCCCCGTCGCGCCAAACATGCTCGCCCTTTCAGCCGTGGTACCTATTCGTTGGTAAAAGAGTAGCCCAAGAGTTGGCGGTGGGTAGTAATGACCAGCTGCCTTCCCTCTAGTCTTACACTGCTAAATTAGGGACGGCTGGCAGAGATAGCCCTCGAGTAGCTTTGTGCGAAATTCAAACATTTTTTTTTATAATTCAGACACTGTTTAATGTAATTGTTAATGTTTTTATTTTTCATGCTGTTTGATGTGGTGTGTCTAGTTTGATTTTCTCAACATGTCAGTTTTTTGTATCCATTGTTTCAGTGTTTTACAAGTGTCGGGACACTTTGGTACAGCAATTTTAGTTTCGTTATTTTCCACTTTGCCCCCCAGTGGCTCAGCGGTATGTCTGCAGACTTACACGCTAAAATCCAGGTTTCGATACCCGTGGTGGGCAGAGCGCAGATAGCCCATTGTGTAGCTTTGTGCTTAATTCAAAACAACAATTTTCCACTTTTTCAGACGGTTTACGATCGTGTCTTTCAATTCATTATTTTTCTTGCCTTTAGACAATCGAATGCTGATTTCTTACGTATCTCGCGTGAATTTAGAATCTTGCATTACGAATATTGTACTTTGTCTGACAGTAAGCTCTGAGACGTATTCGTGTACGCCCGGAAATCGTTATGAGTAGGTAATGAACTTAGCTTAAAAAAAAGATCTTTAACACAACTTAAGGCAAAGTATGAACATCCATTATCCCATAACAATAGATTATCAAAATATTAGATCTGTTCTGTCTCGTTTATTTAGAATAAAAACAACAAACTACACATTAAAATAATTACAAGTTATAATACACTTTTTAAAATTATCTTATGACAAGTAAACTCGTGGTTTTGAAACAAAAAGGGTGTTAAAACGGGTGTTTTGTTTTGAATACATGGTGCATTTATTAAAAGTCTGTAAATACTCCAACATGAGTGAAAATTAAGCGTTTCGTATATCTGGTATTATGAGAACAAAATACGTACTTAAGGAGAAAGGAATGTTTCTTTACCTTTCTCACGAGTAGTGTTGTTCGTTCAGACAGGTTTTATATTACCCCTCAGCGAATCACAGGGTAGGTTAAAACCAGTACTACAACTGAACTAACAACATTAATTCGCAGCAACTATTAAATTTACATTCCCAGGTATAAAATCAGGTATGCACGTGAAACAATTCGGCATTTAGTATTGGGGTATCTGGCTGTTAGAGTTCAAACGACCAGAAGCGTATTCCATAGATGCTGGGCCTTGTATGGCCAGGTGGTTAGGGCGCTCTATTCGTAATCTGAAAGTCACGAATTCGAATCCCCGTCACCACCAACATGCTTGCCCTTTCAGCCGTGGGGACGTTATAAAGTTACGGTCACTCCCACTATTTGTTTGTGAAAGAGTATCCCAACAGTTGGCGATGAGTGGTGATGACTAACTGCCTCCCCTTTAGTTTTACACTGCTAAATTAGGGACGGCTGACACAGATGTCTCTCGTGTAGCCTTGCACGAGATTCAAAACGATTCCGAAGATGCTGATGTCCCTGTGATGAAATGATATCTTTGCACCAAGTGTATATATAGATAATGCGAGGAAGTTGCCCTGATAGGGGCCTAAGAAAGTGCGGGGTACTCTGGCAGAGGCCTAGCGCGTTAAGGCGTGCGCTTCGTAATCTTAGGGTCGCGGGTTCGCGCCCGAGTCGTGCCAAACATGCTCGCCCTCCCAGCCGTGGGGGCGTTATAATGTGACGGTCAATCCCACTATTCGTTGGTAAAAGGGTAGCCCAAGAGTTGGCGGTGGGTGGTGATGAATAGCTGCCTTCCCTCTAGTCTTACACTGCTAAATTAGGGACGGCTAGCACAGATAGCCCTCGAGTAGCTTTGGATTGGCCGTCATATTATAACGCCTTCACGGCTGAAAAGGCGTTTGGTGCGATAAGGATTCGAACGCGCGACCCTCAGATTACGATTCGAGTGCTCTGACATCCTGGCCATGCCGTGTCACTGTTTCAATGAAGAAAAAACATAAATATGTTAAATTCGAGGTTCTGTTGATGTTAATGTCATCTGTTAATGTTGTCCCCCCCCAGTGGCTTAGCGGTATGTCTGCGGACTTACGCGCTAAAATCCGGGTTTCGATACCCGTGGTGGGCAGAGCACAGATAGCCCATTGTGTAGCTTTGTGCTTAATTCAAAACAACAACAACAACGTGTTAATGTTCATTGTATGACGTACGTTATATTTTACGTCACTCTCTGCGTTGAACTGTTGTCCCGCCCTATGGTGGATAAACAATTAAATAGAATACTGTTTTTTTTTAAATGCTGCTTTAAAACAGCACTTAACATCAGAACTAGTGACATCAAATCTCTTTCTGCGTCCGCCCACCGCTAGTACAGCGGTGTGTCTTCGGATTTACAACGCTAAACTCAGGGGTTCGATAATCCTTGGTGGGCCCAGCAGAAAGCCCGATGTGGGTTTGCTAAAAGAAAAACAAAAACTTTCTGCGTCCTGTTGATTGTAAACACCACACCAAACTAGATTACTGTAATCAGTGATTACTAACACAAATGTTAAGTCACGAGATAGCAAAGGAAAGCAGTTATCTGTTTACGATTGAAAGTATTGAACAACAAGACCAATCCAAAGAGGTTATCCACTCTTGCCCTCGCGCATCTGTTCGATGTTACATGCGTTCATATTGGATAAGGTTGAGTGACGCCAAAGTGCACCTTCGAAAACTCGCAAGCCCTTTCAGGCGTGATGAGAGGTCTCGACCCCAATGTGGCCTTGAAATTTGTAAAAATCCGGGGTCACATTTCAGTTATTAACCCCAAACCATGAAAATGCTCCATCTACTCCATTACGAAAAAAATTGTGTATAAAAAAGCTTCAAAGTAATCCATAATTCAGATTCTGATTTGGATTCGGACCAAATTTGGGGAGGACAGCTCCATACCGACTTGCCATTTTGTGTACAATTTTCACGTACATCAATTTATTAGTTTCTGAGACACGCGCGCGGAGATACAGACACATACATACATAGATGGACTCGTTTGAAACACCCTTCTGGGGACGAGGGTAAATATAGCCATACTCTTGTTAATTACAACGCTTACATATTTTAAAGTATGCTAAATATCTGCGGTATATATCCAGGGAAGATTTGGGACGAAGTCGCTTCCTAGAATAGAATATTAAAGCTACAGTTTTCACGTTAAGAATTACATGAAACAGGGTAAGCAAATAATTTAATATACTTTCAACTCAGCAGTGAAACCGCTTGTTGGGGACGGAACATGTGTTCCTGTACGTTCTTACACTCCTAGAAACCGGATTTTGATATACACGGTGTGCAGAGAACAAATAGTGCTTTGTGCTTAATAACGCACAACATGTGTATTTCTTGTGCATTATCTCAGAGGGAAGGGGTTAAATTTGCCGTAACACTATGCTACGTAACATTTGAACAATCTTTATCGCGCATTTCTTTCTTAGAACAAAACTTTACAATGTAATCTCTGCACTGTATCTATCTCGGGAATCGAACCCCGAATTTTAGCATTGAAAGTCCGTAAACATATCGCTGACCCACAAGCGGACCAACACACTGTCTTACCAAATTACCTCTATTGTGAAAGGTTATATACACCAATTTTATGATTGGTATTTGTACAAGAAGTGTTAAATCGATAGTAACTGGGTGATCACTGTGCGAGGTCGCAAGCCACGAACTGTTAGGCACACGCGTTTTGTTATTTACATATGTGGTAATTTTGTTTTTACTTTTCAAAATATGGATGAAAACGTTCAGTTAAGTAAAGGCTTTAATAACAACGCGTTAACCATAATAAAAAAAAATTCAGAGAAAATGTGCTTATTACGCGGGAAAGCCCCACAAAATTTGTTACTATATGCACGCGCGAAGAACGATAGGAGCTAGTGTGAAACAAATACACCAAAAAGCACGAGATTCATCACAGCGCGTTCCGAGTTCAGTCTCCTTCTGGGAATTTTGTTGCTTAGGATTTTCACGCAAACCTACACGAGGAATATTTTTTATGACGTTAAAAAAAACACAAAAGTTCAAGAAGTCATTATAAAAAACGCTACCCTCCAGCTCGTTCCTGTGAAGAAAGGTCCACTCTTCGAAACCGCTCGGAGTATGATTTTGTTTTTATTCCTACCATTATGAACTGATAGACCATAGAGAAGGCAGCTGGTCAATTCAACCCTAACTGAAAAGTGGGATTTGATGGCTAATCTGATAGCGTACCTAACAGTAACAAATTACGGAGTGCGTTTTTGCGAGCCACGAGCGTACGAATGAACGATACACGCACTATAGTCATTACGCCACGCCCATACAAGAAGTTTGAGATTCCGTTTGGAAGACCCAAGCTATTAACATTACCTGTGAATTTTACTAAAAATTATCATTGGGATTTCAGCTATGATTAGTCTGCTTTTATATTCGTTTTTATAAAATGGATTAAAATTCGCTCGCGCACTTGAAAAGGTCACCATTTCGTAACAACAGAACAAAATGATCGACTGACCCTTGGATCCCCCGGCACGTTCCATTCAAAAGCTGATTTCATCTTGTGATCACTGGATTACATTCACGAGATTATGTGTCATTTTAATCTGTTTCATTCCGTTCACTGGTTGTGACTCTATGACTCCATGTTTGAAGAGACTGTCGCTGTGGGTTTAACGCAACCTAGTCGCTTTGTTCTGTAATGTCACTCAGTTTGTACACTTAATTTCAGATGTGCCGTTAATAAAATAATGGCTTTATATTTCTTTAATAATCGCTGATTAACGACAATAAACGTTGGTGGGCTCTTGAGTTATCTTGAAAAAAATAATTCAACGTTCAGTTCTGGAAAAAAATAAATTAGCTTGGTTCTTTCTTTAAAGTTTCAACAAGCAGTTTAAACACTGGGAACCTGCAGATCATCTTAACTGTCTCTAACTAACATAAAAATAAACTTCATCATACAACTTCACTGCAGAACGTTCCATTAATTGAATGGTGGGTGGTGATGACTATCTGCCTTCCCTCTAGTCTTACACTGCAAAATTAGGGACGGAGAACGCATATAGCCCTCGTGTAGCTTTGCGCGAAATTCAAAAAACAAGCAAACATCTTACCAAATAGAGGGCTATCAAACTAGAGTTGTGTGTTCACTAAATTGCATTAGTAGTAGCCTCACACAGAAGTTTTGAAATAGCGTTATCGTATTATTTATGTCGGTACATCACTCTTACTAAGTACAATGTGTCATTGTTTCTGAATGGAATTCTTTATACAGCTTTATACGGACTAAATTTAACATTTTGTAATATGTATTCTTGTGCAGTTTTGCTTTACTGTTTAAAAATGATATTAAATATTGAACTTGTAATAACATCTGTTTGGAACACGTTAGAAATAAAATGTCTCAGTTTGTTTCTCAATTTCGCGCAAAGCTACACGAGGGCTATCTTCGCAAGCCGCCCCTAATTTAACAGTGTAAGGCTAGAGGAAATTCAACTAGTCATTATCATCCACAGCCAACTCTTGGGCTACTCTTTTACCAATGAATAATAGTGGGATTGACCGAAATATTATAACACCTCATGGCTGAAAGGACGAATATGTTTGTTGTGACGGAGATTTAAACCCGCAACCCTCAGATTATAAGTCGAGCATCCTAACCACCTGGCCATGCCGGGGCCTTGTGGCTTTGTTCACAAAATCACCAGAAATAAATAAGATGAATAGTGAACGTATTCCTGTACGGATTTCAGATAGACTCTTAACAATTATTACAACAATAATAATGGCAAATTAAACATTGTGTAAATAAAGTATTGAAAGTTTTGCCTCATTTTAAATTTATTTTATATATTTTCACCAGGGTTTATCGTTTCTGGCATTGATTCTACTAGCAGGAAGACTATATAATGTTGACCGCCAGGTTAGTTTGCTGAGTACCATATCATCACTCTGGTTTCCTGATGATATTCTCTCTCCCAGTCCGCCAGATGTCGCTAATAACGGAGCATCTCAGGCTGAGATGTCTAGTGCCCAGAACAGTGACCCACAAAATGGCGATTCTTCGGTTCTTGCTTCCAAAATAGAGAATCTGGTTAATTTGAAAGCAGATATTGAATACATAATTGGTAAGTAATTGTTAAATCCAAAGGTAGAAGTTTCAAACTTCATCACATCTGTTTAATATTTTCACTAGCGCCTGTTTAATGTAGACAAATAGAAACATCTATTGTTGTATTTGTTCATATTGTAACGTTGTAATGGTGTCTATTATTGAGTGGATTCTTATACAGCGATACCGTATTATTTCTTCAACTTCAAATTGTAACGTTTACAAGTTCCACTTTCTGTGCACTAATGATGTCAGTATTTTTACAGTAGACGATAATAGGACAGTTTCTCTTTTAGACTTTCTGTCCTTTGTGACATTTCATCCTGTGTCCAGTGCTTAGTCGTAAAACACACTAAACACTTACAGTAGTGAAGTAATTGGGTAACAACAACAACAAACTGACTAAATCATGTAATGATTTTTCGTTAACCAGCGGGCCCGGCATAGCCAGGTGGGTTAAGACACTCGACTCGTTATCCAAGGGTCGCGTGTTCGAATCCCCATCGCGACAAACATGCTCGTCCTTTCAGCCGTGAGGGCGTTATAATTTGAGAGTCAATCTCACTATTCGTTGGTAAAAGAGTATCCCAACAGTTGGCGGTGGGTAGTGATGACTAGCTTCCTTTCCTCTAGTCTTACACTGCTAAGTTAGGGATGGCTAGCGCAGATAGTCCTCATTTAGCTGTGCGCGAAATTCAAAGCAAACAAATCATTAACTAACAAATACAAGTAACTACTGCTCCAGACAAACTCTATGTTTGTGTGGACAATTTTTTTAGATACTTAGCTATGCGCTCATTACTTGAGGATCGACTTTCCCCTTGCCAAACGACAATTCAAATGCGATCTAAGCAGTGTTTTGTTTTTGTTCCCGGTTTGTAAAAAATATTACGTGATAGAAAAAAAAAGTGTTAATTTCGAAATCTTCGTAGCTGAATTATGAGAAATCCGTTATTAAAACAAAAACAACTAATAATTAATTTTAAATTTGCCGGCCTGTGTTATTAATTAGTGAATCTGTTTTTCTGTTACTAGTCGATTATTGGCTTACCAAGTTTGTTAGGCCGTTTGAATCAGTTCCTCTGTGTGTAGTTAGATAGCAATTCAGTTAGCGCTATACATTTTAAATTTGTTTCAACCTTTCAAGAAAACGGTTCGGTTTTATTTGTGAGTTAGGCTTAGCTACGAAAGTAGAGTGAAGAAATAAATTACTTTTGTTAAGAGGAATTTGCTTTGTATAATTGTACACAAAAAATAATCCATCCTACGACGGAAGCCATTTGAAACGAAACTTTATATTTAAATATTTTTCATTAAATATTCACACATTTTAAGTTATAACAAGTCACAACTTGCCATTTTAGAAACTTTAGATTATTAAGTTACTTTAGCTAGTTAAGTAAGCCTTACGATAATAAAATTAGGGTTAACAATCACCATAACTTCAGACCAATGAAATCTATCCCACCTGTGCACCTTAATATTGTTAGTTTATAGAGGTGTAACGGTGCCAGTTTAACAACTATTTTATGGAAGTGTAACGGTGCCAGTTTAACAACTAGTTTATAGAGGTGTAACGGTGCCAGTTTAACAACTACAGGGTGGTCGGTAGAAAAGCGGAAAATTTGTCAAACAGTTATTTATTTTTACAAAGAATAACTTTTACAAAGTTTTTTAAAGGCATATGTTATATTACACTCATAGATGCTCAAAATTATTAAAATCATGCATTTTATTAATGATGTAAAGAAATCAAAATAGAAATGAGTAAGCACGCATTTTATTCATGATCTCATCTGACCCTCAAATTTTCCGCTTTTCTAGCGACCACCCTGTAGTTTATAGAGGTGTAATGGTGCCAGTTTAACAACTAGTTTATGGAGGTGTAACGGTATTCAGCATATATCTTTCCATTATTTTGTTTTTAGATATAATTTCTGATTTTTGGAAGACAATGTTGGCCCTATCGTAGAGGTTTGTATTTTGTAGTAGGGTTTGATTTCTTGTCGTATCACACAATATCTCCTTCGCACTCTAATCTGTGAATGCATCATAAGAATAGCAGTCCATCCATTCATGTGGACAGTGTGTAATTCTAGCTCGTTTACCACTTTCTGGTCAGTAGTTCAAAATCAGAAACGACAACAAACAGTTTGAGTAATTTTACCATAAAAAATCACACAGTGTTTAACACGCTCTTGTAAGAAAGATCCTGTTAGGTAATCCACTTTTCAACTCTTTATAATGTATGGTTTGTTGAACGTTATTTTAAATTATTTTGTCAGATAAGAATAGATACTAATGTTTTTACGATGCAGAAAACACTTGTTACTGTAACTTAATTAATTTGTTGTTATTAGTTAGTGGTGGTTGTCGATACCGAAACTATTAAAACGAAATATCATTCTTCTGATCTCGTTTGGCTGATTAACTAACTATTAATTACAGTTTACACTTTCAGTCTATTGAAGTTTCATTTGTGATATCAATTGTAGTAATTTTGATTACGTATTTTCTGAAAACGTTAATTTAATTATAGATTACTTGAAATATTAAAATAATCACAAAATAAACTTTGTAAACCACTATTTGGATTTTGTTTCTCGTATTATTCGTAACAATTGCTAAGTTTATAGTACTGTAAATATGTCGGTTAATCATGTCGATTTATGTCTAGTGAAACATTCGCTGTGCAAAATACTATTATATAACCTTGATATATACAACAAGTCTTCACTACATATTTGTATTAGCAAAATAACCTTGCATCTCTATACCGTGTACACATATTGTGCATATCATATTTTGTAAGAATTAGGCTAAAGTCAGCTGATAAACAGTACACGTTTAATATACTGGTGATTTTCTTGTTAACTCGTTCATCACACGATACTTAGAAAAAGTGGTAAAGAAGAAAGAAATAGAGAGGGTTGTGTAAACCTATATGATTTTATCTTGGAACCCACATCAATGTTATAGCTGTTACGTATTAAAATGTAAAATAGCCTGAAACCGAGTTAAATTATAATTTAGAAGTTAAATAAATGTCGATATTTATCCAACTTACGATATTTGCCAACAAGATTCATACACAGTTTTCTTTCTTAACACAAATATATGAAATACAATTTTCAATAGTGGTTGTTACAAACAATGATTTATGTACAAATGTTTTACAAATAATATCGAATCTTATTTCTGGTCTGGAACTTCCTTGATGTCTTATCAAAGTTTCGCGATGAGCGATTTAATTTCGAGTTGATGTAGATACAGTTAACAATCCGAAAGCTAGCTAGCTAGCTATGTCTTTTTCGCTGAATTTGCCGCCGCTAAAATTATACAGTGTTATTCTCGTAAAAATGATAATGTCCAATGTGAATCAACTGAAGTTGAACTGTTTATAATGTTTGAAATCTATAAACTTTCCTGGTCAAACACCTGAAGTTCCCCATTAATAAGAGTTAATCACAGTTATAAACAGTTATAGCTACTGAGATTTATAGTATACCAACTGAAGCAAACCAACAATATATAATGTTTCTTGGCGTGTCACGTTGGTTACATTTATAGAGTGAAGAGAATTTCTTGAAATTTAAGCATGCACAACAACACTGACGATTCACAACTGTTTACGATAACACAGAAATTGTTGGTGCTTACACTCGATACTTTTCTAGAACATTAGTGAATAGACGGGAGCTTCCCACTAGAGCTATAACAGTATAAGTTATGTATATTTCTATATATCAATTTAACTTGTACAGACATCGATGTTAAAATAAGATATATAATATTATATCAATCAAATAGCTCATTCCTGAAATAATGAATTAGATCTACACATGTTTGTGTTGTACCAAATGGTTTTACTTTGTTGTCTAAATTAATATAATTAAACCAATAGGAATACCAAACAGCTTTTAGGGTTACGGACACAGGCTTTAGGCCAACCTACTCGCATGGTCTAAAAAAATTTGAAATTGCTGACGAATAGGTATTGTGTTCAAGTAATTATAAACAGGAACCAGAACACGATTGTTGCTTGACTGCTAACACAACATTGGCTTTGCTCGTACGATAAAGTTTGGCACTAAACTCTTAAAGTCTGGTTGTTTAATTAATAGTGATTTATGGAGACATGTACGGAACGACAGCCGTTATGCAAGGTTAAGTACATTCAACAGAGAACTTTGAATTACGAGGACAAGATTCGAAAAGGGTACAACGAATTAATCCGAACACTGTCTCAAAAAGGTTAGTTCTATCTCATGACACCTGACACTGTGAAGCCCTCGGAATAGTTAGAAACGTATGAACCTTCGGACTTGGATTGTCAGCAGTAAAAACAGCTACACCCTGGAATTTGAATGATAACTGTTAGGAAGTAGAGAAACTAATCACATTCATTGCAGTATCAGGTGTATTTTGAACGTAATCAAACATTGCAGTATCAGGTGTATTTTGAACGTAATCAAACATTGCAGTATCAGGTGTATTTTGAACGTAATCAAACATTGCAGTATCGGGTGTATTTTGAACGTAATCAAACATTGCAGTATCGGGTGTATTTTGAACGTAATCAGTCATTGCAATATTAGGTGTATTTTGAACGTAATCAGTCATTTCAGTATTAGGTGTATTTTGAACGTAATCAGTCATTGCAATATTAGGTGTATTTTGAACGTAATCAGTCATTGCAATATTAGGTGTATTTTGAACGTAATCAGTCATTTCAGTATTAGGTGTATTTTGAACGTAATCAAACATTGCAGTATCAGATGTATTTTGAACGTAATCAAACATTGCAGTATCAGATGTATTTTGAACGTAATCAAACATTGCAGTATCAGATGTATTTTGAACGTAATCAAACATTGCAGTATCAGATGTATTTTGAACGTAATCAGTCATTGCAATATTAGGTGTATTTTGAACGTAATCAGTCATTGCAATATTAGGTGTATTTTGAACGTAATCAGTCATTTCAGTATTAGGTGTATTTTGAACGTAATCAAACATTGCAGTATCAGATGTATTTTGAACGTAATCAAACATTGCAGTATCAGATGTATTTTGAACGTAATCAAACATTGCAGTATCAGGTGTATTTTGAACGTAATCAGTCATTGCAATATTAGGTGTATTTTGAACGTAATCAGTCATTTCAGTATTAGGTGTATTTTGAACGTAATCAAACATTGCAGTATTGGGTGTATTTTGAACGTAATCAGTCATTGCAATATTAGGCGTATTTTGAACGTAATCAGTCATTTCAGTATTAGGCGTATTTTGAACGTAATCAAACATTGCAGTATTGGGTGTATTTTGAACGTAATCAAACATTGCAGTATCAGGTGTATTTTGAACGTAATCAGTCATTGCAATGTTAGGTGTATTTTGAACGTAATCAGTCATTGCAATGTTAGGTGTATTTTGAACGTAATCAAACATTGCAGTATCAGGTGTATTTTAAACGTAATCAAACATTGCAGTATTAGGTGTATTTTGAACGTAATCAAACATTGCAGTATCAGGTGTATTTTGAACGTAATCAGTCATTGCAATGTTAGGTGTATTTTGAACGTAATCAGTCATTGCAATGTTAGGTGTATTTTGAACGTAATCAAACATTGCAGTATCAGGTGTATTTTAAACGTAATCAAACATTGCAGTATTAGGTGTATTTTGAACGTAATCAAACATTGCAGTATCAGGTGTATTTTGAACGTAATCAATCATCCAATATTTGAAGGACTTTTATGACTAATTCATACTATCCCTCGGGACACCTTGCCGTACTGTGACTCTTGGTATCCCTCGGGACATCTGGCTGGACAACTTTGAACTGTATCTGTGGCAATCCTAATTGACAAAACCTTTCGTGACTAGAGTCAGTCCCGGATTTACTGCATTCTTACTCTCTGGGACTCCACATTCCAAGGCCTTAGAGTTTAAAACAATCAGACTTTATCTCAGTTTATGACACTAAAAAACAAAACTCGTTTAAGAATCAGTCAGTTACGGGCGACCACGCGTCATAATATTTTCGTAAAGAGTAAACTAAACTCCAACTCGTACTTTTTCCAAGCAAGTTGTATGTCCTCTAGCGACTGGCAACTGTTTTGGGGTAATGAGGAAAAGGTGAATATAATAACTCATACAGTAGGGTGTGAGAGACAGGAAGCTATATCAACACCAGAAAAATTTGATTAGCAGTTTATAATTTTTTAAAGATGTTTTTGTGTTTATTTTATCAACCAAGTCTCATCTTTCGCCAATTTATTGACGTATCGTGACTGAAATATCCCATTATATCCTGACTTGCACTAATGCATGATTGACTCTATTGAACATGGAAAATTGTGTCTAAAATAGTTTGTTTTTTCTCGTGCTAAGATGTGGGAAAAGGAAAACTATAAACGACGTCCGACTGGCAAGAACTGAAAACACGCTTATCGTTTGTAAAAATTACGTAGTCAGCCCATTAAGCAAGAAATTACCAAGTAATTCACAACATTTTGAATGTGTGAATCCACGAATGAAAGTTTTGGCTTCGGACGTTAAAGTGTCGAACACTAGAAGACAGTTAACCTCAAGAAACGACACCCGAACCTTTGCTGTTAATATACAATTTCTCAAAAGCAGAGTATTTTAAAAGTCACGAAACAACGCCCGATGTTGTGACTTGACATTTAAAACAACGCCCGATGTTGTGACTTGACATTTGAAATAACGCCCAATGCTGTGACTTGACATTTGAAACAACGCCCGATGTTCTGATCCCTGAAGTCATTTCCAAATATACCACAAAGGGGAAGTGGTGTGGGGGTTCAGATACAGAGATGACATTCTGCTTTTAATTATAAACATTATTACTTACATCTACTATCATATTGTAATGTAGCTATCTTTTAAAACAATGGTTCTGCTAACCCGAAGATGACCTAGGAAGGTCGTAACGTTGTTCTCTGCTTATCAGTAATAGTATTAATACCCATACCAGGTGTTCTGAGATACAATCCCACTATTCGTTGGTAAAAGAGTAGCCCAAGAGTTGGCAATGGGTGATGCTGACCAGCTACCTTCCCTCTAGTCTTACACTGCTAAATTAGGGACGGCTAGAGCAGATAACCCTGGTGTAGCTTTATTTGAAATTCAAAACAAACCAGTTTTCTCCAGGTAACCATAGCAGCCAACTTTCTGGGCCTAACCTACGGTTCTAGTCTAATTTGAACCAAACATGTAGTCCTCCGACGGTACAGCGGTAAATCTATGGATTTACAACGCTAAAATTAGGGGTTCGATTTCCTTCGGTGGACTCAGCAGACAGCCCGATGCGTCTTAGCTATAAGAAAAAACACACACACACACACAACAAACATGTGAATAAAGTTAGAAATAAGATGTGGGAAAGGGAAAACGCCCGACTAGCAAGAACTGAAAAGACGCTTAAAGTTCATAAAAACTACGTAGCCAGCCCAGTAGGGTTCAATGTAGCCAACTCACAAAATAAACAAAGAAACAGTAACACACTTTTCACTAAAGCGTATAGTATTCCTAGATAAACAGGCATAATCTTTTCATACAATTATTTATATATTTCTGTATTGTCAAATAGACTTCAGAATGGACTATCAGAATACTTCAATAAAAAACAATAACGAACTTAACACAAGATAGACTCGCTTATCTCCTACCACTAAGTCTAGTAGGTTTGATATGCAAACCAAGAGCTGCATGCCCTGTTCATTTTATTTTAAAAGTTGTTTTTTAAAATGTAAAGTGCCCTCTAGTGGCATGACTGCGGACTCGCACCGCTAGAAACCGGGTTTTTATACCCATGGTGGGCAGAGCACAAATAGCCCATGGTGTAGCTTTGTGTTCATTTCCGACACAAACCAAACTTTGAACGTAAAAGTAAGTTTTACTGTCCATTTTTCTATCGATATATAAATGCAGCAAGATGGTCCGATGTATTTCAGGACGGCTGATATGGGTGTGAACGCTTTTACTAATAAAACAGAGAACAATGTTTCGACCTTCCTAGGTCGTCTTCAGGTTAACCTGTTTTACCAGCCGTTCTGAGATACATTTTTATTTCAAATGGGTTTCTCGTCATCAAGTTGGTCCTAAGTGTTCTTGATTCTCCCGGGTTATATGACCAACGAGCAGGAAAACTGGTGACTAACAGTGTAGCATTTTTCCTAGCTGACGAGTGCACTTGCCGGAGCACGTGCATGAACTGGGAAGGACGTATACCTTAGAGCACGTGACATTATACCACGTCATTATGACTAGTTCATCAGTTATCTGCAGCAATTTTACGGTAAAAAAAAAACCCAACAACAAATATTTTCGTATTTTAATTAAAATTGTATTGTGATAATTATTTGTAATATTATTAAGAAAAAGAATATATTTATAAATTTTTAACTTTAGAATTCGTATTTTAGTACAATCAAACAGAATGTCTATAAAATTAAAAACATTCTTATGCAATTTAACCCTTTGTATTTTCGCTTTTTCGAAACATCATAAAATGCGAAAAGTAATACTAGTTGTTATGGTGTTTACGTCTGTCTGGTAAAGAGTGATTATTAGTGTTAGGCCTATTACATTTTTAGGCACTATATATTCTTAACCCGGTCCTGTGAAGAGGTCCCGGCATGGCCATGTGGTTAAGGCACTCGACTCGTAATCTGAGGGTCGCGGGTTCTAATTCCCGCCACACCAAACATGCTCGCCCTTTCAGCTTTGGGAAAATTATTATAATGTCACGGTCAATCCCAGTGTTCGTTGGTAAAAGGTAGCCTAAGAGTTGGCGGTGGGTGGTGATGTAAGCCTCTTTCAGTGGTGTATAGCCACGTAGTTAGGGCGCTTAACTCGTGATTTGATAGTCGAGCATTCGAATCCCCATCACACCTAAAATGCTCGTACTTTCAACTGTGGGAGCATTAAAATGTTATTAACAAACCCACTATTCGTTGGTAAAAAAAACAGTTCAAAAGTTGAGGGTGGTGATGACTAGCTGCCTTCTCTCTAGTCTTACACTGCTAAATTGGGGATGGCTAGCACAGATGTCACTCGTGTAGCTCTGCGTGAAATTCGTGTCGTGCGCCCTAACCACCAGGCCATGTCGGGCCCTGGATGTGTTCTAAGAAGATAAACTGCATTTCGGTAAGAATTTAGTCATGTAAGACTGAAGAATTCCCTTGATGAATGAAGCTTTATACGATGTCCATAAAATGATCTTGGAATAGTGAAAATACGTATTAGTTGCAATATAACAACGATTCCAATAATAATTATTGCTTTTTCCAGTATTAGCTCGTCAGTAAAACACTTGATGTTGTTAGATTCACTAGATTCCCGTTTCTTTGCGTCATAATAAATAAAATATTGAGACGTGAACGAAAGCTTTAAGTCTCACAACTGAATAAATTGTAACGAAACCCGTGGTGTAAGAGTTCACGTGACGGGCAATTACAGCTGTGGGTGCGATATAAGAGTGACAGTCGAACCAATTATTCGCTCGTGCCTTTCTTCTGATCACCAGTTCAAAATTAATTACCATCACATTCGAACCTGGCTGAGGTGATCACCACCATCCCATAGTCGCTGTTGGCGTGAGCTTGCTTGTGTCACGTGAATTATTGGTTCAAAAACTCGGAAATTATTACTCACCTCCGGGTCGTCTTGCATTTATGTATAACAACGGTAGCGGACAAAGATGAAGAAACAAAATAACGCGACGCACGTGCGAAAGATATTATACACAGGGTGTTCGGAAAGTCACTGTGCACTTATATATTTATTAACATACACGTTTCAATAGACAATACAGGAGGTAAATATGAATAACAATTATAAACATTGTTGAAAGTGACCCCTGTTGGCATCAATACAGGTCTGGATCCTTCTTATTTTGTTTCTAAACACCGCTGTCAGTTACTGGCTTGAAATAGACTGAATAGACATGTGATTACAAGACTGCATAGTGACTTTCCGAACACCCTGTAGATAAAACATGAGATTTCCACTGGTTACTGTGTAGCTCTGTACTTAATTTGAAGAAACAAACAAAGGATGTTATATTCTTGTTATTTAACTAATTTTACTTTTGAGAAGCTAGAACTGATTAAGTATATAAAAGTCTACTTCCCTATATAGTGGTGATATTGTCTTAACTTTACAATTATTAATTTAAAAAGGGAATCGATACCGTAAAAAATTATAGAAACACGATAGCTTAAAGTGAAAATGCAGTCGCCAAAAGTAAACAAACAAGCTTAAGGTTTGAGAAACAAGTTAAATAAAGAATTCTAAAGTTAAACATTTGTAAACGAGGGTAGTAAACACGGTAAATATGCAGAGTTTGTTTGTTTTGGAAATTCGCACAAAGCTACTCGAGGGCTATCTGTGCTAGCCATCCCTAATTTTGCAGTGTAAGACTAGAGGGAAGGCAGCTAGTCATCACCACCCACCGCCAACTCTTGGGCTACTCTTTTACCAACGAATAGTGGGATTGACCGTCACATTATACATCCCCACGGCTGGGAGGGCGAGCATGTTTAGCGCGACGCGGGCGCGAACCCGCGACCCTCGGATTACGAGTGCACTCCTTCACGCGCTCGGCCATGCCAGGCCCTTGTTTGTTTAGAATTAAGCTCAAAGCTACTCAATGGGCTACCTGTGCTCTGCCCACCACGGGTATCGAAACCCGGTTTTTAGTGTGCAAGTCCACAGACATACCACTGTGCCACTGGGGGGCAAATATGCAGAGACTGGAGCTATTGTAGACATTACTTACTTAAGATAACAAGTCTCTATTCAGACTCCACTTATTGTAATTTTACCTAACAGCGTGGAGTCGAAATGGAATTTGAAGATATCTATTGTGGGAGACTAGGTGATGCAGTGCATGATGATTTAATGTAGCTATTAACTAGTCGATCGCATTAATTCGACGTATAAACGTTTAAGCTGAAGCTGTAGATTGTCATGGAGATTATAATGAGTATTTATAGTTCCTTTGTAACTATGTTTTTTATATATACAATGCAAAGCAATGGACGTGTACGCGTCCAGACCAAGGCTCAGTCCTCACTAAAGCGCGTATGAAATGTTGTCAGTAGAAAACTGACCAGTCTTTTTAAATAAAACATACAGAATTAAAACTTTGATGTAAATAAATCTTCATGTGTTTTAAAGTAATAAAATTCAATATATATATTATTTTTAATTTCGCGCAAAGCTACACGAGGGCTATCTGCGCTAGCCATCCCTAATTTAACATTGTATGACTAGAGGTAAGGCAGCTAGTCATCATTATCCACCCTCAACTTTTGAACTGTTTTTTTACCAACGAATAGTGGGTTTGTTAATAACATTTTAATGCTCCCACGGTTGAAAGCACGAGCATTTTAGGTGTGATGGGGATTCGAATGCTCGACTATCAAATCACGAGTTAAGCGCCCTAACTACGTGGCTATACACCACTGAAAGAGGCTTACATCGTACTGAGTAACTTGTTTTCAGGTACAAATTCAGTCTGAATAGGTGACAAAATGAATCGGGTGAAATCACTCAACTTGTATGTAAACAACACTGGAGTCTTCAGTAATTATTATTCGGATTACAAGCCACAACGATAACACATTGGTTTACACTCCGAATCCTAGAGCTGACAAAATCACAGACCAAAGCTCGTTTTGGTGTATAAACAAGGATGTGTTTACAAAAAATGCACAACAGCAACAGTGTTAAACAAATTGTTTATTGTTTGTTTGTGTTTTTATTTCTTTAGTGGAGTTATCTTCTGCCAGAATCACTCTCATCTTAAGTGTCGTCTTTGTTGTGGTGTACATACTTAGTTGGTGGTGGATGGCCTTCTCTATCAATCAAGCGAAAGAGGACGTAAGTATGATTTAATAAACACCTTAATATACGTTGTCATCTTTATTTCTGAAAGCTGTATTTTTCTGTTTTGCCATCAGACAAAGTAACGTGCAGTAAAATAGGGAAATAAATCAAATATTCAATTAACTTTCTGGTCTTATGATGTTTCCACAAGAGAGAATAATACTAGTCGTTAAATTTTACACACACAAAGGTATGAAAATATAAATATTTAGTTTTTTTTCCCCCCAACGACACAGCGATGTGTCTGCGGACTTACTGCGTTGGAATACAGGTTTCGATACCCGTGGTGATCAGATCAATCACAGATAGCTCATCGTGTTCTTAACTTAACTTTAAAAAACGTTATATACTTTTAGTTGTGTTTTTAAGTATATAAACGGTGACCATCTCGTGTGTGTATTTGAACGTGTCATTCGACATTACAAATAGCTTGGTGGTTGAGGTACTCGAATTGTAATTTGAAGGTCGCGGGTTCGAATCCCCATCACACCAAACATTCACGCTCGCCATTTCAGCCGTATGGGCGTTATAATACGACGGTCAATCCCACTATTTGTTGGTAAAGGAGTAGCCCAAGAGTTGGCGGATGGTGGTGAGTAACTGTCTTCCACTGCTAAATTAAGGACGACTAGCGCAGATAGCTCTCGTGTAGCTTTGCGCAAAATTCAAAACAAAAAGCAAATCAAATGACATCACAAACAGGGCTTTTTTGTAGTGCTATGTTTCACTTGTTTAAGAATTAGTCTTCGTAAGTCCACACACTTTATTAATATTTGTAAACAAGTTATCAAATGCTAGTTTGATCAGTGGTCGATTAGCAGAGTAAATTATATGATTTCTTTTATCTGGCGTGCTTTATAAAAGTGAATCATTCAACATGTGCTATTCACTGACGTAGAATACTTCGTCTCAACTTGTTTACTGAAACTAACTATAACCACAACCCTCGTGACTTCCTCACGTTAATAAAGTTTCGTTTGCTTTGAAAGAGTTTGTTGTCGGTACACAGTTAGGTCATTAATATCTGGTTGATCAAACATCGATTTACTGCGGATTAAAAAACAACAAATCACACACGAGTTTAGAACGATTTCCTCAGGGTTTTCTGAAGCAAGGTATTTACGGTTTATTTGAACAATGGGTGGCATTAGGCTTAATGACCATTGGCTGAAGTTACGTATCGTATTTGGTAATATACAGTTCACAAAAATTAAAAAAAATACTCTTTTAGAATAAGTGATCATCTTAAAAACAAACAAACATTCGTATTCATTGGCCTAACACCCAGAGAGCGAGCCAGCAAGAAGGTAAAGTACATACTACTTAATGGTTTTACTTTTGTGAACCCTGTTTATTCGTTTCATGCTAAAACAAGAAGAAAGCACACGTGTCTAGTGGTAAGCATACCAAGATGTGGACCTTAAGGCTTAAGTCGCGACATTACTCTGCCCGCACTTTTAGGTATGGATGCGTTAAAAAAAATGACAGTCAGTCCTGTTATTCAGTTCCAAACAACAGAAAAAAAATCCCTTACCCTAATTTTTTTCCTTGTTCGGAAGTCGGCTGGTTTCTTTTATAAACGAATATTTTATTTTTCGCACCCAGCTGGTTGATTCAGTCTGTAATCATAAAGAACGAACATGTTTGGTGACAGAGATTCGAACTCGTAACCTTCACATTGATAATCGAATGCCAGGCTTTTCATTCTGATTTATAGTTCAAAATAGTTGATACTATGTGAACTTGCCAGTTTAGACTGCGGTTGCTTAGAGTAAAGATATACTAATGTCGACATAAAAGGTTTGTGTTTGAATTTCGCGCAAAACCACTCGAGGGCTATCTGTGCTAGCCGTCCCTAATTTAGCAGTGTAAGACTAGAGGGAAGCCAGCTAGTCATCACCACCCACCGCCAATTCTTGGGATTTACCGTTACATTATAACGCCCGCCCCCACGGCTGAAAGGGCGAGCATGTTTGGTGCGACCGGGATTCGAACCCGCAACCCTCGGATTACGAATCAAACGCCTTAAACACGCTTGGTCATGTCAGGCCCCACATAAAAGATAGCAGTGAATTGTTCACAGTATAACAATTTTCATTACAAGTCTGTCAGTGCAACAGCACACAACAGAAAAGTCATGTTATAATGCTTACGTCACTGGTGAACCAATAATAAATACAGTTACTTCCTGTGGTCGGAGTCCATCCCGAATGTCACTTAAAGTTAACTGTCGTTGTTAGGAAGAAGATATTAGTTACGACACACTCTCCATACCTACTTCCCATGTTAGAAGCTTTAGTTGCTGTAATTTTTTAAGGAATGTTTATTTATCTGTTATATTAATATTTAATTGTTTTATATTTCTATTCATGTGATTACAAACCTTTTGAATTTGCTGAACACGTGACATTATTCGGATTACGGCTCATCGCCAATCAGATATTTAATTATTCAAAATATTCTTCGTAAGAACATATGTTAAGGATATGGAAACACAGTTTACATAAAGTATTGGAAGTATATATTTATATAGTGGCTTCTCCCCGTAACTTTGGGGGCTTATAAGGTTAAAATTCGAGGCTTGGTCTCGCGATGAACACCACGCAGATAGTTCCTGGTGTATAAATAAACATAACGTTTTATTTAGTAGACACAAGCCCACCACCAACAAGTCATTGACACTCAAGAGATATTTGTATATTTATATCTTCAACCAACTACAAACATGTGAATTTTTCTTTGCGACGTAATTGTTCCTGGAATAACCAACTTCTTCTTTTCTCCACAGGGTGGCGTTTCTCTGAAAACAGTCCTTTTACTTGCCGTGTTCGCTGCGGTGGACATTGCCGCCAGTGCTGGGTTTGTGTTGTTGCGTATTATCATGGCAAGTTTATCTTACCAGTTGATTTTATTTTACTATGTTGTTTTTCTTTTGTCTATGAATTGATACACTGTTAAATATATTTCGAGTTTATGACGTGCAATAAAGAATTACTGTACCAATAGTATCATTTCAAGGATGGTATTATTAATGTAATTGTTAACACTAAAAGAAAATTGGTGTCAAAAGAGGTCAAATATCCAACTACTATACGTGTATTATAAATACATCGTATTAATACCATAAAACTGTTATTAGTTGCTGAAATTTCCTTGAGGTGTGTATGCTTGTAAGGAAAACAAATAACCTTATGGAATGATCGATTGTATTTTGTACACATAAGATTAGCCCTCGAGCTGTGGATTGGGTTTTTTGATAGGACTTAATATACCCGACATGGAAGACAAGTTAATTTTACACCCATCCACGTGAACGAACACAACATTTATAAACAGTGAATGTTTCATATTATTTAGCCGTTTTTTTCCACTCGCAGTATGTGATGAGAGACCGTTTCTATCCTTGGGACATGCGCACGCCTTCGGCTATTACCGAGCCCGATTCTATAGCGGGCCACGCCGCTCTTCGCTTACTGACGTTACAGGTACGTAAAACTGGTCACAAGATGCCAGTGAACTTTTGTGCTTTTGAACGGTTGGCTTAATATCCTGTTATTGTTTTTGTTTTGTTCGCTACAGAAACGTCGTAAAGATATTTATGATATAAAATATGACGTCAACATTTATATTTTGGGTAACATTTACCAGTCCACCCTAATTCAGTTAATTATAAGCGAATTCAAAATCCTTACGCGTTTCTAACGATTAGTTATTCTTTTATCGCAACTAATACGCGTCTTCTAGGCTTATGTAAATTTAAGCGCCATCTACAGGTCAGTTAAATAATAATATTAATAATAAAGTATTACATTAGATGACCGAAATATTTAGCGTTGGTTTATTTATTTATAAACGCGGAACAGTTATTCACTAATATTATATTTATCAACAACAAAAAAAACCCACCACCGACAAACAAACGTGAAGAATATACTATCATCATTGTTATTTGGCTGGATCGTAGTAAGAAACAAAACCGTAACTAAGGTCAAACCCTATTTAATACAGGTGAACTCCAGTAATTCCCAAATATAGTCTTTCTGATTTGCAATAACTTTGGAAAATAATGGAAAAAATTTTTTAACAAATGTAGGCTTTCTTTGTGCGTTACTGATATGTTCCATAACATTGTGTTTGTAGTTAAGCGCTATTGGACTTTGTGCTGTGTCCACCATGAATATCGAAACCCGAGTATTTACGTTATAAGGCTAATGGGAGTCTTTAGGCCAATTTGTGTTTGTCTTGACAAGAAGTTAATAATTTACTTCTCAGTACATTAATGTATATAACGCTAAGATTAACCAAACATGAGCTATATAGAGTTAACATTGTATAAGTATTAGGAGTGGTGTTGTCACCAAATAAAACAGTTGTGTAGGACTGGCCACTGACCGAACTTTAGAAAAGGAGCCAAAGAAGACAAGGATGTAAGTGAACATAACACTTGATCTGGCTGATGTTCACATAGCACATTTTGACTTTAAATGTAAAATACAAACATCATTGGCTTCCCCACTTTGTCTATCGAAAACTTGCTGTTTGAATAGAATCTTAGGTTTTATTAATGTATATTTCCTTTAGTAAATTGTGTTTATGATAATTTTTCAATTTTAAATTCTGGTTATATTTGTTTTGCCCGTGAGGAGGTCAGTAATAAAGGGGGGTTTGTTCCCCATGTAAATTCGGGGGCCCGGTTAAAGTGCTCTACCCGTAATTTGAAGGTCACGCGTTCGAATCCTCATCACACCAAACATGCTCGCCCTCCCAGCCGTGGAGGCGTTATAATGTTACAGTCAATACCACTATTCGTTGATAAAAGAGTAGCCCAAGAGTTGAGGGTGGGTGGTGATGACTAGCTGCCTTCCCTCTAGTGTTACACTGCTAAATTAGGGATGGCTAGCGCATATAGCCCTCGTGTAGCTTTCACGAAGCGATACGTGTGTCACGTGTTTGTCAGTAGCCAGTCCTAGACAGTTTTTTATTTGGCGATAACTTTTTATCCTTATACTTGTTTGCTTACTTTTTTATAAAGTGATATAGTGTATTCTAAAGATTTGTAGATATTACATATAATAAATAATAAGGTAGACAGTTATGGATCGGGAAGACTGCTTTGCTCCATCAAATGATGATAAAATTATAGTTAATGTAAGAACTAGACTAAACCTGTTGAAGAAAGGTGAGGTTGAACGAATGTTTT
Organism: Carcinoscorpius rotundicauda; assembly: GCA_011833715.1. Taxonomy (NCBI): domain Eukaryota; kingdom Metazoa; phylum Arthropoda; class Merostomata; order Xiphosura; family Limulidae; genus Carcinoscorpius; species Carcinoscorpius rotundicauda. Next base: position 5,715,491 of record CM022400.1, read on the forward strand.
TTTTAAAATCTCGGTTTTGGCCATTCGCTGGTTTTGGACTTTGGGACGCTCTAGATAGCTGAAAAGCGGCACATAGGCCGAATATAGAGTAACTACTGCATGCCAGGCAGCTCTCCGCATATAGCGTATGATGATCTGTGAAGTAGAAAATACAATTACTTGTGTATTTCTCCAATACAATCTTTGAAGTCGTCTTTACATAACGAGTGATTCAGTACTCTACGACATTTTTGTGGTTCCTGCTGGCGACTGAAAATTAATTAATATATGAATTCATTACGTGTGTATCTTACTATATGTGTTTACAATTGTAAAAGATAAGTTTGATTTCTTTTCGAGTGTTTTTTTCCCCCATTACGTTATGTAAACTTCCACATGTCCACACAATATCTACGCCATATTAATACTTCGAAGCACTATTTAAAGAGTACATCTGTTATGGGGCCATTTTCAGTCAACACCTTTTGCGAAGTGATACGTGTTTATCACTAAAGTTTGTACAACTTTGATAATTGTTATTAAACGCCAACAAGCTGTTAGTATTACAAGGAAAAACAAACAAACATATTTTAAGAAATTGTTAAACGATTTTGGACCGACGCCAACTTTGAACGCTTTTGTTTGTTTGTTTGTTTTAATTAAGCACAAAGCTACACAATGGGCTATCTGTGCTCTGCCTACCACGGGTATCGAAACCCGGATTTTAGCGTGTAAGTCCGCGGACATACCGCTGAGCCACTGGGGGGCACTTTGAACGCTATGTAAAATATAATTACCGTATTTTATAGAAGCTTGTCTAGGAAGAAGAAAACAACAGATAGTGTGATGAAGTGTCAGTAAAACGTATTTGATCATCTTTGTCTCATAAAGTAACCGTTCTTTACCACCAGTTGTCTTCAACTCAGAGGACAGGTAGTTACGTTTTGTGTGTGTTGTGATGAACACTTGTGATTCTAGTTACGTTGTCCATGGATTTCGAGACAAGAGAGCCAGATTCGTGCGTAAACACAATTTTCCACGCAGTTTAATGCGTGTTATAAGAGTGACAGTTAATTTCTCAGCGTGAGTGGTGCTGAATGCCAGTAGTTCAAAGTTAGGGACGACTGTAGGAGAGTTAGAATATTTACCATCAATACAAATGTTACAACTAGGGCTTCCTTATCAGGAAACATCTCTCGGGATTGGTTACTTTATCAAATTAAAATACAAGTCACATCAACTAAGTAGTAAATAGTTCTAAGTGACTAAATAAATAAAACTTTGAATTGGAAAATATACAAAAAATCACTGTCTGTATTTCGGTAAACCAGTTATATGTTTTGTAATACACAGACCAGCTGCGGTGCCAATGACATCATGGTGGCTATCATCGTGGGTTTCCTCACTGGTTTGAGAGTAAGTTAGTTTTTTTTAGTGACAAAAAAAACGAACTTTAACGTTTATGTATATGAAATATAGTTAGCGTAACTGTCTCTTCACCAACCAGTTTGCACTTGGGTGTTAACTAACGTAACAACGATTCTAGCCAGAACATTCGAGATTAAAATAAATCATTATATTTTGTGTGTTACAAACTCGTTCTGATTTATTAAGTCTCGTAAAGTTTCTGTGGCCATTGTTTCTTCAAACTAGATTCAATATAGTGTTATACATTAGTTTCTTATGTACCAATATGAACCTCACTCCTGTGTTATGCATTGTTTCTTATGTACCAATATGAACCTCACTCCTGTGTTACACATTAGTTTCTTATGTACCAAAATGAACCTCACTCCTGTGTTACACATTAGTTTCTTATGTACCGGTTCGAACCTCACTCCTGTGTTACACATTAGTTTCTTATGTACCAATATGAACCTCACTCCTGTGTTACACATTAGTTTTTTATGTACCAATATGAATCTCTCCTGTGTTACACATTAGTTTCTTATGTACCAATATGAACCTCAATTCTGTGTTACACATTAGTTTCTTATGTACCGGTTCGAACCTCACTCCTGTGTTACACATTAGTTTCTTATGTACCGGTTCGAACCTCACTCCTGTGTTACACATTAGTTTCTTATGTACCGGTTCGAACCTCACTCCTGTGTTACACATTAGTTTCTTATGTACCGATTTATTATGTTTACGTTGTATGCATGTTTACGTGCACATGAAACAGGTTTGCAAGGTATATGAGTAACTTGTATTTTGAATAGATAAATACAAAATAGAAAGATTTAATGAAGACGAATCAAGTTTGTGAAGTGCTGCATTTATACTCAGAAAATAAACCGAAAAATAAAACATATATCAGAAACTAGTGTGTATAACAAAAAGTAAAAATTATGAATGATTATTTATACAGTAAAAAGTGTCGCCAAATGGATTATCACCGGATTGGCTGTCGTGATCCTGACAGAGTTTCTTTATCTTGTACTTTTTGCATGTTTTACCTTGACGACATCTGACATTCACTTTTATCTATTACAGATTTACAGCGTAGTTTGTGTATATTCGTACTACAAGAAAGCAAAGAACGGGGCTGTGGACTCGTTTCAAAAAAGTAAGCCATGATTTGTACCTAAGTAATTAACAGTTGTTACATCACTGATGTCTCAATAAAGTCGTGCACGAGCACACGCGTAAGTAAAAGAATAATTATGCACGTGTACGTGGTTTGTAAATCAAATGTTTAGTATAATTCCCTTTTAGATTTTGCGCTTTTCTTGTGAGGTAATGAACATTTCGTCGTAATAACGAGGTCGGTGAAGCACTTAAACAGGTGTGCTACTTAATAGTCACGTTCTTGACTGGACACCTGCTAGTTTGGACAATGCAACCTTTCTTCAGTAAGAAATAACCTTTGACTCCAGGTTTGAAGTACTTATTTAAAAAAAAAACACACGTCCCGTCCACTCTGGTGCATTTAAATATATTGTAGTTACAGTTACAAAAGGTGCCCGTTGAAACAGTATTTTTGTACAGAAGTGATTACCTAAGGTGAATGTTTATTTAAACATTCTGTGACCAGTTTAAATTTTCACCGAGTTGAAACTTCTTGTAGGTGTCACAGAAGATTCCGACTACATCGCTGACCATGTGGCGAGACAGGACAAGTTGGACAGGATGGAAAAATCAGGCAGACACGACCGTGCCAATGATATCTATGAATACTTGCCCAGACCTTACTTTGGAAATCGGTAAGGATAGCGCACGCGCAACAAAGGCGCTATGGCCGAAAACAAACTCAGCAAACTTCAATACAAATCGACTTAGAGTCGTAGTATGTTTTGATTTTTTTTTTTAATTTAGCGCAAAGCTATGCGAGGGCTATCTGCGCTAGTAGTCCCTAATTTAGCAGTATAAGACTAGAGGGTAACAATCAAAGCTACTCGAGGGCTATCTACGCTAGCCGTTCCTAATTTAGCACTGTAAGACTTGAGGGAAGGCAGCTAGTCATCACAACCCACCGCCAGCTCTTGGACTACTTTTACCAACGAATAGTTGGATTGACTGTCACATTATGAAGCCCCCCACGACTGAAAGGACGAGCATGTTTGTTGCGACGGGGTCAGGGCGCTCGACTCGCAGCTTCGAATTTCCGTCCCAAGAAAACATGCTCGCCCCTTTCATTCGTAGGGACGTCATAATTCCAAGGTAAATCACACTATTTAGTAGCAAAAGAGTAGCTCAAGCGTTGGCGGTGAGGTCTAGCTGCCTTCCCTCTAGTCTTCAAATGGTTAATCGGGGACAGCTAGCGCAGATAGTCCTCCTGTAGCTTTGTGCGAAATTTAAACCAAACGAACCATTTTATTTTTAATAACCGTTGATAACACAAATATTAAACCCACAAGTAAAGCGCCAAACGGGCGTTGAAAAAATTGTGAAGAGAATTATTACTGTTCCTTGAATGCTTCGCAAAGCTATTCGAGAGATATCTGCTCTAGTCGCCCCTAATTTTGGTGTGATAGACGAGAGGGAAGGTGTTAGTCAGTACCAGCCGCCGCTGAATAATTCGGTACTTCAATCACCTACTGGTATTTGATCATCATTCATATCAGCTGAAAATTCCGTCCACGTGTCCCAAACACGATAAACAAGGCGATTCTCCGTCACATGAAAGTGACGCAAGTTGTTTCGATAACATATTCACTCAACCGTTGCATATTTCAAGCAGCTAGAGTACAAGACTGGTATTCAATATGAAGACATAACATTTAAGTCGCAAAACACAGCGTCTGTACGATCAGTGTGTGGAAAATTGCGCTGTGAATCCATCTTTATTGTGCACTAGTGGGCTTATGAAAATCATGCAAGGAAGAAGAAACTGCTTTGAACGTGAAAACGTGATGGCGAAATCTTTTGCAGTGGAAACTACGCTGAAGTTTGTTGTAAATATGTACATTCCTCAGATACAATATGAGAACAGGTATGAATTGTAAAGACTCAGTAAGGCACCAAAGTGGTTTTAATATAAACAGATACGACATCTGTAGTAAGTGTACATTTTGAAAGTCGCACTTAGTTACGACACCGATAGAACTGAACAAATTAAAACTAAGAATATCAGAAACTGTTTACGCTTCCGTTTGTATATAAACATTAACTCCGATCAGAATCATCCAAGCACACAGTTTTATTTGTTTTAAACAAGCTCTCATAACGGCAGGCTAAAAAATATGTGAACAACAAATTTTCCGGATAATAACTGTTCCTTGTGGTCTGACAATACCTGCAAAACAACAGAGGTGAACATAAGGTACTGTACAGACCTAACCTTCCCCCAACACTTCCTCAAAAACTCCTAAATCTAGAATGGAGAAATTACTGTATAACTAAGACGTAATCTCAAATAATAAGAGCTCCCACGACTTTAAATATGTGAATACTTCATGCCCTGTATCTCTTCAACGGTTAATTTACGGCAAACTTCCCCACTAGAATTATTCAGTTAAAAGAGTACACTACAGCAGTCGAATTCACTTTTCCAGTTCTTAAACTTTCATATAAAAATGGATCTTTCAGTCGTCGTATTTGTTGAATAGCGAGTCTAAGGAAAACCAAACGTTTCGTTTAGTGAGGTCATTCCATATAAAAACTGGGACTTCCTGGGTGAAATAAATTTCGAAATAGAATCATGCGACAGAAACGAATTAAGAGAGGAAGACTACATATTTGTTTAGTTTCCAGATGTAAATATTTACATACGTATATCAATTATACATGTATATAATATTAACATAAAAATACTATGTATTGCATACGCTTATGGTTGATTTGAACTGAACTAAATATTTGCCCTTTGACACTTCTTGTAGAGATGTGAGTGCCAAAAAACGCTCACTTTCGTAACAGTCTTTTCTTGCGCTCAATAAAATGGCAAGGAACGATGGCATCCAGCAGTACAAATTCCAGTAACTGCTAAACACTCTTTGCATCAAAACCCAAATATTAATGCCAACAATGCATTGTATTCAATCTCCCTTTCCTTGAAACCAAACGCAATGCAATTTTCTTATTGAAATAACAGATGGTGTGACAAAATACGATGGTGTGACCCATTAGACAATCATATTGTATATACACTCTGATCCAAGGGATTGGGTTGGCTGCACATTTTATATTTATTCATACGTGTTAAGAAAATTACTGTTAAAATATATGTAAGTGTACAATAATTTCAAAAAATTAGTGTGTGTATATATATATCCGTGTGTGTGTATATCCTCGTACATTTCAACTACAGTAATGACACACGCTTCTATTTTTTTATTTCTATTATCTTCCAAGCTTTATAATTTGAACAAGAATGAAACTTTTAAAAACATTTATGACACCAGTGTTACTACTTTTTGTTTGTTTTGAATTACGCGCAAAGCTACGCCAGGGCTATCTGCGCTAGCCGTCCCTACTTTAGCAGTACAAAACTAGAGGGAAGGCAGCTAGTCATCACCACCCACCGCCAACTCTTGGGCTACTCTTTTACCAACGAATAGTTGGATCGATCGTTACATTATAACGCCTCCACGTCTGAAAGGACGAGCATGTTTGGTGCGACCGGTATTCGAACCCGTGACCCTCGGATTATGATTCGAGCGCCTTAACCACCTGGACATGTCGGGGCTTGTTCCTACTTATATTATTCTATAAAGTTTCTTTATTTATTAAATAAAAGTCCTTTTTACGGAATTTTTATTTTCTTAGCACATTTTGGTGTGATTTTCAGATATTTAACAAAAAAACGTCCATTCATAGAATAAACAAATTTAAAGTAACCATTTTTTTTTTCAAACGAGAAAATAACACAAAAAACTATTGTGTGATAAAAAGGCTAAAATTGTCTGTAACAAAAGTATCTTGCATTACTAGTTTCTTTCTGTTTGTAGAAGTACGTCCCGCCACTTCGGTGAATCATTTGCTAATAAACCACAAGACACCACTACAAGTCGTCAGAGTAGAGGGCGCTTTTCCTCCACCACAGTTTCTACGGACGAAGAGGAAATCCTGAACGAGTTAAAGATTCAAGCTGCAGACATGCCTAGCGACATGCAGCGTAAAGCCTTAGAGAGTGCAGCCCAAGGAATTAAACTTTACACCACAGAAAAACACATAGCGGAGAGCATCAAACAGGATTTCGATACCCTCTATAACCCCACGTGGCACTGCATTGTGGGCCGCAACTGGGGCAGCTGCGTGACACATTCTAAACAATGTTACATTCGCTTAGCATACCGGGATATGACTCTCCTTCTTTACCGATCAACCTGAGGTGTTGAGAACTTCAATATAAAACTTTACGAAATGGGCCAATGTCGTCATCAAACCGTGAGCGCGAGCGCACGCTAGGAGGACGTCGGTACACGCGTAATATTGAAAGGATTTCCGTGTTGTTTTAGTGTGTTTTTTCTGTGTCTTAATTATAAAACAAACGTGTGTTGCTCCGTGGACAGATCGTGTTGCTTAATAACTTTCCACCTGCATGCACTTTCTTTGTATACATTTATTTTGTTTTCTGTGGAACCCCAATATGGAGGCCACCACCTGGTATAAATATCTTTCGACTACAGCACTTACCCGGTGCTGTAATATTTAAAGATTTGGAAGTGGTCTCATAGTTGGGTGTTTTCTGTTCAATACGATACTTTCAGTTCTGTTTGAGAAACCACGTGTAGGGAATTTAAACGAACCCTCATATCAAGTATTACACCACTGATGACCACCTCACATGTTAGGCCTTAAATACTACAATTTAACATCTTGTGCCATCGCTACATTAAAGAATCTCGAGTTTCCGGATAATAAGGCGAGTTAGTAATTTGTAAAACTAACGTACAAGAATCGATACCCCTCGCCTACTCCAATTTGCCCCTGAAGAAGAACGGATAACCTTTGGGAAAGGCCCAGGTTGTAGTTTTTATTCATTCTTCGAATGCTGAATTCAGTGTTAGGTGTGCAGTCGGCAAGCTAAGGTGAAATTGGGACTCGAATGCGCACTTTTCACACTGACAAAGACTTAAAGGTTTTGAAGAACTTCCAAACATGGCTTCCAAAATAAATATATATTTTATACACCTCTAAAGCTTTTCGTAAATGATAATAAATATTTCGAAACTTGGTACATGATGCCCGCGTACTGCTAACTAGATTACAAAAACATTCACGCACTGCAAACCACACATTATCCACGAAAACGTATATTCACTGCCACTCTTATAACGCACTTAAGCCGAAATAGAATGTGTGTGTGTATGTTTTCTAAAAGCAAAGCCACATCTGACTATCTGCTGAGCCTACCGTAGTCGTGCAAAACACGTTTTGCAATTACACACTGGAACCGGGAATTTCTGGATACACAGCCTGATCGGCCACGCCCTGTCGCATGATGAAAAACACAAGTTTTAACTAGCTGGGTAATACTCGATGTACAGTTCTTTTCTTTAGTTTCCAATTTGTGATCTATGACAACCACGTGTTTTGTATATATGCTAGTCATTTACATTATTGGCACCTTTACAGAATATGAATGGGTTTTGGTTAAGAAACCAAATAAACTTGCAAAGAATAATTACAAAGTTTCTAATTGGTTTATTTCACGACTTTTAAGTCACGCTTTAATTGCTACGAAATGCTGAAATATGGTTGGGCTTTTGCTGGAAATATTATATCTTTTTCGGTATTAATTGTTACGGGCTTACCCGGTAAAAAGAAAGGTTAACTCTGATTCGTTGAGTTGACAACGTAACTGGTTAAAAAAAAATAAAGTTTTATAATTGTGGAAAGGGCGTATTTTCACTACAATTAAAAGGGTTGCAAAGACAAAAGCTTAGAAAACGACAAAAATAGTGAATCAGTATTATGTTGCCACATATCTTCAAAGTAAACTTACGCAAAAAAGTATACACATAATGGAATATTAAACTTCCCATTGGCGCAGTTTTACCACATTTAACTTTTATCTATTAAGCGAAACAAAAACTGTTTAAACAAACAACGAGATTAAGAAATGATAACATTCGGGTTTTCATCCAAGCATTCTGCGTTTATAATAACGTGCAACAAACATTAATTTACTATTCATCAAACTTCACTGGCCATACAAAATAGTGTTATATTTTAAGCCACGCCCACACAACAACCATGCCTTTCTAATTAGCTTATAGAGGGCTGCTCCATAAGACAGAAGCTCCAACAACTAAAAACAAGAACAAAAATCCGTGACACGTAAAGCTATGAAGTAGTGTGTGTGTGAATAGTAGTTATAAAACATGACAGCAACATCAGTCATAACAGTTGGACACGATACAAGGTGACGATTGTTAAAACAATTCAGACATTTTGTGTAATTTAAAAAACAAACAACTTTAGCTACACACCAATGTTGGTGCTTCTCCATAATTTATTTGTTTTCATGTCAACAGTATCATCTCAGTATATAGAAGATATGAAAGCGTATCACGGGCCGGAGCGCTCTTCAAGTTGTATGAACGAAACAGTGAAATAAATACAATCCTTTTTCTTAACCTTATGATCGTTTGTTTTGTTATCGTAGTTACAAATGCTGATGTTTTATTCAGTTAAATTCCTTCGTATCTGGCAGTGATAGTCACAATACAGGAATCTACTGATTGACGCCCCCTGGTTGCGAGATTGTAAAAATGGAATAAAATTTGACAAATAAGTTATCGTATACTGCAGAAGCTAAACAACGATACGTTTTTTTTGTTTTTTTTAGAAGACTGAAAAAACAAAAGAGGTGAGTAAAAACGACCAAAACAGGATTGGAATAAACTCCAAACTGATGCAAACCTGTGACCAAACCATAACATCAATTTAGTCCAGAATGTTTTAACATAAATCACAGACACAAAACGAAACCTGTGACCAAACCATAACATCAATTTAGTCCAGAATGTTTTAACATAAATCACAGACACAAAACGAAACCTGTGACCAAACCACAACATCAATTTCGTCCAGAATGTTTTAACATAAATCAGACACAAAAGGAAACTTGTGACCAAACCACAACATCAATTTCGTCCAGAATGTTTTAACATAAATCAGACACAAAAGGAAACTTGTGACCAAACCACAACATCAATTTTGTCCAGAATGTTTTACATAAATCACAGAAACAAATGATTAAGTGCAATCACTTTCTATTCAAAGTTTGATCCAGTGTTTTAAAACAAAGACAAAGCAAATACAGGCCTAATTTCTCAAACAAAATCTTCAAATTTGTCACTAAGTTTTCAAAATAAATATCTAAAGAAAAAGCAAGTTCTTAGAGTTGTCTTTACTAGAAACTTATACACACTGTGTTCATACCATGGATATATAAAACCTGAACAAATAAAGAGAGAGAAAAAGGAATTTAAATTTTTAACAGAAAGTAAGAATTGTTGGTTAATTGTAGAATTTCTATTAGAAGCACCCAATACAAATGTTGCAATTTAGACCACAATGTTAATCACAATACAGGAATTGAAAATATTTTAAATTCTATTCGGTTAGTATCGTTACATCATTTATTTTCTTCCCAATACTTCTTGTCACATTTCTATGGATAACCAACTGTCCTGACTTTCCATTAACATTTTATATTTAACATAAACATGAAAGAGATACAAACACCTGACGCCTATCTACTAGTTCTCAAGTTCTACAAAGTAGACGCACTTTACCCATATCAGCTTCCATAATGGAGTTGTTACTGGTTTATTTTTCTGAACACTTAGATTATTCTCACTGTCCTGCCACCTGGTGAATTTGTTAAAAAGCTTTACTAATTTAAATTGGGTTTATTTTTAAATGAGTACTTATATTATATTCTATGGGTTATTTGTGGTTGTACATAAAGAAACCTGACAATGGCGTAATATTTGGTACTTCAACAAACGTTCATTTGTAACAAGAACTCTCGTTTATAATTAATATTTCATTTGTTTATACACCCAAATCACACCAGCAGCCAAAAACGTAAATCAGACAACACCAAGCAAACGTGAAGTTTAAAATAATATTTATTGTTAGGTGCTACAAAGAATAGTGCATTTTGATACAAAATTACATGGCACTGAGTCACTCTCATGTCGTTTTTAAAAATCGTAAAATTTCTTTTTGGTAATAACAATGTTTACTAAATGATTGACTATTTTTAAAATGTTATTTCCGATGTAAAATCGTAGGGTTTTTTTTAAGCCTATAAATCCCTATTCCAAGATCAATACTATCGCCATCTATTATTTCATAATGGAACAAATAAATGCAACGAACAAGTAAATACTTTTAATTTTGAAATAATTAACCAGTTGTTCCTATAATAATATATCATGTCTTTAATCAAAATTAAAATTATGTGCTTCAAATGGACTTGAACATTTCATTGATTGGGTCAGTATAACTGATAGGTGGTTTTACATGAAACTGGTTTAAGGATCAAATCATCATTCACCTCTGACATAGAGACACGTGATGTCTGTAGTTTAAAAACGGGAAATTCTTTAAAGCCGTCCAGTAGTTCGCACCGACTTCGTAAGGAGTAATGGAATGATAAATATGTAATAATTATAATGATAGTATGCAGAATCTGTTAAATTAATAAACTGTTCACGTGTTGCATGACCAACAAAAGTGGTCATTTTATTATAAACAAACATGCAGATTAAACTTGCATTTGTACAATGCAGTAACTGAGATAATATTCTCAAAACACAACAGTTCTCTGATGGTAGGACAGTTCCACTAAACTGAAAGTTTTCATCCTATCAGTCACTTTGATGTACATCTGTCCATTCTCCTTCTGAAAGATTCCTCTTAAAAATAAGAGTCTTCCAAAATATTCAACAGGTAATCTCAATGTTTTCCTAACTAAAAATACATCTTAGTGAAGCCTTCCTTTTCCAAAATTAAACCTTGCTCATGGTTTCTTTTTCTGAAAGTAAATTCTACTGGCACTTTCCCTTTTTGAAAGTACATCTAACTTCTGTGAAACTCTCCACTTGTGAATGTCTTTTTGATAGAACATTCAATGCGTAAGGTTTTATCCTCCAACTGACTTTCTGCAGTGTTATTCAACATGAAACCACCCAGGAATACACTGAAAAATATTAAATTATGTGGCAAATGTACATTAAAAATATGAAAACAATTCCATGTTTTGAGATAAAGCATTAACTGGTTTCTGGTCCCTTTGGATTTCTTATATTCTGGCATTACCAGTTTCTCAGGTGAAGATGTTGCAAATTTAATGCAAACTGGACACTTCAGACTTTTGTCTCTACCTTCTTAAGAGATTAGGATAGTTACAATGAGAACAGCATTTTAGAAATGCAGTGACAAACACAGACAACATTAAATTAAAACACATTTATCAAGCAAGTTAAGGTATTTTAAAACCAGAGGAAAAGATTAAAACATCCAATACACAGGAGTGTTCTGTTGAATACATCAGTTTAAAATAACCTCACAGATGTATCACAGCAAAAATGTAGGACAGCAAGGTTTCAAAAACACGTATAATACATCTAGAGAATACAATTAATTGGAAGCAGCCAAAAGGTGGTGTTAAACTTCTTAATAGTAAAAGCCTGACACATGATGTTTCAAATATGAATACACACATAAATGCTCACCTGTTTATTTATATGTGAATTATATTTTGCAAACTTAATGCTATCTACAAATACATAAAAAATTTTGATACAACCCAAGTCATAGTTGGCCTGTCTGTATAAATTCATAACACCTATAAATCTACAATAAAAACAAAGTAAGAGACATTAAAAAAAAAAAAAGACGAAGTTAGTGGTAAGAATGAAACAAAACTCATCTATCCCCAAAACAAATACAAAGTTTAAGCTATTAACTGATTTTGTGTGTAGAGGTATGATCTGTCCTGTGGTAGTTGAATGATTGTACACCACACGCAATGCAGGCTTTCAGGAATTCCAGGGTGTTTAAAAGCAACCACAGTTAATAAAAAAACTATTTTTAACAGGTGATTGATTTTCCACTGTTTTGAAAAAGAAAACTTAAACATAAGATATTTACATAAAATATTAAAACTTAGATTGTGTGCAAGGGGAAGATAGAATACTTCCAGGTTTTCTTTAGGCTTTAAGATTTAAATAGATTAAAAATAATCTATAAAACATTTAGAAACTAAAGCAACTGTCTGAGTTGCAAACTTGATGACATTACAAAGTTCAAGTCTGTGGACATTAACTAGTTAAACAACACTGTAACAACCTGGAACAATGCCACACAGCACTGTAACAACCTGGAACAATGCCACACGACACTGTAACAACCTGGAACAATGCCACACGACACTGTAACAACCTGGAACAATGCCACACGACACTGTAACAACCTGGAACAATGCCACACGACACTGTAACAATCTGGAACAATGCTACACGACATTGTAACAACCTGGAACAATGCCACACGACACTGTAACAACCTGGAACAATGCTACACGACATTGTAACAACCTAGAAGATTGCAGAGTATGTTAAGAGACTTAAGGAAGTGGGTGCTTATTCAACCCAGACCAATTTTATACATTTAAAATGTAAGTACAAACAAATTCTCAGCTAAACTGGAATATTCTTTCCCCCACAAAACTCACTAGCTATCAATAAAATTGCAGCTGTTTTTGTTTTGCTACAATGTCTCCTAGTATGTTAATAATGGAAATTATATAATGGCCTTTCCTGATATCACATTACACAAACAATCACTTGAGAAAATTAGCAAAATCTAAGGAAACAATTTAACAACAAAATTCAATATCATAGTCTAACCCTTATTCTTATGAAATAAAAGGTTTTTCTTTTGTAAAAATCTCAATAGTTTTACTCAACTGATTCCTGTTAAATTAGTGTACTTTTAATAATGAATTTAAAGATGTTGATTCAACCCAAGTGAAAAACCCATTGAGAAAAAATCCACACGTTGAAGGTAAATCAATGGTGTAGCCCACTGACAGAATTTTTGTTTGTCAAATAATGAAAACACTTCTTCACTGAAGGCATGCTGGCAGTATTCAGAACATTTATACTTTATAATGTACAGTATTTCTTGCACAACAATGCAGCTACGATAAAGTTTGAATGACTCAATTCAAGACTACTTTAATAGTCAGAAGTCAGGTTAATGCAGTTTATCTCACAGTTTGTTAACCTCCAAATGAAACTTTTTTTGTGTGTATTTACAATTAAAGGAAATTTCACAGTGACTACCAACAACAAAAACATTAAAAGAGATGGCACTCAGCTGAGGACCTAATACACTAAATATTATATGCTTTAGTGTATTGTATAGAGTTATTTTAGTTCTTTTCTTCATAGCTGACTTATTTTTATAACAAATCCTTCATAATTCCATAGTAGATTTTTTAGATACATAAAGGTCAGTATTAGTAATCTGTGTTGAGAGACTGGCACATGTCAAATAGAGGTTTGTTTTAAGAAAACTTTCAACAAAAAGTCGCATCTCAAAGACTGACAATCGTGTGCCTCACTCACACGAGGGGACTTTTCACTCCCATAAAGAAACCAGTCAAAAACTTATAATTTTGCAAGCTAAGTGATGGCTACTGATTCAAAGATTTGCTCTCAAACTTTCTATTAAGATATCGTTTGTGATGTGCAAGTCTACACACTTGATAAAAAAAACACTGGTAAAACAGTGTCAAAATGGCACTTATATTAAATTACTCGTATACATCTTTAGCAGTGTACACAAGGCATAAGAAATTTGAGACAACCACAGGCTTAGTTTCTTTGTAAAAGGATATCTTATTTCAGCATTAAAAAGCTAAGAAGAAATTACAGATTTGATTCATTTCAACATCAGTTATCAAGATGGTTATGAATACTTCCATTCTTATCTTAAACAGATTAATTAAACTCCTTGAATTATTTTTATTTATTTATTTCAAGCATTCGATATATTACCTCGGGTTTTAATTTAATACCCATAAACCAGTGAGAGTACACACATATAAATGTATAAAAATGTTTCATCTTTCACAACACCTTCATATACTGGTCTTGAAAAACCATTCTCACTTTTATAATTCCAATAATGATTGCAAGACAGAAGTAATTTTCAAAATGAGTGACGTACGGCCTATACTGATCAATCGTAGAAGGCATGAAAGACGAAAACATAACCTCCACATGGTACTGGACCAAAAAAAAAAAAAAAATTGGCAAAAAGCCCAATAAACACACACATCAATTATTCTTTCAACCTAAATCATCTGATTAAAGACTGATGGAATTGAGTAAATAAAACATAAAAAAAGTTACAATTCACCTTATATTATAGTACAGAAAACCAATGTTTTTTTAGTTAAATATATTTTTCACGCCATAAAATTAAAAACATGATTTGAAGATTTTGGACAGTTTAATATATGATATACAAAATTCACAACACAATAAATAAAGACCATGCTATGATCCAATACTCAGGGCAAAAAAACAAACAAAAACAAACTGTAATCAAATTAGATATACAGATGAAAAACAAGTTTAAGACCCAGTCATTACATTTTCCTGGATGCTGTAGTGTTAAGAATGTTTGGTTGGTTGTTTGACATCTGCTTTTCAACAGATAAACAATATACACACGAGAAAAACTGGTAGAATGAATAAATTGTTTTGTTTTATTAGAAGGGTCTTTAACAGTATCCACTTGTGTTTACAAGTTGATGAATGTAATGGCTGGAAAATTTGTAAATTACACACATAATTGAATATAATGCATAAAGAGGCCAGTATGCCACACTGAAATAGACAGTATTTCACATCGTGCCTAAAATATTAATTAATTCCAAAATAATATTCCTTTCATAACGTCATCTTATTAAACTCTTCTACTGAACAAAAGTGAAGCACAAATCCAGTGAAAATCCCCAATACAGAACTTAAATAATAAAAATTAATTTATTCTAATTCAAATTCTATTGTAAACAATTTTACCAAATGACTAAAAAACATTTATACTGGAAATCGCAATTTTATCTATCAATACCCTAGACACTTGTATATTTTTTTTGTTTTTCAATGCCATATTTTTATAAATTATTTCCCATCACCAAGCATCACACTCTACTTCAAAACCTGAAACTGGACACACAGTAGTGCACGAACTAAACATAGCAGACTTAAGTTGGTAAGTCAACTTTTATAATAAACAGTTTTGTAAATACAATAAAATTAGCCCTGCAAAAAAGAACAAAAAAACTTCCTTCTGCCATCAACGTAACTGAATGTTTAAAGCTTCTTCCAGACGTAGAATTAACTGTTTGCTGAAAATAGTAGAGAGTAAAATATGGTCTGCTTGGTTAAACAGCTTTTTATTACACATTCTGCTGAGTATAAATAAGCTTAAAATTGGAATCACTGAAGAGTTGTAACAAGAAACGTAACAACATTTCACTTGACCTACTTTCAACGCGTTTCGCATAATGAGAATCATACAGTGTACAAAAGATGACTGAAGTTCATAGAAATATACTCTTTCAATTGATGCAATGTCTTGTTTGAGCAAAATATAATTCTTACCTTTCCTGTACACATTCGGTGAAACTAACAGGTACAAAGATGGGCTAGCTGTTGGTTTTGATATCTTTAGTGCATAATCGTTTCACATTTGCATGTTTACATAAATCATCTCCTTTTCTCTTGTGATCTACCATCTGAACAGATGGAGTAAGGATCTTCTCTTCTGTACTTACATCAATTGTGTCACCGTCCTCACAATCCACTTCCAAATCCAAGTAAGGGAATGAACCATTTTTATCACTACCATCGCACGGAATGATTGGAGAGCTAGAAGAGATTAAGTTAAGACTCGTCAAGACATTTACGGCATCCTTATCGGACACCAAGTTCTCTCCGTTATCGGCTTCAACAGGATCCTCAGGTACTTTGGAGACCGTCTTTTTCTGATAGGCACTGCAGGAAAATTCCATTGTTTCCAAGTCTTCATCCTCTGTTGGGGAAGGAATATAAACCATGATTACACAAGTATGAGTTTTACAAATACCTTGCCTGAATCATCCTCTGTTGGGGAAGGAACCATGATTACACAAGTATGAGTATTACAAACACCTTACTCTTAAAGTATTCCCTTTCTCTCTCGATAGGTGAAACAGTTTTTATATTTCATACTCACCTTCACTTTCTACAGTTCTTTCAATTGCTTCAAAATCTTCCTCGTCTTCCTCTTCATCCTCGTCTTCCTCGTCTTTACTCTCAGATATCAATACATCAATGTCGTCATTTAAATCATCTGGAACTTCTTCTGGTTGCAGTTTCATTTCAGTCTGCTCCTGTGCGTACTTGTCTATTAACTAATGACAAATATATCACATCAAAGTAATCCGATCAATACCTCGCAACAAATTGGTCAGTTTTGTGGTAGTTTCATTAAAAAATAATTACAAGTGTATAAATCACAGCAGCTCTTCAGTGAAATATTAAAGAACAATCAGAAATAAATCATTCCAGAAAACAAACAGAGAGTAAGACAGCCTTTCACATCTTCTAGTCCATGAAAACCTTATTTACAGTTTCCAGAGTCCTAGGATCATTCAGCAAACATGATCATTCCACAAATAAACAGATATATAAAAATACTTGAAATGTGACATTTTGTATTTTAGAACAGTGTCAAAGATATTGCCAGAATAAATGAAACAGTTGTTTTTAATTTTGTTACGACTTAGCGGGTCATAATCACAAGTTATTAACTACACACCATTTTTGGTTTTTACAATAAATAAATCTGACTTGTTTATCACCTAAAACATTTGGATCATTCTTACTTTAATGCATACACATGGCTATAATAAAGTTTCAATATTTTGCACAAAAAACTTTGAAGTGAAAAATGAAATGCACTGCACCTTCAACAAAATACACACAATCGTACCATAAAGTATAACCTAGCATCAATCAACCACTTGTATATTACCAAGAACACTTCATAAAGTTTATTTCAAAACTTGAAGAATTATAAAGAATAAAAATATAAAATTCAAACTTAACTGGTGGTAGTACTGTTGTTCAGCCAGAAGGGATTAGGGAAATTTAAAGAACACAAATGCATGGTTAAGTGCTACAAATGTTACTGAAACATGATTCACAATTGTGCACGAATTTAAACACAAAAATAATATTCAGAGAATTGTGATCACTGCAAACATCAATGGCACATATTTAAAAGCAAATAAGGCTACTAAAGAAGATATTTTAAAGAGTAGGCACAAGCCTAGAGGTGAGATAACTCCAACAAAAACTTTAAAACATATTCCCAAAAGGCATTCACAACTTATGAATAAGTTTCACAGAGACTAAGGAATATTTCTGGAATACGATTGAATATTTTATTTAAAAACCTTGCAGAAAAATACAGCAAAAAGTGTCCAGTATGGAAACCAACCCTACTCCAAATTCGTTGTCTTCCTATTCATAATAACTATAAGTTTGCCTGTCTTACTTTTAGCTTATAAACTGATTACAGCTTCATACAAGACAAAATTTTGGACAAAAAATTTAATAATTAACAATGAAATTTGGTTGAAAGTTACTTTAATTAGTTAAGCATTTGAGAACATGAAAAAAACACTAATAAAAACAACTAAACAAATTTTTGTTTGTTAGCTCCACATTACAATTGCCATGAAAGTTACACTTACTACTGTAGTTTTTACAGAAACACTTACTTCATCAACTTTTTTTTGGCAAATGTTGTAGCTTTCTTCTAACTTTGAACAGAGTTCATTATCTACGTCTGCCGGATCGTTGTCCACCTCACCATAGCTGTTGATTTGTTCCAAGTCATCGAGGCAACGCCGTTTCTTGAGTTCTTTACCTACATCTTGAAATATTTCCCGAGCTGATGTGGAAAACAAGACCATATTAGTGCTGTTTAACCAAATCAGTTGTAAAGTGTTCTTACCTCAAACATTTTATGTACTGAAACTACTAACAACATTTAAATCTGTACGTAATTAGTGAAATAAAAACCAAATAACTGGTTCTAAAATGGCTGTTTGGTTCTTTGACATTTATTGGTGCAAAACTGGGTAACCTGTGCCAAACAACAGATAAAACAAATTTTAAATAACAGTAAAATGATTAGAATATGTGAAAAGAAATAATGATAAAACAAAGGTAAGTTTGAAAACTAAAAAGGTCAATGGCCTTTAAATACTTAAAACTTAAAAACACAACTGAGGTGGACAGTGTCACCATCACCAATGGCACTGTCCACCATTGGGGTTGAACCCATCGGTAAAAAACTAATATGGTGCTGTCCCTCAAAGTTGTAATGTTGACACGACAGTAAAATGTGGGCCATTGTGACTTTGGTGTCACACAGGCCACACACTGGTGTATCAGCCCCGGATAAAAGAAAACAATGAGTTAAGAAACTGTGACCAATGTGCAGCATAGCCAGGACAACTTTTGATCCTTAAAAAAACTAAACTGTCAGAGAAAAACAGAAAGTTTTTATCTGGAATAGCTTGTTATCACTCTGAGTTAACTGCCAACTGGTGTAGAGTCGAGCCTTGAATACAAGATGTTTGTCCATATATGGCACAGACATGGCTGTGATAGCAACAGAACAGACGGATTTAGCTTCAGAGTCAGGAAGTTTGTTCCCACAAATACCAAAAAAGTATCCATAAAAACTAGACAGAAATAGACGAGAAAGAGAAATGGGCCAGTGGGTTTTGAATATCAATGAGAATAGGGTAAGAACTAACGTGAAGTAATTCCACGGCTGAGAGCTGAGCCAGTTGGTATACATAGTACAATTTGTGTACTGCTTAGTTTCTATGTGATCCAGGGAAAGAGAAACGGTATTCAATTTAGCAGTGAACACAGAAACTGTAGAGGGGATTCTGTGTGCAACCACTGAACCAAAACATACCATGACAGAGACCAAAGAGTGACCTGATATCAAACCATCAGTATAAATGGAAATGAAAGATGTTCAGCAAACAAAAGATGGTACTTTAAATCAGGAGTATCTGCTTTCCTCAGATGATTCAAAGAATGATCACAGATGGGGATGGTAATAAGCAATGGTGAGATGGACTGACCTGTGGAGACAGCAACATCCTCCAAGGAAAGACAATACCTGTTGCCTCAGGGACAAAAAGAAGCACAATTCACCAAGACGTGGCTTGAAATGGAGATAAATACTCCGTTGATGGCAAAAGAGCATGCAAATGGTTTCAGAGAGAGAAAAAGTAAAACTGTTTGATGTGGTCCACTTCAGTAAATGAGTAATGGCAGTTTGTAGCTGCTATTCAATAAATCTCATGCTCGATGACTGACAAAAGATGTGGAAGTCGTCAATATAGGGTCCATTTGCAACTGTAGGAGGGAGTTGTCCAGTGATGGCATTAATCTTTTTACTGAAAAGTGTGACATTAAAGACACAGTCTTGAGGGACTCCAAGTTCCTGTGGGAAAGACAGTTGAAACTGTTGAATCTACATGAACTTGGACTCACTGGTTCATTAAAAGGTTTTAACAAAAATAAGCAAATGGCCACACAACCCATATAAGTGTAGGTCTCACAAAATGCAATACCTCATCCATATAGTATCATAAGCATTCTCAAGGTAAAAAAATACAGAAACAAAATATTGTTGCTTTAGAAAAGCTTCCCTTACTGACATTTCAAGTAGAATCAGGTGGTCCACAGTAGAGTATTGTTGTCAGAATTCACACTGGGTGGATGAGAGGAGACTGTTTGACTTGAGAAACCAAACAAGATGTGCATTAACCATCCTCTCTAAAATTTTACAGATAGAGCTCATCAAAAGCAATTAGATGGTAATTTGAAGGAATCTCGGGATGCTTCCCAGACTTAGAAAATTGGAGGATTATAGTCTGACATTAAGCATCAGGAAAAGCATTCTCCTGCCAGATCAAGTTAAAAACAACCAGAAGAATAGCAAGAGAGATGGTGCAACATCTCATAGTGAATATAGTCAGGTATGATTGATGTACTGCAAGACTGATGAAGAGCAAGTTTGAGTTTTACCAGTGTAAAGGTACAATTATAGTCATAGAGAGGATAAGCTCAAAAGGAAAAAGGCAATAACTCTGCTTACATCTTGATGGCTAAAGTGCTGGGTGCACAAGAAAAGCTTTTGATGAGAGTAAGTGATGCTCTTGGCATAAGCAACTTCCTGGCCATCAAAGAGCAAGATTGGAGGGGAGAACAAAAATACATTGCCCACTGACCTTCTGAATCTTGTCCCATACACCTTTGGACATGGCAGTAGAAGAGATGCTAGTCATGTATTCAATCCAAGATTCCTTCTAGTTTCGACACCTCATCTGCCAAGCACATGCACAGGCCCACTGAAAAGTGATGTGGTTTAAAAGTGTGGAATACCTACAAAAGGTATCACAGGCCTGTTTTTGAGGCCTTCTGTGTCATGTGGCAGGCAAAATCCCACCATAGACAAGGGTACTGTGGAAAACGTATCAAGATTTCAGGAATATACTGAGTAGCTGCCTGGATAATACAGTCAGTCACTGATGTCACACAGTTGTACATTGATGGCTTACAGATGACAGCAGGATCATGTTCCAAGAGAGCAGTGAAAAAGATCCAGTTTCCATCAAGGCATGCAACTGATGTGGTATCGATCAAGACTAGTTTCTTTCAAAATGAGAAAAAAATTATCACCATTTTGTGGATCACTGTCAACACTCCAAGAAAAGTAAGAGAAAAGTGAAGGGAAGCAGATTAACAAAAAGGGAGAGCTCATTCCACAAATCAGTATTTGGGATTATTTTGACAAATACCAATGAATAAAGCTCAGCACAACTTCTAAAAAATAAAACAGAACTATGTATTAATGAAGTATGACACAATGAAATTTACATAGATTTACTATGGTGGTCCCATATATCGTACACCACACTGTCTCTATTGCAGAAATGGTATCTTTATA
The DNA here is from genome assembly GCA_011833715.1 of Carcinoscorpius rotundicauda. NCBI lineage: Eukaryota > Metazoa > Arthropoda > Merostomata > Xiphosura > Limulidae > Carcinoscorpius > Carcinoscorpius rotundicauda. The sequence goes on from CM022400.1 coordinate 5,736,983, forward strand.
ACTTGAAAATTATTATGGAAGTCATCATGTAATGCACCATGCAACTGTTTGCTTCAATTCAAAAACTTTATTTTATGCAGGTAACACATATTGACAAGCAAACATAGAGAACATGTCCATTTTTAGTAATAATGTTGACATGGGAGAAGAATTACATGCTACAAATTTTAGTTGTACATGACAGTTACTTCAAAGTATATTAGCCAATTTACATGGGATTTTTTCTATTGGTTTCTTACAGGTTATATAGATAAACCATTAGTTTCACAATTCCTTAAGTATGACTCTAATACCACCTTGAAGATAAGGACACTATTGTATTCCTTTATTTTGATGTTTTGCTGTCAATGCAGTAATCAACTGACCAATTTCAACTCAGCTGGTACATCGAATTTATTAAAATATTTTCAATCAAGTTCTTCTCTCACTCATCCTGGACCCACAATTAGGTTAATCACTACATTCGAAAAACCACATCGAGAACATTTCAAGTATATTTAATCTATGGAGTTTCACTTTACAAGTTAACCTCTCCATGCAAGTCTCATGGTCTTGGGTTAGGTCACAAGTCTAGTTCAGTGAGCACGACCTCAAAAATAGTGTGAAATATAAATATTTTTGTCTAAAACTTTTTCAGAATAGCTTGTGCTTTTCGATCCACATCAAGATACCAGGCTGGCTTGTGTGGCAATTGTTAAACATGACAATGTAGATGACAATTCATTAAAAACAGTCTGCAACCTACAACAATCAGCCATTGTAAAATTATGAAAATATTAAATTTTGACTCACATCACTTTAACAATAGTTTTCAGTCAGTTACAAAACAAAATATAATTTTAAGACACTAGTCACAAATAGCTGAATAACCAAGTAAATATAACAAACATTTTTTTCTCTGAGTAACTTATAATTCACTACTGGTTAGTTTCAGCAAACACAAATGTTTTTCAGGAAATTCAAAATAGTGTACTAATTTTTACTAATTTATTAATAAAATATCAGCTTATGTGCATTTAATTGAGAAAAAATTCCAGGACATTTCAAGAACCTTCTAAAAGATAATTATCAATTTATCAGAAATCCAAAAATATTGATTACTGATTGACTGATTGATTTATAAGAACAAATATTCATTAAAGGTTGATAATTTTGATTAGTAATTATTTAATTGAAGTTCCACTGTAAGCTAGTTATCTTAAAGTTAACACTTTCCTACACTGTAAACATATTTTTAATGGATACCACCACTCACAAGTAACTTTTCTTGACTTGTATTACTCTGCAGGTGAACATTTTTGCTTACCATTAGCCTTAATACTGTCACCTACCCTTATGTAAGATTCTTATAGGCTATCACAGAAATGATTTTGTGGCAACTTCCCACCAATAGGAGTGCAATACAATTCCTCTTGTCACTTGTGCCCTCTCTTACATATAGCCCGTAATTATCTTTAGATTGGGCTGTATATACAAAACCTGAGCTGAAAGTGAGAAGGTCAGGTAGGAACTGTAAGAAGAGGTGTCTGTCAGTGTAAAAAATGGTACCTCCATTTCACTCAGAAGTATGAAAAATCTGACATTGAGTTTGAGGAGGGTATGGTGAGAAAATTATCTTCTTTTAGAAAGAAACCAAAGGAGGACCATGTAAGTGTGTGAATAAATGGAAGGCAACACCCTCATGGTAGACCACACCAATTCTGAACCAGGCATATTCTTATCTTTTGTAAAACTATGTCACAGTAATGGCAGAATCACAGGAGGGATCAACTCGCACATTCATGAGTGAAAATCCAACACAACTGTCACCATATCCACCAGAAACTAGAATTGAAGTGGGGTTTGGAATGTACTTCTAGGATAGAAGGAAGTTACCAAGCCACACATGTGAAACTAAAGGACCTACAATGTAGATTGGCAACAGTAAGTTGGACCATAAAGAGGATATTGACCCAAACCAGCACCAGGCAAATCAGGATAGGGCTATCTAACCCACAGCAGAAAGAGGATTCTCTCCTTTTCATCAGATCAAGGAAGTGGTAAGGAAGATTAGCCTCTGTACCAAGAATCTGCACCAGCATATATGCACATCCAACACAAACATCACAAAATCTGTTCTGTCAGCAACTAACATCAAGAAGACAGTAAAAAGGTGGACAGCAAAGCAGGGTGCATCTTCAGTTCATCCTAGGACTTTTAAGGTAGCCAAATGCCTTGTCATCTAATTAGTGATGCCCATAAATAGATTAATGAGATTTCCACTGTCACTATCTACTATCTAGTGAAACCACATCGAAGGGTATGGACTGGGAGAGATGCCCAATAAGAGGGTAGTCCACAACTACACGTATGTGGATAGTCCAGTTGCAACCATCACCATATTCATCGGGAACCAATATTTAAAAGACAGTAAGAAGAAGGGGTGGTTAACCAGAGGGGAAAACTGCATGTTAAGGTAACTCAATGTCTGTCACACATAACTGCATATCAGGTCAGTTGAAGGAACAGAGCTTATATCATCTACAAAGACAGAATAAAACTTTCATACTCTCAAATGAGTTAGAGTGAGTACATTTAAAAATATCCTTGGTCCAACATCTCAGTAGCTAGAAACTGATAAGTACTCTCATACTTCACTTGAAAAAGGTACGGGTTAAGAGCACTGGAAAGTCTGTAGGAATGCTGCATCAGACAGTGCAACGAGTTATGTGATACTTTATTTTTATTACCTCCTCTGTGAATGTATATAACACACAGGCTATGCAATATAGAATTAAGAATAAGAATGCCTAATTGGGTGGTTGCTCTTATTATTGGGTGGCATCCAGACAAGTGACAAAGATCCCTGCAAAGAAAATGTTAAAATCCTTTCTCTGAACAGAACTTGCAAAAAACTATAAGAATTTTAAAAAATTACATTTGTAAAAAGAAAGAAAAGAATGGGGGATCAAACCATAAACAGTATACTCTACAAGTAGATATTTTCTCATTTAGTTACTTACTTTACTATTGTTGGTAACTTCTTAACGAGCCACGACTGATTAAAATGGTTGAAACCCTGCTAAAGTATTGCAGCTTAGCAACAGAAGTACGATTTGTGATCACAATAATCCTACTAGCACAAGTAATGAAAAAATACTTTATCACAGTCAATCATCTAAGTAGTTATTATTTATCGCCTGCCTGGAAAATCAAACTTCTGTTGGTTACTAGGTGTTTTGATTTATGAAACACAGTCACAACACTAAAGCTGATATTTCACACTATAACTATGTTATAATAACTCGATTAATTGAAAAACAAGAATGAAAGAAAACACGTCAGATCTGTACCTACCCCAATGCGTCACACGTCTGATCTGTACCTACCCCAATGCGTCACACGTCTGATGTGTACCTACCCCAATGTGTCACACGTCTGATCTGTACCTACCCCAATGTGTCACACGTCTGATCTGTACCTACCCCAATGTGTCACACGTCTGATCTGTACCTACTCCAATGTGTCACACGTCTGATCTGTACCTACCCCAATGTGTCATTATTCATAGGTATTAAACAGTTGCTGAACACGTTAGAAAAATAAATTTTATATTAAAACAATTTATTATTAGATATATCATCACTATTTATTGTTACACAAATTTCAAATTACTGTACCAATCTTCAGCCCTCTGTGGACAAATATTCAAATTAAAATAAATTTGATTATTGAATTGACACAATACCATCTGCAACATGGATGACCTGAAAACAGAGTTCACACTCTCTTTTGCTATGCAAGTGCAGTTCCACTAATCTGTAAATTAAACGTACAACATAATTTTGAACTTTTCTTATATGCATGAAAACCAAAAAGTCAATCATATTTTCAAAATTCTAATTTTTAAGCAGTTAGAGATATAGACATTAACTTGAATCACCTTCAAGGTTTCTAAAGTATTACACAAAACATATTTATAAATTTGTTTTTGTTTCAAAAAAAGTTCTCACAATTATAAAAACTTTGACAAAAACAACTGTGCAGAATTTTATTATGATGTGAAAAATTGTCTGATGTATTGTGGAATTAACTCGTAAATGGTTTAAATTGTTTAGGTCATCTGACATCCTTGCATCAGCCTATTTTTAAATATTAGTCTGACAACACAAGGTGGTCAAATGAGTTGAGGTACACTATAACACGAAGCAACTTCAGTTTGGTATTACTAAAAAGGTTATAAAATGTTCCACTGGCAATGGGTAGATTACAAATTTTTATCGTCACAAAAATCCTTTGTACTAACCACGATGCTGACCTGAGGTCAAAGAAGTCAAAAGACAGATTTCAAAAGTTAACATTTTTCAACACTGAAAATGCGTTTCCAATATACACTTACCTTCATTTATATGCTCCCACTTAATTACACAAGATTACACGTGGTGTAGCTCCATAGTAACACACAAAATAAACAATAGGACCACAATACACTCTTCATTGTGCAGTCAATATTGTAAAGCATAATTGTAACTTTGAAATTAGAGAAAAGAAATGAATCAGAAACAGAAAAACGGTTAAAAAGGGCAAAAGATAATTATCTCTTGAAAATACACTTTCAGTGTTCAACTTCTGATACAATACCACATCTCCTCTAACATAATGGTTTGAATATCACATGATATAAAACAAAGACAGATGCATGCACACACACAAAAAGGAACCCACAAATCATGATATCCTAAAATCACAAAGAGATAAGGTCACATATGTGAGAAATTGTGTCTCAATCTGTACTAGAATATACTCTTTGCCTGCACTGAAGACACATGTCACCAAACCAGGTTAAAAGAAATTACATCCAATAGTCAAGCTAGATGGTGCATACATCAGACTGTACTGACTGAGACAACTCTGTCAGTATTAGATACACGTTTTCCAATATGCAGTGGAAGGAAGGACACAACTTCTAGACAAGGAAGCAGAAGGGAAAAGCAACTTTCATTCCATCAACCGAGGTGAAGCATGTGTGCTGACCCAGTACAAAATCAACACAAGACCACTTGGGATCTTAACATCCAGGCATCAGTATAAAGTAGGAACACAAACATGGTATATTAAATCCAGTCCCTACCAACCATATGTGAAGACTTATGTTAGCTAGTCTTGTGGCAAATTCCTCCAGTCCAAAATGAGAGGGCATTGGGTATATGACTTCTGATCTGTGGGAATTCACAGTATAAAGAGGGTCACAACCAACCATATGCGTGAAGATCTACACTGACTGGCTTCACAGTAGATTCTTTCAAACCAAAATGAGGGTGTCTGACTTATCATCTGTGGTAGAAGAATACACATCACCTACTTTAGCATAACGCCACCATCCTAATCTCTAGTGAGCAGAAGTGGTCACATTCAAGAGGAAGAATCTATCCTCCCCCACCCCAGGTAGCAGCTAGAAACTAGTAAGTAGCAAAGAATCTTGTACTCAACTGGAAGAGTGAGAAAAGAAATGCATTTGAGAGGCCAGAGGAATGTAACATGTTAAGACTGAGCAACAAATGACCATGAAACTTTATTTTGAAAAGTAAACTGACCATACGGAATGGCATCACTTCTAGCACTGCTTCACACAAAGTAGTCCAAATGTTAGTTAAAATCAATATTCTGAAGAAGAAATAGTAAGATGATGAAAATAATATGTGATAAAAGCATGCAGGACCTCCACCAATGGATGACAGAAATGAACAGCCAGAGAGAAAGTGAAGTGAATTCTCCTCTCACCAAAAGAACTAAAAGAATCAAGGCATATCTATATCTAATGAAGAAGAATAAATGGATGAGCTCTTATTACCACCAAGTGAGAATGATGGGAAGAATACTCAGGAATATAAGAATTCTATACAATAAATAGATTATAAAATGAAGTAGGCTTAGCAACTGTGAACAACATGGATGTGACAGAAAAAAACAGTCCAGAACAGAACAAGAATATAAGTGAAAAATGGAAGGAAGTAAAATAGAAGTGAACACATATCAAAATGGCTCATTTGGGTTGAGAAAATATTTTATGTAGAGAAGCAAACAATATTTAAACCTTCTTTGGTCATCGTCAGGTTCAGAAAGAAAGAAAGAGGTAACTGACTGGAAGCTGACCAGATATTTATTATAATATAATAAATAATATAAAATTATATATTCAAACATCTAAAACTGCCCTCTACATTCTGACACTCAGTGACACAACCCCTTTCAAACATGTGGTCAGCTTCTGGTCAGTTACCTCTTTCTTTCTTTGTGAACCTGACAATGACCAAAGAAGGTCGAAATGTTATTCGATCCTCTGCGTAAAATATTTTCTCAACCCAAACAAGCCATTTTTACATATATACTTTTGTCTACAAGTGGGCTTTCTCGACATCACTGAGAAGTGAACACACTTTCCCCTTTATTAACCTCAAACATTTACATATATATTTTTGTCTACAAGTGGGCTTTCTCGACATCACTGAGAAGTGAACACACTTTCCCCTTTATTAACCTCAAACATTTTATGGTAAAAAAGGAACAAGTTGGATAAGGAAAATATAAGAACGGTGAAAAAGAATACATAAAGAATTACTGGTGTACATGTCAGATCTTCTACAGCCACAAGTAAACAGGAGAAAAACTGGATTTAAGAAAAAATGGTACAAAGAGAGAAAATGTGAGGAATAACTGCCAGATGAAAGGGAAGAAGGTGGGAAAAAATAAAGGAAAAAAGATAGGGCAGAAGAGGAGAATACAAGATAACAATGGAATATCTTGAAAGCATTATTAGGCAGAGCTGCCTTGGGTAAAAAAGCCAAAATACAGTTTGCAACAATAATCAGGGCACCTGAGATATGAGAAGTTGTAACAAGTTTATGTAAAGAATAGATCCACAAAAATACTATGAGAGCATGGAAACAGAGGCAGCAAGCTCTGGTGCAACTTGGCAATTGATGAAGGAGACAAGAGCAGATTTGTCAATACAGATCATCAGCAGGTATTCATAAACCATCACAAGAAAATAACTCAAAGTCTTAGAGGGAAACAAAGGAATGAATCATTGCAAGACTACTAACTCAAAATTGTTTGAAAGTGAAGATATGCTCCCCATCTCATCAATGAGGTACCTGGAGATCCAGACAAGAGGAGAGAAAAAGGGCACTCTATGGTATTGGATGGATGAAATCAACAGGTAAAGACTTTGAGAAAAGAAGAAAATTGATGGACAGCAATGGAATCTAAACAAGGAGTTAGAGATTATGCACAAACTATTGTCGACTTCACATATTACCATGACCCAAGGGGATAAAGGATTCTATGAAAACCCATGTCCCCCCCCAAAAAAGAAGACTCTTCCACAGTGAGAGGAGGACAGGATAAGGCATGGGAAATTAATAATTTTGTGTTCCTCACAATAAGAGGAGATGGCTGGGCCTTGTCGAAATGTGAACTGAAAAACACTCAGATGAACAAGAAAGTAAGTGGATGAGAATAGCAACTCCACCCAGTTGATCAACCAACCCAAACTTGCTGCATCACAGAGGATGAGAAAATTATGAGTGTTGAATAATTGCTGAGACAAAACAAAATACAACATAAAACATCTGAGAAATCCACCTTGGTCACCCAAGACCTGGAACAAAAAACCACAACAGGGTGAGAAAAGTTCCTCTGGTAAAAAGAGAGGTTGACAAGCTGACTAAGACATAAAATGACCAAGACCAAATGACTAGTTCCATATTCCTCAGGAACCAAGAAGAGGATGAGAAACCCATCTGGTAATCTTCAACCATTAGGTCTTACACTACCAGACATTGGTAAAAAACAAGTGAAAATAAAAAAGACATACTGTTACAAACAAGTGCCAAAGTGAAAGATGGTGATTATAATTTACATAATAAAGGAAAATGCACCAGGAATGATGCATTCCAATTGAAGGAAGGTTGATAAATCCTACAATGCAACTATTCCACATGATACTAGTTGGAAGCTTTGAGGCAAGTGGCAACCAAAAATTATTATGCATATAAAGGGTACTACAAATCGAGGAAAACTATGGTATTGTGTTACAATATACCCTCCATCAACAAGATTTCTTTTGAAAGTAGGTAGAAAATCCTTAGGAAAAAGTGCTATGAAAAAAATATATGTCTAAAATAAACAAGTTCAGGAAAGGAAAATGGATAGATTGTATTAAGTTTCTTTTAAAGTTAAAGAAACACAAAGCTGTTTATACTGACCTAAGGAATCCATTTGAGATGATACAAATCTGAGACTCGGATCTTTGCTGTTCATATCCTTCACGATACCAAGAATATCATGGTAATCTGGAAAAAGTTTCTTCTTATTGATGAATTTTTCTATGTTTCTGTTGATTTCTTCATAGCGGGACCCTCAAAAATATTTTAAAATAACATGTATTAAATATACTAAAATTAGATTCACACCACTAACATTTGAAAGGTATACTATTCTCAATGAAATTCTGATACTTATTCAAAGTTTATAAATCTAAATGTAATGATAATTTCACTAAACATTAAATTTTATTTCCTTCTAAATGGTTATAAATTCAAATTTAACTGGATAACGACAACTTTCAGGATGTATAATTGATAGTAAATTTAAAAATTGAACTTAAATTTGCACAACACTGACAGCCCAAATTCAACTTGATTTTTTATAACAGTTATGACTACTAATACATTACACTGAGCTATATACAACTGTCACTTCTGTGTCATAAAGTGCATAACTTGTGCATCATATGAAAAAATTCATATCATGAAGAATATCATTAGAATTTCATAAAGAGCTTATTGTTTTTATTACAGATCAACAAAAATGGTAACTGGTGGTTCATGAGACAATGTACAATATTATTAGGATTTCATAAAGAGCTTATTGTTTTTATTATAGGTCAACAGAAATGGTAACTGGTGGTTCATGAGACAATGTACAATATCATTAGGATTTCATAAAGAGCTTATTGTTTTTATTACAGGTCAACAGAAATGGTAACTGGTGGTTCATAAGACAATGTACAATATCATTAGAATTTCATAAAGAGCTTATTGTTTTTATTACAGATCAACAAAAATGGTAACTGGATGGTTCATAAGACAATGTACAATATCATTAGAATTTCATAAAGAGCTTATTGTTTTTATTACAGATCAACAGAAATGGTAACTGGTGGTTCATGAGACAATGTACAATATCATTAGAATTTCATAAAGAGCTTATTGTTTTTATTACAGATCAACAAAAATGGTAACTGGATGGTTCATAAGACAATGTACAATATCATTAGAATTTCATAAAGAGCTTATTGTTTTTATTACAGATCAACAGAAATGGTAACTGGTGGTTCATGAGACAATGTACAATATCATTAGGATTTCATAAAGAGCTTATTGTTTTTATTATAGGTCAACAGAAATGGTAACTGGTGGTTCATGAGACAATGTACAATATCATTAGAATTTCATAAAGAGCTTATTGTTTTTATTACAGATCAACAAAAATGGTAACTGGATGGTTCATAAGACAATGTACAATATCATTAGGATTTCATAAAGAGCTTATTGTTTTTATTACAGGTCAACAGAAATGGTAACTGGTGGTTCATAAGACAATGTACAATATCATTAGAATTTCATAAAGAGCTTATTGTTTTTATTACAGATCAACAAAAATGGTAACTGGATGGTTCATAAGACAATGTACAATATCATTAGAATTTCATAAAGAGCTTATTGTTTTTATTACAGATCAACAGAAATGGTAACTGGTGGTTCATGAGACAATGTACAATATCATTAGGATTTCATAAAGAGCTTATTGTTTTTATTATAGGTCAACAGAAATGGTAACTGGTGGTTCATGAGACAATGTACAATATCATTAGAATTTCATAAAGAGCTTATTGTTTTTATTACAGATCAACAAAAATGGTAACTGGATGGTTCATAAGACAATGTACAATATCATTAGGATTTCATAAAGAGCTTATTGTTTTTATTACAGGTCAACAGAAATGGTAACTGGTGGTTCATAAGACAATGTACAATATCATTAGGATTTCATAAAGAGCTTATTGTTTTTATTACAGGTCAACAGAAATGGTAACTGGTGGTTCATGAGACAATGTACAATATCATTAGAATTTCATAAAGAGCTTATTGTTTTTATTACAGATCAACAAAAATGGTAACTGGATGGTTCATAAGACAATGTACAATATCATTAGAATTTCATAAAGAGCTTATTGTTTTTATTACAGATCAACAGAAATGGTAACTGGTGGTTCATGAGACAATGTACAATATCATTAGAATTTCATAAAGAGCTTATTGTTTTTATTACAGATCAACAAAAATGGTAACTGGATGGTTCATAAGACAATGTACAATATCATTAGAATTTCATAAAGAGCTTATTGTTTTTATTGCAGGTCAACAGAAATGGTAACTGGTGGTTCATGAGACAACATACATAGCATGTACAAGATAATCTCCCATTTTTCTTAAAAAATACATCTTAACTCGAACCAGTTTTACTGCAAACATATAGTTTACTTTGCTTTGAATTTCTCGCAAAGCTACTCGAGGGCTATCTGCCATAGCCATCCCTAATTTACCAGTGTAAGAATAGAGAGAAGGCACCTAGTCACCACCACCCACTGCTAACTCTTGGGTTACTCTTTCACCAACGAATAGTGGGATTGACCGTGACATTATAATGCCCCCATAGCCGAAAGGGTGAGCACATTTGGTGCGACCCTCAGATTACAAGTCGAGTGCCTGAACCACCTGACCATGTATATTGTTAATGGAAGGACTAAACACATGATAACAAAGTATAAGTTGGTACATTTCACTTTTGCTTTAAATGTGAGAAGATAACAGTTCACAAACTACCATACATTCAGATGTTTGTATTGTTGTAAGTCCAGTAAAGTGCAGTATGGTTCATCTCTCAGTTATGTAACTTCTATATGACTGTTAGAAAAACTTTATTACATATACCACTCATGCCAATAAAGTAAGATTTTTCATGTTTCACCTGTTTGAACTTAATTATAGTATTGTTTCCAAAATAAGAATAATTAATACATTTTATATCAGTTAAGTAACCTCCAAGTTTGCATGCTTCATTCTGGAAGAAGCCAAAGAAAATATTTTTAGTGTAGTTTCTTAATACTGTAAAGTTCTGTAAAATCTCAAGATCAGAAAATTATTACACTCCTTCATATTGTATGTTTCTTACTCAGAAATTCATGACTTTTGTTTACTTTTACTTTATTCATAACTAGACAAGTTCATTATTTGAGAATAAATTACTGAACTCCAATAATTGTTCTGGTGTAGTTTGGTTTCCTGCATAGCTAAATACAAACTAAAAAAGTATAATAAATGTCACTTCATGAACAAATGTGAGAACACCTGTTGGAACCCACACTGATAATACAATAAACAGTATAACAATTTGGAATATATAGTATTATTTAATGCTTGGAGATAAATTATACACATTAAAACAGGGATTCTCACACTGTGGTGTACATACCAACGGTGAGCATGAAGGTGATGTCGGTGTTGTGCACAACACAACAAAAAAATCATAAAATTTGTAATAAGCCCCAAATGAGCATTTCACATCCATATACATACATACTCACAGCTTCACCCTCTACATACACAGACTCACCAATATTTTCTTCTCTTAGAAGTGACGATAATGGAACCACATGTTCTCCAATCATGTCAGAAAAACAATTGAAATTACTCTGATTTATGGGTAAGTGTTAATTGTTTTTAATAGTTTTTATCTTTCTTTCAAAATGAATTTTAAGGTTTGTAATTTTAACAAAATTAAACAAAGTGGTACATGAGCCTGAAATGTTTGAGAATCACTGTGGATTAAAGGTAGAAATGTCTGAATTCGCTACATTTCCATTCGGCAGGACAAACTAATACTCTCTCCAGACATCCACACAATCTGCTTAAAGAACACTATGTAACAAGAATATTACATTCAATACACAAAATAGAGTTGCAGAGACATGCATATATCACTCGTCGCACTAAAGTAAAAATGGGCTTCCTGGACACAAAATAAAATAATTGGATGGAAAGTAAATTCATTCTCATTCAAAGGTAATAATAAATGACCTCATCTGACACAAACGTTGATAGTTCTATACATAATAACACTATTCAATTCTCCAACTTCTTTTTTATGTGACTGAAAAATCAGAAAATTAAAACTGACAGTTACTCATTTTGTAATTTAGTTCCAAAAAATTTAAAATCAATTATGAAACAAGATCCACAACTGAAATACAAACTTTGATGTTAAAAATTTCCTTTCCTTTCACATCTGAACCTAGATCAAAACAACTAAATACAGAGAAAAACAAATTTTAATGAAAACCATTTCTAGAGTTTATATTAAACTTAATAGCATTTTACATTAAACTATTTTCCAACATCAATGTAATGATTACGAAAACAAGTTTAAAAACGACAAAAAAATTTCAATTTCTGAAATCTATTCAGGCTTTTTTTTTCTTCTTCTGGTGAACTAGGTAAGTTATATCTACTTATATCACTGTTGGATATTCACAATCATTTCTTCTGGTGAACTAGGTAAGTTATATCTACTTATATCACTGTTGGATATTCACAATCATTTCTTCTAGTGAACAAGGTGAGTTATATCTACTTATAGCACTGTTGGATATTCACAATAAATTCACAGGCCTTCACACAAGTGAAAACAATTAAAACATAAGGTCAGATTTTCTCAAAATTGATGTACTATATATTAAATTCCTTTGTGTTAAACTGTAAAGAAATACCAAACATGCGTATTAACTTTTAGTTGTCTAAAAATTACAAATCATCAGTGTAATTTACCACAGGGTAGATAACAGAGTACAAATAGTTCAGAGTGACCACATTTTAACAGCCATCAGAGTCAAGACAAAATGGTTATATTCCAGTAGTTTTATGCAGGCAGTAATTATTTGTATACAATTCCTGAAAAAACAGAACACAAATTTTTCAGCATGCGTGTCATGGAATGCGTGGGACAAAACTAACATGGCCACTTTCATGATGAACTCCTGGACACACATGTACATTGTAAAGTGAAAATTTATAATCTTTACTGCTTTATATTCATTAAGTTTTATGAGTTTTATGGACTACATTTATAAAATTATTCTTGTTGTTGCTTATGACTATAATACACATTTCTTTTCATGAAGTGTAACAGACAGCGAAGCCACATGACAATGTTGATTTATGTGACATATTACAATAAAAAATTACCATTGTTAAAGACACTCCCCTCAAAACATTGTTTTATCTTGGGGCTTCGTAACACTCTATATATTCTGGTTAATTACCTAAAATGTGTTATGTTTTTTTTTTTTTTACAAGACATTACTAGTTTTAGCAGTATGTTGAGAAGTTTAACATTTACCTGCTCAAAGGTTACTGTCCTGTCATCGGTCAACTTCAATGAATGATACAGAGCCTAAGCCCATCTCATGTTTGTCTTAACAAAAACTAAATGAGCACAAATCTGGTCTATGACATCAAAACTATGACCACTTACTAGAAAACAAAACTACCCAAACCACATGCTTACTACTCTGGTGACGAGTCACAGCATTATTGGCCTGTTTCGTAATACATTGTATGTACAATTATCTGCTACGGCCAGAGATTATTGTCATGTTTTGGCACCAGATGGCACCTCACTATCCATTAATTCTGCATTTACAAAATTCTGTTAAAGAAATGTCTAATACAAAACTGTTTATTGTTTGACAGTGTAAGCAGATTTGACCTTACTATAAACATCTTTACTACATTACTTCCTGCAGTGAGAAAATGTTTAGTTTCAAGATATTAATTAAAGACAAAAAAACTATGAAGTGCTTACATTTAGGGTTACATGTGTATATCTGCTTCACAGCAATACTTCGAGACAGCATCAGGTTGGTCATATGGAAACACACACACTTGACTACAGTTAGTATTGACACAAAATACAGAAGTGATGGTGCTCACTATTACCATGGTCTTATTTGCTCAGAAACTCCTCGAACATTAGACCATTATTTCAAGAATACCTGGTGGTCCATTCTGATGTTTAATAACTTCAGACAAGAGGTAATTTTGATATTAAACATCAGGTCAACAATATAAATATTCATGCATTCTTTCAATATTTTGATCAGTGATGTCGAGAAACCCACTTGTTGAGAATTTTATGTGCAAAAACGGCTCGTTTGGGTTCAGAAAATACTCTAAATAAAAGAGCGAACAACGTTTCGACCTTCTTCGGTCATCGTCAGGTTCACAAAGAAAGAGGAAACTGACCACATGTTTGGAAGGGGTTGTATAACTGAGTGTCGCAATGTAGAGGGCGGGGTTAGATGTTTGAATATATAATTTTATCTATAATATTAATATAGGTATAATGGTGTTCCTTTATATTGGTTTATTTTGGGTTTATGTTGTTGTATAAGTAAGGCTTCTTTAATTTTTCGTTTGTTTATGTTTGTTTCTTTATTTAGTGTTTCCCATGGTTATGTTGTGTCCATTTGACTTGCAGTGTTCAAAAACGTGTGAAGGTGACTTTTTATGTTCTTTGAATCTGGTTTCCATTTTTCTACTTGTTTCTCCAATATAGAAGTCGTGACAGTTATCACATTGTATTTTATAAATAATGTTGGTGTGGTGTTTGTCAGTGTAGTTCTTACATAGTATAGACCTTAGTTTTGTGCCTGGATTTTGAATAAATTTAGTATTAATTGGAATGTTATATTTTGTTACTAGTTTTTGCCAAATGTTGGTTATTTGTTTGCTGATGTCAGGAATATATGGTATACAGCAGTATATGGTTTCGTGATTTTTTGATTCGTGAGATATATTTACTTTTGTTGGTTGATTTTGCTTTCTGTCTAGGTGTGTGCGTACAATGTTTTCTACGGTTTGTGGAGGAAACTTATTGATGTTGATGAAGTATTGTTTTATTTTGTCTAATTCATCGTTAATTTTATCTGGTGAGCATAGTTTTATGGCTGTGTTTATCTGGTTTCTCAATAAGTTGAGTTTTTGTTTTGTTTCATGTGCTGAGTCCCAAGGAATGTATAGTCCAGTATGGGTGATTTTTCGGTGGATTTCTGTTTTGAATTGTGTGTCGGTTCTTATAATTTTGAGGTTAAGAAATGATATTTGATTGCTTTCTTCCTGTTCACATGTGAAGTTAATGTTGGGATGTATAGAGTTAATGTGAGTGAAAAAATTAAGTATGTGTTCTGTAGATTTGAATCCTGCAACCGTGTCATCTGTACCAGTATAGTGGTGGATGTAATACAGTATTAATTGCTTGTGTTTCAATTTGTGTCATAAAAATATTGGCTAGAACTGGTGATACTGGGTTGCCCATGCTTAGGCCATTTGTTTCCATATAGTTTTGGTTGTTGAGCGTGAAGTTTGTCTTTATTGTGGTGAATTCTATGAGGGTTGCTAACTGGTTACTGGGAATGTCTATAATTGGGTTAGGGTCTCGGATATAGAGTTCTAAGGCTATCTTGCAGGCTTCTGTTGTTGGAACTTCTGTAAAGAGGGATATAACATTGAAACTAAAAGAGTCTTTGATAAATGAGCTGGGTGATGTTGCATATTTGGAGAATGCCCATGCTATACATTTACCAAGATTGTAATTAAACGATTCATATGTGGACATTATTGGTCGTAATGGACAATCTGGTTTATGAGGTTTGGGGATGCCGTATATTTGCGGTGTGCGTGAGTTGGTTTTACGTAGGTATGAATAAAGTGTTTGTGAAATTGTGTTGGCTTTTTTCATTTATAGTAGTAATTTGTTTAGTTGCGTCTCGTGTGTCTTTGTTGGATTTGTGTGTATTGGTTTAAATTTGTTCGTGTCTGATAGAATGTTATTCATTTTTTGTATGTATTCATTCGAGTGTCATTACAACCCCTTCCAAACATGTGGTCAGCTTCAGGTCAGTTACCTCTTTCTTTGTGAACCTGACAATGACCAAAGAAGGTCGAAACGTTGTTCGCTCTTCTCTTTAGAGTATTTTCTGAACCCAAACGAGCCGTTTTTGCATATAAAACTTTCAATATTTTAGTTGAGTTCTTCACAGATGTTGAAATTACCAAGACAACCAGAGCTTGGCATGACTAAACTTATTATCTCTGGTGGTTCTTTGAACATCCAGAAGCTAGTAAGTGCAACATTACAGCTACAGATCAAACACTTACCGTTATAATGAAATTTTCTCTGAGTATGCCTGCCAGTATCACAGGCTCTTCCTTTCAGTTCACATAACTTGTTCCAGACTTTCATGGCTCGTTTCTTGAATCTTTCTTCCTCTATATACGCAGAGTTGTCATCCTCGAGATCGTCCAATTCCAGCTCCTTTTCTTGAAGTTTCATAATCCTTCTGTGCAATTTCTGTAACAGTTAAGTTACATGAATTATCATACACAACAGAACTTTCTATAGTGTATGTTTGAAGAATACTTGTAAGTGCTAGCTATGCCTAAATAACAGTACTTAATTAAATGTGTATTTCGAAGACCTTTCCATAGGGTTGCAATCACACATTTGATTGGTAAACAAACAGGCTACTCACTCTTTGATTACTTAAATACATAACAAAATATACAGTACAATCACTTGGGCAACTATTATCATTTGTTAAATAGTTATCCATCTTATACGTGTAAAAAATGGCTAGCATGGGTGGACAAAATGCTATTTAGTGGAGCAAACAATGTTTTGACCTTCCTCACAATCACGAATGATATTGTAACTGTAATATTGTAGCATTCTCAATATTGTAACTAACCAAATTTTTTAATAGAAGCTAGTGGTTCTCCAAACAAATCAGTAATTATAAAACACATTATTACCAAACCAAACTAGTCAAAGATGAGGTCTCTTTTATGTGAATATGTAGCACATTAAAATTTGGGGCAACATAGCTATCTAATATATACATATACTCAAATTTCTATAATAAATGTCCCAACAATTTTAGACACATGGAACATGAATTTCATTTCTTGTGATCCCTTTTTAAAAACTGAGAAGGTGTCACAAATTTACATTAAGAAACATCTTGTTATAGGATTGCTAATCCAAGGTTTAAATCATTTTTAACTAGCAGGTCATTAAGCACCTGTCAACTATTCCTTTATCATTTGTTACTCAAATGTATACAATACCACTCTTTCTTAACTTCTCAATGTTAACATCATGCGTTGTCTAGCAGGTGTTTAAATTAAAACACAGAGAACGTAGCTTCAAACAGTATCAAAACCTATGAATATTACAAGATACAAACAGAACGGTGAAGATGATAACATAACAAGACAATAATAATAATAATAAAGAACAGGAAATTCGTGTTTTGACAGAGGACAAATCACTATACTTTAACGCACTGTGATAAAACTTAAAGCTGGTTCTTCATATAAAATTATGATGGATTATTACAAAGCATTGAGGTGCTCCATCTAAAGTACTATATGTACAAAAAGTTTGAAACATTCTGAAGTCTAATGTGATGCCTTGAGTACTAATCTACTTGTGTTTTTATTTACTTAAACACATTCATTTTTTTCCCTCACAAAAACGTATCTAGTGCTCTCTGTACTATTTTCTTTTATAATTTTTATAACAGTAATATTTCTTATAAAATTACACAAAAGCAAGTGACCAACAAGTGTATTATTTAAAACTTACCTCTAACAGTTTTTCCAGTTTCCTTACATGTTTTTCTTTCCGCCTCTCTTTTTCTTTTAACCCCATAGCAGACACCTCACTTAATTTTGCATCAGAAGAGTCAGAATTTGTTTCCACTATTCTAGATAATTCCTGTACTCTGATATGGGAACGATTCTCCATGTTGCTATGGGAACCAGACGACAGCTGTTGTTCATCTTGTTTCTTTACAGATTTCTTGAATCTATAAGCCTTAAGTTCTTCAAACACTTCTTTTATCCTTACAAAAACATCTTTCTTGTCTGTTTGAACCCTATTAGTTTGCAAGACAATAAAGTCTACGAATTCAGAAGACTGTAAATAGTCTGTCCTAACATGTTTAGAGAGATGCTTCAAATTTTGTAGAATTTGAAGTTCTTTACCTTCCTTCATAAAAGGAGTGCAGGCTGCAATGAACTAGCAAATAGAAAAGAACATCAAATGAACAATTACCAATAGAATTCAAAGAACAATTACCAATAGAATTCAAAGAACAATTACAAATTTTCTCTACACTTATTTGAAGTATATCTTACCAGCACACAGAGAAAAAAACTGAGAAACAAAGGAGACACTGATGGTACGAAGAAATGTGCTTGAAAATTAAAATGCAATGATAAAATTTTTGTTTGTTTCCGTGGTGACATTCCAATATGGTAGAAGAAAACAAGTATATGTGTTTTCTTATGGCAAAGCCACATCGGGCTATTTGCTGAGCCCACCAAGGAGAATCAATACCCTGATCTTAGCATTGTAAATTTGTAAACTAACCACTGTACCAGTGGGGAACAACAAAACAATGAACTGAATACATACCGTAATATAGTAACATAAAAATGGTCATAACTGAAAGACCATCTCAATATTCTATTAAAAAAACAAACAAAAAAAACTAACAGTTTCAGTCTCTACTTTTTATTTTTACCAAGGATCATTACAATTTCATTTCCTACAATCAGGACATCTGCTTATTTTTTGTACATGGTGTTTGGAATGTCACTATGAAGTCTTGTAATCATATGTCTATTCAGTCTATTTCAAGCCAGTAACTGACAGCGGTGTTTAGAAACAAAATAAGAAGGATCCAGACCTGTATTGATGCCAACAGGGGTCACTTTCAACAATGTTTATAATTGTTATTCATATTTACCTCCTGTATTCTCTATTGAAACATGTATGTTAATAAATATATAAGTGCACACTGACTTTCCCAACACCCTGTATATATAATACATAAATTACATAAAAAATACATCTTTCAGAACAAAAAGTTTATTGAAACAACATGAATGAGTTAACACGAAGTACTTGTATATAAAACAGCCTGTATAATAAAACTTACTTCTCTATTTACAATTCTATAACCAGGCAATTAAGAAGTAAAATATTTATGAAAATCAGTACATTATTCTATTTCAAATAACACTGGTAATGATAATAAAGTTTGAAACATTAATGGCCATGCAATCTGTAATAAAGTTTAAAACTTTAATAGCCATGCAATCTATAATAAAGTTTAAAACTTTAATGGCCATGCAATCTGTAATAAAGTTTAAAACTTTAATAGCCATGCAATCTATAATAAAGTTTAAAACTTTAATGGCCATGCAATCTGTAATAAAGTTTAAAACTTTAATAGCCATGCAATCTGTAATAAAGTTTAAAACTTTAATAGCCATGCAATCTATAATAAAGTTTAAAACTTTAATGGCCATGCAATCTATAATAAAGTTTAAAACTTTAATGGCCATGCAATCTGTAATAAAGTTTAAAACATTAATGGCCATGCAATCTGTAATATAAATCTGCAAATGGAAAAACACAACAAAAAATGTGAGAATAAAAAAATTAGCTTTAGCACTATAAATATATAAATATAAATACATATTCTGCTTCAATTTTGTTTTTCACTTAGTAAACTCTTTTTTAATCCACAAACATTTAGTAGTTTATTGTTACCAACAGACTTGTTCTTGATTTGAACAAGTTTATTTACTCAATATATGTTCAAGAAAACAAAATATACTATTTTAAGACAATTTATTGCCAAAGTCTAAACATTCAGCACCACTGTGTCTAGTTTCAAAAGAACTTCATCTTTTAATTAATACTTAAAGCTTTGGTTCATATCTTCAAATAATCATTGAAACAAAGTTTTATATTATTAACTATAAACCAATAACTACACAAGTTCCCATAAGGTATCCTAACATTAGCTATTATTGTAATTTTTTTATAGGTGCATACTACAAGTCCCATGTCTACCCATGAAGGTAATATTAACTTTATTTTATTTCAAAAACTAAATATTTCTCTATTACTTACAGAAATGAGTTTGTGGTGAAATTATTTTTGAATGACAAAATAATACTTTTTCATACAAGTACTAACAAAACAACAAATTTTACCGAGAACCTGATTTCTTACATTATTATATGTATAAATGTAATGCAAAAGTGTATTAACAAATGGCTAAAAATTCATTAGTGTATTACACAATTTTATTGGCACTTTACGAACAAACACAAAATATACATAAAGATTTGGAAACAACTGTACGAACCAGGCTTACCCAAGACAACCAGGCAAACATCACTGTTGAACAAACGAGTTTCTACAGAAATATCACAATTCGAATTTACTTCATTTTTAACCAGCAGTATTATTATCCTGCTGAAAGTGTTTAACTTGTTAACATTTTACTCAGATGTTTACCTTTTCAAGACATTTGTTGTTACTGCCCGATCCTTCCACTTCATTCTTACTGTACACTTTCTCCTGGGGCACTTCTTTATTTACAAGCAGTTTAGGCTGAGCAGGTGAAGTGGAATCACACTGTCGAAAATAAACTTGATTTTGAAGCTGAACCTTTATAAGGAGTTTAACCTATTATTCTCTATGCATGTGAATTTCTGATCAAAAACTAAAACTACATTCTTAGAAATATATTTATATTTAACACCTAGTTACGGGAAATAAATGTGTACAACCCAAGATACGTTTGTGGCAAATCTTGGTATAATGCACATTTTCACACGTGCATGTACGTTAACCTGTACTAATAAACATGCCCTCCGTCGGTACAGCCGTGAGTATTCGGATTTACAACACTAAAATCAGGGGTTCGAATCCCATAGGTGGACTTTGCTATAAGTGAACACAAAAACATCAACGTGTGCTTGTGTGTCCCTTGTGTTTCTACACTGCTTGATGAATCAGAACCAAACTTGACAAGGTAATACACAACAACATAAGGTTATTATGGGTGGGAATGAATCCCCTTTTAACGTTAAACAAACTACAAAACATGTACATCCCTCAGTTTTACAATGAACATCTTTTCAGTACTGATATATTTATGCATTTTTATGGTACTTCTAATGTTTACTACGTTAACAAAAAACAAACTGAAGCGCAGTTTATTATCCTTTGCTACTACAAACGAGTTTTTATTTCATATATTTAATAGATGAGAACTCACCTAGTACACAAGTATTTATCTATGAATGTAGACGAAAAAAAACATTTTCTTAACATAGGTGAAAAAAGTGCAGACAAGACTTCTGGTTTCACCAAGACAAAAGGACACAGAGGTAAAGAATAAGGATGGCAGGTGTTACTTTAACCTAGAAGGCCTTCTGGTTTCACCAAGACAAAAGGACACTGAGGTAAAGAATAAGGATGGCAGGTGTTACTTTAACCTAGAAGGCCTTCTGGTTTCACCATGACAAAAGGACACTGAGGTAAAGAATAAGGATGGCAGGAATTGCTTAAACCTAGAAGGACTTTTTTTTTTCTTAAGTTTTCATTTTACCTGTGCTTTCATTTTAATATTTTACTTATTTGGTACATTCAAAGTATTTTGTCCAATACCTTTTCTTCTTTCTATTTGTTCTAAATATATCAGCAAACCTGATTTAGAACCTTCTAGTTTTTTTCCAATGATAAGTCTTTCTTTCAAATAGTTTGTATGTATGATCTTCATTCGTCAGTTCTATACATATTGATATGGAGCTTATGAATTTTCAACCCTATTTATAGATAATAAAGTTGTTTAAGTTAGACAAAAGAAAATATGAAACAAGATATTGAATAACACACAAAATGTTGAAATCCTTTGTGATCAGTATAAACCCTTCTTTTTACATTTATGTAACAACTTAGAACATCAGTTTGAATGATTGATTAAAACAAGAAACTTGCAATAAGCGTTTCAAATATTTAATAGTAAAAAAAAAATTATTATATAAGGGTATAAATAAATAAATATTAGAGCATTTAACATTCATAAGATATAACATAATTTGTAGACAACATGAATTAATGCAAAACATTCTCACACACAAGATAACCTTCACACATTTCATTAAACCTAGAAGGCCTTCTGGTTTCACCAAGACAAAAGGACACTGAGGTAAAGAATAAGGATGACAGGTATTGCTTAAACCTAGAAGGCCTTCTGGTTTCACCAAGACAAAAGGACATGAGGTATTGGGAATTTTATTGAACAGTCTGCTTTTACAAAAAGGTATTCAGCCTTACACAAGTGAGAAGTTACGTGTCTTGTATAGCTGCAAATAACATCAAATCTACCAAAAATTAACATCCAGTGAACAGTAAGAAGAAGGACTGCAAGTCCAGAACCTGGAGGCATTTGGGAATTCATCATACAGATCACAGTAGCAAGAAGATATCAGCCAAACATGAGGACATATGTGAAAGGACCATCTATGACCAACACCTGATCCCTGGAAAGTGATATCTGAGTGATGATAAAAAAAGAGGGTTTCTCAACCAGAGAGACAAACTGCAATGTATAGAAAAGTTCTACATGCAGTAACTGACAGCATCTGTATTTGTACATCAAATCTACAATAGGAAGAGCATTGACATATACACAGAATGCTCCACCTTACTCTTTTAAACTAAGTAATATTATGCAGACTCAAACAAACAGAAGAAGGAGGGGAAAAGTTGTCCATGGAGCCACAGCACTAAAGACATTGCACTGGTTAACCACAATGCCCTATTTTGAAAAGCAAAGTGACCACGCTTATAGAGTGCATTATCCAACACCTGAGGTTATCTGAAACTGCACACCATGTCTGCAGTAAGACAAATCTCAAATGCCACAGATCAGAGATGGGTAGTAATTTTTGTCTACTTTATTCATGTTAGTTCATAAATGTACTCTCTGGGACAAACCCATATCTGAAGCAAAAGACCACGGGGCATACCTGCAAGCAGTCCTGCAGAACATTCCAGCTCAATGGTAGCCATAATGTGACCTGGATAAAGGTTATGCCATCACGTTTTGATACCACAGACAGCATACTGAAGGAGTTAACAAGCTAATATCTAGCAGCATCTGGAATGGTATGTCAAGTCAACAGTACGAAGAGTCTCAATGTCACAGTTATCTGGCATGTTTATAGGTCAAACAGTAGCACTCTCAACAGAGTGGGATCCAAATATGCCATAAAGACTCCTAAAACAAAAAAGGAATGGAGTACTTACCATTGCAGATAAACAGTTATAGCACTAATGATGTCCTCCAAGGGATGATAGAAATGTGCAGCCAGGGACATAAGGTGATAGATCTGATGGAAAACATACATGAAAAAGGCAACAACCATGAGGAGAAAAAAAAAGAAAATGCCAGGCAAATTCAACATAAAATGGTAATGAAGGAACAAATGGACTCAGGAACCACATCATATACCAGTGACGAGTCTTGACTGGGCAAAGGAGATGAACGGGATATCAGACAAAACAGAGGAGACACATGGAAGTAGAGAATCAAACTTAATGACATAACTTTTAGAACCCATGGGTCAACTCAAGGATTTCCAAAAGTGGGCAAAATGAAGAAGTCTGGCCCAACCAACCCTGATCCCGGAAGGGTAGTAAAAATAAGATAAAGGAAAATGAAATTTAATAATCAAAGTTTCATGCCCACTAAAAAAGAAGCAACACCAAAGGATGCAATTCCAAATAAGGGAAGTATGTGTGTCTTTCTTACATCATTGTCACATCATGTCCTCCAAGGGAAATCAAACCCATAATTTTAGCATTGTAAATCCAAAGACTTACTGCCTTACCAGTGGGGACATGGTGATAATAAAAAGCATGATCATTCACAGGGCCTGGAAGGGTGGGATGAGAGACACTTCCAAACATAAATGGCCCCTCCAACATTTCCTATAGACCTCAATATTCAGGGGAGGAGGAAGCCTAAAATAATGACCCAAAGGGTCATATTAAAAAAGGGCAGATGGGGAACATACGTACAGAACATATCTCAATAACAAATGTACCAATAAGGAAATAAGGATTGCCAAATCCCTTAAAACAACCTAATTAAGAAACATATTGAATATGGTAAAAAACAACAAAAACCATCCAACTCCAAAACTTCTGACTGTTACACCAAACTGGACAATTCAAGATGGACCAAGTTTGTCAACTTATGAGCTGAAAATCTTAATTTTAAACTGTAAGAGTAGTCACAGTCATGATTACCTAAAACTGTAAGTGCATATCTCCTAAGATTGAAAGAGAAGTTAAATCTTAATTCTCCAAAAATGAGAAAAAAGGCATAGAATTATAAATCATCTTAAGTGGAAATTCATGAAAATAAAGATGTGTAGATAGTGTAAGTATATTGTGAGTGAAAACGAAGTCTAATCAGTGTGAAGTGATTAACATGAGCAAGATTAAAGATGACACCAGTAGGGGTAGTGTTGGCAGAGGGTTGCAACATGATAATTCATGTTAACATGCAATAATAAACAAAAAAAAGAATAATGGTGAGCAAATATTTGCACTAACAGGGGCAGCATAAGTCGAGAAAGCTTCTCGTGAAAGGAGGGAAGATTTTGTGTCAGAATTGATGGTTTCTTGAGTGAGTTCAAATTTCTCCTTTTCTCAAACAAATACACAAGAAGTTTTGAAAGACCAAAGTTCAAATGAACTATTGTTGAAATTATGTAAACTTTTTCACAAGATGTACTTATTAATGTATGCCCATATTAGCAGCTATCATAATCATGATCTTTAAACAGATTCACATATTTACAAGTCAAAGTAAATAAACTAGCATTTTTATCTAAAACATTAACAAGACATATTTTGAAAAGGAAAATTTCTAAACAAAAACAGCTACCTCAGTCGTCCTTAACATATGATTATTAATCAGAAACTCAGTCCAATCAATCTAAGTTATTTGTAATGAAATTTGTCTCATAATAACAATATCATCAAAATTTCCCCACTCTTTGTTGCTTTGAAACAATTTTTGTATTAATAAATAGTAAATAATCAGCATGTTAGCTATTTGTATACTGTTATACCATTACTAAATATTTGGTTTCCATATAAATAGTAAGCCTAGATGATTTAGCAAAATATTTTGTTGTATCTAACAAATCTATTCATTTTCTGTGTAAATAAATGTTTAGAAATTGGCAAATTAGAATATTAATTACACTTACGCTATTCATTGTCTTTCCAGTACAAATAGCAGTTCCTTTATGAACAAAAACGATATATATAGAAATCTCGAATTTTGATTGAATATTTTATTCTTTTAAATGTGATATAGTGACTAACTGTAAACTTTGCAACCACTATTAAGAAATGTAGGGTCACATTATCCTGGGTCATTCCATGTCAAATCATCCAAGGAGCTGCAGGTGACCCCCACAGAATGCCTTGAAAAAATTCACGTGCTCATCTACCCATATAATAAAACATTACCAAAGATTAGATCAATATCTCTAATAGTTTCTGATTTACAGCCCTGTAAAATGTAACAATTTTTTTTTTTTTTTGCAAATTCATTTTCAAGCAACTTTGGCTGCTTAAAGCTGTAAGAGTAATGGTGGCAGAAGGCTGAAATTTGCTACACTGACTGAATTAATCTCACAGAATTCAAAAATGGTCTCAAACTAAGTTTATCTCTCTTAGTTGTTTCATAGTGAAGCTGTAAAATCACCTGAAAACCCAAAATTGTAAAAGAACATTGGTTTATTTAACAAGCCATAGCTCTACTTTAGGCCACAGTTTGACCATGTCACCAGTTAATCAGCCTTTTCAGATTTTTACCATATATTCTTACATCTCTGAATATGATCTACAAACAAAATTAGGATGGTGTTTAACCTACTTTTTGAGTTAAAATTTTTTAAAGTATCCTCTGACCATACGTTGTTTATTTTAAAAAAGAATTCAGTTCAGGTGTGTTACTGTGTGCAAATATATCCATACAATTTTGAAAAATACCTGTCAGAACTTTATGAATCCCACCAAAATATTCTAACCAGGCTTTCACAATGTTAAATAATGAAGTTGTAAGAAACAAGAAAGAATTAATTCATTTCTGAACAAGTTTATTGGCATAACTAGTTAGATCACATGGCAATGGAAATGTATTGTGAATGCATAACACTTATGAAGGTATGGTTGAGTTTCTTCAGTGGAAAATGAATCCAGTCTTATTTGGTCCAGTTTTACAGCAATACTTCTTTAAGCAACATGGACCAGCTAAACAAGTTCCTATACTGCACTCAGGTAAATCATGCATACTCTCCATCTCAGTGGTCATAATGGTCTGATGACCCCCAAGATTACATCACTGGCTTTTATACTAATCCATTATTTGCACAATAAATTAGGATTACATCATCATCAAAATGTCTTCAATTATTAAAAGAATCTAGCCATTCTCGTGCAATGTAACCAAATGTGTTTGGACAGATTTCTAATGTTTCAGGATGATGCAAGACAAAAAGTCACTGGTTGTACAGTATGTGATAATTAATTACATTTATATTACAGATGTATTGTTTATCTGAAGTTAAACTAATATCAGTTTGCTGAGGAATAGACAAATACTTTTGGTACTTTTCCCCATTCAGCTTTATTGCATTTATATATTCAGTTGAAATGAAAGCTTTTACCAGAAAATTTTTGTGCAAAACATTAACTGAGTAATACTGAAGCAATCAGTAGGACCATGGTTTCCTACACTGACTGTAGAAATAACATTTCAACAATCCCAAACAAATAGTTTTTTTTTTACAAATATGTAATTCAAATAAATCAATTATTTTATTTTGTGTTAATTTATTATTTTTCACAACTTTGATTTTTTTTGAAGATCGTGTTCAGAAATGTAAGAATATATGGTAAAAATCTGAAAAGGATGAATAACTGGTGTAAATGGTCACTTGTGCCCTGAAGTAGATCTGATAGACTTTTATTTACAATTGCAAATTTATCAACTGATATGTTATAGGATATTTGAAAAACAAATTCAGTTTTGTATCATATTAAGTCTAAGAGCTAGGACTTAATAAATAAAGCAATGTTTTTTACAATTTTGGGTTTTCAGGTAATTTTACAGCTTCGTTATGAAAATCTTAAGAGAGATAAACTTGGTCTGAAACAATTTTTGAATTCTATAAGATTAATTCAGTCAGTGTAGCAAATTTCAGCTTTCTACCACTATTACTCTTGCAGCTTTAAGCACCCAAATTTGCCTGATTTTGCCAAAAATAAAACAAATTTAAATTTTTCAGAGCTGTAAATCAGAAACTATTAGAGATATTGATCTATTATTTGGTAATTTTTCATTATATGGGTAGGTAAGCATATGTTAATTTTTTCAAGGTATTCTGAAGGGGTCACCTGGAAAATTTTCTGAAATCTGGATGATTTGACATGGAATGACCCTCACGTGACTAAACTCGAAGCTTTACGTAGAAATAGCCTAAATTAAAGATATAGATTTCCGTTTTCATGAAACGTCCGTAGGCGTTAATACTGTTTTCCCTCAAGTGGTATCATATCTGTCCGTTAACTGTACAATTGCAAAAATAAAAATTTAAAAATTTTACTGGTAAATGGCATTACAACATAAACAATAGAGTAAAAAATAGCCCAAATACCAGGCTCCAACCTAATTTTAAACAATCTATCATTTATTACTGTACTGCATTTAATAAGAAAAAAAAAGTCCAATATTTAGTATAAAGACTTCAATATTTCTCGCAACGCTGAGACTAGCTCTACTAAACTTATCATTCATGTCGATTTACTATAGCTGATTTTGGAAAACAAGTTAAATAATGAATGATTAAACAGTAAACAAATCTACAACTGCTTTGTTATTTTAACTTAATAATTTAAGAAACACAGCAGACATACTGGAATTATTTGTTCTTCTTCGGAATCGCTATCAAGAACAATAACAGGAACTTTTGCCTTCTTGTTAAACACCGCCATCTTGATCACAAAAAAAAAATGTTATCTGCTGGTAGGAATATAATTATTAATACAAATAACATATATTGTGAACTTTTAAAAATAAACAACAAAGAGAAAATCAAACAAACATGTATTTCGTATCAGTAAGAAATTAAATTTTACGTAAAATTTCATACCAAGTACGTTACTTAAAATAATAATTGAATTCAGCAAACCATAATAAATATATGAAACAGTTTAATAATAAAAATAAAGTAATGCGAAACAGCTTGCCCTCCAGTGGCTCAGTGGTATGTCTGCGGACTTACATGCTAAAATCCGGGTTTCGATACCCGTGGTGTGCAGATCACAGATAGCTTATTGTGTAGCGTTGTGCTTAATTCAAAACAACAACACCGAAACAGCTTATTTTATTTTATTATTTTGTCTATTTATATTTACTTTTACAATTCGCACTGCCTGTTACAGTTCATATTCTCAACACGACAATACCATGTTGGTTAACATGCCCAGACTGTGAATCTAAAAATTCCAAGTTCGCATCACGTTAAAAGTCAAACATTCGCCTGATATGTTAATATGAGTCACATATAAAAATTAGGGGGAAATACCAATTATTTCTTAATAGAAACATATTACCAAGGTTTCGTATTTTATGACTGCACTTTATACTACGGTACACGAAACAGTTAAACTGACTTAAATGTACTTCGTAAAAGTCAAACTTATTCAAGATGTCAGGAAAACGCGCAGATTCAATAAATTTTAATATCAAACGATAAAACCCTACAAAATCCAGTTTGATCCGAAAGAATAAAAGCCCACCTTTTGAACTTTCTTGAGTTATTGGGTTGTTATCGTTCCAAAACGATAAACTATTGAAAACGCAGCTAGTCTATATTGTCCATTGTCATTTATTCAGTCACCCTTTCCTAAAGAAAAATGGGATTTAACTTCACTTTATAACGTTTCCACGGTTGAAAGGGCAAGCATTTTCAGTGATGATTGACGAACTCGTGGATTTGTGTGCTCTAACCTCCATTATGACATGTACGTAAGTAGTGACAAGGTAAATTGCGTAGAACACTATTGTTCTAGCTTTCACTTAAGATTTGCATCCAAATAAAATTTGCCTAAAATAAATGAATTCATAATTTCAGTACAAGTTCATACTAATCCTGAAAGATAAGGTGCGTTTTTATTATAACAAAAGTCATATTCTGCTATTTGCTGCATTCATTAAGGAGAATCGAATCACTGAAGGCAGTATTGTACCGCTGTACTCTTGGGGTGTATTTGGAGTCAGTAAAGTGAGTTCGAAAATAAAGTGTTAAAAGCATTGTCACGGAAGTAATTGGACATACTTATCATAATTAATTACTACACAATTGATGTTTGAGGCTACTTGACAATAGCTTAACCTCTTATTAATTTTTGGATTCTATAAATACGGGCGACAAAAGGGTCACGAAAAGACGAGCGATTTTTATTTATTTTAAAACAAAAGAAGAATGAATGTTTATTAATTTACTGAAGTTAAAACAGCACACACGACTGGTCCCTCTTTCAACATTTATTATAGCAACAACTGAAATTACTATTAGTTTAAAATTTCTAAATTACAATAATGGTCCCTCTTTCAACATTTATTATAGCAACAACTGAAATTACTATTAGTTTAAAATTTCTAAATTACAATAATGGTCCCTCTTTCAAAATTTTGAATATATATTTTTAAATAATTACAGTTTACAGGTAATATAATCCGATTTTTAATTATAAAATCAATAAAACGAGTAATGTAGACTGACGCGGTCAAGACTCCTTAATATCGATGACCACATAATATGTGAAGTGAAAATAGCTCTCTCAAAGTTTTATTTTACTACGATAACAACCAAGAAAAGGATTAAGTAATTATGAAGCTTATAAATATCTTTCATTCTTTTACACCTGCAATTTCATTTTTTTTCAATCATGGGTTTAAACTTGTAAGTAGTATTTACAATGTACATTATATATGTCAATGTTATAAAAAGCTTTGTTAACTCTTTAAGATAAAACAAAAAATATATAAGTTACACTTATAACTGATCCCCAATGGAATATTTCGTCTTTTTTTGATAAACAAATTAGAAATAATCAATTTTTGCAAATAAAAATTGCAAATAGAAATAAAAAAATGAAATTGACCAACTCTCTGATCTCGCTGTTTACTTTTCAAAAATAACTGCCCTCCGCAGGGGCACAGTAGTTTGCGGACTTACAACGCTCAAATCTAGGTTCGATACCCGTGGGCAGAGCACAGAGAGCCCATTGTGTAGCTTTGTGCTTAATTCAAAACAACAATAAAAATAACTGAATATAACGTAACATTATATAACCAATTTATTGCTTTTTAAATTGAAATTTTACAAGCTAGAAGCTTTTTCAGGTCTTGATAAAATCCACAGCTCGATTTCCTGCTGTGGGCGCAGCATCTAGCCCAGTGTGGCTTTGCGCTATAAGAAACTTAAGAATCTTAAGAAATTAATAATGCCAATTCAGTCGTATATATTTTAGTGCTTTTGATTTTGACAGATCCAACTTTTTAGACCTCCAATGGCTCAGCTGTAAGCCTGAGGATTTATAATATTAAACATAAGGTTTCAATATTTGCTGGGGGCGCAGCACATATAGCCCACTGCGTAGTTTCGTTGTTAACAATAGATAAACAAACCTATTTTTCGGTTTTCATGTAAATAAAAATTAATTGCGTTTAGTAATGTTTCGATTAATGCGCATAACAATTTATTCCACTTATCCTTATCAAATAATTCCATCTTAGAAGTTAAAACACAGTATATGCCTTTTTTTTATTAGCTCATTAGCTTTTGCTACACAGACATAACGACGTACACGATGGACAAAACTAAGCTCACATCTTTCTGTGCTTTTGTATCGTGGCACTTTTGTTGTACATGGCCTGGCATGGCCGAGCGCGTAAGGCGTGCGACTCGAAATTTGAGGGTCGCGCTAAAACATGCTCGCCCTCCCAGCCATGGGGGTGTATAATGTGACGGTCAATCCCACTATTCATTGGTAAAAGAGTAGCCCAAGAGTTGGCGGTGGGTGGTGATGACTAGCTGCCTTCCCTCTAGTCTCACACTGCTAAATTAGGTACGGCTAGCACAGATAGCCCTCGAGTAGCTTTGTGCGAAAATCCAAAACAAACAAACAAAACATTGTTTGTACATATTTTGATGTTATAGATGTATTTTCCTTTCACAAGCGGCTGTAGTTCAGCCATCTTGGATTTCAAGACAAACCTGTGCAAAACATTAAACCTATCACAGTTCTCTTGTATGTTCTCTAAAAGAATGATTTCCTGGCGTTTAAGATGTAATTTCTTGCAGACTTCTCAAGATTTATTCCGCATAGGGTTAGTATGATCTATTTTTCTCATACACCGTCCAGTGTCACTCTGATAGGTCACGTTCTTTGTTGTGTATTTTAAGGCCTGGCATGGCCGAGCGCGTTAAGGCGTGCACTCGTAATCCGAGGGTCGCGGGTTCGCGCCCGAGTCGCGCTAAACATGCTCGCCCTCCCAGCCGTGGAGGTGTATAATGTGACGGTCAATCCCACTATTCGTTTGTAAAAGAGTAGCCCAAGAGTTGGCGGTGGGTGGTGATGACTAGCTGCCTTCCCTCTAGTCTTACACTGCTAAATTAGGGACGGCTAGCACAGATAGCCCTCGAGTAGCTTTGTGCGAAATTCCAAAAACAAAAAAAAACAAACAAATGTTGTGTATTTTATTTCGTTTGTGCCAAGTTTCATCACATTCTTGGTTCAGGTCCTTCACGTTACTTTCTTTTCTTTCATTATAGCAGGAAGTCTCTATAATGTTTATAATGACACTGTGGACTCATAACGCAAGAAACCGGGTTTAGGTACCAGTTGTGAGCACAGCATAGTTATCCCTATTTTGAGTCATATTACATCTCTTTTCCTGTAATTAAATCTTTATAATGGTCTAGACTTTTACTGTAAATATAAGGTTCACTGAACTGTTATTCCGAATTTCATGCTCATTGTTGAAATACTTTAGTCTTGTTGTCACTTGTAATTATCAGTCTCTTTGGCCACCCAGTGGCACAGCGAATTGTCTGCGGACTTACAACGTACAAAAAAACGGCTTTTGATACCCGTGGTGAGCAGAGCACAGATAGCCCTTTGTGTAGCTTTGTGATCAGTTCAAAACAACAAAAACAGGCCTTTAAAATACCCAGTTGTTATCTATTGGACTTTCCTGGGGTTATTTGAGATTTATAGATCATTCGACGATCTCATTTTTAAAAAATAACAACAACTAAACGTTTTGTTTCATTAGAAAAAAAATATATAACATGACGAGCTCATTGCAAAAAAAAAAGTTTTTAATTTGATAGAAAAAAATATAATTGTTCTACTATTTTCCGACATTAATTCAAAACGAATAATCTATTTCAAAACAATTGTGTCTTCAATTAGGCCTAATTTAAGTAACTGGACAGGTGAAGGCAAGTTGGCACTGTGTTTGAAGGAAGACTAATAACAAAATATAAACCAGTTCATAATCATTTTTGGTGGCTTTGCTGGTAGTTTCTTTCACAGTTGTTGTCTGAAGTACCTTCAGTAGTCTCTTTGCAAATGGTACCTCAAAGGATACAGCAATATAGATCCTTCACAATCATCTAGCAGGTCCAGCTGTCAGGGTCAAAACTTCATCATTGATAACAGGAACAACTGAACTAATATTGCATTTACTCTGATCTTCTCCACCGATGTCATGCTGGTCTCCATCACCAACTTCACAACCATGGTGGATCCTACCCGCCTTCTATCTTTCCCGGACTTGGACAACCATCGACATACTCTTGGTATTGGAAAGCATTTCCCGGGGTTAAGAATGTAGTGGCTTCATGTCCTTAATCAATTATTGTGGGCAGCATAGTTCTGAAAGCCATTGGTTTCAATATCCTTTCAATCAGAAGACTTCTACTTACTTGACCTTTCAAGTGTTTAATAATCATATGGAAATCCACATCACAGTGTGCATAACCAGATAGTTTGGAAAGCAAGAAATGCTTCATCCTTTCAATAATTAGGTTCTCGACCTAATGGTCGTTCTAATTGTAACAATCAAGCAGTAACCATAACATTCTGAGTTATTTTTCGTGGATCGAAAAGAAAGTGATTGCTGCACCCATTTTGATCAGTAGTATGCCAGTTACTGACTATCCTAAGTTTGGATACCAATCCCATTTATATCGACGTTTGCTTATCACGTGCTGGTCGGAACTGGTAGTTGCTTTCAGTTCCAGCAAATCTTCATCTGGTTCTCCAGTTTTCTCTTCATTGTTGAGATTTTATTTCTAATTAGGCGTCTGTTTTTCATCAGCTGGTCATAACACTGCTTTTTCATCTACCATCGTTGGTCTTAGATCCTCCACATAATCTTGTAAAGACTGGAAAACTATTCTTCATGATGGAAGACAATAGGCAACATCCACAGGTAGTAACAGTCCTTGTCCAAACATGAGCATGTTTGGTGAACATCCTGTTCCGCTGTTTTGTATCTCATCGTTATATATAGCAAATTTTCATTTTAGTTTGTTCTGTAGAAATTAAAAAATTTCGCAAACATCCACTTATTAGTCTGTATTGTCTATTCAACTAAAACACCAGACTTTGGTTATAAGGTAAAATACGAGTTTTTACCGCACCTGACACAACTCAGTGAATAGCTGGATGTTAAATTTGGCTCCCAGGTTCATCTGGTAATTTTCAGGTGCTCCAAATCAATCATGCTACATAGTTTCCAAGATAAACAATGTGTCGAGCTACCCTTATAAAAGGAACTTTGTCTCCGCAAGTTTTCTTCTCTGCAGCACACATAGCACATGCCATTATTGAATGTCTCAATCCACTTGCGGCCATCGAACGTTTTGTTATCACAAATGCGGGTTACATTTTTTTAGGAGCGGTAACAATGGTACAACACACCTGATTGCAGTTGTAACTGGAATACTCACCTGGTAGCGGTGGTCAGACTTGACCTTATTTGGAAACGTGAACAGCCCACGTTGTTAGATCAGAATCCTGCATGCTCCTCCCAGAGTTCCTGATGGAGTCGTTTTACTCATATTCGCCTCTTGTTATATCCCACACATTGTCCAAATTGTTTGTTTATTTTGAATTTCGCGCAAGACTACATAAGGTCTATTGGCGCTAGACGTCCTTAGCAGAGTAAATGCAGAAGGAAGGAAGCTAGTTTTCACCGCCTATCACCAACTCTTGGACTACTTTTTATCAACGAGTAGTGAAATTGACCGTAGCATTATAACGATCCACGGTTGAAAGGGCGAACATGATTTGGTATTAGAGGTATTCGAACCTACGACCCTCAGATTACAAGTAGAGCGCCAAACCACCTGGCCTTGTCTGGTCAGTATCCATGATTAAGATATTACACGAATGGACAGGTCCCTCGATGTGGCAAGACAGTACATAGGTGGTTCCGTGTTCTTAAAAAGGTTGTTTTCCGATATGCTATTGTTTCTTTCGAATTTTTAAGGCTTACAAGCTTTACTTTAGTAATTACAGCACGAAAACTCAATAACTGAGAACTTTCTATAGCAGGTAGAAAATATATGGTCGGCCCGCTTATCACATTTGTCCTATCATTTCTAATGGTAAGTGTTCATAATTAGTTTGCAAAATCATTTGAAATGATTAAAGCTGGTACTATATCTGTGT
Organism: Carcinoscorpius rotundicauda; assembly: GCA_011833715.1. Lineage (NCBI taxonomy): Eukaryota > Metazoa > Arthropoda > Merostomata > Xiphosura > Limulidae > Carcinoscorpius > Carcinoscorpius rotundicauda. Next base: position 5,771,855 of record CM022400.1, read on the forward strand.
GAGCATTTATAATAAATAAAATCGATATTTGATATACTCATTTGAAATGTTCAAAGGAGATACATCTTGTTTTTACAACGATATTTCTTTATAATTCTTCATAATTTATAATGATTGTTTGTTTGATTTTGAATTTCGCGCAAAGCTACTTACGGGCTATCTGCGCTAGCCGTCCTTAATTCAGCAGTGTAAGACTAGAGGAAAGGCAGCTAGTCATCACCACCCACCGCCAATTCTTGGGCTACTCTTTTACCAACTAATAGTGGGATTGACCGTCACATTATAATGCCCCCACGGCTGGGAGGGCGAGCATGTTTGGCGCGACGGGGATGCGAACCTCATATTACGAATCCTATGCCTTAACTCACCTGACCATGCGGGCCAATTTATAATGATAATTGATTTATACATTCTTTTAAAATTATTAAACTTTATTTTTGGTTTGTACAATTGTTTCTAATTATTAAACTTGACATCTGATTTGCACAATAATTTGTAACGATTAAATTCACACTTGAGTTGTGTAGTTATTTGAAATAGTTAAAACGAATACTTAATTTGTGTATTTAAATTATCTGTAAAAATACTTTTTATAACTACTACAGTTTCAACGTTTACTTCGCAGTTTTTTCTCCATTAGGCCTAATTACCAGAAGGCGTTAGAAAGGTTAGGATAATATATATTTTTACACGGATGTATTACAATGAAACGTGGCGTGATTGAATAAATATACTTAATTCGAAAAGAGTTGTGAAACAACCCTTTATTTACTAGGTAAATAAATATTTCTATGTCTAGCATAATTTACTTTTTATTTGATTTTAGTAAACAACTAATCTTGGTTTTGATACAAGGTTTAGTAGGGACTTGTATTTGAAGACAAACAAGCAAACATTTTCTGTTAAACAACTAAGACATTTTAATTTATAGTATGAAGTTGTAGTCATTTTTTTATTTTCTAATACAGTACGTAAGTTTTACAAACACAAACTAATACACATTTAATGATACATATGTGTTTACTTAAAATACTTGAAGATAACTTGGAGAAGGGCGAGGGAACACCGTATTCAAAGGCACATTTGTGTTGATTTATTTAACACAGTTATAGATTTTTGTTAACAGTTTGTATGTCTGTATTTTTTGTAGCAAAATAGAATATTACGTTTATTTGAAAAATAGTGTATGGATAAGTTTCAATCCTGAGATTTATTGGGCTACAAGTCGATGGATTGATTCAGTTGACTTACAATTACTTCTTGTTGGGTTATGAAAAGAAGATATTTTTATTACAAAAAAATAAGATTCAAATACAGTTAATAGTGAAAACGTAGTAAAATGTTTTGTACGTTGTTAATAAAAACAACATCTAAAAAGTTATTAAACTTAAAAAAAAGAAAACTAAGGAGAAATTAAATTATTAAATTACTTGGGTATCAGAAATACAAAATAAATAATGACTGAAAGTATCGAAAAAGAAAATAAACATGCAAATATTAAATCGATATTTGTGATCTATATTTACACATAATGAACCAAGGCAGTACACGATGAAATACTACTTTGAAATAACAATAAAAATGTTCATATCAACAAATATTTAATTCAAACAAGTAAAATGACACAAAATGAAATCTTCAAATACAACGTGGGTTGCTGTAATTCAAATCCCAGCACCGAAAACCAACATTTTACGATTTGGTCACAAAGTATTAATATAGGTAACTTTATGGTGACCTAAGATTTAACTTGTAGGTCAAGTTATTTTATTTTCTAACACGTATACTTCACACACACTATCCACGATTCACTGAATTTAATGACATCACAGTAGAGATAAGATGCATTTTTTAAACACATATTTCACATAAGTATTGCAAAAACATAAAAACACAGCTATTAGATTTGATATATATGCATTACAAGATAGGAACATATTTCATAAAACCATGTGAATGACCAGGTGTCTGTAATTAACTTTCTAACTTAACGATGCTAGGGATATTTAATTAATTTCATTACTGTAATAACATTTTGTCAGTAGAATGCCAAACTATGAACAGCATTTTGACACATTATTTGAATACAGTTGGAATGCCATGAACATTTCAGTTTGATATCGAATATTGCATATCACCAAGTTTGAATGTTAATTACAAAACGTTTATTTTTGGTTAAGCGATCAAAACAATTTAAAAAATATATATTTTAAACTAATCTACTGGTCTACAAAAGAAACAATTGATGAAAGACTTAAGTAAATAAATTACTGTAATTATCTTTATAAGATAAATCAGTCTGTGTTGTACAGCTTATCTTTATAAGATAAATCGGTCTTTGTTGTACAGCTTATCTGTATAAGATAAATCAGTCTGTGTTGTACAGCTTATCTGTATAAGATAAATCAGTCTTTGTTGTGCAACTTATCTGTACAAGATAAATCAGTCTGTGTTGTACAGCTTATCTTTATAAGATAAATCGGTCTTTGTTGTACATCTTATCTTTATAAGATAAATCAGTCTGTGTTGTACAGCTTATCTGTATAAGATAAATCAGTCTTTGTTGTGCAACTTATCTGTACAAGATAAATCAGTCTGTGTTGTACAGCTTATCTGTATAAGATAAATCTGTCTGTGTTGTACGGCTTATCTGTACGAGATAAATCAGTCTGTGTTGTACAGCTTATCTGTATGAGATAAATCAGTCTGTATTGTACATCTTCCTTTTCCTAACAAGTTTGTATTGTCAGTTATATACAATTCATAAATCATTTGACTAAATGTCATGGCTACCAAAACAGCACAAATAAACTATTACGATATCCGATTTGTACAGTTTCTAAATTTCAATTAAACAACATACACTTTGGATATCCGTTTCGTACAGTTTCTAAATTTCAATAAAACAACATACACTTTGGATATCCGTTTCGTACAGTTTCTAAATTTCAATAAAACAACATATACTTTGGATATCCGTTTCGTACAGTTTCTAAATTTCAATAAAACAACCTACACTTTGGATATCCATTTCGTACAGTTTCTACTGTTGCAAGCGAAATATTGGTGAAAGAATGTTTCTGGTTTTGCTTTAATGGTTAATAAAGTGTTGAGGCAGACAACTAGCTATTAACAATGAAGTGTTGAGGCAGACAACTAGCTATTAACAATGAGTGTTGAGGCAGACAACTAGCTATTAACAATGAAGTGTTGAGGCAGACAACTAGCTATTAGCAATGAAGTGTTGAGGCAGACAACTAGCTATTAACAATGAAGTGTTGAGGCAGACAACTAGCTATTAACAATGAAGTGTTGAGGCAGACAACTTGCTATTAACAATGAAGTGTTGAGGCAGACAACTTGCTATTAACAATGAAGTGTTGAGGCAGACAACTAGCTATTAACAATGAAGTGTTGAGGCAGACAACTAGCTATTAACAATGAAGTGTTGAGGCAGACAACTAGCTATTAACAATGAAGTGTTGAGGCAGACAACTAGCTATTAACAATGAAGTGTTGAGGCAGACAACTAGCTATTAACAATGAAGTGTTGAGGCAGACAACTTGCTATTAACAATGAAGTGTTGAGGCAGACAACTAGCTATTAACAATGAAGTGTTGAGGCAGACAACTAGCTCTTAACAATGAAGTGTTGAGGCAGACAACTAGCTCTTAACAATGAAGTGTTGAGGCAGACAACTTGCTATTAACAATGAAGTGTTGAGGCAGACAACTAGCTATTAACAATGAAGTGTTGAGGCAGACAACTAGCTATTAACAATGAAGTGTTGAGGCAGACAACTAGCTATTAACAATGAAGTGTTGAGGCAGACAACTAGCTATTAACAATGAAGTGTTGAGGCAGACAACTAGCTATTAACAATGAAGTGTTGAGGCAGACAACTAGCTATTAACAATGAAGTGTTGAGGCAGACAACTAGCTATTAACAATGAAGTGTTGAGGCAGACAACTAGCTATTAACAATGAAGTGTTGAGGCAGACAACTAGCTCTTAACAATGAAGTGTTGAGGCAGACAACTAGCTCTTAACAATGAAGTGTTGAGGCAGACAACTTGCTATTAACAATGAAGTGTTGAGGCAGACAACTAGCTATTAACAATGAAGTGTTGAGGCAGACAACTAGCTCTTAACAATGAAGTGTTGAGGCAGACAACTTGCTATTAACAATGAAGTGTTGAGGCAGACAACTAGCTCTTAACAATGAAGTGTTGAGGCAGACAACTTGCTATTAACAATGAAGTGTTGAGGCAGACAACTAGCTCTTAACAATGAAGTGTTGAGGCAGACAACTAGCTATTAACACAATGTAACTCTACTCATATTTAAAATAATTTAAAACGAAATTTCTCACCCGACTTCTCAAAATCAGGCATGAAGTTAAATAGAAAGCTTCATGAACTGAAACATAAATAAAGCTCGAACTTTGATAAGTACGTTTGTTGGTTACGAATCTTTTATTACATCTGGAATGGGTACAGAATCTATCATAAATTATATTAAGTCCTCAGGTGGAAACTGTCCTAAACACACTTATGACAAATTACAAATGAGAGAGAAAGACAGTTATGTTCTTTAAGAGATTCTAACACTTGTGTGTTAATGACTAGGAACAGTTTTAAGTTGTGCAATAATACGAAAAACGTTAATAAAAGTGTGAAAGAAGTAGAAATCAGAAACAATCTTACACAGGACAATTTTAATACACTTTTTATCTAGTTTTAATATTCGAGAGACTATTTAAGTTGTATTAGGTCAGATTTATAAAACAGTTAAGCCTCTCTTCAATAATTTACCATTTTAAAATGGGTACTGTTTATTTTAGCTCGGGAAGGAAAGACAGTTTGTGTGTGTACGTTTTGTATTAATGACAAATCTACTGAGGCCATCCACCGCTGTCCCTAATTGTAAAATATTTACCAGCCAATTAGCAGTACCCTACTATCTATCAGTCACGCTAAGAAGTTGACGTGACTCTTATAACCCACCCACAACTCAAAGTTACGGGTAAGATAGCATACTATCTGTCGGATTAAAGGTCGACCCCACAGCTCCAGAATAGTCTGCACCCTCACCCTATAAATTATTCACTTAAACTGTGCAGAATATGTAGTGTTTTTATTTATAATTATCTTGAAAAGGGCGAAATATACAAGTATTAAAATAAGGGAATAAATAAAACTAATAACGTGATATGTTGTATTTATTATTAATGTAAACAGAGAAGCTCCTTATTTACCATAGCGTTATGAGTTATACCCAGATGTAACGCGTGTACAGCGAAAATGAGAATTGTTGGACACAAAATATCGGGGTTTGTTTTGCCCACCGATTAAAATAGATTTGTGAGCAGTGTCATCATATGTACACTTGAACTGTCTTATAGCATGCCCAAAAGAGAGACATCTTATAGAAATAACATTTTAAACTCTTGTATTATCTACGGTTGTTCTATTTCATGTTCAGTCTTCCTTCCTAATCAAGCCACCGATGACGTCAATGGGGATTGGAAATAAGATGGTAGAGTTCTTCTCTGCTGAGATAGAGTTCAGAGTTTGTAGGTAACGAAGCTGTAAAGCAGCTGGAGACTGTGCGATGACCTCAGCGGCTTCCATCAACGCTCTGGAAGCTTTCTGTTCTCCTTCGGCTGCAATCACCTTAATACAAATATAAGTTGGAAAATGCTGTCAAGCTTTCTGCTTTTGTACTCCTAAAAAGCACGTCGTATTGTCATTCGTTGGTCGCTACAGTTTGACCAAGAATTATACACGGTTCTCTTAGGTCACTTAGATCTCTAAACATTTGTTCGTTTTGTGAATTTTTGCGCAAAGTTATGTGAGGGCTATCTGCGCTAGTCGTCCCTAGTTTAGCAGTGTAAGACTACAGGGAAGACAGCTAGTCATTACCACCCACTGCTAACTCTCGGGCTAGTTTACCAACGAATAGTGAGCTAGATCGTCACTTTGTAACGCCCCTCACGGCCGGGCCAGGTTATATGTGAAGTTAGTTTTAGTTGTATTACGATTACAAATACTGGAGTCCAACATGGCCAAGTGGTTAAGGCCCTGGACTCGTAATCTGAGTGTTGCGGGTTCGAACTCCGGTTACACTAAACGTGCTCACCACTTCAGCCATAGGGTTGTTATAAATTAACGGTTAATCCCACTATTCATTGGTAAAAGAGTAGCCGAGGAGTTTGAGGTGGATGGTGATGACTAGTTGCCTTCCCTCTAGTTTTACCGTGCTAAATTAAGGACGGCTAGCGCAGATAGCCCTCGTGTAGCTTTGCGCCAAATTCAACAAACATACAAACAAATACTGTTGGACCAATAACAAAATAATACAATTATGATGTTAACGTACAATTTAATATGGAATATAACTTTACTTCGGAGCTTGAATATATAGCCTATTAGAATGTTATTAATTTTGCAGTCCCTCTGTAGATTGAAAAATTATATATGTAAGGTACACGAGTAAAACTAACCTTTGCGCGAGCTTCGCGTGCGGCTTCCGCTTCAGCAGCCATGGCACGTTGCAACTGGACTGGCAAACGTACGTCTTTGCTACGAGTTACAGTGGAAAACAGCAATAAGTGAGAAAAAAACAACATAAAAACAAGGCAGATATTGACTCCTAACACACAAACATACATTAATTTTTGATAATAAGATACGATTTTATAACATAACATATAATATAAAGTACTTTCATTTTCAACCTAATTAATAATGTTTATTATATCAGTCAAAAGAAAAGACGTTTTCATTGACGTTACAAGTTGTTTATATATTATATGACGATATATATTTTGTTTTCCCCCTATTCATCTTTGAAAATTGGGGATGTAATTTGATATCTAGTTTCACAAATGTTCACCAAGCCAGTAGCATTTTAATTTCATGATGAGATAACACACTATTAATTTTTATAAAACTAGGGATACAACCTTAGAAATTCAGAACTTTGTAATAATTGTAATTAATATATAAAAAATGCAATATCGCACCCCCTCATCCACAGCTTTTTGTGTGGCGCCATCTAGCGTCAAAGTTATATATTAGTAGGAATAATTGACATAACTTTGTTAGTTGGGGTGAAACACTACTTAAACAGCACGCTTGCTTTCGTCAGTGCCAGCAGCTCTAAATACTTCGAAAACAAAATACTGGTTTATATACTCACCTATCCCTTGGCGTTAAAGTATTTTTCATACGACTTTCATGACAACGTTACCAAAGCTATAACTTAGAGATACAATTAGTATATTTATCTGGTATAGAGTGGTATGACTCACATCTCAACTCTTTCGACTTTTATTCCCCACGTATCAGTACATTCATCAAGGACACTCTGCAAAAATGTATACAGAGAAATAAACATCACGTTTATACTATGATATAATCATAGAATAGTTCAAAATAACTAAGCCTAGTAGTTTCACATGTAACAATCAACTCTGGTGGCATCTACCCCGTATATTCTCCATATAAGGCTTAACACTGCTAGATTAATTACAGTGAGAAACGTTTTGGTTAATTATCAAATATTGCTGTTTACTTTTGTGTAAGATTACTATAATTTATGATTGGTTGAATACGTACAATAAACATACTGTTAAACCACATTGTACATAGATGAAGCTCACATAGATTTATAAAAAAAAAATAACATTTAGTATATTGTTGTATATGCACAATGGGCTGATAATACAATACAATATAATGACTTCTCATGTCTTAAAAACACAGACATGTAGTCTAAACATGGGTAACTACACGACGAAGGATATGCTCTTCAAATATTCACGTGGGTATTGATTACTATTCTCACGGGTCACTGTCAAATATGCTTTCACTTAAGTTAGTATTGAAAGACATTTATAACCAGAAGCTTGCAAAAGTGTTTACTGGGCAAAAGTAATTTTATACCAGCTGCTGATAAATGACCAACGGTCAGTTCGTAGTGTAAAACAGATGATATTTACAAGTGTCATAAACAATGAACAATAATCGACTATTTTCAACAGTGTCGTGCCAAAGGCACTGTATCGAACGTTAAACAGCAGTCCGAAAACTGTTTATGATTGGTGCTTGTGTTTTGGACAAGGACATTACCTGCATAGAGTTAGAGATATGCTCTCTCTCAGACAGTATCTCGTGTAGGTTGTGAGTTCCGAGCATGTTCCTCAGAGTAGTCTGGGCTAACAGGCGCGTGCTGTGGTGAACGTTCTCCACGTTGGCCACAGATACGGTGGCGTTCTGAACCCGGTAATAAACGACAGCGTCAACCGATATGGTTACCGAGTCTTTAGTCAAGACCTGGAAAAGGTTAAATTAAAGATAGTTTCAGGTAACGCAGTTAAGTCAAACAAACCTGTTACGTTCTGCAGGTTTACTTTCTGAATAATTCTAGTTAACTCGTGGAATGAATCTAGTGGGTTGGGACTTTTCTTTATTTCCAAACGCAAAGCTACTCAACAGGCTAGCTACACAGTGCTCAGAATGGAAATTAAACCCCAATTTTAGGGTTATAACCCCCGAAATGCATCGTTGAGCCACTGGAGAGCGGGCGGGGTGCCTCACTTTAGTTATCAAAATTTAAAGAACATTAATTTTGACGGGAGTTATAGATACTTCTGTAGCTAAAACAGGTTACTTCTTTTCAACATGGTCAGGTGGTTAAGGCGCTTGACTCGCAATCCGAGGTTCGCAGGTTCGAATCCCTGTCGCACCAAATATGCTGTCCCTTCCAACTGAACTGTGGGGGCATTACAATGCGATGGTCAATCCCATTATTCGTTGATAAATGAGTAGCCAAAGAGTTGGCGGTTGGTGGTGATGACTAGCTGCCTTCCCTCTAGTCTTACACTGCTAAATTAGGGAAGGCTAGTGCAGATAGTCCTCGTGTAGGTTTGCGCGAAATTAAAAAACAAACAAACTTTTTGTTCTATTTTTATCTCTTCCATTCGTCTATACCGACGGATACGCGTAGAACAATATGAGAAACTAGAAAAACTAAGTTTCATGGGTAATGGAAGTCAGAAACGGTGAACGGCTGCAGAAAGACGCCACCTAGTGAGCTTCCTTAATACTATTATTTACGCTGGGGCAGCTACAGAACTTCAAACTTACAAACTTCCAACAAGTTTGATACATCACGACACGGTGTTTGAACTGGAGTATTCCTTGTGTTATATCGTGTATTTTTATGTATATAAATATATATTAAACAAGTGCAATTTTATGTGTATAAATACGTGTGTGTTTGTTTGTATGCAGATCTAAGAAAGGTGCACCCTGAACGAAAAACGAGTGACCCTGGCCACGCGGTCTGATTCAGCTTTCTTCCTCGGTTACTCAAACGTTGCTCGAAAACTTCTCGTGCTCAAATTTGTCACTCGTAAAGGAGAAAAGTTCTGATATCGAGAGTATTGATTGTACAGTTTCACACGTCACAACTTCCTTTCTTGTTTGTAAGTTGTTAACAGGAAATTATAAAGTGCTTATTTTGGTGTTGGGACTTTTGATGATTGTAGACTGAGACACGTCTAACCCTGAAGCCTCATATATGTGTGTTCTATACTTGACTTCGATCGCTTATTTGTCTTGGCGTGCGGTATAAGAAACTTTAGATTGAACTGACACAAATTTTATTCAAGGCTGTCTGGGGTATTATCAGGTTAATTGATCGTTATAATTCGCTGACACAATAGAATGTCACGGCGATTGTGATTAATCACAAGCTGTTTCTAGAAGACCTTGGCTACCACGTGTCTGTCAGTCACACAGTAGACTGTGAATTGTCGTATAAAACAGGAAACAACTCTGGTCAGTTTAAAGCCACGAATAACGCCTTGAATTACCTTATACACAAGCAGCCATTTTTCTGTGTAAGCACTGATCATTCCTCCCGTAATCATGACTTTTACAAGACAACTAACCTTTTCCATAAAATTACCAATCACAACTTTAACAAGACAACTCACCTTTTCCATAAAATTACCAATCACAACTTTTACAAGACAACTTATCTTTTCTATAAGATTAGCTGTCATAACTTGTAAAATACAGCTTTTCATGTTTTCTGTAAGATTAGCTGTCATAACTTGTAAAATACAGCTTTTCATGTTTTCTATAAGATTAGCTGTCATAACTTGTAAAATACAGCTTTTCATGTTTTCTGTAAGATTAGCTGTCATAACTTGTAAAATACAGCTTTTCAAGTTTTCTATAAGATTAGCTGTCATAACTTGTAAAATACAGCTTTTCATGTTTTCTATAAGATTAGCTGTCATAACTTGTAAAATACAGCTTTTCATGTTTTCTATAAGATTAGCTGTCATAACTTGTAAAATACAGCTTTTCAAGTTTTCTATAAGATTAGCTGTCATAACTTGTAAAATACAGCTTTTCATGTTTTCTGTAAGATTAGCTGTCATAACTTGTAAAATACAGCTTTTCAAGTTTTCCATAAGATTACCGACCGTGGTTTACTGAACTTCATTTTTTGATAAAGCCCCTAGTTTTCATGGAATTTATCATTTTAAGACGATAATATATACGTTAATAGCATGACATTACACTGTATACAGTAATAGTATGACATTACACTGTATAGAGTAATAATATGACATTACACTGTATATGGTAATAGTATGACATTAGACTGTATACAGTAATAGTATGACATTAGACTGTATACAGTAATAGTATGACATTAGACTGTATATGGTAATAGTATGACATTATATTGTATATAGTAATAGTATGACATTAGACTGTATACAGTAATAGTATGACATTACACTGTATACAGTAATAGTATGACATTACACTGTATACAGTAATAATATGACATTACACTGTATATGGTAATAGTATGACATTAGACTGTATACACTAATAGTATGACATTACACTGTATACAGTAATAGTATGACATTACATTGTTATCGTATGACATTACACTGTATATGGTAATAGTATGACATTATATTGTATATAGTAATAATATGACATTACACTGTATACAGTAATAATATGACATTAGACTGTATACAGTAATAGTATGACATTACACTGTATACAGTAATAGTATGACATTACACTGTATACAGTAATAGTATGACATTACACTGTATATGGTAATAGTATGACATTACACTGTATACAGTAATAGTATGACATTACACTGTATATGGTAATAGTATGACATTAGACTGTATACAGTAATAGTATGACATTAGACTGTATACAGTAATAGTATGATATTACACTGTATACAGTAATAGTATGACATTACACTGTATATGGTAATAGTATGACATTATATTGTATATAGTAATAGTATGACATTACACTGTATATGGTAATAGTATGACATTAGACTGTATACAGTAATAGTATGATATTACACTGCATATGGTAATAGTATGGCATTAGACTGTATACAGTAATAGTATGATATTACACTGTATACAGTAATAGTATGACATTACATCGTAGAGTAATAGCATGACATTAGACTGTATATGGTAATAGTATGACATTATATTGTATATAGTAATAGTATGACATTAGACTGTATACAGTAATAGTATGACATTAGACTGTATACAGTAATAGTATGACATTAGACTGTATACAGTAATAGTATGACATTACACTGTATATGGTAATAGTATGACATTACATCGTAGAGTAATAGCATGACATTAGACTGTATATGGTAATAGTATGACATTATATTGTATATAGTAATAGTATGACATTAGACTGTATACAGTAATAGTATGACATTAGACTGTATACAGTAATAGTATGACATTAGACTGTATACAGTAATAGTATGATATTACACTGTATACAGTAATAGTATGACATTACACTGTATACAGTAATAGTATGACATTACATCGTAGAGTAATAGCATGACATTAGACTGTATATGGTAATAGTATGACATTATATTGTATATAGTAATAGTATGACATTAGACTGTATACAGTAATAGTATGACATTAGACTGTATACAGTAATAGTATGACATTAGACTGTATACAGTAATAGTATGACATTACACTGTATATAGTAATAGTATGACATTACATCGTAGAGTAATAGCATGACATTAGACTGTATATGGTAATAGTATGACATTATATTGTATATAGTAATAGTATGACATTAGACTGTATACAGTAATAGTATGACATTAGACTGTATACAGTAATAGTATGACATTAGACTGTATACAGTAATAGTATGACATTACACTGTATATAGTAATAGTATGACATTACATCGTAGAGTAATAGCATGACATTAGACTGTATATGGTAATAGTATGACATTATATTGTATATAGTAATAGTATGACATTAGACTGTATACAGTAATAGTATGACATTAGACTGTATACAGTAATAGTATGACATTAGACTGTATACAGTAATAGTATGACATTAGACTGTATATAGTAATAGTATGATATTACACTGTATACAGTAATAGTATGACATTACACTGTATACAGTAATAGTATGACATTACATCGTAGAGTAATAGCATGACATTAGACTGTATATGGTAATAGTATGACATTATATTGTATATAGTAATAGTATGACATTAGACTGTATACAGTAATAGTATGACATTAGACTGTATACAGTAATAGTATGACATTAGACTGTATACAGTAATAATATGACATTAGACTGTATACAGTAATAGTATGACATTAGACTGTATACAGTAATAGTATGATATTACATTGTATACAGTAATAGTATGACATTAGACTGTATACAGTAATAGTATGATATTACACTGTATACAGTAATAGTATGACATTACACTGTATACAGTAATAGTATGACATTAGACTGTATATGGTAATAGCATGACATTAGACTGTATATGGTAATAGTATGACATTATATTGTATATAGTAATAGTATGACATTAGACTGTATACAGTAATAGTATGACATTAGACTGTATACAGTAATAGTATGACATTAGACTGTATACAGTAATAGTATGACATTAGACTGTATATAGTAATAGTATGATATTACACTGTATACAGTAATAGTATGACATTACACTGTATACAGTAATAGTATGACATTACATCGTAGAGTAATAGCATGACATTAGACTGTATATGGTAATAGTATGACATTATATTGTATATAGTAATAGTATGACATTAGACTGTATACAGTAATAGTATGACATTAGACTGTATACAGTAATAGTATGACATTAGACTGTATACAGTAATAATATGACATTAGACTGTATACAGTAATAGTATGACATTAGACTGTATACAGTAATAGTATGATATTACATTGTATACAGTAATAGTATGACATTAGACTGTATACAGTAATAGTATGATATTACACTGTATACAGTAATAGTATGACATTACACTGTATACAGTAATAGTATGACATTACATCGTAGAGTAATAGCATGACATTAGACTGTATATGGTAATAGTATGACATTATATTGTATATAGTAATAGTATGACATTAGACTGTATACAGTAATAGTATGACATTAGACTGTATACAGTAATAGTATGATATTACACTGTATACAGTAACAGTATGACATTACATCGTAGAGTAATAGCATGACATTAGACTGTATACAGTAATAGTATGACATTACACTGTATATGGTAATATTATGACATTACGTCGTATATATTAATAGTATATACATTGTACATTGTATATAGTAATAGCACGATATTACATTGGTATAATGTTACACAGAAACTCCACCTTTGTTAACCAACTTCGTGCACGTACATTTGTTAACACGCCGTAAATCTCAAAATTGTTAACTCTTTCTGTCGATACATTAAGGTTAATAACCTCAGGGTAATTTGGTGCACCAGCCTAAATAACCCTACTGAACATGGGAGTCAAGAGTGAAAATGTAAGTATAGGGGCCAAAGTAGACAGTGAATCCCACTTGTCAGGTGTGCGCCCTCTTTCGACAGGCAGGGATTAGAGGTATGAAGAGTGAAAATTGAGGCCTATTCTGAATTCAGTTTGGTTTAAGATATGAGAAACTATGAGAGAATTTATTTCTTCTTTTTAAATTTCCCACTGAGCTACACGAGGGCTATCAGCGCTATCCGTCCCTAAATTAGCAGTGTAAGACTAGAGAGAAGACAACGAGTGATCACCTCCTCTAGCCAACTCTACGCTAATCTTTTACTAAAGAATAGTGTAATTGCCTGAACCATTATAACGCTCCCACGGCTGAAAGGGCGAGCATGTTTGGTGTAACGGGGATTCGAACCTACTATAATCCTTCATTAATATCAATAGGCTGATGATTTTGATTTCCACAAACGGAATTGAGTTTTTGGTTTAAATTAGTATTATAAACATTAAAATGGAATGGGTAATTGAAACACAGTTTAAAATACACCTTGGATTCAATACTCGGGAAGAGCTGTATTAAGGGGAAAAGTTTTGAAACGGCAAGTCCAGGTCCCCCACAAAACTCATGGCCCCCTCTGCCCCCATGTCATTCAAAATGATAGTTGAGGCAGTACAATGTTAATGCAGATAAATATCCATAGGTTTAGAAGCTATTGCAGTTAAATATCCATAGGTTTAGAAGCTATTGCAGTTAAATATCCATAGGTTTAGAAGCTATTGCAGTTAAATATCCATAGGTTTAAAAGCCATTGCATTGAATATCCATTGGTTTAGAAGCTATTGCAGTTAAATATCGATAGGTTTAGAAGCTATTGCAGTTAAATATCCATAGGTTTAGAAGCTATTGCAGTTAAATATCCATAGATTTAGAAGCAATTGCAGATAAATATCCATAGGTTTAGAAGCTATTGCAGTTAAATATCCATAGGTTTAGAAGCTATTGCAGTTAAATATCCATAGGTTTAGAAGCTATTGCAGTTAAATATCCATAGGTTTAGAAGCTATTGCAGTTAAATATCCATAAGTTTAGAAGCTATTGCAGTTAAATATCCATAGGTTTAGAAGCTATTGCAGTTAAATATCCATAGGTTTAGAAGCTATTGCAGTTAAATATCCATAGGTTTAGAAGCTATTGCAGTTAAATATCCATAGATTTAGAAGCAATTGCAGATAAATATCCATAGGTTTAGAAGCTATTGCAGTTAAATATCCATAGGTTTAGAAGCTATTGCAGTTAAATATCCATAGGTTTAGAAGCTATTGCAGTTAAATATCCATAGGTTTAGAAGCTATTGCAGTTAAATATCCATAGATTTAGAAGCTATTGCAGTTAAATATCCATAGGTTTAGAAGCTATTGCAGTTAAATATCCATAGGTTTAAAAGCCATTGCATTGAATATCCATTGGTTTAGAAGCTATTGCAGTTAAATATCCATAGGTTTATAATCTATTGCAGTTAAATATCCACAGGTTTAGATGCTATTGCAGATAAATATCCATAGGATTATAAGCTATTGCAGTTAAATATCCACAGGTTTAGAAGCTATTGCAGTTAAATATCGATAGGTTTAGAAGCTATTGCAGATAAATATCCATAGGATTATAAGCTATTGCAGTTAAATATCGATAGGTTTAGAAGCTATCGCAGATAATATCAATAAGTTTAGATGCTATTGCAGTTAAATATCCACAGGTTTAGAAGCTATTGCAGTTAAATATCGATAGGTTTAGAAGCTATTGCAGTTAAATATCCATAGGTTTAGATGCTATTGCAGATAAATATCCATAGGATTATAATCTATTGCAGTTAAATATCCACAGGTTTAGAAGCTATTGCAGTTAAATATCCATAGGTTTAGAAGCCATTGCATTGAATATCCATAGGTTTAGAAGCTATTGCAGTTAAATATCCATAGGTTTAGAAGTTATTGCAGTTAAATATCCATAGGTTTAGAAGCTATTGCAGTTAAATATCCATAGGTTTAGAAGCTATTGCAGATAAATATCCATAGGATTATAATCTATTGCAGTTAAATATCCACAGGTTTAGAAGCCATTGCATTGAATATCCATAGGTTTAGAAGCTATTGCAGTTAAATATCCATAGGTTTAGATGCTATTGCAGATAAATATCCATAGGATTATAATCTATTGCAGTTAAATATCCACAGGTTTAGAAGCCATTGCATTGAATATCGATAGGTTTATAAGCTATTGCAGTTAAATATCCATAGGTTTAGAAGCTATTGCAGTTAAATATCCATAGGTTTAGATGCTATGATAGTTTATAAATTATTAGAGCTACCTTAGTTTTACCCCCTTCCCAATATTAGTACTTGGAAAAAACAACTCATATTTTACATAGTGTACAGTATAATTCCTAGTTTGCATGCACACAACTTTTATTTCCTAGTTTTGTTCCAAAAGTTTTAAGAGCCACAAACCACTTATTTACTTAGCTCTGGGTGTATATACTAGATATTAATAAACACACTTACTCTAATCTATTAGTTTGTCTCTTCCATCCAAGTCAAAAATGTCTGAAAAACTTAAACAGAGTTTAGTCGTCCGCTCATGGTTTTGCCGCGTACAGTTCTTTGATCTTCCCGATTATTTTGTTTTGGTTTGATTTGACATTCGCGCAAAGCTACTCGAGGTTTACCTGCGCTATCCGTCCCTAATTTAGCAGTGTAAGACTAGAGGGAAGGCAGCTAGTCATCACTACCCACTGCTATTCTTTTACCAACAAATAGTGGGTTTGACCGTAAATCATAACGCCCACATGGCTGAAAGGGCGAGCATGTTTGGTGGGACGGGGATTCGAACCCGCGACCCTCGGATTACGAGTCGAGTGCCTTAACTCTTCCCTGATTTCGCAGTTTTTAAGTACTATTTTAGGCTTACTAAAAATGGAAAATCATCTTACGTCTGAATAAAAAAAATCATTTTTTTTATCCAGAAACACCATTAATAAAGAGCGTTCCTTTATCGAGGATAAAGAAACGACATTTTAAAACTTTCAGGTCAAATCGAAGTTCTAATGTGCGGTGAAAATAGCTGTTAATGTTTGGTACACCATCAGTTGTAATATCCTACCAAATCGTAAGAAAAGATGGCCACGGTTCCATCCAATCAACTTGAGGACTGAATGAACGAACCAAAGAATGTTTCAGAGGAGGAGGATTTATTGGAAGCACAGTTTTTTGTTCTAAAATATATACAGCTTATAAAGTTTTCTAACTAACGCCGGGAAAACTCGCCCTCAGTGTCTTCTATATATTTGATACAATACGATTAACAAGTGTTTCAAATGTTCAACAATTGGGTCTCGCGAATGACAGTTTACGTTACTTCAACAAGCATTATGCATCTTCTATTGTTGTATTGTTGTTGTTTTGAATTAAGCACAATGGGGTGTTTGTGCTCTGCCCACGACGGGTATCGAAACCCGATTTTTAGCGTTGTAAGTCCGCAGACATGCCGCTGAGCCACTAGGGGGCCTCTTCTTGTGTTCGGACTGTTTCGATCTTAAATTAAATATTTTTACATCATAGCATCAAACTGTTTGAATGAACTTGTTCACTCTCTAAAACAAATAAATAAATATACACGTATAATACAAAGACGTTTCGGTACACATCGTGGGCAGAGCACAAGCAGCCGTTAATTCCAAATAAATAAACAAACACCTTTTATAAATATTCAGTGAATTTTTTGTTTTGTATTTATGCTTGAGGTCAGATTACTTACCTCTTGAGGTGGGACGTCAAAGGTTAAAGTTCGAAGGTCAACGGTTGTGCAATTTTCGATGCATGGTAGGATGAAAAATATTCCTAGAAAGTGGAAGATCAGAAGTTTGTAATTTCTTAGCTCTTCTTGGATTTTATCAGAAAAAACGTTTGATTCTCTACTATCATAAATACAAAAAATTTTTAATAATTGAAGTTGTGAGGTAGTGATTAGAAAATTTTGTCTTCGAGACAAACAACGAAACCCTTTGTATTAAAAAAATAGTAAAAAATAAACGACCTATGCACTTTTATTTGTGAACATCCCAACGGATTCTCTCAGAATAGTTCAGACGTACAATATTTTTGCTGAATAAATTCAGTGTAATACTTTAAACTGGAAACTTAAATTTAAGGCCTACTAAAAACTGCTTCAATATTGACGCACCAGAGTCTAGTTTTGAAAATTATCGAATAATTATAAAATACTAACAAATAGAGGTTATAATTTACTTATATAAAACAATTGCAAGAGGTAAGGATATAAAGACCTAGTGGTACCTGGACCTTTCGATCCTCCATGAACTAAACGACCTAGTCGAAAAATGACTGTTCTTTCGTATTCCTGAACCACCTAAAAAAAACCGATATTTACTATAAAATACGTGTGTGGTTTTATCTGAACATTGAATTAACAAACGGTTTAAACCATTAAATAAAGTTTTGAGTGCCTTAAATAAAAATTTTTACAAACACTTATTCCTCGTTTTTCCAGAAATTATTGTGAAATGACCAATAATGTGGCCCGGTATGGCCAGGTGGGTTAAAGCGTTCGACTCGTAATCTAAGGGGTCGTGGGTTCGAATCCCCATCGCACCAAACATGCTCACCCTTTCCTCCGTGGGGACGTTATAATGTGACGGTCAATCCAGCTCTTCGTTGATAAAAGAGTAGCCAAAGAGTTGGCGGTGGGTGGTGATGACTAGCTGCCTTCCCTCTAGTCTTACACTGCTAAATTAGGGACAGCTACCGCAGATAGCCCTCGTGTATCTTTGCGCGAAATTTAAAAACAAACAAATCTTTTGTTTTATTTTCATCTCTTCCATTCGTCTATTCCAACGGATACGCGTAGAACAATATCAGAAACACTGATCCAGATCTGTGGGGTTTTTGAGTCTGTTTTACTTTACCAAAATTCACATACACTTTACCATTGTAAGAGTCCTTATGACACGTCTCCGGTTTGCTGACTCAAATTGTTTTGATGAGCCTGGAACTGGCGAAACTGCAGTACATAGCAGAGGGTACGACCAATCAAAGAATGCATTAGGCTCTTACGTCATAGATTCTGTTTTCAATTTAGCTTCTGGTGAAAAAGGAAAGAAACAGATATGTGCTGAACACGATCATTGTGCAACTTGTGCCTCGGTGAAATAAAGGCAAGTCTGCGGATTTACAATTCTAAGTTTCAGGGTTCTAATCCCCACGGTTGTCTAATAGATACCGCATTGTAGCTTTGAATTGTAATACAAACAGAATTATACACTGTTGTACAAAAAATGCAGTTTTCAGTGACATCGAAATTAGAAAAATGGAACTACCCGTCTCGTAATGAATTAACTATTACTACACCACTACTGGTAATATATCCCTAGGAAACATAGTTCGTATGGTGGTTAGATTTTTGTGTGTAAACAAAAAATATTTCTAAGGGCTTAGGTTACTTATCAAATACAGGGTGTTTGGAAAGTCACTGTGCACTTATATATTTATTAACATACATGTTTCAATAGAGAATACAGGAGGTAAATATGAATAACAATTATAAACATTGTTGAAAGTGACCCCTGTTGGCATCAATACAGGTCTGGATCCTTCTTATTTTGTTTCTAAACACCGTTGTCAGTTACTGGCTTGAAATAGACAGAACAGACATGTGATTACAAGACTGCACAGTGACTTTCCAAACACCCTGTAGATAAAACATGAGATTTCCACTGTTTGTGCGAATAAACTAAAACGTATTCTGACGAAATCTACGCCGTGATTGCCAGGCGGTTAGGGTGCTCAACTCGTAATCTAAGGCTAGGGGGTTCGAATACCACTCACATTAAGCATGCTCGGCCTTTCAGCCATGGATCTCTCTGTTAAAATGCGAAATATCTTAGTACCACTGTCCTGGCAATGTATAGATAATAACACTTACTATAGAATATGCTTCGTGTTGTTTTTTTTTAAATTTCGCACAAAGCTACATGAAGGAGATCTGCTCTAGCCGTCCCTAATTTTGCAGTGTAAGACTGGAGGGAAGGCAACTGGTCACTACCACCAACTCTTGGGCCATTCTTTCATCAACGAATAATGAGACTGACTGTCACATTATAACGCCTATTTGGCTGAAAGGGCGAGCATGTTTGGTGGTACGGGGATTAGAACCGGTAACCCTCAAATTAAAAGTCGAGTGCCTTAACCACCTGGCCATGCTGAGGCCTATCTTCACGGTGTTCCTACTTGTTCATCGAATTTTGAAAGTCACAACTTCATTGTATAAACTTGGTAAAGAAGGAAACCGACCCTAATAAGTGTCGGTTTAAGTCTTAATAAGTTCTTAAGTCTTCTTGGGTTTTTACGATAAAAGCCAAATGAGGAATCGAGCAGTTTTCACCATAAGATAAATTTGGCAATTAGGTAAAAATTGAAAAAATAATAAAAAATATACATATTCGAATTTATTTACCAATTAAGAACTCTTAATATGTATTAATATTAACATTAATGTATTAATATGTATTGCGTAAAAAAATATGTGCTTGTTGAAACCGTAACTTTAAAAACAACTGTTTTCATATACCTCGTTTTAGGCACATGCCTTTCAAAACGAAAGCTGGTGTAACTTACCCTAATGCAGACAAAGAGTGAAAGTGGAAAGGTCACAATGACCAAAGCAACACAGAGAAATGTTAAAAGAGTTTCACAAAGTCCTCGTTCGGAGGGAACTTCAGCTGTAAACAAAAATAAATAAATGAAGCAAAGCATTTTGGCAGTTAAAAAAAAACATAATTTCACAAAATAATAAAATTACTCAACCTGTTTTAATTAGCCCACACAGATTAACATTCACTGTTATCAGGAGGACAGTATTCCGAAACTTGTAGTAGTTCCTGACACGTGACTTTATCAGGAGGACAGTATTCCGAAACTTGTAGTAGTTCCTGACACGTGACTTTATCAGGAGGACAGTATTCCGAAACTTGTAGTAGTTCCTGACACGTGACTTACTGATTCATTCTTTAAGTTTCGAACTCAAATAACCGAAGAATTAAAGCCACCAACGTCAAGTTGATGTGTCCTGTCAATAACTTGATTTATTTTCCAATATTTCAATGTAGGCAAACGAAATACGTGACGTAATTATTCATTGTGTGAATTGTCGACTAAAAATGTGGAGGAAAGGCTTCTTAACAATTCTTAGTTTTCATTGGTCAAATCTTTAAACTGTTGATGTATTTAATACTATAATTAATTAATAACAGGGCTATCTTTACTAGTAATAATTCAGTCGTTTTTTCAGGAAGTTTGTAATTTAACATGTATTTTTTTTTCCATTTGAGGGTTCAAAGGTAAACTTGAGAATTTATAGCGCTAAATATTTGGGTTGAGTACAGCCGCTGGACACAACGTAGATGGCCCGGTATGGCCAGGTGGTTAAGGCACTCGACTCCTAATTCCCCGTCACACTAAAAATGCTCGCCCTTTCAGTCGTAGGGGCGTTATAATGTGACAGTCAATTCCACTATTCTTTGGTAAAATAGTAGACCAAGAGTTGGCGGTGGGTGATGAAGACTAGCTCTCGTCCCTCTAATCTTACCCTAAATTAGAGACTGCTTTCGCAAATAGTCCTATCTGCGCTAACCGTTCTTAATTTAACACTGTATGACTACACGGAAGGCAGCTAGTTATCACCATCCACCACCATCTCTTGGACTACTCTTTTGCCAACGAATAGTGGGATTGACCGTCACATAACTAATTAAATGACTAACAATAATTTATTGTAACGAACTCAAACTAACTCCTAAAGTTGGGAGAAAGACCCACACATTTAGGCCACGCCCATCGCGTTAAGTTAAACTTCATTCTAGCAAAATAACAACACAAGCTTCGAGGAATGTTTGCCAGTGGCTATTCATGAAAGTTCGGCCTTATAATAGTTTTCTGTTCTGTTTTCATTTTGACTGTTTATTTTTAAACTTCAGTCTCTTTCTTACTATTAAAATATACTCAAATGCAACGTGTATAAACTTCATATTATTTGGTCTGAGGTCTTTGATACCGGGAGGCTCAAAACAAAACTATTAATTTAATTAAATTCTTTGTTTTTTTATATTTCACGCAAAGCTACACATGGGCTATCTGCGCTAGCTCTCCCTAATTTAACAGTAAGAAGGTAGCTAGTCATCACCAGCCACCGCCACCGCTTGGGCTATTCTTTAGCTACTAAACAGTGTAATTTACCCTGACATTATAATGCCCCCACGGCTAAAAGAGGGAGCATCTTTGATGCGAAGGAGATTCGAACCTACGATCCTCAGATTAATAGTCGAGCCCCCTAACCACCTGGCCATGCCAGAGTTTAATTACATTGAATATATAAAACAAATATCCATTAACATATTTTTGAGATACTTAATTATAATTTATAATTGTGAATGAATTTGGAAGAACATAATGCGAAACATAATTTAAACACATTTTAAATTTAAATCTATCGATACATTACGCATCTTAGTATAAGTCCGAACTGAATCTTAGCAGGTTATTTTTGAATGAAATTTATCGACAAGTTTTAAATGAAATACTCTCAACTTGTATACATGTGTATAATTTCCTTAAGCTTTCTTTTATTTCTGTTGAAGCACGCTGCTGTAATAATAATAGAATTCTCAATAAGGTTATTACACTGTTGTTGGGTTTCTTTTTCCCACCAGGTGAGACAATATGACAACAACTTAATTAAAAGATATTTGCGACCAACCTGAATTAATATTCTAATATATTGTTTCACTGAGCAACACAAACAACTTGTGGTAAGTGGTAATGCCAACAATAGCAAAGTTGAGCTGTCCGACGTCATCCAGATTCGTCGGCTGCAAATGTTTACGAAATAAGAACAATAAACAGACTATAAATCACAGTTGTGCAGCTTTAGTTTTAATGGACTGCTTTCCTAGGATGGAACGTTCATTTGGCTTTCCTCAGGCCGAAATGTGTCCCACCCTAGAAACAGACAAGATCGGTCCACTCGAGATCAAACTCTTCTACGTTTGCAAAAATTAGAGATGTGACGTTGGTAAACACTGTTCTCCCAGAAGAGACTTCAGTGGTTTATTGTGGAAAGGTGAATTTTGGAAAGTTAAACACTGTGCTTCAGTGCCTGTTACTGATGTTAACAACTCAGCTGAGCTTTCAATGTTCAGTTACAATAATCGTCGAGATATAAATTTGCACAATATATTTTTATTTTGTCGGTAAGCGAATTTTGTGTTAAATATTCTTCTCGGCAAGTATGGAAAATACTTTTACATTTGTTCTTTTTTAATAAGCGCAATGCTGCCCCCCAGTGGCTCAGCGGTATGTCTGCGGACTTGCACGCTAAAATCCGGGTTTCTATACCCGTGGTGGGCAGAGCACAGATAGCCCATTGTGTAGCTTTGTGCTTAATTCAAAACAACAACAACAAGCGCAATGCTGCACAGTAGATTATTTGTACTGTGTTCACTGCAGGGATCGAGCTTCAAATTAAGCCTTATAAGTTTCCGTGAAAGCTATTGGAGGACAATATTTACATGCAAAGTACTTTTGATATTCATATAACATTTACGTTTAGTTATTATAAATTCAGGATAATAATTTTAATCTAGAAAATCAAACAATCGATAAGCGTTTAATAATTATTCTTTTTTATCAACAGAAAGAATCATTTCTCTGTCTTAAGATTTACAAAGGAAGATTAGTCAAGGTTTGAATTTCGAAAGATTCAAAATACCAAAGAGTTGAAAAGTCAATTTTACACAAAGTGCATTTCTTTCTAAGCCTATTAATTCAGGAAATAAACCAATTTGTTCTAGAACAGTTCTATCAACAGGACATATTTCACGAAATTCAAATGCAGTCAGCGTGTAGGTAAATGTTTGAGAAGTCAAAACCTTCTGGATCTATCAACCAAAGCGCAAAACTATTTGAAAACTAGAATTATTTATTCACTATTATTGAAATGTGTCGATTGGTCATCAAGTGCGTATATCCTAAACCTTGAAATCACATGACACTGAGCAAAAACTGATGAAAATTACTAATTGTTTACTTTAAACATTTCCGTTCAGAGGTTTCGTAGAGTGAGATAATAGAGATGATGGTGTTATCACCTGGAAAGTTTATGGAAATAAGAGTACGTTATAAGTACAAGAAAAAGTGAAGTTTTAAGTGAGTAATGAATACAGTTAATGAGTTGACTGGGAAATTATAGATTGTTTGTTTGTTTGTCTTTTGGAATATCACGCAAAGCTACACGAGGGCTATCTGCGCTAGTCGTCCCTAATTTAGCAGTGTAAGACTAGAGGGAAGTCATGACCACCCACTGACAACTCCTGGGCTATTCTTTTACCAACGAATAGTGAGATTGACCGTCACATTTATAATGCCCCCCACGGCTGAAAGGGCGAGCATGTTTGGTGCGACGGGGATTCGACCCCACGATTAGGAGTCGAGTGCATTAACCCACCTGAACATGCCAGGCCCAATAATGGATTAATCGGTGACAGATTCATTCTAGTTTTAGAAATAAGTGTTATCGCATCTCTTCAGTTGATCGGATGAGAAGGTACCATTATTTTCTGTTAGAACAAAGTAAAAGTGAATACAGCCTGCATAGAAGACAGGTGAAAGTAATATATAGTCTGCATAGAAGAAATTAGCTATTTATTGATCGTCACGTAACTTGGATGTGAAATTATTTTTACCAAATAATCCAAAGAAACCTGTTAAATGATAGAACACGTTATAACAGTACAACTGCATATTAATCTTCACGTGCAGGGTTTTATGTATAATGTAAAGTATTGATCATTATTGCTCTACGCAAGTTAGGTCTATGAAATCAGGTGAACATCATGAAATATAAATACAATGTAGTATTAAGTTGACAAAGTAGTGAATTTATTTTATACCTGACTATTTCATTTCCAGTTACATGTTATTAAATCTACATTTAGTTTTTATTCACCACTTTTCATCGTGCGAATATTTTAATGTTTCGAATTTTTAAAAAAAATAATGATTTCTGAATACAGCCTTATTACCTTAAAGCTAGTGAAACACGAACGCTATAAACAACTAAAACTGAAAAAAGTTATCATTTTGAAAAACGCCCCCTTCATTTGTTCATTTGATTTATTTCCCAAGAAGCGCCCTCTAGTGGCACAGCGCCATAGCTGTGGACTTGCAACGTTAGAAACCGGTTTTTGATATCACGTGGTGGGAAGAACACAGCCCATTGTGTAGGTTTGGCTTGTTTTGAATTTCATGCAAAGCTACGCGAGGGCTATCTGCGCTAGCCGTCTCTAATTTAGCAGTGTAAGACTAGACGGAAGGCAGCTAGTTGTCACCACCCACCGCCAACTCTTGGGCTACTCTTTTACCAACGAATAGTGGGATTGACCGCACATTATAACTCCTCCACGGTTTAAAGGGCGAGCATATTTCGTGTGACAGAGATTCGAGCCCACGACCTAAGATTACGAGTCGAGTGCTCTAACAATTTGGCCATGCCGGGCCTAGGTTTGTGCTTAACTGCAAACAAACAAAATCGAGAGAAGCATATATTTCAATAGTATTCCAAATAAACTTTGTTTGTTATTAACCTCCCCTATCAAGCCGTTGAAAAAACAGTCGAAATGAACCACAGGGTAATAAATTACTTCGTTTTCATATTTATTTTTTCTTCTCATTTTCTGTTTCGAGACTAACGATCTTGGTTTTTATGGCTGAGGTCATAAAATAAGTAAGATTTGTGGACACAAAAGAGTTTCTAGGACTGACTAAAATGGAAATAATAATACTTTAATTGTAGCCCATAACACCGAGATTTAAGGAAGTGACGTCACAAACGACATGTTTACTGCTTAACAATCTGACATATTTCTGTTAAATCTCAGTAGCTTCGTGCGAAATTCCAAAACAAACAAACAAACAAACTGTTAAATCTCATCCTATTGACAGTAATCTTGATTGCTAAGTCCACCTTGTTCATCTCTGATTTTGGTCTGTTATATTTTACAGTGTTCCCTTTTATATAAGCGAGATATGGTCAGTTGGTTAAGATACTCGCCTCGTAATCTCCGAGTCATGGGTTCGAATCCCCGTCACGCAAACATGCTCCCCCTTTCAACCGTCAAGACGTTATATTGTGACGGTCAATCCCACTATTTGTTGGTAAAAGAGTAACTCAAGAGTTGGCGGTAGATGGGGATGATTACCTGATTTTCATCTACTCTTATACTGCTAAATTACACTGTTTAATCTCAGCCGAACTTACTTAACGTAAGAGCCAGAATTTTTTTTTTCTTGGTTTGTTTTGAATTTCGCACAAAGCTACTCGAGGGCTATCTGTGCTAGCCGTTCCTAATTCAGCAGTGTAAGACTAGAGGAAAGGCAGCTAGTAATCACCATCCACTGCCAACTCTTGGGCTACTCTTTTACCAAAGAATAGTGGGATTGACCGTCACATTATATACCCCACGACTGGGAGGGCGAGCATGTTTTGATGCGACGGGGATTCAACCGCGCGTATACGAGTCGAGTGCATTAGCCCACCTGGCCCTGCCGAGCCCAATTATGGATTAATCAGTGAATGACTCATTCTAGTGTTAGAAATAAGAGTTATCGCTAGGTGCTATTATTTTCTGTTAGAACAAAGTAAAAGTGAATACAGCCTGCACAGAATGCTAATATAGTCTGCAAAGAAGAAAATAATTATTTATTTATCGTGATTCAAACCCACGACTCTCGGAGTAGGAGTCCACTGCCTTAACCCCGTGACCATCCCTGGTCCGTTAAATTTTCTTTCTTTAGTGCTGTTACCAGTATCTCACTGAGTGTGAGAGTCTCTATCATATTATTTGTGAAATTATGTTAATTTACGAACATGAAGACTTAACATTTTAACTAGATTTACTTAAATTCACAACTCAAGCGTTAAAATAAAAACAGAAAGCTTTAAATGCTTTCTTATGAAAAGTTCATTCAAAACAGCCGTAGTTATCGTGTGCCATCGTTAAAGACAGCCAACAGTGGTTCCAAGGTGGTCAAAAGCGAGTTTATATCCTCACAATGCTAAAATCCCGGCTTCGATACCTCGCGGTACACAAGTCACAGGGAATCCATCGTATAACTTTGCGTTAAAATATCGTCTTGATGTTACACAGTAAATCTTATATCACTTGAGAAGATAAAGTATCATTGATATATCACCTGTGGTATTTAATTTCAATACACGATGAACAGTTTTCTAGTTAGTTTTGTTTTGAATTAAGCACAAAGCTACACAATGGGCTATCTGTGCTCTGCCCACCACGGGTATTGAAACCCGGATTTTAGCGTGTTAGTCCGCAGACATACCGCTGAGCCACTGGGAGGCTAAGTTAGAACCAGAAAATTTGATTTGAACAGAGGCATTGAACGGTCGTTGGGAAAGTCAGCCCGTGTAACTGTGGTTAAATTATTTTTGGTAAGATAAACCACTTCGTACGTGATACTGGTTAAAAGATTCGGTCGTGAAGCGTCCAGGTGCAGTCGTCCCTAATTTTAAGATATCGATTTGAGTATGAAGGGAAATCAGTATTTACTTAGCACTGTATCTATTTACTGTTCCACGCTCATGTGAGTTGATGCCTTGAACACTTTATCAGATTATAACAATTTAAATAGTTGTACAGAAAGGTATTTTTTAGTTAGTAATACATCGCGCAGACAAAGTTAACAAATATCTGTCGTCCAGTTTGCATGTACTTATTGTAAGAACGTTTTACACAGTGAATTTAAATATTTTGTATGCTCTCCATGTTGTGTTGTTGGGATTTACAAAACTTCACGTACGTTCAAACGTCCTCTGCGTCATTACAATCAGATCTGTGATGTCAGTATGACATTTCTAATTTCAAATATATGTTAAGTTTTTCGTAACTGTTTTCTTTTGTGTGTGTGTGAAGAAGCTGATTTTTCTAAATACGTAATACAAATAGAGATATGGTCACATGTTCATAAGCTTGTTTACATAGAACTTGATTCTAATACAAAGCATCCTAGGATCTTCTACTGTCACACTCATTTTATAACCTAAAAAGGTAGTTTCTTTTAAGATATGATTCAAAACATTTTTTTCCAACTACACGTAAATTAGAATTTTCTACGCAACCATTAATCGCTCTGTTACAGGTAACACGGGTTTCATGATTAGTTCTAGTACTTTGCTAGCCCTAAAAAACGACTGTAGTTTTCTGAGCCCTAGGATCGAGGTAAAGAACTAATGTGATGGAGTAAACAACGAAATATTTTTCTTACGTGTTCGTCCAATTGCCTGTTCATCCATGATGCTCCTACTTTTCGTTTCATACATGCTTGTCGGAAAATCTTCCAAGTTAAAAAAAAACAAACAAACTTGTTCGACATAAACAGGTATCGTAATCACCAGGTCGTCCTTACAGAATTACCGCCAAACGTTAATAATATCGTTTGGTGGAATGTCTACAGAACAAACACGCGTTTCTTCGATTTTTGTTGGAAAGAAGGGTAAGTGAAACCGCACCCTCCTAAGTATAGAAGATGTCCAATAGGTGGCGTTTCCATGGAAACGATATTAACAAGAATTTCTGCACACGCATTCCAATAATTTAAAAGTTGATACGAACATAACATCTGGTTACGAGTTTGTTTGTTGTTATTGTTGTTTTAATTAACGCTCAAACGACTTCTCACTACAAAGGTCACACAACTTATTAAGTTTATGGATTCCCTGCCAAGAGAAATATCTGAATCATTAAAGAATAGTTCAGTATTACACGTATTCGTGTGTACTGATTTCTATAAATGTTGAAGATTCAACACGGAATAAAAGTATAAATACTCGTAAACGAAATTATTACATGGACTTAATTAGAGGCCCAGCTTTGCCGGGAGATTAGGGTGCTCAACTCGCAATTTTAGGTTCACGGGGAAGAATCCCCGTCACACCAAACATGCTTGTCTCTTTAACCATGGAGTCCTTACGATGTAACGGTCAATCCCACTATTCGTTAGTAAAAGTGGTAGTTAGTGGTGACTAACTGCCTTCCCTCTAGCCTTACACTACTAAATTAAGGACGGCTAGCACAGATAGCCCTCGTGTAGCTTTGCGCGAAATTCAAAACAAACCCAGTCTAAATTGTGTCGAGAAATAAACAGACCTAAATATAAATAAGGTATTATTGACCAGGTAACTAATAGTACACTTAATCATAGCTAGCATGTTTATTCTCTCCTGGTCCTAGGCATAAATAAATAATTGTGTATATTTATGCTTGACAAGAAACAAACTCACGATTCCAAATCGATCTCAAACAGTCCCTTTGAATAAAGCTTTTAAGCTCTTACATAGTTACTACCATAGATACATTGTGTAAACTACTGTATAATTTGAGCAGCAATAATATACAACTATTATGTGCATGGAATGTTACAGAAATAAACAGAGAACTTTGTTCTGATCAAAACATCATTTTAAGAACTGTCGAACTTTTCATGCTACCTTATTTTCCATTTAAGTTTGGAACGTGAAGAATTTTTCTCTAAATTCCTAGCTCTTCCGTACTATGATTGTGTTGTTTATTGTAATTAAATCTCAATGCCTGAGATCAGGTGATAACTGTTTTTAATGTGGTTCGTGGGTTCGTCTCTAAGCGACGTTAGGTTCACCCTTCATTTGTTTCATTGCACGTGTCACTTCTCAAATGACACAGAAAGTACTTAACTAAATTTTTATAAGGACATTGTTGTGACACTAAATATCAAAAATCAGATTAAGATTCGAGCACCCGAGAGAACAGTTACACCAAGACTTCAAGTTTCAGTGTGCAGGAAATACTCTGAATATGTTTCATAAAACTGGCACTGTTAACTACAGAAATGGTCGAGTAAGAAAACTAAAACTCCCTAAGAACTTTTTTTTTAAGAGATATAAAACGATCGACCACACATTGCTGTAGATACAGATGTAAAAGTTACCTCAAAAATAATAAGATATACATTTCACAAAGTACTGGTTATGAAGGTGTGGTAGATGAAAAACCTCCACCAAACGCATGTTACCAAACGAAAAGGTCGAAATGTGCATCAGGCCACAACTAGTGACTACAGACTTGTTTAAAACCATGAAATTTGCATCATTTCACAACTAGTGGCTACAAACTTGTTTAAAACCATGAAATTTGCATCAGGCTAAAACTAGTGGCTACAGACTTGTTTAAAACCACGAAATGTGTATCAGGCCACAACTAGTGGCTACAAACTTGTTTAAAACCATGAAATTTGCATCAGGCTAAAACTAGTGGCTACAAACTTGTTTAAAACCACGAAATGTGCATCAGGCCACAACTAGTGGCTACAAACTTGTTTAAAACCATAAAATGTGCATCAGGCCACAACTAGTGGCTACAAACTTGTTTAAAACCAAGAAATGTGCATCAGGCCACAACTGGTGGCTACAAACTTGTTTAAAACCAAGAAATGTGCATCAGGCCACAACTAGTGGCTACAAACTTGTTTAAAACCATAAAATGTGCATCAGGCCACAACTAGTGGCTACAAACTTGTTTAAAACCAAGAAATGTGCATCAGGCCACAACTAGTGGCTACAAACTTGTTTAAAACCATAAAATGTACATCAGGCCACAACTAGTGGCTACAAACTTGTTTAAAACCAAGAAATGTGCATCAGGCCACAACTAGTGGCTACAGACTTGTTTAAAACCAAGAAATGTGTATTTCTTGATATACTCTAAATAATTACTTCTTCCTTATTCAGGCATTTTTAACAGTAAATCATTTGTTAAATGGCTAAACGCAAGAATACCACTTGTATAAAACTTCTATGCAACACACACAAGAAATTATTATCATAAATGTGGTTTTATATATCGCTCCATGAACTGCATAAGAAGAAGAAAAAAATTTACACACAGTAAAGAATGAATATTGCCAAGAAACCCCAGTTTTTCATGAATTAGATGTCCTTATTCAGGGATATTAATTTTAAATGCTTTCACCGTGATTGATACAGAAAACCAAAGTTTTGTTTCGAGTGATGGACAGTTGTCTGTTCAGACACATTAGGGCAAAGGTACTCACGATATTTCCAAGTTAGGAACCCAAGGATCATCCCAGTGCATATAGATATATATTTATGTACCAAGTTGGCTGTTATGAAGCAAAAATGACCCGGCATGGCCAGGGCGCTCGACTGGTAATCCCAGGGCCGCGGGTTTGAATCCCCGTCGCACCAAACTTGCTATGCCTTTTAGCCGTGGGGGCTTTATAATGTAACGCGCAATCCAACTATTCTTTGGTAAAAAGTAGTCCAAGAGTTGGCGGTGAGTGGTGATGACTAACTGCCTTCCCTCTAGTCTTACACTGCTAAATTAGGGACGGTTAGCGCAAATAGCCCTCGAGTAGCCTTGCGCCAAATTCTAAAGACAGAAAACAACAGCAAGAAAGCTACACAATGAGCTATTTGAGTTTTGCCCAAGAAGATTAGCGTTGAAAGCTAATCTTACTTATCTCTGAAAAACCGGGACGTAGTAATCTTACGTTCAGGTGAAGAGACAAGTTAATGTTTACACAGACGTTCATTTGAGGTCCATGGTGTCAAGCACCCCCAGTTTGTTAACTGTGGTATTGTTTTAACTCTGCAGTTAACTCAAATAACTATAACTCGGAAAAATCTCAACAGTCATTTCCCGCTTTTAAAGCAAGCACACGAAATTATTATTCCAAGATGGAAGGTGGGGTGTCGAATTGTATGTTTGTATCTTAGGGCAAACCTACACATATGGGCTATCTGTGATATGCTCATCATGGGTAAAGAAAACCGGATTTTAGTGTTCTAAGTCCGCAGACATACCATTGTGCCACTGGGGGTTAAATTAATTAACACTTGAATAAAAGCAAACCACAATCCACATGATGAGAATATGAAATCTCTTTGATTGTTCTTGTTATCATACGTAGCAATGTAAATCGTGTATTTTCGTACAAAAATATAAAAAACCATAAATCCACTCAATAAAATGTATTAAAACTTGCAATAAATTAATCCAAAAATATACTCTATTGATAGGTTTTCATAGAAAAGCCACACAGAATTCCCGGAAATGTACAGATTCGAGTAATAGACTAGACTTCAAATTTATTCTAGTATCTAGTATCGTTTCTCTTGAATAACGTCTCTGATAATTCGTCGCTTACATTTATGTTGACAGAAATTAATTTAAAACAAATCTCAATAGACTGAAAGATGTTGTTGTTTTGAATTAAGCACAAAGCGACACAATGGGCTATCTGTGCTCTGCCCACCACGAGTATCGAAACCCGAATTGTAGCGTGTAAGTCCACAGACATACCGCTGAGCCACTGGGGGCAGACTGAAAGAAATCAAAATTTCACGATTATGCTAAACTGTAGGAAATGTATGAGACTTTTCTCCTATAAGTCACAAAAATTAAACTATTCGGTTATAACACACCTAAAATATTCCCGAAATTACAAAAAAAGAAATATTTTAGAACATTTTTTTGCCACTTGCTGAACAATTTTGATCATAAAGGAAGTTGATAAAAAGCAAATTTTAATTCGAACAACAGGTGGCAGTGTTGTCGATATATTTTTACATTTAAAGATGATGATTTTGAGTCGTATTCCTTAACCTTAGTTGGAACATGTTAAACATAAGTGTAATGAAACATTATAGAAGCCAATAAGAATAATGATATATGTATAGACGTGTAGTCCATTTATATGATAACACAGGTGGCGCTTAGGTACAAACACTCTTTTTTTTTGTCTTTTAACCAACGTAATTCTTAAATTTTTCATGGAGCCGTAAAGCATTATCGGAGATAAAATAGACATAAAAATCGAATTCCACAAATTTACAGTAAAGTTTAATTTCATCGTATAGGATTCATATAGACCTGTATATATAAATCATTTTATTCGCGGCCCGGCCTGACCAGGTGGGCTGAGGCGTTCGAGTCCTAATCTAAGGGTCATGGGTTCGAATCCCCGTCGCACCAAACATGCTCGCCCTTTCAGGTGTGGGGGCGTTATAGTGTGACGTTCAATTCCACTAGTCGTTGGTAAAAGAGTAGCCAAAGAGTTGGCGGTGGGTGGTGATGACTAGTTGCTTTCCCTCTAGTCTTACGCTGATAAATTAGGGATGGCTAGCCCAGATAGCGCTCGTGTAGCTTTGTGCGAAATTTACAAAAGAAACAAACAAACAAAACCTTAGGTTTCGAAGTTGCATCAATATTGAAACAATTCAAAGTAAACACGTTCAATGTAAATATTGTGTAAGATACAATAGAGGACATTATAACTTGAAACTAAGCCACTCACCATGTGGTATTGAATTAACTGTTTGTCTAACGGGAATTTGATTCATCAGAAGTCCCATCTTCTTATGATGTTAAGATTTTCATCACGTCTATTTCGAATGTTAAAACTAGTATATCTTTGTAACGTCTGTGTAATGAATCTTTCAACAGATGTGGGATCTTTCAGATTGTTTTCTCTAGGAAAAAGAAGAGTTAGGGGGATCTGATCGAGGGGGTAAGATTGTAAATGGAGCTGATGGTGATGATACATCATTTTTTATCATATTTAATGGTGAAAATAGTAGGAATAGGGGAACAAATATAAATTTTGGAAGTGTAGGAGACATCTTCAGCTAAGACAGCTAACAGGATGGTTGGACTTTGTAATCGGTTACCTTCTGATGTCATGGAGATAAATTTAAACAAGTTTAAGAGAAAACTTCTAAACTAAATGAATGTTGAAGAATACCTTTAAGTTTCATTTATTTGACTTTAGTTTAATAGTTTTAGTTTAGTTTAAAGGATGTGACAGCCTACATAGATCAATGTCACTTTATCTTTCAAAATGTCCCCTCTTACTTTTTTATGTCTTGTGTTTCAGTAAAAATTTGAAGATATTTTAACAATCTTTAAATTTGCGAGTTAATATTCTATTCACATAGGTTACTGTAAACATCGCTTGTAACTTAAACCTCATAAAATATTCAGCACAATAAACTCACCATGGGTGACTATTCTTGTTATGCTATGTCGAACATTCAAGTTTTGTGACCGTAACACGCTAGTTGACCAAATGGGAGAAGTGACATTTAATGTCCATTTGGTTTTAAATCAATGTTTCCCAAATTTTTGCCACTCACGTTCTCTTGTTTCTTTTAAACGAATGAAAACAATTGGTTAAAAGTTGAAATACAACACACGGATAAACATTTGGTAAACGTTATATTAAACATTCCTTTAGGCATGGATATACTGACTAAAATGCTTCTTGTATAAGTAGTTTTATCAATCGTTTAGTAAACATTGGAAATAGTAAATCCCTTTAGAAAAGGGATATACAGAACAGAAAAGTGCGAGGCTTTGATTTTTTCTAATTAGGTGTTCTTCTAATATGCTCATGAATACTTCTGTATATCTTACGCTACAAAATTGGTATTACAGACTTTTATGTTCTAAATATGTTGTTTTAAATACAACCTTACAATAAAAATGATTAATTTGTGAACGTAATATTGTTCTGAACATCTCATATCATTCCATTGTTACGAATAAAGTGTTAATGTTTTGTCAATATATGCACTGGAAGTTATAAACTAATGATTTTCCCTAATTTAGCAGTGGAAGACCAGATGGAAGGCAGCTAGTCATCACCACCCACCGCCAACTCTTGGGCTACTCGTTTAACAACGAAGAGTGGAATTGGCCGTACAATATAATGTACCCACGGTTGAAAGGGGCGAGCATGTTTGGTGTGACAGGGGTTCGAACCCGTGACCCTCGAACTGGGAGTCGAATGCCTTAACCCCCTGGGCCATGCTGGACCTCTAAAATAAGTTATAAATCTAATAAAAATAGTTTAATTTTATCGCTTTACAAACCAGTCAAAGCAAGGGAATGGAAAGTTTGTTAACAAACGTATAAAAGATGACCGGTTTGGAAATATTACGGTTTATTTGTGTGTCTAAACCTTCTTAAAGCGATATTTTAAATTTTTGGTTTGTGAAGCATCATTTTAAAGTTTAAACTCAAAAAGGAATGGTCAGTTGTCAAAACCTATGTAACTGATTTTTCATAAAATTTGTTAGTTTCTTACATCACTGAAAGTATGGTGTGTAGTATTACGCTAAAACAAATAAGCAAGAACGGCATTATGGTGTGTAGCATTACGCTAAAAAAACAAGAACGACATTAAACACAAATAGTTTTCTTTATTTGTATATCTAGTACTTTTTTCATAAATCAGGATTATATTTAAATCAGCAAAATAGAACAACATTAAAGAAATAATAATAATTTCAACAAAACATCATTTTCAAGAATTACACTTACACATATATATATTATTTTTCACGTTGCATCCAACCAATCATCTTCCAGGATATCTTGCGTAATCACAATTTGTAAAAACTTTTAGCCAGTGAGGTTTTCGTAATACTTTTCACTGGAAAGAAAAGAGGACAAGTAACACTATAATCAACTATGAATTTATTTTCAAGTATTCTCAGTCATTACTACTAGGGCCCCGGCATGGCCAGGTGGGTTAAGGCGTTCGACTCGTAATTAAAAATAAACGAACAAAACAAACACTTTTATTATAATTGGGTTAGGATATGCTTTGTGCATTTGGTTAATGTTTCAGGCACCTCGAAACAATTTTGACTGGTTTGGTTTGAATTTCGCGCAAAGCTATACGAGGGCTATCTGTGCTAGCCGTCCCTAATTTAGTAGTATAAGACTAGAGGGAAGGTAGCTAGTCATCACCACCGACCGCCAACTCTTAAGCTACATTTTTTATCAACGAACAGCGGGATTGACTGTCACTTTATTACGCCCCCAAGGCTGAAAGGGGGAGCATGTTTGGTGTGACACGGAATACGAGTCGCATGTCTTAACCACCTGATCATGCCGGGGCATACATTTTAGGCATAATATTAAATAGACTAAAGTGTAATTTACAACTAAACAAAAACTCAAATACGACTAAAGTTCCGTTAAACATTAACACAATTAACTGAAATAGAATTAAAGTTTGATTAACTTATCAGAAATCATTACTTGAATTATAAATTATTAAAAGTTAATTGAGTCCACAGAAATAATTACTGGAGTAAAATATTCATGAAAGTTATCTAAGTTGTAGACGTACCATCCAGTTACGTTAGCAGGAATGTCACACGAGGACGAGACAGGATTAAAGACAAGACCTTCGTCGCAACTCAACAATCGGGGAACGCGTCTCGTGCCAGAGGTATCGTTGTTGTCTACCACACACACGAATAGTTTTTTACAATCTAACGAGTGAGGGTAACGTGGGTTTCCGAACCGTCGAATCTCCTCGGGAGTTGGATCGGGGCATTGGAAACCCAGAAATGCTGAAATAAAGCGAACACTTATATTTATAAGAAATGTGAACTTTAAGGTACCTAAAACATATAACACTTTAAATCTTGAATGATTTTATTTTCTTTGTTGTAGGGAAAAATGCACTTTATAATTAGAAAATATGATTTATTATTTCGAGAGTGAAGTCATGGACTTCTATCAGAATCAACTTGTGTGCTGCTGAGGAAAAAACTCCACAACGGTCTATCAGTAATCTGGTTATTGGAAATAACAAAACCCAATATTTAGTGTTATAAGACACGATTAGCAATGGTACCAGACTTGCCGTGACACTACCAACATATTAAATATCTTTTTGTTTATTATTTTTCAGAATAAAGCTACAAAACGAATTATCTGTACACTACCCATCACGGGTATCGATACTCGATCTTTAGCCTTATGAGCATTTGGACTTCCAGCTGAGCTGTTAGGGACGGGTTCTGTTAAATAGAGCAAGTTAATTTATCGAATACATTTCTCACTGTATTAAACACCTACCTCCATTCGTTATGGATTATTTTAAAATGATCCAAAAATGATCAAGACATATTTGCTTTAGTATCCTTCCGCGTGATTGTAAAATAATCCACTATCGTCGTGAGAAAGAACATTACTAAAACTGTTTAAAAACAACATAAATATGAGTTTAGACTATTGTTTGGATACTCGGAAAACATTCCCTTTATTTCTATTGTGCTCTAATACATTTTAAGCACACACAAACATTTTATTTAACACTGATTTTAAACAAGGCGAACAATAATGAGTTTGCAAACCTCCCTGTTATGAACATTTTATACTTAACTATATATGTTAAGCTGGAGTTATAATGGATGGATATGTTTGACCTATAAAGCTAATTTGTAAACAACAGTGAAACATGATAAGTAGGGGTAATTTATTAGATAATACCATTAAGAAGAAACAAAGAAAAATATAATTTTGACGTTTAGTTCATTGTTAAATTTAAGGATACAATTATTCCTTTACAGGTAAAAACCTTCAATATTTAAGTATTTTTCTTGTTTCTTTTCAAGCTCTGACTCTCAGAATGTTTAACTGAAATTCAGGTCATCAGCCAGTTTCTTTATTCTGAAATCTTTGCTCAAAGCTACACAATGATTACGTGAGCATAGATGTCTCTAATTTGTATTTTAATCTGCACTAGCCATTCATAATTTAGCAGCGATAAACTAGAGGGAAGGCAGCTAGTCATCATCACTTACCGCCAACTCTTGGGCTACCCCTTTACCAACGAATTGTGGAATTAACCACACACTATTACGTACGCGTAACTGTAAGAGAAAGAGCGTACACTGACGAGGATTCGAACCCGCGACCCGCAGATTGCGAGTCGATCGCCCAACCACCAGACTAGTACAAGGACAAGAGGGCGCCCCCAAGCATATTTTTGCCAACATTGTTTATGATTTTTTTACTTTGAGGGTACATCTCGGATAGAAAAGCGCCCTCAAAGTGAAAAACATATTCGAAGTCCTGTAGTGAAGAAATAATTAGTAAAAAGTGCTCCTGTCAGCTATTACTGTCTAACCATGCAGCGGGATGTTAGGGTTACATCGCGTTTTGCTAGTTTGTTTTTGACAACACGGGATCGCACAACCGTGAACCATCAGACTCGCAATTCGCTATCCACACAGCCACGTCATTGTATTATTACCAGTGCCACTTCACAACATTTTCCATTCTGGTTGGATCCCCAGTGACACAACGATATGTCTCACACCGCTAGAAACCGGGTTTCGATACCAGCGATGGACAGAGCACAGATAGTTCATTGTGTAGCTTTGTGATTAATTCCAAATG
Organism: Carcinoscorpius rotundicauda; assembly: GCA_011833715.1. Taxonomy (NCBI): domain Eukaryota; kingdom Metazoa; phylum Arthropoda; class Merostomata; order Xiphosura; family Limulidae; genus Carcinoscorpius; species Carcinoscorpius rotundicauda. The sequence goes on from CM022400.1 coordinate 5,810,193, forward strand.
AGCAAACAAAACTATTCTGCGTGTTTCTTCAGTAATATACTCTAAATCATCACTAGGTCGTAACGCCTCCGGTCGTAGCGCCTCCGTTTTCAACACTTATTACTTTTCTTTAGTCATCAAGTTCACGTAATTAAGTAACAAACCCAGAACCTGTCGTCCGTCAACAAAACACTGATTTCATTCCTAACTCACAAAGTTTCTTGTGTTTACGTGCACGTTCTTGTACGTCACTTCCTCGTGCAACACAGCTGATTTCTTTAACATATACCGATATTCCACCTGACGCCTTGATGTCATATTAAACTGTTTAGTGTAAACATAAAAATCCACTTACAAACATGGATTATTTGTTAATCTGATCTAAATGCAAATGTTGCTGTACTTTCTCAAAGGGGCTGTGCTGATTTGAACCAAGTCACTGGATTTGATAAGTTAGGCCCTTCAGTAAAAAACACAAAATAAAACATTAACTGTAGCACACAAATCAAAATGACTGCATAATGAATTGACGTGCGATATGTCAGAAAGTTAAGTTAATAAAATAAAGGAGTAGTGCTGACTTTGTGATTAGTATTTTGCAGGCTTCGCTACGAAGCTCGAAGATAGACTTTTCAAATGTCAGAAAGTATTGCTGATAGAAGATAAACAGACTCACGGAATTCGAAGTACCAGCACAACTAATCTGTAGAACCACCAGTTGCTGTGATATACAGACATTTTAGTTGTTTTTATTCATACTAAACTTATTTAATAAAATAAACAATTCATCTACCTAATGCATAGAAGTGTATACAAGTTTAAAGTTAGTGATTGTCAAAATTTTATTCGCCCTAGTTACCTATTGTTCTGGATCATTTTCCTATGGTGTCACGCGAAATTTCTCGCGAGAAATTTAAAGGCGGGCAGTGATATTTTCCACTGGAAAGTTAGGTGATGCTTTGATATTACATCCAAACTATTTGTAATAAACAGTAACATAGGTAATGTACACCCTAGGAATACTACAACTGTAGTACTGTGATGATTTTTCATTCTGAACATGACTTGTAAGCAGGGATGTATTAACGCATAGGCACACGAGGCACGTGCCTGGGGCGGCAGATTTTAGGGGGCGGCAAATTTTGACCAAAAAGAAAAAGAAAAAGAATGGACACCATTTTAAAATGTAGTCCCTGGTTATTAATACCCCCTGCCATTTATGCCGCCCCAATAACCTCTTGAATCTGGACCCCCCACACACACACTCACTATTCCACCACACCGTCGGGTCGGTCGCTTCAAGTTTAAAAGATTTCTAACCTTCCCTCCCTGAGTCCCACCTAATACGCCTCGCCCCCCCCCCCCAATTCAATGCTGCCAGTAAAAAGTTGCAAAGTGCTGATATGGACATCGGACTTGTAGTCGAGCTTTATGCTTCCTTGCTGCAGTTTGTGAAAGATTCAAGAGAACTGTTGGATCATTTTGAAGACAAGGCGATGTTGAAGTCCAGCATGAAGACGTACGAAATTAAGCGAAAAAGGAAGCAAAAATTTTCAGATGGTGACACCCAGGCAGTGGAAAAAGGCAGAGAGGCATTTACAGTAAATGTTTTCAATGTGATCATTGACAGACTTTGCTCAGAACTACAGCGAAGACAAACCACTTGTGTAGAAATCCACGCAAGATTTGGATATTTGTTCAAAATAACAAATCTTGAACCCACTGATGTCATCAGTCAAGCTGGAACACTATTGAAACTCTACCCCAATGATTTGGAAGTGAGCTTCGTAGATGAATGTCTACATTTCCGCGCACATCTTGTGAGTATGAAAGTGCAAAATGATGACTCTTCTGCGTTAGCAGTATACAGAAATCTGCAAGCTAAAGGACTTCAAACTGTATATCCAAACCTGGATATTGCTATGCGCATGTTTCTGTCCATTCCAGCAACTAATTGTACATCAGAGAGATCTTTCTCGGCTCTCAAACGTGTGAAAAATTACTTGAGATCAAGAATGGCAGAAGATAAACTAAATGCCCTGTCACTCCTCGCCATTGAAAGTGATATTGTTTGTAGAATAAACTATGACGATGCAATAAACATGTTTTCGGAACAGAAGGCCAGGAGAAAGCCTGTATATTCAGCCGCAGAATAATATTTAGTGATAATTGATTTTGATGTTTCATTTTTTATTGTGTTGGAAAATAAACGTTGTGTTGATTTTGAATGATAACAACTGTGTTTGTCTGTTGTTGTGATGGTGATGCTTAGTGCAAGTTGTGGCACGGACGGGGGGCGGCAAAAGTATCAATCTAACCTTGTGCCTAGGGGCGCCGAAATCCTAAATACGTCTCTGTTTATAAGTTCTTTACAGAGCTCTAGAGATTTCTGGAGATTTACAGTATCCCTTAAAGCATTATCCTACATCTTATATTCTCTTTTTTTTATGAATAAAGTTATTTTTAAGTGCCAAGTCCCTTTATTTGCCAGAACTCAATCATTAACCAAGATATATATATATATATATTTATTAATTTTATTCAGCAAACAATGAAGATAATATTCATGTCTAAAAAAATAAATGTATTAAAAGCAGCAAAACCAAATATGTGAATAAATAAAACAAGTTTATAATATAAAACAAGCTGTGATAAAACTATAACCAAAATAAAGATAGTAGATAACAAAGTGGGAAATATAAGACGTGTCCTAGTCTTCGGAAGCGACTGTGACTACTTTCTATTAGTCTTAGCCGTCATTCGCAAAGCTTCGCGTGCAAAGAAGGAAAAAAAATATAAATATCAAATACGAGGGCAAGGTGTGGGTTCCCCAGCCAACAACGTTCCAATTTACATCGTCTATAACTGACTGAAAACAGCTGTGAGAAGCTTTACAAGAACATCAATGGTAACAAATACCGTTGGGGGCGGTGAGGAAGTCCAGCCTTCATTGTGTTAAAAAAGCTCAAATTAATTAGGTATCATTAGTTAGAAAATCAGACAGATTATACAAGAATATATATACTTTCTTACGTATGTGGCCATTGCTTGGGAAAGACATATGGCCCCCCAGGATGATCTATTGATGTCTGAGTTCAGAATTTGAATCTTCTAAATTACTCCCCACGGAGGATTAAGGGCATGTGACAGAATTGGTGACAATCAGCCCAGCGGTTGAACATTTATAACAGTACACAACATAATGGGAAGTCATAAATGTTCCATAAAGATGGCACGAGATGGACAAATCCAAACCGAACCGCCCCATGTTACTCCTCTCAGGCCCTAATACACAACATCTCAAGATTGGTGACAATAAGGACAGTAGTTGGCAAGTTATAAACGGACACTCTTAACTTACTGTTGTTTTTTTTATCAAATAATGGTTTATAGATATAAGTGTAAACCTATGGTTTAGTTACAAGCTACCAACACACTGTCATCACTCAGCAACGTTATAGTGAGAACCTCTCATGAATAATGAGATTAAAATAGGCGGTAAAAACTACTTAACTCTAAAAATACAAAATATAAATAATCATTTTACTTTCTATCATGAAAAGCTATTAAAAGCTTCATCTTGAAATGTTCAAAGACTGTGAGATGACACTGAATATCATAACACAAACAACTACAAGTATTTCACACGTTGTGAAAGCGTGATTTCACTTGCACACCGATTTTAAACAAGTTTAAAGTATCCGCATATTCCGGAAATGTTAGGCACCAGATTAATAATAAAAATCTGTACGGAGAACTGTTTGACTACGGATACAAATCCTTTTACAATAGAAACTATGCAGCGGGGCTATCATAAAGTTACACGGTCATCACATAACATGACTGTAACGTAATGATATGGACTGTAACGACATTGTGAAACCCCCAAATCGTTTTGATATAACGTACTCAACCCTCTACACCTAACTAAAGATATTTTCTAAACTAGTTATGAAAGAATGAAACTGATGGCTAATTCAGTTAGCATAAAATAAACTTACTTAAAATAGCTGACATATAAATGTCGTGTGTGATTTACATTGTAATAATTTAGCACAGTTTACTGTTATTATTGGCCTGTACATTACTCAAGTGGTTTCGTTAATTGCTGGTTTTATATACGCCTATTTAAAGGTTTTTGTTGTGCAACAACACCTGTAAACAACAACACCACCAACAACAACACAACAATTGTGAAACTCCTCTGACCTTCACTGTCGCATTCCGCAACCATATCTGGCCAGTTACAGGTTCTGATATTAGGACTGTAAGCCAAACCTTCTGGACATGTAAACTCGTAAGCAAAACCTTCGACACATCGCCAGAATTTGCCGCAATCTGTCTCGTGAGGATAATCACCCCATTGACGAGCACAGTGCTCGGATGGCTGTGCAGGTTCTAAACCAGGAATAAAAAAAAATCAACATTGAGTCACATTAATTTATCTTATTAAAACGTAGGGTCGTCATCATTAAAAATCGGTGGACAAAAATCAACATTGAGTCACATTAATTTATCTTATTAAAACGTAAGGTCGTCATCATTAAAAATCGGTGGACAAAAATCAACATTGAGTCACATTAATTTATCTTATTAAAACGTAAGGTCGTCATCATTAAAAATCGGTGGACAAAAATCAACATTGAGTCACATTAATTTATCTTATTAAAACGTAAGGTCGTCATCATTAAAATCGGTGGACAAAAATCAACATTGAGTCACATTAATTTATCTTATTAAAACGTAGGGTCTTCATCATTAAAAATCGGTGGACAAAAATCAACATTGAGTCACATTAATTTATCTTATTAAAACGTAAGGTCGTCATCATTAAAAATCGGTGGACAAAAATCAACATTGAGTCACATTAATTTATCTTATTAAAACGTAAGGTCGTCATCATTAAAAATCGGTGGACAAAAATCAACATTGAGTCACATTAATTTATCTTATTAAAACGTAAGGTCGTCATCATTAAAAATCGGTGGACAAAAATCAACATTGAGTCACATTAATTTATCTTATTAAAACGTAGGGTCTTCATCATTAAAAATCGGTGGACAAAAATCAACATTGAGTCACATTAATTTATCTTATTAAAACGTAAGGTCGTCATCATTAAAAATCGGTGGACAAAAATCAACATTGAGTCACATTAATTTATCTTATTAAAACGTAAGGTCGTCATCATTAAAAATTGGTGGACAAAAATCAACATTGAGTCACATTAATTTATCTTATTAAAACGTAGGGTCTTCATCATTAAAAATCGGTGGACAAAAATCAACATTGAGTCACATTAATTTATCTTATTAAAACGTAAGGTCGTCATCATTAAAAATCGGTGGACAAAAATCAACATTGAGTCACATTAATTTATCTTATTAAAACGTAAGGTCGTCATCTTTAAAAATCGGTGGACAAAATTTTTGTGGATGGGAGAATTTCGACGTATAACATTTTTATTGATGCAGACACAGTAATAAAATCAATTTCTTAACATTTTATATTATTACATTGAATTGTTGGATTGCAAAGTATGTTGTGGTGGATCTCTGGAAATTCCGCAAAAAGTGCAAAGATGTGTGTGTGTTTAAGTAGTTTTCAGTGAGTGAGTTTTAAAACTAATTTCATTAAGTGATGTCAAGCAAACAAGAGAACTAGCTTCTTCCACCTTCAAAATTTATTTATATTTACTGTCGTCCATTAGTTTAACTGAAAAAAAAAGTATAAAGAAACTCAAGAATATTGTAATAAGATAGATAATTGTAATTAGTTTATGATAGAATAAAACACTAAAACACATCAATAATATTTTCTGTGAAATTTTCGATATTTAGAAATCAGTTATAAAGTTACTTATGTTGCTGGGATACACCGTCTATTAGCGTATCTCCACCGCAATTTGGGTCCTACTTCCACAGTCACCTCCAAAACCTAGGATAATTTTATAATCCCACGTTGTAGCTTGTATCCAAGGATTCTGTTTTATTTAAAATGTGCAGCGTATTTAAATATTTTTTTTTTAAGTTCATGTTAATGTGTTTTGATTTATGGCTTGAAATTTTTGTGATTATAATAAAATTCATCAGAAGTTGGGATTTGCTGTTATTAATGCAGTCCTTCCTCACGATTTTGTTTATTCATTTAAATTCATACAAGTGTAGTTATTCAATTTCACTAAAATATATATGCACTAGGAGTATATAGGTATACATACATCTATACACATACCTGCACCAGGAGTGTATATATATATATATATATATGCGCGCGCACTTGAACCAGTACACATACCTGTTATATATATCTATAAATTTTAAACATAAAGAAAAATAAATTAAAGTAAAATATATATGTATATAAACTTTAAATCTTATATTTATAGTTTACATATTTATTTATTTTAAAATAAAAATAAAATAAATAAATTGCCACCAGCTAACTTGACCTACTGTGAATAATAGACAATGAATGGACATTGCCCTGAGAAGGACCTAACATACAAACAGTTAGGGAAAATAAGTTCAGGAAGGAGGAAGAGGTCAAAGTGAACCTGACCCTCCAGGACAAAATACCCAGATACCATTGATCCATATATCTAGTGTGTATGTATAATTTGATTGATTGTTAAAAACATATTAAATATTAAAACTTAAATGATTTTTCAGGTCTGAAAGTGAAACCTGGAAACCATTGGTTTAAATCATACCACAGCACACATACACTTCTCTATAACAACATTCTACTTACGATATTAAGTTAAGAAGACAAAACTTACGTAGATCGGGTCTGGTACTACAGTCTACGTCCTGGATGTAATCACAGCGGGGATTGAAGTGGGACACTTGGTCATTGAAAGCCAAACCGTCAGGACACAATCCCTCACTGAGGTCACCTTCACGACATATGTAATATCGGTCACACTGTCTTTCATGTGGAAAAAAACCGTTAGGTTCAGGACATTGGCTCCATCCTGGAAAACATTCCAGAGGCGGTAATAGACTTCAGAAAATAATTATCATTATTGGTTTGTGTAGAAGATAAATGATTTATATTTAAGTTATATAATATATCCCGAGTATAGTTTAAAGGGGTTTGTTTGTTTGTTTGTTTGAATTTCGCGCAATGATACACGAGGGATATCAGCGCTAGCCGTCCCTAATTTAACAGTGAAAGACTAGAAGGAAGACAACTTGTAATCACCACACACTAACATCTCTGGAGCTACTCTTTTATCAACGAATAGTGGAATTGAGCCTCACATTACAACGGCCCCACGGCTAAAAGAGTGCGCATATTTGGTGTGACGGGGATTCTACCCCACGACCCTGAGGTTACGAGTCGAGTGTCCTAACCATCTGGGCCTATTCCGTTACAGTACTCATAATTATCTATAGATTTATTTTGGGAGGAAAGCTTTAGTTAGGAGTGCCATCTGGTGAGAGGGTGCGAGATCCCCACTTTAGAAGATTTTGTTGGGGGAATTCTACAAACTGTTGGAGCAGAAAAGTACACATAGCCTGTTGCATAGCTTTGCCTTTAAAAAAAACATACAATCAAATAAATAATTTAATAGTTTTTTAAGTTAAAGTTTACGTTAATTGTTTTATTAACTGTCCAGCGTCAGTTTTCAACAAGGTGTGTTTTGTGTTCAGTTCATTACGCAAATATTTTCCTCAACTATCTTTACCAAAACAAAAGAAATGTCAGCTGTTAGAAAAGTGTTGAAAAACATTTATCAAACATTCCTCGAGTTCATAAGACGAGACTTAATTAAATATTTATTCTGTTTACAATGCATCTGGAAATTTAAATATGGTTAGGTTTTATTTTGGGTATTTTGCTTTTAGTTTTTCTAAGCTACAACCCCACGATCAGAAGATTTCTAGAAACAGAAGTAAGTCTACAACAACTGTGAAACAAAGTTTTGACTTACGTCACTAACAAGCTATGTAATCCCTGATTAAACAACATAAAAAACAATCAAAACACGTCCCTAACTCTCACCCTTTCTCTTCAGGCCTCTTCCCTCAGTTTTATTCGTCCCCTTTTTGCTACACCTTACGACTTTTCTACATTCGTGGGTATAGAGGGACAATGACCTATATATGTAGATAAATCCCAAAGATCTGGAATACAACAAGCACTTATTGTATTCTAAATCACTTAAAACTTTTCCTATTCTTTTTTAAAAGGGATTGGTGTTACATTGAGATTAATGTGCCAGGCTGAGGATAGGAAAGTCTCATAGTTGGCAGTGTGGAGATTTTTCACACTGCTCGAGCCCTTAAAGTTTGTAAAAGTAGCAAGTAATCCAAGTAATCAGTTAAGAATAGCCAAGTAGATGGCGCGTGCTGCTAACTCTTCATCCACCATCTGGTTAATAGTTTTAAAATTAGGGATGGTTATACTGTGTTTGAGCCTTATGGTCTTTAATGGAGAATACAGAGCTGTCTAGGTTGAAAATACAAAATATTTTTTTTTATAAAGATATGAGCATTTTGTGCGACAATAAGATGAAGTAATATAATTCGGTCGGTTGGCTTCGTATCACACAAGCTAGTCGAGGGCTATCTGCGCTGACTGTTCCTAATTTAGCAATGAAAGACTGAATAGAAAACAGCTAGAAAATACCATCCACCACCAAAACTTGAGCTACTTTTTAAACAAAGAATAGTTGGATTGACTTTCACATTATAAAGACCCCACAGCTAACAAGGCAGGGATTTAAAGTGAAGAGGGCTCGAACCCGACGTACCCAAGTTGCAAATCTATCGTCTTAACCACCAGGTCATAAAGAAATAAACAAATACCATTATATCATGTACTTGTTTAACAAATTGATTATGGTATAAACCAATGGTCAGTGTTTACTTATTCCGATTGGTCATTCCATACGTGTTGTAAAATGAAGAGGAGGCGATTAAAGTTAAATCAGTTTTGTTCGATTCAACTCGTAGTATGTTTTGTAAATTCTTTTCAGTACATTTAATTTGGTTATTTTAACTAGAGCATTTATTTCAATATTTATTGTAGAAACTGGATTTTTATCCTCTTAAACATTTTATTTTCAGTACGTCTGTATTGTCCTACTTCTCGACTCTATAGTTAAAAAGTAACATAAGTGGTAATAACAGTTTATCTAAGATGCGTGTGTTTTCTTATAGCAAAGCCACATCGGGCTCTCTGTTGAGCTCACCGAAAGGAATCAAACCCCTGATTTTAACGTTTCAAGTCCGTAGACTCACCGCTGTACTAGCGGGGACATCTAAGATGCCGCTAAGAATGATTATATTGAAGGAACTCAAATATCTGGACCACCCCTAGTTTCAAATTATATTAGAAAAATCAAAGATTTGAATAAGGTTCTCAAATGTGTACAGATTTGGGTTAACGATTGTAAATAACATTACGTTTTTTATTTTTCCACATACAGACGGACTTCGAGACTCAGGTCATTGTTAGTATAACAACCACTTTTGTACGTCCTGGGAGTTGCACTTGTTTCTTTCTTCAGCATTACTTTTAATAACAGTATTGGTTGGAAGGTTTAAGTTAGCCAACCTCGTGCGATATTGGGATTACGGCAAAAAATACCCACTTTTCACGAAGCAGCGTGTAATAAGCATGATACGTAAGAAAAGTTTGTTAGCTACCGGTCTGATTTCAATCATGATTTAGCAGGTAGCTTCCTTTAATCAAAAGTTAATTTAGTTGTTTTTATTGATCAGAGATGTTTATCAGAATACACTCTCCGAGTTCTATACAGTTGACCATAATGCCTCGTTTGTTGTTGTTTTGTGCAAAACCTTGTTAGCTATAAGTGGATAACCAGAACGTACAAGTATGTGTAAACATAACGATAGTACACTGTGAACTACATATTAGTATATTTTGTTTGTTTGGTTTGTTTTGGAATTTCGCACAAAGCTACTCGAGGGCTATCTGTGCTAGCCGTCCCTAATTTTGCAGTGTAAGACTAGAGGGAAGGCAGCTATTCATCACCACCCACCGCCAACTCTTGGGCTACTCTTTTACCAACGAATAGTGAGATTGACCGTCACATTATACACCCCCACGGCTGGGAGAGCGAGCATGTTTAGCGCGACCCTCGGATTACGAGCGCACGCCTTAACGCGCTCGGCCATGCCAGGCCTTACTATATTTTTAAAATACACAAAAGCTCTTATCCATTATACATAATACAACTATTTCATTGCAACATCCCTCCGTGGTTACTTGACATCATCGAGTGTGATGCAAGGAATGAGGTTAAGATAATTCTATTAGCAGCAGCCAAGTTCCAATGGAGCGAGTGATACAGGCTTTATTATACATTATATTATACTTTACGACCCGAGTCGAAATTGTTCGCGAAATGTAATAAAATGGGAATTCAATACCTTCGTTTCTTTCTGGGTGAGACTGCTGCCATTTGTAAGTTCGACAGTGGCCATTCTTTACCCACAGAATATAAATATATTGATATATATGTTAAGCTTGCGTCAACGTTTGGATAATGATTACACCCTAGAGGAGTTTCTCACACAGGTTCCCTTTCCCATATGTAGTCCATGACGCGGAGCTGTCCTTTATAATACTAAATCACCGATCAGTCAATATCGACCCTCTGGTGATGCTTTATAGATGTTACTCGGTAATTTTAATACATCTAGCAAGTGACATCAGGTCTGACGCAATCAGAGAATATTGCAGTAGTTTGTTGAGTGGATATATTTCCACCAAATTTGGAAAAGTACGAGTAACTTACAAAGGGCAGTAGGTGGTGTCTGGTAGCAATTTTTCTGCAATTAGAAGGGTTCAAGATTGAACAAGAAGAGTTTTACAATGTCAAAGGTTGAGCAGCTTTGGATGATGGTCAAGCCAAGCCGAACACTAAACAGTTCAACACTTATCTTCTTTCCTTCCTACTTGTGGTTAGAAATCTTTTCTTAAACGTCCTTGAAAATATCCTATCGGTACAAAATACGTCTTTCGCTTTCAGTGTTTCTATAGATCGTTAACCTTTGCCGAAGTTAAATTTTATTTGACCTTTACCTCAGGACGGCTGGTATGGATATTAACACTTTTACCAAAATAAAGCAGAGAACAACGCTTCGACGTACTTAGGTCTTCTCCTCGTCATCACAAATTACTTCTTTGACCTCTTTTATAGCCAACTAATCAGTTGCAGATCTCCTGTCGTTATCACATCTCCAACTGGTGCGCTGTTAACATTCCGAACACTTGCGACCTTGCATTTGCAGGTCAACTCCAAACGTGATGCTACGGATATTTGTACAAAGCGAATGAAATGTTTGGAAGAAAATCATGCGTCCTCAATGAAATTGCATTTGAACAACCGATAGCCAGAAGCAAATTTAACGTAATAGTACTTCTGTCTTTCAGGACTTCCTACATTGTTAAGTTCATCACACAATAACCTTTATTCCAAAAATTCCGGATTTTATTTGGAGTGGGGGACACAAATCAATAGTGCCAGGTGGTTAAGGCATTTGATTCTAAATCTGAGAATCGCAGGTTCGAATTCCCCTCACACCAAACACGCTCGCCCTTTCAGCCAAGGAAGTGGCATAATGTGACAGTCATTTCCACTATTTGTTGGTAAAAAGAGTAGCCCCCACCCAAAAGGAAAACAAAGTAATTTTGCTCCACGGACCCAATGTGGTGTAGTTGAGCCAACACAGATTGCCATACAATGTTAATCACGTATTTCTCATACATCAAAACTTTCGCTTCCAAAATGTGAATAAAAAAATCGGATTATTATTGCAGTCCTACTTCCCATGAAAGTTATTGGTAAAAATCAATATTTCCCGAAACTCTTCTAAGTATGATACCAGAAACTACAGGCAACCAAAGATGACTAACTGTTGCTAGTGGCTCATATCCACACTATGCCCGACTTAAATGTCATCTTAACAAAATTAGGTTTTCGAGTTTTAGTAATAGCAAAGAAACGATACGAAACAACGGATGATGAACCAAAGAACTGTCGAATATTTCATCAGGGTCATTCCTAATATACTAAGCAAGATGACACACCGAATAATATCCTGTTCTGGAAATGAAGGTCAACTGACGAACATCTTAGATTATTAATTAAACCTATTATTAGTCTGTGATAATAAGATAAACACGCTCATATTCAATTATTTTACTTCATGTAAATTATCTTTATTTGATGTGGAGATGCACAGAACTTTTTGCCTACCCGATATACGACACATTTGAACAGACATGCCTCATTTTCACAGCTTATTTCATAATAATGTATATTTAAAAAGTTAATATTAGCACGTTATGCTGAAAAATCTATGTGAATAAAATAATAATTTAAAAAATTGTTTTTGCACCTTGAATATTTACACTTTGATAACCTTTCTACGGATACATTGACAACCACTTAGCCACATTTCATAAATAAGGTTTTGACAGTTACTCCATTAAAATTAGTCTTCATCATCCAGCGTGCTCGATTTGATGGCCATGATTAACGACTACTGTAAGACATCGAAACTTCCATTACCACAAATCTGGAGAAAAAACATTGTTGACATTTCGCTGCACAAAACCATCCTAAATCTTTCGAATAAAAGTATTTTAATTCTACAAAAACATCGTTTTCCAGATAAGCTCTTACCACCCAAATTTATATGTCGACATTTGGTAAGCAAATCTCAGACTTACCCATCTGGAAACTTCCAGCTAACAACACTACAGTAGCAAGAAACATCTCTCAAGTTTCTGGTCCTTCAATAAATATTATAAATGGCGATTCGTGGAGAGTAGCGTGACAACTTGTCAGATGCAACTTTCACTTGACAATCTAAACAGGTCTCGGATGCTTCCCTTATTGTAAAGTCTGCTCTTAAAGATTTCAGGAAAAGGTTCAGAAGGTCGCCAAGAAATTTCACTGATTGGCTAGCTGTTACTTAAGACCACCTCTTCTTGTGCCCAAAACCTTTTTCCTGCGGCAGTGTCGCCTTAAATTTAACATCTCTAAACAAGTAAGGTGCAGGTCACTAGGCCAGTTTCAGCAAAAAATAAAATATTTTTAACTACTCCAACAAGCTGGTTTTTCTACGAAGAGTACATAGCATTAGGTATTAATGGAACTAAAATAAATGGTTTTAGTTTGGAGGCTTAGCGTTCGTTACAACGATGACTTTCGTATTTAATAATAAACATTTTGTGACAGCAAACTTCCAATCTATTTGTTCTTTAGCACAAAATCGCACGATTGTCTACTTGTGCTGTCTCCTCCGTAGGTATCGAAACCCGGTTCATAGCGATAAGTACGCACTCTTGTCTATGAGTCACTGGGATGTTAACATTACTGCTAAACTTAAAAAATGAGCATTTTGACATCTTTATATTTAAACCACGCGTTATTATAAATATGTTATCTTCCACTGGCGCAGCCATAAGACCGATAGTTTGTTTGTTTTTGGAATTTTGCACAAAGCTACTCGAGGGCTATCTGCGCTAGCCGTCCCTAATTTAGCAGTGTAAGACTAGAGGGAAGGCAGCTAGTCATCACCACCCACCGCCAACTCTTGGGCTACTCTTTTACCAACGAATAGTGGGATTGACTGTCACATTATAATGATGCCCCCACGGCTGAAAGGGCGAGCATGTTTGGCGCGACCGGGATGCGAACTCGCGACCCTCAGATTACGAGTCGCACGCCTTAACATGCTTGGCTCTGCTGGGCCTAAGATCGACAGAACATAGGACTGTACACAAACAGGTGCGATAGTACATTGTATAACACTGTGTTAAGACAAACAATTCAGTACTTTGTATGACTTTTAAATACTTAGAACTACAGTCCTCTGATTAATAACGCTATATACATTTTGTTTCTAAAGAAGCGACAAGGAGCACATTTCGGTTTCCCTTTATTATTAACACTTCGGGATGTCATATGAAGGTAACGTAAAGTAGCTTATGTACAAGTTATTGTGCAAATAGTGATACAGTGTTTTAAATTAAAGGTTAATATCCATTAAGTTTCGTTTCAATTTGACATACATTTAAATAGCTGTACAATTTGATCGACTTTTGCTTTGAGGCAAATTGCGTACACAGCTCTGGCTCTGGTGAAATTTTACACCAGAGTTTACTTGCAGTCCATAATGTAATTCATTTTTGATGCTCTTGTAATAAACTTTAAATATCTTTAAAAGTTTTTTAGGCCATTTTATCGACACTGAACACTCAAGTCTCTCTTTAAAACGCGAAAAACACAAATTTGTTAAAAATTAGCAAACTATCTGCGAAGATTTTGCTGACAATTCTCCAAGAAATTCCTTGCAACAGGTGAAAAAGATTCGGAAGTGAGGCCTAGCAGTCGAGTTGCAAAACGTGGAAGCAATGGCAAAGTTGTATCACTTTCTATTTAAAGCACCTCATTTCACAATAGAGATGTGGTCAAGATTTCTACTGTCTGAATTTGGTACATGTAACGCGTTAAATCTAATAGTGATCTCGAATTTTGCTTCTACTGAAAACTGTATTCAACATCAAGACAAAGTTCTTGCTAATGGATAGCTATGCATCGATACGACTTGTTTAGTACTGTGCATGCGCGAAGAATGCCTATACTCTAATCTTTATACACAAGAGCAATTTGAGTATATTTTACTTGCTGAAGAATTCTCAATGGACTGCTTGACAAAAACAAACGATACATACCATATACAGCAATTAAGTGAAAACACGTACAACAACAAAAACTTAAATTACTAATACAAAAAAGTATAACCGATATTCCACAGCAGACCTTTCTATGATTTTTTTTTAATTTCGCGCAAAACTACAAGAGGGCTATCTCTGCTAGCCGACATAGTTTAGCAGTGTAAACTAGAGCGAAAAGCAGCTAGTCATCACTACCTACCGCCAACTCTTGGGATATTCTTTTACCAATGAATAGTGGGGTTGAACATCACATTACAGAGCCCCACGACTGAAAGAGTGAGCATGTTTGGTGTGATGGATTCAAACCCGCGACCCTCAGATTACGAGTCAAGCACCTTAGCCACCTGGTATGGCCAGGTGGCTTTTCTATAAAATGGTTAATCTGGAAACAATGGGAGATGTACCTAAGAATTGAAGGGATTGATAATAATAATAATATATATCCTTTAAAACCACACGTTAATCCCAGCTAAAGTAGTGATTTTTAAAAATCTTTAATCAGATTTTTGTAGCATTAAAACTTTATATTACTACAGCTAGTTATGTATATATTAATCCTATCTATAAAATTTAAAAACTCATCATACTTGTTTCTTTTTCTAAAAGCCATATATTTGTGCATCAGTAATACCAAGTGCATACCCTATTTGATGTCTGCACGAGTCACACCTAATTTAGCAGAGCAAGACCACCACCAATTCTTGGGCTACTATTTTACCAATGAATAGTGGAATTGACTGTCACATTATAATGTCCCCACAGGTGAAAGGGCAGCCATGTTTGGTTTGATGGGGATTCAAACCTGCGACCCTCAGATTACGAGTGAAGCACTTTAACCACCTGGCCATGCCGGTCCTTCCTGAAAAGAACTAACACAACTTCTTGTAAAATGAAAAGAGAGACAAATTCAAAATTGTGTTATGCAATGTTGTTTTTCATTTTCTTACTCAACACTACAGGGTTACGGCTTCTTTACAATATCATCCAGTGAACACTGAAGTTAACGTTTCCTAAATAATAACAAAAACTAGACAAGTGAAAGAAACTAGTTAAAAATTAACTTGAAATAGAACGATTATATTGGTAAAAACAAAAGTTCAAAGTTACTAGTACACCAGATGAGATCCAGGTTATACATGCACACAGAGAAAACTACGTACAATTACCTTCACAGTTTTCATTACAATGATCAAGAATCAATATCTATAGTTGAATCAATATCAATTTATAGTTTGAAATACATTATTTTCAACTGACTGCTCTCTGAAAGTTACAGCTCTGGGGCGTTTATATTATGGTTAAAAATTACAGTACTTTCCATATTCTACTTTACTGTAGTCTCATCAAACAAGGAAATATAACTTTGTTTCTAGTTAGCAAATGAATATATTTTGTAAACACATTACAGTTAACTTTAATTGCACATTCTGTTGAACACGCTGGTTTCTCTGATGAGACAAAAACATAAAACAAAGAACACGTTATAGTAATTAGAAATATATACATAAACATTTGTTTGCAAAGAGAAAAACAAATAGAATCAACCAAAACCCTAGAATTACTTTTGGACCCCAAACATACACTGCCTAACAATAACTTTTAAAAATTAGTACCAAGTCTGATCTTGTATTTCAATTACAGTTAAGTATTTAAAACCATTAAACCTGTTTTGTTTTCAGCAAAACTATCTACTAGTGTATTAAACATTTATATCTTTGATATTCCAACTATTACAGTACGTCATTTGAAACAGTTTCACAAGGCTACCAGGGGTAACTGTTTTTACCTCATTTAAATTAAGAATATTCTTTATAAACTCCAATATTGGTAAAATTATTTTTTAGTATTTGAACCTAATTTTCTATAAGCAGCAGTATTTATTTCTAAACTTCACGACAACTGTCGTCTACAAATAAGCTGGTAATTATTCATTTGTAATCCTTTTCTATGTTCAAGGTTACACTTCTAGGAATGTTTTAGAACACATAAGTAATGGTGTTAAACACTACAATATATACCTCAGAGAATAACTGTTCAGTTTCATTACTACGTATTATATGTTGACATTTCTAAAGATGTTCACAAAGTTTGCTTAAAATCATTTTACTGCAATATTAGGTCAACCTGTTATAAAAATACACTTCCCATTTAGATTTTCTCTTTTCGAGCTACAAGTAAGATTAAATCTATGTGTGTTAACAAGCTACTGAAAACAATCTACGAATGACAACAGATTGCTGTACATATAACACAGATACTTGGAACACCATATAAGTACTTCTACACAGATACTATAAACACTTTTTCTTGTAACAATTCAGTATTTCACTCAAAACTTCTCCCAGTTACAACTTGTTACTTATTTAAGCAACTGAAGTTAACAAGTTAAAAGCAAGAGTAGAGTATTTGAAAAATAACATTATCTTAAGCAATATTAGATCCACACATAATTAAGATCACATTAAAAAACGTACAACTTCAGTTTTTAAGAACTGTTTGCCAATAATCTACATATTTTTGCTCAAGAGATCAGCTGTCCTGTACACTGTCAGACGAAATGTAACTAATAATGGAATGAATCACGTAACACATTCTTTTTTCAAACACCTTTATCACTGCACGATTTCTACCCTTTTCCTTTAAGTAAAGTTCTAAAAAAAATACACTTTATAACTTTATAAATCTACATTAGTCAATGACAACTTGATAAATTTGAACAATATTGAAAAGTTTAATTTGTGCAGACATTTTCTACAAGTCTCATCTGACAAATTGATAAATGTACAAAATAATTTTAACATGATCCAACACAGCCTGCTTTTAATATATTCTGTTCATGGACACACCGTGCTAGTTTATAAATACTAGCAAGTTAAAACTTCAGTAATAACACAAGGCTTACTGATCACCCGAGGGGGTTAACATATCTCCCCCACCTCTAACTTAGTTGAGTTTGAAATATCCAACATGTAGTTTAATTATCCATATTTTCACCAAGTCTTCCACTTGTTAATTCACACATTTGCAAGTTACTAAAGAGTTCAGTAAAAGTCGGTATACGGGTAGGTATTCAGTGATTCAGTACTGGAAGAAGCTACTTACAGATACAAGGGAAACTGGCATACATGGTTTTGAATGAGGGAATGTTTGTAACTTGTGTTACTGTTCAAGCATTAGAAATAAAAAGTCTGGGTTACGTAAAAGTTACTTACTATTCCTCAGAGTCGGTAACATTTACCTCAAAGTAAAACTGTTCAAAACACAGTAAATTAGTATGAAAAGTAATTTAAAATGTTAAGACTAAATTTTTTCTTGATTGTAGGCCTTTCAATTTACACAATTTTTTTAACATTAAAGTTACTAATACAGGACATAATATATGACTGAAGTAAAATCATCCGAATAGTATCTTCATGAGGGAAGTGAAAACATGCAAGCCGGAACTTCTAAAGTTTCATAGTTCTAGTATCATAAAAAAATATTAAGTTTTACAAGACTATTATTATTATTATTAGTTGTCAGACAATTAAAATTACTAAAAGTTAAAATGAAATGAGCTGCCAGTAACCACACACCTAAAACATTTTAATGTATTTGTATAAATTTCCAATCAAATTGTTTGAACTAACTTAACTAGAACTTAGAAAATGAGTATATTAATAAAGAACACATAAACAATTACATAAACGGTTTGTGTTTATCGAAAAGTATAACTGTGTGTTTATAGTACGCTCATTGTTCCATAACACCAAAGTGAAACTATCTCGAAATTTACACATATGTATATATATAGTATCACCACGTTGGAGCTCAACTTGTGACAACATCTAATAAGAACAGATGCATCTGGCTGTCATACCAGCAAGCCAAGCTCCATAGAAGATTTTTTGTCAACATTTCTTTATACATGTATAGATAAATATGAACTTTAAACATAAAACAACTGTTTTCTATAGCTCTATGAAGTCATCAATGACAGTGCTCAGTCACATCCACAACAGTGGCTTTCTTCCAACCAAATAGAAAGAACCCAGCCCCTGCACCAAGAGCAATGGCTATACACACCCACACATTGTATGTCATAAACATAAGCATCAAGAAATAACTGATGACAAACTGCACCACGTGAAGAAGAGTTTGGATCAGATGCGGGAAACTCATCATCTTGTTTCTGTGAAGAAAAAAAAGATATGAAACATCAGTTTCTATGACAACAAATGTAATCAAATCACCTTAATATGCCATGGTACAAAAATTGGAGAGAAATTTGAAAAATGAAAGAATTCCCTACAGTAACAGTCAATTCAGACTAGATAAACTTCTATAACAAAGAGGTACAAAGCCATGTATGCTCCCCAATTAAATTATATAAAACAAACAGGTAACAGCTGCATCTAGGTCAAATCTGATGCCCAGTTCCTTCATAAGATTCCGTTGAGGGCAAAGAAACATTTTAGAGTAAATGCAACTGTTTTTGTACATGGGAAACATAATGGATTAAAAAATGGAATAAAAAAAAATACAGACAAGTTTATCAATATCTTCATATTTCTGATACAAATTACTTTTATCATATATCAATATCACATATTTCCTGACCAATGAACAAGACCCAGAACATCATAGGTGTAGAGCCAAAGAAGGAGACAGCTGTTACCACAACAGAAGTTTGAACATGTTGCTTGAATATTGTTTAATGTTGCCACTGTTAGTGTGTTAAAGTCATCAAGACAGGAACATCAAAATGTCACCAGAGGGCATATTACTTGCATTTGTGGTTTTTATTATCTTCCCTGAAATACATATTTACTGTACCATTTGATTTAATTCCATTTTGGAGTTATATTCACCAGATCACTTCCATCTTTTGTAGCTGCAGAAAAGTCAACAAACTATACCTACGAAAGGTTATTAAATACTTCACACACCTAAACAGGTAATCTTCCATTTAAATGGAATGTGGATAATGAAGTCACAACCTTGCTGCTAACCTGAATCATTAATGCCAGAATATTACAGGGCTTACTACTGGAACATAATTACCAGTCAATATTTTTACATTCCAATCTTTTTCATAAAATATCCTCTTCAAGGACCTGTACCAGGTCTTCAAATTTTAATTTTTATTGGTGGGATACAATTCAATTACATCCTTTGTAATGACAGGTCTAGTATCCTTCAAACATCTTGACAGGTTTTATTTTTCCTTTAAAGTGTGAGTTTTGCCCAGCACACATCAAAAGTCTTGATTCAAACTTATGATTCCATGACCTGAATCTTGATAAGTCTTCATTCAACATGGTTACAGTATGTAGGATGAAGAGGTTTTCAAAAGCTTTTCAAAGGTGGAAAAGGTTCATAAGCATTTAAAAAGACAACGTTTTTCTTTAATTCTCGAAGGTTTTGTCAACCATTCTAGAAACATTAAAGAATTGACTGTTACTCTAATAATGCACACATCTTCAAGTACAAGGAACACTTTATTGGTATTATATGGATTCAAATAGTTAGCTAGCCCTGAAACACAGAGCTCAGTTACATGTCCAGCCCACCACCCCAAGGTTGAATAACAAGTATACTATTCTGTGTATATATTATGTCAGACAGGTCTTATATTCTAATATAACTTGTTGACACAGTACAAATAATTCTGTATAATTCTTTGATAAATAACAGACACTGAAGTAATTTGGTTCTGTTTACCATTCCTAAACTTCTCATTACAAATATTACTGTATGTAAACAGGGTTAGCAACATGAATGAAGGGGGCTTGGAACCCAGTATACATTCTTCACCCACCCCCCTCTCTACAGTTTCAGATTTTACAACTTGGTAATAATAATAATAATAAAAAACAAAACAAATACAAAAGGCAAAAATAAAATACAATTAAAGATAACTGTAGCATAATAGTACATAGCTCAAACGTAAATGTTTCTAATGTCTTAATCACCACAACATTAACAGTTGTGAATATTTTATTATTTATTAACAAATCAACAGCGGCATTTATAAAAAAGTGAGCACAAGTTAACTGATTGTTGTCATATTTATTCTTTCGGTTATTTAGGTTAGTGATTCTGTTGTAGCACAAAACGAAACCCACGAAGTTGGTGCTTACCTTGTTACTTTTTGAATTTCCGTAACACCAGAGTTGTTACTTTGTCCAGTAACAGCAACTGTTGCATACTGAATTGTAGATGCATTTCTTCTGTACAGATGTTCCCTGAAGAACTTTAAGCCTTCATACAGCATTGCCAAAATAAAAATACCAACAACTGATCCTATCAAGCCTGTTGGAAAATTTAGAAACTTATTTGACAAAAACTTCTGGAAAATAAAATACATTAATGTACAACTGCTAACTTTATCGCACACTAAAAACTTAAGCAAATTACTCAGTTAATCAAGGCTATAATGATTAAAGTAATATTAACCTTTTTAGTCATGCCACATTAGAATTAACAATTTGTTTATTAAATTTCCAAAATAAAAGTTTAGGCGAGTGTTTATAATTAATCGTACCTCCAACTGTTGTCACGTGCCACTGTCTAAAGAGTATGGTCACTTCCACACCTGCTGTGAAGTACATCTACACGAAAAATCAAACAAAATCAGTAACTGATCCCACAGTATTACAAATGGTTGTATTTGTATTTCTAAAGCTAAGCCTTGTACAGATACATAACTACAATCATCCAACTATGTAACTGTTTAACACAAGATTACAGACAAAATCTCATCAACATCCCGTTTTTCAACAGGTCAAGATTGTACCAGATTTTCCACTTAATGTAGCTGCTATTCCACAAACGTACCGACATTTTCCTGCGAAAACTGTAGGTAGTGTCTAAACTTGTGATTCCACTAGTCAGTAAAACCCACGAGTAACTGCAAATTTCACCGTTTAGAACAATTCTAATTTCACAAAAAATATGTCAGGTTTAAAACTGAAATATGTCAAAGATATACTCTTCTTTGTAGCAGGTTTCATTTGGTCTGATGTCCTTCTTGTCTTACAACACAAAATTATCTTTTCCATTAATAACTACAATGTGAACATACTGGTTTCCTATTTTATAAGTGTGGATCTCCTTCACATGCACCAGCAACAATAAAACATTTTCTTTTAAAAAGAATAGTATTTGTTATTTTGTCTGAGGTGTTTTTACACTTCTACTATGATCAGATTCCTAGGTTCTAGTCTTTTACCAATCTGCTATTATTTTGATACTGGTTTCAAACTGAGAGAATACAGAATAAAAATATATTATGCAACTTTGGAAATGTTCATATTCTAACTGTAACAAAAAAAAGAGTCAATTAATATTAGACCAGCAACATGGATAATGTACAGGACATTTTAACTCTTATTTACACCCTAGAATGAATATTTACAAATGCTCTGTTTATAATCAAGACATAAGCAAACCAGATCAAACCTTGTTTGTTTTCAAAGAGCAACAGTTTAAAGAATGGAAGTGTGTGTGTGTAAAAGTAAATAAGCTACTGTTTTTATATGAAAAAAAATTAACTCTTTATTACACTTATTACCTGCATACTATGTTCCAGATTATTACCACCATGATGTTCACTGTGACCACCCTGTGCAGAAGGACCGTCGTGACCACCGTGCGCAGAGGGATCGTCGTGACCACCGTGCGCAGAGGGATCGTCGTGACCAACGTGCGCAGAGGGATCGTCGTGACCAACGTGCGCAGAGGGATCGTCGTGACCAACGTGCGCAGAGGGATCGTCGTGACCAACGTGCGCAGAGGGATCGTCGTGACCAACGTGCGCAGAGGGATCGTCGTGACCAACGTGCGCAGAGGGATCGTCGTGACCAACGTGCGCAGAGGGATCGTCGTGACCAACGTGCGCAGAAGGACCGTCGTGACCACCGTGCGCAGAAGGACCGTCGTGACCACCGTGCGCAGAAGGACCGTCGTGACCACCGTGTGCAGAAGGACCGTCGTGACCACCGTAAGCAGAAGGACCGTCATGACCACCGTAAGCAGAAGGACCGTCGTGACCACCGTGCGCAGAAGGACTACTATCATCTTGTACTGGAGGGTCATTTATTGTTGGCAAATTAGGAGATATCAATGGTTGGAAGTGAGAGTGACCAGTTGGTTGATCATCATGTTTAGGAAACGGTGTTGTAGTTTTAGATGGGGATTTATGGTTGTGCATCTGATGCACTATTATAGTGGTCATCAAAGTTTGAAGAAAGCTAGCTGCAGTAGGTCCATTTGCATTCACAATATGATCCATCATAGAGTGGTTCATCATACTATGATTCATTGTTAAATATTTGTAAGGGAAGTGGTTTGTAAGTAAAAAGTCCTTCAGAAATTATTTTCTAAGAACTTTTTCTTCTGGTTTGTGGAATATTTTAAACCTAAAAAGAATAAGAAACAAAAAACTGAATTTTGGGCACTTTAACAGACATGTGACATGTTTTTAAACTTGTAGTATATTGATAACAATACACACTTTCACATGTTAACACTAATATTCCATTGTAACATGCAATTTTCAAAAACTACAATTTAATGGTAATAACTAAACAGAAACAACCCGATACAATATATAATGATCGCAACTCTTTCTATATTATTCACATATTAACAGTGTAAAAGCTGAGAGCCAATTTTTAGGTGTTTAATAACACCTAAATAAGCTAACACTGACAATGTTAATACAACTTCCAATTCACCACAGCCCAAATATAGTTGATGGGAAAAGGAAAAAAAAAACTTCCCAAATTTGCCTTTGATATGACAAAACTTTCACATACAATACAGAATCATGAAACAGAACCTTGGAAGTATTAAAAGTTGGTGAAAACCACATGAACCAGATGTAAATGCTTCCTCAATTTTGATGGGTTATGCAAGACACTTGCAACAGCTGTATTTTTAATTTATAATTTTCTAGCACCTTCTGGTGACGAAATTTTGAATATCGATCGTACTATAAACAACAGCATGCAAGACAAAGGACTTTATTATCACACCTAAATACTTTAAAACACTGCTACAGGTAGCAAACTTACAGGAGAATTATCTTTGATCAACAATCTGTGTACTATACACGCTTTACTTACATCGAGCACGTAGTTAAATTAGACAAGATACAATAAACTGACAGATAAAAATACAAATATAATTTATTCTAAAACACACTACGTATTTTATGAAGCAGTATCAAGTTACACGGTTCTTTAAATTTCTTAAAATCAGCATCTAGTTTCAATCTGAGGTATAATTCATCAACAGTAACTTACGTCCATCTTTTTCACTACATAAAAGGAATGTTATTAACAAACAAGTCACATATTTATCAGATTAAACCATCTTTTCACTGTCTTTATGATAATAGGTGCAACTCGTAAATACAATTGTACTGACAAAAAAGAACAAAACACGTACATACAGAAGTTAATTACAGTGAATCAATTTAAATTTCACCATCTAATTAAGACCCATGTTGACTTGCACTTTATCTGATGACCACTTGTGTTGTTAATTGCTTCACAGTTCCAGTAGAAGAGGCTTGGTCATAAAAACTGTCAAGTACAAATCTCACTATTCCTTTCTTATGCTTGCTATGCTGCCAATTAAACATTTTACAGTCATTGCCAATAATGACTTCTCTGCTGCATATATTCCAAACAATTTTCAAATCACATAAAATTACTCTTGACTAATCATGACTACCTACAGTTCAAATTGTTCATCTTGTCATTATACTACTGGTACCTTAATGTCAGTGAATTTTCCATTCTTTCACAATACAAACTGAAACAGCAAATAAAGGAAAGCTTTGATATTGCTTAAAATTACTACCTACACCTACAGTAAAACTTGTTCATCTATACAATCTTGTCAGTAAATTACTGGTACCTCAATATCAGTATATTTTTCATTCTTTCACAATACAAACTGAAACAGCAAATAAAGGAAAGCTTTGATATTGCTTCAAAATAAAATTAATGATGTGCTTTAAAATACACCACTGGCACTGTATGCTGCAGATAATAATAAAACGTTTTTCAGTCACTGATATCAACTTCTGCTCTGCTACATAAATTACAGTCAAATTTCAAATCACTTAATTTCCTTTAATCAATCTTGGCTACTTTCCTCTTTTTCGAGACAAGGGTTTCCAGTGCTCTCTTCCGAGCTTTTTTTCTCTCCTTCTCTGAATGGGCAGCTCTCTGTGCCTCTGCGACTTTAGGGACTTTTTCTTTAGCCAAGGTGGCTGGGCCAGATTTCACAGAACCATAGGCCTCAAGCCTTTCTGCCCTTTTCCTCTGATTCTCCCTCAGCTTTGAGGTATACTTTGAAGCTGCTGACCTAATGTCCTTACACATTCTCTTGTCTACAGGATCAAACTGATTGATTGATTTAGTGTTTTATGGCACAAAGCAACGAGGCTATCTGCGCCAGACATCCGGTAAAAAAGTAAAATAAAAAAAATCTAGTAAAAGACATAAATGGAAATGAAGGTAAAACAAAAAAAGTAGAAAACCAATGTTGACACCTCGTCTACAAGGTTAAGATAAAAGGCAGAGTGTAAGAAGTTGTGAGGTATTTACTCTAACAAAAAGGTATGATCATAACCGCCAGGAAGACTAACAGGTAAGTTCAAGACTCACCATCAGTCACCTGAAGTTGGTCTTTCCAGTCTTGGTTCTGGGTTATGAGTCAATATGGCAAGTACTAAAAAGTAAAGTTGTAAAAGTGTGAAACGATATGCAGAAAAATTATAATAACAACTCGCCAGGACGACTAACGAGTAGTTCAAACAGAAGCGTTAGTCACCTGAAGTTGGCCTTTCCAGTCCTGGTGTCGAGTTATTTATTGTTCTGGCCACTGTCCAATGTCAAATTGAGTGAGAGAAATTAAAACTGTAAAAAAGGAGCCACAATTAAAAAGGTGTAATAAATAAATATGCAACCCTTAAATGAGATGAAAAAGATTAATGGCCATTAAAAAATTAAAAACGTTATCAAGGTGAACAGAGTCACCATCACCAATAACTCTGTCCAATGTTACAGACTGACCCTGGGAAAAAATATGTTTAAAATATTGCTGTCGTTGAGAATTGTAACG
Organism: Carcinoscorpius rotundicauda; assembly: GCA_011833715.1. Taxonomy (NCBI): domain Eukaryota; kingdom Metazoa; phylum Arthropoda; class Merostomata; order Xiphosura; family Limulidae; genus Carcinoscorpius; species Carcinoscorpius rotundicauda. The sequence continues at coordinate 5,836,020 of CM022400.1, forward strand.
ATGGCAAGAAAGTAAAACGTGGCTGATACTGATTTGAGTGTTATGCACCAATGTGTAGTTTGTGTCAGTTTCAGATAAAAGAAAATGATGAGTTAAAAGACTGTGACCAATGCGTAGCCTAGTGAGAACAACTTCCTCCTTCCAAACTTTAAAAAAAGCTGGATGGCCAAACTCCAATTTTGGGTTTGATTTCAAAAAGTTTGTTGTTGCGTTGCTCACTCCAAGTGGACTGCCAGCTGGCATGGAGCCAAGCCTTGAAGACAACACCATAGTCCATGTATGGAATAGGCATACGGGTGATGGTGCTGAAGCAGACATATTTAGCTTTCTCCCTGGTTTAGAGAAAGGTAAAATAATAGCCTTGCGCCAGGCATCAGGAAAAGCATTCTCCTGCCAAATCCGGTTGAAGACAATCAGAAGGACATCAAGAGAAGCAGGAGATAGATGGTGTAGCATGTCATAATGAATATCATCAGGTCCAACAGACGTACCAGCAGACCGATGAAGGGCCATTTTTAGTTCCACCAGGGTAAACAGACAATTATAGTAAAAAAAACAGTCAGTTTGAAAGGAAAGAGGTGGTCGCTCTGCCCGAGTCTTGATGGCCAGGAAGGTGGAGGAACAAGCAGAAGTGCTAGATACCCGGCAAAAGCTTTCACCTAGAGTGTTGGCGATGTTCCAGACAGTCACCTCCTGACCATCAGAGAGTAAGATCGAGAGGGGGACAGAATTGTAGTGCCCATTAACCTTTCCAATCCTGTCCCATATGATCTTGGAACTGGTGGTAGAAAATATGCTGGTTGTGAACTTAATCCAAGATTCCTTCTGGCTTTGATGTCTTACCCATCTAGCATGTGCACGGGCCCGTTGGAAAGCAACCTGGTTTGAAAGTGTGGGATATCTATGAAAAGTATCCCAGGCCTGTTTTTGAGCCTTCCGTGCTAAGTGGCAAGCAGGATTCCACCACGGACGGGGATGTAGTGGAAAACGTGTCGAGGTTTTTGGGATACAATGAGCAGCTGCATGTATAAGACAGTCAGTTACAGCTGCTACACAGTCGTCTATTGATGGATGATTTACGATGGCAGGATCAAGTTCTGAGAGAGCAGTGAAAGTGGACCAGTCTGCCTGATCCAGCTTCCACTGGGGCACACAGGTAGGGTGGCATCGACCACGGCCAGTCTCTCTCAAAAGGATTGAAAAATGATCACTGCCTAGTGGATTACTGTCAAACCTCCATGAAAAATGGGAGAATAATGAAGGGGAGCAAACTGAGAGATCAATAGCAGTGAATGACTGACTTGGTGCATGAAAGTAAGTGGAAGAACCAGTATTGAAAAGAGAAAGATCGACAGATCGACCCCTCCCATCAATAATAGCACTTCCCCAGAGGGGATGGTGTCCATTAAAATCCCCCAGGATTAGAAACGGAGATAGCAACTGTCCAACGAGAGCATCAAGTTCTGATTGACCGTATGTCTCTCCAGGGGACAGGTACAGAGAACAAATAGTGATGGTATGACCCAAGGAAACACGGATGGCTACGGCCTCCAAGGGTGTGTTGAGTGACAAAGACAGGGTGGGCACATGTTGATCAACCAACAGTGCCACCCCTCCATGTACTCGACCATCACACAACCTGTCATTTCTGTACAAAGAAAACTGCCGAATGGAGACTGTATCAGCAGATTTGAGAAATGTTTCTTGTAAAGAAAGACAAACAGGATGGTAGGAAGCAATCAGTGTTTTGATATCATCCAGATTAGAATTTAAACCTCAACATTTCCGTTGTATCAAGGTAGCCATTTTTAAGAACGGGTAAGTGAAGTGGCTGGAGAAACCTTCTGTTTATGACCATGTCTTTTTTCTTTACTGTCCTTAGTTGGAGGAGGTCTATCAACCTCCATGGATCCTGCTCTTGGTTGCGTGGGCAGGTCTTTGTTATTGGAAGAGGAATCCAGTGACTGAGGACGCGAACGAATAATTGTTTTGTCTCTTGTGGTTGGAGAAAATGATGTATCAGAAGAAATGCCTGTATTTGAAACTGAAGGACGTGGATCTTGAGGTTTATTGGAAGGTATGGGAGGAACAGAGATAGGAGTGGAAGTCGATTCATCAACTTTTTTAACCACGGAGGTCAAAAGGCTTTTCATTTGTTTTGAAAACAATTCTAAGGAGGCACAGAGAGATCTGTCTGCACTCCCACTGTAGTTGTGGAAAGAAGTGCAGCAGCATATATCCGAGATGGAGTTGTGGACAGTAATTTCCGAGCCTCAGGATAACTAATGTTATGTGTCGTTTTCAAATGCTGCACCTCTTTTTCCTCCAACCATTTTGGGCAAGAATGAAAGTAAGAGGGATGAAAACCATTGCAGTTTACACAATGCGGGTTCATGTCACAGTCACAGGCATCGTGGTCCTTGCCTCTACAACAAGCACATGTCAGGGAACCACGACAAGAAGTCTTTGAGTGGCCAAATCTCTGACATTGGAAACATCGAGGAGGGTTTGGAATGTATGACCGAACCCTGCAAATGAGATAACCTGCCTTGATGGTGGCAGGTGCACATGGTGAAGTAAATGTTAAAACAAGGGTATTTGTTGGCAGTGTAACTCCATCTTTGCGAGTGGAGATGCTCCTCAATGCAGAAACTCCTTGAGTGGAGAGACCAGTAAGAATCTGACTCCGGAACGTTCTTCAAATCCCTTTCAACAATAACTCCTCCTTAAGAATTCAAAGTAGCATGGGGTGTAGCCTCAATAGGTATATCCCCAATTGCCTTTGAATTCAAGAGGAGTTCACTGTGTTGGGATGTGGATGTTTCAACCAATATGTCACCAGATCAAAGCTTCTTCACTGACTTTGGAGAGCCAGCAAGTCCCTCTAGTCCCTTTTGAATAAAAAAAGGGAACATTTGCCCTAAAGGTTTTTCCAAAAGAGAATGCAATATAAGAAAATGAGATACATATGTTACTGATGTTGAAGATTGCTGTTCTGAGTATTCAAGACGTAGTAGCTTACCCATTGACTGTTTTTTTACAATTTTATTTAATTTTTTTGAAGAATCCATAGGAAAGAGAAAAATTTTCGGTACCCACTGACCCCACCCACCATGGAGCCCTACAAGGGGATGCACTACAAAGTCATGCAAGGACAATGCAGCAACGCCAGGGTTTCGTGAGCACTATACCCAAACACCAGTATCAGGCACAATGTCCACAACACCCGTTGAAAACTTCCAACACTGGTACTTGGTTGGCTCTAGCCCAAGTGGACCAGCCGATTGACCCAAGGGCCGCCCGTCTACAGGAATTCGAGGCCAAAGTGGTGTGTTAGGGTTGGACCCCTCAACCACCAGGATCCTCTCCTCCCCTTCACGGGTCGCCACGCACGGCAAACACGTGGGTGGATGTTTAGATCCCAGAGAAGGTAACCAGAAAGAACAGAACCTTCCCTGGGTGGTCCCCTCACCACGTACAGGAATCCACACCGAGGGGCTACAGGACCAAAATGAACATCTTTCGTTTTAAACACTTCAATCGCTGTTGTTTCTTTGGAGCGTAGAGAATATTTTATCGTCTGATATGCACACGATTCCAGACCACAAGACGAAACGAGACTGCCTCCAAGATGGCGGTCAGATTTTTTTTTCTGCAATAAACATTGAAAAAATACGATTTCTCCTCAAAAACCACCTACCCGGCCCCCAAATCGTTCATATTTTCTCCTCGAATTTACACGAATCTCGTGAGTGATCGTTGGCCGTTTGAAAACCGCGGAAATCCGCGTATCAGCGGATAAATGGCATGCATGTAAACATGAGTGGACCACAATGTTGTACATTGTCAACAAAGTAGTGACAGCAAATAATTTACGTTTCTCCAATCCACAAACTTGGAACACCCCGAATGATTCCTAAAAACCTAATCTTCTGATACCACAAGTCTTTTAAATCAACTTCATTGATTTGTTAAATTTGTTTTTAGTTCTTTATGGTGTTGCATTTTGCATCTAAAATAAAATTCCTGCAGGTTGGTTTCTCACGTCAGCTTTGTTGTTCTCCAATTCTACCAAAGATGATTATAACTTTGCAACAACATCTATAAAATGGACTTTGTGGAGAAAAGAATAAACCACGAACCTGAGTTATTATAAAAACTCAAAACTAGTAGTGTAATTCTTTTATTAAAAAGCAGTGTTTGTTTTGTTCCAGATAGTCGAGGGACTACCTGAAACAGCTGTTCCTAATTATAAGCTGAAAGAACAAGGGAGGAAGGGAAGGGGCAGCTAGATAGTAACACCTACAGCCAACAGGACTAGTGTAATTGAATAGTGATATCTGCTTGTCTCTCTTATGACACATCTTCGGCTCCATAGGGCAAAGTGCGATCCTGTAGTAATGGGAAGCGATCTACTGGATTCAACGTCTGAAACACTTATTAGGTCACACCCAAGCAACTAAAAAACTACAGGGAATGAACTACGTAGATGTTTATGATTAAGTAACTTTTGTTCTTCCAGAGTACGTTTTACGTGATTTTAATGAGTCAACGACAGGGGGAGAAAAAGAAATTGGTTCTAAAACATTATGAAATGTTGTCTTATAATCAAAACTAAAGTTGTAAATGAGAAATATACAACTGCATATCAGAGCTAACTAATCTAACTTTTCTAACTACCAACTGCCTGTCTTGTACAGGAAAACGATAATTATGAAAAATAGTTAATCTGTACAACTGACCGACTTGCGCGCAAATGCGATCTCTTGTGGCCTACTTACTACCTTTATCCGTAGATGAACAAAGACAAAAGATTTTTGGAAGTAGTGATGTGTATTTGGGCGTTTTTATAGTAATGCTACATCGGGATATCAACCGTGTCCACCGAGGGGAATCGAACCCTTGATTTTAACGTCAGAAATCCGTAAGCTTATCGCTGTCCCAGAGAGGGCTGAAAGTGCGAATTCGAATGTAGGTCCAAAATGTACGTACAAGCAATGCTTACGATACATAACAACTCCTTAATGTTTGTTAATAAAATAAACATGTCGATATATTTTTGAAAATAACGGATATATCGTTTTAATTTTCAGTACTGGAATAGAACAAGTACTGATCACACAATTATCTCAAACAACTCCTATATCCGCCTTTGCTTGCTTATCGCACACGACAATTATCAATGACATTAACCAAAGACCGGACTTTCCACGTCACAATATTTGTAGTGTATCTAAGAGCCGACTATGTTTCAAGTCAGTAATATTTGTAGTGTATCTAAGTACTAGACACGGTTTTCTATTCACGTTAACATTGGTCTACTATGTTTCAAGTCAGTAATATTTGTAGTGTATCTAAGTACTAGACACGGTTTTCTATTCACGTTAACATTGGTCTTTCTAATTACAATTATTGTTGGTCTACTTCCTTGACAAATATTTTACAAACCATTCAAGGTACGAACTTAGTCAATGATAAAACATCATGCTTTCTGGCAATCTTAAAACATTTAAATACATCAAATTACGCTATGAAAACTTCAATGTTAAGTTCCAAGCCGAGTGCGCGATTCTGATAACTGGGAAACTTTCCAAGTTTAACTGTTACAACTAAAATATATTAGAAAAGTTTCTACAGAAGAAAACAAAACAACCAAAAAGCACCAGATGGTTGCATCTCACAACCATACATATACACCGTTTCAGCCGTTGGAAAATGGGCGAGTCATTCATAACGAATAGATTTATAAAAAAAAAAATTGACCAAAAAGTAACAATCCTGCTTTTATTGACGCTTTGTTACTTTCAGTTCTGCCGCTTCTCGCTCAGAGAAAAGTAGCACGTGCACATAAAAACCAACAATGTTTAAATGGAGGAAAATGTGAATCCAAATAAGCTGAAACAAAGAAACAATATAACAAAGTACAAAGGGATCTTTATCCAATAAACAAAAGAAACAACACAACATAAATAACGTACAAAGCGATCTTTATCCAATAAACAAAAGAAACAACACAATATAAATAAAGTACTAAACGATCTTTATCCAATAAACAACGTAAGAATGACAACTTCTGGTTACAGAACAAAGTATCAAATTCTCTATTTTTTTCTACGTTAGTCTGTCTCAAGACGTCTCGATGACTATACACTAGATCCGTGTCTTATAATGTGTATGTAATACCTATTCATTGCTGGTTATCTCAAAAGTAAAACCATTAGCACCCCCACTGCTGAAAGGGCGAGAATGTTTGGCGCGATGGGGATGCGAACCCGCGACCCCAATATTACGAGCCCCAATAGGAAGTGAAACAGAAATGTGTGTAATTGGGGCGAAAGCAACTTAAACGTTTCGCATCCATTTATATTGTTGAATCTACATACTTGCTAAAATACAGTATGGTGAGATTTCTTAAAAACAAGTAATGTGTACCAGTCGTAACGAGAAATGGAAAAGAAACACGATTTTTAGCTTTCATTTATACTAAAATAATAAAAATAATTATTTCCCATCGGTGGTATTGCATTATATGTAGCTTTCCATTGAGACAACTAAAATACTACTGACGTTATATTTATCTATAAGTAACACACATGTCCATTGAGACTACTAAAATACTACTGACGTTATATTTATCTATAAGTAACACACATGTCCATTGAGACTACTAAAATACTACTGACGTTATATTTATCTATAAGTAACACACATGTCCATTGAGACTACTAAAATACTACTGACGTTATATTTATCTATAAGTAACACACATGTCCATTGAGACTACTAAAATACTACTGACGTTATATCTATCTATAAGTAACACACATGTCCATTGAGACTACTAAAATACTACTGACGTTATATCTATCTATAAGTAACACACATGTCCATTGAGACTACTGCAATACTACTGACGTTATATCTATCTACAAGTAACACATATGTCCACTGAGACTACTTCAATACTACTGACGTTATATCTATCTACAAGTAACACACATGTCCATTGAGACTAATAGAATACTACTGACGTTATATTTATCTATAAGTAACACACATGTCCATTGAGACTACTAAAATACTACTGACGTTATATTTATCTATAAGTAACACACATGTCCATTGAGACTACTAAAATACTACTGACGTTATATTTATCTATAAGTAACACACATGTCCATTGAGACTACTAAAATACTACTGACGTTATATTTATCTATAAGTAACACACATGTCCATTGAGACTACTGCAATACTACTGACGTTATATCTATCTATAAGTAACACACATGTCCATTGAGACTACTGCAATACTACTGACGTTATATCTATCTGCAAGTAACACACATGTCCATTGAGACTAATAGAATACTACTGACGTTATATTTATCTATAAGTAACACACATGTCCATTGAGACTACTGCAATACTACTGACGTTATATCTATCTGCAAGTAACACACATGTCCATTGAGACTAATAGAATACTACTGACGTTATATTTATCTATAAGTAACACACATGTCCATTGAGACTACTGCAATACTACTGACGTTATATCTATAAGTAACACATATGTCCATTGAGACAACTAAAATACTACTGACGTTATATCTATCTGCAAGTAACACATATGTCCAATGAGACTAATAGAATACTACTGACGTTATATTTATCTATAAGTAACACATATGTCCATTGAGACAACTAAAATACTACTGACGTTATATCTATCTATAAGTAACACACATGTCCATTGAGACTACTGCAATACTACTGACGTTATATCTATCTGCAAGTAACACACATGTCCATTGAGACTAATAGAATACTACTGACGTTATATTTATCTATAAGTAACACACATGTCCATTGAGACTACTGCAATACTACTGACGTTATATCTATCTGCAAGTAACACACATGTCCATTGAGACTAATAGAATACTACTGACGTTATATTTATCTATAAGTAACACACATGTCCATTGAGACTACTGCAATACTACTGACGTTATATCTATAAGTAACACATATGTCCATTGAGACAACTAAAATACTACTGACGTTATATCTATCTGCAAGTAACACATATGTCCAATGAGACTAATAGAATACTACTGACGTTATATTTATCTATAAGTAACACATATGTCCATTGAGACAACTAAAATACTACTGACGTTATATCTATCTGCAAGTAACACATGTCCAATGAGACTAATAGAATACTACTGACGTTATATTTATCTATAAGTAACACATATGTCCATTGAGACAACTAAAATACTACTGACGTTATATCTATCTGCAAGTAACACATATGTCCAATGAGACTAATAGAATACTACTGACGTTATATTTATCTATAAGTAACACATATGTCCATTGAGACAACTAAAATACTACTGACGTTATATCTATCTGCAAGTAACACATGTCCAATGAGACTAATAGAATACTACTGACGTTATATCTATCTGCAAGTAACACATATGTCCAATGAGACTAATAGAATACTACTGACGTTATATTTATCTATAAGTAACACATATGTCCAATGAGACTAATAGAATACTACTGACGTTATATTTATCTATAAGTAACACATATGTCTACTGAGACTACTATAGTACTACTGACGTTATATCTATCTATCTATAAGTAACACATATGTCCACTGAGACTATTACCATACTACCAGCGCCAAATCTATTAGGTTGTCCAGAAATAAATGTGGATTTTGAACAAAAGTTTAAAAAAGTGTAAACCAGTATTGTAAAACATGCTTTAATCAAAGTGAGCACCATTTGCTTCAACACGTGTAACGATGTTGTTTATGTCCCTGATAGCTTCTTCTGCAGCCGCTTGGTTTTGAAAGTGTTTATTTTTCAAAAAGTTGTCATGGTGCTTGAGAAAATGAAAGTAAGGGAAAGGTCTTAGGAATAAGGTGGATGAGGCAGAACATCCGTTACCAATTAATTCAATATTTGGAGTGTCATCCTTGACAGGTCTCATACAACGCCAATTTTGTTGATCTTCAGTCAGCTCATACAGAACTCACTTATCCAATTTTTTTCATCTTTCTAATCACACTCAGGTGGTTGGCAATGTTTGATTTGCTTGTGCCCAGCTTTATTACAAGCACACGTACTGTTGTATGGGGGTCTGTCTCAACTGCTTCCCTTAATGTATATTCATTTAAAGGTTGGCTTCCCTCCACGACCTTTTTGGTCGTTAAGACTTTCATCTCCATGTCAAAACCTTTGAAACCAACGTTCAATGACAGATCCACGGCCGAATGCCTGGTTGATGTTCCGTGTAGTTTCGGTGGCTTTTCGTCCAAGTTTGAAGTCAGAGGAAAATCAGATGAGCGTTCTTCTTGTCCATGTTGCCTTGGGGATTGCGAATCTTATTCTGAGTAGAATTGAAACAGTAGATAATAGACACCTTGTAAGCTACAATTGTTGGATTAAACCAACAAATCAACGATAAGTTACTCAATACTCAGCTTATGTATGTCATCATGAAAATTCCGACATTTATTTCTTGACAACCAAATAATTTCAGATAAAAACAACTGTCCACTGAAACTAAGAAACACGTGCACGGAAGTATTAGTTTATACACCCCTTCGAAGTTCTTCCAGTAGTAATGTAATGAAGTTGCAAAAAAAAAAAAAAAAAGAAGCATGATTTCATGAGAATAAATGTTTCCAAAGAAAACTGTCTTAAAAAATACCTTTTCAGTTAAACATACATTGTGATAAAGTCCGACCTCAGCTTTCTCCCCATTATTTTTATATATAGCCGTATTAATCAGTAAATAGCCTCATTTATTTATAGAACTAATTAGAAAATGTCAGTTTATCCTAGGCCTGGTATTATTATTATTACATTAGAAAAAACATGGTTATTCAACTAAAACTACTAACAGTAAACTGGAGACAAGATTACAAAGATAAACGTGTTTTGTTTTTGTTTTGAATTCGTGCAAAGCTACACTAGGGCTATCTGCGCTAGCCGTTCCTAATTTAGCAGCGTAAGACTAGAGGGAAGGTAGTCATGACTACCCCCGCTAACTCTTAAGCAGCTCTTACCAACAAATATTGGGATTGACCGTCACATTATCTCGCTTTGAGATGCATTTTTACTTCAAATGGGTGTTTCATCATCGTCAATAACAGAAACAGTCCTATCAGTACCTGGTAGGTTTACACTTCATGTTTGAAAGGTTTCATGCCAAGTTGAGTTACGTACATCGCAAATGTGAAATTTGTTTGTTTGTTTTTGGACAATACTACTTGTCACAAAGGTTTGGTTGTTTTTAAAGAAAAAGCTACACAATGGGGTAACTGTGCCGTGCATGCGCTCGGTTTTTACTAGTTTCATCTTTTAAGTTTACCGGTGAGTCACAGAGGGAAAATTCGTAAGTGCTCATTACCGTATGTTAAGGCAGTGTATTTTACAATACTTTATTTTCATTGTTTGAAAGTCAAGTGCACAACTTGTGGGTGAAATAGTTGAGTATTCATGGAAGAAACACCGAGTTCACTGTAAAACAAATAATTGGCCCAAACATCTTACAAACCATAAGGGATAATAACAGTGGTGATATAGTGGAGTCTGATCAGAGCACTAAACCTCCTACGTATCCACAGTGGTGATATAGTAGAGTCTGATCAGAGCACTAAACCTCCTACGTATCCACAGTGGTGATATAGTGGAGTCTGATCAGAGCACTAAACCTCCTACGTATCCACAGTGGTGATATAGTGGAGTCTGATCAAAGCACTAAACCTCCTACGTATCCACAGTGGTGATATAGTGGAGTCTGATCAGAGCACTAAACCTCCTACGTATCCACAGTGGTGATATAGTAGAGTCTGATCAGAGCACTAAACCTCCTACGTATCCACAGTGGTGATATAGTGGAGTCTGATCAGAGCACTAAACCTCCTACGTATCCACAGTGGTGATATAGTGGAGTCTGATCAAAGCACTAAACCTCCTACGTATCCACAGTGGTGATATAGTGGAGTCTGATCAGAGCACTAAACCTCCTACGTATCCACAGTGGTGATATAGTAGAGTCTGATCAGAGCACTAAACCTCCTACGTATCCACAGTGGTGATATAGTGGAGTCTGATCAGAGCACTAAACCTCCTACGTATCACAGTGGTGATATAGTGGAGTCTGATCAGAGCACTAAACCTCCTATGTATCCACAGTGGTGATATAGTGGAGTCTGATCAGAGCACTAAACCTCCTACGTATCCACAGTGGTGATATAGTGGAGTCTGATCAAAGCACTAAACCTCCTATGTATCCAACTAAGTGACCCATTCCCCACATCTACCGATACAAGTTTCTGTACAAGCCTTTTATGTCACACTTTGTCAAATACTTTCCTAAAATCCAGATACATCAAATCCACACCTTTACCCTCATCTACATATTTAGAAACGTTTTCAAACCATATAAAAATATTTAAGACAAGTATTTCTCTTAGTGAAACCATGTCGATTATCCGATCAGATTCTACAAACTTTGATTAATGTCTTTCCAAACAATATTACACCAAAGTTCCCAAAACATGTTTCAAAACTGATAGGCTTATCGTTACTTGGACGACTATCACCTCCCTAGGAGGGATCATGTTTGGTCTTTATTAAAGGGTAAATGGATCAATCCTTAGGTGTAATAATTTCAGACTAATCTAATGTTACAATGAAAACGGATTCATAGTAAATACCCAAAACTTGAAGTACGAAACAAGATCAAACCCACACGCAGAACGTTTAAAAGTTAATATGCCAAATCAAAAGCCAACACTCATTATGCAAGGCCCAATAAACGTACTGATGTACACACGGTCTTTATACTTTATTGGTAGTATATATATTTTTTTTACTTCTCTTCAAAGTTGCATATTTAAGGCATTATTATATTCAAGTCACAAATACCCAACCCTTCGGAAAAGTCCCTGTAAAATAGGAAGACAAAAACTGCACCAGCAGATAAGACATCGTCACTGCAGCTCGCAATGACGAGAAACCAATGAAATGACGGCTGGTACAGGTATTAAAACTTTCATTAAAATACAGAACATTTCGACATTCTTGTGTACGATATTGTAGGGGCGTTGCAGTTATTTATTAGGTTAATTTTAAATAGGTATAAAGGTGTTCCGTTATATTCCTTCAGAAGATAACCTAAGAAGGTCGAAACGCTGTACTTTGCTTTATTTTGGTAGAAGTGTTAATACCAATACCAGCCGTCCGGAGATACAATGGCGCTACAATTGCTCCAATGTGAAAATATTAATACATAATTATGGCAAAGCAATAATTAGAAATACTTACAAAATCCAGTTGCGCAGTAGTTTAGAATTTAGGAAAAGCTAACGTTATAGAATTAATACAGGATATGAAAGAATCTTAAACCATTCCATATGCTGAAGGAGTATACACACGTACGTTGTTGAAGTGACTAAGTAAACACAAGTTGGCTCCTTTGAGCGAGCTCCGTGGCCTTTGTAGATGACCTTGCTTGCACGTGACCCGAGTGGTAGTAGAGAATAGATAAAAACAGGATGCCACTTTACTAAAAATACAGTGTTAATAGAAACAAAAATATTGTCGACTGATGGTAACAAGGCAGCTGCGATATAAATACCACCCTTTTAAAAACGCTTATATCTGCTTGACATGTCACACCACGATTAAATCTCGTCTGTTTTGACAACTTAGCACAGTATCAATTATAGACAAGGCAGCCAATCATTAACGATGCCCAAAGAAACCACAAAGTGATAAAAGGTGGCGACTTGCTTCGTGTGGTACTGTAGATCAGCTTACGAAATAAAAACGATGAGTGGTTGTTTTCTTTAACTAGTTTGGGGCGTAAGTGGGTGATTTCGTATTAATCTATTTAAACTTCACGCTGTTTCAGGGTCTACTTAGACTTTGATTAATTAAAATGAAATACGCTCGGTAGAGAATTATGTTATACAACTCACGGACACACCAGAGGGAGACACTGAAAATAGTGTAATTATGGTGTTTGGTCCGCACAAATAAATGGCATTATGTCAATTATTTTGTTTATATATTTATAAAAAATTCGACCAATTATACTTATAAATGAACGTGAATGTACTGTGGCATTTCTATATACAACAAAGAGTGTAACTTGGTACGGATTTTAACAAAGTTTGGATCTAACCAATGCTTTGATGAAAGCTCAGTGTCATTTCAAACATTTATTGGATGACAACTTTCGTGTAGGACGTTAAATACGAGGCCAGTTGGTAAACATTTATTACGACTGCAGAAGTTTTGTCCGATTACAAACTGTATTAAATGTATAATACACTGTATTTTTCTTCTTTAAGATTACACTCATACATTAAGACTTATATTAGACAAACGCTTTAAACCCCTTCAAGTTTGGTTAAGGGATTGTTAACGATTTTTTAATTGTTAAAATAAATCGCTAAATTTATAAACCCACTAAGTGTTATCACTGTCAACATTCAGCCGATTTTGTAGTTGTTTTTTCTTACTTATCCCCTTGTAAGTGCGAGATTTTGCGCTCATGTTAATACATTACAAAATCAGGCCTATAATTTGTAAAGGTTTTTTTTTTTAAAGGTTATGACTTTATCTTAAGTTTCACTTGTGGTGCACGAGTAAACAAAGTTACACAATGTTGTGGACTTTTTGTGTGTGTTAGGAGTGGTGTAATCATTTGAGCACAAGGACTTCTAATCAAAATATACATTTCATTGGAACATAAGTAAAAACAAAACAGATGACACCTTGACCCACCTAAGTGAACCCTTGTCCAACACAGCAGACAAGAAAAATTAAAATCTCACACAGTCCTTCACATCCACACACCAATAAGTAACACTCAAATTATCCTCAGTTCTGAACACCAGAATGAAGTCAATCTCAATTGAGCACTACTAAAAAGAATTTCGAAACTTCAAATCTCTATTAGGAAAAGCAAGATTACAAAAGATTATTTACTTCATTTACAAAACTGCACAAAAATTATTCCTAAGCAAAGTATAATTCACATTCGTGTAACTATCAAACACTTGAAAATACTCAAATTAACAGCATATACCAAATAATCATGTTGACATGTATCTAAACTTCCTAGCTTTAAAACCTACTCTTTAAGATTATGTTCACATGTAACCTTTTCAATACGCCATCTATAAAGAAACTTTATACATTTACACAATATTTAGTCTTTCACATTTTAAATTTTAATGAAACTGAGAAAATAAACCTAATAAAACTAATTATTCTTATAGCCTTGCTATACAAAATACTTTACGATGAAGAAAATCATCAGAAAAAAACTATTACAAAATATCTGAGGCCTAGATAATGTTCATTATCTTATCATACAAGATTTTAGGTTGCAGACCCAAAGACACTGGCTGTAAATTGAAGAGTCACGAGTTTTGCCCTACAAGGTGCTAAAGTATTATATTTGACTATTTAATCTAAGAAAAAAATGTTGAGTTATTGAAGAGAGATTTTATATAAGAGCTGACTTCAAAACTTTACAGAAGGAAATAAGTGAGTGGTCCTTTCAGCTAAACATGGAATTAAATAGCTTAGCAAAATGCAAGGCTTAAGTCAGGTAAATAATCAGAACAAAATGACTGTTTGCATACATGGGATAATTTACAAGGTATGAGTGAATTATATGCTGACAATGGGTTCCAATTAAGCCTTTTAAGGGAAAGGATATTTGAGGAAGTTCTTGAGATATTCATTAAATATAAGTTATGAAAAAAAAAAAAGCTTCAAGGTAGAATTTACATGGATTACCAGCACGAGTTTGAAGAGGGAAAAATATTTTACGTGACAGTTGCAATAGTCAACCTGACTAGACAGAAGGGGTAAATTATAAATTATATATACAGAGAAATCAGGGTAGTAATAACAACATTGACACAATAATCAGTGTAGACTAGTTTTAGATATGTTGGTTTTAACTGTATGGAGAATGATATCAGGAAGAAATAGGGGGTGAGATTCAGGGTAGTTTTCTATACCAAACTGTCAATCTACCAGAAAGGAAGCCTTTTTATAATTACTGTTTACAATTAATGACATAAATATAACTGTTAAAGTAGGGTAACATTTTAAAGGAAAACTTGAAAAAAATATTGTAATGATAAGGACTAGAGTTGTTTTAGTATTTAATCTAATGGACAAGATGGCCTAGGTAGACCAAAAAGTCCTACACAGTCCTTTAGCATTATAACAGGGGAAGAGTAACCACTGCCTGTTCAATGTCTGACTACATGTTAAGATTGAAAGCTAATTCTGAAACCAGGAGAAGATTTATCATCAGCAAATTGGGACAGTGTATGAAAAGGTGATGTGGAGGAAAAAATAGGAAAGGGAAAATAGATGAAGATGAAATCAGAAAAAAATACCACAAGTTAGGAGTTGGATGATTTAGAAAACTGGGTAGGCTAGGGATTTGGTTACTAAATAAAGTAGGAAGTCCAAAAGGGCTTATGAGAAATAACTGGCTGATGATGATAAAGGATCTTTTGTTAAAAGGTAAGTAACACATTGTGAAAATTGGACCCTCAGGGGCTATCGATAATGTTATTGTGGAGAAGTATATGTCTGAGCATTAAACATTTCCATTATTCTGTTTTTACAAGAGAAGGTTTTATAAATATTCGTACTTTTTAGCATTCCAGAAGAAATATTAGAATTGATCTGAAGTGTGTAGATATTAATCTCGTGGTTGTAAGTAGAAAGCCTGAGACAAAAAGTAAATAAAGCACTCAAGTCAGAAAAGGTTTACCACCGTGGAGGTTAGACACCAGATATGAAACCTGTTCTCTAATTTTTATCAGGTCAACAGAAAGTGGACAGGTGTCTAGAGATTAGAGTTGCTGATGTTACTGTAAAGGGAAGATAAAAATTAGAGACCAATTAATCTTTCCTTTATCATGAGAAAAATTCTGATAAAAACAGCTTTAAAAAGTCATTTAGTGAAACGTTAAAGATAATTAACAGTTGACAGAATCAGAAAAAAGAAATATTGTATTTGTCTGTTAACTTTAAGGATGTTATTAGAACAAAGAAAGTTAAGTAGATTGGTGTACTTAACTTCTTAAGAGGTCACAAATTATTAGCTACAAGTGTTGCATTGTTAAACACTGGTGAATCCGTTAATTGATTTGTTTTGAGAGAGGAACCAGAATGATTATTTTTTGGTATTTGGGTGCCTCAGGGACACTGCTTAAGCCTTAATTTTTCTTTTACATTAAAAAAAATAAATTGGAAAAGGACAATTATCACTGTAAATTACTAAAGTTTCTTGATGAAACAAAGCCAGGGTGTTTATAATTGTATAAAGCATACTGAGCAACTGTACATATTGACTTGTGTCAACTGATAAATTTGACGTGTGTAGCAAATGACAACTGTAGTAATTCTAAAAATAACTTAAGACTCAAAATAAATATGTATAACATGTGAATAACTGTATCTGCTATAGCCCATACCAACAAAACCCTTTGTCCAATACATAAAGATAAGGGACCATATTGGTTCAGTGAGATTGTCTCATCCACTAAAGAACTTCACCATAATGAAACAGTACTCCTCCACCAACCTGTCCTCCAAGCCTGATGGGTGAACAGATGCATTGTCCATCACAAGAAGAGCCTTGAATGGCAACTATTTTTCCGTGAGGTAATTCTTTAAACTTAGAGCAAATACTTCATGGACCCACTTCATAAAAAATTGCCTAGTTACCCATGCTTTACTATTAGCTCTCCACATGACATTTAGTTTACTTTCCAGGACATTATTTTTATTAAAAACCGTTGGGTTCTCAGAATGGTACACAAGCAAAGGCTAAAGTTTCAAGTCCTCACTTGCATTACTACAAAGAGTTAGCCTGTCCTTCATTGGCTTGTGTCCCAGCAGTGACTTCTCCTTAGTGATGTAGGTCTTCTTTGGCATTTTCTTCCAAAAGAGGTCTGTCTCATCACAATTGAACACATGTTGGGGAAAAAAACCTTCAGCTTCTACATTCCTTAACAAATTTATCATCAGCATCTTTGTTAGAACTGGCACCCTCCCCATGCCTCACCACACTATGTATGTCACTTCTCTTCCTAAATTTTTCAAACCACCCCCTACTAGCCTTAAAGGCATCACTTGTATCAGCACTTGTTCCAGGGGTGTTTTTCAAAAGGTCAGCATGCAACTGTTTTGCTTTCTCACAAATGATGGTTTCAGAAAGCTATCACCAACTAACTGTTTTGCATTTAACCAAATTAACAAGTTTTTCTATTTCTTCCATTGATTGTGATCTTTGTTTCATAAACACTGTCACTCCTTTTGCAACATCAACTCCTTTGATGACCTCTATTTTTCAGTATGGTGCAGACTGTAGATTTCGCCATACCAAACTGTGTAGCAAGGTCAGAAATGCAAACACCACTCTCATATTTTGCTACAAGATTTTTTTTCACCTCTATTGTGGCTCTAACAACTTTTCTTTCTGGTGTGCTGCTTTCATTATCCTTCTTTAACCCCATGGTGGCTTATTTAATCAGAATATTTAGAAAGAAACAAAAAGAAAATTGAGAATGTTCACAGCAAATTTTATATGGGGGTGTGGACTGAGTGACAGGTGCAGGTAAAATGTTTTGGGCAAGCTTGGCATGGGCCAAAAATGGTCAAAGGGTCATCAGTCGGGTTATTTCAGGGGTTCGGACCACAACAGCTTGGTTTGGGAACTGAGTTTATGTTGGACAACTGAGACGTTTTTTTCTCAAACAATATGTTCAAAAACTGACTTGTTCAAGAAGGGAGTCATTCGAGAACCGAGGTACCACTTACTTAGTATGTCTTCTCTTAAACTTACTGCACCTACCACATATGAAGACAACACATTCCAAAGGTCAATACCACAGTTTGAAACATTTAACTTGTAACTATTACACTGTAAACATGTATACTTATCCTTTTGTCTTACCGTTTACCATTAAGACGAAAATATATTACACAACAACACCATCAATTTCCTAAAGAAATGTATACACATAAATCAGTTTTCTCCTAATTCTAAACAATAAACTCAATACTCCAAATAAAGTCTAATAATTTATCTATACAATGAAACCATAAATATATTTAGTTATACTCAATGTTTCTGTCAATACAACCAACAATCCTATGTGCCTCGACTCTAGACATAGCATACTGCTTGGATAACTTGAAAGATTGATCAACCAAAACATCAAGATTCCTTTATTTCATATATGAAACAACAGCATTCTCACTGCCACCAGTAACACCAAAGAATACTAAACTCATCAGTTTGGGTTATTGAGAGGCTATATTATTAACATGTATGAACAACTGTTGTGCTATAAACTGAAGTAAACTGATGAAGTTAATAACTTTTCTCAAGACTATATCTCAGGACAGCCAGTATGAGTGTTAACACTTATTAATAAAGCAGGGAACATTTCAACCGTCTTAAGTCACCTTCAGGTTAAAAAAAAGAGGGAATTTGTTAAAAAGAAACACAATGGCCATTTGCAAACTCTTAACCCGAAGATGACCTAAGAAGGTCAAAACATTGTTCTCTGCTTTATTAGTAAAAGTGTTAATACCCATACCAGCTTCCCTGAGATATATTTTTACTTGAAGTGGATTTCTTGTCATCATGAATTTTGTTAAGACTAATTTACAAATTATAATTAGAATACAAAGAAGTAATACAATATCAACTGGTTTTAACACCAATTTATTATTACTTGAATTAACTTTACTCAAAATCAAGAGAACCAGTTAGTTAATTTTATTATTCTAACTTAACTACACAGTCAACAGGTGAATATAACTATTCATTCAAAGAAGTTAATAAAACATAACACTGTGCCAACTACATTGAACCCGAAACATGTAGAATAAATGGAAGATAATGCACTTGGGATATCATAACTTGCATCATATGTTAAATACAGATGAGAACCAACTCAACATTGTGATTAAATAAATAAATTTTGGCACTGTTGAAGATAAATCTCTCAAACCATAAAATCAGTTATCTGTTGATAGACAGAATTTGGGGATGTATTTATATTCATCTTCACTTCAAGTAAAAAAAGGTAATTATCGGGCAGCCAATGTTTGGGAGTCAAAGAGTAGGTCTGAAGACATGGTGAGGACAGGTACTCTGTAGGAAGGTCTGGAGATATGCTCCTCAAAATATTAAAGACCTCTGATTTCTTTAAGCTGAATATAACACAAAGAGGTAAAACAAATTTAAAATTATGAAAACAAATAATAGGCAGCTGGGCTCCACTTAGTTTTATTTCTCTGAAAGTAAAATCAGTGATTGACTTGTGATCCCAGCAGGAGTAAAGATGGGCACTTTGTAGTAAGTTGTGAAGAGAAATGATAATTTACTGAAAAATAAAATAAGGGTTTATATTTTTACTTTTATCAACGTGGATATACAAGGACAGCCTTAAAGTAACAAATGGTCCCTTGCCATCTACATCCTATGAAGTTTTAGCTTTACTCAACAGATGACAGACATTTAGAACAATCTATTGGTGGACACACTATTTGCACAAACTCAAGTACTTTGAAAACAGGTTAGTCAAAACTTAAAGTGTGAAATACAGTCAGGAAATCAAATACAATTTTGAATTATATCAAATCTTCCTACCTAGTGCCAATTCCAGAAACAACTTCAGTAAGTAGGCACAATAAGCACAAGTGTTTAATAAATAGATTAAAATAACATTATTAACAATGAGTACTGTGATAAGTAATAATGTTATAAAAACAATCAGTCAGGTGATTTTTAGTTTCTCTTTAAGTATGCAGTTAGCTCTGATCAGAAAATTAAAAAGAAAACTGCTAATAAAAAGCAATACAAATATAGAAAACACACATATACATAGATAGATACTTTCTTAACACTTAATTGTATCTTGCAATATTTATATAATCTCTAACTATATTTAATTCAAACAAGAAAACAAAAAAGCAAGTCATACAGAAAAACAGTTACCCCAAAGTTATTTCTTACTCACAAAATCATCAAAATTTACTGTATAATTTATAAAACTTGTATTCCCTGACACTTGATATATTATACTTTACATAACAAAAATTTAAAATTATCATTGTAATACCAATTGGAGGTTATTAGATTTTCCAGTTCAAGTTTTCTTAGTAAAAACCGATAAACAGGGCCAATAAGGAGTAGGGCCAGGAGAGTTATTTGGTTTAGGCTTCAAGTTTAGACCACATTTTTTTCAAACCTTTTTTTTTTAATGTAAGTTAGGTAACTTGTTTTTATATACCTCCCAATTAGAACAAAATGTGAAACTTTCATAATAGAGCTGCAAATTATTTATATAAGTTAAATGTTCAGATTATGTTTCGTTTTCTTTCAGCCTATTAACAGTCTTATTTTGTTTTTCCGTATCACCATTTTCTATATGTATTACAGCTAATGTCCTCCAAAGATTGAAGTGGTTTTGGCGTCTCTGAACTTCAAGAAGACCTGCTGATAAAGCTAAATTCAAAGAACGAGTTCGTATTTAATTTAATTTTATTCTTCATAACACAAGTAATCTTTCTCGATTACTCACTTCTTTAACAAACTCTCTATTTGTTTACCTCAAGATGACCTAAGAAGGTCGAAACGTTATTTTATACTTTCTTTTAATTAAAGTTTTAATACTCATAACAGTCGTTTTGAGAATACATTTTTACTTCCAATGGATTTCTCGTCATCACGAAAAGCCGAAACTTAAACGTATAGAATATGGTAACTTTATTTAATCGCAAAAAAATAAAAACACACTGTATTCTGGAATTAAAATATAAATTACTTACGTTCTTTTAACCCTGGTAATAATAACTGCTTTAAGTGTAATACGTTTACATAAATACAGAATCACATCAAATATTCGTAAATAACCAATTACTTGAATAAAATAATCTTCGCCCGGCACAAAATTATTTCGTTTTCTCTGAAGTGCGCATGCTCAAAATTTGTTACTGCCACCTTATGGTGAGATTAAGGACAAGGTTATTGAGCTTGTCCTGAACCAAATTAGAGGTCATAACTTACATACCTATACGAGTTAGTTAAAACCTGCACTTAAAAATGTATTTTCATAAATATAACAATGTAGGATTACAAAATACTTAAAATATATTTATTTATACTTTTATCCAATAATATGTTTTGTTTCACTGAAATAAGATCGAGGTAAAAATGCTACTTAATTTTTAGAAAATAATAAACCCAATGTATTAATTAATCAGAAGATGAAACTACAGATACATTGACAATAAATTTTTGTGTTAAGAGATAGTTCTGAAAATTTATAATGCTTAAAATCGTGTTTTGATACCCGCGAAGGTCAGAGCATAGATATCCTACTTTATAGCTGTGTGATTTATGAAACAGAAAGAACATTATATTAAATGTATATATGTTAACACATTTAGAATTATAAATGTACTGAAAAGTTCTAAATGATTTAGCATAATTTAGTCTTTAAATAACTTATAGCTACCAAAGTAGGAGACACATAGAATTTGTATAAAAGTTTTTGCCCATCGGACATTTTGCGAGGTGGATAAAGTCATAACACTCAGTAACTGAACATGTATATTGAGATGCTACTATTTAAGAAAATTTTCTGAGAGCTGTTTTATAATGATATTTTTCTAAACATGTTATAAAATGTAAGCAAAAAGTAGTTTGTGCTTATAAATTAATTATTTCTTGGTCGTTACTGCAAAAGCATTGGAGTTGAAAATATTTTGCAGATTTGAAAGTTCGCGCAAATAACTATCTTTCAACTATAAATATTTGGGAACAAAATGAGAGATTTAGACAAACTCAATTTTTATCATTTAAAGTTTGGATTCTAAACTTGGTTTACTCTTATTTTTGTATTAGAACTAATTTCTCATTAGAAGTTCTAAATTTTTTAATTTTTAAATAGTGTATTTTTTGTATTTCATGGGTTCGAATTTTTGTTGTTAATATTTAAAGATAATTTATTATTCTACTTTCTCATAAATACAGAAAAAATATATTACTTCGTCAATGAGTTCCCAAATTGAGTAATAATGATCAATAAATAAAATTATAAAAAGTACATTATACATAATAAAACAACTTGTAATTTTGAGTCTTTTGACAACGACCAGCAGATGACGTGTCGTAAGTAATACGACATACTCCGTTTAGGTAGGGATACGAAACTTCGGTCATGTGAGTGTTTGACGAAGTGACGACTGAGGTACTGGCGTTGAATGTGCGAACTTACTTGTCTCAACGTCAAAACATCAACAAACGATTTTGTTACTGTCTGGGATTGCATTAAATATTGAACAAGGTTCAAACAACCTGCTGGAAAAGACGAAACTTTTCTAAGGGTTGTGTATTTTTTATTGTGCAACTATCCAAATGAATACTATTACCAGAGGAAACAACGATGGACAGTTTTTCTTGTTTGTGTGGTTTCAAGCAATCGTTAATTTGTTTCGATTAATTTTTAACACTGGTGGACGAGATTTAAGGTGAGTTTTATTTCTTTACGTATATAAACATGACCAAAAAGTTATGTATTGCTATACGAAATATTTGTTGTTAACTTACGTAATCTATTTATATTCCTTGAGAAAGGTAATTTACTGCTGTGCTTTTACGTTGTGTAGTTTTATACAAAAAAAGAAAAAAAAACTATTACTATTACTTATTATATTAAACATTAAGTACACATTTTCAGGATGTCACAACTAATATTCGTTGGATTGTATATAATATTTTTCGACTTGTTTTGCTTATAAGCCTGTATAAAAATGAGCAATTATCTAAATCAAAGGCTTTAATATTTCTTGCTTGTAAGTTGTAGCTAGAATGAACTCGGATCAGTTTTCTAAACATTTAAAGTATATAACAAATTATTTAACTCTGTTATTAACATTTTAAAAAGTCTAATATGTTATCATTATGGCATTACCCTAATTCAAAAATGTATTTCTCTCCTGAAAGTTAAGTAAAATTTCAAAGTTTTATTTTTTCCCTGTGGGAAGTTATGCATTTTCGACATTTAAAGTTTATTTGAGACATAAAATATTTGCATTTATTATATAACATATTTTAAACGTTTAAAATTGCACTGGCGTAAATATGTTTGTAATATTCCACTAAAAGAGAAAGCACACATTAGGCTTATATATAAACTTGAATGAAAAGCTTGTTTAATAAACGATATAGTGTGTAATTGACAATAGTAACGTGTGTCAAAAGTATATTAATCTGTAAAAACATTTTCGAAAATGTTTACCTGTTGTAATGTCATGCTGTCAAAATATGTTCCCTCTTACTGTCAAAAAAATTCACTTCAAGAGTAAATAAAAAGATTGGAAAACTACTAAACAGTCAAGGCGGAATAAATTCCTTTGAACAGGAAATTAGAATCCAGTCTCTTTTTTTTTCATACTTATAGTGGGAAATGGTAATTGTTTTGAAAAGTACATTAATCTGGCAAACAGTTTTGAAAACAAGTAAAACATTTAAGTGTGAAGACGTGATTAAATTTAAGACTGTGGTAGTTGTTAATAAAAACCTGTGCTCGTTTAAAACATTAGAGATGTGTCTTCTCCATATTATTCTGATTAAAGTTGAAAACTTTTGATTAATACAAATCTTTGAAATAATAGACTGAAAGAGTGCTTTAGTAACCAACGTAAGCCTTATTCCTTGTTGTGGTATGTCCGTAGTTCGACTAGCATGTTATATTGTTATTTAGAACCGGTAGTCGACGTGAAATACAACGCTGTAAGTGGATGTTAAGATCTGTTAATTTGGATCCTTCATGTGACGTAAGAGATCAGTATTTATTTTATCGCGCAAGAATGAATAAAAAAATCGTGTATGTATGACGAATTTTCATAAAAACAACAGCGTAATGTTTTGATCGCTATTATATCACCATTTTTTTTGTAGTTTCTTTTCAAGCTAATTCTAATTATGTTTGACACAGAACATGTATCTGTCCACGTTGTCACAAGCGAACATTTACGAATACAATGTTCGCGATTCAGCTTTGAACGAGGTCGTCAACCTCATTACTATATTTAACGAGAATAGCACAGTAATATTTGGAACCACTTCGCTGCCGATTTAGGTGTACCGAAATATAATATTTATAAATAGGGCTTCGGTTGAATCGTATAGAACGGGAATGTAGAGTAACTGTCAAGGTTTTAAATAAACAATTGAATTAAAGGTTTAAGTTGATTTAAAAAGAATAGAGTGAACCATATTTACCCAAATTAGGCCTTTATATATTGGTAACTTCTTTAGATGTCTGGCCATCATAACGGTTTTTATCGCCTGCCCAGTTTTCTCAAGTGCGTGTAAGCTTTTATTTACCATCATATGCAAATACAAAAAGTCCCTCAATGGCTCAGCGACAGGACTGGAATTATGACACCGGAGATCGGGTTTCAATACCCACAGTAAGCACAGCACGTGTGTATCTCTGTGCTTAACAACAATAATTGTTTTTTTCGAAACAAATGCATAAACTTAAACGTATTGTATAATAAAACAATATTTTTTAAGTTTGTGATATTGTTATATGTAACGAAAAAACGGAAATAAATGCTATTTTTCAAATCACTGTGATATTTCAAAATTTGGATGTTTGATTTGTATTTAATAAAGTAATAATACAATAGTACGATAGGCGCAATCAATTTGTAATATGTTCCCCGCTGGTGCAGCTGTAAGTCTGCGGATTTACAACGCTAAAATCAGGGGTTCGATCCCCCCGGTGTACTCAACAGATAGCCTGATGTGGCTTTGCTATAAGAAAACATACACACACACACACAGTTTGTAATACAGGACGTTCAAATCTGATCCCTTCGACTCTCAGTACTTTGTACGAGAAGAGACGTGACACGTTTGAATATTGGCTCTTAATATGAAAGCAAATGTATCTGGCTGTTCTGTTGTGTATTGAGTTTCAACACCAGTGAGAGAGAAAACGTACCTTTCTCTCCATAGCTTTCACTGATGTATGTCACATCTTAAAAAGTGATAGTTATTTAGAAAACAAAGCTGTGAATACTGATAATATAATTCATAGGTCAGCACGGTTTTGACCAATTGTTTTTTTCGTCAACGGACTTAAGTCAATCTTCTTGAAAGATCACAGTGTTGCTTAAATGACAAGAAAAATGAAAGTCTGCCGAGATGGTGTTTTAGTACTTGTCCGCGTGTTAGTTTAACTTGTGATCTACGTAGAGGATTACTTCCCCATGTTAAACCAAAACGTTTAAATTTCAGATATTTATCGATCAAAAGCATCAACTAAAGGTATACAAGTTCGAAAAACGAACAGACGATTAAATTTAAAGAGTCATCTCGCTTATCTCGACTATATAAATTAATTTGGCATGACTTAGAACCAGGATTATTTTTAAATACATGTGTGCAACGTATTTAAATGTTCATACGTAAAAATGGAACTTCAAACGTCGAGTGTTTTTGGCTAAATTTATGAACTTTTAAACCTATTAGCTTGTCAAAACTGAAGTTATACTTCTTAAACTGACTGATTAGACCTTCCATATGTTTATGTAGGTAAATTTATCATATCGTGGTCTTTGAGTGCAAAAATACAGAAGTAGTCACTCAAAAATATGTCACCAGAATCTACAGTAGTGATAATGAAAAGGATATTCAGCTACTGCTGAAAAATTTACCACTAACTACTTGCCACAAAGTGAGATGAAACACTGCTGGTCAGGCTTTTGAAGTACGGTAACACCATACTGATCTAAGAAAGTTATTCGATGTTTCAACAGTGGTTAGAATTTGTTTATCTCTAACTGTATCATACAAAGAACACCGTAGAATCGTCATACGATAATTGATAGTGAATCTGGAAATCTTTTTCTCTGAAGCAAATCAGAAGTTGTAGCTTTGATGGTACTCGTATACACTCTAACAGTGTATGACTTGGAATGTGGTTTAGTATGTTAAATATATTTTATACTTTTTATGGTTCTGATAGTGCAAGCTATTGAAGGTGTTGTTATGATGTGGGAAACTGATTGTGTCGGGGATTGAATCCATAGTTTTTATTTGAAGAAAATAACATCAGAGTGTAACTGAACTTCGGTACGGTTTATGTCCATCTAACACTGGTGGACAAACGATCTTCTAAGACGGTAATGCAGTGTTACTTTGTGCTCGTGTTGCTCGAAATTAGGTTAACGGAATACTGTAATTATTTCGGTTACTTTTGTTCTGTCAACAGAGTAAACACTCAATCCTTTTGAGTGTTTTATAGGACGAGCGTTAACGCCGAATCCAAATCACACTATCGATAGTCGTGCTTTGTCCAAGCTTTTATCTTGGTTAAAGATGATTCAACCGATTATTTTCAGTAAAATTATTTTGAAGTAGTTAATAAGCAAATTAAAAACCCAAGTTATCTACAGTTTTATAAGTAATTCAGATGAATGCCCAATACGCAAAACTTTTGATTTAAAACGTCATAATTACTCGAAATGTGGTGATTACATACAATTGTGGGAAAAAAGATTTAGAACTTAGAAACGCGTTTCATTAATTAATTCTTTGTTCGTTACCTATTTTATTAAGAGTTTGATTTATTGATAGAAAATCAAAGATTGTTTAAAAATTACCCAATAAAACATTGTTATTGTTAATTTATTTTCCCCAGGGCTTTATACCGCTATATTCGATGTAAGACATTTTTGGCTAAATGCGAAAGAAAGAATCTTACTGTACCAAGTTTGTTCCAAGTTAACGTTCGAAAACATCCGAATAAGCCTTGTTTTCTTTTCGAGAATCAAGTGTGGACGTTTCAGGATGTAAGTATTTTATATTGTTTTCTACATGAAAAGGTAAAATATTACTTTACAGCTATTTGAGTTCAAGCCGTTCCCTTTTTCATGTTTTGAAATAATTTCTTTTTGAGGAATCTAAAAGGACTAAATCTGTGAAAGGGCTCTGTCTTCAATCATTACGCTCAGTAATTTGAGATAGTTGCCGTCTCTGCAAATTTAAAACATTCGTCATTTTGTAGTCTCTTCTTTATGGCCCCCCAGTGGCTCAGCGGTATGTCTGCGGACTTACACGCCAAAATTCGGGTTTCGATACCTGTGGTGGGCAGAGCACAGATAGCCCATTGTGTAGCTTTGTGCTTAATTCAAAACAACAACAACAACAACTCTTCTTTATGTAAAAACGGCTCGTTTGGGTTGAGAAAATTTTTTACGAAGAGGAACGAAGAACGTTTCGACCTTCTTCGGTCATCGTCAGGTTTATACATAAATATTTTTTTCGACATCACTAGTCTCATCTTTATTTACGTCTAATCAAATGTAAAGTTACACAGTGAGCTATATGCACTTTGTAGGCATCAAAACCAGATTTTTTAGGATGATCTTGTATTTTTGTCGAAATCAATTTTTTTAAATCGGCGCTTCTTAACTTAGAGATATCTAATTTGGATTAAACTTCTGATACTTGTCATTGTCAATACACCATTAAATTTGTTTTATTTTAGTTGGAATTATATGCGATGAGGCATAAAATTAGTTGCATTTTTTTCTCGACGCAATGATGTATACGTTTCTCTGCCCCTTAAAGTACCAGTCGCTGTTTTCATATTTTAGAAATTTGATTCAGTAATTCTGTGTGACTTGCAGTATCAATCAAAGCAGTTGTATCAAATTTTGAAAAATTTGAAAATGAAGGCATTGCAAATTAACCAAATTTCTGTTCATGTAACTTTTGAGGTATGTAGTGTACAAGTGACATTCAAAACGAATCTTCCGTCGCACTAAATATGCTAGTCTTTTCAGGTGTGTGGGCGTTATAGTGTTTAGATCAATCTCACTATTCGTTGGTAAAAGAGTTAGCGGTGAGTGGTGATGACCAGCTGTTTTCCCTCTGGTCTTACGCTGCTGAATTAGGGACAGCTAGCGCAGATATCCCTTGTGTAGCTTTGCGCAAAATTCAAAAGAAACCAAACTAAAACGTATTTGTGTAAATCCTTATAGTTTGAGGTTTAGTTGTTACTAGAAGTATTTTCTAGCTATATATATTATTTCATTCACAGAATTAATTTAAGTTAGACATAACACAAGTAGGTTTGACGTTAGTAAATGTTAAGCCTAATAGTAATACTAACAGGAAACTATTAAAACTGATGTTAGCGGATGTCAGATGATGCTTAAATTGAAGTGTAAACTTGTTTGTTTTTGAATTTTGCACAAAGCTACTCGAGGGCTATCTGTGCTTGCCATCAATAATTTAGCAGTATAAGACCAGAAGGAAGGCAGCTAGACATCATCACCCACTGCCAACTCTTGAGCTACTCTTTTACCAACGAATAGTTGGATTGACCATCACATTATAATGCTCACATGGCTGAAAGGGCGAGCATGTTTGGCGCGACCATCAGATTACAAGTCGCACGCCTTAACACGCTCGGCCATGCCGGGCCCGAAAACACCTTTATCATTTGTAATTTGTATTTGGTATGTAATAATTTTCATTCAGATCCATGGGTCTGATACAAATAAATAGGTGTAGTTTACATAATGGTAAAAAATAGAAACTGACCTTTAAAAATAAGTTTTAATTTCTGCTCTGAACTAAACTTACAAGACTTGTAATATTCATCATACATGGCAAGTTTATTCACTTAAGATCTTGTAGTGAAAGGTGTAAATTTTGAATAGATCTATGTGTTTGTTGGGAATAAATAAATACTGAATTTGTTTGTGATTTTTGAAACATAATGTAGGTTGAAGATTTCTCAAACAGAGTAGCCAACTGTTTTACAGAGCAGGGCTTTTTACCTGGTGATGAAGTTGCACTGTTTATGGAGAACAAACCTCAGTTTGTGGCTTTATGGTTAGGTCTATCTAAGATTGGAATTGTGGTTGCTCTGATTAACACCAATCAGCGATTACAAGCCTTAGCTCACTCTATCACTGTGGTAAAATCAAAAGCCGTCATCTTTGGAAGTGAACTTCTAGATGGTAGGTTGTGCAAGATAGTTTTAACTTAGATATATAGGTATTAATAAATATCTTTATTTGTTTTGTAAAGTATTTTACTGACTCTTGTATTATCACATTAGCAAACATGAAATGTGAGTAAGCTGAAAGTGTACACTTATTTTAATTCTTGTATTATCACATTAGTAAACATGAAAGATACCATTTACTAATATACTCAGTTTTTGTTGCTGTGAGGAATATTTTGCATTATTAGCTTAATATGAATTAGCTTAACTCTCCTGAGCTTGTGAATAATTATTGGAAAGGTGAGGGCACCCAGCCGATGATTCAATGTATTCTGGTTTTTATTTTTAAAAGCATTTTAAAAGAGAAACTGGACACAAAATAATGCTGTATTCTTGACAGGTTCAATTAATGAAGTTTTGTGAAAATAACTTTTATCATGCATTTATTATTGTTTGTGTAAAAAACTCTACTTTAATATTTTGACTGTGTGAACTCTGTAATAAACTGAAGTGGATTTTATTTTTTGTTTTCAGCTGTTAAGGATATCAGTAACACATTAGACAAAAATGGATTAAAATATTATTGCTATGGGAACTTTGATCCTAAAAGTTTCTCTGTAAATTCACTGGACACTCTGTTACTACACAGCCTTCCTGTTTCACCATTAACAAATTCCCAAGTTAACTTCAGTGGTAAGTCAACAGACATTTGAGAAAAAAATTTAAAATCACTGAATTTTCTTGACATTTTTACGAATAAAAACTAAATGTTTGCTCTTTCTTTCTTTTTTTAAAATATTTTATCTGAATTTGTGCAGATAAATTTGGTGTTGCAGATATAAATATGTTAAATAATGAACAGTGCTTGAAATGGGTTGGTTCTTGTTGGTGTGTAAAACCAGTACATCTGTATTCCATTGAAATGTATACAGACTTGTTGTCATAATTAGAAATAGGTTTTTAAGTATGTGCAATTTATTTTTCTTTGCCTCATTTTATCCTACTTTTATTTTGACATTTCATGCATTGTTTCTACATTAGAAATATATTTCTGTTAAAACTAATTTGTTAACGACGAAGATGAATTTATATTTTAACAACATGGAGACAACAGTAATTACTATAACGTATTCATTTTTTGTTTCGTTTAGACCGACTGTTTTATATTTACACTTCTGGAACGACAGGGTTACCTAAAGCAGCAATTATAAAACATAGCAGGCAAGTTTTATACATGCATCATTTATAAGACTATAAAATTTATTTCATGATGTTACCTTGTGTGTAGTTTTTAATATAAAGTGTTTTATTGCATTAGCTAACAAAATATTTTAATTAACATTAAAATTTATTATCTTACTGAGGTTTTGCATGTCTCACCAATGTTTTATATGCAGTGGTTTTAAAAAATGTTGAAAGATTTGAGGCTTTTAAGTCACATTGAATACAATGCTTGCTTTGTAATCTTGCATAATAAATAAACATTTTACTAATAAAGCAATTCCAACTAATGCATCTGTAAAAATAAATAACACAATAACAAACGGTGAAATTCATTTTTATCAATATAATGTTTTGGTCCATTTTGGATGTCTCATTCTCCAAACTAAACTAAAGATATTAAGAAACCCAATACTTGAAGTCAGCTTTCAACATTCATATAGGTATTAAGCTTTCTATTAAACCTGTATAACTTTATCAATGACGTGAAGGTAACTGAAGACCACAACCATCCTGTTATAAAAATAACTGTCTTAAAATAACTAAACATCTTCTGAACAACCTTTCTATTCCAATTTATACGGATGGTTCAAAATCAGTTGACTCTGTGGGCTCTGCTATGGTTTGCTATGGGTCAGTAGTTGCACACAGAATCCCCTCTACAGCTTCTGTGTTCACTGCTGAACTGTATGCCATATCTCTTGCCCTTGATCATATTGCAGCTGAGCAGTACTCTGACTGCACTATTTATACTGACTCGCTTAGTTCTATACTTGCCTTGGAATCACTTCATGTTGGCTCACAACCTGTTCTCGCTGATATTCAAAACTGACTGACCCATTTCTCATTAACATCTACTTCTATCCAGTTTTTCTGGATACCAGGTCATGTTGGTATTCACAGGAATGTGCTTGCAGACACAGCAGCTAAATCTATTTGCTATGCCTATTCCATACGAGGACGTTGGTCCTGTATTCAAGGCTCAGCTCGTGCCAGCTGGCAGTCAGTCAACTTGGAGTGAGCAATGTGACAATAACCTTGTTCAAATGAAACCCTATAGTGGGCTTTGGCCATCTAGTTTCCGTGAGGTTCGGAAGGAGGAAGTTTTTCTAACTAGACGATGCATTGGTCACAGTTTTTCAACTCATTGTTTTCTTTTATCTGGAACTGTTGCACCAGTGTGTAGTTTGTGTAACACTCAAATCACTGTAAACCACAATTTACTTTCCTGCTATTGTTACGACTCTCAACGAAGGCACTATTTTAAACATGTTCTGTTCCAGGGTTTATCTGTAACATTGGACAGTGTTATTGGTGATGGTGATGCTGTCCACCTTGATAAAGTTTTTAGTTTTTTAATGGCCATTAATCTTTTTAATCTCATTTAAGTGTTGAATATTTGTTCATTACAGCTTTTTAATTGTGGTTCCTTTTTTACAGTTTTATTCTCTCTAGTTCCATTTGACATTGTAAAATGGCCAGAACATTAAATAACTCAACACCAGGACTGGTAATGCTAACTTCATGTGACTGACGCTGCTGTTTGAACTATCCATTTGAACTCCTCGTTAGTTGTCCTGGCGAGTGGCTATATCATTTTTGCTGCATGTCATTTAACACTCTTACTACTTAACCTTTTAGTACTGGTCACAATGACACATAACCTGGAACCAGGACTGGAAGGGCCAACTTCAGGTGACTGATGGTACTTGTTGGTCTTCCTGGCAGGTTATGATCATTACCATTTTGCTAGAGAAAGTACTTTACAACGTCTCTTATTCTGCTTTCTCTCTTAACATTATAGACTAGGTGTCAACATTGGTGTTGTACGTTTTCTGTTTTTCAATGCTGTTTTGTTTTACCTTCATTTCCTTTTATGTATTTTTTTTACATTTAATTCATTTTTACCTTTTTACCACACATTTGGTGCAGATAGCCTAGCTGCTTTGTGCCATAAAACACTAAATCAGTCAGTCATAACACTGTTAACTTGTTTGGTGCTGTAGACGAGATAACTCGTCCAAGCCATTCGGTAACACAGTGCCACGGACGAGTTAATTTGTTCTCACTAATACCTAACTTCAATGCTAGATGTTAGCACCATACTTGCATTTGACCTACTTACAAATTGTTTCACTTTCAATCCAAAATGGCATCCTGAAAGAAAAACAAAATGAAGAAGCATTAGAGTTGTATTGTTGCAGCTGAAATACTTGGCAGTCAACAGGTTAAGGTTATTCCAATTCAAATTATGGTAACACTCGTGCAATATCTCATATTTGTTACAGTTAAAAATCATTTGTTATTTATTTGCCCAACTCACTAAATGATTTAAATCTTTTTGTGAAGAAGCAACATCCTTTTCACAGCCAGTATCACCTGATATATTAATATTATTGACAAATTTAAGTTATTTATTGGCCATTCTTACATTTGTATCATTGAATTTACTTTCTCCGCATTGGTCAAAACCATGTCATTATGTGTATTGACTTTTGTTATTATGTAGTAATGGACCAATTGGAACTTTGTATTTATAACTAATGGTAGGCTTTATTATTAAACAAATAAATTACTTTATATTTGACTTAATAAAATTTAAAAATGTAAGTGTTGATAATAAAAAAAACATAACCTATTTTAAAATACCTCGGAAATTGTAAACAAATAATCTTCAAACAGTTGATTTTACAACATTGTACAAAACAATTCTTTTAAAAAATTTAATTTTTGTTTTAAATTCATTAATAGAACACTTCTGTTATCCTTTCATAGAACTGGAAGATAGAAAATTTAGCTCCATAAACATAAAAAAATATGTTAAGTTTCTGTATTTACAATAATTATATATTTTTCAATAGCCATGTTTATAAACAAGTAATAGGAGTTCCAATGGGATCTAACTATTCTAATTGTATAGCAAATTCATATCTTTACTATTATGAAAATACATTTATTGAAAACTGCATAAGTCCAGATGTTTTTACCCTAATTTACCGATATATGTGGATGATTTAATTTGTATAAGTAATCCTGAAATAAATAATGTTATCAACACTGTTAATTCAGCAGAATCACAAATTCAAAATGCTTCAATATCTAATACAGAAGCACAATTTATAGATTCAGTGGGACAGGCTTGTTTAGAACATAATAGTCACAGTAGGCTTAATAAATGGGTGCTATACTAGTTTATATAGATAATTGGATGAGATGCTACATACTAGTATAATTTGTTTACTGGGTTACAAATTAGTGCCTTTCTGGCTGGAATTATAACTTCAAGAGGTAAGTTTTTAACTTATTACTTACCTTCAAAAGGTAGTACCTTATTTTTCAATTAATTTTTTTCTTCACTTTGGAAGATCTGTCACCTTCCCACAACTGCCTGCAGGCAGTGAAGAGTGATATAGATGTGGGATGTTGTGAGCTTGAGCACCCAATTTCTGTTTCTGTATCTATTTGCTTCTCCTTTATTTTATTCTTTAGACTGCCAAATGGAAGTTAAAATTGATGGATGGTGTATCCCCACTGCAATGTGGGTTCTACCTCTTCAGTCACCTCCAAAACCTTGGGTACATTTTGTCTCATATTATAACTTTTACTCTGGGATCTTTTTAATAAGTGCAGCATATTTTGTTTATCTTTTAATTTATTTTTGTTTCAGCTTGTTGTTTTTGTTATAACAAACTAATATAATTAGTCAGATGTTTTGATTTGTTGTTTTTAATGCAGTCCTTCATTTTGATTTTATTTACTTTATCAATAATAATTTTCTTATTATATATTCAATGTATGTGATTTATTGCTGATTATGTCACATGTTTCCATTACATTGTTTAATCTTTATGAAATTAAGTGTAATGGCCTTAACTAATGACATGTTTTGAAACTATAATTAAGCCTAGCGAGCTGATTATAGTAATTATATTACTGCTAATGTTATAAAGTGTAATAACAAAAAGATTACTCTCCCACATCCTGCTCTAAATAGTTTTCACCCAATTATTCACAAGAATTCATTTTGTAAAATACAAAATGTAATGTATTTATTAACAGGTACTAAATGCAATATGGAATAAGTGGATAAAACTTCAAACCCATTACATATATGTATAAATTTACATAAATCTCAAGTTAAAAATAAGTTAACAAATTCTAGAGGATTTCACAATTTCAGGATTCAAAATTAACAATTTCTAATATAGTTAATGAAATCACCAAAAAATTCAAAGATTAAACTTCTACATTTTACAACTAAGAATGTTGTATCCTTGTGGATTTAACAAGATTTTAATAATTCTACTGAAGTCATTTAAATGTTTATTCCACTGCTAGTGTATGTAAATTATTTGTCAAAAATATTTATCAACTTAATCCATTTAATAACAGAATTCTTGTAACATTCCTTCAGAAATTTGGTTCTTTGTGATTTGTAACCAAAATATTATTCCTTATCTCCATATGTAGCAAATCGACAAACCTAATATAGCAATGATTACCTGTACACAAATGTTTCTTGGTATTTACCTTTTCAATAATTTCTACATTTGAAGTTAACAAGAAATTTAACATATTATTATATGAACTAAAACAAGTTTTTGTTATTGTATATATATTTATATGGTTTTACACAAATGGTTCAAAAGCCTTGACCTTTTTCAACATTTTTTAAAACCATATTAAACTTGGTCATATGAGATCAGTCACAAACAAAAATTAATTTTTATTGTTTAAATTAAAGAAGGCTGTTGTTCATAGATGTATTTATTTATTTAATGAATCCATTGCTTTAACAATCTGTTGATTATCAGAAACATTTCCTGTTTCTGTTGGGTTTTTTTTAATAAAAATATCAGGCCTGAAATATTACTTGGGAAATATATATATATGATTCATATATATTTGGTGAAATAGACATAAATATTGTGTTTTGGGAATCCTTCTAATGAATGAAACATTATTTTGGTTAAATTTGGTTAAAATGCCTTAATTTTAAAGGGTTTATTGAATTCAAATGTGAATAATTTTTTCACTTTAAATCTATGAATGATACAAGATTTACTTCTCCACAACAGGTTTATTTGGCTGGGAACTTGTGTACGTTGGATGCTCAACATGCCAGATAATGAAATATACTACACAAGCCTACCCTTATATCATTCTGCAGCCGGCCTTTTATTTACATGTCAAGCTGTAGTGCATGGTGACACTGTTGCACTTCGTCGAAAATTCTCTGCCTCCAAGTTCTGGGAAGACTGTATCAAATTTAATGCAACAGTAGCTATACAAAATTATTGTATTATAAATTTAAAATGTGTTTTTCTGAAGTCTAATTAAAAATTGTTCTTTGTGATTTTTGAACAAGACAACAAAGGTATAAGGAATATGTAGCTTATAGTGGGGGCTAAGAAAAATAAGAAAATTGTAATAAGACAAGTATATCAACTTTATGAAAATTTTAAATATACACTCTTTATGTACCATATCCAAACTGGACATTAGTGACCATGGTCTTTTACAGTTCTCTTCTGCCAATACATTAATTAATTTAAATAATCTTGACATAATGCAGTCTGTCTTCAGCAATCTAATATTCCTTCAGTTGTTCCAATTAAGACCAGACTTCATTTCTGAGAAACTCCAACTGTGTTTCTGATGTCAAAGATCTTCTTCCTGTGGCCAACTCTTGACAAAATATCTTTGTTTGAGGAGTGATGCACCCAAAAATCCTCAACTGAACTGCTTCACTTCTCTTTTCTGCACTTGGCAACATTCTGATGCATAAAGGAAAATTGGTATAATGTAGCAATCCCAAACCGTCAACTTTGTCCCCATTGAAAACTTTATTTTCAGAAATGCATCTTTTGCATTTCCTGTCCTCAGTTTTACTGCATGGTCACATTTAACATCTGATGTTCTCTGGCTTTCCAGACGTTAATTAGCAGCTTTATCTAAATGTATTGTGTGGCTTATCTTTTGAAACAGCTCTTATTAAAACTGTGTCATCAACATAAAACAAGTAGTTCAAATTTTGTCCACCAGTGATCAGTTCTAATAAATCTTCAGTCTTCTTTTAGGATATTCTTACTATATTAAACAAGTTCAGCTCTGCCTCATGCTTCTCTTCATTTGGATCAAATCATTTAATTTGTTTTCTGTCTTCACTGTTGCAGTTTGAACCCAGTAAAGGTTTCTTAAAATTCTCAGAAGAGAAAATAACAGATAAAATAAGTTTTACTGTAAAATAATTGAAATGTGTTTAGGAGGTTACACAAACGAAATTCGAGATTTTTGAGATGAAGAAAAGTGTTTTTTAATCTTAATATAAAAATCACTTTGCACTCAGAGCCATCAACATCTTGACATCATTTTTTATGGAGAATTTTTTAGTGGGTATTCTTTTTTTAAAAAAAATTGGTCTACAAAGGATTGATACTTACTGAAAGCTTGCAAAATTTTGTGAAGATACACACAACAAGTTAGAAGTTACAGTATGGTAACTATATAAAGGTTAATTTGAGGTCACAAACTTGACCAATTCTGCCAAGCTTGTAACCAAGAAAATCAAATTTCTGCAATAGTTTCTGAGGTCATGGCAAGAGTTTTTCTTTCCTATTCATATGTGGTATTTTCAGTTAAATGATTTCCATGCAAATATCATCCACAAACTAAAATTATTTTGTCAAAATAAACCAAATGCTGTGAGAAAACTAAAATATTTTTTTGATGAATGAGATAACCTATTTTAACATTAAGGTAGCCCAGTATATCGGAGAAACATGTCGATATTTGATGGCTCAACCAGTCCAACCTGAACAGAGACAGCACAGAGTTTCTACTGTTATAGGAAATGGCCTCCGTCCAGCTCTCTGGTCAAGTTTTTGCGAGAGGTTTCAAATCAAGACAGTTGGAGAGTTTTATGGGTCTTCTGAAGGAAATACAAACATCAGTAAGTAAACTTGTTTCGTTTCTCTGACTTGTTATATGAAAGTTCACAAAGATCTAATCTTCTTTTATTATCCTTTTTACAGATTTGTTATTATTTTTTTATCTTTAGGAGTTAGGTGTAAATATCAGTTGAACCTAATATGTAGATGAAATATGAAATATTTAGGTGACAGACAGTTTTGGTTTCCCGAGAGAAGTATTAGTTGTGGAAATGGAAAATGAGACATTGAAAAATGTGTAGATACACCACCTGCAGTTTCAAAATATAACGCATGTGCATAAAGTGTGTAATAAATTTTATTTAAAAATGAAGATGAAACAACGTTTACATAACAGAATAAACCTTTCTAAGGTGTTAAAAGCGATACCACCTATTTCAGGCTCCTTCTTCCATACCTGGGAAGATACCAAAATGTAGTCGTTTTTAATAATTCAGAAATTTCATTGTCAAACGTAGACATTGTTTTGCCAATATTTTAAAAATTGTACTACTTGGAAGGAACCACTAAGTAATAACACGTCTTCATATTTCTTCATACTTTGTATTATGTTCATATACATTTCAGTAGCACTTTAGTTTGTGTAATAAGAATGTTCTTATATACACAAATATTGTAGTGAAGTTTCATAGGTGACTAATTCCTTTTAACTTATTTGTTTCTCAGTGAAAGAAATTACACAACTTTTATTATTTATGTTTAATTTAATTATATTTGAAACTCTAGATTAGTTAATAAATAACATAAGTAAACATGTTGGCAGAATTCTGTAATCTTCAGAACACTAATTGTAAAACTTGTTTCATTAAAGCTCCCGGTGACAAGACAGTGCTTTATGTTTTGTGGAATAAAGTTTAACAGTTTTTAATATCTCTACAGTAAACATGAACAACACTACTGGAGCTGTGGGTTTCATTTCTTGTATTATCCCATCAATTTATCCAGTAACTTTAATAAAAGTTGATGAGGCTACTGGAGAACCAGTAAGAAACAAGGATGGTATTTGCGTGAAGTGTAAGCCTGGTAGGTTGAAATATATTTTAAAACTATAACAAAAGTACAGCAAAGTCTTACTTGGAAATTTATGTGATTTTTGAGAAGCAGTTAACAAGTTTTAGTCCAGTTGCATGGATTATGACCAGTCATAACTGGGTAATATTTTTATAAATATGCAGTATTTTTGTAGCTGTGCACTGAATTAAACAATTGAAATTTCCAGACAACTTGTTTCAGATTTGACCAACAAAGATAACAAACAAGGAGTAATTTTCAGATTTGACCAACAAAGATTACAAACAAGGAGTAACTTTCAGATTTGACCAACAACGATTACAAATAGAAAAGAGTAAGTTTCAGATTTGATCAACAAAGATTACAAACAAAAAGGGGCAAGTTTTAAAATTAATGATTAAAATTGGTTTCAGTTATAAAAGTATCAAAAAGCAAACTTGAAAAAAGTTGTTTTTCCTCATTAAAAATTTTAAGTGTTGCAAAAGAAAAAGGTAAGACACTTTCATTAATAATTGTGTCTACAAAGAATTTTTTCCATAAAATCTGCTCTGTGATTTAATGTTAAAAGAAAAAACAAACTAAATGTTTCATTGTCTTTCCCCCAAGTTCTGTTCCCCTTCAACCCTGAATGAGAAATTTAATTGTTTTAGTGAATTTAGTTTTAAGTTATAGTTACTGAAATAAACTAGAGATAATAGCCAGAGACCCGTAAAGGAAGTTGGAGGAGATAGGCTAAGTGTTTTGTTCAGGGGTGGTTGAGATGATGAAATTTCACGGGACAGATGCTAAATAATATATCTGTTTTGTGTCCTGTTTGCAAGGCAAAACACAGTCATCATTAGATATGACCTAAATGGTTCATTCCTTGTTTTTATGTGGGTTTAGATGTTTTCTTGGGAAAATATTGTTTGAGTTTTGTTGCTGAAGTCTGGCTGTTCCTGTTCTCTGTTTCTTGCTGAAGTCCGGCTGTTTCTGTTCTCTGTTTCTTGCTGAAGTCTGGCTGTTTCTGTTCTCTGTTTTTTGCTGAAGTCCGGCTGTTTCTGTTCTCTGTTTCTTGCTGAAGTCTGGCTGTTCCTGTTCTCTGTTTCTTGCTGAAGTCTGGCTGTTTCTGTTCTCTGTTTCTTGCTGAAGTCTGGCTGTTCCTGTTCTCTGTTTCTTGCTGAAGTCTGGCTGTTCCTGTTCTCTGTTTCTTGCTGAAGTCTGGCTGTTTCTGTTCTCTGTTTCTTGCTGAAGTCCAGCTGTTTCTGTTCTCTGTTTCTTGCTGAAGTCCGGCTGTTCCTGTTCTCTGTTTCTTGCTGAAGTCCGGCTGTTCCTGTTCTCTGTTTCTTGCTGAAGTCTGGCTGTTTCTGTTCTCTGTTTCTTGCTGAAGTCTGGCTGTTCCTGTTCTCTGTTTCTTGCTGAAGTCCGGCTGTTTCTGTTCTCTGCTTCCTTTTTTTTGAAATATTTAAAAAAATATCTATTCTTTAGTGAAGGAAGGTTTAATATTTGTATTATATAGGATGAATGTTGTGAACCTCAGGGCTAATCTTGTTTAAGTGTGT
Organism: Carcinoscorpius rotundicauda; assembly: GCA_011833715.1. Classification (NCBI taxonomy): domain Eukaryota; kingdom Metazoa; phylum Arthropoda; class Merostomata; order Xiphosura; family Limulidae; genus Carcinoscorpius; species Carcinoscorpius rotundicauda. Next base: position 5,875,883 of record CM022400.1, read on the forward strand.
TTAATATTTGTATGTGTTGTTTAGGATGAATGTTGTGAACCTCAGGGCTAATCTTGTTTAAGTGTGTTTAATATTTGTATGTACTATTCAGGATAAATGTGTGGAGCCATCACAGTTTTTAAGGCTAAACTCACCTGAACAAAGTTTGCTGAACCATCACTGACACTCGCTAACTAAACTTCTTTGTGGCTGCAGAGGTATTTTCATTCATTCTTTTGTGTGCTGTCACATGAAGTGATTAGATTATACTGAAGTTTAAGTATTATAAGTGATATATTTTTGTTCTTTTTTTTGGGGGGGTAGTTAATGAAAGTGTTCCAAAATGCAACATTAATTTCTTAATGATATGATATATTAGATGGGGAACAGTGAGTAGCTGTTACTGAAATGTTTATTCTGTTTATTATATCAGTTTTAAGGTAAGGAACAGTAAACATCTGTTATTGGAATGTTTATTCTGTTGTTTATGTGGGTATTACAGAAAATTATTTCATTTACATCAGAATTAAAATTGGGGTTGGTGTGATCACCTAACATGTTTCGGGGAGCAGCACAGTGTTGGTGTGATCACCCTAACATGTTTAGGGGAGCAGCACAGTGTTGGTGTGATCACCTAACATGTTTCGGGGAGCAGCACAGTGTTGGTGTGATCACCTAACATGTTTAGGGGAGCAGCACAGTGTTGGTGTGACCACCTAACATGTTTAGGGGAGCAGCACAGTGTTGGTGTGACCACCTAACATGTTTAGGGGAGCAGTACAGGATTATTTATTGTGTTGGCACTTAGTGCACTGTTAAATTTGTTTGGCAGGTGTTTTGACAGATTCTTGGTAATGATTTTGGACAAAGAGTTTACAACTGTCTTTTAGAAGATTGTTTTGTTGGCAACAGTTACTTTATGAGATGTTTTCTGCTTTTTCTTAAATGATGTGATGAGTTATGATTTTATGTTTGTGTATATTGGGGCGTTATATTCTGTTATTTTACTCTCTAAATCGACACCTGATAACGATTGGTGCTTGTGTTTTGATGTTCTTTATGTCCATCAAAGGCAGTGTTTGGCCAGGGGTTTAATATGTGTGTCTAGTCCTAGGGGTAAGATAATTGAAGAGGCACACTTTATTTCAGGAGCCTACAGATGTCAGATGTTATTAATGTTTAAGCCAATGAAAATTTTTTATTATTTCATGAACTACTTGTGGTATATGCAGTGTATGTGGATGCCTTCAGTTATCAGTACAACGATTTGTGTTTTTTATCAGTGTTGGTGTTTTGTTCTCAGTAGTTGGTATTTTCTCATTACCATCTTACTACTTCCATCAGGAACATTACTTACCATCTCTGTCTGTTCTTTTTCAACTGTCATGAATTTATTATTGTCCTTTTGAGTTGTGGTTTCAGAGTCACCCGTTGAATTGTTAGCTTTCGTGAAGTCTTTTGTTGAGGTGTGGTCCGAGGTCACGTTGTCAATGGAATATTCCAACATCCTTTAGGAACAAGAATTTGTCTAGCCAATCTGGTGGTACCTCTGGTCTTGCTTTAATTTCAGGCTGTCATTTTTTTTGTAGTCCTCAGGTATCTCCTTCTAAGAAAAATTATAGAAATTAGAAAACTTTGTGAAACTAACAGAGCCAATAGTTTCATCTCTTGCCTCTTTGAGATGCATCATAAACATTTCCACAATGTAATGAATGGTGAATGTTGTTGAAGGTGTATGAATCTATACTGTTGGACAGTAGCCTTCCACAAGAACTATTTCTCCTAGTTAAGATAATGACTAGTCAGATACCATATAAAGTAAACAGTCACATACTTTTATAAGGAATCAAGTTTTTACTGACTTAGTTATCAAATTATGAAGTGAGTGTGTTAAGGAAAACTGGTTGAGCTCATTGTATGAGGTAACATGCATAATGAATTTACTTGTCCAGATTCGGGATATAGGTGGACATGGTTGTGGAGTCATTAATACGGTGTTACCTGAATTGTATTAGAATCATAAAAATATCCATGTGCACGTATCTTCAGAAGATGTTAGTTTTATATTGCTGGATAACCTATCTTTAATTAAATAATGTCCACAATTATCATAAAATGTTTAACAGTGTCAACTGAAATACTGAGTGTTTGATTTTTTTTTTAATTTGTTTTAAAAAGTAATGTTAGATGAATTTTTCTTGGTCCTGTTTTTAATATATATATTTTTTTAACTTTTTAATCCTTTAAGGAGAACCAGGTGAGTTTGTTGGCAAGATAATAAAAAATGACCCTGTCCGCAACTTTGATGGTTACGTGAACGAACAAGCAACAATGATGAAAGTTGCCAAGAATGTTTTCAGCATGGGGGATTTAGCATTTTTGTCAGGTATTAGTTTTTCTTAATTGTTTAAGTTGTTGAAGAATAATTTTCATTGTGAATGAAGGTTTCTTTTTTCAGTCATATTGTGATAAACACACACAAAAAAAGATTTAAATACTGTTCACTGAAGTAAACTCAGCAGTATAATTCTGTTAGTCACATTTCTCCTACAGTTGATATTTTCTTTAATTTATAGTTGTTAGTGTTGCTATGAGGTCAAATTATCGATACAAATCTTAAAAGATCAACCTATTTTTAAGACTTGTTAAAATATGCACATTGAAATCATTTTAAGATCATGAAAAATATGACAATACAAGCAGAAGCCCATTAAAACAATTCAATAGTAATTTTTTTTAAAATAGTGATGAAGAAAAATAAAATTTCCAGTCAGCACAATGATTTGAATGATAGCAATGTGTGGGGTGACCTATTTTTTTTTTATCTTTTCTGTGTTTTATTTTAATATGAAAAATTTCATTGTGTTTGTTTTTAAACAAAAGAGATTATTGCATTGTATTGTTGGAAAATTGGTTTTGATTTCATACAATGGATGCATCCATCACAATAGAGAGCTCAGTTTAGGTGAGTAGCAGCAGGGATTTTTTTAAACTGGATGCCACCATTCCTTGTCATTTTACTGAGTGCAAGGAAAGTCCTCTATCAAAGTGGGTGCTTCTTGACAGTTGGCATTTATATAGGAATTTTCAAAGGATAAAACTCAGTTCAACTTGTGTCACGTATTTTTTATGTTTTAAGTTCTTCGTAGATTAAACGCAACAGAAAAACACAGATAACAGCTTGTATAATTTATTACACTAAACTATTAACAAATATAACAGATATAACATAAATTATATAATAACAGTGACAGATATTAAGTTACAACATTCGAAATTAATTATAAAACAAAATAATATTAGTTTCAAACTTCAAAATAAATCACAATACAAACGGTACTGGCCTGTATCTAATATAATGATCTAAAATGAAAGTCTCAAATTCCAGTTTAGGGTGTGAATTTGGTCCCAAGAAGAGATTCCGAAACAGTTCACAGTTCAATAAATTCGCCGACTCTCAGCACAAGCAGTAATTCAGATGTATTGTAGAGATTGACGAAATAATATCACAGCTTCCGTAGATCTAACTTCAGACACAAATCCAAGTTGAAAATTCACAGCAAACACTTAATCTTTCTCATATAACTAAAACTGATGCCTGAATCTCACTCTTATTCTTCGAATAACTAATGACTGAATCTATCTTCTTTTTTCGAATAAAAACTGATGACTGAATCTCTCTCGCATCACCATCTTTTATACCGATAGGCCTATTTCTCGAACAATCTCGCAATTTCCATACAACTCTAGAGCAATCTGCGCATGTTCGTTCTTGCACGAGACTACACGTCTAGACACGAAGTCACCAGCACTCATTTACAAACATATGATTGGTCTACTTAATTCAAGAAAATTCTAAAATGTTACCCTAAATGAATAACAAAATATTAGCTTAAACTTTGAAACAATAATATCAATATTGAAAAATGAATAAAACAAATGAAAATTCAAACACAACACGACATGTTGTCGTTTACAAAATATTAACACATATACATAACACTTGATTTATACTACATCGTATACAAGTCTTGCATGTATATAATACCAATACAAATATAAAAAAGTAAAAATGAAATATACATTTAAATATTTTTCTGTCTCTATGCACTTTTTTATTCATACTTTTTCCCTGTAATGTATTCTGAAAAAGAAGCATCTGATAAATAATTTCCTTTTCTCTTATTAACTGTTCAGGAGATGTAGAAAGTGACAGACAGACATTTGGATGTTATTTATTTTGATTTTGTACTTACTGTATTTGTTACTATAATGTCTAGTTCTATATGTAATATTTTGTTGTAATGTCTTAAAATATATGTACACAGTGTGTGAACTTTCAGTAAATAACATTTGATCACATTTTAATACAATTTTTATTTAGAAACTTTTCAAATGTTAAATATAGTGATTAAAACTTAATTGTTAGATTTTGATGATAAATGTCAGATTTGGTAACTTAATAATTTGTGTAATTATTACACTAAAGAAAGAATTCTGCCATTTAAGTTAATGCATAACGATTCTGGTTTATAAATATAATGCTACACCAGTTACTGTATTTTAGAACGTTTGTGGTACAGACCATGTCGTAAAATATGAGGTGGGAATTTTTCTTTTGTGGGTTTTCATTGATTATTTTCTATCATCAAAGTGTTTATCCAGTTTTAAACAGAACGTAATGTAATAAGGAAAGTTGCTTTTCACTTGAACTTGTTATAGAAGAATAATTTTCCGTTTACCAGGAGATCTAATGGTGATGGATGAGAATGGTTACATCTACTTTAAGGATAGAACAGGTGACACTTTCCGCTGGAAAGGAGAAAATGTTTCTACAATGGAAGTAGAAGCTGCCATGAGCCAAGTTCTTGGGTTTACGGACTGCGTAGTCTATGGAGTAGAAATTCCAGGTAGTTGCTCTTTATATGTAACTGTAACATGTGTAACACGCTGACTGTAATCACGTGACTTTTTTTATAGTAAGTAAACTTTCAGTTTAATACAACAGTGATTCAGTGTTGTATGAAAATACCATCCTTACTGTGTTTCATCAACATTGCTTATCTACTTGAGAGGCTGTATTATCTTAAAATTAAAGTTTTTAGCATTTCACAAGTAAGTGGAACATCCATTTATACATACAGGTAAAGTATATATGTATGGTTTACTACTGAGGTAACATAAGGTAATTGTTTCATTCTGACAGTCTGAGACCAAAAATGATGCATGGATGAAAGTTCCTTTGTTTTGTTGATGGGCATTGTGAGTATTGAATATTGTCAACGTTAATTCCTGTATGTTTTAAATTATAAGTGTGTATTGTAGGTTTATGCTCACTTTAATTTAAATAACTTATAACTGCTCAATACCTTATATGAACATGCTTACGTATATTAAAACGAATTTATAATGAAACAAGTACTTCAAAATAAAATCCATGCCATGTTTAAGACCTATTACTGTAGTGCATGAACGTTTTCATGGCATGATCCTTCATCTAGAAATTTAAGAGGTTCCATCTTTACCTGCAACGTAAAGATTGTCCAAAAAGTGTAACTGATTTATTAAAGTTTTCATTAATAAAATGGATAGTGTTGAAACAACACTGTGTGTTCCTGATTACAAATATTCTGTTGTACGATCTGAGACATGTGGAAGAACTTGAATCCTACTTTACCAAACACAGTTTCTCCGAGACTTCCTAGGTGTAGTGTGTTTCCATATCTTTTAGTCAATTACACTCGTCTCTTGCATTATTAAGGAAATTTCCAATTTGAAGAGTTATTAAAATGTAATGTTTATTTTTTATTAAATAGTGTCACAGCACGATCATTCTTTTCTCCAAATTTTACAGAAAAATTAACTATTTTCTGGAGTGTTTGTGACCCACACATTTCAGATACCCTGTTCCAGAGATTGACGTAACAGCATGTCCATATATTTAATGGTATCACTCAACAAGATCGAGCATAATAATGTTGAACCAAAAGGACTGACAAACAAAGATAGTTTATAGAAGAGAATGTATTTATTGGGACATTTTTACAAAAGTGGGTCCCACACAGTGGTGAATATGTGTGAACTGTTACGTTTAACATCAGTCTCATGTGTGAAAAACAGTTAAAACTGTACATCAGTGGCAGTTGTCCCACATTTAAGTTTTCCATTTCACTATCTGCAGCCAGAAAATCAATAAAAATAACATGTAGTTAAATAGTTAGTTTGTAATGCTAAATGAAATTTATTTCTTGCAATAAACATTCCAATCTTCATAATTGATGAATGATTTAATGAAACCAAGCTTGATGTTGTAGGATGAATTAAATTTTGTGATTAATAAATTGGTTGTACATTATTTTAACTACATATATAATTAATTAGCATTTAAATCTTTTTAAACAATTCTTCTTGAATTTACTTTATTAATTTTAAATTAAATAATGCCCAAATCATTTTGGTAAAGTGTAGTTAGTTTTTATTTAAAACTGGGCTACATACAACGAAGAAGGAATTGTATATTTATTGGTTTTCTTTATGTGATCAGTAATTACAGGGAATATCTCTTTCTCCAGGTACTGAAGGAAAAGCTGGAATGGGTGCTATCAGCGACCGTAAATGTGCTATAGACTTTAACACTTTAGCACAAAACCTGAAAAAGTTCCTACCATTGTATGCTGTGCCAGTATTTTTACGTGTTGTGAATAACTTGGATAGCACCGGTACTGTTCGTTTTCTTCCACTACCATTTATTCACTAAAATTTTAACCACTGTATAGAAAAGACACTTGATTTTAATAGTTAAAACATAAGCCACACTTGATGGTTTCTAAATGAAAGGTTGTCACCCCTTCATGTCATTCTGTATCATTATGTTAACTGTAATGCTGAATCACCAATAACTGTGGACACGTAAGGAACATATTGACATTTATTTATGTAGATTACTTGTGGAGACATGTAAGGAACAGATACACTTATATTGACATTTATTTATGTAGATTACTTGTGGAGACACGTAAGGAACAGATACTTATATTGACATTTATTTATGTAGATTACTTGTGGAGACATGTAAGGAACAGATACTTATATTGACATTTATTTATGTAGATTACTTGTGGAGACACATAAGGAACAGATACACTTATATTGACATTTATTTATGTAGATTACTTATTTTAGTATTTGTAAAAGAAGGGAAACATATGAAAGTCTTGTTAAATTTATAAACCTTTAAAGATTTACTGTGTAGGTCTTTCCATTTCTGTGGTTAGTAACCAATAACTTATAAAGTCTTTAAGTCACAGGGGTAGAATACCTCACTGATAACAGTTCTGCTCTAACTCCTTAGAATAGCAGGTGAAACAAAACCTTATTGTTCTCTAATCCAACAGAGAATTATTCATTCGTCTATCGCCATCACATTAACAGTTATGCCAATCCTATCAGTAATGATGTGCATTGAAAATGATGGACTTAAAGGTATAACAGATACGACTATCTGTTTTAAAATTAACAAATGTGTAAACTTTAAATAACTAGCATTGTATCAGCAAATTAAGTATTCCTCTTAAGTATTTATTTTTCTGAAAAATTGGAGACGTCTTTTTTCTTTTCGATATAAATAGTAATGGTACGGTCAGATGTTTAAGGCACTCGACTCGTAATCTGAGGGTCAGGAGTTCGAGTCCTTGTCCCATCAAACATGCTCGTCCTATTCAGCCATGGGGACATTATAATGAGAAGGTCAATCCCATTATTCGTTGGTAAAAGAGTAGCCCACGAGTTGGCAGTGGGTGGTGATCATTAGCTGCCTTCCCTGTACTCTTGCAATGCAAAATTAGGGACAGATAGCCCTTATGTAGCTTTGCATGAAATTCAAACCAAACCCACTCTAAATTTAAGAGTACAATTAAGTTCTATTAAATCACCTTTGAAATTCCAAATAATTCAGTTGAAGTTGCAACAAGACATTTTTTAAAGTATAAACCACCATTTTTTTTCACCTTCAAGTTTGGGAGAGGACTAATTTTTATTTATTCTGTCAGGTACATACAAGATGAAGAAAGTTGATTTACAACAAGAAGGATATGACGTGAACAGTGTGAAGGATCCTTTGTATTACCTTGACATGAAGAGTGTGAAGTACACACCACTGGATCAAGATGTTTATGAAAAGATTATATCTGGAAAAATAAGGATTTAAATAATCATGTTAACACATTAATCTGTAGTGAAAGGGGTGTTGCATGGCATGTTAAAGTTGACATGTTTGTTTTACACTTCAACATTTTTGTTATTAATAGCTTAAGGGAAGTCCTACTGAACCAGTTTTATTTACATAGTTCCTTTGAGTTAAAGAATATATAAAAATACTGTTAAGTTTAATAATAGGAAAACTGTTTTTTATATTTACTTTGTTAAACGTGTAAAATACGTTATTTTTTTTACTTGCACGTGTGTGTATATACATAAATAATATATGTATATTGTGTTATGGTACATGTTTTTTCCATCAATCTCAGAACGGCTGGTATGGGTATTAACACTTTCATTGATGAGGACCAAACAATGTTTCAACCTTCCTAGGTCATCTTTGTAATTAACAACTGAGACAGATTTTTGTTTCAAGTGGATTTCTTGTCATCAGGTATTTCCATCTGTTTTCAACACGTGATTGGATTGTGCAGTAGTTACTGGAAACACCAGCTCCTGGATTCTTGCATAATTTGTTTTAAACTGTTACTTTTAGATGATGTGATAATCTCCAAACGTTACACAATCTGGAGTGTTTTGAAGTAAATATTGATTAGAATTTATTTTTATATTAATTTATACAATCGAGTATTCCATCACTCCACTAATAGATTCTTGATTGCTCTCTATTAGTGTCAGTCTTTCATCTCCTTCCTTTTAAAATGTATATTTTAAACATGTTTGTTTTCTTAAACAAATCAGAAGTACATAAACTTTGAAACCTTTAGATGCCAGACTAGTGTATTTATATTCCATAAATTATTTCTGTATTTTATGTGATTTTGCTGTCCCTTTCTGTCAGTATTTTTACTTATGTTTTATTTTACTAAAAACATCGATTTTCTTAATTGTGGTTACTGTTTCAAGTTTGAAACAAAATTTGTTTATACAGAAAAAGATGGATGCTAATAAGGCCTAAGTATTTTTATTTGATTTACTTAAGTCAAAAGATCTCTTGATCTGTAACATGAGAAATGAGTATTACACGTGAAGATATATTAATTATAAATACACACACACGTGTATATTAGTCATGAGTATTCTGGATAAAGTACATATAAAAGGGTTGGTGGTAATATAAGTAGCAGTCAACTAAAAACTACTTTATAATGTATCATTCATTATATATGAATACTAATATAATAAAAAATTAAATTTGTTATTTCTTTAAACTTTTCAAAAGTTGTATGTGCACAGAAATAGATCTGAAACTTCCCAGCCGTAAAACAAGTCATTTCCTGATTAATCGTAATAGGTTTATTTACATGAAGGCATGCAAGTTTGTTTTTTTATCCAGCATGTTAGTGTGTGTGGCCTCGTTAGTCTTAGAATTGTAAACACAACAGAAGATGGCCCTACAATTAAGATTAACTCAATTTTGGAGTTTTTTTTTATCATTAAGAACATCACTTTATTATTTATACCAATAAACCACTGAGAGATAGTGAAGAGTATTACATTTATAATATCTGATATTTTCATGAGTATACTGCTGATTAAATCAGAAACCTGGCCACCAGTAATACCCAATCCATAAAATGAATATTTCAGCTCAAAAAAAACGTGACTTTAAATGTCTGTGTATGTAAGAATTTTTTTTAGATGTTGGAGTTGAATATTCGGTTGATTCTAATGGGCAACGTTCTCAGTCGTATTGGAATATTATTTTTAATGAAAAAGTGTTCAACAAAAACAAGTTTTATTATTAGACACCAATGTCATCCACCACAGCTATTGAAACACAATTTTTGGTGTTATAAGGCCTCAGACTTACCACTAAGCTAGTGAGGAATATTCACCCGTTATTTTTCTTTACTGTACGACCTAAGATGTTGTAACATTTACTCAAATCCCAATTTTTCTATACCCTGTACTTACTTTTGTCACTGCTAGATAAATGGATAAGACCATATTGCATCAATTGAAACTTTATATATGTAAATGTTTCCTCTATGAACCAAAACTTGTCTTTGTTGGAGTATCGCCAGTAATAACTTACTTTAACATTGGATCAAAAAACATGAATTGCATTACAACAAGTAACTCCTTGCAGTAACTTAAATTGTATTAATCCCGAGAGGAGATGTTAACTTTTAGGAATCTGTTTTAACACATATGGTAAAATATGGTGAATAATTAATTAAGCCTTCTGAGGTATGTTCTTGCAGAAAATTTTCTTCATTACCTCAGACAAAATGCTACAGACAGGTTTATCCATTTTCCAGCTCACAATGTGTTACATGGAGATACTTATGTAACAATATATTTTTTTGTTAATAGCACGGTTTTTGTGAAGTATAAACAATGTTTCAATTTTTCTTTTCCCATTGTGAACCCCAAACTTGTGTACAAGATTGAAACTGATGTTTGAAACCAATGCAATATCTTATCACTCACCTGTACATGTGCATATTTTGTGTACAATTCTCTTCACAATACTACTATTACTACCATCATTGTTGTTATAATCACAAATAAGTTAAAATTAGCCTACTTTACAATGATACTTTTAAAAGTTAAATTATATATGTATTCAGTGTATTGGATTAATGAAACCTTTCGTAAGCTGACAACCAATGTTGACATATTTACATTAATAATGTTTTACATGTGAATGAAAGCACTATTACCCTATAATAGTCTTTGGTAAAAATGTTGTACACTCTTATGGGGTCATAAAAGAATCTATGAGAAGAAATTAATTTTAAAACAAGTCATTGTCTTTGAAACAAAAACACTTAACTCAAACTTTCTTCCAATATTAATCAGTAAATGAATATTACAATGTTTCTTTTTTGCCATTTCAAGTAGTTTTGTTATTATGTACAAAGTTATACAAACAGCTATCTGTATTTAGCCAGTCACAAGTATTGAAACCTGAATTTTACCAGTACAAGTCCACAGATGGGGGGAAACACCTAAACTAACCCAATACTGAAGTAACATAGACCAACAAACACGTACATGGACCCACCTACTCTGGCAAAGTTCACAAGATATTTTGGGGTCCACGAAGATCCCAGAAGACTGATCCAGGATTAATATATCTAAAATTATTACAAACTGGTTGAACATATCATGATGAGATGTACCTCAAGCTGCAGATATGCAATAAATAGTTACAAAAAAACAAACCATATGAAACCTTTTTTCCTTAAATTTCACCAGAATTAGGTTGCTGGCATATAATTAGGATCCAGGTAGTTGTAGTTTCCACCCATGAAGTACATGTAATCCGTATCCAATGTGGCCAAGGTTTGAGAGTGTTGAAATGATTCCAGGTGGTGGTCGCTTTTGTGCACGTCAGTTTCGTGAATACTGGAACAGTTAAAAACAAAACTTTGTTTCTTAACTGTACATTAAATAAAACAGCTAATGTAATTTTTAATTCTGTGAACACAGACAGACCACTACATACTGATATGGTGGAAGACAAAACAGATATTAAAATTGATATTAACGTATTATTTATGAACAACAAAAACTCCAGTACTCTATGTACACAATAAATAAAATAACATTCATTCTAATATATTGTAATGATTGATCAGACTAATTTTGATAGGTGGATGCATTAATAATCAAAACTTCTTTAAATACAATGTTAGTGGCTTCAAGGGGCTTCTTGCTTTACTGTTGTTACACAAATTTAACAAAACTCGGTATGGTTACTCCAAAATGTAACAGAATGCTAGTTGTCTACAACTGTCATTTAACACATAAATCGTTAGATTTGTAACCACAAATACATAGATTAGAAAATCAAGCTGATAGTTGGAACAGCAAAGTTTGAGCTCCAATTTTGATAAACTATTTTAAGCACATCAAACCTCAAAGCCTTTAATTCTGTGCATCACTTATTTACCATTATAGGTTTAGAAAAACAGATTCATTACTCATACCAATCCACACAGTCATTGCACAAGTTTATTGCATCTTCTGAAGGACAATCCGTACAGTGCCACCTAGTGCCTACGATTGGCTCACACTTGCAACGATCACACTACAAAAACAAAAGGTGAAAAGTTGATAATTTCAAATGGTTATATACTATTCTTATCTCTTAGAACTTCACAAGGTTTAAGTTTCATTTCTAAATTAAAGACAAATTTACTATATTTCAAAACATGTTTCTGAAAGTAACAGTTTTAAAATTCTAAGAACGATGATTTATTTTTCTTCCAATAACCAGTTAAATAAACACTGAAGTCATCTTAAAAAGGTTTTTTGTCGAACAAGCAATACAGAACTATCAGTTAGTAATAATATTTACATACATTAGAACAACAACTTCACTGCTGTTTCAGACACGAACTTTAAGAAGTTATAGACAAACTTCACTGAATTTCTGTGTTACTGGGCAAGTCTTGGAGCCCAAAATTTAAGTAAAATTAAATGTCCAGTTCTTCTTTCCCATTACTTACTTTAAATCCTACATGTTGTGCTAACCCTTGACATTTCAGTCTCTCATTTTTCAAACGTTTCAACAACATCAGTTCTTTGTACTCTGGGGTATCCTTTAGCTCTGGAGAAATTTCTTCTTCATCCTGGAAAACAACAAAACACTTAAATCAAAGAAGCAACACCAAATCTTCAATAACAAGATTAGAACTTGTATTCCAAATCCTAAATAGATTCAAAATCCAAAAAGTTGACTAATTCTGCACAAATTCCATGTTTTATTTCAGCCTACAGAGAACAAAGAATATACTACTATTATATGTTAACTAAATGTTAAATATTAGGCTGTTATCCAAACTCTGAACCACTATAACAAAGTACATTCAACAGTTAATAACTGTTTAAAACATGAAAGAAATGTCCTTCCTATTTTTCTGTCATTATAAATCAATAACAATACATATGCTACAAGATTTAGGTTTATATTTAATTGCCTGATACATACAGAGTTTTTCTCGGTGATTAAGCAGTACAACACATGGCTATATGATGGACCTCTGCATTTTTAGTAAAGTGGATCTGTCAATTATTCTTGGTGGGTAAGGGGTGTATTTTAATTCTTTAAACAAATGAAAACTAACAGAGGAATCATCGTTGACTTCACTTGTGGCATCTCCATCTACGCTGCTCGGTACCGAAAAGGTATGCATACTGTTTTGGTCATCATCATGGTCATTCATTAATACGGGAGGAGCATGGGAAGCAAAGAAGGAGGACTTGAACATAAGACGTGCTTGTTGTCGACTGAACTGGTTTCTCCTTGATGAAGTCTAGAAGTGAAAAAACATATTTACTGATACTGAGAACAAGTGTTTGTCAAAATAAGGAATTTGTTATTCTGTGGCTACACTACAAAAACAACAACAAACTGTCATTTGAAAATAATTTATATGAATTAAAATAGCATGAAAACTAATTCAAAGCTTATTATTATTACAACCCTAATTAGGCTACAAAAATACATTACTGAACATAGCAGCACTTAGAATGTGTGTTAGACCATTTTGACGAATTAATTTTGTCATTAGATGTAGGTAGTCTTAAAATCGTTTTCATAAACAGCATTATAAATCAGTGAGGATAACAAATGTGTCAACAGGAGTTAAGACAACAATCACTCCAAACTGTTGGCTACTTTCAGAACAGCACGAGTCACAGGGGAGGGGTGTCAACAGGAGTCATGATAGCACCAGTCAATCTCAAATATTAACATATTTCATAACAGTATCAATAAAGGAAGGGGTATCAAACAATCCAAATCATTGGCTAATCTCACAGCAGGATAAATTCAAACTTTTAATTAACTCAAGAAATGTTCTTACTGAATGCACAAATTTCCCCTCTGACACTGAAAATTGTTTGTAATTGCACAGAAGACAACGACCCCCACAGGATATGGATGTAAGAATGGTGGTTAGTGTGCTGATGTTGGTGACACATTACCACAAAATGGATGACTGATGAAGACACCCTTTGATTAGTTTTGTATAAAATTCAACAACAACCCAACAGATGCATATTTATGTCGGTATTCCTGTATTAACAACACTTGGGAAGTAACTATAAATTTGCCAAAAACCATTGAAACAGTTTGGCTTTTGTTACAGAGACTACATAGGTTTTGATAAGTTAACGTACACTCTCACTACACACATTAATTTGGCTTTGACTAAATGATATAACAGGAATAATATCTAGTCTTAATGAAAGCACAGAACCCAAGAGTGTAACTAGAAGGTTCACATCTTACCCTATTGATACATAACTGAAATAAAACATTTAGAATTACTTAGAGTGTTAACACTACACATTTACTGATTTTAAAAAAATCAGTTATATTAATACAATACATAATTCAACAACATTTTCACTCAACTGTAAAAAAATAGCAAACAGGACTCCAGTAATATGATTACTTTGTAAAATTTATTATAAAATAAAATATTAAACAAACTATCTTACTTTTCTCAGGGAATTAACATTAGGTAATCTGCCTGGTACTGGTAATCCTGCCTTTGCAAGTTTAATAAAATATTTCTGGACTCTGCTTGCAACCTAAGGAAAAACAAATAAAACTTTTAATATATGTACATATAAAACTCTGCTAATGATGGCAAATTATCGATACATTTATATTTGTTTCAAAAATAGCTTTAACTTATTAGACTAAACGTTGTACATCATGTCACTTGTATGATATTTCTAACATAGATTTTTCCAAGCATTTCACAGTTTTAAATTTCTCAGAAAATATATTTTCATTTTACCTACAAATAAATTCTTCAGAAAATAAGTTTACCAACTAACACCTGATGTATAAATCATAATTATGGATTTTCTTAAAATACTACTACAAAGAAGTAATAAAGTGAATATGTTATGATAAAAAGACATATACAGAATAATTATACACGTCTTAACTACCATTCAACTCTAACACATTATTTGTATATAACCCATAATTAGTGGGTCCCAAATGTTACACCATACTGGGTAATTTTATGTTTGAGACTGCTATGACATTCATAGGAAAGAAATTACATACAAGTGTTAAAGTAAAATCATATTTTATTACTTGAAAGATCCAGGATAGATCAAAGCAGTAAGTGAAATGTTTAACTACAGTACTCTTTACTTTGTTCACATTTTGTGTGTACCGTATTTATTAAGAGACCCATAAATAACAAATATCAAGGTGTAAACAGAAATTTGGTTTATAATATGTATTACAAAAAATGTATCAATTTTAAAGTTAAGGACTGAAAGATTGTTAAGGGTAAAGACTGAAAAAACATACTTTTCCAAAGTCGTATTTTA
Organism: Carcinoscorpius rotundicauda; assembly: GCA_011833715.1. Taxonomy (NCBI): domain Eukaryota; kingdom Metazoa; phylum Arthropoda; class Merostomata; order Xiphosura; family Limulidae; genus Carcinoscorpius; species Carcinoscorpius rotundicauda. The sequence goes on from CM022400.1 coordinate 5,891,396, forward strand.
CTTATGACATTAGTTCTTACCAACTGAGAAGACTGTAAAAAATGTTGAAGCTTCATTGAAGGAAATAAGAACCAACATAAATTTACATTATATCTTTTTACTGCATGTGTAAAGAAACTTTAAAATGTGCAAATTTACATTACAAGTTGAAAACCAATCTGATATTCTGAACCAGTTTCTATCACACTTGTACTATGGGATTACGATAGAGTAACATACTTGGTTCTGGGTTTAAATATACAGCTATATATACAACGATATATGTTAAACCATTACAAAAAACTTTATGAAACAGAGAAGTACTTAACTAATAGAGAAAGTCCCTTTGATACTTTGATAGTCTTAGAACACAAATATAAAAAGACACTAAAACTAATGTAAAGAATTACTTATGACGATACAAGCTGCTATCAAAAAGAAACTCAGCAAATGTTTTCATGAGCGTGGTATCTGTAGAGACAGAACAACTTCTGGTTATTCACATTTTTATAAAACCTAAAAATAACAGAGGTCCTACACAATAATTTTTTTAACATCACCTAAATGGATGTCTTGAACTTAAGTTACCAAACTTAGATCCTTGAGATTACAAACAGTTACCATTCTCTGGTACAGCTTTCATAAAATTTACTGTTGTGAATATCAGAGATTAATACATCATAGATGTAAAAAGGGATTGGAACTATATGATCAAGCGTATCGCCCTTCATGAGTGATGAGGCAAGTTCTACCACCCCTGCCCCACAGTATATCCTAACACAGTATATCACACTTCACAGTTAATTGAGATAAATAAATTTTGCAAAATCAAGCATGAACAACAAAAGAGGCAGAAAAATACAGTCAAATGTTCATAAGTTCGTTTGTAAGTTAATCAAAATCAAGGGCATTATCAAATGAATTTCTGGTGTACTTACAGAACAATTGTTGGTAAAAATTAGTTAGGTTAACAACTTCTAATACAAAGAAAACCAGAACATTTTAAAAACACTGCATTCCAACAATGGCTTTTTATGTCATGTTGCTTACCAACAAAAGTATAACCTAATAACTGATGTAAGTCTGGGTATAAAATGAAATATATTGACAACAAAATTGGAAACAAATTTTGTTCATATTTTAATTTCAACTCTACGTTGATTAAAGAGGTCTGATTTTTATTTAAAATGTTGGTGATATAACAGAAAACTGCTTAATTTGGAAGCAGCTTAAGAACAAAACTAAATCAATATTTTTATTTTTTTCTGAAATATTTTATCCACTTGACTTCAGGCTAGTTGCTCCCATACCATGTCTTTACTTTAGACTCATCATTATCAACCAACACTCATAACACTTACAAGGTTTCACAATAACCACCCTTCCCTCATGGACCCCTTTCATCCCTAAAAGCATAATGGGCAGATAGTTATCAAATTATTTTGTCTGAATAAATGCATCTTCCTTTTACGACTTCCCATTACAAGAAATCAAGTGTGACAAAACACACACTGGGTTTTATATAGGTCAGACTCCTTCTACTCTCTTGAATATAAGTAGTTGGTCAGTTGACTGGTAAAATAGTGTCAATGGATTTCTGGCTATTTTACTGGTCAAATAATCTAAAGTTTGTATTTAGTCGTGTAAATACCCATATATTAGTCCAAGTTTAACAACAATTCCACCAACAGACTTAAAAAATAAATGTTAAGTTTAACCACTACAGATCTGTATTTGTTGTGTTCACAGACAAATATTTTCTACCTTCACAACATATTTTGTAAATGTTACTCATATATATAAACATAATATAATACGAGTTGAGTATTCGACAGAAAAATCTTTTAATAGTTGAGTGAAGCTACACTATTCTGGAGACAAACTATTTATTTTCATGTGATTTAACTTAAAAAACAATGTCCACAGCATCCTTACTTGTATTGGTGTGCGGTTTCCGAGAGCAGCTGCTATCTTCTTCCAGCGACGGGCTTCCACTTCCTCTGGAGGAAACTGAATCAGAAGATCTTCCAAGCGTTTTTGTTCATCGGGTGTCCACAACTGATTGAACGTAGAGGGTTTTGATTGATTAAACGGGCGACCTCGTACCAGAACTGACTGAGAATTACCCTCTGAAGTTTTGACAGTTTCAAACATTTCTATTTCACTGCCATCACCTTGAATTACATCATATTAAACAGTTACTTAACAAAACCTTGAATTACTTCACATCACAGTTACTAAACAAAACCTTGAACTACACTACATTACATGGTTACTTAACATCACCTTGAACTACACTACATTACATGGTTACTTTACATCACCTTGAACTAAACTACATCACATGGTTACTTTACATCACCTTGAACTAAACAACATCACATGGTTATTTTACATCACCTTGAACTAAACTACATCACATGGTTACTTTACATCACCTTGAACTAAACTACAGCACATGGTTACCTTACATCACCTTGAACTAAACAACATCACATGGTTATTTTACATCACCTTGAACTAAACTACATCACATGGTTACTTTACATCACCTGGAACTACACTACATTACATGGTTACTTTACATTACCTTGAACTACACTACATTACATGGTTACTTTACATCACCTTGAACTAAACTACATCACATGGTTACTTTACATCACCTTGAACTAAACAACATCACATGGTTATTTTACATCACCTTGAACTAAACTACATCACATGGTTACTTAACATCACCTTGAACTAAACCACTTTACAGTTACTTAACATCACCTTGAACTAAACTACATCACATGGTTACTTTACATCACCTGGAACTACACTACATTACATGGTTACTTTACATTACCTTGAACTACACTACATTACATGGTTACTTTACATCACCTTGAACTAAACTACATCACATGGTTACTTAACATCACCTTGAACTAAACCACTTTACAGTTACTTAACATCACCTTGAACTACACTACATTACATGGTTACTTAACATCACCTTGAATTACACCACATTACATGGTTACTAAACATCACCTTGAACTACACTACATTACAGTTACTAAACATCACCTTGAACTACACCACATTACAGTTACTAAACATCACCTTGAACTACACCACATTACAGTTACTAAACATCACCTTGAACTACACTACATTACAGTTACTAAACATCACCTTGAACTACACTACATTACAGTTACTAAACATCACCTTGAACTACACCACATTACAGTTACTAAACATCACCTTGAACTACACTACATTACAGTTACTAAACATCACCTTGAACTACACTACATTACATGGTTACTAAACATCACCTTGAACTACACTACATTACATGGTTACTAAACATCACCTTGAACTACACTACATTACAGTTACTAAACATCACCTTGAACTACACTACATTACAGTTACTAAACATCACCTTGAACTACACCACATTACAGTTACTAAACATCACCTTGAACTACACCACATTACAGTTACTAAACATCACCTTGAACTACACTACATTACATGGTTACTAAACATCACCTTGAACTACACTACATTACAGTTACTAAACATCACCTTGAACTACACTACATTACAGTTACTAAACATCACCTTGAACTACACTACATTACAGTTACTAAACATCACCTTGAACTACACTACATTACAGTTACTAAACATCACCTTGAACTACACTACATTACAGTTACTTAACATCACCTTGAACTACACTACATTACAGTTACTAAACATCACCTTGAACTACACTACATTACAGTTACTAAACATCACCTTGAACTACACTACATTACAGTTACTAAACATCACCTTGAACTACACTACATTACAGTTACTAAACATCACCTTGAACTACACCACATTACAGTTACTTAACATCACCTTGAACTACACCACATTACAGTTACTAAACATCACCTTGAACTACACCACATTACAGTTACTAAACATCACCTTGAACTACACCACATTACAGTTACTAAACATCACCTTGAACTACACTACATTACAGTTACTAAACATCACCTTGAACTACACTACATTACAGTTACTAAACATCACCTTGAACTACACTACATTACAGTTACTTAACATCACCTTGAACTACACTACATTACAGTTACTAAACATCACCTTGAACTACACCACATTACAGTTACTAAACATCACCTTGAACTACACTACATTACAGTTACTAAACATCACCTTGAACTACACTACATTACAGTTACTAAACATCACCTTGAACTACACTACATTACATGGTTACTAAACATCACCTTGAACTACACTACATTACAGTTACTAAACATCACCTTGAACTACACTACATTACAGTTACTAAACATCACCTTGAACTACACCACATTACAGTTACTTAACATCACCTTGAACTACACCACATTACAGTTACTAAACATCACCTTGAACTACACCACATTACAGTTACTAAACATCACCTTGAACTACACTACATTACAGTTACTAAACATCACCTTGAACTACACTACATTACATGGTTACTAAACATCACCTTGAACTACACTACATTACAGTTACTAAACATCACCTTGAACTACACTACATTACAGTTACTAAACATCACCTTAAACTACACTACATTACAGTTACTAAACATCACCTTGAACTACACTACATTACAGTTACTAAACATCACCTTGAACTACACTACATTACAGTTACTAAACATCACCTTGAACTACACTACATTACAGTTACTAAACATCACCTTGAACTACACTACATTACAGTTACTAAACATCACCTTGAACTACACCACATTACAGTTACTTAACATCACCTTGAACTACACCACATTACAGTTACTAAACATCACCTTGAACTACACCACATTACAGTTACTAAACATCACCTTGAACTACACCACATTACAGTTACTAAACATCACCTTGAACTACACCACATTACAGTTACTAAACATCACCTTGAACTACACCACATTACAGTTACTAAACATCACCTTGAACTACACTACATTACAGTTACTAAACATCACCTTGAACTACACTACATTACAGTTACTAAACATCACCTTGAACTACACCACATTACAGTTACTAAACATCACCTTGAACTACACCACATTACAGTTACTAAACATCACCTTGAACTACACCACATTACAGTTACTAAACATCACCTTGAACTACACTACATTACAGTTACTAAACATCACCTTGAACTACACTACATTACAGTTACTAAACATCACCTTGAACTACACTACATTACAGTTACTTAACATCACCTTGAACTAAACTACATTACATGGTTACTAAACATCACCTTGAACTACACTACATTACAGTTACTTAACATCACCTTGAACTAAACTACATTACAGTTACTTAACATCACCTTGAACTAAACTACAGTACATGGTTACTAAACATCACCTTGAACTACACCACATTACATGGTTACTAAACATCACCTTGAACTGCACTACATTACATGGTTACTAAACATCACCTTGAACTACACCACATTACAGTTACTTAACATCACCTTGAACTGCACTATATTACATGATTACTTAACATAATTTGTTTACATACAACACTCACAAATTAACAATAGAGGACATGGACACACGTGTTAGCAGCACTCTAATTTTAAATGTCAGTGTTGTTATTGAATATCACAAGCAGCCTTCTATACAATAATCAAAAGATCAAACAATCAGAACAAAAGGTTGATATCAAATGTATAGACAATAAACCAATACTTTTATATACTACAATTCCAGCACTACCTTCATGCCATATTATCACCCTGTCTGTGAAGTTTATTTTTACAATATTTTGTATTCACTCTTGTTTGAAGGATTTTATTTTATTCACGAGTTACCACTAACACATACCAACACGAGAATGATGAGAGATTGTAGACATTTAAGAATCGGTCTCATTTTAAGTTTCAATATAAACTCTGAAACATAAAACTAAAAACAAACAACTTTGTCTAAATAGACAGTGTATAAAAATTATCACAGAAAAAATGTGCCAGATGAACTAGTTCGTACATATATATAATGAAAGGGGAAAAAGACAAGGTCCTAAAGATTTCAAAGTGACTAATCTTTGAAGAGGTCCTTTAACAGAGGAACTGAAGCTAGGATTGCCATCACCTCACAGATGAGAGAATTAGAATAATCAAATCTTCCATCATGCGTAGACTCAAACATATCTTAAGCCTAAACTATGAAACTTTATATTTTGGATCAGTGGATTCTTTGCCAGGGAAATATAGAGTATTAAGAAATGGATTTAACACGTCAGTTTATAAATCTGGTCAGTATATTTCATGTTAAGCTAATCCAGGGTAAATCTCAAATCACATTTCTTCTCACTGAGACACAAAGAGAATCACATTGTTAGATTTAGCTGAAAGTTGAATAGCATTATATTACCTATAAGAATGAGTGAATATAGAAGTTCCATAAAAATTAAACCTAAATTAGATTGTAAGCTGACTTGTCTTGAACTAAAAACTTTCAGAGACAAATGTCAATTCCATTAATCTTTTAATGGATTTTGAAACATTGTAATATGTATAATTTACATATTTCTTTGTAACAAGAGATTCAAGTCATGGAAAAGGCTCAAAACTCTTAATTATCACACACACAAATTGTGTAAATCAATAAATCTCCATAATAAAAATAATCACATTTTAAAAGTAATTGTTTCTGGTATCTAAATCTCAATAACTCATATTTGCAACATCTTAAAAAGCAATTTGTTTTCAAATTATTGATCTTATAATAATGAAACAGAGGAAAAAAACAGAAATAAAAGCAACGCTGGTTTGTGCAAAAGTCAGTTTAGGTGTAAAGAATTTGGAACACCCTAAACGGTGTCTACATGTTCTTTAATAAAAAACAAAAAAATTGAGAGGATTTTTGGAAAAACGTTCTCGAAAGGTATGTTCTTAAACAACAGTAATTTTTAAAATGAAATTTTTTCTGCAATAATTCCATACATAAATATCTAGAAAGTTACCTACCTATACTGTTATTAGATACTGTTTCACCTAGCCCCTTCAGCATTTGTCTCGTTAGCTGTTTTTTACCAAATGAGAGACGTTCGTCACTGAGAGCATACCGATCCCAGTCAATCTGTGGGAGTTGAACAACCCGCTGCCTTTCTGGTATCTGTAAACACTCTCTCCTCTGTAACTTTTCTACAAGTTGAACAGGAGTCTTTAGAGCCTGTTCCCGAAGAGCCATCAGCTTTTCTACGTCTTGAATAGCTTGGACCTTTTGAGCTTCCAACATTACTAGAGTCTAAAGAAAACAGAGAGAAAAACGAACTGACAAACAAGTCATGTTTGTGAAACACCTCTATTAATATTATGATGTGTGCTTAACAGTCACTGTTTGTTGGGTGTAGGACTACTCAGAGATGATAAAGTTTTTATTCTGCTTTTCCTTTAGTTTTTACTAATGAAGGAAGTTAAGGATTGGATGTGTGAGCTATTTGCTACTTTTTTTTTTTGTAAGTCCTTGAATGGTGGACGGGAGTCAGAAGGTTGGAAGTCGGCTGATATAACTCCTCTTTTCAAGGGAGATCCCAGTAATTACAGGACTATTAGTCTTAAGTTTTGGAAAGTCTGATAAAAGATGCTTAGAAAAGCGATTTATAAATGTTTAGTTTTATTCCACAGTCAACATGGCTTCACTAAGTGAAAATCTTGTCTTCCAAGTCTTTTAACATGCTTTACAAATGTTACTGTGGATGCAACTGAGGGTAAGGGTGTAGATTTGGTGTATCTGTTTACAAAAAACATTTTATAAGGTGCTATATGAAAAGCTTGTAAAAAATTCTCTCTATAGAAGGGGGATAAGTTAGCCAACTGGATAAAATAGTGGCTAGACTGAAGAAAGCTGAATTGTTATAAAAGGAATTCAGGTAAACTGAATTAATGTTACAAGTTGGGTACCTTAGGACCTTTTACTGATATTAATGATACAGATGGTGTGATTGACAAGTTACTTAAATTTAACAATGACATCAAGATCTTGATGTTACTAGCTGTGAAGAGGATCCTGCTGATTTTCAAAAGGATTTTGATCATTTAGTGAGTTGGGTAAATAAATGATAGATGGGTTTTATAATAAATGCAAGATAATACTTATGAGTTATCATAACTTGAATTGCAAATATAATTTGGATGGGAACAACCTTAACAGTGTTATAAAATAAAAATCTTGGTGTTACGGTTGAGGAGTTTCACAAGCCAATCAACCAGTGTGCTAATGGTAGGACAAATAGGATTTTATGTGATATCTATACATGTACTGAGGTTAAAGAGGTTATAATTTTACTAAATAGTTCACTGGTTAGGTCACATTTGGAGTATTGTATCCAGTCTTGGGCTCCTTGTCTAAGGTAAAACATTGGATTGTTGGAAATGGTTCAGAGGAGCTACTAGAAAGATACCTGGGTTGGAAATGGTTCAAAGAAGCTACTAGAATGATGCCCGGGTTGAAAACTTTGTCATACTAAGAAATGGTTTAGAGGAGCTACTAGAATGATGCCTGGGTTGGAAATTTGTCATACTAAGAAATGGTTCAGAGGAGCTACTAGAAAGATACCTGGGTTGGAAACTTTGTCATACTAAGAAATGGTTCAGAGGAGCTTCTAGAAAGATACCTGGGTTGAAAATTTGTCATATTAAGAAATGGATCAGAGAAGCTACTAGAATGATGCCTGGGTTGGAAACTTTGTCATACTAAGAAATGGTTCAGAGGAATTACTAGAATGATGCCTGGGTTGGAAACTTTGTCATACTAAGAAATGGTTCAGAGGAATTACTAGAATGATGCCTGGGTTGGAAACTTTGTCATACTAAGAAATGGTTCAGAGGAATTACTAGAATGATGCCTGGGTTGGAAACTTTGTCATACTAAGAAATGGTTCAGAGGAATTACTAGAATGATGCCTGGGTTGGAAACTTTGTCATACTAAAAAATGGTTCAGAGAAGCTACTAGAATGATGCCTGGGTTGGAAACTTTGTCATACTAAGAAATGGTTCAGAGGAGCTTCTAGAAAGATACCTGGGTTGAAAATTTGTCATATTAAGAAATGGATCAGAGAAGCTACTAGAATGATGCCTGGGTTGGAAACTTTGTCATACTAAGAAATGGTTCAGAGGAATTACTAGAATGATGCCTGGGTTGGAAACTTTGTCATATTAAGAAATGGTTCAGAGGAATTACTAGAATGATGCCTGGGTTGGAAACTTTGTCATACTAAGAAATGGTTCAGAGGAATTACTAGAATGATGCCTGGGTTGGAAACTTTGTCATACTAAGAAATGGTTCAGAGGAATTACTAGAATGATGCCTGGGTTGAAAACTTTGTCATACTAAGAAATGGTTCAGATGAATTACTAGAATGATGCCTGGGTTGGAAACTTTGTCATACTAAAAAATGGATCAGAGAAGCTACTAGAATGATTCCTAGGTTGGAAACTTTGTCATACTAAGAAATGGTTCAAAGAAGCTACTAGAATGATGCCCGGGTTGAAAACTTTGTCATACTAAGAAATGGTTTAGAGGAGCTACTAGAATGATGCCTGGGTTGGAAATTTGTCATACTAAGAAATGGTTCAGAGGAGCTACTAGAAAGATACCTGGGTTGGAAACTTTGTCATACTAAGAAATGGTTCAGAGGAGCTTCTAGAAAGATACCTGGGTTGAAAATTTGTCATATTAAGAAATGGATCAGAGAAGCTACTAGAATGATGCCTGGGTTGGAAACTTTGTCATACTAAGAAATGGTTCAGAGGAATTACTAGAATGATGCCTGGGTTGGAAACTTTGTCATACTAAGAAATGGTTCAGAGGAATTACTAGAATGATGCCTGGGTTGGAAACTTTGTCATACTAAGAAATGGTTCAGAGGAATTACTAGAATGATGCCTGGGTTGGAAACTTTGTCATACTAAGAAATGGTTCAGAGGAATTACTAGAATGATGCCTGGGTTGGAAACTTTGTCATACTAAGAAATGGTTCAGAGGAATTACTAGAATGATGCCTGGGTTGAAAACTTTGTCATACTAAGAAATGGTTCAGAGGAATTACTAGAATGATGCCTGGGTTGGAAACTTTGTCATACTAAAAAATGGTTCAGAGAAGCTACTAGAATGATGCCTGGGTTGGAAACTTTGTCATACTAAGAAATGGTTCAGAGGAATTACTAGAATGATGCCTGGGTTGGAAACTTTGTCATACTAAGAAATGGTTCAGAGAAGCTACTAGAATGATGCCTGGGTTGGAAACTTTGTCATACTAAGAAATGGTTCAGAGAAGCTACTAGAATGATGCCTGGGTTGGAAACTTTGTCATACTAAGAAATGGTTCAGAGGAGCTTCTAGAAAGATACCTGGGTTGAAAATTTGTCATATTAAGAAATGGATCAGAGAAGCTACTAGAATGTTGCCTGGGTTGGAAACTTTGTCATACTAAGAAATGGTTCAGAGAAGCTACTAGAATGATGCCTGGGTTGGAAAGTTGTGATACTTGAAACTGTTTTTCTCTTGAAATATGAAAAGTTACAGGGGACCTGCTCAATGTGTTTAAAATTGTTAAGGGAAATGATGGTGTTGATGTATCACTTTTTTCATAGTTAACAGTGAGAACAGTAGGACAAGGGAAGACAAACATAAATTTTGGTAGGGTAGAGGTCACCATCAGCCTAGAGGTTGGCCTTCAAAATGATTGCTTTCAAATGTTGAAAATATAGTAAATTTAAGAAAAAGCTTGACAATTATATGAATGATAAGGACTGGCTTTTAGGTTTAATAGTTTTATTTAGCACAGAGGACAGCCTAGATGGACTAACAAGTACCTTGTTAAGCCTAAATTTTATGTTATGATGCATTACCTGTTGTACAAGTTTGGTTGTATCCAACCAATCTTCAGATACGCCCATAAGACTGGGACAGTTTTGTATGTACTTTTAAACTTTTCTTGATGTTTGGCCCATGGCCTTCAAAAGGTAACCAGACCTATAACTTTGTATGTAGTAGCTGCTGCATCAGTTTGGTCTACCCCTTCAATCTTGAGACATCCTGTCCACAACATGAAAATGGACGGATGAATGAACAGAGACAAACCAGTATATCCCACTCCTTTTCACAGGTGGGGGTATAACAAAATACAATAATTAATATTTTAGTTAAGATTTCTGAAATGTTTTTTCAAAGTTTTTTCTTTGAATTTTATCCAATATTCACACATAACTTTTCTTTCCAATGCTACTGAACCCAAAATTCAGCCATCTTGACTTATCATTAAAGCATGTCATGAACCATTTCAATACCAGTTTCCTCTCACAATATGACATCTTATTCAATAATATTATCAATATATTTATTTTTTACAAATTGAAGTAACTCGCAGGACAGATCCCGATTCAGACATCAGAACCTTTACTTTTTAACATGACCTATCTAATTTTTTAGAACTTCTTTTCATCTCATAAAACTCTATATGGTCTAACAGGGATTTTAAGAGAAAATGAAAAAAATCCAGCAGTAACAGTTGAGGAGAGACTAGTTGGACAGATTGTAGGATGGGCAATAGCAAATGGTCAATCAAGTCTGGTCAAACTAGAAACTTACTACAAGTGGAATACCTGAGGGGTCACTTTTCTAGTTGTGTTGCAAATTTAAAAGCATTAAAAAAAATTAAGATAAATTGGTAAGTTACACAAACATTTGGCAAATGATTCTTTAACTACAGTAAATGCAAACTAATGCATTTGGATTATCATAATTTAAACTAAAATACAGATGAAAACATGCCCAATAAAAGAACAGAAAAAAGGATTCTGGCAACGTGATGGAAAAATATCTCAAGCACCGTTCCTTGCAGAGATTATAAGTTAAAGGAGCAAATTATCTCTGTACAAATTACTAGTTAGGCCTAACTTTGAATACTATTAAAACTATCTTATTAAAGTTTACAATGTTACTTAAGGGGTTGTTTCAAATTTCACAAAAAGCTACATAAGAACAATCTGTGCTAGCTATCCATAAATTAGCAGTGAAAGACTAGAGGGAAAGTAGCTAGTCATCACCACCCATTACCAATGGCTGATCATAACAACATCCCCATGGTTAAAAGGGTAGACATGTTTGATGACACAGGGATAGAAACCTACAGATTGGAAGTTGAACTCTCTAACAACCTGGTCATGTCAGGGCATTATTTATAGGATTAGAGCTTCTGATTTCTATATTCTGAAAGTAATAAACCAAAAAAAAGTTAACAATTTGAAAAAGCATCACTCCATTTAAAGTTTTTATAGCCAACTGATGACCTTATGGAATGAACTGTCATTAAGAGTTGCAGAGTTAGCATTTTTTATGAATTTAAAAGTTGAATCAATTACTTTTTAAACATATGCAGTGGTTTTAAATGTTCTATTTTTCCCAAGGGAAAGTGTGGAAAGACCATTTCAATGAAACAAATGATCTTTGTCATCTATAGGATATGCTATGTTAATTAATATATTGTATAGGGCCTTATCAAAATTTAACCATACATGTATTCTAATACAGAAATTTAAAGGTTTCGTACACAGCTTGAAGTAATCTAGTGAGATGGAAAAAAATTGTAAAAACCAACAACAAATTAAAAAAATTACTAAACCGAAGTTTGTCTTCATTTTTCTGTATTTTCTGTTAGCATTTTCTCAGTTGTCAACAATTTCAGACTGTCTAGTGAATTAAATACACAAAAACGAGTCAGAGATAAACTTGTAATTTATAAAACAAACTACAACTAGGCATAGCATCCATAATAGCATGCAAAATAAAAAAAAATGGGCAGACAAATATTCTTTAAAGATTTAACATTTATTTAGTACTATTTTATTATATGGATAATTCAAGGATATCATTAGAAGGCTTGCCATAGCTTCTTCAGATAAAATATGAAAATTAAAATATTATGCCCAATGTATTTGTCAGTTCACTACTTGTGACAGAAGTATGAAAGAGAACACAAAACAACATACGCATATAATACAAACTCTACCAATATAAGAACCCTCATCTTACTTTGATTTATTCATGTTGAAGGCTGCTGACCAGGAACTAGGGGCAGAATTCTCCAAAACCAATATAACCTAGTAACCATTCACAAATTGAAGACTAGGTCTCATATTTATTTCTTATAATTTAATACTAAATATTCTCCAAATCCTACATAAATATAAGTCCACTGCAGTAAGTAAGAAACAACTGAAAACATGCTAACTTGTCAAGTCAGCAAAATTGTTAAAGTAAATTTTATGTATTTCCCTGAAACACGAGGTCAAGGTACATCTATAGTTTCCAGCTGGTAAAGTCTTGCAACTTACTGAACTAAATGCCATTAAAGCAAATAGTTTTCCAATCCATTCTTTAAAGTGAGCTTAGAAGGTTTGCCATCTAATCAATGAATTAATTTTCAAGCCAACAACATAAACACCATAACGAAAAATTATGGGCTTCATAAATATTTTCTGAATCATATGTGACATTATGAATATTTATTGGCGTTGCTATTATTATTATTAAGTGTTATGATGGTAACAGCTTTCGTGCACTCGATTATCAAAAGTTACATCCTTCTTTATTTATATTTAAAATTAATCCATCACTTAGCTTACTGTTCATTATTTCTCTAAGTTCAACCAGTGCAAAATACAACATTCTAAGGTAATAATTTTAATTTATAATCATACAAAATGTATTTCATGACGGTTAGTATGGATATTAAAACTTTCATTAAAATAAAGTCTAGAATAACGTTTCGACCATCTTACGTTATCTTCACGTTAACCATATAACTTACTTTAAGCATGTTATGGTAGTCTGAATTACCCTTCAAAGCAAGATGATCGGACTCAAAGAAAAATTCTCCAATATCATCATAACTTTCGTTTTCTTTACTTTGATCAACCTGTGTCTCCGCTAGGCTTTTCTTCAACGCTTTAGTCGCAGAATCAGTCAGGGCATCACCCTGAAATACCAGTCTGTCAGTATCATTTTCATCTGATTTTTCATTGTTATTACATACTTCAGAAGTCACGTCTGACATTATTACTATTTAACGCTGTTCTCATCAACAAACACAGCATGTGTTAAGGCTATATATAAACGTACTTCATTTTTATCATTTCTTTCTCTTAACTGACACCTAGTGAGGAAAAGAATGACTATTAAATTCTTAATATTAACTCAGAAATACCATGAGACTTTTAATACATTTCTTTAGCATCACAGAGAATCGTTTGTTTTATTACAGAAAAATCACATTAGACAATATGTTTAGTCCATTGCGGGGAATCAAACCCCGGATTTTATCAATGTGACTCAGTAAACTGTTCCATTGAAAAACAATCTGAAAGAAATGATTCTGTATTAATTTGTCGTTTGTTTACTGATAATTGTGGCTGTAACAATTCTAAATTTATGTTAAAGTATAGAATTTGCTTATGGACGGTGAAATTCAGAGTGTAATGGAAAAGACAGATACATTAATAGCACGAAGAAAGCTTATGATGAAAATTTTATATAGGTTAAGATATAATATTTAGTATTATATGATTGTATTCTGATGTTTACAGTGTGCACAAATTACGGTTGTTATACATTTATATATTTAGAAACGGCTGGTATGAGTAGAGAAGGCGCTAATAGAGAAGTGAACAACGTTCCGACCTTCTTCAGTCATTGTCAGGTTTACTTGAGTTTGTGAACCAGATGATGACCGAAGAAGGTCGAAACGTTGTTTGCTCTTCTATTTGTGCCTTCTCTACCCATACCAGTCGTTTCTAAATATATAATTTTCTCTACAAGTGGGTTTTTCTCGTCATCACGGAAAATTATGGTTGTACCTCGTTTTACGACTTAGGGCCCAGCATGGCCAAGTAGATTAAGGCGTTCGACTTGTAATTTGAGTTCCCATTGAACCAAACATGCTCGCCCTTTCAGCCGTGGGGGCGTTATAATTGACGGTTAAACGCACTGTTCGTTGGTAAAAGAGTAACCCAAGAGTTGGCGGTGGGTAGTGATGACTAGCTGCCTTCTCTCCAGTCTTACACTGCAAAATTAAGAACGGCTAGCACAAATAGCCCTCGTGTAGCTTTGCGCGAAATTTAAAAACAAACAAATCTTTTGTTTTATTTTCATCTCTTCCATTCGTCTATCCCAACGGACACGCGTAGAAGAATATGAGAAACATTGATCTAGATCTGTGGGGTTTTTTAGTCTGTTTTACTTTACCAAAATTCACATACACTTTACCATTGTAAGAGTCCTTATGATACGTCTCCGGTTTGCTGACTCAAATTGTTTTGATGCGCCTAGAACTGGCGAAAGTGCAGTACATAGCAGAGGGTACGACCAATCAAAACCAAACAATTTTTTCAAAACAACACCTTTTTCTCTTTTCGCTCAAAAATTTATAGTAATGACATCAATAGAATGTATGACTCCTTGCCCAAATAAGTTGTTATTCGTTTTGTTTTTGATATCTCAAACAAAACGACCAATTTATGAAACAAGTGGCAGAACGTGAATGTTTTTGTAATAATCACTTTTATGTAATTTTATGGACACCTTTTTATTGTTCTAATTGCTTTTCTATGTTTCAATTTTCTTATAACTCTTTAAAATCGTAATACTGTTTATTATCTCTTTTACAAAGGTAAACCTTTCTTGTGTTTCTCGTTATCACATTTATTAACTAGTTTCCATTACCTAATAAGTAACACAAATATTATTTATCTTGTATTTTAATACTATTGCAATATTTACATACACAAAATTATGGTATTGAAATTATATATATATATATGTCATCACTCAGTTCAAAAATAGTATATATACATATATGGATAATAAACAAAAACATTATTATCCCAGATCTTTTTGAAATACGGATTGAATCGTGAAGAACCAAAAAATAGATATTTTACGAACTTCAAATGTTTTTACTGTGCAGAATTTTTTACCTTTGCATCGCTGTCAACTTTTTCCCTTGTAGCCCATAGAAGTAACACCCAAATCATGTTTGTGAAATGAAATTACTTGTGATAGATATTTTTCCTATTGTGTTAGATCGCCTCAAAATAGTTTAACTTCGTGTAAAACTTCTGTCGTCAAAATCATCTACGTTTAACCATGCTTTAGTTATTCACATTACATCAAAATCCTCTTCTTGATGACGTGAAACCCACTTGAAATAAAATTGCATCTCAGAACGGCTGGTATGGGTATTAACACTTTTGTTGATAAGGAGATAACAGGTTAAGAAAGACAGAGTAAAGCTACTCAAGGGCTATCTGTGCTAGCCGTCCCTAATTTAGCAGTGTAAGACTAGAGGGAAAGCCACTAGTCATCACCACCCACCACCAACTCTTGGGCTACTTTTTTTACCAACGAATAGTAGGATTGACCAGAACATTATAACGCCCCCACGGCTGAAAGGGCATGTTTGTTGCAACGGGGATGCGAATCCGCGACCCTCAGATGGCTTAGGAAGGTCAAAACAATGTTCTCTCCTTTTTAAAATCTTTCATTCTTACTAATGTTCTAAAGTCATCTATTTTATTTCTTATACTTCAGCATTGCAATAGTAACAATGAAGCCTACTCTTATGACATCTATAAGCTGTAAATCTTCATCTTCACATTTAGTTTATCCTAGCCCTCACCTCTTTCTAGTCCTAGTTTAAAACTTCCTTTACAGCTGAGTCGATAGCCTTAGCACACAAGCCACGCCCTGTCATATTTAAATGTAAGCCATCCATTGCACACAGCTCCTTTTCTCCACCAATACCACAAGTGAAACCTGTCTTTTTTTTCCCCTTACACATTAACCTGAGTCTAGCATTTAACTCTACTGACTATTTATAACTTCATCCTGAAAGTTAATTCTTGACAGTATCTCTGATAAAATTGAGTTATGACTTTTTTCTTTTGATGCCTTTATCAACTCTTTGGACTTATTAGTTCCTCTGAACTACTGTTCCCTACATTATTATCCCTACATGCACCACAAGGAGTGCACATGTGCTAGTCCCCTTTGTTATATTTCCTGCTCTGTCAGTTATATCCTCTATCTGTGCCCCCGGGGTAGTATAATCCAATTCTTTTCTCCCTATTTACCCCATAGACTATTACATCAACATGTCTTAATTCAAAACGACAACAACAACAATTTTAAATCTTGTGGTTTTATAAAACTGTGTCAATAATTGTATAAATATGTTAGAACAAACTGCAGACCATTAATACGTTGATTATAAAACACTTTCAACAAATGTAACCTCACCTGTATAACTCAGGCTTTGTTCAATCTTGTCTGTGAAATATTACCTGAATCTTTGTGAGAGATTTAAGAATCCATACTATTGTACCAAGATTTTGTTAAAACCTTCAGGCATTATCTACTTCTGTTTATATTTAGAGCAACAAACTGGCTAGTTTGACAGGGTGACAATGAATTACATGCTAGAGATAAGACTAATTAGACCAATCCAAACTCTTAAAAATATTTATGAGAAATAGTTTCAATCAAACTTTCAAAATGGTGAGGAAAGTTGAAAGGAGTCTCGTTTATAAGACAACTAAGGTAGCATGATCGATTAAAAGAGATTCAGAGTATAACAAATATTTTTAAAGATATGTCTGTCGAACTGGAAGATAAAACATTAATAGATTCAAGAATAAACTTATTTACCGTGATTTTAATATTATGGGTATTAGAAAGAAAATGAATGCTTTCAGAGCACAAGTAAAGTGAAAGATTGATATAATATGAACTACTGTCACTTGTTAGACTCAGAAAACATTGATAAAATGAATTTTTTATGTTGTATAAGTTATTTAATAGTGTTAGAATGTTTTACACTTAGTAATGATCTGAATCTTTATACAAAGGATGACTACAGCCTCTTGAGACTGAAAACGTGGTAGTTAAGAGGTAAGATCCTTAAGGTATACAGGTCACAGTCAGGGGCTTCAGGAATAGAACTTATTAACTGACAGTTAGGCAGGTGATGTCAGTGTGAAATTATGTAATGAGATCAGAGTTGTTATTAATGTAATAACTACAGGTGAATTTCATTGTAGACATTTATTAGAATTGTATAGAGTTAAAAAGTGAGTGAGCTAGACAGGTATCTAAAAGTTATTTAGAGCAATTGGCCAGAAAATGAACCAAGAGAAATGCCATTTCAGATTTATTGTCATCCATTAATGAACAAGTGGCTGACAGAAGTGAAGTGGGGAACATTTGTGAAAGAGTGATCTTTACATAATTAAGTTTGATGTTTTTGTTACTTGTTAAGGTAAAAATAAAGTAAAATTTTTAATAATCAGGTTTCAGATGTATCATCAGTAAACTGAAGTAAAAACAATTAAAGTTGATGACAGACAAGTATAGAAAAATTGCAAAAAAAACAACAAACAAGGATAACCAGTAAGGTCAATCCTTTTGTTACAAAAACGAATGTTAGCAACATTTCCAATTCTTACTGGTTGATTGGAAATATTTGGATTGATCTGAGTCATTTGATGAAAAGTACAAAAATATAGTCATTAAAAATAGATAATAGTTATGGACAGGCAAGAATTTTGTCGGATTTTAATGAAGGTTAAAGGTAAAAAATGTGGGCCTTTCTTTCAGTTTCCAGTATATCAATGATAAAACTCCAAAAGGTGCTAGTAATTTACACACTCACTTACTGAAATAAATAAAAAAGTGTGAATCTATTAAAGTAAAATCTTGCATCACTAATCTGTTAAGTTTTTTTTTGAAAGAATGTGATTTTTAACCTTCATTTTGAAAAACAGTATATTTTATAAGGAGCCATCATTCACAATGTTTTTCAATATATATCATAAAAAAGTGACTGTTTTAGGTAGTATTTTACAATGTAAACCCAAATATATTACGGTTTTGTTTAAAGAATTATCACTAAGCCCTTCATTTATTTTGATACATTTATACGGGTAAAACTCCGTTAGTGGCCCACATGCTTGGTGCTATATACTGAACCAATGTTCACAACTGTACTTTATTACTGTTTTCATATTACATAGTATTATGTAAAGATAACTTACTGAAGCCTAATAAGTGTTTTTTCTCCATAAGACACTTAAACTACATACGTGAAGATAAATTCTGAAGATGTGTTTCCAAATTAATTATCACATTTTCTAAATCGTCAATATATTTGTAAGCAGCACAAAATTATTTTCTTACTCATGCACGAGCATTTTTTATCTCTTCTTAATTGGAATTGACCGATTCCTCCAATAATAGAATGCAACATTTTCTCTCGATGCATGTAACCCTAATCAGTTCTATCAATCTGCCACTCTTCGTTTGGCAATACTCGTTATCTAAAGTTAAGTTTATGCCTCCTTCAAATGTTTTAGTTTGACATTTCTCTGTAACTTTGTTATTAATTCCTTTCAACAGATTTACTCTCTGTTATAGAATATCAATATTTGTAACTTACTGAGTTATTCCGCAGTGGAATCATACAGTTACACAACTTATTTCTTCATTACAAAAGTTGTTATTGTTTCTGCGGGCACAGTTGTGCTTGGTTATTCATTTTGCATCATAAATTCTATGCTACCACTTCAGAGATTATATTTTCTGTTAGCACGTTCACAGAGACATCAGGTCTTTTTCAGTAGAACTTTATCATGAGATTCATCGTCCAAAGAACCGGCTTTTATCAGGCCTCACACTGAGTTTAGAAGTCCACACATTTGAAATACAGTCCAGTGACTGTGGAGAGATAACACACTATACTGTTATGGTGTTTGTATACTTCTATTGTAAATATTATTATTATTTGTTATTTGGGTTCCATAACATAAGTTTCACTAGATAGGTTAATACTCATAGTCAAGTGTAGGTTAGCCTTTAGTCTAAGTTGTATTTTTTCTACTGTACCATTCTCTTAAGCCTACCATGGTCTTCGCTATTTATGATTACGTGTAATTCATCGTAATGGTATACCTACCATTAATTTCACTATTTATTCCTACATTATGTCTCATACAGAGCTTATTATTACAAGTCACTTAATTTTATACAGTCAGGTTTATTTCCTTTTCGTTATTATTTCTTTTTTATTGTCTTCTTCTTCACTCCTAACAATAAAATTATTCACTCATCTTACATCGAACCTTAACGAGTCATTTATTTTGGTGTGTTTTTGTTTTAAAGACCAGCTTATAGGTTTTGGTACTAGTAGAAACATTTTGAAAAGGGATAAATATGAGTTTGATCCCTTTGTGTTTTCAGAAATTAGTAATTTA
Organism: Carcinoscorpius rotundicauda; assembly: GCA_011833715.1. Classification (NCBI taxonomy): domain Eukaryota; kingdom Metazoa; phylum Arthropoda; class Merostomata; order Xiphosura; family Limulidae; genus Carcinoscorpius; species Carcinoscorpius rotundicauda. The sequence goes on from CM022400.1 coordinate 5,911,794, forward strand.
ACTTTGTATACCCATAACTACAGACAGCTAATGTTACTTTTTATCATTTTTATAGGGACCATTGATTGAATACTTAGATTACATTGGTGATGCGTTGAATGTTTAATACGTTACTCTCTCTAAAACCCTTTACTTGGCCATCAAACATCAGTTTTTATGACAAACAGGTGTGTAGTTTCTAAGAGTGTGTTCATCCTATAATTTTTCTGTGTGATAAAATTTATGATGTTATAAATAAAATGTTGGTAATGTTGCAGTTCACGCGAAGTTGATTTCAGTAAAACATTCAGAAACTGAGCAAAACTCATTAATACACGTATATTCCCTATTTTTATTTATGCAAATTTAAATATTTATTATTTTATAGACAAAGTCATTCTTTTCTCTAAAACCAAAAAAAACAGAAACCTGTTAGAAGTAAGAATGTATTCTCAAGACGTCTGGTATGGTATAACAACTTTAATTAAAATAGGGTACAGAACAACGTTTTAACCTTCTTAAGTAATCTTCGGGTTAGGCCATCTTCTCTTGTTTGTTTTGTAGGGGTATTGCTCCTGTCGGAGGGCCTAGTGCGTTAAGGCGTGCGCTTCGTAATCTGAGGGTCGCGGGTTCGCGCCAAACATGCTCGCCCTCCCAGCCATGGGGGCGTTATAATGTTACGGTCAAACCCACTATCCGTTGGTAAAAGAGTAGCCCAAGAGTTGGCGGTGAGTGGTGATGACTAGCTGCCTTCCCTCTAGTCTTACACTGCAAAATTAGGGACGGTTATCAGAGATAGCCCTCGAGTAGCTTTGTGCGAAATTCCAAAACAAACCTGTCGGAGGCACTTCCTTTCTTTTCACACATTTGACCTGTTATTTCGGATTCTCTTACACAACATTCAAATCATATCATGTTCTGGGTACTCAAATTGAAATTACAGTTTGTTTTTGAAGTGCATTTCCTTCCACGGCTACACAATGGCGACTGTGGCTGTTCTGCAAGATGACTTCAAGGTTAATCACCTTGCGAGGTTTTAACTTCACGAACATGCCTGTTATGGAGAATATCAACCATGGACTGCATGGGTAAAGCAGAAGAGGATAGCTATCCATCCCTACCATGCTTTCATTGAATAAATTGGTATGGTCTGTTTTCTAGAATTGGGTTTCTTTGTCAGCCACTGCCATATCTCTGATAATGACATTCTTCCGGACTTTTTACCACCTGTTCGGCCTGGCATGGCTAGGTGGTTAAAGCACTCGACTCGTAATCTGAGGGTCGTGGGTTCGAATCTCCATCACAACAAACATGCTTGCCCATTTAGCCTCGGGGGTATTATAAAGTGACGGGCTATCCCACTATTAGTTGTTAAAAGAGTAGCCCAAGAGTTGGCGGTGGGTGGTGATGATTAGCTGCCTTCCCTACAGTATAATATTGCTAAATTAGGGATGGCTAGCGCAGATAGCCTCGTGTAGTTTTGCGCAATATTAAAAAAACAAACAACCCACTCACCAAGTATTCACCCTCCTGTCTTCTAATGGAGTGTAGGAGTTTTTATCACTTTCCAGTTCCAAGTGGCTGAGATGGTTGATCGTGAAGACACAATCCTGAATAGTTTTACAAAAAAGATGGCTATAACCATTCAGTTAAAAGTAGGGCAGTGGTGTTCTTCTGATAAAGATGAGATGTGGCATCCTTGAGGAGTTGAGCTGTAACTTTGGTAAATAACGTGACTTCGTGATACTATTTACACAGTCACTGAAGTTGAACCGCCAAAAATGCAGATCATCCCTTCCATTAGAAATCCTCGTCTTACTGCCTCATGGATGTCAGTATCCCCTGACCTTGTGTTGGATCTAGAATAAACCAATCAACAAACGTCCTCACATATGTTTTTGGATTGTCAATCTTCCACCTTCAAAGGAAATCAATTTCTTCTCTGTGTTGTTGGCCATAGCAGTGATATGTGGGATTGTTCCAGTGCTATCCTTAGCTATGCCTTGTTCTCTTCTATTACGAGAATATTATTGGTATTAGGAAGGTCCCAGCCTGTTTCACGCTTGGGGGAGTTGATAACATGCAATAGGCATCCTTTCTATACCAGATGTCAAGTTCCCAGATCAGTAGTGCAGAGCTAGTCCTGTTTCATACTTGGGAATTGGAGTGGTTCTTTGGTTTGATATGAAGAAAATATGGCCATCATCCTTTTCTCACACAGATGTCGGTACTCCACAAGGGAGTTTGGAATGTAGTTAACTTATTGAGTACAGTCTACCAAGCTGTAGTCACTCCACGTCGGGGAGCACTTCTTTCATTACCCAATTTTCTCATTGTGGGATTGAGTTACAATATGTTTCTCTAGTTGAGATCTCCTTCCTGCCACATCCCTTTTCATTTGGATGTGTTCAGTTCTTATTTCACTTTTTCCTACTACACACGTAACTGATGGACGAAGAGTATACCTGATGCAGATGTGGTGCAGTTTCTCTCTTCAGATCTGGCTCTCTCAGCTACGGTTTGTTTCTTTTTGGCTCTCTCAGCTACGGTTTGTTTCTTTTTGGCTCTCTCAGCTACGGTTTGTTTCTTCTTTGGAATTTCACGCAAAGCTACACGAGGGCTATCTGCGCTAGCTGTCCCTAATTTGTAGTCGTCACTACCCACCGCCAACTCTTGGGCTCCTTTTTTACCAACGAAAAGTGGGATTGACCGACACATTATAATTTCTTGTGAAAGGAGAGAAGTAGGTATCTAAAACAAATTTTCAGTAAAGGAAAATTATAACTTTCTTGGCTGCTCAAAGTACTTTTTCAGTTTTTATATTTCTGTGTTACACTATTAATTTGATTTCGCACTTTCTGTTTCTGCAATATTCAAAGGTTTTTCAATTGATTACTTAGAATAGTTTCAAAATATGTTAATTAAACATGATTCATCAATTACTTTTGCTTCAGTCTTTAAATTGACATTATCAATTTTGTGTCAAGTTTTCTACTTTCTGAATAAAATCTTTACATTATTCGCAAACAGAAAATCTCTGTATTTGATACTTGTGAGAATTCCTATGTGTGTGTTCTTACAGAAAATCTCTGTATTTGATGTTTGTCAAAATTCCTATGTGTATGTTCTTACAGAAAAACTCTGTATTTGATACTTGTGAGAATTCCTATATGTATGTTCTTATATCTGGTTGTCTTAATTAAGTTAAGGCACTCAACTTGTAATTCGAGGGTCGCGGGTTTGAATCCCCGTCACACCAAATATGCTTGCCCTTTCAGCTGTGACGGTCACTCCCACTATTCGTTGGTAAAAGAGTAGCCCAAGAGTTAGCGGTGGGTAGTAACGACTATCTGCCTTCCCTCTAGTCTTACACTGCTAAATTAGGGACGGCTAGCACAGATAGCCCTCGTGCAGCTTTGCGCGAATTTAAAAAAACACAAACCAAACATAATTAAATATATTTTGAAGAGCTTGAAATTCTTTATTCGGTTACAAGAGCTGTTCTGTGTCACTTGCAGACGCGTGACCACACTGTAGTTGTAGGAATATCAGGCGCGTGACCACACTGTAGTTGTAGGAATATCAGACGCGTGACCACACTGTACATGTAGTTGTAGGAATATCAGACGCGTGACCACACTGTAGTTGTAGGAATATCAGACGCGTGACCACACTGTACATGTAGTTGTAGGAATATCAGACGCGTGACCACACTGTAGTTGTAGGAATATCAGACGCGTGACCACACTGTAGTTGTAGGAATATCAGACGCGTGACCACACTGTAGTTGTAGAAATATCAGACGCGTGACCACACTGTAGTTGTACGAATATCAGATGCGTGACCACACTGTACATGTAGTTGTAGGAATATCAGACGCGTGACCACACTGTAGTTGTAGGAATATCAGACACGTGACCACACTGTAGTTGTAGGAATATCAGACGCGTGACCACACTGTAGTTGTAGGAATATCAGACGCGTGACCACACTGTACATGTAGTTGTAGGAATATCAGACGCGTGACCACACTGTAGTTGTAGGAATATCAGACGCGTGACCACACTGTACATGTAGTTGTAGGAATATCAGACGCGTGACCACACTGTAGTTGTAGGAATATCAGACGCGTGACCACACTGTACATGTAGTTGTAGGAATATCAGACGCGTGACCACACTGTAGTTGTAGGAATATCAGACGCGTGACCACACTGTAGTTGTAGGAATATCAGACGCGTGACCACACTGTAGTTGTAGGAATATCAGGCGCGTGACCACACTGTAGTTGTAGGAATATCAGACGCGTGACCACACTGTAGTTGTAGGAATATCAGACGCGTGACCACACTGTAGTTGTAGGAATATCAGACGCGTGACCACACTGTAGTTGTAGGAATATCAGACGCGTGACCACACTGTAGTTGTACGAATATCAGATGCGTGACCACACTGTACATGTAGTTGTAGGAATATCAGACGCGTGACCACACTGTAGTTGTAGGAATATCAGACACGTGACCACACTGTAGTTGTAGGAATATCAGACGCGTGACCACACTGTAGTTGTAGGAATATCAGACGCGTGACCACACTGTACATGTAGTTGTAGGAATATCAGACGCGTGACCACACTGTAGTTGTAGGAATATCAGACGCGTGACCACACTGTACATGTAGTTGTAGGAATATCAGACGCGTGACCACACTGTAGTTGTAGGAATATCAGACGCGTGACCACACTGTAGTTGTAGGAATATCAGACGCGTGACCACACTGTACATGTAGTTGTAGGAATATCAGACGCGTGACCACACTGTAGTTGTAGGAATATCAGACGCGTGACCACACTGTAGTTGTAGGAATATCAGACGCGTGACCACACTGTAGTTGTAGGAATATCAGAGAGTAGTTTTGAAGAAGGTACGTCTAGTTCTCTGAAAACGTACTCGAAGACAAAGGAAAGTACGGGAACGAGCTATCACGTTTTTTTAGGACAAAATGAAAGTAGGAAGGCCTAGTTTTAAAATATGTAAATAAACTTGAACCTGTTTTTGATCAACACTGCTACTCATGTTTTAATACTTCATCTCTTGTACGTAATTAAATTATAGCTAGAATTTTTTTTTTCAAACTGATGTCAGTAGTGCCATTAGAAGCACTTTCTTTACCATGACTACTCATAAAGCATGACAACATTTGGAAGATGGCTAGAACATACGGCGTTGTTGTAAGCGAACTAAATCTATCTATTTATATATATATATTTATGTGTATATATATATATATAAATTTCCGAGCACTATATTGAAATAAATGACCAGAAGGCGCCCCCCGCTAGTACAGCGGTATGTCTTCGAATTTACAACGCTAAAATCAGGGGTTCGATTCCCTTCGGTGGGCTGAGCAGATAGCTCTAAGTGGCTTTGCTACAAAAATAACACACAAACACACACAGACTACAAGGTAAAGTATGCTTAACCCTGTATCTGTAGTCATACATTTTGTAGCTACAGAGAATACGGACGCAGCTAGTCCAATCGATAACTGGCCGCGCACCAGTTTGTAATTCGTCGTTATACGAAGTCAGCCGTTGTAAAACCTAGAACGGTAGTGGGGAACAAACGCGTTCTTTTACATGAATGATGTCACCATGTAATTGTTAGCTATCTTGTTTTTGGTGCGACAGACGAACCACTGGAAGGTCATGCGCCATTTTCTTTTATTCGTTATAATATTATTCAACGTCGACTTTAATGGGGGTTTAATCACTTTGAGGAACGACAAGCGAAAGATTAAGGGCGAAACGAAGAACTTGGACATTGCCGTCGTCTATCCGATCAATGGCACCGGCGGATGGTTGGGTGGACAAGGTTGCCAACCGGCCGCAGGAATGGCTCTTACTGACGTCAACAACGAGCCTAACCTCTTGCATGGATACAGGCTGTGGATACACTCGAGGGATAGTGAGGTAACGCGTTTTGAAACCTCACACGTACAGTAGATGTGAGGATATTATATATCTTATAACGGGCTTGCTGTGTAAATGTAGATGTGAGGATATATATCTTATATCGGGCTTGCTGTGTAAATGTAGATGTGAGGATATATATCTTATATCGGGCTTGCTGTGTAAATGTAGATGTGAGGATATATATCTTATATCGGGCTTGCTGTGTAAATGTAGATGTGAGGATATATATCTTATATCGGGCTTGCTGTGTAAATGTAGATGTGAGGATATTATACATCTTATATCGGGCTTGCTGTGTAAATGTAGATGTGAGAATATTATATATCTTATATCGGGCTTGCTGTGTAAATGCAGATGTGAGGATATTACATATCTTATATCGGACTTGCTGTGTACAGTTTGTGAAGAATTAAAAATAACACGAGGGCGCTCTATCAACACTGATATATTTTTATAACACGAGGGCGCTTCAGCAACACTGATATATTATTGTAACACGGGGGCGCTCCAGCAACACTGATATATTTTTGTAACACGAGGTCGCTCCAGCAACACTGATATATTTTTGTAACACGAGGGCGCTCCAGCAACACTGATATATTTTTGTAACACGAGGGCGCTCCAGCAACACTGATATATTTTTGTAACACGAAGGCGCTCCAGCAACACTGATTTATTTTTGTAACACGAGGGCGCTCCAGCAACACTGATATATTTTTTAACACGAGGGCGCTCTAGCAACAAAGATATATTTTGTAACACGAGGGCGCTCCAATAACACTGATATATTGTTTGACCATAGTCGTTTTGATGAATACTTACTGGTAGTCCACTGTCGTGTGCTTGACCGTTGTCGTTTTGATTAATACTAACTGGTGGTTCACTGTCGTGTCCTTGACCGTTGTCGCTTTGATTAATACTAACTGGTGGTCCACTGTCATGTGTTTGACCGTTGTCGTTTTGATTAATTCTAACTGGTGGTCCACTGTCGTGTGCTTGACCGTTGTCGTTTTGATGAATACTAACTGGTGGTCCACTGTCGTGTCCTTGACCGTTGTCGCTTTCATTAATACTAACTGGTGGTCCACTGTCATGTGTTTGACCGTTGTCGTTTTGATTAATTCTAACTGGTGGTCCACTGTCGTGTCCTTGACCGTTGTTGTTTTGATTAATTCTAACTAGTGGTCCACTGTCCTGAGTTTGACTATTGTTTTAATTTTTACTTATCAGTAGTCCACAGTCGTGTGCTCGGATAACAATAGCATCCTTTTTCCCCTACGTTAGTTTCATATTTTTAGGTCTATGATGTGGTCGTTTTCTTGAACGTGAAAAGCTATAGTTGATGTGTTTATACCACAGTTCTTAATATCTCTTTGGTGTCCTTTGAACCTTAACTGTATCAGGCGTTATGTATCATTTAATAAACTCACGTCCAGTCTTACAAATCTCTGCATCTCAGTCCTCTCACAGAGAACATAGTTAAACCACACTAGCCTTTAAGATAAAACAAATTATTTGTTGTGGTTTCGATGTAAAATTGTACCTTAAATTTAAGAATGTATTATTTGAATAATGAAACTGTCCTTTTTATCTTATTTTAAAATTATTATTTAATTTCCCTTATGTTTATTATACTGAAGCAATCGATTTATATTCTTCATAGCTGTATACGTTTATAAACTTCAGTACGAGATCTTAGCTATTGTTATCTAAACCTTAGATATAAATAACACTAGATTGGAAGTCACGTAGTATTTATCACGCGCAAGTGGCCGCCATTGTTAGTTGTTTAGTTTTCATTGTCCGCTAATCGAACTGACAATTACAACGCGGTCCCGCCTCACATGTTACGGCCATTTTCCATATAAACTAGACGTCTGGATAATTTTATTTAATTTTAATACATTTGTTGCGCCAAGGTAATCTACACCTGATTCTAACTATGAAATTTGTGGAAACATTGTCCACAAAACAAAGACATCTGATTTGTCATATGAAAAAAAAAAAAAGGAGAGAGAGTAGGTTTTCCTCAGAGGGAAATCTTAAGACTAAAATCTGTTATTTTATCTCAGTTTTCATTAGCTGTCACAGCAAAATATACATTTCTAATACCGTCAATGGATAACAGATGGCGCATTATGTCGTTTTCTGAAAGGGAGAATTGCATGAGACATCTGCACCTCCAAAAACTTAATGTTATTAATTAAAATAGGTTGAATTAATTAAGAAAATTTATTATCTAAATATAATTAAATTTATTCGGATTTATCTGAGACGTTGGGGTAAAAATTGAAACAAATGCTTCAAATATATACTATAAAACATGGAGTCCAAAAGAAGCAACATAAAATCATTACACATTCTTCATCAATGGTGCATTACATGTGGTGTAATAGATCTAAAGACAATTAATTTAGCAATGCTGCTCTTTCAAAGACTACCTGTATCTCTTATTATCGAGTCATGACAGCACGATCATGTTCTCTTTATCCACTTCTCTTCAAGATCTCACAAACAAATTATCACAATAATTCAATTTTTATTGCAGTTTAACTCGTGCACATGACTAGTCTCATATTATAAAGAATAAATAAATAATTTATCATCATGGTAAAATCCGGTTTCAAATAGTTCACTGACATCATTATTACTCTATAATCAGAACAAATATTTTGGACGAAACTACTGATATTTCCTCATTACTGTACTGGAATTTACTCGTTTATTTTGAATTTCGCAAAAAGTTGGACAAGGGCTATCTGTGCTCGCCATGCCTAATTTAGCAGTGTAAGACTAAAGGGATGGCAGTTAGTCATCACTACTACCAACTCGTGGGTTACTCTTTTATCAAGGAATAGTGGGATTGACCGTCACATTATAACGCCTCCACGGCTGAAAGAGCGAACATGTTTGTTGCGAGGGGGATTCGAACCCCCGACCCACAAAGTACGAGCCGAACGCCTTAACTCACCTGGCCATGCTGGGCTGGAATATACCTACGAATGTCAACATAACATAGTCAAGTTACTTAATTATGCAAAACGTGTTATCTTACTTGAAAACCAGATATTACCGGTGTAGTACAATACGTGTGTGGATTAAATCATGAAAATAGTGTTTACATTTGATCTGATATATTTAACCGATGTTGACTTCAAAAAAATATGAAATTACAAATTACGTAAACTTTCATGTGCAAATAAAGTCGATGGGTATATACTTGAATAGTTAGAAACGTGTCACTTTTCAGTACCATTTTATTATCCTGGCGTTGTCTAATCTGCATACCGTAATATATGTCCAATATTTCTTTTAAGCACCCGTCTTAAAAATTGGGGTCTACCAGAATTTATAATAACAAATCAAAAGAAAAAAAACAAACAATTTCTATTCAATACCAATTTTTTTTTCTCACAAAATGGGTTCGATTCCCCTCGATGGGCTCGGCAGATAGCCCAATGTGGCTTTCCTCTAAGAAAACACACACACTGCACACTGATTATTTATCATAATGGCGCTGATAAGTCAAGAATCTTGGGCTGAAAGATGTTACTTTTATATCTCTGCTAATTAATAACCTAACATCCACAAGCAACGCCTCTTACAATCCGGTACACGTTTACACTCCCTGTATAATTCTACCTATTAATTCGTTTTTAATTCTTAAAATACTATAAATTTATCCCTAATTTTCTTGGGCGTTATTACATGTTTAATCATTTTTTACCACACGGTTTATGTCGATTGTTTGTTTTTCAATTTCGCGCAAAAGTACACGAGGATGATTCGCTAGCCGTCACTAATTTAGTAGTTTAAGAGTAGAGGAAAGGCAGCTAGTCATCACAACCCACCGCCAATACTTCTACCAACGAGTAGTAGGACTGGTCATAACATTATTACGTTATGTTTGGTTTGACAGGGACTCGAACCCGCAATCCTCATATTAGGAGTCGATCGCCCTGGCCACGAAGTCATGCCGGGCCTATTTACGTCGATGGAAGGTGTTTAAATGTATTAGTGCAGTGGTAAACAGATAATAAACCTAGCTGCCAGTCAACAGACTCACACGCCAAACAAGAGGTTTATGGGCCTAACATTCAAAAGGGCATTTGTAACAACTCGTTTCAATGTAATGAACGAGACGCGACAGAAATTTCAATTCAAGGTAGAATAAAACAAAATGTGTTACTTGGAACGAAAGAGAAAAAAATAGTCCAGTAATCACAGCAGTGGAGGAATTATTGCAATTTAAAAGAAATAAATGTAAATATACAAAAAGATCTGATAGGTGTCACTAATATCACAGTTTTCTTTTTTCTCACCAAATTGCATAAAATTTGGTAAATGATATCTAGTTTCGGATTTGAAAATTTCGTTTAGTTTTATATTATTTTGAAAAGTTTGTTGTGAGACCGATTAAAAAAAATAAAGTCATAAAAATATCTGCGTTTTGCCTCAGAATATAATTTGTTTTTTTCATTGATAAACAATTTCTGCTTTATATATTCAGGTCATTTTAACTTGTTTGACTGGTTCCCACGGCTTTGGGCTTGTTTGGAATTCATTAACATACTTCTTATGATATTTTAATTTGTTGACTGAAATAGTCACAACTTCTTGATTACAAATTGTAAAAGGCCCCGCTCGTGACTGGTAATCCGAGAGTTGCGGGTTCGAATTCCCGTCACACCAAAGATGCTTGCCTTTTCAGCCGTGGAAACGTTATAATGTTACGGTTAATCCCACTATTCTTTGGTAAAAGAGCAGCTCAAGAGTGGGGAGTGGGTGGTGATGATTAGCTGCCTTTCCTCTAGTCTTAAATTGCTAAATTAGGAACAGCTAGCGCAGATAGCCCTCGTGTAGCTTTGCGCGAACTTCAAACCAAACACTAAATATGTGTTACAAAATAATAAAATAACAATTTGATGAGCTTCCTAGTGGCTCAGCGGTATGTCTGCGGGCCTACAACGCTGAAAACCGGGTTTCGATACCCGTGGTAAGCTTTGTGCTTAATTCAAAAACAACAACAATTCGAAGATAGTATGAATTAAAAATTGCTGATTAAAGGTTAGAAGTATTATTTTTACTTAAACTATTATTTATGATAAGCAGGTGTACACTTGTTATTTGTAGGGTTAAATGTAATGACTGGAGGGTATTATAAGCATGAAGGAGGGTTTGGTAAAATAACTTGTTTTGAATTTCGCACCAAGCTACTCGAGGGCTATCCGCGCTAGTCGTCCTTAATTTAGCAGTGTAACACTAGAGGAGTTATCACCACCCATCGCCAACTCTTGGGCTACTCTTATACCAACGAATAGTGGGATTAACCGTCACATTATAACGCCTCCACGGCTGAAAGGGCGAGCATGTTTGGCGCGATGGGAATTCGAACCCACGACCTTCAGATTACGAGTCGCACGCCTTAATCCACCTGGCCATTTCTGACAAAATAACACTTAATCAAGTTAGTAGTTATTTTACTTATGTTGCAACACATGAGAATTAGAGGAAGGATATTTTAACATTATACTATGCTGAGGTATCCAACATGTACATGTTACGTTACTATGCTGAGGTATCCAACATGTACATGTTACATTACTGTGCTGAAGTATTCAACATGTACATGTTACATTACTGTGCTGAAGTATTCAACATGTACATGTTACGTTACTGTGCTGAAGTATTCAACATGTACATGTTACATTACTGTGCTGAAGTATTCAACATGTACATGTTACGTTACTGTGCTGAGGTATCCAGCATGTACATGTTACATTACTGTGCTGAGGTATCCAGCATGTACATGTTACATTACTGTGCTGAGGTATCCAGCATGTACATGTTACATTACTGTGCTGAGGTATCCAACATGTACATGTTACATTACTGTGCTGAAGTATTCAACATGTACATGTTACATTACTGTGCTGAGGTGTCCAGCATGTACATGTTACATTACTGTGCTGAGGTATCCAACATGTACATGTTACATTACTGTGCTGAAGTATTCAACATGTACATGTTACATTAGTGTGCTGAAGTATTCAATATGTACATGTTACGTTACTGTGCTGAGGTATCCAGCATGTACATGTTACATTACTGTGCTGAAGTATTCAACATGTACATGTTACGTTACTGTGCTGAGGTATCCAGCATGTACATGTTACATTACTGTGCTGAAGTATTCAACATGTACATGTTACATTACTGTGCTGAAGTATTCAACATGTACATGTTACATTACTGTGCTGAGGTGTCCAGCATGTACATGTTACATTACTGTGCTGAGGTATCCAACATGTACATGTTACATTACTGTGCTGAAGTATTCAACATGTACATGTTACGTTACTGTGCTGAAGTATTCAATATGTACATGTTACGTTACTGTGCTGAGGTATCCAGCATGTACATGTTACATTACTGTGCTGAAGTATTCAACATGTACATGTTACATTACTGTGCTGAAGTATTCAACATGTACATGTTACGTTACTGTGCTGAAGTATTCAACATGTACATGTTACATTACTGTGCTGAAGTATTCAACATGTACATGTTACGTTACTGTGCTGAGGTATCCAGCATGTACATGTTACGTTACTGTGCTGAGGTATCCAGCATGTACATGTTACATTACTGTGCTGAAGTATTCAACATGTACATGTTACGTTACTGTGCTGAAGTATTCAACATGTACATGTTACATTACTGTGCTGAAGTATTCAACATGTACATGTTACGTTACTGTGCTGAAGTATTCAACATGTACATGTTACATTACTGTGCTGAAGTATTCAACATGTACATGTTACGTTACTGTGCTGAGGTATCCAGCATGTACATGTTACGTTACTGTGCTGAGGTATCCAGCATGTACATGTTACATTACTGTGCTGAGGTACCCAGCATGTACATGTTACATTACTGTGCTGAAGTATTCAACATGTACATGTTACGTTACTGTGCTGAGGTATCCAACATGTACATGTTACATTACTGTGCTGAGGTATCCAGCATGTACATGTTACATTACGTTATCATATGGAGTTTTAGTCGATGTAATATAAAGTGCCATCAGAAAATTGAAAGTTTGATAAATTCTAGTGAAAATAACTTTAATTAGTTACCAATGGTATTTTTACCACAGTTCTGAAAGTTAAGGAACAATAATATTACGACTTAATTCACGTACTACAGTTAATTGTGATCAGTTATAAAGAGATAAAAAGAAAGCACATTAACTCAGCTACATGCATAATTTAATTAAGTCAGCCAAATGTATAATTTATTTTCATTTGCTTCATTATATATCTTTTAAACTTTTACCCCATAAGGTTATTTTAGCATTGTGTGGAAAAAACCTATCCTATTACAATTAGAATTCTTATCAATTTCTGTTAATGTGTAAAACTGCACATTCAAGGCATTTTGAACATTATTAGTTAGGATAACATGCAGTACAATAAGTTATGATTTCGTGTGTACTTTTCAATGAAATAAATAACTATTTGAAAACACACAGAAAAATTGCTACTTGTTTTCTTTTTACAGATTTTGGCATCAGATGTATAACAGTAAATCCTTAAAATCTTTTTTTTTCAGTTCTTGTTGTTAAATCGTTTGTTGTTGTTTTTTATCATTTAAAACAATCCATAATTTTATCATATCTTTGTTAATAGTGCAATCCAGGACTTGGCGCAAACGCCCTCTATGATCTTCTTTACAACTTACCAATTAAACCGATATTGTTGTGCGGCTGCAGTATCGTCTGCTCTACCGTCGCCGAAGCTGCAAGAATGTGGAACTTGGTTGTTGTATGTTCACTGATTTATTATTTTTATTAACATGCTGTTAAACTTACATTGTGTAATAGCGTTGTTGTTTGTTAGATTGTTTTATTTTCAGAATATTTGCCATTTTCTGTATGTAATCTTAAAGTGCTAAGCGAGTTACCTCGAAAAGATCCATTTAAATCAAATATAAAACAATTATAGGACAAAACGACTGAACTATAGAAGCATTTTCTTTAAGGGTACAATATTTTTCTAAATAACACGTGAAAAAATGTCTTTGGAGTATTTGTTAAAGAATAAAAACATGGTGTAGTCTTTTCTTCGTAATATAATTTTTATTTGATCTTTTCTACAGCTTGCCATTAAAAAATGGACTTGGTTTTGATTCAAAATGTTTGATATTGATTTTCTTAAGGAGAAGAATATTTGAATATAAAATTGAAATAATTCTAGGTGTCCTACGGCTCTAGTTCTCCAGCCCTTTCAAACCGGAAACGTTTCCCGACATTCTTCCGGACTCATCCCTCGGCCACAATTCACAACCCGACTAGAATTAGATTATTTGAAAAGTTCAGTTGGTCTCGGATTGCTATAATTCAGGAAGCCGAGGAAGTGTTTATGTCAGTGAGTAAAACAGAATTAATTGAGTTGAAAATATTCTACTAAAGAAAGAACAACCAAAAGAAATAATGTTACGTCGGGCGTTGTCCTCCATGTTTCTTGTTGTAGTTTTCATATGAAACTAAATCGACTACGTTTTTTTACAGTATTTAATTGAAAACGCTTAAATAAATTCTGCCTTTTTAATTATACATATTTCTTTATTTAAAATGAGGAATTTTAAATGCAAATTCATGGTCAGTGAGTCAGGTCGTTCATGAAAAATCCATAAGGTTAAAATATTCCCCTTTCTTCCCCCAAACTTATTTTACGTAGATCAACGTGCGTGGAAATTCACTTTATATGTAGTTTGAACATTATTACATCATTTATTATTCTACTTAGATATTAATGTATTAATATTTTATATGAAATAATACATACTTGTTTCTGTCAAGACTGGCGAGGACCTAGAAGAACGATGCAAGACAGCTGGAATCGAGATTGTCACCAGGCAGAGCTTCCTTACCGATCCAACAGATGCTGTCAGAAACCTGGTGGTAAGAAAACAAATTACGAATAAAACAATGCCAGAAATAAAATAATAATAAAAAAAATTATATATTATTATTATATATTAAATATCATAGCATTTTTATATTTTTTCACTCATGCAAACACATCTAACTTTAGATATTTAAAAATAAATACGTAACTAAACTTTAGATGTTTTTGAATATTTTATTAAATTTTGATTATTCTTCCATTAGTAAATTTAGGCTGTTTCTTTCGTGACATTAAATTCAAAAAGAAATTTCTTTAATATTATAAATACATAAAATCCACACACAAAAAAAATACTTATCTTGTTTGATGTTTGTGTCTTAACTGGACGAGGAAATCCACTTACGTAATACAGTGAAATTAAATTTGAAGTCACGCTGCAGTTCTACACTGTCTTCACACACCACAGTTGATGCTACTCTTACGAGTTATAAGTTGTTGTTCTGATTTGAAAAGAAACATAAATAACAACTTTACAAAATTTTAACGATTATTAGAGATTATGATCTTTTTATTTTTTGACATTTTGATAAGTAAAATATGTTTCCATATGTTGAGTCGTGATTCAAGATCTCTCCAGTTCTTCTTCTAAAGGCTCAGCGTGCTAAAGAGTTCGACTCGTAATCTGACGGTCGCGGGTTCGCATCCCCGTTGCGCCAAACATGCTCCCCTTTCAGCCGTGTGGGCGTTATAATGTTACAGTCAATCCCACTATTTGTTGGTAAAATAGCAGCCCAAGAGTTGGCGGTGGGTGCCGATGACTAGCTGCCTTCCCTCTAGACTTACACTGCTAAATTAGGGACGGGTAGCGCAGATAGCCCTCGCGTAGCTTTGTGCAAAATTCAAAAACCAAAGCAAACTGTGCAGGTCTACAAATCCCTTTGTCAAATGGTTTTTGTGCCTAACTGAAAAATGGATTTAAGAAGAACAGGACACGATCTGTGAAATCAGAGATAACAAAATATAAAGTAGCAAAATTGTTGACTTTCATGACATTAAAAACGTAAAGCAATGAAGGTTTTGATCACTGGTACTTTCACAATAAACGACAGTTAAAACTATCACTGTCATAACAATTTAGATATACAATCAAGAAAGTTCCAACCACTCACACACTCACATTTGTTGGTGTAAACTCTTTAAAATGTTTTTACATTACGTATTATTGAAAGCTATGAATTCTACGTTTCAATATCTGGACGTGTTATTTGAGTGAAATATATTTATTTAATAAGTAATAGTACTGTTTGAATGAAAGACTTAACTTCATAACATTTTCATTTTATCTCACTTCAGCGACTGAATTTATTTACTCGATTGTAATAAATGTTTTGTTAGTTTTTGTTTTTAAACTGCGTAAAGACAAAGAGCTGGTTTTGAATATCTAGGTGATGCAAGGTTTATGTTAGATTTTTCTCAGTAAATATTATTTATTATGGAACTACAGCCTGCCACAGTACCAGACTTACATTTTATTAGGTTGTCCAGAAATAGATGTCGGAATTCTTACGGTGACAAACAGAAGCTAAATATTGAGTAACTTAACGTTGATTGATTAGTTTAATCCAATTTATCGTTGATTTGTTGGTTTAATCCAACGATTGTCGCTTACAAGGTGTCTTTATTATCTACTGTTTCAATTCTACTCAGAATAAGTTTCGCAACCCCTAAGGCAGCATGGGCAAGAAGAACGTTTATCTGATTTTCCTCTACGACGTCAAACTTGGACGAAAAGCCACCGAAACTACACGGAACATGAACCAGGCATTCGGTCGTGGATCTGTTACTGAACGTACAGTTCAGTGTTGGTTCCAAAGGTTTTCATCATGCAGATGAAAGTCTTGAAGACCACCAAGGTCGTGGAGGGAAGCCAACCTTAGATGAAAACACATTAAGGGAAGCAGTTGAGACAGACCCTCATACAACAGTACGTGTGTTTGTAATAAAGCTTGGCACAAGCAAATCAAGCATTGCCAACCACCTGAGTGTGATTAGAAAGATGAAAAAGTTGGATAAGTGGGTTCTGTATGAGCTGACTGAAGATCAACAAAATTGGCGTTATCAGACCCGTCAAGGTTGACGATCCAAAAATTGAACGAACTGGTAATTTAGGCTCTCCCTACCCACCTTACTCCCCAGACCATTCTCCTAAAGATTTTCATTTTTTCAAGCACCATGACAACTTTTTGAAAAATAAACTGCTTTCAAAACCAAGCAGCTGCAGAAAGTAGCCTTCAAGAGTTCATTGACCATACAAACTCTGATTTCTATATTAGGGACATAAACATCATCGTTACACGTTGACAAGCAAATGGTGCTTACTTTGATTAAAGCATGATTTGCAACACTGGTTTATATTTATCAAACATCATAGTTAATTAACATTTATTTCTGGACAACCTAATACTTAAGTTTTACTGTGTGGACAATAATTTAATGTGAAAAACAACAATGAGTCACATACAAGCTACTGTATAAATATTATTTACTAATAATTATCTTGGTCATATAAATTTAGAAACAGGAGTATATGATACGATGTTATTGTTACTACATGCGTTAAGGTGTTAGTTACGCTCGGAGATAATATCCAAGTAATTGGATAGTTTTAAATCTACAGTTGCCAGTAAGGACATCATTACACCTTAAAGTAATTTGTAATATTATTTATTCGTCTATTAATTTGTTGATTATAGGGTCACGATTAATGTGTGAACTCTGTAGTCTACCCGGTATTTCAGGTTAATTATTTACAATTAACAATGTGATAAGTAAAAACATAAAATAACTCAATAAGGTACAACAGTAATTTACATCAGTAAACGATACGTAAACAGACGGGTAATTCAAGGGTTAACTGTTCACAGTATGTAAATAAATTGATAATTTAAGGGTTAAATGTTCACAGTATTTAAATTATTAGGTTACTTATTGATTAGCTCTTCATAATATTTAAGAAATAATCGTTAATTTGAGGATTAACCGTAGATTTCAACAAACTGGTCAGTTGAAGGTTAATTCTTCACGAACGTTATGAAAACCAATCGATAATTTAGGAAATAAATATTCATGATATGTGAACAATTGATACTTTGGAAGTTAAATGTTTTATATCTGTGGTGTGAAAGTTTCATTTAATTCGAACTAATTATCAAACTAGGATCATTCTGTGATTAATAAACTGAATGTTTTAAGCCACATGTAAACATGATTTTTAACAGCTGTATCAATACAGTCCTTAAAATAAGAAATAATGATTTCTTTAGAGGCAGGACGCACGAATAATTGTCGGAATGTTTTATGGAGCTGCCGCTAGGAGAGTTCTGTGTGAGGTGAGTTTTCTGTACTCCGAAATTTAAACATTTACCCATTATATGAGCTGTCTAGACTTTTACCCATGTGTTAACTGTCGAGACTTTTACCCGTGTGTGAACTGTCTAGACATTTACCCATGTGTTAACTGTCTAGACATTTACCCGTGTGTTAACTGTCGAGACATTTACCCGTGTGTTAACTGTCGAGACATTTACCCGTGTGTTAACTGTCTACTTCTTTGAGAACACCCTTTAAGTGGTAAACATTATCATGAATTTGGTGTTTCTGATGATGGTATGAATATTCTCGTCTTGACCCTAATACTTAGGCTTATAAACAAAAAGTTTACGGAAAGCAGTACGTGTGGTTTCTTATTGGTTGGTACGAAGACGACTGGTATACCATCCAAGAACGTGGATACAACTGTAGCGTCGAACAGATGAAGGAAGCACTTGAAGGTCACTTCACTACGGAAGCATTGATGTTGAACCAGGGAAGTGAACGCACTATTTCCGGAATGGTCAGTAACACTTATGGTGGATTTAACGTAATGAAAACACCAAAAATTCAAATGTCTCAATAAACCTGCAGTGTAAATACAAATCAGCGATAAATATTGTACGAAAAACTATTTTGAAGTATTTATAGGTTAAAAAATGAAAATTAACATATTTCGATCCACACTCACCTTTACTCGTGAGCAGCCTCTGTTTAATTAATGATAACGGAAATTATTTTATTTCGATAAGAAAAAGGATTACAGTTCACGAAGTTATGCATCTGAGTGTAATTGGTTAATTTATTGTTTTTATCCATTTTTAAAACTTTTCTTCGCTGACGAGTTTTAATATATTTTGTTGTTTGTTTGCTTTCATTTGTGGAAATATAATTACAGACGTCGAAAGACTTCCTTAGACGCTACAAAGAAGCTTTAGTGGAATTTGGTTACGTCGATCGACTACCAGAGGGACACCAGGAGGCGCCACTAGCGTACGATGCAGTGTGGGCTGTAGCTCTCGCCTTAAACAAGACCATAAAGAGACTGTCTGAAATGGGCATGTCGTTGGACGATTTTACATATGAAAACTCGAAAATCGCCCAAGAAATTTATTCAGCCATGAACTCGACCCAGTTTCTGGGCGTTTCGGTAAGCATCTTTTAGGTTTCGTTAATTTATACTAAGTACGATTGATAAAAATGTCGAATGACTCCGTGTATGTCGAACTCGCCACTTGCGTATTAACACGCTTCTGTGCTTCTCCATAATAGTTATTCTATTTAAAAGAAAAAGAAGATATATTTCCGAAAATATTTCGTTAATTTCAAAACGCCATCTGATGTGTTCCGTTCTTTATACGTAAAATAGTTCTTAATACACTGTGTAAGCGATTTATAAAGATGAATACGTATTTGTACGTATAAGGAAATAATATATATTTAGTGAAAGGAAGACAATGACTAGTTTGGGCTGTTTTGTAACAACACATGTTTGATATAATTAGATAATTATGACATTAAAGAAGGGACGAAAGTAAGAGAAAAATTAATATTGACTTTTGGAACAAAAGATATTATATATGTGTGTGTGTGTATTCAGTCTTGAATTTTCAGAAGGTTTTAGGTTTTATAAGTTACACACACGTATATATATAAACAATAAAATATAATAGTCTGTTTTAAGTGTGGTCCATTTCAAAATAAGTCTTCCTTGCATTCCACGACTTTTTGTTATAGTAGAGATACTGTGAAGACAATAAGGCTTTAAAGAAATGAAATCGAATACTTTGGATCACATTCGATATTAAACTGTGAGGAGACAATATCTCGTACGTAATATAACCTGAAACAGTAAGAATATCTTATGGAACTGTAAGAAAACAAAACTTTATTTTATCTTTAGGGCAGTGTTGCATTTTCTTCTAAGGGAGATCGTATTGCTCTGACACAAGTCGAACAAATGATAGGTAAGAAATCTTTCTAGATGTTAACGGGTTATTATTTGGTAAAAAAGACAATTCGATTTGTATTACGTTCAAACTTTCTATTATATGTCAAAGAAGGATTAGAAACACCTTTCTGTGGTATATAAGCTTGTTGACCGTAATCAGTGATGTCGAGAAAACCCACTTGTAGAGAAATATATATCTAAAAACGGCTGGTATTGGTAAAGAAAATTTTTATGTAGAGGAGCGAACAACGTCTCGACCTTCATTATTTTGTGTATGTATGTTAACCTGACGATGACCGAAGGTCGTATACAAATACATATACAAATGTTCGCATGTAGTTAGTACGTGTTCTTAATGTAGAAAATCAGACAAGGGAGCCACTAAGTTCCTTTCACCCTAGTTACTTATGGTTTGTTTGTTTGTTTGTTTTTCTAAGCGTAAAGTTACAGAATAAGATGTTTCCGTTCTGTCCAACGCGTGTATCGAACATCGATATTTAGCGTTACAAGTCGCCAAGCCTACCACTGAGCCACTGTCTACGACGGCATTAAGTGTGCCTGCTATCAGGAAAGGTTGGTGAAACTGACATTTGTTGTACAAGAGGTACCAACG
This sequence comes from Carcinoscorpius rotundicauda, assembly GCA_011833715.1. Taxonomy (NCBI): domain Eukaryota; kingdom Metazoa; phylum Arthropoda; class Merostomata; order Xiphosura; family Limulidae; genus Carcinoscorpius; species Carcinoscorpius rotundicauda. Next base: position 5,932,591 of record CM022400.1, read on the forward strand.
ATCTCTTCCATGAGAGATGACACCCCAAAAGTATAACATATATTCAGTGATGTCGAGAACACCCACTTGTAGAGAAATATATATGTAAAAACGGCTCGTTTGGGTTGAGAAAATATTTTACATAGAAGAGCGAACAACGTTTCGACCTTCTATGGTCATCGTCAGGTTCACAAAGAAAGAAAGAGGTAACTGACCGGAAGCTGACCACATGTTTGGAAGGGGTTGTGTAACTGAGTGTCGGAATGTAGAGGGCGTGCTTAGATGTTAGATGCTCACCAGATAAAATTAACGATGAATTAGACAAAATAAAACAATACTTTATCAACATCAATAAGTTTCCTCCACAAACCGAAGAAAACATTATTCGCACACACCTAGACAGAAAGCAAAATCAACCAACAAAAGTAAATATATCTCACGAATCACGCAAAATTAAAGAAGCCTTACTTATACAACCAAAAATAAACCAATACAAAGGAACACCTGTATATCTATATTAAAAATAATATAATAAATAATAATAATAAAATAATATTATATATTCAAACATCTAAGCCTGGTCTCTACATTCCGACACTCAGTTACACAGCCCCTTTCAAACATGTGGTCACCTTCCGGTCAGTAACCTCTTTCTTTCTTTGTGAACCTGACGATGACCAAAGAAGAGCGAAACGTTGTTCGCTCTTCTACGTAAAATATTTTCTCAACCCAAACGAGCCGATTTTACATGTATATAGCATCTATTGTTTGTCAGTGAGAGAGTTCTTCATTCATATGAGTTTGGAGAAAACTACTCTTTCACAGTGTAATTCAGTGTGTCCATTCTCTTTCTTTGCTTCACTCAGTCGAAGTTAAGCGAAATCAGTTTTATTCAGCTGAGCATTCTCCAGAGCTTTCAGGTATTCTGGGGCTCCTACCCGATTACTCAGTGAATCTGAGAATACAACGTTTCTAACGTCTCTTTATCATATCATAAAATGTTTATATTTATCATGACTTGTCAGAACTTTCAAGGATCGAAACATTAAATATTACATATTAAATACGTGGAATTTTACATCGTTAGGTCTACTTAGAATACATAAATTTATCATTGGTAAAACTGTTGTCCCATTTTTCTGTATTGATGATTATAAGATGGCTAGGTTATTAAATTTTACTTTTTCTTCAATTTTTACTGAATAAAATTTGAACAGTATTCTAATTTTGAACAGCTGATAAATAGAAATAAAATCAAACAATACGACTGTCCTCCCGCTAGTACAGTGGTAAGTCTACTGATTTACAACGCTAAAATCAGGGGTTCGATTCCTCTCGCTGGGCTTAGCAGATAGCCTGATGTGGCTTTGCTATAAGAAATCACACAGTACTGTATAGAATATATATTATATAATATTCTTACTTTTAGTATTATTCGTTTTTGAATATATTTTATTATATCACCACCACCACCCCCTAAAAATATTATTTCATCTTGGCTTAAAACTCCCCTATGATAGACGTGTTTAAAAAGATAATTTTCATCATATTATGTAAATAAAACAAATGTGAGAAGAATGTTTGTTTATATCTGTACTTCAATATTTTCTGTCAATACTTTAGAAAATAATCGTTTAACTCTTCTTATAAGTAACATATTTACTTCATGGTTCTATCTTTAGATGGTCAGTATAACCTACTGGGATACTACGACACCCAGATGGATAACCTGACCTGGTTTAAGAGAGAGCAGTGGAAAGGTAAGGTCATTAATATTACATGATGGGTGTTTGAGTAGATGTTAGAAAACATCATTTGTTGTTGTTACTATTTGTAAAATATTAAAGACACTTCTAACATTTATAGCAGCATTTAACACATTTTTACCATTTGAGGATGTGTAGTTAAGGGTTAAGTGGTTCATACCAGGTGTGTATGTAAGATTACACCATCACTCGACGTGGAACTTTTAATAACTAACACTGTAATAACTTGTATTTTCAAGATGTCTGACGTATTAACATTTTAATACCCATACCAGCCGTCTTGACGTACATTTTTACTTCAAGTGGGTTGGTTTCTCGTCATCACGAACTGTTATAACTTGAAGAGTTTAAACATTCGAACATTCACAATTACTGAAAACATGCAAAATCAAAAAGTAGCACGTGTTTATAGTTTAAGTATGAAATAATAGAGGCCACTTGGTATGCATCCCCTGGTGGTACAGAGATAAACCCGAGGGCTTATAATGCTAAAATCAAGTTTCGATACCTAATGGGCAGAGGAGACGTAGAATAGTCCATTGTGGAGCGGGTTACTCATACACTTAACGTTATTTATTGACAGATACAACTCTGTGTGAAAAATGTACAGCTAGAGGGTGAAACATTCAGGAAACTTAATGAGACAGTTTCGCGAACATACATTTATGACCTTAGTCGTAACTTCTTGTTACTGTAATATTCAATTGTGATGGGTTTCGTTATGTATACATCCATTTGATCGACCTAACACGTCAGATTGGAGTTACACAATGACAGTTTTAATGGCTTATAAGTCAGATATCTTTTTGTAGCTCAAAGGACGTAGGTGTATGAGGGATTATTTGTGTGAACGAGGTTATGGTAAGAAACTTCAATTACAAGTTTTCTCCGAATGAACGTATCCTTCCTCCATTTTCAAGTTGGTTTTACTGAATGAAACCTGTAGTTGAGAAACAAATTCATCATAAAAACTTGTGTTGTACCCTTAATCTGTAGAAGTTCAACAAATATTCGTGTTTCTTGTAGCCAACGAAATGTGTTTAACAGCTCAGTAAAAATAAAATTATTTTGCAAAATAACGAGTTATTACTCTAAGTGAAGACGCTAGATGGCGCTTAAAATCAGTACAACTGAACAATCTGTGTTACAGATGACTCAACTTGTTTCCGGTGTAACACAAGTTCAAGTTAGAAATAACACAATCATTGTGACCATAAAAAATAATACGTTGTGTTGAATTTCATACGATCAATATACATATAATAAAACACAATAAATTATTTAAATAAACACACGTTTCAGATGGAAGCCACGCGTCAACTGTATTTATATCGTTACAACAGTAAGTTTTGAAATAACACAATGTCTCTACTGAATTAGAACACTTTTCTGTACTGACTGTTTAACAACCAGTAAATTCATGCTTTGGATGTGTATAGCATAATTTTCTTCAAGATTTTGAGAAACATCTGAATCTCGGAAGGAATAACCTAAATCACCAAAATGTATACGATAGTTTGTTGAATATCTCTGAAATCTGCTCCACAGCTATCTGTGCTACCAGTCCCTATCCTAAAGCGATACACCTGGAGAGAAAGCACTTACTCAACAGCACCCACCGCCAACTGTTAGGGTACTCTTTTACGAACGAAAAGTGAGTGGAACGTCACACCACAGCAACCTCACCAGGCCATGGCAGACCTCCTGTAGACGACTATTATTAGATAACTGACTTTAGGGTTTATATTAGTTTTTGTGTATTGTGAATATTCGAATGTTTATAGAAAATTTTTGAACTTGTAATATGAAAATCTATGTAAAATATCTAACTGAATAAGATTTTATTTACACAAGCATTATGAAATAAAAATCAAAAATTAAAATGGTTGTTTTTTCCGAATTTCGCCGAAAGGGCTATTTCTTCATGGGAACTTACAGCGAAGCACGTTTTTACAGCAATGGGCTTACAAATATAAACCCAGTCTGATCAAACCATGCCCAGTTCTTATGCAGGTGGATCACACATAAATTGGACTTCACATACCTAATTAATTACTCATGTTAAAACATCTAGTAGTGTTTGCAGCATGATCTTTAAAAATGTCGGTTACTGTTGAAACACTGTAGTTTACAAATAATTATTTTTGATTTATTTTCTGTAGATGGCCGGCCACCCCCTGACCGTACGATTATCAAACATACATTAAGAACAGTGTCCTCGAGTCTTTTCATCAGTATGTGTGTTATTTCGTTCATTGGAATCATTTGGGCCATTGGACTATTACTGTTTAACTGGGCTTTCCACATGTCAAGGTGAAGATGTTTATATTCATACGTGAGAAATAAAGGGTATGATAGAACTGTACTGGTATGTTAAGGTGAAGATGTTTATTTTTATACGTGAGAAATAAAGGGTATGATAGAAATGTACTGGTATGTCAAGGTAAAGATGTTTATATTTATACGTGAGAAATAAAGGGTATTATAGAACTGTACTGGTATGTTAAGGTGAAAATGGTTATATTAATACGTCAGAAATAAAGGGTATGATAGAACTGCATTGGTATGTCAAGGTAAAGATGGTTATATTTATACGTGAGAAATAAAGGGTATGATAGAAATGTACTGGTATGTCAAGGTAAAGATGTTTATATTTATACGTGAGAAATAAAGGGTATTATAGAACTGTACTGGTATGTTAAGGTGAAAATGGTTATATTAATACGTCAGAAATAAAGGGTATGATAGAACTGCATTGGTATGTCAAGGTAAAGATGGTTATATTTATACGTGAGAAATAAAGGGTATGATAGAACTGTACTGGTATGTCAAGGTGAAGATGGTTATATTTATACGTCAGAAATAAAGGGTATGATAGAACTGTACTGGTATGTCAAGGTGAAGATGGTTATATTAATACGTCAGAAATAAAGGGTATGATAGAACTGTACTGGTATGTCAAGGTAAAGATGGTTATATTTATACGTGAGAAATAAAGGGTATGATAGAACTGTACTGGTATGTCAAGGTGAAGATGGTTATATTTGTACGTGTTTAATAAAGGATATTAAAAAACTGTACTGGTATGTCAAGGTGAAGATAGTTATTTTTATACTTGAGAAATAAAGGGTATGTTGTTGTTTTGAATTAAGCACAAAGCGACATAATGGGCTATCTGTGCTCGCCCACCACAGGTATCGAAACCCGGATTTTAGCGTGTAAGTCCGCAGACATACCGCTGAGCCACTGGGGGGGCCTAAAGGGTATGATAGAACTGTACTGGTATGTCAAGGTGAAGATGGTTATTTTTATACGTGAGAAATAAAGGGTATGATAGAACTGTTGTGGTATGTCAAGGTGAAGATGGTTATATTTATACGTGAGAAATAAAAGGAATGATAGAACTGTTCTGGTATGTCAAGGTGAAGATGGTTATATTTATACGTGAGAAATAAAGGGTATGATAGAACTGTTCTGGTATGTCAAGGTGAAGATGGTTATATTTATACGTGAGAAATAAAGGGTATGATAGAACTGTACTGGTATGTCAAGGTGAAGATGGTTATATTTATACGTGAGAAATAAAAGGAATGATAGAACTGTTGTGGTATGTCAAGGTGAAGATGGTTATATTTATACGTGAGAAATAAAGGGTATGATAGAACTGTTCTGGTATGTCAAGGTGAAGATGGTTATATTTATACGTGAGAAATAAAGGGTATGATAGAACTGTACTGGTATGTCAAGGTGAAGATGGTTATATTTATACGTGAGATATAAAAGGAATGATAGAACTGTTCTGGTATGTCAAGGTGAAGATGGTTATATTTATACGTGAGAAATAAAGGGTATGATAGAACTGTTGTGGTATGTCAAGGTGAAGATGGTTATATTTATACGTGAGAAATAAAGGGTATGATAGAACTGTTCTGGTATGTCAAGGTGAAGATGGTTATATTTATACGTGAGAAATAAAGGGTATGATAGAACTGTTGTGGTATGTCAAGGTGAAGATGGTTATATTTATACGTGAGAAATAAAGGGTATGATAGAACTGTTGTGGTATGTCAAGGTGAAGATGGTTATATTTGTACATGATAAATAAAGGGAAGGATAGTAATATTCCCGTGTGTTATAAACGTTATATGCTTCTATTGGTTCTATTGTAATTAAACAATTAAGTTAAACTGATCTTAGGTCTCAAATACTGTTAACTTTCTACTATTTGGTTATAACTTCTGGTTATCTTTTTATCTCTAAAAACAGCCCCCCCCCGCTGGGGAGCGGTAAGTCTTCGGATTTACAACACTAGAAAAAGGAGTTCGATTCTCCTCGGTGGACACAGTAGATAGCCGATATAGCTTTGCTATAATAAAAACATACACTCTGAAGAAAAGCGACTACAACTGACTACTCAGGGACAATCTGCTTTGAATATATGCAAAAATTAAATATTTTACGCGTTAATAGTTTGTGAATATCACAATAAACAATATGGTGATATACACCTCAGTTAAAATACATCTTGAACAATATACGTTTATGGCTTTTATGTCTTCTTTCCTTGATGAGAACATCGCGAGTTTTGTTCGCTTTTTTATTTCGGATTTGATATCTATTTAATATTAGACAATACGTGAGACTCGTCATTCGTGTTTTTATATCACTGTCATTAACAGTATTTGAATTTTGTGTTTTTTACAGGTATATTCAACTGTCACACCCAATGTGTAACAATATAATGTTAGTAGGAATTATTATCTGTCTGTTGTGTGTGTGTCTTCTGGGTCTCGATGGGAAATTTATCAGCCCTAGCGGTTATGGACACCTGTGTGAGGTAAAATGCTGGACAAGCTGTTTAACAACTATATTCAGTAGATGAAGATATATATACATATTTAGTAACGAATTTCAGTAAAGTAGTGGACTGGTGGTTAGGGTGTCAGGCTCGCGGATTCGAATCACATCACCCTTTAAACCGTGGAGGCTGTACATTGTGATAATTAATCCCAATTTTTATTGATAAAGATTATTCAGAGAGTTGGCGGTGGGTGATGATGACTAATTGCCTTTCTACTAGTCTATCACCTTTAAATTAGACAGGACTAGTGAAGATAACCGTTGAGTAGCCTTGTGCGAAATTAAACAAATAAACAGTGCACTTTAAGGTAAAATTTTTCGTTTCCGAACATATTAATTTACCAGTGAAACTCGTCAGTTTTTTGTAATATTATTTAACCAAGTGGTGTTTACGTCTCGTGGACGGAAATAATGCAAATTTGCGATTAATGAAAGGTTATCTTAGAACATGAAAAGTTGCTTCCTTTATACGTGCTAAGGTGTGTGACTTGTAATCTGAGGATCCCGGGTTTGCATCCCCGTCGCGCCAAACATGCTCACCCTTTCAGCCGTGGGGGCGTTATAATGTTACAGTCAATCCCACTATTCGTTGGTAAAAAGAGTAGCCCTAGAGTTGGCGGTGGGTGGTGATGACTAGCTACCCTCTCTCTAGTGTTACGCTACTAAATTATGGACGGCTAGCACAGAGTAGTTTTGTGCGAAATTTAAAAACAAAACAAATCCTTTATACCTACTTGTAAAAAACCGCAAAATGCAAATATAAAATTTGTGGGTATCCCCGAGTAACCCTAACGAGCATCTTTACCATTTTCTTTGTGAATATTCACCCACACCCTGCGAATGTCAGTAATTATACTGACGTACAGTCATATTATATTTGTACAGATGCTGTCAAACAAATATTTGTTCGAGTTTTTATTAACTGCATCATAATCTTTTCGAGTAACTTAAAAATACATTTATAATAAACCAATCTGACTCTTAGGAAAACAGAAAGTGATTATAAAATGTATTTAAATCTAAGTATCTATGAATGTTTACTTATAAAAGCTGATAATAAACTGTACACTCATTCACTGTTTATAACACTGACAAAAGTATTTAACCACGATTTATTCCATTACACTAATTCGTAAAATTGTGATGTCAGAGAATTTCGCGCAAAGTTACGTGAGGGCTAACTGTGCTAGTCGTCCAGAATTTAGTTGTGGAAGGAAGGGAGTTAGTTAACACCAGCCAACCCTACTTTCAGACTGCTCTTCTTACTACCAACGAACAATAAATTGACCATAACATAACATAACCTACGGTTGAAAGAGCGACCATGTTCTTTATGACAGGTATTTGAAATCGGTGGCCCTCAGATGATGAATAGAGAGCTCTAACCATCAGATCACGCTAGGCCTTATATACACGAGCCTGGTGTGTATTATTTAGAGGCTAGATAACACAAATATATAGTATCAAATGTTTACGAATGACTGTGTGTATCAATGAGTTATGATAAACAAGAATAGACACTGAGTTTTTTATTATTTTTCTGTATTAATAAATATTTTATTTTGAGAGTTAATTGTCCATATACATTATCGTTTTTTTCAAAGGATATATAAGTATTAGCGCTACAAACGACAAAGGTGAACACAATGCTGTTTTGTTTATTTGTCATTAAGCACAGAGCTAGACAAAGGGCCATCTGTTCTCTGACTAACACGGGTATCGAAACCCGGTTTCTAGCAATATAACTCTACAGACATACCACTGTCTCACTGGGGTGCAGAAACACAGTGAATTTTGATGGTTCAAACATAGTAACCGTCTCGAAAACGTGATTACAAAGTTATCGCAAACCAAAAACCGTGACATTAATATAAAATACCACAATAGCATGAGTTATTTAAATTTACAATATGTTAGAAATTAGTAATGTCGAGAAAACCCACTTATAGAGGAATATATTTGTAAAAACGGCTCGTTTGGGTTGAGAATTTTCTTTTTTTTTACGTAGAGGAGCGAACAACGTTTCGACGTTCTTCGGTCATCGTCAGGTTCACAAAGAAAGAAAGAGATAAGCTGACCACATGTTTGAAAGTGGTTGTGTAACTGAGTGTCGGAATGTAGAGGGCGGGCTTAGATGTTTGAATATATAATATTATTTTATTATTACTATTTATTATATTATTTTTTTTAATATAGATATTAAAGTGTTCCTTTGTACTGGTTTATTTTGGGCTTAAGTTGTTGTATAAGTAAGGCTTCTTTAATTTTGCGTTTGTTTATGTTTGTTTCTTTACTTAGTGTTTGAGTGTTTTCTATGGTTATGTTGTGTTTATTTGACTTGCAGTGTTCGAAAACCAAGCACAAAACTGAGGTCTATACTATGTAAAAACTACACTGACAAACATCACACCAACATTATTTATAAAATACAATGTGATAACTGCCACGACTTCTATGTTGGAGAAACAAGTAGAAAAATGGAAACCAGATTTAAAGAACATAAAAAGTCACCTTCACACGTTTTCGAACACTGCAAGTCAAATAAACATAACATAACCATAGAAAACACTAAAATACTAAATAAAGAAACAAACATAAACAAACGCAAAATTAAAGAAGCCTTACTTATACAACAACTTAAACTCAAAATAAACCAATATAAAGGAACGCCTTTATACCTATATTGATAAAATAAATAAATAAATAAAATTATATATTCAAACATCGAACACCGCCATCTACATTCCGACACTCAGTTACACAACCCCTTTCAAACATGTGGTCAGCTTCCGGTCAGTTACCTCTTTCTTTGTGAACCTGATGATGACCGAAGAAGGTCGAAACGTTGTTCGCTCCTCTACGTAAAAAAAAAAAGATTCTCAACCCAAACGAGCCGTTTTTACAAATATGTTAGAAATTTTAATGCCAAAATATTAAAAATAATGAGTTATTTGTATAAGACACTTACTTTAAAGTGCCTCCTTCCCTTAGTGGCTCAGCGATAAACCCAGTGATTTACAACGTAAAATTTGGGATTTGATTCCCTGCAGCAGACGGAATACAAATTACCCACTGTGCAGTTAGCTTTTAACAGAAACAAACACACATTTTTGCTACATTACCCGGTGTTAAGCCTAAGTGTTCATGCCCCTAAAAATTGGATTTTAGGCTTAACACGAAACAACAACAAAAAATATGTTTATTTCAAATTACATAAAACGAAAGTTTAATATATTAAAAACTTAATAATTATTTATCCTTATTATTATGGAAATAAAAATCTTTGGTACATTTTCCCTATTCTCACAGATACAATCAATTTCCTAAATAGAATTCTTTGTTGTTCTAGAATCTGAAAACTATTGAAGTCCGCCTGTAACATTTGAAGCCAAACAAGTAATTTTCTAATTCACGTATACTTGGTTATTAGACTAAATATATACATTTTTCATATTAAGATAGATAACCATTTGTCACACATTGTGTTTAAACATGAATAGTCACTCACTTCGTTTTTCATTTTCTGACCACAGGCGAGAGCCTGGCTGTTGAGTATAGGTTTTACCTTGTCCTACGGAGCTATGTTTTCCAAGATCTGGCGTGTCCATCGGCTAACAACTAAATCAACCAACGACAGCAAAGTAAATATTAATTTTTATTAAATAATTTGTCTGAAGAAAAGTTCGTGTAAATGAAATACTTTTAAATTATAAAATGAAACGCGCATTTCATGTAAACTCAACTTGTTTTTAATAAAAAGTACTATTACACCCTCTGGATGAGTTCAAACCCCTACCTTTCTGTTCTTATGTCCGCTAAATGTCCTTCGTCTCGGGTCTGACACAGCCAAGTGGTTAAGGCACCCGACTTGTGAGCTGAGGGTCGCGGCTTCGAATCCCCGTCACATCAAATATGCTTGCCTTTTCAGCCCTTGGGGGCGTTATAATGTTATAGTCAATCCCACAATTCGTTGGTAAAAGAGTAGCCCAAAAGATTGTGATGGGTGGTTTTTACTAACTGGTTCTCCTCTGGTTTTACGCTGCTAAATTAGGGACGGCTAGCGCAGATAGTAACTTTGCGCGAAATTGAAAACAAACCTTTCTTCTTAGTTATAAAAAACATTCACAACCTGTTCAGACAATGTGTAATTTAGACAACCCAAAGTTTTCCTTAACTGCGAACTCTCTGAACTCGAACTTTACTTTCCGAGTACGTTTCAACTATCACAAAGCCTTCAATAAACTATAACGTAGCGTTTCTCTCCACCTGCCTTACTGGTTGAATCAAGTCCACGGGTACTCGAAACCCAATCCTACAGTCTCTTGGGCTCTCCCATATTAAGGATTCCAGCTAATTTTACTCATCAAATTGCCATAGTGTTTCTCGGATTTACAAAGATAGAAACCGGATTTCGATACCGATGTTTGGCACAGCACAGATAACCCACTGTGTATCTTTGTGTTTAACTCCAAACAAATAAACTTTATACATTATTAAGTACAATCAAATATTAACGTGTTTATTAACTACAAATCAGAATTGATATAAAATAAGTGTAATAATTACTCCCACTAGTGCGGTTTATCAAAATTATTTAAAACCTTTTAGACAGATATATATATAATTACTTTAGTACTGACTTAGCTCACCTGTTACAAGGGAAGCTGTGTTTGTTAATGAATTTCGCGCAAAGCTACACGAGGGCTATCTGCGCTAGTCGTCCCTAATTTAGCATTGTAAGACCAGAGGGAAGGCAGCTAGTCGTCTTGGCCCACCATCAACTCTTTGGCTTCTCTTTTACCAACGAATAGTGGGATTGACCGTAACATTATAACGCCCCCACGGCTGAAAGGGCGAGCGTGTTTGGTGTGAAGGGAATTCGAACCCGCGACTCTTGGATAGGGAATGTTTGCATTCAATCCTTTTAATTCGATATAATTTAAAGAATGAATCCTGTTTCAAAGAATAATTATTACCACAGGATTTTGTTGTAGACTCTAAAAAGAACAAATTAAGAAATCTCTTAATTTTTATTTGTTCGTGAAAATCCCTAGAACCGTTTATGATGTTTGTTTGTTGTCGTTGTTTTTAAAAATATGCCTACGTGCAACTTAACTTGTACACAGTTATAAAATTATGAAACTTTCTTTTATAGTCTAAATTCTATCAAGCCTTTCGGTAATAAGACGTTACAACGTAACTTCATTATTAATATTTTTCTTCAGAAAGTAGAAAGCTGGAAGCTGTATGCCTTGGTAGGATTTCTCCTTTTTTTGGATATATTAATTCTCACAGTGTGGCAGGCCACAGATCCTCCAAGGAGAAAACTCGAGTTGTTTCCTTTAGAAAATCCAGAGATTTTGGACGAGGACATTAAGATACAGCCAGAACTGGAACACTGCGAGTCTGAGAACAACGCCATCTGGCTTGGTGAGATTAAAATACTAATAATATTTTTAGCAGTGACTTCACAGTTATTATAGTTTGCACATTTTAACTAACTTCTCATGTTATTACAAATCGCCAGTGATTAGTCTGTTCTAAACAATAAAAACAAATAAACTAAAAATATTCAAGTTAATACAGACCTATGAATCGAAGGGCACGTTGTAATCAGGTAACGGAAACAAGGTATTTATGTTACAAAGGTATGAAGAAATACCATAATAGGTTGACCACTATGAAGGGACGCGTTTTTAAAATTACACGATTTACACCGGATAATGTTTAAGTTTTCAACACCAATCAAACACTCAGTCAAACTTTTTGCGTAATTATAAGTTTCGTATTAAGTGGTAAATAAATTATAGTAACTTTGTACAGAAAACTTCATTAATCTGGGTTTCTGGTATTAAGTGGTAAGTAAATTACGGTAACTTTGTACAGAAAACTTAATTAATCTGGGTTTCTGGTATTAAGTGGTAAGTAAATAACGGTAAATTTGTACAGAAAACTTAATTAATCTGGGTTTCTGGTATTAAGTGGTAAATAAATTACGGTAAATTTGTACAGAAAACTTAATTAGTCTTACTACTTTTGTTTGAAATTGGACGTTTATAAATATTTAAATCCTTTAAGGCTTAACAATAACATTAAATTTCAGGGTGAAACGTGTAAAGAAAAAATGAAAACTGTGAGTAAGTTTTGTTTACTTAACGAGTTTTTATTTCCAAAATAAATGTGTGATTATTTCGCCTCTGGTAGGACTTATGTACGGATATAAAGGCCTACTACTGATATTTGGTATCTTTCTCGCCTACGAAACTCGAAGTGTGAAGATCAAACAGTTGAACGACTCGAGGCTGGTAGGAATGAGTATTTATAATGTCGTGGTAAGGAAACTTCATTTGGTGGTAAACATGTTAAATAAATACCAAACTTACAGATTGACGAAATGAACAGAAATCTTCAAATATTATTTAACATTTCTAGATATTAAATTTCTCTGCCTTAAAGTATTATGTATAGATCGAATTATTTTGATACGTGCCATATATCGTTTAAACTTTTTTCCTCTTCGCAAAGTTCAGTGAATTGAGAGCCCCGGCATGGCCAGGTGGATAAGGCCCTCGAATATTTACCCTATTTTTTAATTAATTAAAATATCAATTTTTTTAGGAGTCTTTGCGACACCTGTTGCAACCGTTATCTGTTGTGTTTTAACTGTTGAAAACAATCTCACTGTTAAGTTGTGACAACGGTATAATTTTAAAACTAACTCACCAAGAAACATTCACGTTATCTTGATAAAGTAAAGTCTGAAAGAATTACACTGAGTACAGTTTTGTTGGAATTGTAATGCATACAAAAAATCGAGGTATTTAATAAGTAAAATCGAACATATCATGGACATTGAAACAAATCACAAAACTCTTTCTTCTGGTAATTAATTTTTGAAGAATAATAATGATAAGTTCGATATCCGACTATAATGAAAATAATCGTTACCTAGAACGTTCTAAAATTAACTTTTGGCCCGGCATGGCCTGGTGGGTTAAGGCGTTCGACTCGTAATCTGAGGGTCGCGGGGTCGAATCCCCGTCGCGCCACACATGCTCGCCATTTCATCCGTGAGGGCGTTAAAATGTGACGGTCAGCCCCACTATTCGTTGGTAAAAGAGTAGCCCAAAAGTTGGCGGTGGGTGGTGATGACTAGCTGCCTTCCCTCTCATCTTACACTGCTAAATTAGGAACGAGCAGCTTAGATTGCCCTCGTGTTGCGTTGCACGAAATTCAAACAAACGAGCGTTAGAAGAATTGACACAGATGTTTGTTGTCCACCACCCGAATTAAACTGTTAATTATATCTCCAACTCATATCAAAGAGAATCATTTGTTTTTCACAGATATTTGGCCTTAGACATGCACGAGCTCTTTAAAATTATATGGCTCAAGGAATCGATCTGTTTATAGAATACTAATAATTTTATTTTACTGTTTCCAGGTCCTCTGTCTCATTACCGCTCCCGTCACACTGGTTATTAGCAGTCAACAAGACGCAACTTTTGCGTTCGTGGCTTTAGCAATTATTTTCTGCAGTTTCCTATCGATGGCTCTTGTTTTTGTTCCTAAAGTAAGCTTACAAGCAAAAGTGTTTCTTAACTTCATTTAGTTATAAACAATTTTCAGTTTCTAATTTTAAACTCTCAAATCGTATTCAGTTACTAGTGATGTCCTATCGGTGGTTCTTGTTTTTGTCCCTAAAGTTGGCTTAAAAACTTTTTAAAAATTACGAATAGTTTCAGTTCATAATTTTAAACTCTTAAAAATTAAATGAATAATATACCGTTACTAGTAATATAGTTATTGAAAATAATATTTAAGTTACTTACTTAAAACAAACATTGCTTTGGTCAGTTAGCAGCTGACAGGAAAAGGGCTTTCAAAATTGCACAAACCTGGATTTTATAGTAAAATATCTGTTTTGCTTTCTGTGAAACATTTTTCTTTAAAGAGGCTTAGTTTTGACCCTTGTTTTCCCACCTCGAGAAATATCTGTATTTTAGCGACATCTATAAAATAAATATGTTTTCATTTTAAAAATCTTAAATGTCCATATTTTTTTGTACATATTAAGTATTTAAGTTTAGGAACCTTTTTATTAGCAGATTAATATTTTAAAACTTTAAGTATATTTTTGCCTTCTTGATATCCATCGTTGTAGGGAAAAGTATTAGTAATACGTTTTTGAACTGTTAGAAGTTGGTTGATGTGTTATATCAGAATATATTCTGTTCGTGAAAACACTCTCGCTTGTGTGACTGAAAGTGTCAAGACGCCACCTTCATAAAAAGTATTTAAAATATAGTATATTTTGTTTGGTTAGAAAATATTAAGCTACACTTTGCAAAATTTACAATCCATAAAATTTCTTTTCGGTGGGAAACGTAGAAATAACAATTTCCTAGCGGCTAACTTGTCGACGTTTCAAATTATAGTACTCAGTACTTTAATATCTTTCTAATCCTAATTCACTTTTATGTTACCTACATTGATTTTGTTCAACTTGCACATTTAATGCTTTTTAAACTATAAACAGTAAATAATATATAATTTATTCGTAATGGCATCTAGACTAAACTATAACAACATTTTCTGTGAAAATAGGAATATAACCTAAATAATAAAACTCTACTTATTTTATAAGATTTCTATGATTTGAGATTAAGAAAACTCTATTATATTCAATAGTCACTTCTCAGTTTTTATAGAACTCATATTTCTTCAAGAATCTCAACTAATTTTTTGTGTAAAGAATTTTAATAACATCCTAAGGCCCGGCATGGCCTGTGGTTAAGGCACTCGACTCGTAATTTGAGGATCGCAATTTTGAATCTCCGTCACCAAACATGTTCGTCCTTTCAGCCGTGGGGGCGTTATAATGTAACTGTCAATTCCTCCATTCGTTGGTAAAAGAGTAGCCCAAGAGTTGGCGTTGGATGGTGATGACTAGCTGCCTTTCCTCTACTCTTACACTGTAAAATTAGGCACGGCTAGCGCAGATAGTCCCCGAATCGCTTTGTGCGAAATTTAAAACAACCCAAACCAATAGCTCCCTTAATTTACATTACAAACACAAATACAAATATATGACTCAACCAAGGTGCTGAGTTGTTTGGTGTTATCAACAGGTTATTTCTTAAACTTTTTACCGTTCAGAGACACATAATTTAATTGTCTATCTTTCATACACCTTATGCATTGCTAACCGTAATTTTCCCCACGGTGGACTCGACAGATAGTCCGATGTGGCTTTGCCCTGAGAAAACATACACACTCTAACAATGATGAAAAATGAAATACTTATTTCTAACAACAAGTAAGTAAAAATAAGTATCTTATTTTTACTTTTGTAGATTATTGAACTCGTCAGACGACCAAAGGAACGGTCCGATGCTCGAAACCTCACTGACACAATCACCAGCAAGGAAGAAGAAGAGAGACACCAACGTCTGTTAGCTGAGAATGAGGAACTGAAGCGCCAAATAGCGGAAGTAAATGAACTTATTAAACTCGTATTTACTGTTGTTGTTTTTTATCTGTGTATCCAAAATCTTTTAATTGCGTTACCGACGACCAAGTTCGTCTCTCATCACGATAAAAGTTGGTAATTTTCTTTATTTATTCACACGAATGCTGTAACATTTTATTGTTTATTTACAGAAGGAAGAACAAATTAAACTGTTGAATCAAGCACTGCGCGAGAAGAATGCTTTGCGATCCATTCACGGAACGGCCTCTATCGGCGAGAGAGTACGGATTACCCTACCAGTTCAATATGGTGATGGCGTGATGCTCTCGCCGAAAGAAAAGATTACTATTGATCCTGTATCTGATTCTGGTTACGTCACGGGTACCACGTGCTCCATGGTCCGTGGATCTAGAGCTTCGCATTCGGACTTTGAGTTCTCAGAGTCCTATCTGTGATCTCTGACTATATTGTCCTTGGATCGTGTTGCTTCTAAACCACTTGTGTTAATTTGATTTTTAAAAAATTATTTTAAGAAAAAAATTACATGCTTTGAATACATTGTTTGGTCCACGTTGCTGTTTGTTGTTTAGAGTTGTGACAGCTAAAAGTGGCTTTCCTTAAAACGTTACATTTGTTATAAATCATAACTTGGTTTGGGAGATATGGAGCTGAGTGCTGAATGATATTTGGTTTTTTAAAAAAATATCTGAAACGTCTGAGAAATGATAATTTCGATGTTTTTCATAATTATTTATGTTAATGAATTTGGAACTTGGCCAAAGTTTATTATCAATATTTTCAAGAACAATGTCCTTCAAAAGGCGATTTTTTATATTGATATACATTCGCGGTATCAGGTCATATTCAAACTAAGAGGAGAAAAGACTTCGAGAGTTACGTTTATTGGGTTACGTTATGACACGAGGTTTACGTTTAGTTGGCTCAGTCATGGTATGGTTAGTCTGCTAAATCACGGTACAAGAGTTTCCTTTAGTTGATTGAGTTATGGATTTTTTTAAAAAAACATAGCGTAAGTTGTTTATGGTGTACCTTAAATATAGTATTGGTTTCTCGTTTTTATGTAATACTTGATTTACGCCACCAGGGGTAAAAGAAAAGATTTGTTTGTTTTTGTATTTCGCACAAAGATACTCGAGGGCTATCTGTGCTAGCCGTCCCTAATTTAGCAGTGTAAGACTAGAGGGAAGGCAGCTAGTCATCACCACCCACCGCTAACTCTTGGGCTACTCTTTTTTACCAACGAATAGTGGGAGTGACCGTCACATTATAACGCCCCACGGCTGAAAGAGCGAGCATGTTTGGCGCAACGGGGATGCAAACCCGCGACCCTCGGATTAACACGCTTGGCCATGCCGGGCCCTAAAAAGAAAAGATTTGAATCTTTACTTTTAACTAGAAGAAATGGGTGAAGAGTTCGAATAAAAGTAAAATGAGGTGGGTGTTAAATCTTGTTTGACATGATATTAATTTATGGCTAGTCAGTGAACGTTTGAATGATTTTTTTTTTAAATGCTCCATAGCCCCTGTGATATTGTTTTATTTTGTTCTAATGGAGAAAATGCACGATTTTGTTACTGTGTGCTACTGAGCACATTTAGAGATAATCGGTTACAAACTGTTGATGTGTAATGCTAAGAGATGTATGACTTATAATTAAATACGACACATTTTCTGTGTCGTAACTGGAATGAATCCGAAGTGATGCCGTCAGTCTTAAAATAAATTAGTTGATTGTTATAATTTAACCATTGTTTTCTTCTTAAGTGTTGTTAGTGTCGTATTGCCAACTTATGTCTGACGATAACAGGAAAAATTAGACGCGCGATATGTTACAACTGAATATATGCATATACACATGCAATATTTAATTTCTGGTGGATGCCTTCGGATTTCATGTGCGAAACCCATTTTGGAGGGCTATATGAGGACTGTTTGTGCTCGCCGTCTATAATTGAGCATTTATAGGCTAGATGGAAGGCAGCTAGTCATCACCACACACCATCAACTTTTAGGCTCCTCTTTTTACCAACAGGATGGACTGTTACATTATAACGTCCCCATGGAAGAAGAGGCAGAAGCTTCAGTGTAACTCGTGTGAAGAAACAGTTTTATAAAAGTGTACCTTTTACGTAATTCAAAGTCATCAGCTCTTTGTCTCGGGTTATTTTTATTAGTGAATTTAGCAAGGAGATATTCGCCCTCCTATACAGAAGTAAACGGTATAGAACAACGGTAGGTCCGGTATGATCAGGTAGTTAAGACGCTTGACTCATAATCGGAGGATCACAGGTTCGATTCCCCGTCACACTAAACATGCTCACCCTTTCAGCCATGGGGGTGTATAATGTGATGGTCAATCCCACTATTCGTTGGTAAAAGAGTAGCCCAAGAGTTGGCAGTGGATGGTGATGACTAGTTGCCTTCCCTCTAGTCTTACACTGCTAAATTAGGGACGGCTAGCGCAGATAGTTCTCGTGTAGCTTATCGTGAAATTCAAAACTAAACAGAACAACGGGCCACAAACACATTCCGTAACATTTTAGATGGTTACCAACGCTGTTCAACCATCCTAGTTAGCCAAACATTCCATGAGACTGCCTTTACTAAATAATAATAACAAAAAAACACGATAAAACAAAAACTAAACAAACAAGTTTTGAAAGGCACGTGTTTGGTTGAGAAAATAATGCTGACTCAAATGTTGAAAGTATTTATTATGTTTCAGGGTTATTAAAATCCAGAGCTTCGAATCGACAAAACTTATGTTAAAAGATGGATCACACACCGTCTACGTCTGATTGTTGTGCACTCTAACGTGAAAGTAATTTATTGTTTTCGAAATATAATCTCGTCCTCTGTATTGTAAATGTATTGAAAGTTTGAAATTCTACAGACTGTTAAAAAACGCAATATCTTTACTCAAAAATTGAGAGTTTGGGGTTGAAAATATTTTCTAGTCTTTAATTAAATAATCGAAAATTACTGTTGCGTTGTAAACGTTATGTGTGTGTGTATATATAAATATCACGTGTTAAACAATAGTTTTATTTCAGGTTTTACACACAGGTAAAAAGTACTTTTACAAGTTACAGGTTTTACAGTGATGTCTAATATTTATTTCAACGGGTAACATTTGTTTCGGTACGTTCATTTTCAAATTCTTAGGACGTTGCGGTAAAGAAAGTTTCTGTGTGAAAAAAAAATCGAAACGTCAAAGCTTTGTAAATTTAAAAAGAAATTCTTACCGTAAAATTTGTAACTTGTAAAAATAACAAGTATTAATGTTTGTGTTTTAAATACGACAATAAAAATAAATCTTTGTGAGGTTTAATATTAGCATAAAATGTCAAACTTTTGATCTTATTGTGTTTGTACATGGTTTTATGTAGTTCTAAAGAAATGCTCGTGTTTTAACTCTGTGTTACGTGTTTCTTAATCAGTGCGATGTTGAAAAATCCCACCATAATATTTGGTCGATGTAAAAGAAAAAGCATTAAAACAATACGCCATATATAAATTGCTCAAGATGAATTGTTTACTTTGTGTGTGATGGGTTATAAAGTCGTTGTATTACATTTTCATCACCTTCGTTTAGAAATTTCTAGTGTGCGATAAATTATGTACTAAGTTATGTTACAACCAATCTTATCATTTACACAAAGCATTGTTTCAGAGAAACTTGAAATATGGACACCAAGTTCTTGTTGGCTTGTTTGTTTTTTGAATTTCGCGCAAAGCAACTTAAGGGCTACCTGCGCTAGCCGTCCCTAATGTAGCAGTGTAAGACTAAAGGGAAGGCAGTTACTCACCATCAACCATCGCCAACTCTTGGGCTATTCTTTTACCAACGAATAGTTGGATTGATCGTTACATTAAAACGCCCCCACAGCTGAAAGCGCGAGCATATTTGGTGTGACGGGGCTTCAAACCCGCGACCCTCGAATTACGAGCCAAACGCCTTAACCCACCTGGTTATGCCGGGTCAACCAAGGTCATCTTGTATCGATTACTTTCATTAAAAACTGTTTAATTCTCCCCATGTCGTAAAGAGCCTACGTTGTTATTTCTTAACCAGAGGCCCCCCAGTAGTACAGAGGTAAGTCTACAGATTTACAACACCAAAATTAGGGGTTCGATTCCCCTCGGTGGGCTCAGCAAATAGCTCGGTGTGGCTTTACTATGAAAAACACTCTTAACCAGAGACTACGTAGTGGGTGTGCCATCTGCACTTTATCCCATGGCGGAGAACCGAACCCCGGATTTTAGTGTTACAAGTTCTTAAACATACCACTGACCGAACAGGAGACAAACTATATATGTAAAAACGGCTCGTTTGGGTTGAGAATATATTTTACGTGAAATATTTTCTCAACCCAAACCGGCCGTTTTTACATATATATTTCTCTACAAGTGGGTTTTCTCGACATCGTTGAAGATACAAAACTTTAGCTATTTCAGTACGAAAGAAAAGGGAATGCGGATTTGATACGTATATAAGGATGTTTCTTTGTTGCTAAGCGCAAAACTACGAGTGGACTGTCCATTTTTAACGGCTTAAAACCTCCTGCTAAGTCACGTTTTTAATATTCCATAATCGAATTAACAAAGTTAAATTATATTTATAGCTTACATAAAGATTTATAACTTATTATCAGATCGAACGATTGGAATAAGGCATATCATGAACGAATAGTTTGTTTGTTTTGGAATTTCGCACAAAGCTACTAGAGGGCTATCTGTGCTAGCTGTCCCTAATTTAGCAGCGTATGACTAAAGGGTAGGCAGCTTGTCATCACCACCCACCGCCAACTCTTGGGCTACTCTTTTATCAACGAATAGTGGGATTGACCGTCACATTATAACGTCCCCACGAATTAGTTCAATAGGATATAAAAATAAATAAGATCGAGAGAAGTGAAATCTCTTTAAAATGAAACCTCAAATTAATATTTTTTAAAAAATTGAGTGACAGTTTTCTGTCCACCTATTTAAAAATTTACAAGTGAGAAAAACTTAAAAACACATTAATTTTATATATTTTCTCCAGTTATTGTTAAACTGTGCTCTGTTAACACTTAAATCCGCTTTTTAAAGCTAAGCCTAAATCTCTCGTTTTGTTTTGGCACTGCTACACAGTAAGCTATCTGTTTTGAACGATGTTATTTACTGGAGGACTCGTATAATATTCTATCTGTGCTTTGTTCTCCACGGGTGTCGAAACTCGGTTTCTTGCGTTCCAAGTCCGCTGAGATGTTGTTGTGCCACTGGGGTCTAACGTCTGTAGTGTCTCATTCACAAATTAAATTTACTTTCTAAATATTGGGTCACTAAAAGTAACGGACGAAAACAACACTAAATCAAACTGAAATACGACTGAATTTAATGATTTTAAATAATAGCCTAATAGTTTGTCTTTTTCTCCTTACCAGTTGAAAGTCATTTAAACAGTACATTCGTAGATGTTTATAAAATCGAGACTGATTTGACAGCTTCGCATTGACGTTGTTGACTTAAACCACTTATCGGTTTTAATATGATTAAAACTGGTTGCGTATTAGTAGATACGACTTTTAATCATCGTTGGCTATCATCTGGAGTACTCGCCCCCTGGAGGGAAATTGTGTAAGTTCTTGTTTAATGAGAGATTGTGTTCGGACATGAAAAGTTGCTTCCCTTTTACGTAACTCTGGAAAGGAACCTGTAGGTTTGAATGCGTCCTCGCATTTACTCAAAATCCTTGATGGCAAAGTTGATAAATATCCATCAAAGTAGTGGTAAAAAACGCAAAAACACCTATAAAAACTGTAAAACGTAAAACTGAAATTTTGTATTTATCTCCCGATAGATCCAAATAAGATTCCATACCAAATTTGGTGAAGATCCATCCACACCCACGAAACAGTTATGTAGACATACAGCAGACAGTACTATTATATTTATATAGTTTTTTGTTGTTTTATTTCAGGAGCAAAGTTACGCGTTATTCTCAGGAAGTAAATCCAAAATGTTAATGTTACGGTTCCTCAAACTTACCTTCAGTCAACAATGTAAAAGCAGCATAATTTTCAATATCGGCAAACACTCACTGATTGATGATAGAATACACAACACGGAATACTATCAGGTTTCTTCTTCCAAAACCCTGTGAAAAACGTGTTACGGTGCAGATAATACTGACAGCATCAGATAATATTGATAACGTCAGATAATACTGAGAGCATCACATAAAAATGTTTTGTTTGTTTGTTTGTTTTGGAATTTCGCACAAAGCTATTCGAGGGCTATCTGTGCTAGCCGTCCCTAATTTAGCAGTGTAAGACTAGAGGGAAGGCAGCTAGTCATCACCACCCACCGCCAACTATTGGGCTACTCTTTTACCAACGAATAGTGGGATTGACCGTCACATTATACACCCCCACGGCTGGGAGGGCGAGCATGTTTTAGATAATACTGAGAACTTCATTTTCTTTATATGAGACCACAAAATTTCAGAAATGTTTTTTGTAAAACTATTTACAAACTATGAATCAACTGAAACCTTATTTTTATGTTACCTCAAACGTATCTGTATTTTTCTTCTTTAAGGGGGCTTAACCGTAAAGATGGTTACAAAACCGTTTCTTGGCTAAGACACATTTCGTGCAGATATTGTTTCTGGTGAGATGTGGCGTTAGTTACAGACGTAAGACAAAACATGGAGTAATATACCATTTATTTATGTGTTGAGGTGTAGTTTTAATGGCACTCAGAAGAAGATACAAATTTAACAAATACATTAAAAAGTAATGACCTTATTCGCCAGTAGGTGTCGCTTGTCTTCAGTAGGGTGTGTATGTGTGGTTTTTATAGCCAAAGCGGGCAATCTGCTGAGTCCACCGTCTGCAGTTGAAAGGCTGAAATCATGAATTAATTGCACGTGAAAGAGGCGTTTTACTTTAGATTTAACATTTTAAAGTGGTTTATTCCCTTTCGTTTTAGTCAGATAACTCATTATATATTTTGTATTTGTTTTATATCAAAGATATGTGTTCATACAGATAAGTCCGGGAACTCAACAGATATAGTTACTCATTGCTGATAATGTGTAATAATTACACGGATACGCTGTTTCTCTCACTATAACGCTGAGATCAGGGGTTCGAGTCTTCTCTATGGATATAGCAAATCGCCTGATGTGGTATTGCTATAAGAAAACCACACAAACACACACTCTCACTTCTTGTAGCATTAGGAATCTGCGACTGCGTGATATTCTTGTAGTTTGTGTTTTTCTGTTGTTGTACCTTCTGCGCACGGAACTTCTCCCGCGCTGAGACTCAAGTTTGTTTTTTAAATACAAAACACCATCAAAGAAGGTGGATTTATCTTTGCAGGCTCGCTCCCCCTCCTCTCAGTGACACAGCGCTTTGTCTACATACTTACAGTTCTAGAAATTGGATTTCGATACCCGTGGTGAGCAGAGCACAGATAGCTATTTGTGTAGCTTTGTGCTTAGCTGCAAATAAGCATACTCTTTGCAACGATGAAAACAAAATTATCTTCCAGCGTCACAAGTGACAGGATAGAGTCAGCCATTTTTCTAAAGAAGTCCTTTCCACACCTGTGCAGTTATGAGTTATCGCAAAGCAAAACGTTAAATTTGGTATTTGCGGTAAATAATTTCATGTCGCGACAGTTCGATTTGGTTTGTTTTGAATTTCCCACAAAGCAACACGAGAGCTATGTGCCCTATTCGTCCCTATTATAGTAGTGAAAAACCAAAGGGAATGCAGTGTGCAGTTAACAAACACCACACGCCGCCAACTCTTGGGCTACTACTTTAGCAACGAATAGTGGGATTGATCGTAACGTTATAACGCCCCGTGGTTGAAAGGGCGAGTATGTTTGGTGGAAAACGGACTCGAATCTGCGACATTTACATGGCAGAGAATGGGGCTCCCTTAAAACAATTCATTAAATCTCCTCTGTTTTAGGGGCGTATTAAAGAACAGAGATTACATGAAACAAAACGAAATGGCCCGGTATGGCCAAGCGTGATAAGGCGTGCGACTCGTAATCTGAGGGTCACGAGTTCGCATCCCGGTCGCGCCAAACATGCTCGCCCTTTCAGCCGTGAGGGCGTTATAATGTTATGGTCAATCCCACTGTTCGTTGGTAGAAGAGTAGTCCACGATTTGACGGTGGGTAGTGATGACGAGCTGCCTTCACTCGAGTCTTACACTGCTAAATTAGAGACGGCTAGCGCAGATAGCTCTCGTGTAGCTTTGTGCGAAATTCAAAAACAAACAAAACGAAATTCAACATGAATGATCTCAGGTTTTAATCCCGTGTGTCTTGCTGATCAGTTTTCTTGGGACCTATAACCATGACAATTGAATAGCAGTTTTGGTATTAAAAAAGAAAGGTAAACACTTCTCTCCTGGCACTTTCCTTTTTTCGTTTGTTTTAGGACCGGCATAGCCAGGTGGTTAAGACATTCGAAACGTTATCTGAGGGTCGCAGGTTTGATTCCCGTCACATCAAATATGTTCGTTCTTTCAGCCATCGAAGAGTTTTACGTGACGGTCAATTCCACTATTGTTGATAAAAGAGTAGCCCATGTGCCTTCCCTCTAGTCTTCACTACTAAATTAGGGATTTTCGTGATGGGAAGAAACCCATTTGAAGTTAAAATGTATCTCAGAACGGCTGGTGTGAATATTAAAACTTTTATTAAAATAAAGTGGAGAATAAAGTTTCGACCTTCTTGGGTCATCTTCAGGTTAGTTCCAAACGGTCAGTTGCAAACTCTCTCTTTGTTAACCTGAAGATCACGTAAGAAAGTCAAAACGTTTTTTACTATTTTAACAAAATTTTTAACACCCACATCAGTCGTCTTTAGATACATTGCTAAATTATGGACAGCTAGCACGGATAACTCTCGTGTACCTTTACGCGAAATTCTAAAACAATCAAACAAACGCTTTTCTCATAACAAATGAGCAGTTTGTATTTTAAGTATGAATTCCCTTTTTGATGACAGTGTAAGTTATGTAAGTTTATTACATATCCCAGAGGCAATATCAATTTTAATTTATATTTAATTTCTTCTAAACACAACAGTCTACAAACACACATACTGAAAGACATTTAACATATGAACTATCTACTAAAAGTTTTTTAATAACTATGACGATACGCTTGACGTTTCGTTACTAAAAAACAAATTTTTCAAACTAAACTTACAAAAACAAAGAGAGATCACGATAACCAGCATTAACAAATGTCACAAAAATATACCGTGAAAATTATATGTTTCAACGATTCAATTGCAGCGGCTGAATGCGTTTCGCGAACACACAAACAACTTCGCTAAAAGTGTTCGGCTCTTAAACCGATTTCTGATAAAGAAAGATAAACCGAACAAGTGGACTTTTCAAGGACGATTTTCATAATTCTGGAGACGTACGTAGAGTGGACTTTCCTAGTGTAAAAATATGTAGCAGAATCACACCCTGAAGGGACAGGCGTGAGTTCAACAATTGTTGTTGTTAAACTTTGCAGCACGTGCTGGACACTGCATTTGACGAGACGTTTGTGCTGAATGAAGCCACAGAACTCAGGGTTGACTTTCGTCATAACATTTGTGTTGCTTCTTCCAATATTAAAAAAATGATCATTTCGCTTAAAGGGATTAAAAGTGGCGTCTTACCGATCCTTAATCCCACTAAGGATTCTTCCCTTTCATCATTCTTAATGTTACTTGAAACTCATTACC